>CM057130.1:4660454-5910454 GCA_029964075.1 Patiria pectinifera | reverse complement strand
TCTTGGTTTTTTGGCTCTACGGACAGGGCATTAACGCATCTTGGAGGAGCGACCTCATGTACTGGACCCAACAACTTCACTGATCCCTCCTTGATACGCTTCAATATGGTCTCATTAATGAAGGGGACAAACTCTTTACACACGGGCGCATTAGCAAAATACATTGGCGGAGGAACAATTGAATCAAAGACCCTTCCACGGTACAACCCTTTAAAGGGCTGAAAGAAGTCATATAAGTCCACTCCCTTGTGCAGCCAGTTCTTAACCATACGACCATCCTCTGAGCATTCCTGTAAAACGCTCTCCCAAAACTCCGGATTTTCGTGCAAACCACCCGCAACAAAACTATCTGGATCCCGAAAACGAAGTAATTCAAAATTTGGCAAACAGGCCCCAGCTAACACTTCCGACGGGCATGGAGCACTCCCGGGGACTGGCGGGATTCCCAACTATGTCAACCCATGAGACCACACCCCGCTCCCGCCTGTTAACATAAGCAGCTACTGGGTCAAACTTCGTCTGCAGTGAGCTTTCCCAAGCATGACCCTTTAATATCTGCAGATACCGGCAATATTCCTGTATGAGAAGAAGATACAGATATACCAAAGCAAAGAATCATCCTGAATGCTTCTTTGAGACATTCCACCCGTTTACTGCCTTTTTGTACGTGAAAGTGACCGTATTTATCGTGCCTCAACCGATAATGATTAAATGTATCTAACAGAAACAACATCTCTACACACTTCTTCTTTCTATCACAATCCGCTTCTTTTTCGGTGTTTATTGCATTGTAATAACATTTTCTCAAATTACTTCAATTGTTTCCTTCACTTTCTCTTTTTGTTTTCGTTCCTTCTCACATTATTTTATTTTGCTTGATTTCTTCCGATTTTGTTTATTCTATTTTATGCCTTATCTTTTAACACCGTACAAAATCCATCCTGAGATCTAAATCATGAGATATAACTTAAGATTATAATCAAGTACAAAATAATAATAAGTACCTTTCCTACATTCAAATAAACACGCCTACTTGTGCCAAGACCAGACGGTCTTAATTTTGAAAACCCTCGCAATAAGGCATTATATTTTCAATTTATTTATTTGACCACAAACCTGCCTTAATGGCCCCTCTATTTAATCCCTTTAATCAACACCGCTACATAATCTCCTTACACTCGCGTGCGAAAAGACTCTTTTTTTGACATCGATAGCACGTCGAAGTACCAAAAGGGGGCCCCCCTCTGGAACCAAATCCCCGATACTGCCTAATAAAACCCCGCCTTACTGGGACGAAAAGGCGGCCTGCCTCTAGCCCATGCGTAGAGTCGCGGGCCCGAGCCTGACTATCTACTGGTGGTGACCCCAATCCCAAATGCTTCCTTGCAAAGCGAAGACGCTTGTCGGAGTCTTCTCGGGGAGAGATATTTGGCCATAATCGGACAGCCCGATAGCCAAAGCGCCCGATCGCGGGGCCGGCAGAATCGCGACTGATGTAGAATCAGTCGCCCTCAACGTCCACCGCGATGGAAATAGCCGTAGAAAAATATATAATTGAACATTTTGCATACAACCTAGACTGTTTCCCGCCCCCCCCCCCTTTGAAGTCCAAAGGACAATGGGGTCAGGTCAGGGAACCAGACGACATACAACCCAACCTCGTCCCCAGCGCTTACTTTATTTTCAACCCTGCTTCCAATAGTGAGCCCCGGGATGGGAACGTGCTTCCAGTATCCTGTAGTAGTACGTGTTGATGTTTCCAACGTGTATTATACGTCTTTTTATGTTCATTGTAATTACTACGTGCGCGGTTTCTCAAAAATAACTTTTGAAATGTGATACTTATGCATATTGGCTGGATGAGATTGTAACATTTTAACTTTGAACAAAATTGTTTTTTTCGTGTCTCCCGCCGCGACGAATTGATTCTGTACCCCTGACACCACATACAAAAACAAAGTAACGCTAATGTAACACCTAGGCAGGCGCCAGACTATTCCTCATTTGCATACGCATCCAAAAAAAAAAATGGATATGCAAATGTATAATACCAGAGAGAGCAGTGGGCGCGTACTACTCGACACCCTGGGAATGAGGACGCATACAACCTTGGCCTAATCCTATTATTATATCGTTTTATGGTGCGTAGGAGATGGCACTCTCAAACCTCTGCTAGTCAGGCAACTTAGGCCAGCTTTCGGAATGGATGTGGACATTCTGGACAAAAGTGCCAAAATGTCCATACATATGCTCCTTACTGCCTTAGCTTTCAATTTTTGATAGGAACCAACTGATCCAATAACAATATGATGGCCATCTTGGATTTTAAAAATGGCTGCCACTGGTCAAGGAATGCAACTGGACTATTTGGGATAGTATCAAATGGTTTGTTTGTCCAGATACGGTATCTTATTTTTGAAGATGGCCGCCGGCATTGAAAACGACATGTATTGCATCTTTAAGCCAGCCACTTAACATTGAAATCCTATAGTGTCTAAACATATATTTTCAGGGTCAAAGAACGCAATATTCATGTTGTGCCAGGTACTAAAAATCAATCTGTTTATAGGGTGCACAGACCTAATTCAAGCGAGAATTTCTACGCCAGCTGATTAGCATAAAAAGTGCCCCCACAATTTCTTTTGAAAACGGAGACCGTTTGGCTTTAAAAACGGTGGAATTGTTTAAATATACCCAAGGATCAACTCCCTGGTTTTGGGGCTTCCATCTGAGGGAAGGCTTGATAAAATCACGGACGAAAAAATGGGTTCTATTTGCCTGTGAAAGTGGAAGGGTGCCACTCTTAAAATGGCTACATGCAGGCTCGGGAACTATCACTTTTCGGCAGGTGATTTTATTTGGGTGTGAATATTTAAAAAATGTAATTGGTTACGGTAAGTAAAATTTAAAAGAAATGAAAAGATGAAAGACAAGACAATAATTAAATTTTTGTTTCAGAAACCCCAGTGATGTTGGCTTGCATGTTTCTTGGCCCTGAACTTTGACCCTATATATTTCAAAATGGCGGCCTCCAGTACTCATGCGGGCGGGGGACTTGAATACAGTTTTTTTGTGTTTACGTTCGTCGTAGAAGTCGATAGAGAGTCAAAAACTAGCTTTGGGAGACAGTTTTCTGGATTGTGAACAGAATAAGGCCTGGATAGGGCATAGCCTCATCCAAAGTGTATTATTGATGTACATGTACATGATATTCAGACTTAACTGGCTACAGTAATATAACCCTAGCTCAGGCCGACTTCAACCCTAACGGAGGGTATAAATCTAATGGAGAGCACCCCTAACGGATCGTAACCCTAACGGGAGGCAACCCTACCGGATCGTAACCCTAACGGGAGGCAACCCTAACGGATCGTAACCCTAACGGAGGGCAACCTTTGTGAAACGTAACCCTAACTGGAATGGTGGTGGTGGTTGTGGGGGGGGGGTGTTGTTATTGTTGAAGGGGGTACTCGGTGTGGGTGGTTGGTTAGGGGTGGGGATGGGGTGGGGTTGGATGGGGGTATCCTTTAAAGACATGAGCCTTCTAAGTAAAACCTTCAATGACCAAGAAGCATTTCCTCCCCACCCTTTTCAAGATAACCACGCCCACCCCACACAAAGGAATTTAATATTTAAATAATAAAAAAAAATCAAAGAAAACAAGCGAACAAAATAAAAATGCTCCCATGCCCTCAGCCAACAACCCATACACCCACACCCACGCACATTTGGCATCAATAGAACTTTATTAAAATGATGCTATCATTATTTCTGAAGACACTGCAGATTCCGTGAGTGTGCTGGTTCGGAACCATTTGGGTTAGTGCCAAATGGTTTATTTGTCCACATACATTGCGGTGGCCATCTGGATGCATAACTGCAAATAAACTCCCATAGACACTAGTGCTAAATGCCCATACTTCAAAATTATTCTAAAAATACTCAAAACTCTCACAGGTATTCCAAGCTGCACAGAAAAATGATGATCAATGTGTCATCTTTCATTTTCTTTTCAATTTTAGGTAGGTTGACCATTGACTTTTCGAGATATTTTCACGCAAAGAAGACGACCCCCATTTTCCCCAAAGCGGAAATGTAGCCATTTTGAAAAACGATCCCTCCACAGCATGGCAAAATAGCGCCACTTTCGAGCCCAATATAGCATCCAAAACGCTCAGAATTGGAAGCCCCAAGTCCGGGCCAGAGGTTCATTACCATATCTCTTCAATTCCCCAATTTTACGGCACTCAGAACTCTCTAATATAGAATATTTTAAGGGTATAACTTTTATTTATGAGCTTGGCGGATCGATTTACCGATGTGCACCCATCTTGGATTTTAAAGATGGCCGCCATTGAAAACTTATATCCACTAATATAATTCTCCCAGGCCACCTAGGATTAAAATTTTGGCGTCCATACATTTTCTGGGTCAAGGAATGCAACTGTTCCATTTATGACAGTGTAAAATGGTCAGTTTGTACACTATTGTGGCCATCTTTGATTTTGAAGATGGCCACCAGATAATAATATTGCATTTACTGATATTGTAGCGAAAACCACTTTAATTTGTTGTCAAGTACTATTGATAGTTGTGCCAGCTGAAAAGTCATTCACTAGACATGCCAGGGCGCATATGTAAATTAGAGCTTCCACTAGATGGCCAAGCCAATTGTTCCTTTTTCTACTAGCCTGGCTCTCTATTCAATTGACATAGTTAACAATTCTTGGATTAGCGTGGGCTCCAAAACCAGGTCACTGTATTAAGGCAGGAGTGTTCGAATTATTTGCATAGATTACTTACCTTGCATTCCAGTTCAGTGGAAAAGTACTGGGCTAGCAGTGCCAGTATAAAAAGCCTGAGCACATGTTTGCCCACTGAGGATTTAGGACTGGGTGTGGTAGGAGAGACATGTCTCTCTGAGCCTGATTTCTTTTACTTTTGGACCTGCCAAGATGGCTCAAATTATAACCGAAGTTCAGTTGCCAACCTATTGGTGTCGTACGTAAGTTTTTCTTTTACATGCAGTAATGTGCCCCGTGCCCCATTTCAGCCGTGCTCGTTCATTTTATTATATCTTATGATTGTATTAAATTGTGATAGTCAAATTTGCTAGACTCTAATTATAACTGTTTGCCTGATTTGCTTTCTGTGCATGTGGCTTTCCTGTTTTGGTGGGTGCTTTTTGGCAGGGTTGGTTGCTTATCGGCGAGGGGTTGATTCGTCCCCCTTGGATAGCAGCCTGGTTGCTTATCGGCAAGGGGTTGATTTGTCCCCCTTGGATAGTAATCTAGGAAATATTTATTAAAGGGCGATTTGCCATCTTATAGGCCAATATGCACAGGAAGTACAAGTAAACTAGTTATTCTTTTTTTTCGCTTGTTTTCGCCTTGTTGTGTTCAACTACCAATTTGAAATGGAACTAGAACACATTTTTGGTGGGCGTGGTTGAGCTGTTCGCCCAACATTCAAACTATATGTCCTTACAATTGTCCGACATGTACTTCACGTTATTCAATCATTCTTAATTTATTTATAATTACTGAATCTATACTGCCAAATTTGATGTAAATAATAATAATAATAATAATTTAAGTATTTTTGAATTAAAGGCCACAAGAAAATTATCAGTGGCTAACAGAATTGAAACGTCTTGTTCCTTCTAAAATTATTTTGTATTGCTTTCACTTAACTGGCGGATCCCTGAATAGGTTTCGTTACAATATCTCGGCTACTACCCCATATCAAATCACAGTCTAGGTGTCAAAACATACATTTTCAGGGTCAGGAAATACAACTCTTATATTCAGAAGAGACAAAGATGATTTTAGTTATACTCACAAAATAGTCAACCTGAAGATAAAATCTCTAACAGAATACCGTTGATATATACTGCAGTCACCGAAAATACAGTGGGAAGTATAAGTAAAACAACATTTTGTGAGAATAAATGTCATCACTCACAAAAGTTTACAGTTTAAAAGTGCTCGCCCAAATTCTCAAGGTGTTGCATGCACGTCTTGCACCGCATACACTTTGATTCTTGAAGCCACATTAACTAGTTCACTGCAGGCTTTGGAGGCCACAGGTAACATGGTCCAGACAGGAACCCATACTGTTTTTGTTCATGTTCGAGTGCCTGGTCCTAAACAGGCTTGTCCCATTTCTGAAACATTCCTTATCCCTCAGCAACCTGGATTGCGACATTGCAAGTCAACAACAGGCCAACTCTTAATCTGGCAAGCTGAGGATGGGTTTCAAAACGACAAATAAGTGGAGCTATTTTTGTGGATCTTTCGGTCACATATAATACTGTAAACCACTGCCGCCTCCTGAAAAAGATCTTGGAGTTGTCCCAATACCTTGCATTTGGGTCATATTCCATGTCAGACCAACGCACTTTTTTACCTCATGTTTTCCGATTTTGATAAAAATTGCTGTGCTTGTAGGTCCTGATGAGCAATGAATGCACACCAATTTTTAGCCCGATCTGACCTACCATGTGGTCAGGGAAGAAACCACAAAAAACGGACATTTTTAGAGTAAAATACCACCCTTTTGGTAGAAATATGTCAAAACCATGTCAATTTTCATCGAGTATATGCGAATTTGGTATTAAAATAATAATAATTGCATGCTCAAATCAACTCTTTTGTCAAAATAAAATTTTGTGAAAAGTAGGTCATGTGACCTTTAATATGTTATCGTGACCTTTGACCCAATTTATGCACTAATGTATCATTCCAAAAATCAACAAAATTGAAATGGCTCGATAGAGCATGTCTTCCTCTATCAGATCCACATATATGGTATATTTAAAAAAGAAACATGTAGTTGTACTGTTGGTTAAACGTACTTATTATTAACAAAATCGTTATTATTACATAAAAGTGCATACGTAAACCTGTAACTTCATATACTTTTATTGTTAAAGGAAGTTTATTTTCTGTGTAACATAAAATGGACACATGCACATGCATTCGTATTAATGTGTTTAAAGCTATGATAATGTTCGAGTTTCTTAGAGTTGGCAAGATCCATCATGACGATGAGAGGCTCTGAAAGCTAGCTCACACCATCCTCGTTCAATTCACTGGACCGGGCCAGCTGGTTGGGTCGTGGTCGTGTTCCCTGCTGTGGCTGTCGTGGTCGTTGCCACTGTCACTTCTGAAACAACAAAAATAGATGTGTCATTAATGATACTGTGAATGTTAACATAGGTTTATCCCGGCTATTTAAAAAAATCATTCAAACTTATTCACCAACTCTAACATTTAATTTCGTCCGAGAATAATTTAACATGCTTTTAACAAAACCAATAATCATTTACCATCCAATTTTAAAGTTTGGTCACCCTCTTTAGTAACCGGGTCAAGAATATTAGTCGTTACAGATCAAATACGTCTAAGCTGTTGCTGAATGGCAGCATTCAGAGATCGAGCTTATATAAATCAATTAGACGAACTTGATTTCCGAATAACACGGTTTGGCGTAGACGAAACGAAATCGAATACTCCGGGACAAAACGTGTGCTCATTATTTAAATTTGCTTGAACTGAATTTGAAATTGTCTAACAAAAGACGAAATTAAACATTAAAAGTGCACTAAATCGATGTTGCTGGACGAATTTGAATATAAGAATCGGTGATTCGAATGATAAACGTTTAAAATAGCCGGGAAACCATATATGTGTAAATAGAAGTGTTCTTTTATACTAAAGTGGTACTAGAATGTCAGTACATGCACATTTGTCCCCAATTGTTACAGACTAGAATCGGCCGTGTGCACAAAAGCAGAGCACCTACTTGACTCACCCCTGCACCTCATCGAAAATATTTTTTAAAGTGTATGTATATAAACTAAAAAGGGGCATCTCCTGTTTGAATAATTGAATGATGTCAACATTTTGAATGAGGATTTCAAACGAAGCGATCTGACAAGGCTAAATAACTAGAAAAATCAAAACCTGTCAAAGTTTTGAAGGACAAAACTCACGAATTAGAAAATGCTTATGATACCAGATACCGAGGGTTCAAACGATCCTTTAAAACTTTTGATAAGGCATTGGTGTAGTCCGCTGAAAAGGCTTTGTCGTCATTACCATCAATGAGGAAGCATTCGCTGCTGCTTATGGCGGCTTCCGTGGCGGTGGTTTGACCGGCCGGGCAGGACACGCAGGACTCCTGACCGAATCCCCCCTGATAGGTCCCCGTGGCACACGGCAGACACGAGGGCGTCGAGCCCGCTGCGGCCGAGTAGTACATACCACGAGGGCAAGCAACTGTTGAGAAACACATTTTGGTGGAGATTTAATGCTTTTGCTCCTCGATACATTTCCTGGTATACTTCAATGGACTTGACTGTAACATTTTGTTTACTTAACTAAAATTTGTCATTTAAACAAAAAAAATATATATTACAGCAGTATAAATTCGTATGGTATAACTGGCCTGTGACTTCGGTGTCTGCTTTACTTATTGCATGTACTTCAGTAATTGGTGACTATGAGTTTTAATATCCGTTGGTCCTGACGTGTGCTTATGAAAGGAGCTACAGAAGTGTACCATTTTGAAGCAAATATTGCGAATCGTTGCACTTCAGTAAAATTAAACAATGAAATGAAAATACAATGAAAATACAATTTTACTTACTGCACACAGGGTCTTCAAGCGCTGTGAACGACTTCAACTCGGTACCAGTCGGGCAAGTTGTCTGGTTGCCGAGGTAACTGTAAGCTATTAAATCAGGAAAATAGCATATTGACATTATCTTATTTGAAATGAATGTTAAATAGAAATAATTCATACACATTTTCATTGCAAAACTGGTGTTTTGATATTGATTGAATACATGTATTGCATCAGTAATACTTACGACTGCAGTCTGGTACCTCCCGCGAAGGCGACCACGCGCCAAAGAAGCCGCACAGGTACACGTTTTCCGGGGGTCCGTCAAAGAAGTAATATGACTGGTTGCAGCGGGGCTCACAGATCTTGCCGAACATCCAATCAGAGCAGCCGCTCTCCCCGTTCAGCGGGCCGTTCGGTTTGCCGCACTCGACGGCTGTTTTGTAGAGAGGAAGAAGAATTCAAAACAGAACGTGAAATTGGAATTAAAACAAAATTAATAGAATGAAATAAAATACACAAATATAATACCTACTCTGGATGGATATGCTGAACTTGCAGGTGGCTGAATTTCCTGCCGCATCGCGGACGTCGGTCAGGACGGTGTACGTGCCCCACGTGAAACGGCCTTCCGGTGACTACACGACAAGCAAGAGAACAAGGTCCAACGAGTGAGTGATTCGTTGTAGTTCCCCAAGTTTGTAAATGTTTGCTCAGTTTTGTTTTAATACAAATGGATTTCTCTAAATTTCTTTTTTTATCCATCCAAATTCATCACCAGAAACCCCCCCCCCCCCCGAATCTATAATACAAAAGGCAAACAAGTTAAGTCAAAATTCACTTCCACTTGCCCTGCCATACTTTTAACCAAGGCTAGTCACCAGCAGTCAGATCACAATTATGTCAAGCAAGCACTGTGACTAGTCAAACTGTGTCAACAGACAAAGCAGGCAAGTTGTGGATCACAGCTGTTTTATAATCACTCATCGGAGTCAAAGCATAGCTGTATCAAGTTGCTTAAACAGTCCCAGCCAGTCAATCCTGCTTCATGTAGGCTGGGAATTCTTTACTGTTGAAAACAGTCACTTTATTATTTTGACCGAAAGGACTATTTTGGCAAAGAATGTGTGTTTGCATATGAGGTTTGAAAATGTGTTGACTCACGATCAAGGTGTTGTTCCCCACCACCGCGACGTTGTCGGTGGCCACCGGGGGTTCCCACTCGATCTCCGGGTACTGCTCCTGGGTGTTCACGGTGAAGGACTCCGGGCAGAACTCGAAGACTGGAGGTTCCTCATCTGAAGATGTCAAAGATGAAATGGAAAACAAAATGACACCGATAAACTGAACTCCCCCTGCCGATTTTGACTGGGGTACAGGAGCGCAGCAAGCATCACTTGTTCCTATCTATACTATAATTGTCTTTATTCAAGTAGCCCTTAACGTTTCAAATACTTTTGGCCTTGTAATGCTGGGCAACTGCCATTAAAATTAGACCCTGTCGTAAAATTATGAAATTGACTGGAGGGGGGTTTGAACCTGCGACCTCCCTAACACCGTACCTGAGCTCTACTAACGGATCAATCCAGCCCTATGTTGGCACTTGCCCAGTTTGTCAAGATCCTTGTTCAAGGGTGCTTGTTAGAAGCCATAACCCTCGTATGCCAAGTAGCCAGGGATCACTCCAAAATCATAATGCTTGCAACATTAGCAATGTTGCAAACCTGGCAAATATGTAAAGGATAATGCCCGAGGTACGCGATTCTTACCAAGCGACATTATCCGACTTAAACTCCACCCGTGACGTCCCCCTATTGTTTCTAGCGCTCCATTATTTTGCACGAATGGAGCGACTTTGTTTCATTCAAAGACACAAGCTTTGTCTTATTGCGTAACTGTAAAATGCATTGGTATAAATGGAATTGTACAGAATTGTTCAGCGAATAGTATGCTAACATATGTTCTTACGTAACCAATACAATGCTGGATTCCAGGCGCGCTGGGTGTTAAGTCAGAATGCTCTTTTATTGATAAACTAATTACTTGTTATATTTCGTCGATAGAGGGCGCTGTTAGATTGGACCGTAATCTAGAACTTTCTGCAGTCACGCTTTTGCAGTCGCCATATTTTTATGTTTTGTTAGTACGTCATCCCAAAGTCGTAAGTGAAATACACATAACTCATCATTTATAATCCCTTTATTTGGTTATTATGGACATGCTTTGGGTTCTGGGATAAGTTTAAGGTATTTGATTTGGGGAAAAACACAAACAAGTATAAAATAGAGACAGTTTTTAATGTACATGTATGTGCATTGTGGTTTATTACATGTGACAATAGGGGTATTGCGTGTAATGGTACAAATGTACATGTAGACCCACAGACAAGGCTGGTGTCATCAATCCTGTTAATTGCCTGATATTATGTGATTAGTAATGATTGCTTAACTTTAATTATAAACAAAATTGTTGTTGATTCATACTTATATTTTACAACTGATTAAAGTAAATTTTGTATTTGTTATGGATAGATTAAACCGTGTTCACCCGATTACAAGACTGTCAAGTCTGAAGTTGAGATTTGATACCCGACACCCCGTCACATGAGTTTAATGACTGGGATCTTAGAAGATACATGTACGCCGACAACATGAGCGTAGTTAGTAGTGGTGAGCACAGCGTCAAGCACCATGATGGTGACTCAACATGTGGAGATGGTGAAAGGCAGGGGGAGTTAGTACGTCCAGAGGACTCCGCCAGTCAGTTATCGTCAAGGACGAGCACCACGAAGTCGTCACTTGGTAGAACCAGGAAGAGGCTCGTCGCCAAGATGGCAGCGCTTGAAGCAGAGGCAGCAAGCCTACGAGAGATGCAGGCGATAGAGCTGGAAGAGCTGAAATTGCGTCAAAGAAAGCAAGAGCTCGCAATCAAGACCAAGATGGACATGGCTAAGGTGGAAGAAATAGTTTACGCCATCGATGAAGACTGTCTTCATATGACACCCCCAAATTCGACACCATCACCAGCACTGAGTGACAAGCAGGAGTCATCAAAGGACAGTATCCCCGAGGCAGGGGATGAGCAGACACCCCAGAAGGAAACAGGTTACTCCCCTGTGGATAGCCCGTCAAATACGACACCGAAGAACGAAGAGCCCTCCGTGGACAAACCCAAGACAACCCCAACGGATGATGACAACCCGGAAAAAAAAGCCTCGCTCCTGGAATTGGTAAAAAGGGGCCAACAACAGCAGCGGTGCTTGCTAGCAACGATGCAACTTCCGAGAGCAGAGTTACCAACCTTTGATGGCAACCCACTACAATACTGGACCTTTCTGCGTGCATTCGAGAACAGTGTAGACAATGCAGATATTGATGACAGTGCTAAGCTAATAAGGCTTCTGAAGTACTGTACCGGAAAAGCAAGGAAGATCATAGAGTGTTGTGCAATAATGCAGCCAGATGTTGGTTACCAGAGGGCGAAGGCACTTCTCAAAGAACGTTTTGGCAGTGATTATGTCATAGCTGAGGCGTGGGTAAATAAGGTAACCAAAGGTGCGCCCTTGGCTTCCCATGATAAAGTAGGGCTAAGAGAATATGCTGATGACCTCAAAGTTTGTAAGGAAACGTTGGACACAATGGGGTATACCCAGGAAATAGGAACCCAGGGTGTAATGGTCAAACTTGTAGAGAAGCTGCCCAGTTATTTGCGTAATCGCTGGATAAAACATGTAAGGGGGTTTAGAAAGAGTGACAAGTCTCCTATGATTGTTAATTTGGTTGAGTTTGTTGAAGATGCAGCCCAGGAGGCCAATGATCCTGTATATGGTAATTTACATGTAAGTGCATATAAGCCACAAAAACCAGAGATGAGGCCTAAAGTAACCAGACCAGACAAATCTAGCTATGCATTGGTAACAAATAGCAAGATGTATGAACATGTAACATGTGTTATGTGTAAGGGTAACCATACACTGTTTGGTTGTTCTGAATTCAAGGGTAAAACACCAGAAGAGCGGTTTAACTTTGCCAAAGCCGAAAGATTATGTTACAATTGTTTAAGGCCAGGACATGTTTCAAGTGCATGTAGTTTGCATAGAGTTTGTTCTGTTACAGGTTGCGGTAAAAGACACACAAAGTTCTTGCATCCATTAAAACAGACACCGTCGTCTAGTGTTGGAGATGCTAGACCAGCTGGGCTGGAGGCAACAGCGCAAAGTAGCTTCACTGAGACGGATCTCGGCACTTCTTGCGTCACAGGGGTCGGGGTGTACAGAGTCGCCCTACCCATTGTTGCAGTGAAGGTCAGGGCAGTAGAAAGCGATTGTAGTATCGACACTTATGCTCTTCTTGACAATGGTTCCACAAGCAGTTTCTGTACAGAGGAACTTGCATCTCAACTGAACATTGAGGGTAAAAGGCAATCTTTGACCCTAACGACAATGACAAAGGCAAAGGTAAAGACTGAAACAACCGTCGTCAGCTTAGTGGTGAACAGTTTCGACCAACAAGAGGCAGTTAATCTGGATAAGGTCTATACACGGCACTCACTCCCGATTAATGATGACAACATAGCTGAGCCAGAAGACATCAAGAAATGGCCACATCTGCAAGACATCAGCATCCCCCAAGTTGAGAAAGGAAAGGTACATCTATTGATTGGTCAAGACTCGCCAGAGGCTCTCGTACCATTGGAAGTGAGATGTGGTGAAACAAAGGCACCCTATGCTACCAGAACTCGGCTTGGATGGTCCTTAAATGGGCCATTAGGAATGTCCAGAAGGGCTGCGGTCACGTCAAGCTATGTGGCAGTTGATGACACTCTTGAGCAACAGCTTCAGAGATTCTGGAAATTGGATGCTGCTGAGTCACTGTATGATGATGACAAGGGCATGTCAGTCCAAGACAAGAGAGCAATTGCATTGTGGGAGAAGACTGTTTGCCTGAAAGATGGGCATTATGAATTGCCAATACCCTTCAAGAACAACCCGCCAAGGCTTGCTGATAATCGAATGGTCGCAGAGCAACGCCTAACTTCATTGGGCAGACGTCTGGAGAGGGACTGTCAGTTGAAGTCACGCTATACACAAGGCATGAAGGAGTTGGTAGATAATGGATATGCTGAGGTAGTTGTAGGAGATGACTGTGTAGCAGATGCAGCCATATGGTATCTACCACATCATCCGGTACTCGATTCGGGTAAACAAGGGAAGATGCGGATCGTCTTCGATTGTGCCGCTAAACACCATGGTCAGTCCTTGAACACGCAGACAATCAGTGGGCCAGACCTGACAAATAAATTGTTGGGCGTACTCCTGCGCTTTCGACAAGAGCAAGTGGCAGTTTTGGCAGACATTCGCGCCATGTTCCACCAGGTCAGAGTGTCTCCAGAAAACCGAGACGTCTTGCGTTACTTTTGGTGGCCCGACGGAGATACTTCACTTGAACCGGCTGTGCACAGGATGACTGCACACCCATTCGGTGGGACATGGAGTCCCAGTTGCTGTTCCTTTGCATTACGACGTACTGCAGAAGACAACCGTCAAGATTTCCATCCAGACACAGTTGGCTGCGTCAAGCGCAGTTTCTACGTCGACGACTGCCTAGTCTCACTAGCAACTGAAGCTGAGGCTATCCGTGTTTCTCGAGAGTTGCGAGAACTTCTGTCCAGAGGTGGTTTTCTATTAACGAAGTGGTTGAGTAACAGCCCTGAAGTTCTTTAGTCTATCCCACAAGAAGATAGAGCTGTGGGTATCAGGGGGCTAGACCTGAATCATGAAGCTCTACCTACGGAGAGGGCCTTGGGTATGCAGTGGGATGTCGAGACTGATTGCTTTGGATATAAAGTGAGTCAGAAGGAGAAACCCTTGACAAGGAGGGGGTTGCTAAGTATTGTATCCTCCATCTATGACCCGCATGGATTTGTTAGTCCCTTCACCTTGTTGGCTAAAAGGATCGTCCAAGACTTAAGCAGGAAGAAGTTGGGTTGGGACGAAGCACTGCCGTCACGACACAGAGAGGAATGGCAACGCTGGAAACAGGACTTGGGAAAACTCGAACAACTGCGGATAAACCGATGTATCAAGCCTTATGGGTACAAGGATGGTGTCAGTTATCAGTTACATCACTTTTCCGATGCGTCTGAGGCAGCGTACGGAGCTGTAACTTACCTTCGTATGGTGAATTCTGCAGGCCTTAGTCACACATGTCTGCTGTTGTCAAAGTCACATCTGGCACCTTTAAAAAAGGTTACGATACCAAGGCTCGAGCTGACAGCTGCAACACTCTCTGTGAGGCTAGATGCAATGATCAAGAAGGAGTTAGACCTACCTTTGGAAGAATCAGTCTTCTGGACTGATAGCACAATAGTGCTTCGATACATCAATAACGAAGAGAAGCGTTTCCACACCTTTGTGGCGAACAGAGTAGCTGTCATCCGGAACCAGTCAAGTTCTCATCAGTGGCGCCATGTGGAAAGCGGGCTAAATCCGGCAGACATTGTCACGAGAGGACAAATGGCGGATGAGCTGCTGGCCAACCAGAAGTGGTTGATTGGTCCTGAATTCTTGCGCCAAGATGGCCACCTGTGGCCAAGTTTACCAATCTCGACAACCCTTAACGATAACGATCCAGAAGTAAAGCCTGAGAAGGAGATAGTCACCGTGTACGCCACCGAGCGTAAAGATTCAGCTAATCCAACCGACAGATTGATAGCCAGGCACTCCTCATGGTATGAGCTGAAAAGAAGTGTTGCATGGATTATGCGAGTGCCTGACAGTCTGCTAAGAAGAATCAGAAAGCAACCGGCCGTACAAGACATGAAGACACTGACAACAAACGACCTAGCTAGGGCAGAGGCTTCTATCATAAGATACATTCAAGCCCAGTCATTTCAAGAGGAGTTCAGCCACTTGAAGAAAGGTGAAGATAAGGTTCAGAAGCTGAAGGCTGAAATGAAGAAGAAAGGTCAACTGTACAAGTTGGATCCTATCCTGACAGACGACGGCATCATCAGAGTTGGGGGACGATTGCGGAATGCCCCGGGGAATATGTCAAATCATCCACCCATATTGCCAAAGGGCAACCATGTGGTCTCTCTCATCATGAAGCACTACCATCTGGAATCTGGTCATTCTGGGAGGGAGTATGTTCTGTCACTGATACGACAAAGATTCTGGATCATCAAGGCTAGATCTATGCTGCGTAGAGTTTTGAGCAATTGCTTCGAGTGTAGACGAAGATCTGCAGTTCCGGTCCAGCAAAAGATGGCAGACTTACCATCTGACAGAGTTACCCCAGGCAGACCACCATTCTCATTTGTTGGAGTCAACTGTTTTGGACCATTTCTGGTGAAACAGGGTAGAAATCAGATCAAACGATACGGTTGCATATTCACATGTCTAACATCTCGAGCGGTACACATTGAAGTTCTGCACACATTAGATACTGATTCCTTCATAAACGGCATGCAGAGATTTATCTGTCGGCGAGGACAACCAATAGAGCTGAGGTCTGACAATGGCTCTAATTTCATTGGGGCTGAGCGTGAGCTCAAGGAAGCCTGGAAAGGGTTGAGTCAAGAGAAGGTTGACAAGTGCCTTCTAAAGAAGGGAATCCAGTGGAAGTTCAACCCCCCGACCGCTTCCCACATGGGAGGCGTATGGGAAAGACAAATAAGGTCGACACGCAGACTGTTGAGTTCACTGTTGACAGAGCAAGTAGTAAGCGATGAAACCTTGTCAACTGTAATGTGTCTAGTCGAATGTATCATTAACAACAGGCCGATTACCACCGTTTCAGACGACATCAATGACTTGGAGCCACTCACACCAAATCACCTACTACTTCTTCGTGGTGCACCCCATTCCCTTGGTGAATTCGACAAAAAGGAGATGTACACACGGAGAAGATGGAAGCAAGCACAATACCTTGCTGATGTATTCTGGAGAAGGTGGATCCGAGAATACCTCCCCACCCTTCAGAAGAGACAGAAATGGCTTGAGCCCAAAGGGAACATCATGGTTGGCGACTTAGTACTTATTGTCGACAATGACCTCCCTAGAAACAAATGGCTTCTTGGGCGTGTTCTTGAAACTTACCCTGGGAAGGACCAGCTTGTAAGAGTGGTCAAAGTTAAAACCAAGTCATCCATTCTGACTAGGCCAGTGCAGAAGTTGTGTCTCTTAGAGTCAGTGGATAAGGAATAGTAGACTACATGTATATGGTCTGCATCAGATTTGTAGCTTGTGTCAAAACCTAAAGTTCCAGCGCCAAGTTTCTTGTAAGGTTATTTGTAATTGTCCATTATATTTTGGAATGATGTTATTGTTGCAATTGTATAATCATGTTACAATGTTTAAAGGTATGAAACACCCAATTTGTTAAAATGGTCGCATTCTGCTTAAAGTTGAGATTAAGTAGTAAATGCCGTATTGAGTAGAAAATGACATTTAAGGGGTCGGAATGTTAAGTCAGAATGCTCTTTTATTGATAAACTAATTACTTGTTATATTTCGTCGATAGAGGGCGCTGTTAGATTGGACCGTAATCTAGAACTTTCTGCAGTCACGCTTTTGCAGTCGCCATATTTTTATGTTTTGTTAGTACGTCATCCCAAAGTCGTAAGTGAAATACACATAACTCATCATTTATAATCCCTTTATTTGGTTATTATGGACATGCTTTGGGTTCTGGGATAAGTTTAAGGTATTTGATTTGGGGAAAAACACAAACAAGTATAAAATAGAGACAGTTTTTAATGTACATGTATGTGCATTGTGGTTTATTACATGTGACAATAGGGGTATTGCGTGTAATGGTACAAATGTACATGTAGACCCACAGACAAGGCTGGTGTCATCAATCCTGTTAATTGCCTGATATTATGTGATTAGTAATGATTGCTTAACTTTAATTATAAACAAAATTGTTGTTGATTCATACTTATATTTTACAACTGATTAAAGTAAATTTTGTATTTGTTATGGATAGATTAAACCGTGTTCATCCGATTACAAGACTGTCAAGTCTGAAGTTGAGATTTGATACCCGACACCCCGTCACACTGGGTATAAATGCTAAACCCCACCCAGGTACCATGCATTCGTTCTTGACTAGCGTGCTGATGACACGTTCAATCTGAAGACATTATGGACTGTTGTAATAATGCCGTACATGGGACACAGTGGAATTATAGCGTGCCAGGGAACTGTCTTTGATACGATGCTGATACTAGCGCCATGGATATATCGGATGATAATTTGCCGGCCGCTTCAAATTTTGCCTGGAAGATATAAAATACCGTTTCGACACTTCAAATGAATATGAAGTTTGCATTTATGAGTATAAAGGTAAGAAGTACCCTTTTTGTTAAGTAGAAATAACAGCTACTAAAATCAGGAAATTTAAATGTATTTTGAGCATGATAATGTCAGATACATTAAGATTTATTCTTTAATTTATTATCCGAGAAGTTTATTCAGACATTGTGTTTGTTCTAATTTGAAGCTTTCTGTGTCGTCACTTTGCAATTGTCAAATCTGCCCTGTGCCTTTTACGGTTTTGTAAGACTTAAGTGGATTTACAGGAATATGAACTTATGCTGCCTTATTGTTTGACCCCAAAAACTAATTTTCTGATTTTGTTTTCTTCTAATTCTGGCTATACAGTCTGTGAATAGTGTCACGAAGAAGGTCAAAACTAGCGGGCAGTCTCCAGTCAGACTTCGTCGACGGCATTACCAACGCAACTCGAGACTATAATTACTCATCATTGGACAAGGAGGAACGAGCTAAAACCACTCAAAATTGCAAGATTAAGATTTTGGTGTTTTTTTTTAGCAAAACAACTACAAGTGCTCCAGGCCGGATTTACATTGCACGAACTTGTGATTTTCCTCGACTTTTCTTGGACACCATGGAAAAGACCTACACATTTCTTCAGGATGATGAGTTCTTGCCGATCAAGAATTTCTAGGACTGCATGCTAGGCATTGAAACCCAGGAACAATAGATTGAGATATAAATTGCACTGCCAACCTTGTCAAAACATTTGCTTTAACTGTGAAACATTATAACTGAAACGTTAATATTGTTACATGTAATATTACCTTGTGCAAACATTCTGTTAAAGAAAAAAATGGTTCTTGACTTTCGCCTCAACACTGAATTGTATAAGAAAATGCATAAAATTCTATATGCGAAACGGTGTAGCATACTGTATAAGTAGAAAAAAATTGGTTATTGACTTTCACGTAAAGGTACGATTAGGGCCTATGAGAAAATTCTGTATGAGAAAAAAAAATGGTTCTTGACTTACGTAAGCATAAAATCATCATTGAGAAACGTGTAGTAAAGTTGCAACTGTGCAAAACTATAATTGTGTCATCTTTGGTGTTTCTTTATTTCCCGCTCCATTATTCTGTAGGAATGGAGTGATGGAGGCATTATTACCCTCCAAAAGAATGGAGAGGTATTGCCTCCAACGCTCCATTCGTGCAAAATAATGGAGCGCTAGGACAATAGGGTGACGTCACGGGTGGAGTTTAACAACAGAGAGGATACGACTCATACCTGTGACGTTAACGGTAAAAGAGCACGTGGCCAAAGATTCCGTGGAGTTGCTCCAGGCCGTGTAGGTGACCGTGGTCCTACCGGCAGGGAACGGGTGACCGACGGCTGGTACGCTGGCCTCCAGACGGTCTAAGGTGTGCACCGGCTTGGGCAGGTCGACTACGGCGTGTGATTCGCCTGGCTCCAGCACTACGGACACGTCCCGTGGGCAAGTTACCTCGGAAACTATGGTCATTACAAAAGAGAAAAGAGTGAAAAGGCAAAGTTGTGGAAACGGACAATCACAATCTAAGTCAATCACAACATCAGGTCACAAGTCAAGCCACAGAAATAATGTGTTTGTCACACTCTATTCGAATACATGTAGGCCTTGTCTGATTTGACTTTGGACATGCTAGTGGTTGGCTTGTAATGACTTGCGATGACTTGGGATGACTTATGACAACCAAGTGCCTTTTATTACAAATTGAACAATTACGCGAAAATGTAAGGTTCCCTACATTTGGGAATTGAACTGCATTCTTTGTGTGGAATGCGCACATTACAAACTAATCGGCCTAATTACATTTTCAGATTTTCTGATAACCCATTTTCCAATTATACCCCGTTATAAAGTATCATACTCCCAAACAGTCTGGTACATTCGACACTGGTCACTCTCTTTTTCTTCCCATCGTCGGGGAACAAGACAGCAATGGACCCTTGTGTTGGGACGTTCGAATCAAATTTCACAGTATTTCCATTTAATTTGGACATTAGGAAAATTCTAAATGATCAGTCTGAATTCTGAGATGAAGCCAAAAAAACCGACGTTTTGGAAATGGGAAAGTCTCACCCTCACTGCAAGACGGCTTCTCATTGGACCATTCCCCGCTTGCCTGGCAATTCGTCAAGGAAGAGCCAACCAGCGTGTAGCCTTCATCGCAGGAGTAGGCGCAGATGCCTCTGAACTCGATCTCGCCGTCCTGCAGGCACGATGGCGGACTCACCAGGCCGTGATCGGGATGCTGTAGCGCTGGACAACGTACAGCTACACAGCAACACAAGGAGGCATTATTAGACTCTTTCACGTGTGTCGTGATAATATTACTTCCGTGAGAATTTTGCCTCCGTGTGATCTGCGCATGTGTGTACAGATTCCCACACCTCGGTGTCCTTTTGTTTTTGAATAGTCCTCCAAGATTAATATGTACACAATTCAAAGTCATCACGATGACAAGTTACATGAGTTCATTACATGAGAATTAATCTGTATCTGAAAATGGGTATTAAAAACAACGATGCCAGTTTCTTACCTTAAGTCGATTTTTTTTAACGACTTTCGGCCACATACGTTTCATTTATTTTCAGGATACGAAATTGAATCATGCCGTTTAAGTTGGTCAAATTAGGGTGACCATACACTTTCAACCAGCTGGTTTGAAATAATGTTGGGTATATTTTTATAACAACCGGCAAATGGTGTGAAATTACTTCTATTACTTGAAAAATAGAGATCACGGCAAATAAGGTGGCTCTGATTGGCCACATGCGTTTCAATGTTTTCCAAAATACCAAATTTTACCATTCTGTGAAAAGTTGGTCACATTAGGGTGACCATACACTGTAAATCTGTATATAATTTGTATGAAATAATATTGGGTAGTTTTATAACAACCGGCAAACAGAATAACATGTACTTAAATAACTTGTTAATTTAAGTACGTTAACAGTTTTTGTAAAGAGATTTTGGCCAAAGGTGGCCAACGCTGGGCAACAAGTTCAGCAGCAATTGCCCACTTTGAAGTGTGTACAATATCGACCCAAGATGACCATTAATGAACGCTGGGGATAGAACATTACTGCAAAACGCAAGTTCATGTCTACGGCTTAGTGGAAAATCCCCGGTGATAAATTCATCAAACATGTTAGACTTACGGTTGCAGGCTACCGGCTCGCCCGACCACCGACCGGTACTCTGGCAGGTCTTTCTGGCGTTTCCTTGCAGCTCGTAACCGTTCTTACAGCCGAGTCGGCACGTGGTTCCAACTACAGCAAACGATCAAACACACGCTTGATCTTCTCAGCAAGTTGGACTGATATATTTCATTCAAAAATACTATGACAAGGGAATTGGATTAATTTCTGTTTTTTTGCTTCACATTTTGCAGAACTTTTTTAAAATTTACTTTCTGTTTTTAATAACATCATTTAATGAAAGTTTTTAAATTTATATTGAGGGCTTATATTTCTTTCATATTAGCCTTTTTATTGCAACAAACTTGTAAACGAACGCAACACAGCCCTTATGAAGAAATAAACAAATCAAAAAACAAATGAAATGATAATTTATCCAATAAATGTCAAATAAAAGTGAAAACACTACCAGCCAGCATAGATCGCTGATTTTAACCCCCAAAAAATAAATCAAGTTGCAATACATTAAATAAGTTTTTGTATTTTTTTAAAATACGGCTGTGCATCGATTCCATACCTATGATCTGATTGGTGGCGAAAGTACCAAGACAACGGTCTCCAGGGGACACATTCATGTTTTCCGACAGGACCAATGGGCTGCACGTCACAGCTGGAAAATAATAAATGTGAATAAAGTGTGGGGGGATGGAAACAAATTGCAAATGAGTTAATGGAATTGGATGTCTTTATTAAGATGAGTTGGTTGAGTTTCATTCCTATTGACTATTACGGGATGTGGAAATAGGCCACGCCCACTTTGCAACTTTGCAAGTGGGCAACATTCGGTTACACAGTCACGGCTGTGATTGGTCGAAACATCAAGGGGCGGGCACAGGACAGAGTTACGTATTTTTTCCAGTTCGTACTGTGACTGCATCATATACGCGCACGCACAGCTGATTACTTGCACCCATGTGCACTACTTCCGGTTCCAGTGATTTCAAATGCTACTCCGTGTGTAGTGGGCGTGGTTTAAGTTCAAATGACGTCACACTTACGAACGGGATGGGCGGGGCACATGGTATACGACAAGATGAAGTTGTCAGTGTAAAATTAATACAGTGCGGTAAACCATGCAGCAAGTGGTTCAATATAGATGAACAACATGGTGATTGTCCGTCTCGCACTCGTTTACGTCTACCAAAAAAATGAGCGAAAAAAAACCCCCAAAATATAAACTGAAAAGCCTTTTCCTGTATTCCTATTCTCAAGATCAAGGTGAATATTAATGGCAACTGTAGTCATCGACTTTCATACCCCCTTTGATTTGAAATTGTTTTGGTCCTTAATTCACAAAAATGAAACGCTCTAACAAGTTTTGTTGTTTGACAAATTTAGAATCATTATCCAGACTAATATTAAGTTTTGGTAATGGAAGCAGTGTTGTACTGGATCCCTATAATTATTATAGCTTAAAGTGGCTGATCATTATTTTATTTCACTTCATCATCCACTTGGTGGATTTGTTTCCCATTAATAAATAGGCGTCCAGGGAGCCACATATTTACGTCATTCAATTTCATTTGAATATCATTGTGGTGTTGCAAATAAAACTCAAGCTCAGAATCGGTCTGATCGAACGATCAGATGCTCACCGGCACAGAGGTAGGGATCGGAGGGATCCACGGTATAACCATCGTTACAGTCACAGACGAAGCTACCCTCCGTGTTGAAGCACTGGTGCTGGCAGCCGCCATTACTCTGAGAACATTCGTTGTGGTCTGAAAACCAGGTACCATTGATACAGCTTCATTACAAGTACATGTACATGCATGGCTAAATTTTTCATCAATGTCAATTGTCGCGATTGTCGTCTTTAATGTTTTCATCAGCATCACAACTGTCAAAATAATCATTGTAACTGAATAACCATCTTCATTGTCACTGTTAGTAATAATAACACATTTTGTAATAATGTAAAAAATAATAATTATTACCGATAATGGGTCACTAGAAAGACATTCCCACTGACTTGTGCACACATTTTTTTTCCAACTTTATTGACCCCTAACCCCAATTTTACCTTATCCTACTGCACGAATGTTCGTATTTTTACTAACTGGACCACGGGCAATCGATCTAGCCTATTTGCGATATTAAAAGTTTGCCTCTAAATTGGGGTTGGGGCATTAGGGAGACATTGAAATGTCTCCCTAACTCCACATGTCTCCTAAAGGTATAACTTATGACTCTAAAGTGTCTCCCAACGGTCCTACGTGCGGTTGTAATGTGGTGCTTATAATCCATTATACAAAAGGTCTCAAATCACTTTACAACTTTTACCCTTGTTCATCAGGCCATGAGGCCATTTTGTTGCAGCAGCTCGAGATCAGAATATTCTGTCTCTAACTTCACAGGTACTCATTTATGCTCCTGGTCCGAAAGAGGCAATTGTAGTAAAGTGTCTTGCCCAAGGACACAAGCACCAGGTTCCTCGTCAGGAAAGTTCGAATGGAACACCACAGCACTTTGTTCTCCGACTTTGTCTCTAGCATCATCAACATCAAGTTCATCATCATGAACATTAACATAAGTGGCGTCACCACCGTCACCATTTTCATTTTAATAAAAAAACATAAAACTTTATTGACAAAATAATGCAGTCACCTTGGCACGTCGATCCATCGTCCATCAGCTTGTAGCCGTTCGGGCATGCGCAGAAGAAGCTGCCCGGGGTGTTGATGCAGTGCTGCTTGCATCCCCCGTTGTCCTGCTCACATTCGTCAATATCTCAATCCAAAGAGTTAGGGAGAAACTCAAAAGTGAGGATGATTCAACAGCTCATTGGGAAAGAGGTGTTAAAACTGTTTCAGCTTGCGTGGTTGTGTCTAGAGGGTTTGGCAAAAGGTTTATTTTACATGCATGATGACTGATATTTGAAATTGCGGCAAATAACTGAGATCTAGATAACGAAAAACAGTAGGAATATCACTGATTTGATTTAATAAATCTTTGATTGACTTTAAACAAAATCAGAGGACAGTAACAATGGCTATTCTACCTCTTTAAAAGGGGAATAGGCAAGTTTTCAAAACAAAGGGAAACTGAATAATGGAATAGTATGTCAGAACTCTTGAAGTATTTTTTTTTTTGAAGAGTAATTTTGTTTTTCTTTTTTACCTTTGCAGGGTATATCACGGGTGTAGTCTCCGGTGTAGCCGGGCGAGCACAGGCAGTCCCGGATCGAAGCCTTGCCCCTGCCGATGGTTTGCGAATGGGCCGGGCACTCCAGACACTCGTTGGCAGTGGCGTTGCGGTACGAGTTGGGCCTGCATTCTGAATCGGGTCGAAGCCAGCAAATAGATCTTGTCAATAGTTTGCAATTATTCAGTACCATGGATTGCATTAAGGGCACCAGTTTGAATACATTGAACTGTGGATCATAACAAGTTTGACAAAGTAGTGTAGATTTCAATCATAAGAAATCAGTATCGAAATATCTTCAATTCATTTTTGGCCGTGTCTCTTGATAATTCAGTGTTTTCCATTTTTGCACGGTATACATGTACTTAAACTTAAGGGATTGGCAATGATGAATAAATGAATACTGCCGCGATGAATTGGAAAAAGAAAATGGTATCGTCTATTGACCTTTGACCGACGAGGGCGCGCTTACCTTGACACGATCTCCCATCAGGCATCAGGATGTTTCCAGGTGGACAGTCGCAGCGATAGGTGCCGGGGACATTCAAGCATGCGTGTTGGCAGTCATGTGACCTGGAATTCTGACACTCGTCAATATCTGCACAGAAAATGAAACAAAATCAAAAAAGTTTAATAGAACGACAAATTTTGGCCTGAGATTGATGAACATCACATCTGAAAGTAGACTTTGGCCTATTAAGTGTCATTTAGCAATTTCGTTTTCAATGTTAAGCGTATTTCTTTTTGACTTCAATTCAAATATGGATAAATAACGGTCACCTTCACAGCTGTGACGGTCAGCGGCGAGTCGGTACCCAGACTCTGTACATCTACAGTTATAGGAACCCCACGTATTGGTGCAATGTCCCTGGCAGGGATTAGACTCCACACACTCGTTGCGATCTGCAAATCACGGTTTCAAATGACACAAATCAGTGAAAATGATTAGTTTCAGAAAAGGAAATTATCATGCCTATAAGCGGACGGACAAAAAGATGTACAATTATAAAGTTACTTTTTGACGAAACAAAAATCGCAATTTTCAATGTAGCATGTAAAACGGCCGTTTTTGAAAATTGTGTCTAATTTCGACGAGTTTTGGCTCTTCAAATTCTTATACGTTTTCGGAGAAACGAATATGAAATTACATTACATTTAACAACATTCAAAATTGTTCCTCATGAAGTTTTACACACAAAACATAGCATTTACTACTTTTATTACCATCCAATTAGCCGAGCATAACTTATACGTGAGAAAAAAATACCATCCAAAAAAAAAAGAAACAGTAAGCCCAGCAGTTAGGTAGTTATGTGTCTAAAGAAAAACCAACTAGAAAGCCTCATGGCTGATTGTTAATTTTGAAGTCCCATCTTACCGACGCAACTGGCACCGTTGGGAGCGGGCTTATAGCCGTCAGCACAGGTACATATCTTGACGCCGCCGGGTTGGGAGCAGGAAGTGGAGTATCGTCCGCAACTGCATGGGATTTCTACCAAAAGAACAATTGTCTTTCAAAACTTGTTGTCACTGTTTAACTCAACTTTAAACTTATCTTTTTTTCCTCGAAATCGTTGAAACCAACCAACACCAACCAGGTATCGAGTAATTAGGTATCGAGTAATTAGACACAAGGACG
The DNA here is from genome assembly GCA_029964075.1 of Patiria pectinifera. Lineage (NCBI taxonomy): Eukaryota > Metazoa > Echinodermata > Asteroidea > Valvatida > Asterinidae > Patiria > Patiria pectinifera. The sequence continues at coordinate 5,884,517 of CM057130.1, read as the reverse complement.
ATAGAAAAGCAGTATCAAGAAATTTCGAAAATGGATTATGGATTTTTGTAGTGCATACCACAAGCAACTATAGCTAGGCCTACATGGAATTTTTTTAGTAACATTTATTTCCATCAAAAGCAAAGTAAAGGCATTATGCGAACAGTAACAAATTGTATTAGGACGGAGGCGTGGTTTTAAAAAGCCGAAGCTAATAGGTACATGCGAATCTGGAAAGAAAATGATTTCAAGGAATTTGAATAAAAACAGACAACCAGTAGACAAATATGAAACACAACAATAACCAATGACAGACTGACCAACATACAGACAACAGCGGTCAAAGACATTACATAACAATAACACTTAATAAATAATACGAGGAAATATGGAGCAAATTATACATGCACGGTAAAATAGAACTATTCGTACTTATCAGCCATTATCTAATCTTTAATCTTCAAATGATTGCAAGAAGAACTCAACACCAAGAATTGAGTCATCACTTTGACAGACAAAAAGATGACAAACAACCGCCCACAAAATTTCAGAAACAGAATGAATCGTTTTGTGTAGGATTTATTGTTTAATACTAAACGAGTCATCATTTTGCTAGACAGAAAGATGACAAAGAACCGCCAAAGGAATTTTTAAAAAAATAGACTGGTTTTTGTGTTTGTAGGATTTATTATTGCTTCATCAATCGAAGATTCAATCAACGTATTTTATTTGCTACGAGCGAGTGGATGTAGGCCTATTTTCTGAAAACTCTGTATTAATTGGGTGTCTCCAGTTTCCAAATACAAGTATACCCATAGAACGGTGAAGCAGAAGACTTTTCCCGTAAATTACCTTCGCAGGAACGTTCATCAGCGGCGAGACGAAGCCACCTCTGTGGGCAAGAGCAGCTGTAGGAGCCCTGGGTATTATAGCACGCTGCCTGGCAGTCGGCTAGACTATTCCCGCTCTCTTGACACTCATCGATGTCTGTTGGGAAAATCAGAGATAATCAGAGTTGTGGATTAAGAAAAAAATGGAGAGGAAGAGCTTGGGTTCACCAACTGGACAAAAGAGGAATAAAGAAAAGGGAAGTGGACAATAAGTCACCCTAATAGGAGGAGACAGTAGGATTAGAGCACAAAAGGGACAGGGAAACAGGCAAAAGAATGGACCCAAAAAAGGTTGTTTCATCGTCATGCGATACCGAAGTGAGCAAAAAAGACAGCACTATTTTTAAAAGTTAGGAGGACCGAGCAAATATCTAATATTGCAAAAATATTAGCAGACCTAGTTACGTACATAACTGGCGAATTATTTAGGGCTGAACCTTTAGGAATAATGGGGAATCGAGAATTGTTCACGAAAGCTTAAAATAATTGGCTTGCAATAATTCTATGCTGTCATCTGACATCCGTCACCCCTATAATCCTGTGTTAACTTACCGACACAGATTGTCCCATCAACAGCGAGTCTGTAGCCCTGAAGACAGGTGCAGATTTTCTGGCCGTCGGGCTGGGAGCAAGTGTCGGTGCCAGCGCCGCAACTGCATGGCATTACTAGATTAAATACATCAATAAGAGCCAGTAACATTGGGTCGGCATTTGGTCAGCAACTTATTTCTACTTTTTTATGTAATTATACAACTCTAGCGAAGCCTAAATTAGGTTGCTCTGTCTCGAACGTTTCTATAAAAAAATTTTTTTTTAACTAAAAGTACCTTCGCAGGTCCGGTTGTCTGCTGCGAGACGGAGCCACTCCTGTGGGCATAGGCAATAGTAGGAACCCAGTGTATTATGACACGCTGCCTCGCAGTCGGCTAGACCATCCCCGCTCTCTCGGCACTCATCAATGTCTGTTGGGAAATCAGAGATTTAAAACATCAGTTTTCATAGCTTGTTACTTTAAACAATACAAGGGTCATGTCTTGGAAGATGTGACCGGCCAGACTTACATTCCTGTAATTATGCTGCCAGGTCCCGTCTGTAAATATTTCTTTGTCGATGTCTTATATTTTTAGCATAAACAGCGATGCGAAAGTAGTCAAATATTGCACATACTTCGATCCTAAATATGTTGAATTATAGGGTCAATGCACTTTATTGAACTCAAAGTTGGATAGCGTGGATGGAAAGAGAAATAAGAGAATGTTCTAGCCTGAAATGAAACACATGAGACATATAGATGGATGTACGAATACAGAATATTGAATACTCTTTTTATGAGCCTTACTGTTTAAACAAACAAATGTTAAGAAATAGATGTACGGTTTAAAATGCATTGTAAATTCATCAATATAGAATAACTACGGATGTGTACACACGTACTGTGGAGATGAAACTTTTTGATGGCACTGATGATTATTTAATATTCCTTCATCGAAACATTTATTAATATTTATGAGATTACTTAATATGTACAGTAATTTTATTACAGCTACTGCTTGTGGTTCTGTGGTTCCTGATGGTCACAAATAGAGAACCCTTCTCGTGTAGACCAGTGTATCCCTTATCCAGCATCCATAATATTTGGGTACGTGTATAAAACATTATTGCTTGAAATGTGCCTAAGAAATTGGAGATTTGGAGATTTAGAGATTTGGAGATAAATGTGTTGTAAAATTATTGCATAGCAAGTGCTTATGGAGATTATTTCTCCTTGATTACATTTTTATGCCTTTAATATTTTTATGCCTCTCGTAAGAAATGTACTTATAAATTCGCAGCAAAAACATTTCTATGGAACAAATCAATGGAAATTGAGGTTTATAGAACCAGTAAAGCAATTTCTCAAGATAAGAGATAACCAAGGATAAGGAGAGATGGTTATTTCAAATAATTAAATAATTGAATATTGGATTCATAGTCATTGTATATTTGTAATTAAATTAATTTCTATTCTTCTGTTTTATGTTATTACAGACTGCTGAAGAATGACTGTCGTTTTTTTGTAGTAATACAATTTTGATCAATTAAGTGGAATTATATCCCTGTGTCACTTTTAAATTTTCTGCGTAACCTTACAAAGACATAAGATGATTGACGAAAACAGCAGTGAAGCTACATTGACTTAAACTTTAATGCAGCCTTGAGTTCTTTTGCTGCTCCTTGAGAAACCTTGGAAATGAAACTTACCATCACACTCAGTGCCATCGGAGCTGGGCCTGTACCCCTGAGCACATGTGCATTTCTTTAGTATGTTAATCTCCTTGGGTTGGGTTGGGTTGGGTTGGGTTGGGTTGGGTTGGGATGGGTTTGGTCGGGTTTGGTCGGGTTTGGTCGGGTTCAATTTCGTAGAAACTTACCAAGACAGTGGAAGCCATCCGTGCTTGCCCTGTATCCCGCAAAACATCGACACCTTTGAGCAACACCCCACGGGTACACGCATTGACCGTTTTCGCCACAGTTACACCCACCGTGGTTCTCTGAATAAGACAATATGCACAATGGTAATCACAATGCTTACTGATACAATGAATTGTGAATACAGAAAGTAATCAACCAATTAACCTCAGAATAAATTAACTTTTTCTGTTCTTCTTTTCGCTCCAAGTTAGGCAGGCACACTTTCAATTTATTTACACTCAGCAGAGAATTCAGATAATTTAAATTCTTGTCTTTGTTTCTTGTTTGTCCACTCATGTTTGTAAATTGTTCTGTTTGTTTGCCCTGGCATGGCTTTTAGCCTTTGGCTCCTGCACGTCACCATAATGTAGTTTTTAATAATTTATTATTTGTTAACGAGTCTTAGATTTGTGTATTATTTACATTACTTGTTGGTTAATTTCATATATTTTTGTTCCTACACCCAGTTTGTCATTAATGTTATTCATTCACAGACTCATTGCTCATTTTGTATAGTAATCAGCAATTCTGAAATGAATGTTATGAAGGGAAGGGAAGGGAAGGGAAGGGAAGGGAAGGGAAGGGAAGGGAAGGGAAGGGAAGGGAAGGGAAGGGAAGGGAAGGGAAGGAAAGGGAAGGAAGGAAGGAAGGGAAGGAAGGAAGGGAAGGAAGGGAAGGAAGGGAAGGGAAGGGAAGGGAAGGGAAGGGAAGGGAAGGGAAGGGAAGGGACGGGACGGGACGGGAAGGGAAGGGAAGGGAAGGGAAGGGAAGGGAAGGGAAGGGAAGGGAAGGGAAGGGACGGGACGGGAAGGGACGGGAAGGGAAGGGACGGGACGGGAAGAATGAATGAGTCATCAGACAGACAAGATAATTATCATAATAACTCACGTATACAAGAGGTTTTGTCGGGCGCCAAATTGTAGCCTGAGTGACAATAGCAAACAAAACTTCCCGGGGAGTTGTAACATACGTGCTGACAGGGTCCTCTGCCAACGTTAGTTGAACACTCGTTGAAATCTAGAGGGAAGACCGATCGACACAAATCACAATAGTTCAAAGCTGTCTCGTTTGTGTGATGTACAAATCCACTGTATCGCCTCATGGAGGAAGGATAATAATTCCTCTGTGTATGCGTGTTATCTGGACACGTTGGTTTTTGTCTTCAGATTCGTAAACAAGACTCCTGTGAAGTCCCCACGAGTCAATAAAAGTCAAACTGACCTACAAGTTATTCAGTCTGTTACGTCCCAGAAAAAGTCATTATTTTGTCATTATTCATGTATAAACCTGACTTGTGATTGACTTGTGACTAACTTTTGATTGACTTACGATTGACTAGAAAAGAACTCTTCTTTTTTTTCTGTGCACCAATTTCATTTGTATAAGCATCCTGAGATTTCAACCAGTAGTCAGAGATATCAGCAAGGGCTTTGATCAGTTTCCGGTTACAAACCTCTAAGCTTATGCAGTCGCATGGTTACCATCGTCGTATAGCTGGGCCAGAGACACATTTTGCCAATCTGATTGCATGTATGTATTAAGAAAGAAATCCATCAATGTTTTATTCAGCAAAGTCAAAGTTAACTATGGAATAACTGTAAAACCCCAAAAATGGTGGGAAAGTTAACAGTTGTGTACCTTTGCATGTCTTGCCGTCTGAAGTTAGTTTGTACCCGTCCCGGCACGAGCAAATTGCGCCGTGATCTCCGTTCCTGCATATCTGTTGGCAGCCGCCATTTCCATTACGACAAGTGGCTGTAGCAAATAGGCACGAGAGAAAGGGACACTCTTCATCTCATTAGGTATGTTGTGGTTTGGTGTTTTTTTTACATGTTCTGGGTTAAGGGTTAGGGGTTAGGGTCGGGTCGGGTCGGGTCGGGTTCAGTTTCGTAGAAACTTACCAAGACAGTGCAAGCCATCCGTGCTTGTCCTGTATCCCCCAAAACATCGACACCTTTGAGCATCACCCCATGCGTACACGCATTGACCATAATCGCCACTGTTACACCTACCTTGGTTCTCTGAATAAGACACTATATATATATATATAATAATAGTGGATATTTATAAAGCGCACGTATCCACCAGGACTGGTGCTCAAGGCGCTACATCATTATTACCCCTGCTCATTGGGCACATGAAACATTCCAAATACCATCTCAGCTCCCTGGGGAGTATACAGCTCGATGCAGCCTGTTAGGCGCAAGGAAGCTAATTCAATCACAATAACCAATATGCACAATGGTAATCACAATGCTTACTGATACAATGAATTGTGAATACAGAAAGTAATCAACCAATTAACCTCAGAATAAATTAACTTTTTCTCTTTGTCTTTTCGCTCCAAGTTAGGCAGGCTCACTTTAATTCATTTACACTCAGCAGAGAATTCAGATAATTTAAATTCTTGTCTTTGTTTCTTGTTTGTCCACTCATGTTTGTACATTGTTGTGTTTGTTTGCTCTGGCATGGCTTTTAGGCTTTGGCTCCTGCACATCACCATAATGTAGTTTTTAATAATTTATTATATGTTAACGAGTCTAATAGATTTGTGTATTATTTACATTACTTGTTGGTTAATTTCATATATTTTTGTTCCTACACCCAGTTTGTCATTAATGTTATTCATTCACAGACTCATTGCTCATTTTGTATAGTAATCAGCAATACTGAGATGACTTGAGATGAGATGACTTGAGATGAGATGACTTGAGATGAGATGACTTGAGATGAGATGACTTGAGATGAGATGACTTGAGATGAGATGACTTGAGATGAGATGACTTGAGATGAGATGACTTGAGATTGGGAGATTTGGGAGATTGGGAGATTTGGGAGATTTGGGAGATTTGGGAGATTTGGGAGATTTGGGAGATTTGGGAGATTTGGGAGATTTGGGAGATTTGGGAGATTTGGGAGATTTGGGAGATTTGGGAGATTTGGGAGATTTGGGAGATTTGGGAGATTTGGGAGATTTGGGAGATTTGGGAGATTTGGGAGATTTGGGAGATTTGGGAGATTTGGGAGATTTGGCAGATTTGGCAGATTTGGCAGATTTGGCAGATTTGGCAGATTTGGCAGATTTGGCAGATTTGGCAGATTTGGCAGATTTGGCAGATTTGGCAGATTTGGCAGATTTGGCAGATTTGGCAGATTTGGCAGATTTGGCAGATTTGAGAGATTTGAGAGATTTGAGAGATTTGAGAGATTGAGATTGAGATTGAGATTGAGATTGAGATTGAGATTGAGATGAGATTGAGATGAGATTGAGATTGAGATGAGATTGAGATGAGATTGAGATTGAGATGAAGATGAGATGAAGATGAGATGAGATGAGATGAGATGAGATGAGATGAGATGAGATGAGATGAGATGAGATGAGATGAGATGAGATGAGATGAGATGAGATGAGATGAGATGAGATGAGATGAGATGAGATGAGATGAGATGAGATGGAGATGGAGATGGAGATGGAGATGGAGATGGAGATGGAGATGGAGATGGAGATGGAGATGGAGATGGAGATGGAGATGGAGATGGAGATGGAGATGGAGATGGAGATGGAGATGGAGATGGAGATGGAGATGGAGATGGGGATGGGGATGGGGATGGGGATGGGGATGGGGATGGGGATGGGGATGGGGATAGGGATAGGGATGTGGATGGGGATGGGGATGGGGATGGGGATGGGGATGGGGATGGGGATGGGGATGGGGATGGGGATGGGGATGGGAGTGAGTGAGTGAGTGAGTGAGTGAGTGAGTGAGTGAGTGAGTGAGTGAGTGAGTGAGTGAGTGAGTGAGTGAGTGAGTGAGTGAGTGAGTGAGTGAGTGAGTCATCAGACAGACAAAATAATTATCATAATAACTCACGTATACAAGAGGTTTTGTCGGGCGCCAAATTGTAGCCTGAGTGACAATAGCAAACAAAACTTCCCAGAGAGTTGTTACATGCGTGCTGACAGGGTCCTGTGCCAACGTTAGTTGAACACTCGTCGAAATCTAGAGGGAAGACCGATCCACACAAACAACAATAGTTCAAAGCTGTCTCGTTTGTGTGATGTACAAATCCACTGTATCGCCTCATGGAGGAAGGCTAATAATTCCTCTGTGTATGCGTGTTATCTGGACACGTTGGTTTTTGTCTTCAGATTCGTAAACAAGACTCCTGTGAAGTCCCCACGAGTCAATAAAAGTCAAACTGACCTACAAGTTATTCAGTCTGTTACATCCCAGAAAAAAGTCATTATTTTGTCATTATTCATGTATAAACCTGACTTGTGATTGACTTGTGACTAACTTTTGATTGACTTACGATTGACTAGAAAAGAACTCTTCTTTTTTTTCTGTGCACCAATTTCATTTGTATAAGCATCCTGAGATTTCAACCAGTAGTCAGAGATATCAGCAAGGGCTTTGATCAGTTTCCGGTTACAAACCTCTAAGCTTATGCAGTCGCGTGGTTACCATCGTCGTATAGCTGGGCCAGAGACACTTTTTGCCAATCTGATTGCATGTATGTATTAAGAAAGAAATCCATCAATGTTTTATTCAGCAAAGTCAAAGTTAATTATGGAATGACTGTAAACCCCCAAAATGGTGGGAAAGTTAACAGTTGTGTACCTTTGCATTTTTTAAAAAACTTGTTCTGGGTTAGGGGTCAGGGATTAGGGGTAAGGGGTTAGGGTCGGGTCGGGTTCAATTTCGTAGAAACTTACCAAGACAGTGGAAGCCATCCGTGCTTGCTCTGTATCCCGCAAAACATTGACACCTTTGAGCAACACCAAATGCGTACACGCATTGACCGTATTCGCCACAGTTACACCTACCTTGGTTCTCTGAATAAGACAATATGCACAATGGTAATCACAATGCTTTATACTGGTACAATGAATTGTGAATATAGAAAATAGAAAGTAATCAACCAATTAACCTCAGAATAAATTAACTTTTTCTCTTCTTCTTTTCACTCCAAGTTAGGCAGGCACACTTCAATTCATTTACACTCAGCAGAGAATTCAGATAATTTAAATTCTTGTCTTTGTTTCTTGTTTGTCCACTCATGTTTGTAAATTGTTTTGTTTGTTTGCCCTGGCATGGCTATTAGCCTTTGGCTCCTGCACGTCACCATAATGTAGTTTTTAATAATTTATTATTTGTTAACGAGTCTTAGATGTGTGTATTATTTACATTACTTGTTGGTTAATTTCATATATTTTTGTTCCTACACCAAGTTTGTCATTAATGTTATTCATTCACAGACTCATTGCTCATTTTGTATAGTAATCAGCAATACTGAAATGAATGTTATGAAGGGAAGGGAAGGGAAGGGAAGGGAAGGGAAGGGAAGGGAAGGGAAGGGAAGGGAAGGGAAAGGGAAAGGGAACGGGAAAGGGAAAGGGAAAGGGAAAGGGAAGGAAGGGAAGGGAAAGGGAAAGAAGGGAAGGGAAGGGAAGGGAAGGGAAGGGAAGGGAAGGGAAGGGAAGGGAAGGAAGGAAGGGAAGGAAGGGAAGGAAGGAAGGAAGGGAAGGGAAGGAAGGGAAGGGAAGGGAAGGAAGGAAGGGAAGGAAGGGAAGGAAGGGAAGGGAAGGAAGGAAGGGAAGGGAAGGAAGGAAGGGAAGGAAGGAAGGGAAGGAAGGGAAGGGAAGGGAAGGAAGGGAAGGGAAGGGAAAGGGAAAGAAGGGAAGGGAAGGGAAGGGAAGGGAAGGGAAGGGAAGGGAAAGGGAAAGGGAACGGGAAAGGGAAAGGGAAAGAAGGGAAGGGAAGGGAAGGGAAGGGAAGGGAAAGGGAAAGGGAACGGGAAAGGGAAAGGGAAAGAAGGGAAGGGAAGGGAAGGGAAGGGAAGGGAAGGGAAGGGAAGGGAAGGGAAGGGAAGGGAAGGGAAGGGAAGGGAAGGGAAGGGAAGGGAAGGGAAGGGAAGGGAAGGGAAGAATGAATGAATGAATGAGTCATCAGACAGACAAGATAATTATCATAATAACTCACGTATACAAGAGGTTTTGTCGGGCGCCAAATTGTAGCCTAAGTGACAATAGCAAACAAAACTTCCCGGGGAGTTGTAACATACGTGCTGACAGGGTCCTCTGCCAACGTTAGTTGAACACTCGTCGAAATCTAGAGGGAAGACCGATCCACACAAACAACAATAGTTCAAAGCTACATGTATCTCGTTTGTGTGATGTACAAATCCACTGTATCGCCTCATGGAGGAAGGATAATAATTCCTCTGTGTATGTGTGTAATCTGGACAAGTTGTTTTTTTGTCTTCAGATTCGTAAACAAGACTCCTGTGAAGTCCCCACGAGTCAATAAAAGTCAAACTGACCTACAAGTTATTCAGTCTGTTACGTCCCAGAAAAAAGTCATTATTTTGTCATTATTCATGTATAAACCTGACTTGTGATTGACTTGTGACTAACTTTTGATTGACTTACGATTGACTAGAAAAGAACTCTTCTTTTTTTTCTGTGCACCAATTTCATTTGTATAAGCATCCTGAGATTTCAACCAGTAGTCAGAGATATCAGCAAGGGCTTTGATCAGTTTCCGGTAACAAACCTCTAAGCTTATGCATTTGCATGGTTACCATCGTCGTATAGCTGGGCCAGAGACACATTTTGCCAATCTGATTGCATGTATGTATTAAGAAAGAAATCCATCAATGTTTTATTCAGCAAAGTCAAAGTTAACTATGGAATGACTGTAAAACCTCCAAAATGGTGGGAAAGTAAACAGTTTTGTACCGGTACCTTTGCATGTCTTGCCGTCTGAAGCTAGTGTGTACCCGTCCCGGCACGAGCAAATTGCGCCGTGAGCTCCGTTCCTGCATGTCTGTTGGCAGCCGCCGTTTCGATAACTACAAGTAGCTGTAGCAAATAGGCACGAGAGAAAGGGACATTCTTCATCTCATTAGGTATGTTGTGGGTTTTTTTATCTCGTTTGTGTGATGTACAAATCCACTGTATCGCCTCATGGACCATAGCAAGTGACAATAGCAAACAGAACTTCCCGGGGAGTTGTAACATACGTGCTGACAGGGTCCTCTGCCAACGTTAGTTGAACACTCGTCGAAATCTAGAGTAGCTGTAGCAAATAGGCACGAGAGAAACGGACATTCTTCATCTCATTGGGCATGTTGTGGGTTTTGTTTTTTTACTTGTTCTGCGGTGTTGTTTGGAACTAGATGGCATAGTCTGTACATTTTTTCCAATTACTCTTAATATTTAATATATTTGAATGGCTTTTGAGGGACTTTTTGTGTTGACTATCAGGGAACTAATTTGTAGTGGTAGGATTTGCCCTTCTCCGACGCAATGCTTGTAAGCAGTGTAATTTTCTTTGCTAAGCTTGCTCGGCTCAAACCCAGGACTTCCTGCATACTAGGTCAGATAATGTGTTCACCACTCTATACCACCAGCTGACCCGGGTCGGCTAGCCGGTTCGAATCTTATAAAGCAGCCATTTCTGTTGCGACGGTGAGTTGTAAACATCTGCAGCATTTATCAAAAGGACGTAGGCTACTTACATAGGCAATTTGGTGGTGTTCCAACAAAGTTGCCAGCAGAGCAGTACACTGCATAGTTGGCTGGGTGCAAGGTAAAGCCATGGTGACATCTGTAAGTGATAGCGTAAAAGAAGTTTCTGGACGCATCATATTTAGCTACATACGCAGGGTTGTAAGCATTCTCTACTCTAGGTGCAGCACCACAGCGATCGCTGTCCAGTACCGAGGCAGGGTAGCTGCCGCTCTGCCACTGACAGGTTGGTAATGTCCCGTTCCACACCCGGCCGTTGCAGAAGAGCACCGAGGAACCCCTTATCTCGTACCCGGACCTGCACCTGATTTTCAGCATCGCTCCTTCATGCTTGATGTTGATGATGCCATTCTGAACAGCTGTAGTCCTCGGAATGTGACAACCCCGGCCTGTGTTGAGAAGAAAAAAATGACTCTTCATTTCTGAATTAAGTCAACGAAAATTCATCTTTGATGTATGTGCCAGGATGAATGACCTTGTGTCCGATCCCATGCAGTGTAAAATCTGTTAATAACACTGGCAGTTAAGAATGAGAGCTGAACCCAACCACAAAATCTTAATATAAGGAGAGTAAGAGACCACTTAGGGTTTTTTTTGGGGGGGGGGGGCTGGCAGAGAGGAGATAAGCTATTTCCAGATTTATTTAAATGTTTTCTTCCATTTGACTTACGTATGCACACTGCAGGTGATCCGATCCACTGCCCACCCGCACCGCATCGTATGCTCCTAACACCAAGTCTCGCCTTGTAGCCCTCATGACACGTGTAGGTAACCAGTCCGCCTGCAACTTGCGTCACTTGTGCGTTCTCGATCCGGGGTGCCTGCCCGCACGTCACCGCTCGCACGCATCGCGATAGCTGGTTGCGCCAGCGCGTACCGTCGCAGTAGGTCACCGTGGACCCGGGGCCCTGGGGCACAAACCCGGCGTGGCAGCGGTGCCAACGGACCGTTCCTCCGTTGTATCGATTCACCGAGGAGAATGGTACAACGGGTGCGTCGTCTTCCGAACATCCACCAGCTGATTACCAAAAACAGGAGAGATTTCAAATCATTTCACATCCACTTTGTATGTTAACAGTTTTGTTAGTTTGGCGGTGAAATTTTGACGAAAATAAATCAATGAAGTGATACGAAAATTTAATTTGCATTGAAAATGTCTTCGTTAATTTTATCCCACAAATTCGGGCGCATGGTTAAAGATAACATACTGCTTAGCAATTTATGCGATAAAACATGAATCAGCTTGGATTTTACATATAGTCACATCGTGTAACAATTGAAAAGAATGGCTGGAATGGTAACCTGTGTCAGCTGAGCACAGTTACATGTATATTCTGTGCTTCGCAATTTCTATGCTTAACGCCTCCATGAAACCGGTCCCAAGGCATAACTGAGGCCTACTAGCAAATATATTTTAGGTGGGCAAGTGGTTAATTTGACGAACAGTCAACAGCCCTGAGTGTGATCCATTCGTGTCGCTTTCCCATTATGAGCACTTAACCACATACCCGTGCAAAAATGTAACACCAGGAAATAAAATGAAACCAACAGGTGTACTGGGTTTAGTGGGTTTAGTTATCGCTCATCTCAAAACAAGATGTTAAACTTTGCATAAATTTATAATATTGATTTTTGTTTGGATAAAATAAATGCCAGCGAACTGATGATACAATGAAAGCAGGTGCACTCGCCAAAGTCCCATGTAAGATTAGTCCCTAAATCAGGATCAGATTTGACCTTGCACTCCTCTGGGTATAATAAATAAACCATTTTTTGGTGTCAAAATGACATTTTCTTTATCAAAAGGACAATTATCATGTCGAAATGACAACTTTTCCGGATCGCGTTTAAATGGCAAGGAAAAGTGGCTTGGAGAAGTGTAACTATTTAACATAAAAGAAAATGTCAAGTCAATATCCAAACTTGACCCGAATCTGGGTCGAATCTGTACGGACCTTCTAAAAAAACGGGACATATTTTCACCGTGTAACCTATATTTGACATTTCTCTCATACTCGTGGTATTGACAAGATAATAATCAAACTTGCACCCAGCCGATTATATAGCTGAAGTTAGCTATTTTTCCGGTGGCTTTCCAAAAAAAATTTTTTTTAAGCATGTACCAACGCTGACAAGATTTCTTACCTGAGCAGACCGGTGTGCTACCGCTCCATCTCCCATCATCCTGGCAGTGCCTGTCGCGACTACCGAACGTGTACGTCTGATACCCCTCATCACACGAGTAATAGACGGATGCGCCGTGGTTGTAGGCCTCATAGCTGCCGTTTTCCATGCCGGGCGGCTGGCCGCATGGGAGTCTGTCATTCTCCCCAGAATTAATTCGGTCTGATGAGTAAAAACAAAAAAAATATGCCACAAAATAAAATTTCCAAAAAACAAAATGTTTGCAGAAAAAAAATGTGTGATACGCGCGGCTTGTGATTTGACGAAAATGTTTCAGTGCTGATTCTATTGAATTAACATTTATAATTATATTCTCAGGGCCCCCTGGAAGACCACATTATGTGTGAACAGGCTACCCTGATAAAAGATCAGCAATAAATAAATAAATAAAAAAATAAGATTTACATTAAAGTGTTCCGGTGTATTCCTCCTCATCTATAATGCACATACCCTTAATACTATGGCCAGTATTTCATGTATAATGATTTTGTGTGGGCATTCACTAGCAAAACATTCATACATGTATGCAAACAACAAAATAGACAACCGGTTAGACGAACACATGGATAGAGATGTTAAAAACATGGTTTGTTCAAGCAAAGCGTCAAGCCTTTTGCATGCGGGTGCATGCTGACATCGGAGAGATGAGTAGGTGTGTGTCCCTAGGAAAGTCACTTTGCTCCAATATATTTTTTTCCACCGATAAATTCGTACTCTGTTGTTGTTACATGTATTAAGACTAATCGGGTGATCACATTAAGAAGACATTACCGTGAGGTACATGATATAGTAACCTCACTAATCTTGCACGCAGGTCGCTTGTATACGGCAACCCTATCGGGTATACTATAATGGGACCAGAGGTAAAAGTGTGGTATTAAATAATGTAAATATTTTATTACAGACTTCAAACTCGATTTAGTAGGCATACTATATAATAGCATATAATCATGGCCCTTCATAAGCGTCGACAGGATGTTTTTTCTAGAGGGGGCAAAGCTCTCAAAATCCTTGTACTTTCTCTAGCATATTCTCAATTATCAATTTTTCGAGAGTGGGCGGCCCTGCAGACGCCCATGTTTTAAATGTGCATTAAATTCACAGCAATATGACTTCGCACCTCTTCGCATAAAATAAGCGCAAAGTTGAGGAGCTGTAAAAGGCCTGCCCGTTACCATTTACACTATGCACACTGTGCCGGAGCATGAGATAGTCCAGATTTTTTTGGGAGGGGGGGCTTATAGATAATTAGGTCTAATTAGGCAAAAAGCCAACTCCTTAAAGCTTATCAACAATGGTCAGATTCTTATAAGGGTGACTCAGTAATTAAAACCATAGATGATACAGGTTGGCAGCAAATACAGCCTGCTGAAAAACATGTTCCTTAAAAGGTGAAGCAGCCCATCCCCACCGCCCCCTCCATCCCACTTCAAGGCGCCACCCCTCAGATGTGCCACTGAGTTGAACACCACAAAATGTAGCGCATACACAATGCTTACAAGATAAGGGAAGAGGACAGTATGAGCCAATTGCTTACCGTTCTGTGCTGTGACCATTCGGAGCCGTGTTATGAGGCAGACAGCGATCCACATCACAAGACAACCACGCCACGCCATCCTTAACCCTTAGTTCCACGAGTATCCACACAGTTTCAAAATATCTTCTCTTGAAAAAACCTCTCTCTCTAAACAGTTCTTCAGACTGGAGTGGATCAGTATGCGACCCCACAAGCCAAGAGCACAAGCCTTACAGTGGTGACAAGGAGGAAATACCGAAAACATGCCAGCTTGCACTTTGTGCATGCTGCTGTTACGGTATGTTGGCAAAGTGACATGCCAGCAAACCCGGAACTTTACCAGAGTGAGAGACCTCTGGAAACTAGGGATCACTACAAGGGCAGCAGCACGAGAGGCTCGTGTAGGCGTGCACAGACCGAGACCTTGATGAGAGGTTGGTTCGCGAAGCACCAACCATGCACCCCGGTCACTTAGTAAACAGCTGGTATTTATACGGATGTTGAAGTTCTTCAACGCACTTGCTTCTTATCGCAGGACTTAACATTTCTGAAAGAGAAAATCCGCCCGGGATTGTTAGTTGGACAAAATACCCTGGTCAGTTCAATTTATTGGAACTTTGATCGGTAATGGTAAAATAATGTGCAATGGTGAAATAATTTTAATGCGAAAAACACATAGGCCCTATGGTGCTAATAAATGGGGTAAATATTAAGGCGAGGCACGGGGGATCCCCTCCGCCCTTCCACTTGCGGACCTTTGCCCGTTCTTGTGCCTTCACTCAGGAATTAGTTCCCTTTCCAGGAAATAAGGACCTCCTGAAGTACTTCCCTGCAAAATGGACCCTAATATGCCACTGCCACATAATTATTGCTGTACTGGTAACTGCCTTTATAGCCTTAAAGGGGCACTAGGTCCTGAAATCCCCGAAAATGTTATGTTTTAGATTGTTTACTTAGCCTATTTCAAACATCTGGTTGAAAGGAAACCAACCTAATGTCTTACCGTTCCCAAGAAAAGATGAAAAAAAACCCACTTGTTTATGTCGGACATGACGGAGTACGAATACGTTTTTTCGTGTCGTTCTCATGTACACTATACACGTTGTGTGTCTCGGAACAGCGCGCGGTGACCAATCACCAATGCAAAAAAAATTGTGGTTTCTTCAACGTCCGCAAAAGGCGAACACTTTACGCGTACGAATGACACGGTTGTTCACTTTTAGTAGGAGCTCATTCATGAGAGTCCATTACCATAAATGACACCTAGACCCTGCTTGTCAGTGTCATCTGTGTTTCTCTTTTCTCAGTCCAGACCATGGCAGCGCAGGTGGCTGTCATTCTAGCTTGCCTCCTGCTGACTCCGCGTGCGTCCATGCAGCAGCAGGCTGGCTTCTTGGACACCGCCTTGAGCCGCGACTACATGTACCGCACGGCAAGTCCGAACTGGTCTTCCTGCTGGATTGCTCGGGCAGCATCGGCGCCGACGACTTCGGTGTACAGTTGTTCGTGGAGAGCCTAATGAGTTCAGCATCGGCCCTGACGCCCCCCGGGTGGCGATCGTCAGCTACAGCGATGGTGTGGTAAGTTTTACCACGCATGTGTGGTGGGCTGGGGTGGGTCCAATGCCCGCAGGGTTGGCCCGTATACCGGTACACAGCGAAAGGCTCGTGGTCATCCTCGCTGATGCGGTTGGCCGGCTGCTTTGCCAGTTGGCCCCCCCCCCCCCCCCCTGGTTCAACAAGTCGGTTGGCTAGTTTGTCGGCTAACTTTTCGCCGGTTGGCTGGCTGGCTGGCTGGCTGGGTTGGATGCAGCGAACTTACTAGTTGGCTGCCTTGATGGTTGTCCCGTGGGTTGGTTGGGAAGGTGGTTGGTGGGGGTTCAGCTGGTTTTCTCGCGTACAGGTCGATCATCAAGTTGGTCCGTTTTCCGGTTGACCGGCGCGGTTGGCTGGTTGGTCAGGTGGTCAGTTCAATTATCCGGCTGGCCAGAAAGTTAGCAGATTGGCCAGCTTAGCCAATTTTGTTCCCCTTGTTTGGTAGTGACAAAACATGGCTGCTAGGCCGGTTGTCCAGCTAAGTGGCCAGTAGCCCATTGATTGCTCGGCTTTTTAATGTTTTGCTAGTTCCCTGACAGCAGGCCGGCTCGCCAGCCGACTGGCCGGTTGGTTTGCCGGCAGGGCATGTTGTCTATAAATGACTGGCTGCTTCCTCCCCACGGACTACGCGTCTTTAATGGCCAACTTATTTATACGACACTAATAGTTCACTGTCAAATCATGCATTGTTTTAATTGCAAAAATATCAAATAATACAGACACGATTGTGCACAACACAATACCGGATCTCATAATGAAACAACTGAGACATTAAACGGTAAAACTATACCAAAATATTTCTGATGATTTCAAAATTTAACCCATAAAATTAATGATTTCAATACATGTACAGTACATGAAATTTAAACCTCAATACCACAAAATTCTGGACTGATATTACGACTGTACATAATGGTAAACCAGCTGAGCAATCAAGACATCAAAATACCTTTTCGGACAAAAAGTCAACACTTTTCGGTCCAAAAGACAAAACAACTCAACAATTATAGATTTCCAACGATTTTGTTCAACAAGTTTACTTCATCTTTTTTGAAACACCCCTCTAGCTAGCTATGTTATGGAATATGCCTCTGCCGATAAAGTTTGATAAAGGCATTCATTTCCTGTTAGGCCTACTTGTGATAATGACTTGTGTCTTCACTAAAGACATGACGTTGACTTGTGATCGACTAAGTACAGCTTTGAAAACATGTTTTAATCGGCATGCTTTCGGGAAAGCTTTCACTATTTTGTAAAGAATCCCGTTTGGAATAAACCTAATCTTCTTCAAGGGCGCAAACTTAATATACAACTGCCTTATGCTGACTTACGATGAGTTTTTCCCGTAGGGGGTTTTCCCCGTAGGGGGTTTTCCCCGTAGGGGGTTTTCCCCGTAGGGGGTTTTCCCCGTAGTTTCCTGTCATAAACAAACATTATCAAACCTGCAGAATGTACAGTCGATCGATTTACCATGAAGTTGAAAATTCACAAGAGAATCACGCCATGTAAAGTTTTAAATGGTGAAAACATCTGGTGATTTTCCTGTTGATATTAAAGGAGACAAGCATGTGTTTTTGATGGATGGATTATCGTATGCCCTCCAGGTACACAGGAACACTTTTTTATATTGTGATCAGAACCATGAACCCACTGAGAAAGGGCTTAGAAAAATAAAGGCTGTGTTTCCAGCATTGGATATTTGTTACTCATGAAAAAGATGGCATATTTACGAGATGGCATATTAAATTATCTTTTACATAGAATAATATCTAGTGTGATAATCGGGTAGTGGGTGCTTCAATGTGTGTTGTTGTTATTTGCTCAGTGCGTTTTTATTGAGAGAGAGAGAGTAGTATAGTGCAAGCCTTTCACACCCGAGTTTCAAGGTACTGTCTTTGAACAGCAATAAATCCTTAAAAAAACTTTGTAACTACATCTTTTCACTTATGTCTTTTTCATGCAATAGAGTATAAACTCAGTCTGACTTCCTGAAAAACATTGGTGTGTTGTTAAATAAAATGAGAGTTTTTGTCGATTTTAATTTTGACAAGATTTGTTAAAGGTCTTGTCCCTGAAAAGTTGCTGTGGTGATGTGAAACGCATATTGATGGCAAGGTTGCATTTTTTTTTTCGTTGCTTAACCATTTAGCGTGCCCACGCGGAACTTACAAGTCCACCTACAAGCCCACGGACGGATGCACCCCGTGCCTGCCTGACTCGACCACAGCCGCTGAGGGCAGCAAACTCGTATTTCAAACCGTATTTCAAACTTTTGGGACGAGACGAGACTCCAGCAAGGCTAGTTCACAAGTGATAGCCAGTGGCTAAATCAGTAAGGTACAATCAGGACTATTGATTGGCCCAGCAAAAATCCAGATTTAAAAAAAAAAAAATTGATAAGCTATGTGTATGTTACTTTCCAAAAGCTTCGATTTTTAAGTTGAATAGTTATTTCGACGTTCATTCCGTATGTCCTGCACATAATTTTTCATCGGCAAATTTGTTTGCACCAAGGCCGGTTCATACTCCGCGCGACAGCGAACGCAAACGCAATTTTGTGACGCCGCGGTTAAGTTGAACACATTTCGAATAACGTTATGTGAATGTTTTGTGGCGTCAAATCCGCTTTGCACATGCATTCGCGAAAAGTGAGAGCCGGCCTTTATTGCGATCATAATGGATATGAAAACTCACCCTGTTGTTGTGTCATCGTCTACAGTGGTGACCTGCCTGATTTTGACGTCTCCTAGAAATGGCCAGATTTCGCCGTCCCCCTGCAGCAACAAGTACCAATCAGTGTGCTTGTTTCAGTGTGACATCGGCTACGAGCTGGAGGACGCGGCCTCGGCCAAACGCCCATTTCAGGCCAACAGCCACTGGACAGAAACAACACAACACTGTTGAAGTAAGATTATCTTGTAATTCCAACATCCAATCAAATTAATCGATGTTTATAAAACACAATCTGAGTCCCCAAGTAAGGGGTCTGAACGCTCCTGAAACCGAAGTCGGGACGAGGCAGATAATTCAAAATCCCGACAATTATTCTGTAAAACCTTTATAATTACATAATCTTTCAAATGACTGAAATGAAAGTTTGCATAAGCTTTCTACGCAACAGCTACTTCATCGGATGCAATGAAGAGGGGCATCATCATAAATGCGATTGATTGAAGGATATCTGATGTCATCAATTGGTAAAAAATTGATGAAGTCTCTTACATTTTGTTGTTTGAACCTCCGCCTTCTGCGTTGCCACTGTCCCTTTTGGTCACAATTTTTGGAGAGGTTTTTGACGTCTGTACTATAAATGTTACCGGCATTAAATGATTTACCAGTAAAATCTGTATTTTTGGGGTCTTCCATGGTTCCAGGGCTGTCATCACTGTGAATACTTGGGGCTTGCAAAGCCAACTTTCTGACACCTGCCTCCATTTGCAGAGAAATCAGGTGCTGGTTTGGGTCATCAAGAGACAACTGATCTTCAACTAAACTCTCCTCCGCCTCATCTGGAATATTTTCACACACACGCCCTCTGAGCATAATTGTATTGTCTTGCAGAGTGCCCTCAATCACCGTCACCCCGGTTTGCTGGGTAAATGGTGATATTTCAGTTTTGGTACTTGTACATGTACCCACATTTCTCTCAGTGAGTGAAGTCGGGTTTTCAATTATCAATGAACGTGAAGATGTGCCACGTGAAGTCCAAGAACAAGAAGCTTCTTCACGCTTGCCCTGTTCGTCGGCTTCTTTAAGAGAGACTGAAGATGGAGATATGTACCTGGCATACTCGATAGCCGGCAATTTACGTTCTTCACTTGCGCCTCTCTCAAAGTTCTTGGACTGCGGTGTCAGAAGTATCAACTGTCTCTTCTTGGTGCGTGAACCTTTAGGTCGACCACGACCCCTCGGTAATGGGGGAGGGGCTTCCATTTGTACACATGCATCACTTGATTCTTCAGGGGATGATTCGGAGGCCCGTTTCCTTTCGCGGTAACGGCGCGCCCTCTCTCTACCCAAGATACGTTTCCTCCAACGTTTCTCCTCGTCTGAGAGATGATCCACTCTGACGCGGGTCCTTTTCACCTTTTTGAAAGACAGCTGACCTGTGGGCCTGTTGAGTGGAACGAGAGAGATAAGAATATCGTCAGCGGGACTTAACAAACTCAGCCTGGGTTGCTGGTGAGAGATGAGGTTAGAAAATGTTTTTTTGAGTTTTTGGATAACTATGTTATATATGAAGTGGTATTTCAAATGATGACAACTATAAATACACATTGTATTAAACCTGTTGCTTTAGAGATTTCTCAGATAAACAATTTACAATGCACACATCTTTGGCACCTCTGTTATGCCCAATAGAGGGTATGCACAGCCGTTTTTCAACATTAACTTACATGCATACACGGCTATACACATCGCATACACGGCTATGCGATGTGTGCAGGCTGCGCCGTTCAGGAAACAGTTGCCGGTGTACGCGTGCACACACAATATGCCCGACTGTGAATGCGGTCGCACACTTGGACGGCGCGTCGTACGTCATCAGTTTGACCTCATGAATTTGAATCGCACAACAACATTCAAGACAGCGGTGACAGCTCGACGAGGCTCGGTTTCCGAATTGAAGGTGAAATTTCTCTTTTCTTCCCTAGTCCGAGTAACTTGGACCCAACTTATCGCCTTTTTTAACATTTGGACATGGTCTGGCGATAGTAAGGTCCAAGCTAATACCGAGACCTAGACAACACAGTCCCAAAAACGATCAAAAACCAACATTTTCCAACAAAAAACATCAGATTTCACCTTCAAAACGGCCTCCAATGCACTGCGCATAACGGCGCATAATGCACTGCATGCGCGGCAGATCAGATTCCCCTGCGCCGCGCCGACGACTGTTTCCTGATGTAGAGTGCTGTGTAAGTTCGCGGTACGCCTAGGAGTCGCGCTGGCTAGCCAGGCGCATGGCTGGCGCTCTACATCAGGAAACAGTCGTCGGCGCGGCGCAGGGGAATCTGCCGTGCATGCAGTGCATTATGCGCAAGCGCGCCGTCACGATATTTGCATGAGGTCGAGGTCAGACGCCATTATCATGCAGTTTTGAACGTGAGCACAAGAACGACAACCTAGGCAGAGGGGGTCTTCAGAATTGAACGGAAAATTTCACTTTTTTTTCGGATCGTAAGTAAACTTAAGTACAACCATCTTAATCATCTATGTCTACTTGTACCTCAGATGACATATCTAGTAATTTGGAGGCCGTTTTGAAGGTGAAATCTGATGTTTTTTGTTGGAAAATGTTGGTATTTGATCGTTTTGGGGATTGTGTTGTCTAGGTCTCGGTATTAGCTTGGACCTTACTATCGCCAGACCATGTCCAAATGTTAAAAAAGGCGATAAGTTGGGTCCAAGTTACTCGGACTGTGAACCTAACCACCACCACTTGTATTTTCACTTCCCACTGAAGCCTACAGGGGCGCATAAGGTAGTTTGAAGACTGTTTTAGGGTAAAATCTGAAGATTTTGATTTGGGGGTTACGAGTGAAAATGGTCAAATTAGTAGCTGCATTATAGGGCCTTCGATATCGGACTCTACCATCGCCCGACCATGTCCAAATGTAAGTTAAAAAAGCAATCTGTAGAGTCCTAGTTACTCGGACCATGGTACTCTACATCATGACTAAACACTAACTATGGGCCTACGACGTACAGTCCACTGCAGCATGCAGCGCATACGAAATGTCACTGTCGCACAACAAACATGACAAAATGCTTACGAAATAAAAGCTATTCTGAAGTCAGACTTGAGATTATCACCTTGGAACAATGGCAGAATCGTTGTCGTCATCCCCGTGACTCGAATGGTCCATTTCTCAAGGCATCCCAGCCGAATTGAGAGAGAGACCCTCGAATAACAGCCTTGATTCCCAAACAAAGCACAGCAGTCAGCATAGCTTCCGTAAAATCGAATGGACAGATTAAATGGTCTCAAGCTCAAAACACATACGGTAAGAGGAGCCAGCGGTAGTTCTTTAACGCTTTTCCAGCCGTTGTTATTTTCTAACTTGATCGGATTTGATTCTTTTTAGTCTTCACGAACATTTATTTTAACACCAATGAATGGATAATTTTAACTGTAATTATTTTTAATGATAAAGAGTTATCATCCTTGAATTTTGAAGGAGAATATTATACTTTGGTAATTTTAACGACTTGAATCCAAACTACGTGTACAATGTAGAGGTCGCTCTCCACTATCCTTTGGGCCAGCAGGTGCAAAAAGCGTTGACAACTGACAAGAAACATGATCTGCCGTGTAGGCCTATGGGGGATGCAAACACGTAATTGATCCTCCCCCCCCCAAAAAAAAAAATCACAGTTACGAGAGAAAAAGTCAAAGAACACAATTATGAGGGCTGGCGGATTCATTTGGAACCCGTGACCCCGTGACGTGATCGCATAACAAGTTTCAATGATAACACATACTAATTGACCGTACATCGAGAGTTGTGCTTATTAATCGATTGGTCCTCCCGCCCCTTCATTTCATTGATAAAACTCCTCCCCCACCACACAAATTATCGTCATTCGGACTGTACCTTCCTGCGTTTTCTGTTGCATATAAGCAAATTAATGTAAATCAGGTCCATAGCATGCAAGCAAACTAAGGCTAAGCCAAAAAAAAAAAAAAACATGGGCTACTAATACAACAGACAAAGAGGCCAAAAATTAGGTCACTTTTAAAATTTATCATTGTTTTCGTGGTTTTTTTTATATGTAGCCTAATATTCATTGCTCATAATACGCTTCTGAGCCCAATTAGTCTTCTGCTGGAATTTTTTTGCGCTCACGTTGGGCATTGACGGTCCAGATGTGGAATGCAAATATGGGCTTCACGGAGCGGACATCTTAAGAGGGCATAAGTGATATGAATCCCAAGAGAGGAACCGGTGCACGTGACAAGAATCCAGCATATAGCTATAGACCATTATCATGTTGCGGCCATCTTGATTTTTCCCCATTTAAATCAACGTAAGGCTGGAAGGAACCAAAGCGAGGCTGGAAGGAAATATAGTCTGGTTCCTTTATGCAAAAAAACATTATTTTTCAGTATTGTTATTGGAGACAGAAAACATGACTGAAATGGTGGCAGCATGAAAAAGGTGTATAAAGACCTTTATCATGCTGCCACCATTTCAGTCATGTTCCCTGCATCAGTATACTGAATGATGTGTTGTGCAAAAAGGAACCAGACTATTTTCCCTTCCAGCCTCGCTTTGGATACGTTAATTGATTTGAATGGGGAAAAATCAAGATGGCCGCAACATGATAATGGTCAATTAATAGCAGAGTCAGGGGCAGATTCAGGATGTTTTGCAGGGGAAGGGGGGTCATCAACACATCAATGCTGAAATGTAGACAGGTTTTTTGTCCGGACACTTGGCTCCGGACAATCAAAAACCTAACAGTCCTGAATCCTCCAATTTTGCACACCCCCTAGGGAGTTAGGGTGCGCGTGCCATACTTTTATTGGCGGCGCTGTTTAAAATCCGACGATTATTAACACTTTACAGGATAGTGTACAAATATCCCCGGAACCCAGCAGGCTCTGTCCGTATTTGGGGCACAGGCGTAAATTTATACCAGTATAATTGTTTTTGAGTGTCAGAGCAGGGAGGTGGGGTTTATCATTAATTTTAATTAATTTAATTGGAACACAAATATTCGTCTCGTCTACGCCAAACCTTGTTTTTCAGAAATCAAATTCGTCTAAAATAAGACGAATTCGATCTCTGAATGCTGCCAACGGTAAATGACTAAATTGGTTTTTGTAAAAGCGTGTGATTTTTTTTGTAGGACGAAATTGTATGGTTGTGTTGGTGAATTTGAATGAAAAACGTTTTAAAATATAGCCGGGAAAATCTATAAGTAAATGTAAATTAATAAACGAAAAGAACAAGACTAGTCTTGAAATGAAATGAGGAAACGTTAAGCCTGCGATGACTCTCAAATCTCAATTGCCCTGTAACATTGTTTGCCTAAAATTGCGTCTGACGGATTTTGAAGCAGATAAAAATCCAAGCAAACAAACAATAATGTTATGAAGAAACAGGGAAAGAAGAAGAAGTGGAAATTAATCTAGTCAACGTACTTAAAAAAAATAATGTCACAATGAAATATGACGAAATTGAACAAGTTTCGATAAAATAGTGTGGCATTAGACGAATTTGTTTTTCTGAATAACACGGTTCGGCGTATACGATCGCGACGAAAGCGATACCTCCTGTATGTGTGCCCATGGTTTGAATTTGCTTCAACTACAACTGAAATTTTGTGTTAAAGGACGAAATTAAACAAATCGATTTTGCTGGACGAATTTGAATTCTAAAACCGCAGAATGATAAACGTTTTGAAATAGTCGGGGAAAATTTTCGGGGCCAACATTAAAACAAATTTCTGTAGTTCAGTCGGTAGGGCCTAAAAAGTAATTTTTGAAATGTCTTTCTTTGACTTAAAGTAATTTTAAATGGCACAGTTCTGCTTTTGAACCACAAGTCTGGTTCCTCAGCCTATGTTCCTTCCTCTATGCCTGACATATAGCCGTCACATAAAAAACAAAAATATATAATTGAACATTTCGCATATAAACCAACCTCATCCCCAGAGCTTAATTTATTTTCAACCTCGTTTCCAATGGTTAGCTCTGGGATGGGAACTTGCTTCCTGTAGCGCAATTAGCAGGTAATGAATTTCTATATCGTGTACTTGGTGTTGATGTTTCCAACGAATATTACGTCTTTTTACGTTTATTGTAATTATTACATCCGCACCTGCTCATAATAATCATTTCTTTCCCAATTTGCTCATATATTAATATGATGCATATTGGCTGGATAAGATTGTGACACTTTGAAAAAATTGTGTTTTCGTAACTCAACCCGCCACGAATTGATTCTCTTTTTACCTGCTAGACACCACATACATAAACAACGCTGATGTAACGCATAGGCAGGCACCAGACTATAATATTCCTCATTTGCATACGTATTAAAAAAATGTGGATATGCAAAATGATCCAATACCAGGGTGAGAGAGCAGGTTGTGGTGGGCGCGTACTGCTCGACACACTGGGAACGATATTGCATACAACCCTGCCCTCATCATATTATAGGTTTTCCCGGCTATTTAAAAAGATTTTTCATTCGACTTCACCAACCCTATCTTTTAATTTCGTCCACAAAAATTTCACAAAACCAGTTTAGTCATTTACCATTCAGTTTTAAAGTTTGTTCACCTTTTTTTAAACGTTTATCATGCGAATTTTTAAGTTTGTTCACCTTTTTAGTCTTCTTTAGTCACCAGGTCGAGAATATTCGTCATTATACAAATCATATTCGTCGATGGCAGCACTCAGAGATCGAATTCGCCTTACATAAATCAACTAGACGAATTTGATTTCTAAATAACAAGGTTTGGCGTAGACGAGAAAAAAATCGAATACTCCAGGACGAAAACTTGTGCTTATTGTTTGAATTTGCTTGAACTGAATTGAAATTGTTCGACAAAAGACGAATTTAAACATTGGAAGTGCACACAATTGATGTTGATGGACGATTTGAATATTAGAAACGGTGAATTCGAATGATGAGAGATTTTAAAGAGCAGGCTGCAAGAAAACGCATGTATTATAATCGTTAAGGTGCGTAGGAAATGGCGCTTTCAAGCCTTCCGACACGCGGACTTTATATCTCTAATCAAAATCCTACTGACATACACTTTAGACCGATACACATGAGCCTCAGTGATAAAATAGAATAATCTTGTATTGGAAAATACGTATTATGGAAGAAAACAAATACTCGAGGTGGGTAATTTGGGGGAGTCCAATATACGCCGCAGTGGCACACAATGGCTACTTCACTTTAACCTATCACTTCTGGCTTGGTTATGTTTGCTTGAGTCTGAAATAAAATTAGAACTGGTATTGTACTTTTAATCAGCCAGATACTGAGTAAACCAAAATTGTCCCACTCATGAACAAGAATGTAAATTGTAAAGAAAGACTTAATGCATTGCGAAAAACTGAATTCACAAATTCAGCCAACAAGATAGCCGACAACAAGACTTGTCTTGTATCCTTTTCCAGATCATGGCGGAAGAAGGGACTCGTGCTGCTGTCTTAGAGAGGATCACAGACGATCATCTTCAGTGCTTAATCTGTCAAGAATTGTACAAAGAGCCAAAGACTTTATCCTGTTTGCACAGGTTTTGTATGCAGTGCCTCGTGAGATACCGGCAGTCTCATTGGGATTCTAACCATTTGATGTGTCCACTATGTCGCCAACAAACATCCGTTCCTGGGGGTGACATCAGGAATCTCGCTACAGATTTTGAAGAAGTGGTGCAGAAAGAATACGGACCCACAATACAGACATGCAGTATTCATGAACAAGGAAAATGCGAACTTTTCTGTGAGACTTGTTCCAAACTCATATGTCTTACGTGCCTGACGGAGTCCCACAAACGTCACGAGTTTAAAGAGGTCAGACGCATGAACATCGCCGATAAGAGGAAAAGAATCAAAGACAAAATACCACAGTACCAGAAATCCGTGGCAGATCTCAGGGGGGCTTTACAATCCGTGGACAAACAAAAACGAGACTTCGCAGTAGCAATGGTGAGACTCAAGGAGGAGGTGGAAGGTGAAGCTAGAGTTATGAAAGACAAAGTGGACGATTCAAAGCGCAGCATCTTGCGTCAGCTCGATCAGATCCAGACGGAGAGGGAGAAAGAGCTTAAGGACTTCTCTCACGACCTCAACTTTATGACAAAAACCACGCAGAAGCTTCTTGACGAATCCAACCTTGTACTAGAAACGAACCATCAATATGTGTTCCTCCAGAAATATACTAGTACCGGTATGGGTTCGCTTGGTAAATACCGGTGTCGTATTCCTAGCATGAAGAATAATCCAGTAGTTACATTCACGCCGTGTGGGAAAGACATTCCAGTGGGAAAAGTGTTGAAACACAGTACTATTTTCAAAATAAAAGGTCTAATGATAGATCTTGTGTGGTTTCTAAGGATGGTCATGAAAGCAGTTTCTATGTTTATTGGGTTAGTGACGCTTGTGGAGGCGATGGTTGGAATTACGACGATAATGGCAGTGCTGAGCTTGGTTGTAATGCTCTGTATTTTGAAGAACCTGATCAAAATAACAACTAAGGTACTGTGTGGGAAAGACATTCCAGTGGGAAAAGTGTGGAAACAAATCGGTGCAGTTCACAAAATGAAAAGTCTAATGAAAGCTGTTGTGAAGTTTCTAAGCATGGTCATGATGGGGGTGGTGATGCTCATGATGTTAGTCACGCTTGTGGTGATGATGATTGGAAAAACCATGGTAATAGCAATGATGTGCTGGGTTATAACTAGCATGTTCTGTATTTTGTAGAACTGATCAAAATAACAACAAAGGCACTGACATGAATGTCATCATGAACGGTACATGATGGACTGTGTGCTCAAGAAAATAGCACTGTTGTATGAAATCTTTGGTAAAAAAATATTTCAGTCATTACAACGGGAACACTTCCAAATGATCGCAAAATAGCGAAAGTTATACCGATATCTAAAAGTGGTGATTCACAGTCCTTTAGTAATTACAGACCTATTTCGTTGTTGCCCTGTTTATCTAAAGTTCTTGCAAGACTTATCGTCAATCGAATAAGTTCATTGATAATAACAAGATCTTAGATGCACAATATGGATTACTTTATATGCCGATGGTACTGACAAAATAACTTCATATTTAGACAATGCGAATCATGCTTTTAAAATCTTCTTTGATTTTCAAAAGCATTTTGCGTATGTCATAATAATAAAAAAAATATAACAAATAAAGAGTACGAGGTAGGGTACTCAAGTAGTTTAGAAATTATTTAAATGACAGGATGTTGTATAGCAAAATAGTGCTTCTGATTTGCAACCGATTACTTGTGGTGTTCCACAAGGGCCTATGTTAGGGCCAATTCTGTTTTTCTAACACAAAAAAATTATAATATATTTAGAAATTTTACAATGTATTCTATTAGCGGGTGATAACAGTATAATTTTATAGTTAGAAGCAATATGTATTCTAAATAGGGAGCTGGAAAGATAGATGAATTCAAAAAGACTATCAGTTAATTTATAGAAAAGATCTGTTGTATGATAATTATTTCCAATAAGGATCCAGATGGAAATTACAACATTTTAATAGTGCCATAACAAGCCAGGAATAGTCAAACCACTTTTCTAGGGGTAGTCATAATATATAACAAGCTTATATTGAAAAATCATTGTCAATTGGTTCTTATGTCAATTTGTTTGAAACTTGGTATACTCTGGAAATTTAAAGAGCTATTATATACAAAAGAATGCGCTGCTCTGTATGTTAAATACGTTTATCTCTATATAGCCTAAACTGTAATATGGAGTACTAAAATTTTGTATATACAAATATACCGTTCAAAACGCTTCGCTCTCTTAATTTACTTTAAGAATAATAATACATGTAGTATTAGCCTACTAATAAGTAAAACAATTGTAATATCTTATTATTTGGTAATTATTATCACTACTTAATGGGAAGCCCGGGCTACCACTGATGTTCAGTTTGTGTGTTGATGAGCTTCGATTTTTTGCTGAATTAGAAAGTGTCTCGGGCAGCTATCAATAAAGAGATAGTTTAATAACCTTATGTTCAACTGTCGTAGCAATTCACGAGCTGTAAACGGTGTTTTTTTGTGTTAATTAAAAAAAAATCATACTGCGCACCCGCAGAGGTGATCCAATCAACGTTTTTTTTTTAATGGGAACTAGCTACCGGTGCCCATAATATGGGAGCGGGAACCAGTCTACCCTAACTATTGCTTTCTTAACGTTGAGGGGGGTGTACGGCTACGGTAGTACATGCACTTGCATAGGCTGTTCCAACATCGCGGGCCTTTGTATGTATAAATTGACGTGAGATTTTTAGTTCAACAATGGAAAGCTCATTTCTCCTTTGATCCAATAATTCCCACACCTCCCCAGTTCATTAGGAATTTTACTGAAAGGTATGCGACAAGGTATGCACTAAAATTCACGACATTGCAAACAAATTCGCATACGTGTGCGCACATATTCGCGAATTGTTTCACGACATCGCATACGGGTGCGCACATAATTATTCGCGATTAATTTCGCGACATCGCATACGTGTGCGATGTATATGTTGTCAAACTAGTCCAACCATGCAGGGACTGTGAACATTCGGTTCAGTATCTAGTGGGGGGGGGGGGGTGTGCATGGATGACCCCGTTCAGCCTTTGACTAATGTTATAATACCAGTAGAATGGGCCAAAAAATCCAAAATGGAATGTTTAATTAGTTCCTAAATTTATATATAAATGTTATAATACCAGTAGAATGGGCCAAAAAATCCAAAATGGAATGTTTAATTAGTTCCTAAATTTATATATAGAGATTTCAAAAATTTCGTAGATTTCAAAATTTGCTCTTCACTCAACCTCCCTCCCCCTTCGCATCACCCCATCCCCGTTTCCGTAAAGCATCTGTCGGTGGGGGCGCTGTTCAAAACCGACCATTATACACACTAACGGATAATATGGGGCTCAGGACGATACGTGCGTCAAATAAAAAAAATAAAAAAAAGCACCCGAACGGCCGCTGGCGCAAAAGGGCTCCAATTCTTTTTACAAAAAGGCACTTGTTCAGAAAAAAAGGCACTTGTTCAGAAAAAAAGGGCACTCCTACAAAAAATATGGGGGGGGGGAGCGCCGGGAAAAAAAAGGGCATTTCAATGGAAAAGGGCTGTCTTTAGAAAATATATTGGAGGGGGGGTAAATACCCCCTTACCTCCACACCCCCCCACGCCCCCCACACCCGCTGGCTACGCCTATGTTGGACTGGTTGTTTCCTGAGCAGTGGCAGCACCATATTTTCCCCTTTTTTTGGGGGGGGGAGCAAGTGAGGGGCAAAGAAGCATTTCTTAATGGGGAGGAAAAACTCAACGGTCCTAGAGAAATCGAGGGGGGGGGGGGGCTAGACATCATTTGACATTTAGGTCACTTTTTAAAATTTATCATTGTTTTCGGGGGGGGGGGGTTTCACTTTAAAAAAAAAGAGGCGGCCTCCAAAAAGAAAGCGGGGGGGGGGGCGCTATACATGTTTTTTTTATTTAGCCTAATATTCATTGCTCATAATACGCTTCTTAGCGCAATAGTCTTCTGCTGGAATTATTTTGCGCTCACGTTGAGCATTGACGGTCCAGATGTGGAATGCAAATATGGGCTTCCATAAATAGCAAACAACTATAGTATATCGGATAAGATTACTCATCAACTTACACGGAGCGGGGGACATCTTAAGAGGGCATAAGTGATGTCAATCCCAGGAGAGGAACCGGTGCACGTGACAGAAAACATGGCTGAAATGGTGGCAGCATGAAAAAGGTGTTTATAGACCTTTATCATCCTGCCACCATTTCAGTCATGTTCCCTGCATCAGTATACTGAATGATGTGTTGTGCAAAAAGGAACCAGACTATTTTTCCTTCCAGCCTCGCTTTGGATCCGTTAATTGATTTGAATGGGGAAAAATCAAGATGGCCGCAACATGATAATGGTCAATTAATAGCAGAGTCAGGGGCAGATTCAGGATGTTTTGCAGGGGAAGGGGGGTCATCAACACATCAATGCTGAAATGTAGACAGGTTTTTTTGTTCGGACACTTGGCTCCGGAAAATCAAAACCCTAACAGTCCTGAGTCCTCCATTTTCAATACAATTTTGCACACCCCCTATAGGCCCCGGAGTTAGGGTGCTCGTGCCATACTTTCATTGGCGGCGCTGTTTAAAATCCGACGATTATTCACACTATATTACAGGATAGTGTACAAATACCCCCGTAACCCAGCAGGCTCTGTCCGTATTTTGGGCACAGGCGTATATTTATACCAGTATAATTATTTTTGAGTGTCAGAGCAGGGATGTGGGGGTTTTATCATTATTTTTAATAATTTAATCGGAACACAAATTTTGTCTCGTCTACGCCAAACCTTGTTTTTCAGAAATCAAATTCGTCTAAAATAAGACGAATTCGATCTGTGAATGCTGCCAACGGTAAATGACTATAAATTGGTTTCGGTAAAAGCGTGTGAATTTTGTTGTAGGACGAAATTCTATGGTAGAGTTGATGAATTTGAATGAAAAACGTTTTAAAATATAGCCGGGAAAATCTATAAGTAAATTTAAGTTAATAAATGAAACACCCCCCCCCTCCCCGCTGTGACACCCCCAAAAAATTATACTGGTCTAATGTCCGCCTGTTCAAAATACGGTACACCATTCTGTAATGAGTGTAAATAATCGTCGAATTTGAACAGCGCCCCCTATTGAAATTGGTACTATTGGCCCAAGGCATTTCCGCAGCCAATAATGGTCACTGTTGACCCTTTTCCGGATGTTACTGCCGGTGGTGCTTTCGCTGATGCCTTTGCGACGACATGTGTGGGCTGTGTGATTTTGTTTGAGTCCCTTTTCATCTACGTTGTAAATTCGCTCTGGGTGGCTTGCGAGATTATATTTTCTCAGGATGGTTTCCAGCTCTACGAAATACGAAGCTACTACTTCACTGAAGGTTGATTTCGCTCTATGGAGCTCCAGACCTCTCGGTCGCCTTAATCTCAACTCTGGCCATCTCGTCATGAAACCTGAGAACCACTTATCTGTGAATGGATGGTTGTTGTCTCTCTTCTCCAAGCTCATTGCGTAGAGCGTTGCCAGATCCATTACTTCCTTCCTGCTGTAACCGTAGCCACAGCTTGCCATCATCTCCAAGTGGCTCGCTCGCCAGTCGAGCTTCTTCTTCTAAATTCAAGGTGGGCGGTAATCCGGACTTAATCACGTCCACCCCAACTCTGCCATTAACTCTGCTGCGCAAGGTTGCTTCAGGAACACCGAATTTTCTCGCGGCTCCTCATGATGCTGTTGCCGTCTTCACAGACGAAAAAAATATGCATTGATCATCGCTGTAGGTGAGTACGAGTGATAACACTGGCCGATCCTCCACATAGGTGGAGGACTTTCACACATGCTCTGGAAAAACAAAATAGTCCAAAACCCCAAAATGGTATCTTTGGATACATAATTACGAAGAAGGTAATATTCCGGGGACCTCAGGGAGTCAGTCCTTATTGTGTTGGGGCTACCCTCAGGGATGAAAAACAAAACAAATATAATTAGCTGGGCTAAACAAAATGCGGCGATTCGATTGCATATTAAAAAAAATATTTAAAATGTCAAATTGACACAGGCCCGACCCAAAAACTAAGGGAAACCGCGTTTCTACTTCCTTCCGCCCCGGCTTTACAATTATATTTATACCTTATCCCACACTCCACCTGAGGGGTGAAACAAAGCCCTTCGGACCATCTTTCAATTCGTTTACGGTTTTCAAATCCCATATCCCATGTCCGGCCCCTTAAAATTTGAAACTAGATCAATTGGGCCAAAACTTCTTTTGTTTTAAATTAAAAAAACGCCTCAATGGACCCTCCTTAATTTGGTATCCTGAATAATCTTTATAGATCACCCATTGTTACCCATTGGTCATCCCAGTCAACACAAAAAACTGACAAGATGTCATATTAGAATAGTTATGACAATAGAACATTCCAAAATGATATAAGAAACGTGTCTTTTTTGTTGCACCATAAGTCTTAAACCCCCAAACTGCGAAGAATTATATACGACACGTTAACTGTAATACTGACGACAGAGGGCGATCAACAAAGGTCACCGTACCGTACGGTCATATTTTTTTTACTTCTGCAGGCTGGGAAGCATCCGCCTGCATTTTGCACTAAGAAATTAGCTGTAAAAAGCAGAGTTTTTCAATGTTTTGCCTGACTTACCGGTAAAGCCTTCACTTTCCACATTTTTTCGACTGCTGGTGAAAGTTCGTGCATCAAAGGATACGATCAGAGTGAAGGTACGTAATTTTAAGGCGCGCCCGTTGCAAAATTTGCATTAAAGGTGAGTGCGCAGAATTAGGAGCGCGTAGCTGTAGGAATAGGAGGGCTGACGATACTTGGTGTTCTTATTTCCAACGTGTATACGTCTTTTTACGTTCATTGTAATTGTTACGTCAAACCTTCTCAAATAGTCATTTCCTTCCCAATTTGCTCATATATTAATATGAAATGTGATACTCATGCATATTGGTTGGACAAGATTGTAACATGATTTAAACTTTGAAACAAAAAATGTGTTTTCGTAACTCCTGCCGCGACGAATTGATTCTGTTTTTACCCCAGACACCACATACATAAACAACGCCGATGTACAGCATAGGCAGGCACTATAATATTCCTCATTTGCATACGTATCCAAAAAATGTGGATATGCAAATGATCCAATACAAGGGTGAGAGAGCAGGTAGTGGTGGGCGCGTACTGCTCGACACCCTGGGAACCAGGTTGCAAACAACCCTGCCCTCATCATAATCATTATTAATTCGGTAAGGTGCGTTGGAGATGGCGCTCTCAAGCGGACTTTGTGCCCTCTCTAAAAATAGTGTCGCAAAATACACTTTAGACAGATAAAATAGAATAAGGTTGTTGTGGTGGGAAATGTTTATTATGGAGGAAAAACAAATGCTCGACGTGGGTACTCCGGGGGGGGGGGGAGTCCAAAGGTACTTCACAATAACCTATCACTTATGGCTTGGTTATGTTTGCTTGAATCTGCAATACAATTAGAACTGGTATTGTGCTTGTATGAAACAGCCAGACACTGAGTAGGCCTAGCCATAATTTTCCCACTCTTGAACAAGACTGTAGAGAAAGACTGAATGCACAGCGAAAAACGGAATTCAGCGAATTCAGCCAACAAAACAGCTAAATTATACACAACAAGACTTGTCTTGTATCCTTTTCCAGATCATGGCGGAAGAAGGGACTCGTCCTGCTGTCTTAGAGAGGATCACAGACGATCATCTTCAGTGCTCAATCTGTCAAGAATTGTACAAAGAGCCAAAGACTTTATCCTGTATGCACAGGTTTTGTATGCAGTGCCTCGTGAGATACCGGCAGTCTCATTGGGATTCTAACCATTTGATATGTCCACTATGTCGCCAACAAACATCCGTTCCTGGGGGTGACATCAGGAATCTCGCTACAGATTTTGTACTGGCGTCGTTGGCAGAGATGGTCCAAAAAGAATACAGACCCACAATACAGACCTGCAGCATTCATGAACAAGGAAAATGCGAACTTTTCTGTGAGACTTGTACCAAACTCATATGTCTTACGTGCCTGACGGAGTCCCACAGACGCCACAATTTTAAAGAGATCAGACGCATGAACATTGCCGATAGGAGGCAAAGAATCCAAGACAAAATACCACAGTACCAGAAATCAGTGGCAGATCTCACGGAGGCTTTACAATCCGTGAACAAACAAAAACGAGACTTCGCAGTAGCAATGGTGAGACTCAAGGAGGAGGTAGAAGATGAAGCTAGAGTTATGAAAGACAAAGTGGACGATTCAAAGCGAAGCATCTTGCGTCAGCTCGATCAGATCCAGACGGAGAGGGAGAAAGAGCTTAAGGACTACTCTGACGACCTCAATTTCAAGAGAGAACCCACGAAGAAGCTTCTTGAAGAATCCAACCTTGTGCTGGAAACGAACGATAAATACGAGATCCTTCAGAAATATACTAGGTTGGGTTCGCTCGGTGACTACCGGTGTCGTATTCCTAACATTAAGGACAATCCAGAAATTACATTCACGCCGTCTGAGAAAGACATTCCAGTGGGAAAAGTGTTGAAACAAATCAGTACTATTCTCAAAATAAAAGGTCTAATGATAGCTCTTGTGTGGTTTCTTAGGATGGTCACGATAGAGGTGGTGATGCTCATGATGTTTGTAACGCGTGTGGTGGTGATGATTGGAAAAACGACGATAATGGCAGTGCTCTGTATTTTGAAGAACCTGATCAAAATAACAACTAAGGTACTGTTTGGGAAAGACATCCCAGTGGGAAAAGTGTGGAAACAAAACGGCGCAGTTCACAAAATGAAAAGTCTAATGAAAGCTGTTGTGAAGTTTCTAAGCATGGTCATGATGGGGGTGGTGATGCTCATGATGTTAGTCACGCTTGTGGCGATGATGATTGGAAAAACAACGATAATAGCAATGATGTGCTGGGTTATAACTAGCATGTTCTGTATTTTGTAGAACTGATCAAAATAACAACAAAGGCACTGACATGAATGTCATCATGAACGGTACATGATGGACTGTGTGCTCAAGAAAATGGCACTGTTATATGAAATCTTTGGTAAAAAAATATTTCAGTTAACAACGGAAACACTTCCAAATGATCGCAAAATAGCGAAAATTATACCGATATCTAAAAGTGGTGATTCACAGTCCTTTAGTAATTACCGTACCTATTTCGTTGTTGCCCTGTTTATCTAAAGTTCTTGCAAGACTGATCGTCAATCGAATAAGTTCATTGATGATAAGAAGATCTTAGATCAATCACAATATGGATTACTTATGCCGATTACTCAACTCATATGGTACTGACAAAAAAACTTCATATTTATGTGGGAGTCCCGATATTATAGGACACCGCCGTTGCGTGTGGCGTGTTTGTCGTGAGAGGGTTTTTTCTATGACACCGCGCGCTATTGCGTGCGGAGGGACTTTCCCTCAATGAGCAATATTTTCGCTGCACACAAAGCACACGCAAGGGTCGTTGGGGCTAACGGTATAGTACAACATTGTGTTGCTGCGCGCGCGGTGTGCGGTAGCGGGAACAAGCTCATAATGGGAACAAGCTGATAGCCTTGGTCAAGGCTATACTTTCGCGTAAACTGGGCAATGAGAAATCCAGACACATGCATGCGAAGAGGCCTACAATGTACAATGTACATGTATGTCAGGAACTCGGGAGTGAATTAAAACCGTGTATCCTAATGGGACTAAATTGTACAATTTTGGGGAATTAAAGTTCCAGGAATGCAGACGAGTGTACAGTCACCTCACTCCATGTATGCATGAGACATCATAACTCTTATAGACTTGACTGACCCTGGGGCAAGGTTTATGTATATTGATTATTCCTCAAGACATTTGGCACTTTGTTAATGTCTAGAACCATTATGAGTATTAAGCCTTGTATATTATTATATGTTAAATAGGCACTACCTATTTTTCATTTCAGGGTTTTGTTTTGGGGGTTTTCTATTCTTACCTCTATGATATGACCAAGCATCGGATTGGTAATAAACCGTAGTGATCGAGAAGTGATTGATTGATGTCCAGCTTTCATCCGTGTTTAATAATCAAGGACGGACCCCAGCCCTAGAATTAGTAGGGTAGACCACCACATTTAGACAATGCGAATCATGCTTTTAAAATCTTCTTTGATTTTCAAAAGCATTTGGCATATGTCATAATAAAATATAAAAAATATAGAGTACGAGGTAGGGTACTCAAGTAGTTTAGAAATTATTTAAATGACAGGATGTTGTATAGCAAAATAGTGCTTCTGATTTGCAACCGATTACTTGTGGTGTTCCACAAGGGTCTATGTTAGGGCCAATTCTGTTTTTCTAACATAAACAAATTATAATATATTTAGAAATTTTACAATGTATTCTATTAGCGGGTGATAACAGTATATAATATTATAGTTAGAAGCAATATGTATTCTAAATAGGGAGCTGGAATCAGTTTCTCGATAGATGAATTCAAAAAGACTATCAGTTAATTTATAGAAAAGATCTGTTGTATGATAATTATTTCCAATAAGGATCCAGATGGAAATTATAACATTTTAATAGTGCCATAACAAGCCAGGAATAGTCAAACCACTTTTCTAGGGGTAGTCATAATAGATAACAAGCTTACATTGAAAAATCATTGTCAAATGGTTCTTATGTCAATTTGTTTGACACTTGGTGTACTCTGGAAACTTAAAGAGCTATTACAAAAGAATGCACTACTTTGTATGTAAAATACGTTTATCTCTATATAGCCTAAACTGTAATGTAGAGTACTAAAATGTTGTATATACAAATATACCGTTCAAAACGCTTCGCTCTCCTAATTTACTTAAGAATAATAGTACATGTAGTATTAGCCTATACTAATAAGTAAAACAAGTGTAATATCTTATTATTTGGTAATTATTATCACTACATAATGGCAAGCCCGGGCTACCACTGATGTTCAGTTTGTGTGGTGATGAGCTTCGATTTTTGCTGAATTAGAAAGTGTCTCGGGCAGCTATCAATAAAGAGATAGTTTAATAACCTTATGTTCAACTGTCATACCAATTCACGAGCTGTGAACGGTTTTTTTGGTTAATTTAAAAAAATCATACTGCGCACCCGCAGAGGTGATCCAATCAACGGGTTTTTTTTTTAATGGGAACTAGCTACCGGTCCCCATAATATGGGAGCGGGAACCAGTCTACCCTAACTATTGCTTTCTTAACGTTGAGGGGGGTATACGGCTACGGTAGTACATGCACTTGAGTATACGCGTATCCCATAGCATAGGCTGTTCCAACATCG
Source organism: Patiria pectinifera (assembly GCA_029964075.1). Taxonomy (NCBI): domain Eukaryota; kingdom Metazoa; phylum Echinodermata; class Asteroidea; order Valvatida; family Asterinidae; genus Patiria; species Patiria pectinifera. The sequence goes on along the minus strand of CM057130.1, from coordinate 5,846,736 downwards.
CGGGCCTTTGTATGTATAAATTGACGTGAGATTTTTAGTTCCACAATGGAAAGCGCATTTTTCCTTTGATTTAATAATGCCCACACCTAGCTACCAATTTAAAATGCAAGGACAACATAGCTCTTGTAAAATTATGTCTTATCCAAATTTTGTCGTGTGTTGCGCCTCATACCCAACCTCGTCCCCAGGGTGTCGAACAGTACGCGCCCATCACTACCTGCTCTCTCACCCTGGTATTGGATCATTTGCATGTGCAAGATTTTTGCACACGTATGCAAATGAGGAATAGTGTGGTGCCTTGGATATGCTTTACATTAGTTTTTGTATGCGGTGTCTGGGGTAAATTCGTCGCTGTACGAGCACGGCGCGAGTTACGAAAACACGATTTTTAAAAATGAAACTGTTACGATCTTATCGAGACAACATGCAGTATCACATTTCATATTAATATGAACAAACTGGAAAGGAAATTAGTATTTTCGAGAAGGCGTGGACGAATGATCGCGACAACACGTACTGCACGTTGTGAATAATAACACCAAGTACACGATAAAAATCCATTACTGGCCAATTGCGGTATCGAATCGGGATACAGGAAGAAAGTTTCCTATCCAGGGTTTACTATTGGAAACGAGGTTGGAAATAAAGTAAGCACTGGGGACGAGGTTGCCTCATACCGTACTATGTGGCAATGTCTGGAAATTCCCCACACTATATTGGGCTGTTGCAACATCGTGGGGAATTTTCATTGACATGAAATTATAGTTCAACAACTGAATGATTTGTGTTATGTATGCCTATGCATTTATATAGAGTGTCTGAGTTTATGGGCTGCATAATGAGAATGGACGGTGGTGTGGTGTTCCACGACGGTTTCAAAGTACGTCTTCAGTTATATTGCGTGCATGGTCAGCTACAGTAGCTATAGGCCTGCATTATCCAAGAATATATATTTATGCCAGAATACGTGAGTATTATGGGATATCATTTTTATTATGATTTGGGTGTGTGATTGAGAGAGTGCAGGTATACACAGACGACCATGTATGCACTCTCTCAATAATCACCCGACACCGTTAATGAACCGAATGTTGTCAAACTAGTCCAACCATGCAGGGACTGTGAACATTCGGTTCAGTAACGGATCTGGGTGCGCATGGATGACTCCTGTCAGCCTCTGACTCGTGTTATAATACCAGTAAAATGGGCCCAAAATTCAAAATGGAATGTTTTAATTAGTTCCTTAATTTATTCTCAAATAGCATTAGAATGCAGGAGAAACATCGTAGATTTCAAAATTTGCTATTCACTCAACCTCCCTCCCCCCCTTCGTATCACCCCATCCCCGTTTCCGTAAAGAAAGATCCGCCCTGCAGTACATGTATATCCCAGATAATAGGATCTTGAGTGCATAAAAACATGCAACAAAAATCTAGCCAACTTTGCTCACTCTTTAGAACTTGTCAAAATTCCCCAAAATGTTCATGAGGTAAAAACAAGGTCCTCGGCATTTCACCAGCCAATAAGCTTGAGGTCTCAATTCAATTTTGAAAGGAGCATTTTCTTCAACATTTTGCACATGAGAATGAAGCTAAGTGATTTCAATTTGAAGCCTAAAACTAGACTGGTACATGCCAAACTTTTTGGGAAAAAAATGATCCTTCATTGTAGTAGTCTGGTGACATGACTATGGATAATATTTAAAATAGAGACGAGGTACCTGACTTTCTTTTGACACAGTAACTGTTGATTGATGCCGTACTAATTGGACTGGTTGTTTCCTGAGTAGTGGCGGCACCATATTTCCCCCCTTTTTTGGGGGGGGGGAGCAAGTGAGGTGCCAAGAAGTATTTCTTTATGGGGAGGAAAAACTCAACGGCCCTAGAGAAATCGAAGGGTGGGGGGGCTGACATCATTTGACGCTTGGGGCGCTTTTCAAAACCATTCATATAGCCCCATTTTAGGGTCACTTAGGCCTATGATGGTTTCCGTTCTACATTAAATGTACAGTAAAATATTTACTTCGAGTCTCTTTTTTAAATTTTGTTTTACCTTATTTTTTAATTTTTTTTCGAAGTTTTTTTGGGGAGGCAAACTGTGGATGGGGAGGGGGGGGGTTAAACAATACAAGCGGGGGGGGGAATAATCTCATACACCCCCTACCACCGCCACTTTTTATATGTCAGTCTATTTTCTTGTTTTGTATGTTTTCACTATCTTAAGTCTTGGGACTCTCACAAGCACAATATTCTAGAGTCCCAAATTTTTGGACTGCGTTCATCCAGACTGATTTATTTCAAGTGTAGAACACAGCAAATCCATTATGATTTCGGAAGTAACAATTATCCAATGCTTATTATGCTATGTTTCGATAGGACGACTGGGAACATTGAGAGCATGGCTGTAGGAGGGACGCACCGTTCGATTTTGATGAAGTTTGGCGAGGAACATCTACAGTGTTCTATTTGCCAAGATTTTCTCAAGACGCCGAAGACGCTATCCTGCCTGCACAGCTTTTGCGAAGAGTGTCTCTTTCAATACCAAAAATCGCCACAGCGAAGTATAATGTGTCCACTGTGTAGAAAAGAAACGTCAAGTCCAAAAGGGGGCGTCAGAAAACTTGTGACTGATTTCAAACTAGCTTGCATGATCGAAGAGGTGGTGCAAGCAAAAGACACTCAAACGATTCCGACTTGCAGCAGCCATGCTGGAAGGAAATGCGTGGTGTTTTGTGAGACTTGCTGCGAGCTGATCTGCTTAACCTGCCTTACAAAATCCAACCGTCACAGGAAACACGAAGTTGGAGAAGTCAGTCAAGAAACAGAGGTCGCCAGTAAAAGGCAACTCATGACAGAACATCAAGCAAAATACGAGGAAAAGCTAGCTGAGAACGATGTAGCATTAACAACCGCGGGAGTTTTGAGGAAGGACTTAGCAAAGGTGGTACAAAAAATGCGGAAGGAGGTGGAAGTAAAAGCAAACGAAGAGACTGCCAAAATCGCTGCTGCCAAGAAATGCTTACTGGATGATATACATCAGTTTGAAAAAGAAAGAGAAAGACTGCTCAATGGATACACCGAAGATCTCAAATCCAGAAAGGAAACTCTGCAGCAAATGATTGGCCACTCCGAAAATGTACTGCATTTGTGCAATGACTACGAATTTCTCCGAGGATTCTCGAGAGTGAGCTCTGGCCTTAGAGTTTTTACAGCCCATCCTGATCCGAACATTGACGAGAACGTATCGGTACTAGAGTTCAGGCCATCTACCCCATTAGGAAGTACTTACCTTGGAAGCTTACTCAGGACAACACAGTGGAAGTTAAGGGCAGAATCCAGTCACTCGAGGAATAGTGGTGGCAGAGGTGTTACTGCTGGGCGTGATGGCAGTGTCCTCGTAGCTGACTTGTGGAATAGACAAATTGTTACATTTGCATCCAGCGAGAGCCTTCCAACCTTTAAGTCCATGAAAACACGTAAGCTACGCAGTAACACAATGACATTATGGTTATAAAAGAAAAGAGGGCTTCAACTTACGCGGGCACTATAATGGGGTTCATTAAAGTTACTTGGTATTCATTTCAGAAGACTTCGATTGCGTTTGAAAATCATTTGATTCAAAAGTCTACTGACCGAGTTATTCCATGAATGGTGGCAACTGAATGCATATGTTGTATCCGTTATTCGGCACACTCTTTAAAAAAATTATGTATGGATGCTAAACAGGTAATGTATTTTCTTTTTTTTTCTTTTTATAAAGCGACCTATACATGATAATTCTATTCCGCTCTTTTTTTCAGGTCCGCGAGATGTAGCAGTGACTAACCATCATTTAGTGGTTGTAGATGACACCGCGTTTGTGAAGATGTTCTCACTTACCGAGAGTGGGGCGCATTTTCAATTCCCCACCGTGCCTTGTGAGGTTAGTAATGACCACGTAGATCTCCGAAGTGTAGCTGTTGATGGAAGTGGCCTCATCGTTGTTGGTGATGTCAAGAGAAAAGTCCTGACGGAGCACAAACCCAGGGATGGCGCCATCGTTCGGGTACTGCAGTTGGAAACACCACCGGAGTTCCTGGCTATAAACAGCGTGTCTCACACATTGGTTTCTGGTGAGTACAGTGGTATCGCACAGGGAGTTAATCACGGCGATACCGTATTCACCATCATGCCGACCATCAAAGGCTCAAGGGTGCGATGCTGCACCGGCGTGTCCTGGGGCAAGCATGGGCTCATCTACATTGCCATGCACAACAAAACCACTGGCACTGGCCATGTTCACATGTACGACGCATCAGGTCGGTTTGTTAAATGCATCATACAGGGGCTGTACCTGCCCCAAGGCATTGGCCTGACTGAGGATGACAAACAAATTGTCGTGGCGGACTACGACAACATTAAAGTGTATACAAAAGAGACTCTCCAAACATAAACTTCACCAGCACAACATAGGCTCGTTAAAATATGCTGGGCGTGCTCTTCAACAATAATTTTAGAAATTACTCTCCTAACGAATTCTGGCCTGTTCTAACTGGACAATAAATGCTTTTATCAATTACAGGTGTCTGGAACCCCCTGAAAAGAGTTTTTTATATTTTTTTTTATTACTCCCATGCACACAAACAAATCTGCCTTGCGAGGAGACTGGTTCGTGCTTCCCACATTATATACATGTTTTGTATTTTAAAAAAGGCGCGGGAACCAATCTACCCTGCAAGAACTAAATTATTGTCGGGTTGCAAATATCTCAAATTTGTAAAATAATTATTCCTTGAATAAACGTAGGCCTGTATCGAATTTTTCTTTCGGTCGATATCTCATCCAAAATGTAATTATACTTTTGTTTTGTTAAAAAATATATATTCTTTACCCCGCTGGGAAACTTTGAAAAAAAGCACGAACAGTACATCTGTAATTCATTTATTCTCCAATTATAGATAAAAGCTAGTTAACAAAAAGTCAGTCTTTTTCTGGTGAAGTTTAAAATGTTTATTTAGCTTATCACAGAAATCAATAGATTCATAATAGATTATGCATATATTATGCAACATCTATATCGAATGAAACGTATGACACCAGTAGTTTAAAAATACAAATGTAGGTCAAAGAATTATTTAAAAAAGAAATAACTAAGTATGGCGAATAATTTGATCAATAATCAAAGCTGAAACCCTGCCAACAGCTAGCGCAACAATCGTCACGAATTAAACACACTAGGCAACCAGCTGTTGTTTGATTGAACTTGCTTCGAGATAAAAACAAAACCATTTAAAATGAACTCGTATACTTCGTAAAGACAAACAAATGTATTGTATAAGAACAGTGCTAAAATTAGAACATAATTATTCCATTTTAAACGGCATAATCATTCAAGGGGTATTTATTACAACCCTTGAGAAAGGAGGATAAGACCACCACTTGGCTCCTTTAAGACTGGTTTCAAGTTTGTTTTATAAAGGGTTCCCTTGGAAAAAAGTAACCGTCGACAAAGCATGTCTATAAAACTCCCGAGAAAACCTTGCACGTATATAAAAACTGCTTTAAAATAAATCAGAATTTTTTTTAAATTTCCCTAGAACATAATAAAGCGGTTTTTCTCCCGCAATAATTTTTTTCTTCATTATGTATACAGAGGTGTTTAACAACGTTGTCACTGATGGAAGTGTGGTAAATCCAGTAGCTTATTCACGGTCTCCGATTGGACCTCGTCAACAATTGTGTACAATTTCAGGAACAGGGGCCAGAAGTTAGAATTTTTGATTGGATAACTCATTGCATTGTGTTTATTACAAACTTTAATTCTTTATTACCAACTTTCCTGCTCAGGAAAGAGAATGTTCCGAATAATGCTTCCTTTAGCTTGGCTTGAAGTTTGTTTCTTAAGTATCGATTGAACAGTGTGGCAGCCTGCATATTCCCTTCACGTTGCGGTTGAATATTTCAAAAATACCATCATGTACTTTGGGTGTGCCTCCGTTTCAAAATCAGAATAGACTGTATGCTACAAGGAGCTAAAGAAGAGTATAAGCCCAAGCCACAGTGGCGATGTCCCATCAGCTAAACCACGGGAAAATATCGCGCTTCCACCAAAGCTGCAACCCAGAAAAATGAAAATGGAAATTAAACTTAAGCTCTCATGCAATACAAACTCAAATCCGCAACTTTTTCAAAGGCCTAGTATGCTTCACTTTTCAAGGGTTAGGCTTCGATCATTGCTATTCGACAGCTTGGTACAACTGAACACTCCGGCGTGCAAAGTAAACATCAAGTCCCGAAATAGAGTAATATATAGAGATATTTGCACGAGCTATTACTATTCAAAATACCGAAATGTCTGTTAGTTTTCGGAAGGGCTCTAATAGAATTAGAATATCCCTGTTTGAATATTTCTATTTTCAGGAATAAAGTTGCATAACTTTGCATGCCATACAACACATCCACCCGTAACACGCCAGTATTTCAATTTCACAAAACAGTCGTTAAATGGTCCGTGCAATGAATTTTATACTGGAGCACATATTTTTGTCAAATGTCCATTCATCTAAAATGTATAAAAACTATGAAAATTTTGCAGTGCACTTTTAAAGAGCTGTTCCTTACAAATGAGGGCGCTGTTGCTGTGATGTTAATTTAGGAACACACTCTTCGCATTAGGGTTTTTTCTTCAAATTATGAACCCGAAAAACTGCTTTTAGAAAACACTAAAATTAACGTACATAAAACATTTTTCTCACTGTCTGACTGTCAAATACTGATACAACAATGAATAACAGCAAAAGAAAAAAACCACAGCGAACCCAAAGAACTCTGTTGACTTTTTATGCTGAAACAGATATGAAACTGATGGTGTCTGTCTTGAATGACATCACAGTTTTGCTCATGAACATGGAAATTTGCATTAGAATAAAACCGAAAAGGCATTATAACGCCCTTAAATTGGCAATATGAATATTACAAATAACGTTTGGACACATGTATATTTCAGGATTGTATTACGTGGGCCCTTTAATGGATCCTTACATGACAATCCTGTGCGAAGAGCGAATATTAGATCAAAGGCCAAGTAAACATTGTCGTATTACCATTTACATATGCGTGTGCTAGAACCTCGTGATCCCCCCCCCCTCGCCCCCTCTCCCCCCCCCTCCCTCAATGATTTGAAGCGGGATATTTAGTGTCACTAATCTTGAACTATAGGAAAGGGGAAAGAGGATATGACACATCGGTTAGAGGTCGCCACACACAGACTCAAACTTTACAGTCTCGTGAAAACCCAGTAGAAAGACGTGTGTCAAAACGGACCAGAATATTTCCCGGGCAAATTAAAGCCTCCTGCAAGCCACAGACGTCCAGAAATAGCTGCTTGTAGATCGATGTTCATCTTAATACATGGGATCTTGCTGAAAAAAGGGGAAACGTGGACAGGAAATAAAGTCGAGATAAGTGAACCCTTTTTGGACTTTGTTGGCCAGGTTTCAACTGGCAACGCCTTGAGTCAGTTGCCTGGCATTTGTGTTGTGGAAAAAAAGTGGCGGCTACGCAGGACCCGCCTGTCACTTTCTTACAATCTACGAGGACGTAAAACGTCTTGGCGACAACTTGAAACAAGACACGCGTGTGATATGTGACGTGCACGGCCTGCACAGGTGTGGTGAGTTTCAAGGAATAAAGTTCAATTTCGAATGAAGAGGTGTGTTTTGTTTTGTTTTGTTGCATTTTTAATGATGGTATTAATAGGTCCTAGAGATCGAAAAGTAAAGTTTGCATATTGCTGAGAAGTCTAAAAAGTACGATTCGGGGGATTTGGGAGTTACCAGGTATAGGATGTGTGGGGGTGTTATAATATCCCACCTTCTCACTTTTTGACAAGGGGGCGGGCCATTGGATCATCCCCCACAGACACTTTTTCGTTGTGAGAAACACAAAAAAGGCGGATTTCGAGGTCTTTTGCAGTAGCACTGAAAACCGGAGAAAAAGGACACAAAAGCTTGAAATGCGTCGTTTAGATGTAAGGTTAAGGCGCGTTATAAGATGTACAGCTGTACACGATCAGCGCCCCTACTAGTACTGTGATGTGGTGTACACGCCAAAACAAACCAAGATGGGGGTGTCTTGCAAGACTTGCAAGACACCCCGGCTGATCAATGTAGTATTGCACTTTGAAGTGCATGGAACCATATAAACAAAATGCCAAGGGATTGTACAGGGAGGGGGGGAGTGACTGAGACGGTACAATGCTGGTATTGGTCACTTGCTGATGGTATGCATAACGAATCCGGTCACGTGAGCACTGTCCACTTCCGAGGCCCCTTCAATGGAAAAACCGTCATACGCATGCTATAAACGAGGGGGGGGGGGTGATGGCCTGCAGCCATGCATACAGGCTGGCAAAATGTACAGGGTGACGCAAAAAAATGCAACCCTGAAATATTTGCCTTTTTTTCAAAAACGTGAACAGGGAATTGTTACGCTTTGGGTATCTGATTGAAGCAGAGAGCTTTTTCTTTCAAATACTGAAAAAAATTAATTAAAACAGCACATCTGGTTGCTAAGAAAATGCCAGTTATGTAAAACAAGTGATTTTTCATCCTTTCCAATGGTGCTTCAAGCAGTGAAACATTTTACTGTAAGCCCTCTGTGCAATTGTCTTTCATCTTTGGAATGACCTTAATATTTTGACATATTTATGATGCTGAAACGGTTTAAATTACGAGTGAAAGGTAGTGGCGTATTCGGGGGGGGGGGGGGCAGAGGGGGCATTCTGCCCGCCGGCGGCTTCTTTTTTAACAATTTTTTTTTGTTCAGCAATAATTTCATTAAATGGTTAAGACAGTTCTGACATCAATCCCCGGAAAGAAAACCGCTAAAAAAATATTACAATGCGCCGTGAAAATGGGTATATAATTTTCATTATTCATAGTAAAGGTCAGTTTTGAAGGGCGCCCCCATTTGGAAGGTGGGAACAAGCCCCCCCCCCCCCATGGCCGGAGAAAAAAAACATGTCAACATTTCCATCGAATTCGTTTGCACTATTGTCATATTATGTGCCGTGTTGTCTGTAAGGATAAGAGCACAATATGCGCTAAATGCATTTCATTCACATAGTGTAAATCTCTTAACTGTTGCAATGTCATGGACCAAAAAGAATTTGCCATTTCTTCAGGAACCCAATGTGCTATTTTCATGATTTTTTCAGTTTTTGAATAAAAAAACTCTCAGCTTGAATCTGATACCCAAAATATAACAATACACCGATCACGTTTTTGCAAAAAAGGGCAAATGTTATAGGGTTGTATTTTTTTTTGGGGGGGGGGGAGGTTCACCATGCATATCAACCCTTGGTCGGTTAGCTTTTTTTTGTGTGCAAAGGAAGTCGATTGCAACAGCACACAGGTGAACGAGATGACTCGTTGCGTTTTGACAGGGACACTAGCTGGGCACGTCGGTACCAGGTGCAGCGCCGGTGCACGCTATGAATCACGTTGACATTCAACTTTCTCTAATTGGAGACAAACTTGAAACTTAGTCATGACCTCTTGAGAAAAAAAGTAGGCATAACTTGTATTATTTTCTGCATAAACCGTATGCATGTATAGGTCATTCGATAGGGTTCAAAGTGTGACTTTTTTCTGTCCCTGTTACCTTGGTACTTTGTAATTTGCCATTCAAGTATTATATAAAGAATGACTTTTTTTTAAAATTCTACCCACGCTCTGAGGACGACTGCATTAAAGGGAATGTACATCGTTGGCTTTCGCTGTAATTTGCAGAAATGAACTAGTTGAGGGGTAGTATAATAGAACAAAATATTGTTACACTGACATGTTTGAAGTTTTGTGTCCGAAAATGCTTGAAAAACCAAAAAAACAAAAATGTTCAAGTAGTCTGGTTCCCTGACTCCACTCAAAATGACATGGATAAATTTATAGATGCCGGAAAATTGTAAGGTAAAGGAACAAGTCTAGCTGGCCTGCACCCGTTCATGAACATGTAACCAATAGCAAACACAATTTGGACTGAAACAAATGGTAAATATAAAGCAGTAGTTGAAAAATAGTTAGGTTTTTCCAACGGTGGTCGGCCGACCACCGTTGGAAATGCATACAAAAATACAATTTTCTTGAAAATCACTTCACACCAGGTGCCATAATTTTACAGAATGCTTCAGACTGTCATTTACCTACATTCTAGTAAGGTATTTCGTAAAAACTTGGTAGTTTTATTTTTCAATGTTTGCAAATGTTGTATTTTCCCTTTAAGGAGTGCTCCAGAATTATAACATCATAGATGTCAGATGTAGTAGGGAAGGAAAAAAAGTGGATCGGACCAAACATTTAAAGAATTACCCATGAGGACAATATTATCATCTGGGTAAAAGGGGCATGATTTTGCAGATTCAATAATTATAAAAGTTCCATTATGGAAAACAACACTGTGCCGAAATGACAAACTTCTTCTTAATATTATACACTTCTCCTGGTGTGCCGCACATCAATACTTATTCATTGCCTTATTGATCCGGTTATAGTATCACATCCATGTTCGAGCCCTCCATTGCCCCCCCCCCCCTTATCAAATTTACCCTGATGTCAATTGTCAATGGCGTCAAGCGTCAAGCGTCCCTCTGCTAGGCTTGAGCACCCCCCCCCCCCCGCCCCTGCGTCACCTGCTCTTACTTTTGCCGGGGTCATTTTTTTTTTTTAAATGTTAAACACCCATTGGTTCCCAGGTTCGCACTGCCTATTAACGGCAAAATATCCGAATGCCCCAAATTTCTGTCCCAGTCTCATTGCGATCCTTCCGATTTCTTGCAGTGCATATATGCCTATGAATTTTCTCATCAAGTGTTACAATTTAGCAAGAATGAAGAGCAGGACACATCACTTTCTTCTCGTGGTTGCACTGCAACTGGTGCCGTGGACACTTGCACAGTATCAACCTCCGTTTAATCATAATACATGTAAGTGATAACTTCCTGATTCACTTCAAGATGGCTAGGTACAGAAACACAAGCAAATTAAATAGCGCCCTTACTGACGTTTTAAGACGAACCTCGATCGTTATTTATACCAATTAAGCGTTCAACTCTTGACCTCTATTCTCGTTCATAAAAATAATTGTGACAGAAACAAGGGCATCACAAAAGCAACAATATGGTGTTCTTTAATGGACGTTTATTAAATGTTTTTTGTGGTGGCCCTTTTGGTACACCGTACTGGCAACGAATTATTGGTCCTTTTTAAACTTATATATTTACTGTTATTCTCTCGGTTATTGACTGTTTGTTGTCGATCTTTTTAATAAAAATAATAATAATGAACAGTTTTTATATAGCGCAAAATTACAATGAAGTCTCAAAGCGCTTGTGGAAAGTTAAATAGTGAAACCAGGACTATTAAATACCCAAATTACAGAAAATACAGAAAGAACTACAAAATGCATACAATAAAAAAGAACAAGTTATTTAACAAAAAGGAAGCCCGACAAATATTATTGATATGTTGTGTCATTGTTAAATTGTCATCCAATACAACACCAAGATTTCTAGCACACTGAGATGGTTTGAGATTAACATCATTGAACATAATCGGAGGTAATACAGTTTTATTTCTGAACCGTGATGACAGATGAAGTAGCTCTGTCTTCCCTTCATTAATCTTGAGAGCATTTTATTGATGACCACAACTGAATTTCATGTAAACAAGATTCTAATCTAGGAATGACAGATAAATAATTGTTCTTGTGCACAGTAGTGTAGACTTGAGTGTCGTCTGCATAGATGGCATGACCAAAACCATGGGACTTTATGATGTCATCTAAATTTTGTATTTATTTGGGACTGAAGACGTCCGTATCTCCCCACCGGATGGCATTCAAAGCCTGCAGGGACTACATCAGAAGCTCCGATGTGATGCCAGTTACATGGGAGAACCAGTCGAAGTGGTCTGGTACAAGAATGACCAGCTAATGCTGGATACCAACCCAAGGTAGGTAGACGTTGAAAGCAAAAAAAAAGACAACACTTTCGACATTTATTCTGGCAGAGCGTGCGCGGGCAACACTCACGTAGAAAGGCTTGCGAAAAGGCGAGATCAGTAGGCCCTAAGCATGCGCAGTCTGCAGAACGTTTGAATAGTCCAACTCGCTATAGCATTCAAATTTATGAGCGCATGCGCAAAAGCAAGTATCCGAGGCAGGGAGCGCAATCAGTGATTTTCAATGCGTGAGAGTACGAACGTTTTGAGATTGGTCGAATTTCTCAAATTCTGGTCAGGTTTTCGGCTCCAAAATCATTAGTATTAATCATTAATAATACAGCCATTTTACATACCTTAGGCCTACAAACACCTTACAAAATTACTTTCTCAGCATTTTGTGATCATCAACCATTTAAATGAGTTAAAGAAATAAACCGCATCATTTTGTTTGTTGACTTGTCTTAACCTGCAGACTTCCCATAGACGAGTCCACCAACCGAATGGACACGGCGTCCTTCACGATACTGACCATCTTGAGCACTAGGGTCTCCGATAGCGGGCGCTACAGCTGCCGCATGATGCCCCCTGGCAGGGGAGTATCTACTGTGGTAGTCACTGTATATGAACGTACGTTTTTCAAGTGTATTTTCAGATGATAAAAATACCCTCACCCCGAACATAATTGTTTCACAATCTCTTCTTGTAATACCAAGAGATGAACCTTATAATGCTCACAGTGTACGTTTACAAAATACACGCGTTGAATTCTGAAGGCCAATAGGTAATTTTAATAAAGCTATTTATGGTGTCAAAAGTAAACAATTTTGAAATAAATTCGAGATAGTAGGAGGGTGCTATGTGAAGAGAGTGAAGTCTGTTCAGCAATTAACCCCAAAGAGCGCCCTTCTACTTCGCTATTATCTCAAAAGGCTTACAGGATATTATGCCAGATGGACATTGCACCTAGCCCGGTAGTAACACCTCCAACACAAGACTTCATCACAAATCATGCAGTCCCACTTTAAGGTGACGTGTTATTATAAAATGAACCCTAACATTGACATTCTTTTTTTCACTTTTCGTCTCCTTTAACCCGATAATCTATACTTGCGATTTACTTGTGATTTGACTTGTGATTGACTCGTTATCGATTCTATAGTGGTGTTCCCTAACGTGAGGCGCGCACTTCGATGTTTCCCGCGACCTTCCTCATGCAGTGTTGCCAAACCTCTTCGTTGGAAAACTTCAAACTCATTCAGTTAAATCCTGGCACATGTACTTTCATCTTAACAATGCTTGATGTTGAACTTTGTAAACAATTTCAGTGTCATGAAATTAGTCCGAAATTCAAAAACGGTCACGTCCGGAAATTGGGCATAACATCGGCTGAAATGTTTATTATATTTTTAGTTGATAAATTCTGATAAAGCATTATTATCTGATACCGGATGAGAAGTTCGTCAGACAACAATTTTCTTATTTTTGGGTGCATTTTCATAGGGTTCACTGTGCACTTCGAAATAAAATCGAAAAATCACGCCAAAATAAATATCTACGCTAACTTTGGGCACATGAAGTCACGGTTTATGAACGGGAATTTGTAGAGCTTGATGAAATTTGACTTTTTCTATACTGTAAAATTTCAGGGAAAAAAGTTTGTTCTAGCAAGGCGCGATAGAGGCGAAAAATCAAAGTGCGCCACGTTAAGGGCCGCGCCACATTATGGTTCATTAATAACACTATATTAAACGTGAAATGCATGCTGTCAAGTTTGACCTCCTAAGTTCATAACAAGTCCATCACTTGTCCTGTGACATTCGGGATGAACAACGAAGACATGATGTTGTTATAGTTCAAGTTGTGACATGACTTGAGACTTGGAGTACTGTTTTTGAAATATTTGTGCTCGACTTATGAGGACTGGCGATAGACTTGACTTCAACACCGTTTCGCAATACATTGTGTATTTCGTGTTTTTTTATACTGCTCAATGCAGACCCGGTGGTCATCGGGAGCCCCAGCCAGTTGCTTGTTCCAGGCGGGAACATGACACTGACGTGTCAGATGGTACCAGACCTAACGGACCACGGAGCCAAATATTTCTGGCACAAAGAAGGTCGCTTCATAGGCACAAGGGTAGGTAGGTGAAACTGTGACAATTATGTCATCGTGAAAGCAGACTCACACATTGTGTAGTCTTCAGCTCTGTTTCATCTTACTTGTACCGTCATCATTGAACATCATCACTTTCATTCATCGTTTCCATAATGCTAGTTCATCGCAGGTTAGGAGCGAGGTAAGTGAGGATGAAGTGGCTTGCCCAAGGACACAAGATATGGTCTCCATAATTAGCCATTTTTTTTTCAAACTTATATTTCGTCCCCGATTTGGCTTCGTTCGTAGCTAGCAACCGAACTATTTCTGAACCTTAAAATATGTGTTTCCAGCCAATAAATTTGTTGGTACTTGTCCTTCGATTTGATGTTCTTAAAGCAGGAAATGGTTCTCCAAAATCGGGAAGTGGGAGCCATAAATTCGAAGGCGAGAAACGCTACGGCCAAAGTCATCATAACTGCGCAAATTCGAACAAAAACTATTGTGTTTGTTAAAGATTTGCCCAGCTTCCGTGCATACCTCAAATGCTTGTTAGATGACGTTGGTTCGACTTTAATCCAGTATACTATCCAAGACCAGCCTCTCTAGATTTGTCATACTGCTGGTTATCAATAGCTGCTGATATCTTGTACAGCAATTAGGAGCAAGAACTCGGAAGTTTTGAGATTTATGCAGTTCGTCATGGGATCCTTTGCAATTTGTTTTCGGCTCGCAGACGCAAAGTTCGTCACAATTCATTGAATTCAACCACTAGTAGCCAGCGGTCCTTTAATCAGATTATAGCTTATTATAATCATCATCACCCATTCCATTACATTTATCATAACTATATTCTAAGGAAATGTAAACAGATATCTCCCGTCTCTACTTTGCTGCTATACTTTTCATTCTTTTCTGTTCTTTTGTACATGTAGTTCCCATATCTTGAAAGTTTCTTAGCATTGTGTTTCAAAGTATCACCACCCCCGTACCTCGATATAGTCATCGCGATATTTTGGGCGTCGTTTTCTGCCTATTCCCAAAATCGTAACTTTGTCATATCTTACAGGGTTTCATTGATGTGGATTCGAACGGTTCACCAGACGTTTACATAACACCCAACGGTAACCTGACCATCTTCAACCCATTGCCAGTCTTCGGTGGGACGTACACCTGCCGTATCAGGTACAACGTCAACGGTAAAACCAACTACGTATCCGGCGACATCAAAGTCTTCGGTAAATTGCTTTTTTTTTTCGATTTTAAAATCTATTTTTTTTTCTCAGCAACACATTTTGTGCGACTTTCTGCTTCTCGTAAATTATGTATGAAAACTATTTGACGTTCGTTTTCGGTTAATTGTATGTAGAAGTGCACTTCTTTAAACATTTACACACGTTCCATACTTTTCCGGACAACTGAGGGCGCTGTTGCTGTGATGTCATTTCAGTAAGACACTGTTCAGTTGAGAGGTTTTCTGTTCAAATTGAAAACTCGCACATGTTTGCTTATTGGCTAAAAAAATTGCAACATTCTGGCAACTTTTGGTGCTGAAATAACTGCAACATTCAGATTGTTTACGTGAAATGACATCACACTTTTGCTCATGAATATGGGACTTGACATTTGCAATAGCATAAATACAAAAAAAACAACCAAATGCCTTTGAAAATGGCAAACCGAAAATGAAAATATGGTTACATGGGACACAAAGGTGTATTTTCAAGGACTGCATTAAAAATGTGATTATTAAAAAAGAAATACTGTGAATTTGATGGGCGTTATTATGTAAATCGTTCATCCAGTCAACACCACAGTTCGCACGGAGCCCTACAATTGGTACAACGTCAATGCCAGGCGCCCTCTACAGCTGCAGTGCATCGTTGAGGGATTCCCTTACGCTGACGTATATTGGAGTCACCAAGGCAACCGAATCTGGGGAACCGACGCGCGCAATAACGTCACGCTGCTGACCAGGCCGCTGGATCACGTGACCATGCTCTCCACACTGTCCATCCGGGTACTTTCGAGAAACTTCAACGTCACCCACTACACGTGCACTGGTACCAATACTTTTGGTACGGACCGAAAGGTGGCAGCGATAGTTAACACTGGTAATTACTTTAAAACGTTTTTGGTTAGTTTAATAACAATGGATGCACAAGAGATTTACTCAATCGTATCCCCATGAACAAAAACACAGTCCTCAAAGATGGATTCAATGCGAAGGATTTATTCCCTTGTTCTCTCTGAACCTCCATTTAGATATTTTTCGTATCATTCTTTTTAAAAAGACACTCTTGTCAAATGAATAGACTAAAAGGACTTTTTCCGCGGGGAAGTTATTCAATGACTGAACCATTGCGTAATTTTAAAAGGGTATAGAGAAGGTTCCGCATCTGAGCAACGTTGCCATAGTTCCGCTGCTAACTTAAGCCATATTTGGAAAAGGAGATTTTTTTTGTCCCGAGGCGTCTTGGTGAACTTTAAAATTTGGTAAAGATTATTACATTTTATCAGGCATTTTTCTTAAAATGTCGGCTTTTCCGTTTTTCAGGGAGAAGAAAACATTTCAGGCCATAATTATTGGCTTTTGGATTTTTTTTTGCATTGTGTAAAGTAAAGTTAAGTCTGTCACGAGCCAATGTGGCCCATCAGGCCGGCGTCTATCTCCGGTTTCAGTAGACTGAGAATATTTTCTATTCCCCCTGGACGGGATGCTAGTTCATCGCAGGTTAGGAGCGAGGTAAGTGAGGATGAAGTGGCTTGCCCAAGGACACAATTATGGTCAGCAGCTGGATTCGAACCCTTGACTCTCTGATCATGAATCAAAACCCCTATTAACCAGGCCACATTCCCTTGTGTGTTAGATGTTAATTATATACACATAATCTTCTCCTTTTTTTGCCCTGGCATTTTTATCTTTTGGCAACTCTACATCTTAATTAACTTCTCTACTTCCCTCCTCCTTTCCTCCACAGAGCAAGTCTTCAGCCCATTCGGGATCGGAGCTTCATCACTCGTGATGCGATCAACCGTTCTCTACTGTTTAGCATTTGTCCTCTGGGTTCTTCTGATTGTTTAACTATACCAGCACACGTTATGTATCACTTCTAGCCATGTTATCCATCACTAGTTGCCTTTGTGTGCGTATACATGTATATAAAAGTTTAGATGTTATGAAGCACACTGCTTTTTGTCAAGGGCGGATCCTGGGGGCCAACGGGGGGGGGGGGGGGTCATGCCCCTCCCCCCCCCGAAAAAAGAACCATTTTTTTTGTTTTAAGTGACGTCGCAATAAAGGCAGGCACTGCGTACACCACCATCTTTTCCTACAAAAAAATGTCAAAGTGGTCAGATCGCACCACAGAGCATCTAGAATCCCCCCAAAAATCGGGGCCCGAATTAACCCCACGCCGTAATTCTTTTGACCCACATTTTGGGACCAAAAATATTTTGCCCTCCCCCGACAAAAAAAAAGGATTGTGTTCTGGATCCGTCCTCGGCTTGCTTCTTGTAAATATGCCACGATCTTTGCGGGAAGTATGGAGTTGGAGAACTAGACTAAATTCTGGTTATGTGGATGGGAAACTCATTGTATGTCTAGTGGTTAACCTACAAGCATGATAAAAACACATGCTTCCTTCCATGTTGACAGACAGGATACTCATGACAAACCAGTGTAAACACTATGCATTATAGATTAGTGTTTATTTTAAGTGATTTCGAGTGAGTTTCATCTGTGTAACCTTGACCAAGGCTTTGAAGGTCTTGCTACTTTTGTTGTGGTTGGGGGGGGGGTAAATTGCTGCCTTTTTGCAATTCGCTAATGACCGCCGTAAGCACTGAGCCGGGCGGCTTAGGCCTACTTTATAGTGGTATGCCCACGCATTCGTAGTTCAACTCATCGTGCTATCCGTTGTACGCGGCAGCGTCACGCAATTAATGATCACTTGTGCACGGACCGAATGCCACTGATGAACAACGCAGACAGTCCGTACGGCCTACGTACGGGAATGTACGTGAGAGTGTCTATAACAGAACAGCGTTGGTGTGTCGTTGGCGTTTGGGACAGTCTCTGCGCGATGTATTTAATCAAGGTTGAACACGATTTGTCATTGTGTGGTTGTTTGTAAACCAACAACCAACAAGCATAACAAGAAACTATTTCAAAATAATGCAGTCAGGATATCGTGATAAATCGTTACAGATGTTTAAAGGGGCCCATTAATTTTGTAGTCTAGTCTTTTGTAACAATCAATGATTCACTGATGTAAATTTGAAGTCTAATATTATTTCATTACAAGTTAAGATGTCAGGATAATAACGCGAGAGAGTCAACGTCTATCCACTCGGAGGTAGGCTGCGGGGAGGGGTGCTATCGCTTGTAGTTGTCCAGTTAGTGTATTCTTAATGTGTTGCTGGAAATTGCATCAAATGTGTAAAGAGTGTATTGTCAAATTTCCATGAAATGGTTTACTCAGAAGGGATGCAGACCTATGTTCCCCAATACCTATGTTCCCCAGGTCTAACCATCTAACCCTAATCCTAACCCTATAAGGATTTTGGGAAAAATATAGATATTGGGGAACATAGGTATTGGTGAACATCGGGTAGACCCCCTTAGAAGTATAACATCAAATTTGTTTCGTTTAGTTTCATACAACAGACAGTAAGATCGATTGGAGAAACATTTGAAACATGATACAGGGAAGGCTAGGGTTAAATTAATATAAAAAAAAGGTTATCTCAGTATATTGCATCCGCAATGCTATACCACGGCGTATGTTCAATGATATGAGGCCATCTGTGTCATTTCCGGCTATTGTGTTAAAACATTCAAAGTGCTCTTTTTACGAAACAAAAGATTAAATCTCATGACGAATTAACCCAAGAAAAAAAATGGATCAGCTATATAGCTGTGTAACGTTGTCTGTGTGTTCAGAGTTTCAAGTTCCAATCACAGGTCAATTAGAGGTCATGCAGTATTATGTCCAGGGGCGGATCCAGGAACTTTTGCTGGGGTGTCCGATACAGATAATAACTCCTATATAATGTCATCTTTTATATAATTACTATATTTTGTTATAATTTTTTGGGGGTGTCAGATCAGAGGGGGGGTTCGACTCCCCCCCCCCTCCCCTTCTGGATCCTTGCCTGATATCATTCACTTGTAGAAGACTTTCTCTCAAGAACACGCAGCTCAATTCAAGCGATTTGCATTATGATTATAGGTCCTTGTTTTTGATGCGAGCAGTCCAAGAACCCTTTAATTCATTGCTGCCGCTGTTATCGTCTTGGCCGTGGGACTAGAAGGGACTTTCCCCCCATCGACCGCTCGACGAGCCGTGGCGTTCGTCATTAATGAACCATCTCCGAGTGCAGCTGAAGACGGACTCCGCTGGGTTTTTCCGAAATGCTAATATCGACCATAGACCGTGACAAATTAAAACAAAAATTCTCAAGTCTTTTACACTTAATGAAGAAGTGTATATCCTTGACGCGAGTGCATATCTCAGACGTTCAGCAAGTTTTTAAAGGCATGGAGGAGCATTTGCGTTTCATGCATTTTGTTCGTGTCCAAAACTAACACCACTCAAAATCCAAAAACGTACGTTCAAAACCTAACCTGTTGAAATTTCATCTCAGTGGAATTGGATATTACACTTTTGGAGAAAACAGTGGAAAAACCATGCACAACCTTTTTGTCATGAACCACGATTCCGCCCATAGCACTCTCCCGTAACATAACACTCTGCCCCGTAGCACATTCCCAGCGATATTTTGACTGATCGATGGAAATCACCTACATTTCTTGATTTCTTCTAAATGGCAGCAAGCCAGACGGAATGATTTCACAGGGTGTTTGGTTCCAGTACGATCTTTAAAGGGCCCATTCAATGTAATTGTTTTAATGCAATCCTCGAAAATGCGCCCTTGTGGCCCATTAAACCTTATTTTCAATGTTTCTTTTGCCATTTTCAGGGGCATTTTGATGCCTTTTTGGTTTTTATACTAATGCGGATTTCCATATTCATCAGTAAAAGCGAGATGACATTTCAGGCAGAAACCTCAGTGATACAATTATTTCAGCACTGAAAGTTGCCAGAATTTTAAATGTCTTAAATGTTCTTTTCTGTAGTGATTCGTTGTTGTGACAGTACATTGCAGTAAGCCGTGTACAATTTATTTCATGAACCCTTTAATACAATTTAGTTTTTTTTTAAGGAATAGGTTACTTTTCGGATAAATGCAACTGATTCTATAGGCCCTATGCCTTTAAACATGCCGCATGCATTGAACACGAAAAGGGACCTTGCATCCGATTATTGAGGATATTCGTGCTTATATTTATTCATGTTATTCACATTTTTCTTTAATCCGCTTTCGATATTTGGGGACATGTTTTGAAATTGTATTTATTTTTTCAGTCAAAAGTCTGTTCTTAATGGAACGAATAAACATAACTCATCAATTTGAAAATTATACTTTATTAAACAAACATACATTGAAAGCTTATGAAAGAACCTTGGTCGAGCACCAGTTCCGGTTATCCATTTGTCCCAGGTTCAGATTTCGCTCAGTCATTATCTTGTTCATCCCTATACTTATAAAGAACCTGTTGTTAAATATTGACAAGAACGCGGTGACCTTGGGCCTAAAATCCCCCTCACAACTCGGGAAAAACAAGACATTAAAAATTGAACATTGTTCGGCACGAACTTGTCCATAAGTGTCCTTTAAGAATGTACAACATTTGCTTTTGCTGCAATTTTCAGAAATAAATGGATTTGGAGGATTAGTATGTTATAGCAAATATTGTTAAACTGACTTGCTTCACGTTTTGGGTTCGGAGATGCTGGAAAATCCAAGAAAACCAACCATGTTTTTGTAGTCTGGTTCCCTGACCCCACGTAAGATGAAACGGAGCAATTTATAGACTTTGGAGGATTGCAAGGTCAGAGAATCAGTCTAGAAGGCTTGTACCCCTTCACAGGTGTGTAATCAATTGCAAAGAAAATGCGGAATAACTAAATATGAAAAATTAGGAGCACTTTTTGAAAAAAGTCAGTTTTCTCCAACGCTGGTCGGCCGACCAGCGTTGGAAAAATACAAGTTTTCTTGAAAATGTCAGCACACCAGGAGCCACGATTTTACAGGATGCTTTCGACTGTCATTCCCTAACAATCCAGTAAGATATTTCGTGATAATTTGATCATTTCGTTTTTTGATCTTTGCAAATGTTGTATCTTCCCTTTAATAAACGTACAACAAAACATTGCATAGGCCAGACGGGGCACGCAAGCAGATACAGCAGTCGCGTCAGGCACTCATCGAATGCAAGAATCTAATCCTTCGCCTTCAAGATGAATGATGATTGATGACATTCTTTATTGCCAGGCTGCGGGAGCGAGAGGGACTTCCCTCGGTGAGCAACTGAGACAGGGAATGTAATGCGGCACATCTCACATGTTCACCGTCAATATTTATTACTACCTGCGAAGTGTGTATGTTTATTTGGGAGTATGTAATTTAAAGACTGAAAACCCGATCTCCTCCCCTCCCCAACACCCCCGACCTAAAAAAAAATACTGGTGTTGCTTCATGCGAAGATGTGCTGCGGAAGAAATCTACAATTTGACATAAAAAACGTTTTCAGGAAAACGTTCTCATTAAAATTTTCTTTTTGCCTTCTGAAGATTATCTTTAACGAATAAGGAAGATCATGAATAACCTCATTCCCATCCTAACCCTAATATCCTACCAATGATCTTACAGTCACCCAGAAGACTGGTGTTTGATTCCCCGCTAGGGAGGCAAACTTTGTTTGTCAGCTCACATTGTTCAATATCTGCAACATTAAAGAAAATGAGTAAAAAAATCGTACATTGTCACTATATAATCCTCCGTTGTATGGTGGTTAGTATCTCTTAAACCATTGCGTCAACAGAAGTATTGGCATTAACAGTGAGTGGAGATGAAAAGACTTGGGAAAAATGTTGCAACCTGACGCCACTTCCGCGATTGTGTACAAAGTCTTTCCTAACAAAATTGGAAATATTTCTCAGTCCCAGATTCATGTCTCATCATCATTTTTACAATGAATGACCTTCATTGAGATGATATATGAAGAAACAAAGTGGCGTCAGGTTGCAACATTTTTCCCGACTTCTTCCGTCGACATATGGATAGTTCAGACGATGATTTCTTTCTGACTAGAAGTAGGTTTTGCAGTGACGGCGGAGGATCTGACAGTGAGGATGCATTGGTAATTTCGGAAGGAAATTTTCACGCATACTGTCCTATTAATGCTCATTATGGAGAACAATGGTCCGACGTGTTCAAAGTGTTGATTCTTCGTTCCGAATCCACACTTTGTGACCAGCGTAACAGATTCGTAGTTCCCAATCCACACTTTTAACAAACATGTAGTGTGACGTCATAGCAATGGTTTAAGTGGAAGAATACACTCGCAAGTGTGGATTCTTAATTTACGAATTCTTCGCGCCTCGTGAATTCTTAAAGTACGCATCCACACTTTGTCGTGTATTCTCCTTAATCGAAGGACACTCAGAAAACCAGGGTTCGATTCCTTGCCGGAGAGACTATTTTTTTAAGTTCATAGTTCAGTATCTGCCAGGATAGAAAAGATTTGTAGATTCAATTTGCTCATTGTCACCAATCCTCGGTAGTATAGTGGTTAGTATCTCTCACTGTCACTCAGGAGACCGGGGTTCGATTCCCCGCCGGGGAGGCATTTAGGTTTTTCTTTTGTCATTTCTTATCGTTCAATGTCTGCCACGGTAAAGAAGCTGAGTTAATTACTCTTTGTCACCAATCCTCGGTAGTATAGTGGTTAGTATCTCTGACTGTCACTCAGGAGACCGGGGTTCGATTCCCCGCCAGGGATGCATTTAGGGTTTTCTTTTGCCATTTCATATGGGTCAATGTCTGCCACGGTAAAGAAGCTGAGTTAATTACTCACTGTCACCAATCCTCGGTAGTATAGTGGTTAGTATCTCTGACTGTCACTCAGGAGACCGGGGTTCGATTCCCCGCCGGGGAGGCATTTAGGATTTGTTTTTGCCATTTCATATGGTTCAATGTCTGCCACGGTAAAGAAGCTGAGTTAATTACTCACTGTCACCAATCCTCGGTAGTATAGTGGTCAGTATTTCTGACTGTCACTCAGGAGACCGGGGTTCGATCCGCCGGGGAGGCATTTAGGGTTTTCTTTTGTCATTTCGTATTGTTCAATGTCTGTAACGGTAAAGAAGCTGAGTTAATTACTCATTGTCGCCAATCCTCGGTAGTATAGTGGTTAGTATCTCTGACTGTCACTCATGAGACCGGGGTTCGATTCCCCGTTGGGGAGGCATTTAGGGTTTTCTTTTGTCATTTCGTATCGTTTAATGTCTGTCACGGTTAAGAAGCTGAGTTAATTACGCATTGTCGCCAATCCTCGGTAGTATAGTGGTTAGTATCTCTGACTGTCACTCATGAGACCGGAGTTCGATTCCCCGTTGGGGAGGCATTTAGGGTTTTCTTTTGTCATTTCGTATCGTTTAATGTCTGTCACGGTTAAGAAGCTGAGTTAATTACTCATTGTCGCCAATCCTCGGTAGTATAGTGGTTAGTATCTCTGACTGTCACTCAGGAGACCGGGGTTCGATTCCCCGCTGGGGAGGCGTTTGTGTTTTTGTTTTTGCCAGCCTGTATCATTCACTGTCTTCGATTACTTTTGATTGAGGTGCATCGAAAGATTTGAAAAAAGGCTTAATTTGGGATAAATACTTACAAAATCAATTGCTTTGCGGCCCCAAAATTGAGGCCTTCCATTGTAGGTTTGCCCCTGGCCATATAGAATCAGGATCGATAATGTAGTGACTTAGAAACAGTCTCTAGGCCCTCAGGATACAATCCTTAATATAGAAAAATAGTTTTACTTTTGTTAAAATAAATCCAATTAAATTGAGGTGGGGAAAATCGAAACAAATTTTTGAAGAGAACGGACAATATACGTGTCTTGCTCACCGGACTTTTAAACAATGGCGTACGGAAAACGCACCCACCGGACCCGCAACACTTGGCAACACCATGCACGCCTTGCCTGCTTGACGTTGCGTTTTCATTACAGGTAGTGCCGAAGTATTTTAACCTCACGCTCCAAAATACGGAACATCATCGGAACAGGTTTAAACTGACGTTAAGGGATAGGAAATGTCTCGTGGAAATAACATGTGGGGGAACCTTGAAGGTAATACAGTCACTGTAATGATTGGTGCTGTCTGGTTAAAATTAGCCTAAACAGCCAACACGGAAATAAAGATTCATGAATGATGAATTCGTCAACTAAACACGATAGAAACATGATCTAGTTTTAATCAAAGAGCCAAAGAACTGAGTGGAAGAGAAACGAACGTACAACCTCCTGAACATCTTACGGTACTCTATGCTGTCTTGATATACTCCAGGAGAACAGCCGACTTTCTCGACTAATATCCAATATGTTCCTCAAGGATTCCGAGAAAATTATTGCACAGATAGAATTAGATTATAGGATTTTAATAGATGAACTTAGATTAGGATTTGAAGAGATGTATTTAGATTAGGATTTTAAATAGATGAACTTAGATTAGGATTTGAATAGAAGAACTGTTCTTCGGTTAGTGTAGGCTAGTGATTAATATCTTTGACTGCCTCTCCGGCGACCGGGATTCGATTCCCTGCCTATGAGATAAGTGTGGGTTTTTTTGGTCAGCTCCTATCTGTCATTGTCTGTCTATGTAAGAAGATGGGAAGATTATTCATCATTGTCACCAATCCTCTGCAATATAGTGGTTAGTATCTCTGACTGTCACTCAGGAGACCGGGGTTCGATTCTCAGCCGGGGAGAGATTTTATGGTTTTCTTTTCCTACTTCGTATCGTTCTATGTCTGTCACGGTAAAGAAGCTGAGTTAATTACTCATTGTCACTAATCCTCGATAGAATAGAGGTTAACATCTCTGACTGTCACTCAGGAGAACGGGGTTCGATTCCCGGGGGTGGCTAGTGATTTTAAATAAATATATGTATCTTTTTTTAGCTCATATCGTTCAATATCTGCCGAGATTAAAAATTATCTTCTCCAAACCTTAAAAACAAAATACGTATTGGTAGAAACAGTTTTGTTTGGTTTGGTTTAATCATTAGCAGGTTTGTTTTATTACAGGGAAACAACTTAACATGTAAAATTATTTTAAAAACCCACCAATTTTGCAGTGATGTGTCCTTTAATATAGGCACGAGCAGACCTTTTCTGATTCCATTGCCACTGACTTAAAGCTATAGTCCATCATTTGCAGCCATCCGAAAAGTAATTGGCGTAATTATTGTTGAAAAACATACTTGGTTGAAAGATAGTAAGGGGACTGGGGACTAAACTCCCTGTGAAATTTTGCTTTCTGACAAGCTGTCATTTTGAAGTAATCAACGAAAGAAGGCCTTTCCAACCGTGCTTCTTACGACGCACCGTGGGAAATTTAAATTAGTAGTTCGTTTTGTTATTCGGCGAAGCGCGCGCAAGCATTGGCATACCGTAATAAAACACGCGCGCGCGGTTGCTATAATTCGTCGGATCAGTGCGCGACATCGCGTATAGCTGCAATCGGCTCATAGGTATAGAATAAAAAGACTATTCTATATCTATGAATCGGCTCAGTGAGAACGCGTCTCGGACACTGAATTCAGGCCCAATTCAAAACATGATTCAGCAACTTTTGATTTGAAATTGAGATCCAAGAATTTTTTTTCTTCGGAATATACAGTTGAAGCTGAGCTGAAACTTCATCAGGTTAGTTGTTCAGTATCTTTCATTACATTTTAAGCACTTTTGTTGCTTCAAACGAACAAAATGCACAAATTACAAATGATGGATTATATATTTAACAAAATTACTCCCGAAGATTGCTTTTGTATGCAAACCGTTTTATTATCACTTGAACATAAATCTGTCAAATTAATACGCGGAGGAGGTCGTACGGAAATGTACATCCGAACCAACACCTGTCAATATCATCACTGAGCGCGTGCATGACCGCTGCGTTTTCATTATACAGGTACTACGTAGTACGGACAAAGTTCACTGTACATGCTCCCAAAATATGGAGCATCGTCGAAACATTACACTGAAGTTCAATGACAGGAAGTGTCGGTAGGGAAAATAACAAGTGTGGAAGCCTTCAAGGTAACACCATCACTGCGTTCATGATTGGTACCTTCTAGTTGAAACGCTCTAGCAGTGGATGGTAGCACTGTACACGAATTTCAAATTACTATATGCAAAGCGAGGCCCCCTATGCTCCCCTTTGTTGAGAGTATTCAAATAGAATGGGTGCATACCTTTGTTCCACAAAACCTCCTTGCCCAATACTATAAGTTCCCCAACCCTCACCCTAACCCTAACCTTAACCCTAACCCTAACCCTAAGGATTTTGGGAAACATAGGTATTGGGGGACATATGTATTGGGGAACATCGGGTGTACCCCAATAGAATAACTCCTTGAGCTCCAAATGGCTTGACATTAAGAGCCTCGCTTTCGATGTTAATTTGAAGCTCGTTAGTCAAAGGCTGATCAGCGATCATTCCCACATCAAGCTAACTATAGACCAAGGGGTGGAAGTGGGCGCCGGTTTATTGAAAAGCAAGGGAAGGGTTACCCTCGCATTTAGATATTGTATTCCGCTGGACATCGACATGCTGACCGTGCATCACCCTTTTTATCCCAACGGTTTAAAACAACCCCTGACGTACGAGATAAATTTAATGATCACAATAAAGTCGTCAACAGTTCAGATACGTCGATGATGTATACCATCTCGGACTTGACTCTCGAATACGACGTGGTGACCAACAGAAACCTGGCTATCACCATCAAAAATAAACACAAGGGATTGATGCAATACCTATTTGATAAAATCCACTCGCTCGAAGTTAGATCCGTCAACAAATCGGACACGCTTTGGAAAAACCGAAAACCAAAACTTACAAAAGGAGGGCATAAATTCATCTTTCAATTTACATTGCGCACCTTGATATTCTATCTCATTTTCCCCCCAATTTTTCCATTCTTTTTCCAGTGCATGCCAAATATTCAATTTTTAATCGATTTCCACAATAGTTCACATTTTAAATAAAATTTACAGTTTCAAAGTTATAAAACCACTAGACTGTTATAAAATGCTAATATTCCGATGTAGCAAATTACCGGAATGAATTGAAGTAAATTACAAAAGTTATAAAACGCGTTTGAATCCTACTAGCATATACGTTGTATTACCCACTGCACTGTTAATAAGCACATAAAATTATTTAATGTAATTGTGTTAATATCACTCAGATCTTTATTCCAACAGATTCTGTTAATTTAAACTATTAAATGTTATCAATTTCCTTCTCATTTCACTATTGAAACAGCCACACGACAACAGGTGCCATGATTATAATAATCTCTGGGTGAACACGCGGAGCTTTATTAAAGATGACACCCCTTGATATTTTCGATGACACCCCTTGATATTTTTCGAGTTTCGTCTAAAAAACTTCCAATGGCTGTTTTCCTAGCAAAATATAAAGTTATTTACTTTTAAATGATACATTGGACGTGTAGTTATTGAATTAAATTTTCTTCCAAAACTTCCAATTCGGCTCTGGCAGAGCGGGTTGATTGGTTTTGTGTTTTTTTTGCGCAAACTGAAAGCCCTTTTTTTCATAGGGTTGCAGACGCCCAAACTCGGATAAAGGAGTTCTTTCTCTAACACACAAATAAAAAATCGTTATGGGAAAAATTATCATTTTTGGGGTCAGAGTACGGGATGGGTATCTAGCTTACACGGAGAAAAAAGTAACAATGCACTCGTGCGCATGCCCAGGGTCACGTGCCGTACCGGTCGTGTTCCATAATATGTAAATCAAATACGTAAAATCAAAATGTAGCTATATAATGGGGGAAGACAAGCTATCCCTTGAAGTTCGACTAGGCCTGCTCATCCAAGGTCGCCCTTGCGATGACTTGAGCAAGCTGGTCGGGGCTGGTTCGACTCCATTTCTTGAAGAATCTAATCTGGAGGGGCAGAAGCTCCTCCATCAGTTCCAAGACTTTCGTAAGAGGTTCTGTACAATTCCAAGAAGGGGTGATGATAGTTAGATACAATGGTCGAGTAGTTTCAGTTGGGGGTTTTAGAGTAGGGCTTATACGCCACAAAGTAATTTCAAAGAGAGTATGGGATAAAAGTCTGTTTTGTAAGCTTTGTGAAACCTGAATTTGATTAATTTTGGAAAATTTGAAAAGAAAAGATTTGCTCGAGCTTTGCATCAAAGAAAAAAATGCTATGGTACACGTATTGCATGCATGCTTACCGGCCAATTGGAGTTCAGACGGGCAAACCAGCGGATATTAAATCTCCAAGGAGCACTCGGAACTAAATATAGTTCTAAACCGACTCGTTCTTTATTTTGCTATGTGCATGGAGTCTGTTCATCCTAACATCCTAAGTTTTTAATTAAAATAAGTTCGTCGACCACAAACCCAGGTGCCATTTGATGTGGTAGCTCTCCTCACAAAAACTGACATATTACGAGAAAGAAAGTCGCGGTTGACACTTTGCTTTAAATAAGAAAAAAATAAGAAGAAATGGGAAAGCAGGATTCTGACAAGGAGTTGAGCAGTTCGGCAGTACGAGGGATTTTGGATTTGGCTGAGAACTGGTCCGATTTGACCAAATCCAGGGTTTTCTTTTACCAAACACTTTTCATTGTCAAAAACTCACACTTTTCTTGGCCAGAATGACACTTTCGTCAAGAATTGCCGGTCGAAATTACCCGGTAAATGAAAAGTGTCAGCATTTATTCTTTTGAATGTTTTATTAAATTGAAATCTTTAGCGCGGGTAGTCCATTTCAGTTTAAAAACTGCTTTCCAAAGGAGTTTAACCCAGAAAAACAGGTTTTTCGACCCTGAAAAGTGTAAGGTCAAATAGAACGCAGATGCCGGGTCAATATAGGGACTTTTAAGAGGGTGTTCTTCCCTCTCCTCGAGTCACCTTCGATTCACGGTCGATTCAAAGAGCTCTGGGGCTTACTTCACGGAGCTAATCACAGAGAATATTTGCTAAGCAGAAACAGGTTACCAGCCAAAATGTCACGTGATGTACACAGTCATGCGTGTACATATTTTGACTGGTTCCCTTAGCTTTCGATATTTGCTATAAACCTAACCATTTTCTGTTTAGCAGCGCCATGAAACTGAGTCTTAAAAGGAGAACAAGCAGTGACTCCAATGAAAGAGGTTTTCCAAACCGCGGCCTCGCCTCCAACTTCGGCTCACCTCTAGCTCTCACCTGCTTAAAACCCTTATCGTCGAATCCAAATATAGAAATAAAAGATGGATCTACATTGTATATTGATTTCGAAGTTCCACAAGTACTGAAGCCCAAGTCGGAAGAAAAAAACCGAGGCTTGGAAAACGCCATAAAATCACAATTGCATGACAGTGACAGTGTTATTAGACAAGCAAAGTATGTTAGTGGCACTTGGCAAACTTGTTCTTTTTCTTTCAATTTGAAAAAAAAAATCATTTCATGAGAACTAGACTTACCCTCTGATGTCTGTGTCCGAAGAGGCTTAGTGGGAACCACAGTTGATGGAAGGCCAACGCAGCAATCTGCAGTGGATTATAATTCACGCCAAATGTTAATATAATTTAATTACTTATTTATTCCTTACATCTTTATTTTTATACTTCCTTAAATTTAGGTATTATACACATATTTGTCTCCATTCAGACACTCTGTGTGGTGTCATGTGTGTCCTCAAAAAACCACACCCTATACCCACAATCCTCATCCTATTCCTTTAATTTTAACAGTTTTATTTATTACACTTACACACACATTCCCATATTTGTATTTAATTAGCCCCTCTCCCCCTCTCTTCTCCTATACTTCCACTTTCTCCTTCACTCACTTTCTTCTGTCTCTTCTCTTTAGTTGGTTTTTAGTTGGTGCCTCAATAAAACACCCTACCTAACCCTCCTTTCCACGAGTTTTATTTTATTCCTTCAGTGAAAGTTTCTTCTCCGTCTCTAATGATTTTGTTTTTTCCGCTGCACGGCTATGCGCTACGCTAAGACACATCATTTCTTTCTATACACACTCTAAAGACACTCTAGGATTGGTACACAACAACCTCCTATGAACAAATAACTTGTGTTACATAATGACTATTTTGTTTTAATGATGTGACGTTTAGTACACTGAGTGTATCATAAATGAAATGAAACAAATTCATGATGTTACTGTTGGGCAGTTTTAAATCCGACAAGGGTTGTAGTTGAAAAAAGTGAAGGTCGGGGACTGTACAATCTGAAGTATATAAAGGAATAAAACATTGCACAAACTATTCCCAGCACTTATGTCCTCTGTGGGGAAAGTTATGGACGAATCTGGCCATGCGATCACTGTAAACACACGGAGGCCCAAATCAATGGCGACCAGCGGGACTTGTCGATGGCTGCCTATGGGTGCTCACCGGTAAATAGGCCAAAACCCATCCGCCGAGATCATGAATAGAAATTATATCCTCAAAATAGTCTATATTTGAGAGTCCTGAGAGCCATAACATTGGGCAATCGAAGAGATATGGCAATGAACCTCTGGCCCGGAATTGGGGCTTCCAATTCTGAGCATTTGGGATGCAATTGGGCTCAAAGTGGCGCTTTATCTTGCCATGTTGTGGAGGGATCGTTTTTCAAGAAGGCTACTTTTCCGCTTTGGGGAAAATGGGGGCACTATTGTGTCTATGGGAAATTTAATGCAGGGGTGCACCCATATGATTCGCCGTGATTCTTACCATGAATATCTGTCGATATGCTGGCGACTTTCAAGCGACGTGCCGAGATGTACCTGAATTCTGCTGTGACGGTGCACGGGGTCCTCGTGGCCCAGCGGTCGCATTTGCTGATTGCCAGCAGGTCGTTGTCCCTGTGAACGGCGGCGGGCGGCGAGAGCTCGGCCGACGGGGCGGGAGACGCCGACTCCCGGGGGACGGGGTGGCCGTTGATCCGCCAGCTCAGCACACTCCCGAAGTGGCAGTTATCAATGGCATTCACGGTGGTGTAGTTGCTATTGCTGTGTTCGTGCAGACCTAGATCTGGTTCTGTTTTGAAAGAGGGAAAGAGTATCGAAACCAAACCTCACAATTAGCCAAAATGGTGGAACTTCATACCGGGTTATCTGAGTATTGCAGAGTTATTGTCTCTATTAAACACTTTCACCACAATGACACAATAAATGCAAAAAAAAAAATCGATGCATTCGCTTATTGCATATAAAAATTAAACGTTTCACATTTGTGCACACTGCAACACATTACATCCGAGGACGACGGAGACCATGACCTCAACTGCTTGCGAAAACTTCTTTCGTTATCAATGTAGAATTGTTGTGGGGAAAAAAAATAACAAAAATCATCGTCCTTGAATTCGTTGAAACTCATTTTCAAACTTTTTTTCAATAGTAAAACAAATGGGTTTTAGTTGGGTTTGTTTTTGTTTTTAAGATAACAGAATCAAAGCTCAAGCAATTCAGTATTAGGACACAAACATGACCATTCTTAATTTCAATTTTTAATATCGTGAAATCCTTATGGTATAACGCATTGTAAACCAAACTGGTGGAGTAAAGTTCATATTACCCTCGCAAACGGTAACCGTCGTCTCGTGGATTCGATAACCCAGTTCGCCACCGCGGTTAATCTCTAATGTTGGTTGCGGCTGACCGTTTGCAAGCACCACGCACCCGTACGTCCCGGCAGCCTGCAGGGTGGCTGTCATGACGAAAATCGTGCTTGAGGAGCAACGTGCAGCATCGCAGCTGCAATTTTGGGACGATGTCGGATTGCTGGCTTGCACGGGTCTAACGTCTCCCATTTCGCTGTTGCCTTCCGCTTTGTACAGATAGCTCTTGAATTCACAGTCCGGGGTTGAGCCGGTACAGTTCAGCCTGATCTGTCCTCCTTCTGGTACGCTCGGATTCAAAGGTCTCAGTGTGGTAGGTATGGTTGCGGCTGAAAAAAATATATAATATTGTTGGTAATTCTCAACAGGCGAACAGCATAACAAGGTGAAGCCTAAAGTAGTTCATATTTACCCTCGCATACGGTAACGTTCGTCTCGCGGTTCCGATAAGCGCGGTTAATCTCTAATGTTGGTTGCGGCTGACCGTTTGGAAGCACCACGCACCCGTACGTCCCGGCAGCCTTCAGAGTGGCTGTTATGATGAAAATCGTGCTTGGGTAGCAACGTGCAGCATCGCAGCTGCAACTCTGGGACGATGTCAGATTGCTGGCTATAACGTCTCCCATTTCGCTGTTGCCCTCCGCTTTGTACAGAACGCTCTTGTATTCACAGTTCGGGGTTACGCCGGTACAGTTCAGCCTGATCTGTCCTCCTTCTGGTACGCTCGGATTGAAAGGTCTCAGTGTGGCCAGTATGGTTGCGGCTGAAAAAAAATATATTGTTGTTAATTCTCAATTAACAGGCGAACAGCAATAATAAAGCCTAAAATAGTTATTTTACTCTCAAATTTGTTTTCAAATTAAAATGAAATAAGACAACACGAGCCTTGTAAAACTGGCCACAGAGCGTGCAAAATGTATATTAAATTGATAGTCAGGTGTACCCAACGTCCAGAGTAAGCCCATTACACGGTAATCCTATTCAATAGCACTGCCCGACTCTCTTCACCTGTGCCTTTTGCCTTGTTGCCCTAATGACTGATACAGGGATTCATCAGTTTGACTAACCACTGCCTTTTCCTTGCCTTTGATGAATACTGAACCATTTTACGGAATGCATGTAATTTGAGTAGGAAAGAAGAATTCGAACATATAGGAATCAACATCCATACAAAAGATAATCTATGTTTTGCAATGGTCTATACGAATTTAATACAGACATAAATTAAAACGTCAAGACATCTCTCGAAAACAAATCGGAAGCAACAGCATGGGCGTCGCCAGGATTTTTTTCTAGAGGGGGGCAAAGCACATTTTTTTTCCAAAATCCCTATACTTTTCCAGCATATCCTTTTTTTCGAGGGTGGGCAGGGACATTCCGCCCTATCCCCACCCCTTTAAATTAACAGCAATATGACTTCGCGCCTCTTTTTCTTTTTCTTGTTTTTTCTCTCTTTTTTTGGCTTGTCCGGGGGGGGGAAGGGCCCCCCTCCCCCTCCCCCGCGACGCCCATGATTAAAAGTTTACATAACCGAACACTAGACGGTATAAGAGAAAGTAAAGTCGAAACACGGCCATAGTCTAAGCATATCAGTCTAGATGCAGGACATGCCAAACGTGCTCTAGCGTGCGCTGGTTAACCATCACATGGTTTGTAATAATTACTAGAGAAAGCTGCGATATTTATGCAATGAATTAACTGAAGTCAACAACGAACATTGCGCATGGATCGATGGTTATTTTAGTTTATACATCTGAAAATTAAAAAGGACCCGTAGAACAAGCTTTTCTGTCCGTTCTATTTCAGAGTTGCATGTATAAACCAACAATAGATATTATTCTTCGTTTTGATTGCTACTTTTCTAGCAACATACAAAGTTGCTCACTTTTGAAAGAGACACCGACCGAAAAAAATGGCCCATGTACGTTTATAAGTTATGGATTATTTACTGCACAAAACAATTGCGACTAGTCAATCTGTTCTCGCAGGGTAGACTGGGGGCCAAGTTTAGGATCAATAATTGTCTTTGACTCCTTTTTGTCAGTCCGTCGTTGGTCATTGTCAACGCTTCATTTGTACTTGTCTGTTGGTGTGTTTGCTTTTCTTTAAATTCTTTGCATTTTTTTTTTTTACAGTTGTGCACTGAAGTATAGGCATGCCCAGATATAAGCTTCGACCTTTTAAAAAAGTAATTCCCATATCTTAATATGACTACTTAGGCCCCTGTTGATCTTAAGATGCTTTTAATGTGCTTTTGATGGGGAAAAAATGTTACTGAAATTAAAACAAACATTGAAAATAATGTTCGGGCAGATCTGTGTGCGCAAAGGCAACTCAAAATAAAAGCCTTTTTCAGAGAGTTGAAGCCGTCGAAATATATATAAAAAGCAATTTTTTGGATAAAATAAAGAAAATAAAACACACTCAAAGTTCATTTGTAAGTGGACCAAAGTCTTCAAAAACAAATTTTGCGGATGAAAATGCCTCTAGATGTATGAAATGATATGCACGCCCAGCTTTACAATTTCTAAAGCTCTTCTATTCCCTGCTTAAAGACGGTCAGTGACACTCGGGGACTTATTCTGAAGTTGTTACAAGACTGCTGTTCTAAAAAAAAAAAACAACAACAACATTTTCTGTGCATCTGACTCGGGCGTCGAGCGTAACCCACGGACACGGTACCCCAAGGATAACCATTCATCATCAATCCCCGGGACATACCGTTATTTCGTTTTACCGTTTTGCATTTCCTCAAAACAAAAACAGTAAACAAACCATTGACCGTTTTGTCGCTTTACAGTTTTGTAAAACGGTCAAACGGTATTAAGATAAATACGGTTTCTCTGTTTTATAAGTTTAATAAAATTCATTACAGCATAACGATCAATGATTTTTGTTTTACACTTTTACACAAATAACTTTGAAAAACATCAAAACGGTCAGTATTGAATACAGACTGTTGTTTTTTTTAATTTCAGTGTCATAGTGAACAGTCCGTGGTGCATTTTGTGGTGCTGGGCAAGGGGGATGGAGGGGGACCATGCTTTACATGAAAAAGTGTTACCTCGGCATAATCGTGGTGTGATGATTCCTGGCGTGACCCTGACCCCCTTCTCACGCGATTCAGTTGGTGGGGCTTAAGAGTTGCAAGCAAAAATGGCGCTGGAAAACTTCAAGGGAGGACATTACTTTTTACAATGGATACGGGATGGTAATACGTTTGAAGAAGTTGCAGATATTTGAAGGAAATTGGAGTTCGGCGCGGCTTTTCAATAGCCAGTTCGAAAACTATGTCGTGAGAACGAAATGTGAGGAGGGTAATTTGGGTCCCAGGCAATGACTCGATCCCATGAGGACGCATAAACATTCCTAAGTGCATTGCTTAATTGCCGAACCTAAATCAAAAAATGGTCGACAGGACTATTGACCGTTTTTCATTGTCATGTTCTTGTAAAACAACACTCTGAAATGAAGCAACTAACCGTTTATCGCTTTCAACAATTAAGAAAAACAACAAAAAGGTCATTGTTTTTTGTGACCTAATACCGTTTGACCGTTTTACAAAACTGTAAAACGACAAAACGGTCAACGGTGCGTTTACTATTTTTGTTTTTGAGGAAATGCAAAACGGTAAAACGAAATAACGGTATGTCCCGGGATTATCATCACCACTACTATCAATTATCACTAAACATGACCAAACAGACGCATACAAACAAACACATGAAAGTTTGATTTTGCCCTTCACCAATCTTAATGAATACAAACACTCTATCTATACTCAGTGCTGTCCGAGATTCAGTGTGCGAAATGGAAAACTGAAAAATAAAGCTAGCTGGCTATCTCACCATTTTGTATGGTTATTTCACAAAACCTTTATACAGGTAATATACATCTTAATACTTTGATGTGAAATACACATTGCCCATAGTATGCCAGATGAAATAATCACGCAAAACGGTGGTTTAAGCAACGTATTTTTTCCGAGACACGTATGCTTACGTACCATTTCTAATGGTCACTTTATCGTGTTTTGCCCCAAGCCGAAGGTAATTTTGTCAGCACTGTTATTCAGAGTAGTATTTGAGCTTGCGAGGAAAGAAATGACGAGCTAACTTACACTGGTGGGACTCGAAACACCCACTCGACTACCACAAACTCTGATGGGCTAGCTAAATTTACCCCCAACATGAGCCAAATAAGGCAGAGTCAAATAATCTTTATTCGAATATTTCATCGACAAGTCTACATAAATGTACAGTAAAACGCAACTGACCCCGATTTTTTTGCAAGAATGACTAGTGTCAAACTTCTCAGAGATGCCACATTCAAGCTGAGTACGCCGCCTGTGTGGTATTATGTGGTTAGTTCGTGAACACAAACACAGGCAGGCCTACGTACTGTGTTCTGTGTGATTTATAAAAATGGGGGCCAAAATAATACGAAATGACAAAACACGACGGCCAGCACATATTGAAACATCACAGTGAATGTCATGTACACACACTGCACAAAGTATTGCTGTATGTACACAGCAGGTAAAAAGATACTACTAACATCATACCACTGCTATACTGCGCCGTGCCATATTGTTGGGCCACTGTGCACTGAAATAAAAAACAATCTGTTTGAAGTAAACCATACATTCAGTAATAAACAGTTTTTGTTCGCAGACTTACCTGCCAGATGGGCAGATGGCAACACGCACACCAATAGTGCAGAGATCAGGAACAGACTGTGATAAAGAAACGTATGGTGTACTATAAAGGACACCTATCTGTTATCGTCGTGCGTGTGGGGAGCTCCGTCGTGCCTGTGAGCAGGTCCGTCGTGCCTGTGAGCAGGTCCGTCGTGCCTGTGAGCAGGTCCGTCGTGCCTGTGAGCAGGTCCGTCGTGCCTGTGAGCAGGTCCGTCGTGTTTGTGAGCAGACCGTCGTGCGTGTGAGTAAAACCGTCGTGCCTGTGAGCAGGTCCGTCGTGTTTGTGAGCAGACCGTCGTGCGTGTGAGTAAAACCGTCGTGCCTGTGAGCAGGTCCGTCGTGTTTGTGAGCAGACCGTCGTGCGTGTGAGTAAAACCGTCGTGCCTGTGAGCAGGTCCGTCGTGTTTGTGAGCAGACCGTCGTGCGTGTGAGTAAAACCGTCGTGCCTGTGAGCAGGTCCGTCGTGTTTGTGAGCAGACCGTCGTGCGTGTGAGTAAAACCGTCGTGCCTGTGAGCAGGTCCGTCGTGTTTGTGAGCAGACCGTCGTGCGTGTGAGTAAAACCGTCGTGCCTGTGAGCAGGTCCGTCGTGTTTGTGAG
Organism: Patiria pectinifera; assembly: GCA_029964075.1. NCBI lineage: Eukaryota > Metazoa > Echinodermata > Asteroidea > Valvatida > Asterinidae > Patiria > Patiria pectinifera. The sequence goes on along the minus strand of CM057130.1, from coordinate 5,809,592 downwards.
CAGAGCGTCGTGCGTGTGAGTAAAACCGTCGTGCTTGTGAGCAGGTCCGTCGTGTTTGTGAGCAGGTCCGTCGTGCGTGTGGGGAGGTCCGTCGTGTTTGTGAGTAAAACCGTCGTACGTGTGAGTAAAGCCGTCGTGTTTGTGAGTAAAACCGTCGTGCGTGTGAGTAAAACCGTTGTGTTTGTGAGTAAAACCGTCGTGCGTGTGAGTAAAACCGTCGTGTTTGTGAGTAAAACCGTCGTGCGTGTGAGTAAAACCGTCGTGCGTGTGAGTAAAACCGTCGTGTTTGTGAGTAAAACCGTCGTGTTTGTGATTAAAACCGTCGTGCGTGTGAGTAAAGCCGTCGTGCCTATGAGGCGCCATGTGTAAATAAATTATTTAACAAAATTATTTATATATAATTCATTACTTAATATATAATGCAGTTTTCCGGTCAATTATATGTAAATAATTGTTTTGCAGTTTGCATTATATGTAAATAAATTTATTTGCCACTGCAATATTTATAGATATAATTTTTTTTGCAACCTAATTATTTACATATATTTTTGGGCAAACTAGAATTTTTTATATATAATTTATTTGCAAACTTATTATTTATATATAATTTTTGCACCCTTTTTTTAAAATTTATTTATAATTTATTTGCAACCTTTTTCATTTATATATAATTTTTGTGCACTGTATTATTTATATATAATTTATTTGGTACCTCATTATTTATATATATATATTTTGCACACTTTCATTATTTATTATATAATGCATTATACAATAATTATTCTCAGACCACACACAAAAACACCTTGAAACAAAAGTTTGACTTTTTGGCATAGTTTTTTCCAGCCGCCATTTTAGTTTGTTTTATTCAAATGTTATTAACCCAATTAGTTTTGGCACATTGGCCAGAAAAAAAAACGGGGGCACGTACGTTTGCCCCAAATCCTTGCCATGCTTGGCATCACTGGGCCCAAATCTTGGCACGCTTGCCAATCATTCACTGCGAATATATCCACCGCTAGAAACAACGGTTGGATACTAACCCCATCAGAACAAATTAGTGTTAGTCACAGTGTTATTTGTCACGTGACTTGAATTTATAATACGCCTAAATTACTTAAGAATAAACTTGAAAAATGCCAAAATTTCTTAACAATAAACTTGAAAAAAGGCACGCCGATTTGTTCCCACCGTTGGAAAACACGGTTGGAATAAGCCCCACCAGTACTAGAGGGTGCTAGGCATAGTGTTTCTAAAGATTAAAACGAACTTGTGAAAATTGGTCAAAATTCAAAATCTTACTTAAGAACTATTTATTTCTTTTGAATTGAGGCACTGCCCGTCGTACCCAGTAATATCTCGCCCTTAATTAATTTCTTAATGTTGGAGGCGAAGGGGAGGTGGTGGGTTTATTTTCCATGTATAGCGGCTTCGAAAAGCTAAGCCGAAGTGAACTTTCTGAGCCTAATTAATGAACTTGACTTAATACACTGTATCGATATTGCTTCTTTTACCCCTTTGGGCGCGCGATCCATATCATTTAAGCGATATGAACAATTTCTCTAACCTCAATATGTCACGTCCACAAATAATTGGGGCGGCCAGGTGTTCCCTGGCCGCGCCCACCGACGCGATTAGGCTACTGTTTACCGCGCACACGTACCCCATGGCAACAACCAGCTGATTGAAGAAAATTACGTGACTGATCAACAGTATGTGTCTGTGCCGCATGATGCCTTTTATCTTGTAGTGATAAAATATAATAATGCATTATATAAAAAATAATGCATTATATAATAAATAATGAATTATATAATAAATAATGAATTATATAACAAATAATGCATTATATATCAATAAATAAAGTGTGCAAAAAATAATAATAAAATAATAAGGTACCAAATAAATCATATAATAAATAATTAAAGTGTGCAAAAAAATATATGTAAATAATGAGGTACCAAATAAATTATATATAAATAATAAGGTTGCATAAAATTATATATAAATAATAAGGTTGCCAAAAAAAAGTATATATATAAATATTGCAGTGGCAAATAAATTTATTTACATATAATGCAAACTGCCAAACAATTATTTACATATAATTGACCGGAAAACTGCATTATATTTTAAATAATGAATTATATATAAATAATTTTGTTAAATAATTTATTTACACATGGCGCCTCATAGGCACGACGGCTTTTCTCACAGGCACGACGGTTTTACTCACAAACACGACGGTTTTACTCACACGCACGACGGTTTTACTCACAAACACGACGGTTTTACTCACAAACACGACGGTTTTACTCACACGCACGACGGTTTTACTCACAAACACGACGGCTTTACTCACACGTACGACGGTTTTACTCACAAACACGACGGACCTGCTCACAGGCACGACGGTTTTACTCACAAACACGACGGACCTCTCCACACGCACGACGGTCTGCTCACAAACACGACGGACTTGCTCACAGGCACGACGGTTTTACTCACACGCACGACGGTCTGCTCACAAACACGACGGACCTGCTCACAGGCACGACGGTTTTACTCACACGCACGACGGTCTGCTCACAAACACGACGGACCTGCTCACAGGCACGACGGTTTTACTCACACGCACGACGGTCTGCTCACAAACACGACGGTTTTACTCACACGCACGACGGTCTACTCACAAACACGACGGACTTGCTCACAGGCACGACGGTTTTACTCACACGCACGACGGTCTGCTCACAAACACGACGGACCTGCTCACAGGCACGACGGTTTTACTCACACGCACGACGCTCTGCTCACAAACACGACGGACCTGCTCACAGGCACGACGGGTTTACTCACACGCACGACGGTCTGCTCACAAACACGACGGACCTGCTCACAGGCACGACGGACCTGCTCACAGGCACGACGGACCTGCTCACAGGCACGACGGAGCTCCCCACACGCACGACGATAACAGATAGGTGTCCTTTATAGTACACCATAGAAACGTCTTCATTTTGGTGTCACTGGGCTGGTGCGTACAACACGTGAATATAATCGGTCTTATGAGGCTTAAACAGTCGATGGGTACTATACAGTCAAGAATGAGAAACAACGAGTTTGCGAGACGCTGCGTCTGGTTCTCTTCACTTTCTTTTGTTTGCGATGTTTTATCTCCTGACCCGAAACCTCCTCCTTTTCATCGACAAAAACACGAGCAAGAAACTGTCCCTTCTGAGCATACAGGAATAATTTTGTGGACCAACAGTGACGGTGACGTCATTGTTATTTCACCAGACTGGGGGATGGGAAAAAAATAGAAAGTGGTCGCCTGTAGTATCCATGCAGTATTCCACAGGAAGTCAGCTTTGCTTTTTAATCATGTGGAATGTTGATTTTTCGAAAAGATGTTCCTCATTGCGGTTATGATTTTATATCCTTGTACTTGCCAAAATAATAATATTGTTTTAATATTAGAGGAAATTTTTACCAAAATGCAAGAGGATTTGAAGACAGAATTGGTACTTCCTTCGTGTGTCTACGCAATGCTTCAGTTGGAGCACAGCCAAGGGGAAAGTTGACATCTTTTTTGGACAGATGTCTGTTTTCTTACAAGTCGATTCTGCTTGGGGTTTAAATGATATATTTTTGAGAAAAAAACCCTAAAATGTTAGACTCTATTAGAGGAAATTACACATTATAGTCAGGGGAAGAGATAAATTAACAATGTGACATTTCCTTCAAATATTTGAGCCAATCAGCTATCTTCATGATTTTTGCTGTCTTCCACTTGTCTCAAGGGCGGATCCGGGGGGGGCCAAAGGGGGTCAAGGCCCCCCAAAACGAATCCATTTTTTAGTGGCTTCGAAATAAAGGCATGGCAATTAGTACACCACCATCTTTATCTAAAAAAAAAACAATGGTCAAAGTGTTCAGAAATTGCCTTAGATCGCACTACAGAGCATCAAGAATCCAACAAATTTTCGGGACCCTTAAGCGGGCCCCGAACCCCACGCCGTAATTTTTTGGACACACTTTTTGGAGACCAAAATTTTTTTTGGCCCCTCAAAATAAAATTATGTTCTGGATCCACCCTTGACTTGTCTATCCCTCTTCCTACCCTGGGTTAGCAATACACGCAAGACTTAATACTTAATACGCTTTGACGGTTGTCGACGTTGCTAGTCGATACCACGAAGCAGAACCCATGGTTTCTAAAACAGCGGATCAAACCCGAAGTGCTTTCGTCAAGATTTACGCGTGATCTCTTTTGAGTTACCCGTAAAACGTTTTTCTGATCGTTAATATGTTTTCTTCGGTAAACGGTTTCGTGGCGTTCCATTTAAAATCCTTGTGTGGTCATGAAATTAGTCCGAAATTCCAGAACTGTCACGTCCGGAAATTGGGCACAACATCGGCTGAGTGTCCCCCAACGTGGGGCACTTGACTAAATCTCGGGAAATCCCAAGTTAACATCTTTTTATTAGTTGATAAATTATGTAAAAGCATTATTATCTGTACTTATGTACCGGATTAGAAGTTTGTCAGAAAATAATGTTCTTATTTTTTTAGTGCATTTTCATAGGGTTCACTGTGCACTTCGAAATAAACTCGGAAAATCACGCCAAAATAAATATACTGCTTCTTGTAAGATATGCCACGATCTTGCGGGAAGTATATCGAGTTGGAGGACTAGAGTGAATTCTGGTTATGTGGATATGAAACTCATTGTTTGGCTAGTGGTTAACCTACCAGTATAATGTAAGCAAATGATTCCTTCCATGTTGATAGACAGGATACTCATGACAAACCAGTGCAAACACTTATAGATTAGTGTTTAAGTGATTTTGAGGGAGCTTCATTTGTGTAACCTTGACCAAGGCTTGGAACGTCTTGCTACTTTTGTTGTGGTTGTTGGGGGGTTAAATTGTTGCCTTTCTGCAATTCACTAATGACCGTCGTAAGCACTGAGCAGTGCGGCTTACTTTATAGTGGTATGCCCAGGCATTGGTAATTCAACTCATCGTGCTATCCGCTATAATATCCCCTACAGAATGTCATTCTGTATTATTAGTAATTTTTACAAATATTGGGGGGAAGGTGTCATATGGGGGGGGGGGGGCCGACTCCCCCTTCTGGATCCGCGCCTGATGTAATCAATTGCACTTGCAGAAGAATTTCTCTCACGAACACGCAGCTCAGTCCAAGCGATTTGCATTATGAATTGATCCTTGTTTTTGATGCGAGCAGTCCAAGAACCCTTTCATTTATTGCTGCCGCTGTTATCGTCTTGGCCATGGGACTAGAAGGGTCTAGAAGGGACTTTCCCCCCATCAACCGATCGACGAGCCGTGGCGTTCGTCATTTAATGAACCGTGTCCAAGTACAGCCGAAGACGGACTCCGCTGGGTTTCCCCTGAATGCTAATATCGACCATAGACCGTGACAAATTAAAGCAAAAATGCTCAAGGCTCGAGGAATGTTTGGACTCCACATTTTTCAATTTTTCTTAGCACATAATGAAGAAGTGTATGAAGCCTTGACGCGAGGGCAGTCTCAGTTGTTCATCAAGAATCACGATTTTTAAAGGCATGGAAGAGCATTTGCGGTTCGTGCATTTTGTTTTTATTTAAAATTACATTACTTAAAACCGTACCTGTTCACATTTCAGCTCAGTGGATATTACACTTTTCGAGAAAGCAGTGAAAAACCATTGCACAACCTTTTGATCATGAAACACGATTTTGCACACATAGCATTTTCCCATAAGGCATAACACTCTGCCCCATAGCACATTCTCAACAATAAGTGACTGATCGTTTGGGAATCACCTACATCTCCTGATTTCTTGTAAATATAAGCAAGCCAGGCGGAATAATTTCACAGGGTGTTAAGTACCAGTACAGGGCACATGTAATGTAATTGTTTAAATGCAATCCTCGACACTGCACCTTTTGTCCCATTTTTAATGGTGGTTTTTTTTGGGTCATTTTAAGGCTATTTTAGTACTTTTTTCGTTTTTAAACTATTGCGAATTATATCCTTGAGTAAAAAAGCATGATGTCATTTCGGGCAGAAACTGCTATTTTAGCACTGACAGTTGCCAGAATTGTGGATATTTTGCTGTCTTAAATGTTCTTTTCTGTGGTGATTCGTTGTGTCATGGCAGCAAGTCAATAAGCAACTGTTGTTTTCACATGTTCACAATTTAAACATAAAACCTCTCAACTGAACAGTGTCTTCTTGAAATTACATCAATGACATTTGTAACGTTAATTTGGTAATATGAAAGGAGCGTCAACAGCTCATTACCTTATCAAGCTGGTTGACAATTTGTGTTTGCATGCTGAAGCTTCTAAAAGTTACAGCACAATAGTCATAACAGATTTTAGTAAGGCTTTTGATCTAGTTGACCACAATCTTCTTGTTAAGGATTTACTCCATTTTGGGCACACGCTCATCTGTTATCCCTGGATATGCAGTTCTTTTGACTGATCGATCGGTGCGTCAGGTACAAAAACTCGTTATCTGAATTCAATGTTTTGAATGGTGGTCTTCCACAGGGGACTAAATTTGGTCCCTTGGGTTTTCTTGCCAAATTTAATGATGAAGTAAGGTTTGGGGCTCTTACTAACAGTTAGATTCTGAGTCTGAAATATGTAGATGATCATTGTTGAAAATAGTACAAACAATGAACCGATAGTTATCCAGGCTGTCTTAGATGAATTTAGTGAATGGGCTGTGCAAAACATTATGTAAATCAATCCTGATAAATGTGCTTATATGAATGTGTGTTTCATGAAAAATATACCTCAGTTTTCACCCATTCAGATTTCGGATACTGACCTTCAGATAGTAGATCGTGTGAAAATTATTGGCTTTTTGGTTAGTTCAGACCTCAAATGGGACAAACATATCGATCACATCTTTCATAAGGCTAACAGCAAAATTTTTATGCTCAAATTGTTGAAGAAATTTAACTTATCACTTTCAGACTTGTTAACAATATACAAAGGCTACATTCGTCCACTCCCTGAATATGCTACACAGGTTTGGAATGCGGGGTTAACTAAAGTTCATGTTGATAAACTGGAGAGCATCCAAAAACGTGCCCTCAAAATTATACTGGGAGTTGATTATGTGGATTATGAGCACGCCCTAATGAAATGCAATTTAGTTTCTCTTCAAAACCGTAGAATGGATCTCTGTCTTGACTTTGCTAACAAACTGAAAAACCCTAGCTTATTTCAGGACTGGTTACCTCAGCCGAGAAGTAGTCATGTGCAATATCAGCTTAGAAACAGTGACAACTTATGCAAAATGATGTGCAAGACTAAACGATACCAGAATAGCCCCATCCCATATTTTGTTGACCTTTTGAACAACAGTTCCCAGTCTTAACTCCCATTCATATAAGAATTTGATAATCAAAAATAAAAAAAATTAGTAAAATACAATAATACAAATTCCTATCATTTATTCATGTACTGCATTCCTAGGAAGAAAAAAAAACAAAAGCTTTTTTTTATCATGTACTATTCTGGTAGAGTGCGCCTTTCTTATATTCCGATGTGCAAATCTTAACTCATTTTTTTTAAATGTACTGTATTCTGATATTTGTATGTTGGTAAATGTTTTAGTAAATTTGTATTTCTGATTTTGTGCTTTTAATTTGACGCATTGTGACAATTTAGCCTCTGGCTACAAACACAATGATTAATAAACCAGAATAATAATAATAATAACAATAACAACGTTCTAAGAGGTATACGCTTTGCAATAAAAGAAACCAAAAAAGATGTCAAATAGTTTTAATACATCTAAGCGCAGTAGAAAGTTGCACAATACTTAAATGCTCCTTAGAAATATTCTTTTCATGGACACTTTAATCCAAGTAAGTTTTTGTGGATATTAATATGCAAATGGCTCTATAAGCCCTAAGGCTTTAAACGTGCCGCAAGCACTGAATTGGAAGAGGGACCGTGCATCCAGTTATTAAGGAAATTAGTGCTTATATGCACGTTCAGGTTATGTCACACTTCGCGGTAGAAAGAACATTGGCCGAGCGCCGGTCCCGCAGCCACGTCAGGCACTCATCGCATGCAAGAATCTAATCCTTCGCCTTCAAGACGAATGATGATTGATGACATTCTTCATTGCCAGGCTGCGGGAACGAAAGGGACTTCCCCCTGGTGAGCAACTGGGACAGGGAATGTAATGCGTCACATCTCAGATGTGCACCGTCAATATTTAATACTAGCTGCGGTATGTAATATAAAGACTGAAAACACGATTCTTCCCCCCCCCCACACACACACACACATCCTTGCTTCCTGCGAAGATGTGCAACGGAAGAAATCTACAATTTTAAATATAAAAAAGTTCACACATTTCTTGACCCTCTCATGAAAATTTTCGTTTTACCTTTTGAAGATTATCTATATGACGAATAAAGAAGATCGTGAATAACCTCATTCCTATCCTAACCTTATTGTCCTAACCTACGATCTTACCGTCACTCACAAGAATGGTGCCGGAAAGGCATTAAGGGTTTTGTTTTGTCATTTTGTATGGTTCAATGTCTATCACGGTAAAGAAGCTGAGTTAATTACTCATTGTCGCCAATCCTCGGTAGTATAGTGGTTAGTATCTCTGACTGTCACTCAGGAGACCGGGGTTCGATTCCCCGCCGGGGAGGCATTTATGGTTTTCTTTTGTCAATCCGTATGGTTCAATGTCTGCCACGGTAAAAAAGCTGAGTTAATTACTCATTGTCACCAATCCTCGGTAGTATAGTGGTTAGTATCTCTGACTGTCACTCAGGAGACCGGGGTTCGATTCCCCGCCGGGGAGGCATTTATGGTTTTCTTTTTTCCTTTCGTATCGTTCAATGTCTGTCACGGTAAAAAAGCTGAGTTAATTACTCATTGTCACCAATCCTCGGTAGTATAGTGGTTAGTATCTCTGACTGTCACTCAGGACACCGGGGTTCGATTCCCCGCCGGGGAGGCATTTAGGGTTTTATTTTTTCCTTTCGTATCGTTCAATGTCTGTCACGGTAAAAAAGCTGAGTTAATTACTCATTGTCACCAATCCTCGGTAGTATAGTGGTTAGTATCTCTGACTGTCACTCAGGACACCGGGGTTCGATTTTAGGGTTTTATTTAGGGTTTTATTTTTTCCTTTCGTATCGTTTAATGTCTGTCGCGGTTAAGAAGCTGAGTTAATTACTCATTGTCACCAATCCTCGGTAGTATAGTGGTTAGTATCTCTGACTGTCACTCAGGAGACCGGGGTTCGATTCCCCGCCGGGGAGGCAATTAGGGTTTTCTTTTGTCATTTCGTATCGTTTAATGTCTGTCACGGTTAAGAAGCTGAGTTAATTACTCATTGTCGCCAATCCTCGGTAGTATAGTGTTTAGTATCTCTGACTGTCATTCAGGAGACCGGGGTTCGATTCCCCGCCGGGGAGGCATTTAGGGTTTTCTTTTGTCATTTCGTATGGTTCAATGTCAGCCACGGTAAAGAAGCTGAGTTAATTACTCATTGTCACCAATCCTCGGTAGTATAGTGGTTAGTATCTCTGACTGTCACTCAGGAGACCGGGGTTCGATTCCCCGCCGGGGAGGCAACTAGGGTTTTCTTTTGTCATTTCGTATCGTTCAATGTCTGTCACGGTAAAAAAGCTGAGTTAATTACTCATTGTCACCAATCCTCGGTAGTATAGTGGTTAGTATCTCTGACTGTCACTCAGGAGACCGGGGTTCGATTCCCCGCCGGGGAGGCATTTAGGGTTTTCTTTTGTCATTTCTTATCGTTCAATGTCTGTCACGGTAAAGAAGCTGAGTTAATTACTCATTGTCACCAATCCTCGGTAGTATAGTGGTTAGTATCTCTGACTGTCACTCAGGAGACCGGGGTTCGATTCCCCGCCGGGGAGGCATTTAGGGTTTTCTTTTGTCATTTCTTATCGTTCAATGTCTGTCACGGGAAAGAAGCTGAGTTAATTACTCATTGTCACTAATCCTCGGTAGTATAGTGGTTAGTATCTCTGACTGTCACTCAGGACACCGGGGTTCGATTTTAGGGTTTTATTTAGGGTTTTATTTTTTCCTTTCGTATCGTTTAATGTCTGTCACGGTTAAGAAGCTGAGTTAATTACTCATTGTCACCAATCCTCGGTAGTATAGTGGTTAGTATCTCTGACTGTCACTCAGGAGACCGGGGTTCGATTCCCCGCCGGGGAGGCAATTAGGGTTTTCTTTTGTCATTTCGTATCGTTTAATGTCTGTCACGGTTAAGAAGCTGAGTTAATTACTCATTGTCGCCAATCCTCGGTAGTATAGTGTTTAGTATCTCTGACTGTCATTCAGGAGACCGGGGTTCGATTCCCCGCCGGGGAGGCATTTATGGTTTTCTTTTGTCATTTCGTATGGTTCAATGTCAGCCACGGTAAAGAAGCTGAGTTAATTACTCATTGTCACCAATCCTCGGTAGTATAGTGGTTAGTATCTCTGACTGTCACTCAGGAGACCGGGGTTCGATTCCCCGCCGGGGAGGCAACTAGGGTTTTCTTTTGTCATTTCGTATCGTTCAATGTCTGTCACGGTAAAAAAGCTGAGTTAATTACTCATTGTCACCAATCCTCGGTAGTATAGTGGTTAGTATCTCTGACTGTCACTCAGGAGACCGGGGTTCGATTCAAGGGCGGATCCAGAACACAATTTTGGGGGGGGCCAAAAAAATTTCGGTCCCCCCAAAAAGTCGGTCAAAAAAATTGCGGCGTGAGGTTCGGGCAGTGGCGTAGCCAGGAATTTTTCAGTGGGGGCGCTGGGGGGCGCTGGGGGCTGGAACATTTCATGGGGGCGTCAAGCAGGGGCGTCAATCGCTTCTCAAAAGTGGGGGGGGGACATACCTTGATCATTACTGATGCAAGCGCGAAGCCCTTACGGCGTGGGGTTCGGGGCCCGCTTAAGGGCCCCGAAAAATTTTGGATTCTAGATACTCTATGGTGCGATCTGAGGCAATTTCTGACCACTTTAACCATTTTTTTTTAGGAAAAGATTGTGGTGTGTCTTTATTGCGATGTCACATAAAAAAAAAAAAAATTGGTTTCGTTTTGGGGGGGGGCCATGGCCCCCTTTGGCCCCCCCCCCCCCTGGATCCGCCCTTGGTTCGATTCCCCGCCGGGGAGGCATTTATGGTTTTCTTTTGTCATTTCGTATCGTTCAATGTCTGTCACGGTAAAGAAGCTGAGTTAATTACTCATTGTCACCAATCCTCGGTAGTATAGTGGTTAGTATCTCTGACTGTCACTCAGGAGACCGGGGTTCGATTCCCCGCCGGGGAGGCATTTAGGGTTTTCTTTTGTCATTTCTTATCGTTCAATGTCTGTCACGGGAAAGAAGCTGAGTTAATTACTCATTGTCACTAATCCTGTCACTCAGGGTGTTCGATTTCCCACTTGGGAGGCTAGTGATATTTTATTTATTTTTTTTAGCTCCAGAAGATTGATTTTGTATGCAAACCACTTTAACATCACTTTAAGGGAAATATGTTGCTTATTGAATTTATTACGCGGCGGAGGTCGTACGGAAATGTACATCGAACCAACACCTGCCAATATCATTACGACGCGCATGCATGACCGCTGCGTTTTCATTATACGGTGCGGACAAAGTTCATTGTACATGCTCCAAAATATGGAGCATCGTCGAAACATTACACTGAAGTTCAATGACAGGAAGTGTCGGTAGGGAGAATAACAAGTGTGGAAGCCTTCAAGGTAACACCATCACTGCGTTCATGATTGGTACCGTCTAGTTGAAACGCTCTAGCAGTGGATGGAAGCACTGTTGACGAATTTCAAATTACTATATGCAAAGCGAGGCCTCCTTTGTTGAGAGTATTCAAATAGAATGGGTGCATACCTTTGTTCCATTACCTCTGTTGCCCAGTACCTATCTTCCCCAACCCTAACCCTAACCCTAACCTTAACCCTAACCCTAACCCTAAGGATTTTTGGGGAACATAGGTATTGGGGAACATCGGGTATACCCCAATAGAAAAACTCCTTAAGCTCCAAATGGTTTTACATTAAGAGCCTCGCTTTCAATGTTAATACATTTGAAGTTCGTCAGTCAGAGGATGATCAGCGATCAAGACCACATCGAGCTGACTGTTGACCAAAGGGGGTGGAAGTGGGCGCCGGTTTATTGAATAGCATTAGCAAGGGATGAGTGGCCCTCGAATTTAGGAAGAGGAACAGACAAGTTGGAAGAAAGCAAAATCACCAAGATTGGTGATTGGCTCAAATATTTGAAGGAAGTGACACGTTGTTAGTTTTTCCCTTCCCTGACTTTATGTCATTTCCTATGAAAGAGTCTAAAATTATCGGGGGATTTTCTCACAATAGATCTGTCAAACCCCCAACAGAATTGACTTGAAAGAAACAAATATTTGTCCCCCCAAAAAGATGTCATAACTTTCCCCTTGGCTGTTCTCCAACCAAAGCATTACGAAGACACACGATAAAGATACCAATTCTGTCTTCAAATCCTCTTGCGTTTTGGAAAAAAAACTAAAACATTTCCTCTAATATTAACAATATTATTATTTTGGCAAGGATAACGATATCACATCATATAACCGCAATGAGGAACATCTTTTTGAAAAATCAACATTCCACACGATTCAAAAGCAATTGACTTCCAGCGGAATACTGCATGGATATTACAAGCGACCACTTTCGATTTTTTTTCCCACCCCCAGTCTGGTGAAATAAAAATGACGTCACCGTCACTGTGTGGTAGGTTCCCAAAATAGATTCTTCCTGTATGCTCAGAAGGGACAGTCCCTTGCTCATGTTTTTGTCGATAAATAGGAGAAGGGTTCAGGTCAGAAGATCAGACATCGCAAACACTCGACTCAGTGAGAAGGAAAGTGAAGAGAACCACACGCAGCGTCTTGCAAACTCGTTCGTTTCTCATTCTTGACTGCGTAGTACCCATCGACTGTTTAGGCCTCATACGAGCGATACATTCACTTGTCTTGTACACTAACATATTGACACCAAAATGGAGATGTTTCTTCGCAGTCTGTTCCTGACATCTGCACTATTGGTGTGCGTGTTGCCATCTGCCCACCTGGCAGGTAAGTCTGCGAACAAAAGCTGTTTATTACTGAATGTATGGTTTACTTCAAACAGATTGTTTTTTTTTTATTTCAGTGCACAATGGCGCAACAATATGGCACGGCGCAGTTGCACTAGCAGTGGTATTATTAGTCATGATGTTTTACCTGCTGCGTACAGCAATACTTTGTGCAGTGTGTGTACATGACATTCACTGCGATGTTTCAAGAATGTGCTAGCCGTTGTGTTTTGTCATTTCGCATTATGTGTTTTATAAATCACACAGAACACAGAACATTTTGTACACTGAAAAATTGCCCGGGTTAATTTTACCAAAGAAAGGGTGAAAACTGGAACTACCCAAACTTGGGTTGTTCTATAACCAATTGTTTGGGTTAGAATTTCTGCTATTCAACCAAAACTTGTGGTCATTCAAGACCAAATTGAATTTAGTCTTGTATGACTACAGCTTTAGGTTGAATTTAACATAAATTCTAACCCAGACAATTGGTTATAGAACAACCCAAGTTTGGGTAGTTCCAGTTTTCACCCTTTCTTTGGTAAAATTAACCCAGGCAATTTTTCAGTGTATCGAGCATGTGTATACGTAGGCCTGCCTATGGGCCTGCGCTTAAGCAACCAGACACATATCATCAGATTAGACAATTTTGTGTTCATGAAATATATACCACATAATACCACACAGGCGGCGTACACAGCTTAAATGCTACTCTAGGCTGAGAAGTTTGACACTCATTCTTGGAAAAACGGGGTCAGTTGCGTTTACACTACAAGGACATGTGGGCCTATGTAAATTTTGGGGGGAAACAAGTCTTGTCGGTGAAGTGTTCGAAAGATTATTTGACTGTGAGATTATTTTGCTCATTTGGGGGTAAAGCCCATCAGAGTTTGCGGTAGTCGAGTATAGTTTAGACGTTTTCATAGTAAGCATTCAGGAGGTCGAGGGTTCGAGTCCCACCGGTCACCTCGTCATTTTCTTTCCTGGCAAGTTCAAAGACTACTCTGAGTATTAGAGGTATGCATCAAAACCGGATTACCCGAGTACCCGACCGCCGATGACAGTAAGCGATTCCAGGTTAAGGATCGGGTATCCGTATACCCAGTTTTACAAAGTATAGTTAGCAACTTCTAAGACAGTGTAATAGGAAGATTTTGAATGTCATTTATGGGGAATTTCCAAAATGAAACCAGGCCACATGGAAGATCAATACAGATTCCACGTTTGTTGTACAGATGATGTTCGTGATAGTTGCAGTTTAACTTGCAAAGCTATCAAGCCCTTCAGACGACTTCCGGGATTTGAATTTTGGGGTTGGGTTTCTTTTACGGGTGCCTGGGTATCCGTGTTTTACTTCAACAGGGTAGCCGGTTCGCGAACTACCCGTATAGTCACACCACTACTGAGTAAACAGTGCAGACAAAATTACTTCGGTGAGGGGCAAAACCGAGTGACCATTAGAAATGGTATGCGTACGGGACACGTATACACATGCGGCTCGGCAAACGTATGTGGTGCTTGTTAAATCACCGTTTTGCGTGATTATTTCATCTGGCATACTATGGGCAATGTGTATTTCACATCAAGATATTAAGATGTATAAACCTATAATAAAGGTGTTGTGAAATAACCATGCAAAATGGTAAGATAACCAGCTACGGGTTTTTGGTCCCGTTTTCCGTTTCGCACAAAATCTGCCAGCACTGAGTATACAGACTGAGTGTTTGTATTCATTAAGTTGGTGAAGAGCAAAATCAAACTTTCATATGTTTGTTTGTATGTCTGTTTGATCATGTTTAGTGATAATTGATGGTAGTGATGATGATGAATGGTCATCCTTGGTGTACCGTGTCCGTGGCTTACGCTCCACATCCGAGTCAGATGCACAGCGTGAGTTTCAATCACTCCCGTTGCAGTCACAATGCATGCGGCCGCCAGCTTTGCTTTCTTTCTGCGCCAAGTTGAGAGCACATATCGGACAGTTTATTCAGCTTAACAAAATCACTCACTCTGGATAATGAAAACAATGCATGCCGAAGAAGCTTCATGTTTGTTCCTTGTCTGTCTTTTGCTTCATAATAATGCATGTATTGCATTGAGTGCTCTATCCAATTCGTACTCTTTTTTTTTTTTTTTATACATTTGCACTATAAAAGAGCAACTGGTGTTAGTCTGCACTGCAGTTTTCGCAGTGTGTAAAGGAATATGACATTATAGGAATATATAACAACATGATTTTTTTTTCATGTTAATGGAATTCATTGCATGTACATTACTGTGTGAATTTTGCCCCTCAAGTCAATCCATGCGTTGGGTTCCCAACCTTTTTCGAAAGTTCACCTATTTCAAGAGTTTATACCAGTGATTGCATTCCAGGAAATAAGCTTCACAATGTAATTTGATGTGTTTCTAGTATATTGAAATTCTTTTATAAACCAATCTAACAACTTCAGAATAAGTCCCCATGTGACACTGTCTTTAAGCAGGGAATAGAAAAGCTTTAGAAATTGTAAAACTGGGCATGCATATCATTACAATCTAGAGGCAAATTCGTTTGCACGATTTGTGTTTTGGCGACTTTCGTCTCCTTTTAAATGAACTTTGAGTGTTTTGTTTTCTTTATTAAACGAAAAACTTGCTTTTCTTCGACAGCTACAACTCTCTGAAAGGCTTTCATTTTGAGTTGTCTTTGCGCACACATATTTTATTTCAATAACACTTATTTCCATCGAAAGCAGATTAAAAGCACCTTAAGGTCAATAGGGGCCTAAGTTGTTATATTAAGATGGAGGAATTATTTTTAAAAGCCGAAGCTTATATAGGGGCGTGCCTACACTTAAATGCAAAACTGTAAAAATCAAAAGCGATTGCAAAAGATTTAAAGAAAAGCAAACACACCAATAGACAAGTACAAATGAAACACACTGTGACCAAGTACGGACTGACAATAGGGGTCAAAGACAACAATTATCGAGTCTAAAGGCCGCCCAGAGTACCCTGCGAGAACATATTGACGGGTCGCAATTGCATTGTATAACGTGTATACAGTTATTAATCCAAAACTTCTAAACGCGGGCCATTTTTTCGGTCAATGTCTCATTTAAAAGTGAGTTACTTTTTATGTTGCTAGAAAAGTATCAAAACGAATAATATCTATTGTCGGTTTATACATGTTACTCTGTAATAGAGCGGGCAGAAAAGCTCATTCCATGGTCCTTCATTACCTTTATGTCCTTCGATCCATGCGCAATGTTCATGGTTGACTTAAGTTAATTCATTGCATTAATATTGCAACTTTCTCCAGTAATTATAAACCATGTGATGATTAACCTGTGCACGCTAGAGCACGTTTGGCATGTCATGCTGCGCCTTGCTCTGCATTTTCATCGACAGCTGTGTCCTGCATCTCGGCTGTACAGACTGATATTCTTAGACTATGGCTGTGTTTCAACTTTACTTTCTCTTATGCTGTCTAGTATTCGGTTATGTAAATTGTTGCCCATGGGCGTCGCAACACACACACGGACAAGACCCCCCCCCCCCCCAAAAAAAAAGAGGGGGAAAAAGAAAAACGAAAAACAGGCGCGAAATCATGTTGCTGTTAATTAAATGGGCCGGGGGGGGGAATGTCCCTGCCCACCCTCGAAACAAATGGTATATCGAGAATATGCTGGAAAAGTATAGGGAATTTGAAGGAAAAAAAATGTGCTTTGCCCCCCTGTAGAAAAAAATACTGGCGACACCCATGCTGTTGCTCCCAATTTGTTTTCGAGAGAGGTCTTGATATTTAATTTATATCTGCATTAAATTCGCAGAGACCATTGCAAAACATAGATTATCTTTTGTATGGATGTTGATTCCTATATGTTCGAATTCTTCTTCCCTGCTCAAATTACATGCATTCCGTAAAATGGTTCAGTATTCATCAAAGGCAAGGAGAAGGCAGTGGTTAGTCGAACTGATGAATCCCTGTATCAGTCATGAGGGCAACAAGGCAAAAGGCACAGGTGAAGAGAGTCGGGCAGTGCTATTGAATAGGATGACCGCGTAATTGGCTTAATCTGGACGTTGGGTACACGTGACCATCAATAATTTAATATAAATGTTGCGCGCTCTGTGGCCAACTTTACAAGGCTTGTGTTGTCTTATTTCATCAATGTGAAAAAAAAATCGAAAGTGAAATAACTACTTTAGGCTTCACCTTGTTATGCTGTTCGCCTGTTGAGAATTACCAACAATATTATATATTTTTTTCAGCCGCAACCATACCGGCCACACTGAGACCTTTCAATCCGAGCGTACCAGAAGGAGGACAGATCAGGCTGAACTGTACCGGCTCAACCCCGGACTGTGAATTCAAGAGCTATCTGTACAAAGCGGAAGGCAACAGCGAAATGGGAGACGTTAGACCCGTGCAAGCCAGCAATCCGACATCGTCCCAAAATTGCAGCTGCGATGCTGCACGTTGCTCCTCAAGCACGATTTTCGTCATGACAGCCACTCCGCAGGCTGCCGGCACGTACGGGTGCGTGGTGCTTCCAAAAGGTCAGCCGCAACCAACATCAGAGATTAACCGCGGTGGCGAACTGGGTTATCGGACCTACGAGACGACGGTTACCGTGTGCGAGGGTAAATATGAACTTTACTCCACCAGTCGGGTTCAAAATGCTTTATACCATAAGGATTCAACGATATCATGAAAAAGTGAAATTAAGAACAAAAGGCATATTTTTGTCCCAGTACTGAATCGCTTGACCTTTGATTCTACACTGTTAATCTTTAAAAAAAACGTATCCAACTAACACGCATTTGTTTTACTATTGAAAAAAGGTTGGAAAATGAGTTTCAACGAATTCCAGGACGATTAATTTATTTCCACAACGATTGTATATTGATAACGAAAGAAGTTTTCGCAAGCAGATTGAGTCATGGTTCCCGTCGTCCTCGGATATAATGTGTTGCAGTGTGCACAATGTGAAACGTTTAATTTTTATATGCAATAAGCGAATGCATCGATATTTTTTTTCGCATTTATTGTGTCATTGCGGTGAAAGTGTTTAAGAGAGACTCTGCAATTCTCAGATAACCCGGTATGAAGTTCCACCATTTTGGCTAATTGTGAGGTTTGGTTTCGATACTCTTTCCCTCTTTCAAAACAGAACCAGATCTAAGTCTGCACGAACACAGCAACGGCAACTTCACCACCGTGAATGCCATCGAAAACTGCAACTT
The DNA here is from genome assembly GCA_029964075.1 of Patiria pectinifera. Classification (NCBI taxonomy): domain Eukaryota; kingdom Metazoa; phylum Echinodermata; class Asteroidea; order Valvatida; family Asterinidae; genus Patiria; species Patiria pectinifera. Next base: position 5,791,206 of record CM057130.1, on the reverse strand, counting down.
CGAGGGTGAGCTGAGCTGGCAGATCAACGGCCACCCCGTCCCCCTGGAGTCGGCGTCTCCCGCCCCGTCGGCCGAGCTCTCGCCGCCCGCCGCCGTTCACAGGGACAACGACCTGCTGGCAATCAGCAAATGCGACCGCTGGGCCACGAGGACCCCGTGCACCGTCACGGCTGAATTCAGGTACATCTCGGCACGTCGCTTGAAAGTCGCCCACATATCGACAGATATTCATGGTAAGAATCAAGGTGAATCATATGGGTGCACCCCTGCATTAAAATTCCCATAGACACTATAGTGCTAAATGCCCATACTTCAAAATTCTTTTTAAAATACTCAGAACTCTCACAGAAATTTAAGCTGCGCAGAAGAATGATGATCAACATGTCATCTTTCATTTTCTGTTCATTTTTTTGGTGGATTGACCATTGACTTTTCGAGATATTCTCACTCAAAGAAGACGCCCCCCATTTTCCCCAAAGCGGAAAAGTAGCCATCTTGAAAAACGATCCCTCCACAACATGGCAAGATATAGAGCCACTTTCGAGCCCAATCGCATCCAAAATGTTCAGAATTGGAAGGCCCAATTCTGGGCCAGAGGTTCATTGCCATATCTCTTCGATTCCCCAATGTTATGGCTCTCATGCAGAACTCTCTAATATCGACTATTTTGAGGGTATAATTTTTATTCATGAGCTCAGGGGATGGGTTTTGGCCTTGTTACCGGTGTGCACCCAAAGGCAGCCATCGACAGGTCCCGCTGGTCGCCATTGATTTGGGCCTCCGTGTGTTTACAGTGATCGCATGGCCAGATTCGTCCATAACTTTCCCCACAGAGGACATCTAGCACACCATTCTGATATTGCTTTGGCTACACACACAAACTTTCTGCCATAAGTGCTGGGAATAGTTTGTGCAATGTTTTATTCCTATTTATATAGTTCAGTTTCACTTTTTTCAACTACAACCCTTGTCGGATTTAAAACTATCCCATACACACTAACACATGAATTTGTTTCATTTTATTTATAATACCCACCGTGTATCCAATATCACATCATTAAAACAAAGTAGTCATTGTATTAACATTTGGCGTGAATTATAATCCACTGCAGATTGCTGCGTTGACCTTCCATCAACTGTGGTTCCCACTAAGCCTCTTCGGACACAGACACCCCAGGGTAAGTCTGGTTCTCATGCAATGATTCATTTTTCAAATCGAAAGAAAAAGAAAAAGTTCGCCAATTGCCACTAACATACTCCCTCTGCTTTCTAATAACACTGTCACTGTGACGCGATTGTGGTTTTATGGCGTTTTCCAAGCCTCGGCTTTGTCTTTCGAATTTGGTTTCCGGACTTGTTGAGCTCCGCAACCAATATTCATCCATTTTCTACAATGCAAGGCCCATACCTGAAATGTCTCTATTTGGTTTGGACGATAAGGGCTTTAAATGGGGGTTAGAGCAAGAGGTGAGCCGAAGTTGGAGGCGAGGCCGCGGTTTTTAAAACCTCTTTCATTGGAGTCACAGCAGCCAGTTTTTCTTTCAAGGCTCAGTTTCATGGAGATGCTAAGCAGAAAATAATAAGGTTAGCACAAGCCGATAGGGAACCAGTCAAAATACGTATACATGACTGTGTACATCACGTGAAATTTTGGCTGGTATAGCTTGTTTCTGCTGAGCAAATATTCTATGCGATTAGCTCCGTGAAATTAGCCCCAGAGCTCAGTGAATCGACAGTGAATCGAGGGAAGAATGCTCTCTTAAAAGTACCTAGTCAGATTGACCCGGAATCTGCGTTCTGACTCATTAACCGGGTAATTTCGACAGGGAATTCTTGACAAAAGTGTCATTCTGACCCATTTTTTGACAATGTCGGTCAAATCGGACCAGAGACTTTTAATAGTGTGCAGCCAAATCCAAACTCCCTCGTACTGCCGAACTGCTGAACTCCTTGTCAGAATCCTGCTTTCCCATTTCTTATTATTTTTTTTTCTCAGTTAAAGCAAAGTGTCAACCTCGACTTTCTTTCTCGTAATTGCATGCTTGTTTTTGTGTGGATATAATAACTACCACATCAAATGGCACCTACGTTTATGGCCGATGAATTTCTTTTAAAATACGATTAAGTTCATGCGAGTGTGGTGTGGAATTAAAACTCTATGAAATACAGACTCGTTGGTTGCATTGCGCATGCCCTTGAAGAAAATAAGGACAGTAACATGTCACGTGTGAAGGTTGCAGTCTATATAAGGTAAAATGGACCCGATTCCACCGGAGTCCAAAGTTCATATGACACCGGACTTGCAGCCAATTCTCGTCACTAAAACACAGTAAACTTTTAAGAAGTTGAAATTCAACAAACAATCAAAAATAAATCAAAATGTAAATGGTGAAATATAATGAACAAGAAATGAAAATGAATGGCATTGGGTTTTAATCACATGAAAATGCTTTTATTATTTTATGGTGGTGCATGCAAAGCCCCTCTTTTTCGAATAAGTACTCCCTTGTATTTGTAGCTTATTCTTTATAACAATTTATTTTATTTTTATTTTACAATTAAGTTTTCTTTTGAGCAAATTGAATCTCAAATATCTGTCCATTTCAACATCTGGATCGTTGTTGTCGCGTGATAGTGACTCGTATCTAGAGCGCATGACGAATAATAGTGTCTCGACTTATCAGCTTAAAGGGGTCCATGAAATGATTTTTTTTAGAAACACGTGCAACTTTCTATTCCTCTTAAAATGTATGAAAACTATTTGACATCCAGTTTTGGTTAATTTTATTGAAATGTGCACTTCTTGAAAGACATATAAAAAATCCCTGCTTTTCCGGACAACCGAGGGCGCTGTTGCTGTGATGCATTTCAGGAAGACATTTTATTTTCAGTTTAGAGGCTTTCTATTCACATTATGAACCCAAATATTTGCTCATTGAAAACATATTTGAGAAAAAATTGCTCACTTGCTTACTGGCATGTACTGATACAACAAGGAATAGTCTCTAAAGAACAGACAATTTACGTCAGCAAAATATTCAAAATTCTGGAAACTCTTTTGTGCTGAAGTAACTGTAACATTGAGGTTTCTGCCTGAAATGACATCACACATTTTGCTCATACTTGTGGAAATTTGCATTAGCATAAAACAAATAAAAAGGCCCCAAAATACCCTTAAAAATTGCAAAACAAAAGTTGAAAATATGGTTAAATGGGACACAAAGGTGCATTTTCAAGGATTGCATTAAAAGAAATTACATTTCATGGGCCCTTTAAACTTGCCAAACACAGCAACCTTGATTTCGAAAATGTCTGCAGCAAAATGTGCCCAAAGAGAATGTTAGGATGCATCGGAAAGGAGAGCAGACTCCATGCATAGAACAAAACAAAGAACGAGTCGGTTTGGAACTGTCGAATTAAATTTAGTTCTGAGTGCTCGCTGGAGATTTAATATTCGCTGGTTTGCCCGTCTGGACTTCAATTGGCCGGTAAGCATGCATGCAATACGTGTATCATAGCATTTTTTTTTCTTTGAAGCGAAGCTCGAGCAAATCTTTTCTTTTCAAATTGCCCAACATTAAACAAATTCAGCTTTCACAAAGATACCTCCACAGACTTTTATCCCATACTCTCTTTGAAATCAATTTGTGGCGCATGAGCCCTACTCTAAATCCTCCACCTGAAACTACTTGACCACGGCGTCTAACTATCTTCACCCCTTCTTGAAATTGCACAGGACTTCTTACGACTATTATGGCACCCACCTGGCAAGAGAAATGGAACTTGAAGAAGAAAGTCTTGGAACTGAAGGAGGAGCTTCTGCCTCTCCAGATTAAATTCTTCAAGAAATGGAGTCGAAACAGCCCCAAAAATATGCCTGCTCAAGTCATCGCAGAGGCGGCCTCCGATGATTAGTTGAACTTCAAGGGACATCTTTTCTTCCTCCATTATATCTAAAAAAATGTTTTGCGTATTTGGTTTAAATGTTATGGAACACTACGGCACGTGACCCTGGGCATGCGCACGAGTGTCTTGTTACTTCATCGTGTAAGCTAGATTCTCATCCTGTTTTACAAAACAAACAAAAAACAAATTTAATTTGTATGTTAGCGAAAGAACTCCTTTATCCGATTTTGGGCGTCTGCAACCCTATGAAAAAAATTGCTTTGATTTTGCGCCAAAAACAATCAACCCACTCTGCTAGAGCCGAATTATTGTCTGGCAGACAATAATTGGAATTTTAGGAAGAAATAATTCAATAACTACACGTCCATGTCTCATTCAACAGTGAATAACTTTTATATTGCTATAAAACGGCAATTGCAAAAAAACCCACATTTGTTAAGTTGAAACTCGAAAATAGTTCGAGGAGTACATCTTTTATGTAGCCTATCATGTCACCTGCTGTCATGTAGCCTGTTGGCAAGGAAATTGATAACATTTAATAGTTTAGCATAATATATTGGAATGAAGAGCTGAGTTACAGGAAGATAATTGCATTATTTTTAATTAATTGGATATGCTGAATTAAGAGTGCATTAAGTAATATATATATATACATGTAAATGCTAGTAGGATTTAAACGCATTTTATAACTGTTGTGATATAGGCCTACTTCAAGTCATTCCATTAATTTGCAACATCGGAATATAGCAGTTTATTTTAGTCCAGTGATTTTATTACTTTGAAATTGTAAATTTTCATTAAAATGTAAACTATATTGGAAGTCGATTAGAAATTGAATATTTGGCATAAACTAAAACAAAATGAAAAAAAATTGAAAAAAAAAACTGAGATAGAAAACCGAGGTGTGCAATGTAGATTGAGAGATTGTTAACCGAGTTGTAGAAAAGGTTCTTTTGAAATACGGAAATGATGTATATATTTTATGATTATTACGTTTGGGATGATTACTGTGGTTTGAACAAAATGATGGTTGCAGACAGTGAAATTACCAATGTAAATAATGAAGTTTAGGCCTCATATTGAAAAATCAATATTTTTAAAGAAAGGTACCATAAGTTTTGATGTAAATTATGACAGATTTACCAGAAATGATATATTTTGACGATGATAATATATTTTGACATTTATTTCTACTTGCGTATCGGCAGTACTTTCAGCTCTTGAATGATGAAGCTTAAATAAACAAATTGTTGTAAAATGAAGTAATTTTTGTTGAATGTTTGTTTCCTATGGATGTTGCAAATTTGAGACAAAAACCCGAATACAAAAAAATAGTGAAGTGCAAAGAAATATGAAAGAAAAAAACCTCACCATGCAGGGATCGTCTTTTTAATGGCTCAAAAAAAATTAAAAAGGCTAATTTAGAGGAACTAAATTCGAAATAAACATTGAAAATGAACAAAATAAGAACAGTGGCGCACTCAGGATTTGGCTTGGGGGAGGGGCTCAAAAATAAATTTCAAAAATGTTGCCCTAAATTTTTGGCCGCAGAAAGAAAATTGGGGTTTTTTTCAGGGGCGGACCATTTTGACGTTGGTGGCGCCACTCACACCCTTATTATATCACTCAAAAAGAGGCCACATACTTATCGCCAAGGTCAAATCGTGGGACTAAAAAAAAAAAATTACGCACCCTGGTGTGCGCCACCGAGTAAGAAATGTTTAAAGGCAATAAATAAGTGCACGAATCAGCAAAATCAAAGCAATCTAAAGTCGGATATAAACAGAAATGCTACTGAGATAATGATATGACGATAAAAGACATTTGAATATAAATACATAAGGCAAGGTTTTAAGGAGCTGATTGATTGCACAGAATAGAAGGTGTGCTGGTCATAGCCAGGTTGTGGGAACGAGTACAATATTTATTTTTTGCTGAATATGACTCAAATTTACCGGAACTTTGAGCTTCCGGATGTCGTCAGGGAGGGGGAGGGGCGGGTTTGAGAAACACTGTCTGCTGTTGGGGGAGTCAAATCATGTACATATAATGATAAGCGGTTCCATCAATGGATATGGCTGTCGGCTCCAAAAGATAACATGGGAGGATCTAGCGGGGGAGGGGGTGAAACGGGGGAGGGGGTGATATGAAGGGGGATGGGTGAAGGTGTGCCAAATGCACGCGGGGATTGGCGGTTCCCCCCCCCCCTCCCCCGGACAATTGTGAAATTTACAATGCTTTTCATATCATAGCATTAGTCAGCAGCTGAACGGGGGAGGGAGGCAAGAGGAGGAGGGGGTTGTGAAAGAAAAAACCGTTCAGCCCCTGACTAATGTTATGACTAATGTTATGACTAATGATAGGGGGAGGAATGGGGGAGAGGGGTTTGAACCTCCCCCCCCCCAACCCCGATCTGCCGCTGGATTATCACATTGAAACTTTGAAAGAATCACGTGTTTTCCGATCTGACGTCACGACGAATTACTTCAGTCTGCACCCTACACGCACATGCCAAAAACAAACGTTGACTCGCGGTGTTGGGAATTGGCATCAGACTTTAATTTCTACACCTTGTGAAATGTCTGCAGCACCAGGGTGAGAGAGAGCAGCATCGATGGCATGGGAACGAAGTTGCTCCTTTCGCCATTTTTAAAAATAGCTTTATCCGATATTCTGTCACGAGTAAAATTGTGGTTCATTTACCCTAAAACCAGAAAAGTCAATTTCTTTTATCAACCTTGATAACGTACGCATTGACAAACCCTATGTCGATCAAGATATTAGTCAGTAAAAATATATAGTCAATTTTCAGAGGGATTATTTAGATGATGCCAAATGACCCATGAAATGAATTTTGGATGGAAACATGCTATGCAGATATCCATCATTCTGTAGTGGATGAAATTGATGGGACACTTTCTCTTCTGAACCAGAGAAGTGCACTTTAATCATTATTTCCAATGTCCATTCTAATTGATGAAAACGACCGAGGGCGCTTTTGTTTTGATGCCAATAATTAGTGACCAATTGTTTTTTTGTTAATGGCCCTCGAGGGCGCTATTCAATGTCAATTTCAGAGCCTTATTTTCGGGGTCACTTAATTTTTGGGGGTCATCTCCACTGGTTTACTGTGATGTTGTTCTCCCTCCGCCTCTGTGACCTGAGTTCGAATCCAAGCCAGGCCGACGTGTGAATTACGGTTTCAGTCCTTAGAAGATTTTGTGGGTTTTCTTGAGTTATTCTTCATGAATCAAATTAGGTTTGGCCCTTCACCCTTCACCGACGTTTAAACACTGTATACTCAGTGTGTTACCTCCCGAGTGAAAGTTGGAAAAATCACTCGGGTGGGACTCGAACCCACGACCACCTCCCTTCTAGTGCAGATGTCTTACCACCCTGGTAAGAATGACAAACTTTCTCAGAATCGATCGTTTGTTCGGTTCTCCCCTCACAGACATAGCTAACCAGCAGTCGTTTTGGATTTATTTTTTTTGAAATAGAGACGAAGGCAAGGGAACGTCCAAGGGGGGGGGGGGGTCGTTGGTCTAGCTTTCTACCCTCCTTCCAACTGACCGATGTTAATTACTTTCATAATGGAAAGAAATTCTAAATTTCCTTGAGTTCCCTGAATGACGTCATCGCTTTGTATTACAAATTTCGATTCAATGTTTTGGGCCATTCGGTTTGCTGATGAATTGAAAGCGCACCTGATTCAGACAACCCTATTGAGAAGCTTAAATGTTAACACCCACCCTTCTCTGGAACCGCATCTGGATGACTCATATTTTACAATTTTTTTTATTGACAGAGGAGACAAAAGCACCTCCAACACCTCAACACCGCGTCGACTTATCACAGCTTCCCTCATCAACAAGGAAGGTGAAGCAGAAGCCACCCCGGTATCTGGCCGAGATCAGTGCGGTAGCGCTCGGCGTGTCCACCATCGCGCTGGGAGCGGTAGCTTGCTACTACCGTTCAAGATGGAAACGACTGAGAGGGTAAGGTAGAATACGACAGTTCAAATGACTTGACTATGGCTAGTAGTAACGTGTCTATATGGGAAGAGGCTTTAGTCGCTTCCATAGACGCATGAGTAATTGTAAGTCGTAGCCACAAAATACTGGCGCGGCCTACTTTGCAGTGACACGAATTTAACGATTTTTTTTGTGTGGGTTCAGTGACCCGTTTTGCCATAATTGGAAAGGAGATCAACAGATATTTCCAAACAGCGAGACCTGTAGGCAGAGTTAGATCAAACACAAGACAAAACACAACTCAAATCACAAGACAATTCACAAGTCATGTCACAATGATGGAGATGAACACTGACAAATGAGGAATGAATTTGTCACAACTTCGTGTCTTGTCACAACTCTTTGTGACCTGTGACTTGATCTGAGACTAGAGGTGACCTGTGATTTGTCTGTGATTTCGAAAAGGCCGAACCCTGGCTTTGTCTGCGACTTCGGCTTAATAAGATTTTTTTGGCCCCCGACTTCGGGTACTCCAGCTGCATGCTAGTGCCTGTTATGCTTCAGGAACATTGAATCGGTTGACATGAAGCCAAATGTTAGAATATTTACGATGGGTTTGCCTCTCAGTGATTCAGAATTCGGAGGCCAAGCCGAAGCTGAAGACGAAGGAAAGGTTTCAAAAAAAAAAACCGAATCGATTACAATTGTGCCTATAGGCCAATGTGCGTGTGTTTCCCTCCTCCCTTGATGAGGTCGAGAGCACAAAGAAAAAAAGGTCATTTTGTTGAGGCTTTGATTGGCTTTTTATTTGTCACTTTCACAGGTCTACAACTACAGCTGTTCCGGGCCCTGTTGCTGAGGTTACCGAGGTATGAAAGACAGCACTCCTGTATAAAGTGCATGGACTGTACCGTCGACAGAACTGAACTTATTCCGGCCTATCTGCACTAAGTGCTTTGTGTATCGGAATGTCAACGACGGATCCAATTTTCGGCAAAAAAATAAAATGGAAGTGGGAGTGGCCCTCAGTTGTCGCTAGAGGGCTGTCCTTTTGTTTCCTTTTCCCTCGTTTCTTTTGTGTGTAATATTTCCCGATTCCCAGGGAAAGGGGACAGCATTCAATAATCAAAAGTTGCCTTCACTCCTTCAAATTTAACTATAAAACATTTGGAGCTTTGCGGCCCCCCATCCTCCAGATCCGATTGTGGAGAATACACCTGTATTGTCGAACACAAAATATGACCGTTGCTGATCGTCGACTGCATTCCCAGGGAATGGCCTTAAATAGTAGGCTGGAACGCCTTCCTCTGTGCTTGTCTAGGAATTATTTTTAAAAATAATTATTTATGTACTGACTAGTTTTGGTTCAAGACCAAGTTTTGGTTCAAGACGCTAGAACTTGGTGTGCTTCGCCGGCCACAGAGGGCAAGTATAAGCTGGAATTCGTTCACTCTAGGAAACAGATTGTGCTTCTCATGGAGGTCTGAGCAGTGGCGTATCCAGAGGGGAGGGGGGGGGCAGGGGGCACCTCACCCTGGCGGGTTTTTTGACAGATATTTTTTCAGTAATTATTTCCATAAATGGTAGAGAGTTCTGACCTGAAAAAAGAAACCGTTACAATACGCCGTGACAATCGGCAAATATTTTACGAAGGCCCTGTGTCCGGAGAAAAAAAAATGTGCACGTTTCGGCCCGGATAGACAAGCATTATATTCACTGTGTGGACTTCCGAACAAAATATGTCCACATAAACCAGGTAGCAGCGACGTTGTGTGGACTTGCCCACGTCCACACAAGGTTTTTCCCTATCTGGAAAACAGGTTTAGAGGCAATTTTGGGTTAGGTTTATCCGTGGGAAAATGAAGAGAAACATTAAGGGGAATCATAGAAAAAAATTGGGTTGAAAGAGTGTTCACATGAGTTTTTTTCACTGGTTTTTCTTAACTACACGAAAACAAAGGAATGTCCAAACTAGGTACTAGATACCGGTTATGTAAAACAAATGTGTCTGTGCGGGTGCGGTTGCCCCCCCCCCCCCCCCCCACACACACACACACACATCAAAAGCTGTATACGCCATTGGGTCTGAGGTTGTAGTCTTATGAACTCTTACAAACTAAGCTGACTAGTTCATTATAATGACTATACAGCCAGACCGAATATTGAGCGGCGCCTCAATTCTGTAATAACATAATCCTGTGATATATTCATATCGCTAATGACGTTTGTGCCGGTTTACGGGCTCATAAATAATGCAACTCGTGTGGGAGCAAGACTGCTGATTGCCCTGTGGCTGTGCACTGGGTCAAGGGCGGATCCAGGGGGGGGTGGCCAAAGGGGGGCCATGGCCCCCTCCCCCCCCCAAAAAAAAAAAACGAAACCAATTTTTTTTTTTTATGTGACATCGCAATAAAGGCAGGCAATGAGTACACCACCATCTTTTCCTCAAAAAAACATTGGTTAAAGTGGTCAGATATTGCCTCAGATCGCACCACAGAGCATCTAGAATCCAATTTTTTTTTCGGGGCCCTTAAGCGGGCCCCGAACCCCACGCCGTAATTTTTTTGACCCACTTTTCTGGGGCACCAAAAAATGTTTGGCCCCCCCAAAAAAATTGTGTTCTGGATCCGCCCTTGCACTGGGTTTGTAATTCCAGACACATAGACTTGGGTCATTCTATAAATTTTGGGTCCAAAGTGTAACATTTTTCCTGTCCCTGTTACCTTGGTAATTTGTATACTTCAAATTAATTTTTGCCCTTCACCGACGTTTTTTTAAACACTGTATACTCAGTCTGCTACCTCCCGCGTGAAAGTTTATAATTTACCATTCAAGTATCATTAAGAATGACTTCAATGATTTCGTATTTGTTAAGTGCATGAGTGGTTTGCTATTCATTATCATTCTCGGAGGACGACTACTTTAAGGAGTGCATCAGAATTATATAATCATAGATGTCAGATGTGTCGGGGACAGGAAAGGAAAACAAAATTAAAGAATGTCAAAGAAGTGAAGTTATAGGTCCTTTTACTAACTAAAAAAGTGAGCCTTTTTCTTGCTGGGTCTGGACTATTCGCGTGGTAACACAAAAGTCTGTCACTTTAATTTCAAATGGTCGTGCACATAAATCAAACATCAGTTAATGGAAACTGTTTGAACTGAGCACGATATCTCCTCGTAAAAAAATGACAGTTTTGCAGATGAAACAAGGAGTGTTTAAAATGGACCAATGTTGAATGTGAGGTGCATCTCGCTCGTTGATTTATATTACAACTCTGAATACCATGCGTTGCCAGCATGTTTGGTTAAATCGTCAACGAGGAGTATGATTTCTGTTGATGTGTACTTGTTGGGTTTGATCATGGACTCTTCTGAGTTAATAGTTTGCAAATTATGTGGCTCCGAGAGTGAGTATACTTGACACTTGACGTTGGAGTGCCGGTGCTTGAGGGCGGTTCTTGATACCTTTTATTGGCAGGTGTTTTGGTTTCATGTGGGATGGGATATGTTAATTTTTAATAGATTGGATTGGACACACATACTTGACACTTGAAGTGCGTAGCATAGGTCGAGCACAAATATTTCTGATTTTCGGATATAGTTTAACATGATTGCCTCAATGAAACAGGTATTTTATAGGAATTGTTTGTTTCTTTGTAACACATTGATAATTATATTAAATGACAACGTGTTATTCCAACTCCAATTCAGATAAGTATGTATGTGGCTTAATAATTTAACAAACTATCTTCAAGGAACTTAATACGATATTTTTCTATTTGTCATAATTCTTAAATTGTCAAAGATCAACCTCTTTCCCAGTCTCCCCATTTTGTTGTACATTAAGTTTTTATTACAAAGATGCAAATTAAATAAACTTTTTTTTATTTGTAGATTTCATAAGAAGGGCAGTCTTGCATTTTTCCCCTATATGACTGTGGTTGTAAGTATTTATTGTTTATATTTGTATTGATGAGGATTTAATTTTAGAATCTTAAAACTGACGGGCTGGGTAAACATTGAAAGTGTGGTAAGTTAATTGTATTTAATCAAGAAATGATCGGCGACATTGCGTATATTTGAGAAAAATTTTAGCATGATTGTACTTTATATTTTACTTCAAAAAATAAAATCAACAATTTTAAATTTTCCTCAATTGTGCTCAAAAACTTGGGTAATTTTTCATTTGTAGTCAAAAAGACTGGCATCCAAAAACACTGTTCCCAAGAGGTAGTAAACAGAATGGATTGGATACCTTTAATTTAAGATTGGGGTCATTGTATTTCCTTGTTATTGTTATCGAAACCTACCATGGGAACAGCGAGGCCCCAAAGGATTGTTGTTGTCCTTCAGTCACGTGACACAGCTATGGAAGAGCTATATTGTTGCACGTAAATAATATATTCCGGGAAATCATGTCATGTGTATATAATAGTGGCCTTTAACCTTGGTGCGTTTTTTCTTTAATAAAAAAAAAATCGGAAGACCAAGAACGAATAGGCATATGTGTGCCAAATGTTCATCGACAGAAAATACACATGTATTTAATGTTATTCGTCGACGAATGTCGACTCGCATTTTTCTTCTTGCACAAGTGGAATACCGCCCTTAAATTGGGGTGTAGCCTAAACCCCCAAACCTGCACACATTCCAGTCGCATTGTTATCAATATACAATAAAGGGGCACCACAGGCTTCAAAACGCGTTTTAAGCGAAATTATGTTAATTGAAAAATAAAAGTATTTAAAAAGTAGGATAAAGACGTCCACGCGTCCATCCTTTTCAAAACTGGGCGTTTTGTGTTACTCGTGCGAGAACCATGCGGGAACGAATTTCGGGGGGACACAATTTTCACTCCGAAAAATCGAGCCGGGGAGTGCTATAGTTGTGAATCCTGCAACACAATGATTCGCTGTGCGGACGTGTAACAAACAACACTTGTGTATTGGTGATAATGTGTACATGTGACACACCCAACGTGTGTTCACGGTCGATCATGGACGTCCTATTGTCCCTCTTTTGTTTGTACTCAAACTTTTTAGTATGACTCCCATAGGTTTTGTACACGACTCCAATCGTGGACGTATGCTGTTCTCTTTTGTTCTCTGGTATTCTTCGTCCACGGTTGAAAAGATGAACGCGTACACACCTAGGCCTACCCACACCCTGCACGCATACATTTTCGGAGGCTATAAGTGTCCGGAGAAAAAAAGGGTCTTCATTTCAGCACGCCAGCCTGCAAAATTATAGTGGATCCACCCCTGCTATTATCCCCCCTAAAATATAGGCCCCAGAAGCGCGCCTACAGTCCTGACCCCAGTCACAACAGAACTTGAATCATATCAAGTCACTCTCTTCCGAGAAAATCCGATTGAATTTCATTTAGGGTTGATATCTATACATATAAGAGAGAAGTTTACTCGGCCTGCGAGACGATGTTTGCTCATGAAAGGATCCGAGACCGCGGGCTCACGCGGCGCCAAAATCGCTCCACGTCCGTGGAAAAATGCGGAGGGTGTCTTCCGCCGGGTCGGACGCTTCGGGTCGTCCTTATTTTCCCGTACGGACCGGCGATCCGTTTCGTCGATTTTTCGTGACTGCATTTTGCACAGGAATTTGCCGTCGTGTGCGCTTTCACGTTGACTGCCTGGCCGCCCCCCGTGCTGGCTCTTCTGCGTGTCTAGACTGTGCGAGGTCAGCGAGGCCAACGTAGGGGTTTCGTTTACGTGTTCTACTCGGCCGTTCGGCAAAAGCGTTCACCAAACGTTAGTATGGGGTGACCTTGGTAAAATATTTTTTGTCCATGGTGCGTGGCCATCAAGTGGCCCTATTCTTTCATATGCTTCGCTTGCCGCCCCTGCGCCGAGTGCAACGAATACTCAGAAGGACTACACATTATTATGCCTAGCGCGGTCTGACCAATCGAAAGTCTACACTGCGTGGCACTTCCCGGCTATGCGTAAAACCGTCACTGGCAACGCGTACTGCAGCCTGCTCCACACCCTGGAAACGAGGTTGAGTCTACGGTGCTCGCTATTTGAAGCGCAAGCATGTGACGTCGCGTGATAGAGTGCTGTTGCTTCCATAATGTGTTTACAGCTCCATGCTTCCACCACCACCAAGGCTGAGCGTTTTGAGTTCGCTGCCCGCAATTCAGTGTCGCGTTATAATTTCGGAGGCCTGTTTGGGGTCAACGAAGGTTCGATGCATTGCTTCAAATATCGCGATAAAGTTGACTCGACTTCTTCCTCGCAGACGGTGTCGCAAATTGTAAGAAGTCAAGTTTACGTTTGTTGAAGAGTCCAATACTGAAACTTAATTGTGATCGACCTTCCTCCATGATTCAGACCGAATTTTATGGTAACACTCAACATTTTCATTTCAAATGACACCTTCACGTTTTATTGCATTATGATTTATTGTCAAAATTGTACATACAATCAGCCTTCGCCTGTGTACTACAGTAACCTTTTCACTACGTTTTCCAAATGCGACTGCCTCACAAAATGCCAATTTAACAGACCAACGGGAACATTTACAGACAGTTGCCATGGTACATAATTATCATGTGTGTAAATCGACGGGGGATAGGGGGAACCCATGCATCCCCCCCCCCCATTCTAAAGCGGGGGACATTGTCTGGTCCCCCGCCCCACCCCACCCCCACTTTTTCTTCCCCGAAAAAAAATCGTAGCCTACAATAATGATTATATTGCTCAGAATGCATGTGGCTGATTCAATTACTCAAAACTCAAAACTTTAAAAGATGACCTTTTGCTCAAATTGGTTTTAGTGGTCAGAAATTGCCTCAGATCACATCACAGAAATTGCTTTTTTATAACTGCATGTCTCCCCAATTATATCCCCCATTTACATTTAACTCTCCACATTTTCATCCACAACACTACGCCCTACCCGATCTATGATCGGGTACATCAGCTTGTACATAAATAGATCTGAAAAAATCCCATCCATCGATTACGAAATAAAAAAAAACCTATTGGTTGAACTTGAACTGTAGACCTCTATTTTTAAAAGAAATGATGTCATTGGGATTCCCAAACACGTGATTCACAACAAAGCGCTTGTAGGCCTATACGTATATAAACACACACATAACAACACAAAGAGCGTACGAAGCTCTGGTGAACACAACCATCGTATAGTATAGTATCGTTCCTTCTTTCCAAAACTAGTGCAAACTTCTGCGATATTGAACAACTCATTGTAGGTGTGGACGCTTACGGTGCTCTCCGACATTCACCACTGTTCAGCTCTAACTTACTAAAGAGGTCGAGGAGACTAGCTAGAGAGAAGACATCCCTCGGAAAAAACAGAAGTAGTCTTACTGCCATGCAACAGGTATGTGCACGGGAGGGTTACTGTACTGTACCCATATTGTTTGAGAAATACGCTAGGCTCGTGTACATGGTTTTGTGTATGATTCTGCGTAAAACTGAGATGATCGTGGCCTACTACAGAAAGTGAAGTTTAATATCCTTGATTGCTGGGGCCTATGGGGAGTTTTTCTAGTTTATTTCAATGCTGGATATGATGCTGTCCCTTTTTCAACAGTTCGGTCTTTTGAAGACAATATCAAGTTTGTACGCGTTAGACTATGTACCGTGTTTACCGTCACAATGTACACAATACACTGATGAAATGGCTTCCAGATTATATTACATTGTACATGTATCTAGGCATATTTAGTATTCTTTGTACGTAGGCAAATAGGCCTGTTCAAAGGTAGCCATTTGGCATTTAACTTTAACAGTTCACATGGTTTTAACTTTTTTTATGGTGTTTTAAAACCAGTTATTTTCTGTTTGTTTTTCCTTGAGAGAATTTAACACAACAAAACATATCTGTTTTATCTTATTAATTTCGAACAGCCAGACTAGTAGGCCTACCACAAATGTGATATATTAACGTTTGGCCCCCCTCCCCCCTTTAAACCCTGAGCATATTTACTGAAACAGGTTGTGCGATTGATTGAATGCATAGGCTATGAATTGAAAAGGATGACAAAGAAAGAACTGTGCATTTTTTTAAGCTCAAAAGTCCGGAATTTTACCAGTATAAGCGGCTTATCGTTAAATATTTTGTGTGCGAACGTTCTCAAAGGAATGATCTTGACGTGTCTTTTCTTTGGGCCATGATATTCTCCCTCCGGTTTCGGTTTTCCCATAAGGGGCCATTCAGAATAGTCTATGTCCAAACATTTCGTTCTTTTATCGAAATTGTTTTGACCCACCCACCCACCCCAAATTTCGACTGAACTTTAAAACGCAGTGGTTGTGTTTAAAAATATGTATCATGAAAAGTACATGCGTGATTTGAATGATCATTGTACCCAAAAAGCTTATTTATTGGGCTTTCATATCCTAGATTTTGAAAGTGCTACATGCAGAACGTCATTGAAATATTGATCCTGCCATTTGGGTTTCCTTTTTTTGATCGCCCTGTATTGATAGTAGCCTAATAGGTTAGTTGGCACCATTTTCGTTTCTCAAATTGTTTCATGCGGAAACTGAGTTTGCGGTGACACCAAGTGAAAACAATTTCTTTTATAAAACTCCTTAAAATATTCGTCAGACCATTTGAAGTGTTTAAATGATCACAGACAGTTTACAAAGTATTGGAAGTATCATATAAAATCAATTTAGAGACTATTAATGGTATTTTCAAAACTGAAGAATCATCTTCAAATTAAAACCCAAAGATATTACCGTGGCAACCTTGATGAAAGTGGGATTTTTTCTTTGTTTGTGCAATGACGTCAATCCCTATATTTGGGAAATCCCAACATCGAATTCTGCCAATCGTCCGATCAAAGTACATGTACCGATATAGTCGAATTAAACAGTTGGCCCATGGAGACCCATTACTTCAACTCCCCTGCATATTCACAATGCTGCATGCAGTATATGCATAGAATTTTTGGTCACAGGTCCATAGAATTTTCCATTGCGGTCTGCATGCAGATTAATTCGCTTGCAATGATTTATAGTGCGTGATCTGACATGGGAAAGCTCACAATATCGCCTGTGCATCCCATAAATTAGATTGGATACATAAGTAGTTTAAAACAATTATTGTTAATGAATCATTCCGAATCTTCACATTGGGTATTTGTATCATTTCTGGTTCAACGTATAAGAACAGTCTTGGAAACGGTCTGAATTAATTGCGAATTTTCATCAGATCATCCATCAGTGCATAAAGTAAATACAATTGAGTCACTCACAATTATTATATGAAGTCGTCATTAAACAAAAACGACTCTACAAACATCAAATAATAATTTGTTTACGCAAACCACAGGTTCGATGTTAAATCGATAAAATACCTCGGATTGTTCGAGTACACTAGTCAGTGCAGTTGTTGGCTCAATAAAAAAAATAGCCATCAATGGAAATTCCCCAAGGTGTCATCGCTCCAAAAATTTCCATGACTTTTGTTCTGGTCCCTTGATGAATCACCACTGGTTCGCACAATTCTTACTGTCCGGGAACTAACAAGCTTTATCGTGCCAAATTGAAACAAGTCCAAGTGCTATGAAAACATTGGACTTCTTCTGTTACAAATAAAAACAGGTTCATTTTAGTTCTGCTCAGATATAGATTAGGTAAAACGGATGTCACTTCCTTGCCTTTCCTTTTTGTTGAAAGCTGTTGTTATATTGTTGTACATGTATAATATCTATTTCCTTGTTCAGTGGGTGTTAATAATGAAGCAATTCTTCTGTTCTGACATACAGTGTACAAACAAGCAAAGTCCTATGAAATACTTTTCGGCCCGATCGCCTAGCGTTTCTAAATCAACAAACACGAATCTCTGGTGGGTCTCTGTTTGTGTGTGTTTTTGACTAAGTCTTTTTTAAATGTAAAATATTATGATATGTAACAGTGCTCATACAAACACCAAATTTTTATTTTAATGAACCCATATCGTCATCTTTGAAAGACTTCCGGCTATAACTCCAATCGAAAGTCCTCAAACATCTTATTAAACGATCATCAGGCTCAGCCCAAATTGTATACACGGCAACAGTCGCGTCAGCGGAACCCAGTTCTACATCCTTGCAGGGTCATCAGAGGTCAGCTTTCACGCCAATAAGCCGAAGCCCCACCCCAACCTCGTCCACAGTGCTTACTTTATTTCCAACCTCGTTTCCAATAGTAAGCTCTGGATAGGAAACTTTCTTCCTGTGTATCCCGATTCGATACCGCAATTGGCCAGAAATGGATTTATATCGTGTATGCCTACTCGGTAATGTTATTTCCAATGTCATCAGTGTGCATTGGGTGTTTCACGATCATTGTAATTATAACGTCCACTCCTTCTCAAAATTACTCCTTTCCTTTCAAATTTGCACTATTGATATGAAATGTGATACTGCATATTGGCGGGATAAGGTTATAATATCTTAACTTCGAAAACAATCGTGTTTTGGTAACTCACGGCGCGACGAATCGATGTTGTTTTTACACCCAGACACCGCATACAAAAAACAAACTCCAATGTAACGCACATGCAGGCACAAGACTATTCCTCATTTGCATTTGTTCAAAAATTTTGCACATGCAAATGATCCAATACCAGGGTGAGAGAGCAGGTAGTATGAAGCACACGTATGCAAGCATATGATCGCGCTACAAATAAAATTGTCTCCTCTCTTGTAATGCATAACTGCCCTTCAAAAAAATACCCCTCTCGTGTTAACAAGATTGTGCACTTCTCGAGATGGAAAACTACCCCTCGAAGCACAAATACCCCTTTCGCAATAATAAAATTGTTCCCCTTTTGAGATGGAAAATTGGCGAACAAACATAATGTTGCTCCTCTTGCAATAACTTCTTGAGATGGAAAACTGTCCCTCGAAAGCACAATTAGTGCCCCGCTTGCAACATTAAAACTGTAGCACCTCTTCCCCTAAACAATAAAAGTGCTCTTCACGCGAATAAAATGGTCCCTGAACTGGCCATCAAAAGTAACAGTGCCCCTCTCGCGATAAAAAGGTCTCTCTTTAACTAGGTAAAAGAAACACAAAGAGCAAGATGGACAACGTATTCATAATTTGTTCCTCGTCATATAGGTTGATAGCGAAATGAACGGGACCATGTCCTTTGCCACTTTCACACCGACGGAAGGTACCCCTTTTCTAAGCAAGTGCCCCTTGTTGGTGTTGCCCCCCCCCCCCCGTTTAAAAAGCGTTTGCCTTCCCTGGATGGCTATTTCTCCACCCATCCCCGCACCATATTGACTCATCGTCTTAAATTCTAATAACACATTAATGTCTCCCTGTGTTCAGTGATAAACGTTTTCAAGAACAGTTTCCTCCTTCTTTTGGTCCTGAGGTGGAAAAAAACCCAGCTATTTTCCTCGATTTATTTCCTGATATACACCAGAAACAATTGAAGTGAAAGTGTTTTACTTAGTTCCCGACGCTTTTTGTATTTCCAGACTTCTCAATTTCATCACAATGCCTCGGGAGCAAATTGTAAACGGGGAAATATCAGTGAATTCTTTTCATTGCGGAAATGTTGTTGAATCGTTTTATGATGACGGGGAGGGCATGTTGAAGTCTCGTTTCACTTTCGATGATGCAGCATAAACATGTTTCCCAAATGTTTCTGTGTAAACAACTCTTTTCCAAAACTATTCCTCGAAAGGCTGTACACACTGAGAACCCTGCACAATATCCCACAATAAGCCGTTTCACTGATCCCGCCGTCTTTGTGATCACGTGGTAATTTAAGGGTATTTTCAATAGAAATACGTACCACCATGCCGTTGTATCATGAGCATGCAAAGTGGGACGTATTTGTATTGATGCTGTACCTGCACGCACACTCGATATGCTCAGTGTTGCTGTCTTTTGTCCTGTCTGCCCTGTTGTCTGTCCCTTGGTTCGGGTACAAAAGCATTTTTGCTTCACCCAAACCTAAATGTTGTCCTTTGTGTAATAATTTGATATTAACTTAAACTGTAATATTGTATTTCAACTTATTGTAAACACTATACTATTTCCAAGGACAGCATAAATGTACTGTACTACTAATAAATGCCCCCCCCCCAGATTACCACGTGATCACAAAGATGGCGGCATCTGTGAAACGGCTAATGGCGAACATTGATTTTTGAGGGTGCTGTGCAGGTCTACAACCAGGTACAAAATGCGTAAGTCACGGCCAACACTTTGCGGCCGATAGGGGTAGTCTTCCAGTCAAACTCACAAACCTATAGAAAATAGACGAATTAGGTCACGTGATTACTGCACACACGAGGCCCCCTTCAATGGAGAAACCATTGCGCAAGCTACTGTGCAAAGCTACTGTCATTAATTGTCAGAGTAGCTAGCACGGTGTTTCCGACATTGAAAGGGGTCTTCGTAATGGAATTATTGACAGCGGGCCCGGATTGGTCAGTACATTAAGTTCTGCTAAAGGCCACTTCTGATTTTTGTAAAAGCTGCATCGTCTTCGTCCCAGATGCAACATTAAATTTACCCACAGTTACTTCCATCCTCTGGCCCACACAGAAGCCGGGGAAAAATCGTTAAATCGCTGTGCTTCGCAGTACCATTTCTCACTTCTATCAATAAATAACACCTTTGCTTCATCCTTACATTGTTTGCATTATTTTTCTGGGATTCCCCATTACGTACCGCCTATCCAGCGGAATGACAAACGCAATTAGTAATTCACAAACTTACACCGGCCAGACAGCATGTCTGTACAGATGAGACGCCGCACTCGCGCCTGAACCGTCTCACACTTTTGGTTTCAAACGGGTATTCCCCGTATTTCGTAAAAAACACCCCCCCCCCCCGCATCTCTTATCATCTTTAAAGGGAATGTACATCATTGGCTTTTGCTGTAATTTTCAGAAATGAACTATTTAAGGGGTTAGTATAATAGATCAAATATTGTTACACTGACATGTTTGAAGTTTTGTGTTCGAAAATGCTGGAAAAACCAAGAAAAACAAAACTGTTCAAGTAGTCTGGTTCCCTGACTCCACTTAATATAAAATGGATCAATTTACAGATGCCGGAAAATTGTAAGGTAAGGGTACCAGTCTAGCTGGCCTGCACCCGTTCATGAACATGTAACCAATAGCGAACACAATTTGGACTGAATTAATGGTGAATTTGGAGCAGTAGTTGAAAAATAGTTAGGTTTTTCCAACGGTGGTCGGCCGACCACCGCTGGAAATACCATTTTCTTGAAAATGACTTCACACCAGGTGCCATTAGTTTACAGGATGCTTTAGACTGTTATTTACCAACATCCTATTAAGATATTTCATAAAAACTTGGTAGTTTTATTTTTCGATGTTTGCAAATGTTGTATATTCCCTTTAAAATGACCAACACGTAGTATAGAGGCCTACAGCTGATCCTGCCGGCGTACATCTCACACCGGCCAGACAGAATGTCTGTAGCGTACGATGAGACGCCACACTCGGACTTGAAATTTCTTGGGCTTGGGGTTCAGACGGGTATTCCCCGTATTTCGTAAACACCCCCCCCCCCCCACATCTTATAAAATGACTAGCGCGCAGTCAGAGGTGCATTATAACCTGAGAGAGCGAGAGAGATCGCACCACAAACCGTGAATACTTCCGTGAGTGAATACTGAGCATCCTTCTCTTACGGTAGGCACATCATAACTATTGATGCATGAAATTATGGTGTGATAGGGACCAATATCTCATTATATTTATGGTCGCGGTAGACGCGTAGTCAACACATCGCAAAATGAGCATTGTGCACATACAATTTGGGAAGAATTGAGCCTCGTTAACCATGCATAGAGACCTAGGGTCCTCGCTCTATTAACCGATGTGTTTGTGTAGGGTCCACAGTGCAAAGAGTAATGCTGGTTAGTAACTCCATGCAGTTTCGTAATGTTTTGGGGTGTTTTTTTTTTCAGTCAAATATATCTAGTCGGGTATTTTAGAATTTTATCAAGAAGCAAACACATCAAAAAGGAATTAGTCATCAATATTGTCTCTCAGGTGCGCGTAGTTTTTTGGTCATTGCATTGTCCAAATTGCAACATATCGTGTGGGAAAATTACCAACTTATTTCATAATCTGAATGACTCACTTTTATTTTTGGCGGTTATTTACAAAAAACAAAACAACAGAGTGTTACTGTATGTACTCCCTCTAAAAGCACTTTTTCCAAATGCTGATGCATCGGCTTTCACTTTTTGGAAATTGCAACAATAAATATTTAGTTCATGGAGCATTGGCGGGTTTGAAATCCGGGAGCTGTAGGCATCCGTATCCATCGACGGGTCGTGTTTCCTTCTTTATAGTCCTGCCCATAACCATTTTTAGCACGTACATTATGCATGGTGTGTTTTCATGCAATATTAAGTATGATGTGTTCTCACGCAATATTAAAGGGCAGTATGGTATATATGTTCTCACGAACTATTTAAGGGTATCATATACCGCCTCCTGTCTCCAAGAGGGGATTAGGGTATTAGTCTATGGAATAGACACTAACACTAGCATTTATTATGCAATGCATGCATATTATGCAAAACAACTCTGCGTCTTGACTTCCAGATTCTGACCACATGAGAGGGCGCCTTCTATCATGTCTTCATTAACCTGGGCCCGACTTCATGGCTCTGCTAACCAGAGAATTCTACACTTATTACGATCACCATTTTGTGCTTACCGCGCTAGCAGAAAAATTCTGTGCAAACCCTGTAAGCACAGAATCCTTTATAGAATCCATGCCCATTAGCCAAAATTCCTCGCCAATTTGTGAAATACACTTACCGTAAGCACATAATGTTCTGCTATAGTAGAAATTGGGCCCCGATGTTGTCATGATGACCTATCAAGTATTTACAGCTTTGGCCGAATTTCTGTTCAAAATGACGTCACAGCTTCAAAGGCGGCTCTGATTGGCTGGCGCGTGAAGTTGGATACAACAATTATTTGCATACAATGATATGTGATGCGATCAAGCTACATGAATCGTTTGTCGACCCTGGTCAAACACTTTTTATTACAGATTTGAAAAGAGCACAATCTCAGCATTACCGCTGTGAATACAGCATGCTGACACCATCTTTAGATAAAAAAAAATATGGAAGTCGTAACACCAAGAGATGTGATGAAGTGATGTGATGAAGTGGCCCTATTTTGGCCTGTATCTCCACATAAAAATTCCCGAGAAACGACTCATGTAGCTTGATTGCATCACATAATATATCACAGGTTCATCGTGTGGCTCTGATCATTTGAACGTCTGCTCCTCGGACTAGGGATGTAGGCCTAGGCCTATATTGGGCTTAATTGTTGATGGTTTAATTTTGATGTTGCTGAATTTAACATTCAATCATTATTGTTGCATCAATTTACTGTTCAAGGTAAAAGGAGAGTATTAAATCGTTATGTTTTCCAACCCTTCTGCCCAATCCTTCTCTTTGTCGTTTCCTTTGTCGTTGACCTTGTCCTACATCTCCATGACCACCACCTCCCCCCCCCTTCCCTCATGTTTGGAAATTTACCCATCATGACCCTCGGAAAACCAAAGGGTGAAACACCCGTCTGTACAGCTGGTCCTGCTTTGTTTGCAACTTACAGTTCTATTTTCTCCGATTTTTTTCTTTTATAGACACGGATAAGGTGCAAGACAATGGACAGCTGTAAACTCCCACTGATGGCCCTCCTGCTTGCCGTCCTCCTCCAGAAGACAGTCATTGGTGAGACGAAAATCCTTCTTTTATACCCGGACGCGATTTTTTTTTTCCCCAACGACATAACCGAATGGGGTGAACGCTATCACTAGTATGAGGTTTTGGAGTTTACTTCCCTAATATCATGAGAAAATAATATATAAAGGGTTGGGGGAATCCGCCAAAACCGCATATTAGAAAAGAAAAAAATCGGGAAATGTGGTTGCGAACCCACACCCTCCGATTTGAAAACCATGTCATTATTCAGCTGAACTATCGAAGAGCTCGACAGCAAGCCGTAATTAATGGCATTATACTTGTACCCGCGTACGTATAATAAAAGTATCGTAGAGGGCGCTCAACAAGCATAATTATATACGATGTTGTTTGGGGAAAAATAATTTCGCCACCCGGACGTAGTTACAACTACTGGGTCTGGCGAGGTCCATGGGTCCCTATTTCTTTGTCTGTGGGTGTTGGATTGAAATTTTATTATTTGGGAATAAGGAAAATATACAATTTACGGATATCCAGCCGAAAATTTATCTATGGTGTGCCTGCTCTTCTGTTACTGTTTTTATAGGAACAGTTGCGACGCAGATAAGCTTAATCCCAGAGGGCGTTTGTGTACCTCTTGGACACCCTATTGTCTTGTACTGTACTCTGCAATCGGCATCCAACAGCGACACACGGCTGTCGTTCTACAAGGGATCGATGCCAATCGACACCAACCACACCCAGGTAATAACCTTTCCTCCACGGTGTCTACTGAGAGGCTCGGAGTGCAAATGGGATCTGACGGCCAGTCTGACGGTAGATCCAGCATCTGCGAGCGATAAGGGCGTCTACTGGTGTAAAGCGGTAGAAGATGGAGAACACTTCAACGATAGTGCCGAAGTGTTTGTACAATACCAATCAGGTAAGAACATTGCATTGTGCGTTGGTTTATGGTGTAAATCGAGGACACACACATGCAACATCATCGGTGAATTTAGGACAGGAACCAAATCGAGGACGACCTCGATTAGAAAATGTTTACAAAACCAATGAGAGCTGTTGCAAAAAAGTTAGAGTATAAATAAAGGAAAAGGGAAGAGGAACATTAGAAAATCCTCGATTCACACAATAAACAAACTTGAGAGATCACGTATAGGTAATAGACCATTATCATGTTGCGGCCTACTTTGATTTTTCCCCCATTCAAATCAACGTAACCAAAGCGAGGCTGGAAGTTAAACAGTCTGGTTCCTTTTTGCACAAAATACATCATTCAGTACTGTTATTGGATACAGGGAACATGACTGAAACGGTGGCAGCATGCAGAGGTCTAGAGGTATTTGCTATTCGTCTCTGAATGGAATTGCCATGTTACCTGAGATGGGGCTCCATTCCGCTTAGGGAACCGTTGCGAACCCATCCTGCACTTGCAGAACCAAGTAGAATTGATGAAAGTATTCGTTAATTACGCAGTTGCGCAACATTTCACATTGCAAACCTTTGGGATATGACACAAGTCCACGAATTTCGCAACAAATTATTGCGTAACTTATGAAGTCATTGAAGGTGGCGTAGTTATCGGCGTACTGACGGGAAATTGAGCAATTTTTAATGACTCATTGTGACAGTCGTAGATTCCGTCATAATTGCCCAAATTATCAAGGTTTTTTTATATCGACGACTTTATTTTTGAAGGTAATAAAATGCAATTTTACCCGTGTTAGAATTTTGCAGCTCGATTCCGAAGAAATTCACACAAACCTTTTTTTTACAATGGCAGATGGAGGAACAATTTTACGACCGGAGTAAACAACCGCCGTAAAAGCTATGATTTCTCTTCGTCAAAGCGTTGTGCATTCATTGCGCAGCTACACACAAGGGCGGATCCAGAACACAATTTGGGGGGGGGGGGCAAACATTTGGTCCCCCAAAAAAGTGGGTCAAAAAAATTACGGCGTGGGGTTCGGGGCCCGCTTAAGGGATTCTAGATGCTCTGTGGTGCGATCTGAGGCAATTTCTGACCACTTTAACCAATGGTTTTTTTTTGAGGAAAAGATGGTGGTGTACTCATTGCCTGCCTTTATTACGATGTCACATAAAAAAAAATTAAAAAAAATTGGTTTGTTTTTTTTGGGGGGGGGGCATGGCCCCCTTTGACCCTCCCCCCCCCCGGATCCGCCCTTGGCTACATTACAGAAGTTGTTGGCAGAAGTTCTCTTTTATTTCTAGAAATCAGCCAGTTAACCAATTGTTGGAAATCACCTACATTTCCTATTTTCTACTAAACGCAAGCAACACGGAATAATTCCACGGTGTTTTCACGGTGCCAATACGATTTTCAATCCATAATCTTTTTTGATAATACTGAGTTCGGTTGGTTGCCTTTGGAAAATATATGCCTGCCTTTAAAAATGATAACTTTAATTTTTATTCTCTATTATCTATAGAGTTCGAATTGCCCAACAGTGAGATGGCGGTAAAGCTGGGGGAGAAAGTCAAGGTAAAGTTGGACCGAAAATGCGACAAACTTGAACCGGTCCAAGTCACCAGAACGGGCAGGGGTCGAGTGATCGAAAAGCTGCCCTACCGGTTCGGCCACGAGGAAAGTCAGTCTGCGTACGTCGACAGGCTAGAAGGCGCGCTCGTCATACCTAACTTTCAGTGCATGGACGAGGGGAACTATTCCGTCACTGTTATGGCTGGCAGGGGCTTTGAACCTGTGTTCACGTCAAGGTTTATTGACATAAAAGGTGAGAGTAAAATGAAATAAATGTAAGCCATAATTGTATGAAACAATGTACAGGTATGCTGAGATGCATGAGCAATTGCATGGAGCCATATACGCTAATTATAATTGCATAAAATTATATTCTGTTATAAAATATACATATTTCCACCTTGTATATAGGGAACCTGACAAACTAATCCATGCAAATGGTACCATTATGTATGTGTATCATATCTCTGCACACACAGTGTCACACAAAAATTACCTGAAAAACATGCAAACAAAATTATTTATTTATATCTTTGGTCAATTTCATATACAGCTTCGTGCGAAGGTTGCTGCCCAGAAGACGCTACCGTGACTCCAACCCACAAGAGTAAGTTTGGCCAATTGACTCGGGGGTATTTTTCGGGTTTGTCACGGCACTCGATCCCGAAACGTCTGCGGTTTAAAGCACTTCTTATATAAACACCAAGGAGTTTGTTATCGGGGGAAACACATATGACAGTCAGCACTTTCGTTTATACTGTCATGTTTAAACATGTCGAGAAAAAAAAACAGGTTTTTTTTCGACTGGCATTTCCTTATACAATGTAAATAAAAGAAACGAGTGTAGATTAATGATTTTTGGCGAATATGCAGGGCACAAGAATTAGACAAATTCGACAATTTTCTCATAGAAAGTTGTTTATTCAAGCAAAGAGAGGATATGTAGCATAAGTTAAGTTTCATTGGAAAACGAAAGCGAGTCTTTGCCTCGCCCTCTTCATGGGCGATGACCGGCTTTGCGGACGATCAACTCGAGGTGGTACGGTGAGCAACTCGTACGTGAACACACACACATGCACATGCGCAAGCGATGTCGTACTTTGCCATTACGTATGACAAGATGATTATGTTTAAACATGCCACTTCTGGAATAGTGTACTTTCACATTCCTACTTGCGGAAATACCACACCATTGCTCTATAATAAGGCCCTATATTGGCAGTCAATTTCATCAATGTCTTGCACTCCGAAGAAAAACATAACAACTTGTGAAACGCCAACATGTATAGAGCTAGATATTTCATCAGTCGCTGTAGGGGTCCACTCAGAATTCAACAGAATATTTAATAGAAACTCAAGGTGGATTTGTTTGGGAGGATCGTTCATTACAACCCAAACACTCCTTCACTTTGAAATAATGGGTTTTTTTGTCTCGTAGGTACAGCGAATACCCAGGATGGAACCACTGCAATACCGGGAGACATCAAAAAGCTAGATGGTGCAGAGAATCAACCGGATAACACCGCCTACATTGTCGTCATAGTGGTCATTGTCGTTTTTGCGATCGCCTGCTTCGTCGTGGTGATACTCTACTATCGCCGCAAAATTCGTGATTTGACGAGGTAAAACCTTCATTGTGGGTCACTTTGTAATAAATTCAAATAATATGTCTTTGAAATGGGCCAATGGCTATAACAAAATGGTGTCGTAACTGACATGAATAACAAAACAGAATCGTCGAGCCGTATTGAAGTTTCCACACCCCATCCCACCCCTCCTCGTTTGCTTGAGCTTAAAATCACACATACCACATGTGGCGGGGGGTTCTTAGATTACATTCTTTAAATACATGTAACCATTTTTAATTTTTATTTGTGCTGTTTTTATATTGTATTCTCGACAGAGCGTACAATACGAGAGCGCCCGCTGACGCCACTGGAGAAACGGTTCGACTACGAGTTGACCCAAACCCAGCTGACACCACTAACACCGATGATTAGAACATTTCCTCTTGGAAATGGACAGATGAATGGTAATTGTTTTCGCGTGCAATTTTTGAGTTTATCCCGATTGCTGTTAATGCAATACAAATTTAGTCACTTTGAAACGAGATACCGAATGTTTAGTCATGGAATGGTTACTTAGCCAATTTCGATTTATTTATGGCCCGACAATAATACAGGCGTACCTATATATAATTGGTGTATCTGGTAGCAGACGTTGACATTAGAGGAAGATTACACTAAAATAAGGGGGAAAACTTCGTCTTTGCCATCGAATCGTGTTTCATTGGAGACGCCCGATCACCCTAACACTGGTGCCGATACACGAACCCACAGGTCTGCAGTTGCTCAAAATAACGAAAGAGTTATTATTGGTAGAAGAAACACACACACAAACCATTCGTTGAGGAGCAAAGGGTCAGTTGACTACAAGTTTATCTGAAACAGTTCAGGGTTGTACAAGATTCATCAAGCTTGGTGGCATTTAGGTAAATATTGTGCTCCATGCACCCGTATGAAAAAGATTCTCACAACATCCCACTAGAATGTTAGAGTTCTAGCAACATATTCAAAAATGATATATAATATACAAACACTGAAAAATGAACGTGCATTCTGCAAATCGAGAGGGTAGCATCGGGGTGGCACATAGAACATCCCACATAGAAAATCGGACTTGATACTTAATATTATAAAACGAAATGTCCAGAAACTAAGACGGAAATTGTTATATTATGTTTAGTAACTACACGAACTGTTTTAATATTTACCATGAAACTTTACAAGTGTTAAATTGACAGCTTTATTCAAATTAAGCAATTCATTATAATAGCATTTGATGAAATCAAGCATTTATAGATTTGATGTTCTCGACTCCAGAATTTTTGTGTCGAGCGATATATTGCTTAATATTGACACAGAAGAAAATGACATTTGGATTCCTTGACGCAGAATATGTTTATCTCTCGAAATGGTTCTAAAGAAGTTTGTTTTGTATTTAATTTCATGTGAGAGTATTCTAACATACACTTTATATTAAAGTGCAACAAGCGTTTACATTATTTCCCGCAGGAGTCATGTCCAAAATCGGTGTTTCCGTTCTAAACAAAAGTGTAGATATACAAAATGAACTATCAAAACTGTCTTCTGTTGGACTTATAGTCGGACATCAAAAGCTATTTGTACATTTCGTATGACGGTGTTTATGTTCCTGTCAATAACTTCATTGACTCCTGCAGAAATATTCATAAGAAAAACACTACCGTTATGCTGCACTGGTACACATTATTGCGTGGGAGACCAAAGTAAAATAATATATAATTCTAAATATCGTAACCCTTGATAAATGTAAAATCATTTTCTTTTATCACTTGAAGTTTACATTCATTTTGGAGGGTGAGAGAAATATAAAATTGTTTTTTTAGAGTGCCGAAGGGAGGTCTGCATTCATACCCTTTTTCCAACCGGGGTGGTGATTGTATTGGCAGTATTACTTGAAGACAAAATACGAGATTCATGATCAAGATGATATTTATTGGATTTGAGGGTTGTCTTTTGTACGAAAATGACGGGCGCTTGTGTGTACGAGTATAGCATAAGGTGAAGGTAAAACCCTATGGGTACATTCATATTTTGTTGACATACTGAGTCGAGCAACAATGTAAATTCTATCACAATAGATATTTATTATAGGACAATATTGTAGGGGCAATAGTGCCATAACTAAGCAATGGCGATATCTTACCTCGGGAGGTTTAAAACTAGAGTAGTTTACCAGTGTTTAAAACTGCATTAGCGGTATTAGCGTCTCATGTAACTGCTCTGAGTTGATGATCCGATTTTCGAGTGTTTTGCTCGGAAAATCCTTGGTATTTCCTTTTTCTGGATGTTAGTGCAGTATTTAACTTATATGATTTGAGTGCTTATATTGTAGTTTATATTTAATTGTTCAATTCTCAGTAATCTGATCTTTCCTCTTTTGTGTCGCTATGTACATGTATAAAAATGAAGATAAATTTGATCATAATGTATTATATACAGGTAGTAAGATATAAATCATTGGTCAAATTATTTAACAGCTAGTTTGATAGTTTATCAGATTACTTGTGGTCAGTAGCATAATTTGCATTTTTTTTAATACGGTGTATAAAATTGGTCGAATAAAGATATATCAACTGGCCTTAGTAATTTTTTGTCACACAGTTTAGCCTTCGGGTAGTTATTAATTTTCTGTGTAAAATACCTATCAAAATCCTCAACCTGCCTGGGTCACTGCTCCCAATGCATTTTCCTGGTCCCTAGCCCTTGATATGATGACTCAATTTACAAAAGTTGGTTTGTCCAGGGACTGTCGGGTTTTAAGTTTCCTGTATCGCGCGCACACCAGGAACTAGTCCAAGCATTCGATACAAAATAAAAACATGTCTAGTTGAGAATGACTTACAAATAAATCAACTGGATGTCTTTCTATTTTCTTTTTTATTTGAAAGTTATTTATTGATTTATTAAGCCGTTTTCAATTTTTTTTTTTTTTTTGTTTTTTTTTTTTTTTCAAGAGCCTAATAATCGTGGTTGGTTTGCACAAGCAAGGAGGAAATGATTTTTGATTTTTCAGCACACAGCAAACAAAATTCTGTAAAGTCTGGTCCTTTGGGATTGTTTGTTTATTGTTTAATATAATATTGCTTGCCAGAGCTAGAGAGGGCCAGTCTTCTTTGGGTTGCAGACCAGTAGATAAACTGCCATAGACTCCAGAAAAATACAACTCTCCAAGGTGTTGAGACACTCATCAAATCCAAGTTCACCATCTTTCATTTCCCTCTTCAATTTTTTGGGGGTAATCCAATGACCCACGGGTGAAATTTCCATCCAAAGATGATCACCCTAATAAGTCCTGAATTATTAGCCCATCGCAAAACGAAGCAATTTTAGGGCCCAATTTCATCCGAATTTCACAGAAATACGAGTTCGCTGTCCTGTTCACGGCTTCCACCCTTCTATTTACAAACCCTGAAGTTCATGGCCCTCAAAATGTTCTAAAGCGGACGCGTTGAGGGCATGTGCGATTTGGACAGTGTCTAGGCAATTTCGGGCCTATTTTCTGGCATCCTCTGTTTCCTTGTTTGTGGCGTCGTCGTCAATGTAATAATAGTCGCAGTCGTGTTAATTTCCGGAACAACTTTCCCCAGGCCCCGGATGAAGTAATGTCATAACTATGTATACGCTTTGCATTGTTGAGAATTAAGGGTCAACCCCATCTTCGTATACTCTTGAGCCATTGTCTTTTAATTTCCATTTGACATTAATGTATGTATAAAGCTTTATAGAGATGAAACTTTTTCAAGGACACTCAGTCGAATGTTTCCTGCGTATTTTGATCTCGGGGGAAAAATACCCAATTTCCTAGATTTATATCCTGATATACGCCAGAAAACAATTGATTAGTGTTCTCGTTTGTTCCTGGCGTTTTTTGTATAGTTCCTGGTTTATCAGTTTCAAACATAATAATCCTTGGAGGCCAATAGCAAACGAAAGAATGCCGAATTCCTTTCATTACTTCAAGGTTTTTCAATCGTTTTATGATAGATGGATATGTGGGTATGTCGTAATATCGTTCCACTTTCGATTTTCCTCTGATTAGGCTATACCTAAACATTCTGTTTCTCAAATATTTCCTTGTCAACAGCTCTTTTCCAAAAAACATTTCTCAACAGGCTGTTTGGGCTATACTGTACTGAGAACCCTGCACACAGTGGCGAACATGTGAGAGTCCTGGAGGACTATGCAAT
Organism: Patiria pectinifera; assembly: GCA_029964075.1. Classification (NCBI taxonomy): domain Eukaryota; kingdom Metazoa; phylum Echinodermata; class Asteroidea; order Valvatida; family Asterinidae; genus Patiria; species Patiria pectinifera. The sequence continues at coordinate 5,759,331 of CM057130.1, read as the reverse complement.
CAGGAACAAAATCCACACATCATGGCCAACTCCGTACTGCTGCTATCTGTATTCACTGGTCGGCAATATTAAATTGAAAGCAAGGGTAAAATCCTCATTTAGGGAACTTGCGAATATAATTTTTTTTAAAGTTATTTATAAATTAACACCGGTCTGCTCTGATGAATCATTTTACAATTTGTGATTAAACACGTTTAAGCTGCATTCCAAAAAAAGAAAGTGTGGCTTGGAAGGCATAAATAGCTGGCACCTCTCATTCAACAGTTTCAATGTATAAAATACATTCAGGGAACACGATCATTACTTCCTTGTGAATAAGGTCTTCCAATCGGAATTCGCAAAACTTAAACCACACCCAATATACTGTTTGTCCCGAAGACTCGTTTGGCGACCTACGGTGACCGTGCTTTTTCCAGCTCTGCACCGCGTCTCTGGAACTCGTTACCAGACGAGTTAAGGGCAATACACCAATTATCTCTCTTCACGTCAGATACTGTGCGCCTTACAAATGCTTTGTTATTATTATTATTATTACTATACGAATCCGGTCACGTGATCACTGCCCACACGAGGCCCCCTTCAATGGACAAACCACTGTGCAAGCTATTGAGCAAAGCTACTGCCACATGACATATTATCAGAATAGCTAGCTCAATATTTTCGCCATTGAAGGGATCTTTCGTAGTATACAGAGCGTGCCCAGAATACATTAAGTTCTAGTTCAGCCAAAGGTTATTGACTTTTTTTTATAAGCTGCACCCTCTTATGCACATTCTCCAGCCCCACCGCAGTACAGCCGGAATGAAAGTTGATATGTCGTTGTTCGTTGCAGTAACATTTCGCACTTATTTCTATCAACAAATAACACCTTTGCTACATCCTTCATTCTTCATTATCTTTTTTGCACTATTTTCTGGAATTTACCATTGCTTACCGCCTATCCAGCGGAATGACAAATGCAATTCATGATTCACAAAACTTACACCGGCCTGAAAGCATCAGCTTCATGCCTAAAAATAACGATGATGCTCTACGCTGGATTGAGCCTAGACGGGAATTCCCCATATTTCGTAACAGCAAACAGCCCCGCATAGTATGCCTCGCCGTATATAACACGGAATACGAGGCGATAATCATAATGTTCCGCTGCGTCCGATCGCACCACACCGTGTATGTACTGCATGAGTGAATACACAGCATCCTTCCAATTAGGTAGGCACTCTTGTTTCATGAAATATTATTTGATAGGGATCATTATTCGTGGTAGACACCTAGGCGAAGTCAACAGTATCCCGAATAGCCATTGTGCGTTATTTGGGCAGACATGATCATTGGTCTTATAAAGGAAGAGTTCGTTAACCCGAGGTGTTTGTATATGGCCATTTGCCATACGTATGCACAGTTTGCCGATTGCTCAAAGCTTCAATCCCCGGATGTACATGTAAACCCACGTATGCCCGTGCAAGTTGGACTTGTATATCGGTTTTCTGTTCATAACTTTCTAAAAAAAAATTAAGCTTTTTGGGATAATCTTATTAAAGTCACCTTATTTATTCAAATTTCCATTTAAGTTTTATTGATATCCTGTAGTATTGTAACCCTATAGTTTCGCAATATTTGTAACTGGTCTTATTTTTCTTTCATTGAAATGAATCTAGTCGAATAATCATATAGAGTGTTATACCTGAAAGAAAATAAACACATTTAAAGAAGAATTCGTCATCACTTTTTTTCCCCAGGTGTGCATATAGTATTGCGTCACCCAAAATGCTCAGTGTAGTCAATATTGCGACATCTATGGAGGGAAAATCCCCAGTTATTTCATAATAGATGAATGACTCACTTTTGGACTTTTGGCGGCTTTTTATAGCTTAATAAACAAATATTTGGACAAGACATGGGTTTAAATCAAAACGGAGGGCTCCTCGTGTGTATGTAGTGCCAAACAGTGGTTTAAATTCGTGCCGGTGAATTGAGGGGATGACCCCAAAAAAAAATGCCCGATCGTGCATGGATAATCGAAAAGCGGGGGTTGCTGAACACCACATTACACTAGGGGGCGTTCTTCATATAGATGTATATCAATGTAGGCCTATACATCAAAACGGTGCATTTTCAAAGCTCCTGTACTTTGTTTCTCCACTTTTCAGTGCTATTAAGTACATTTTGGTTGCAAGGTTCGGATGTTCTAAAAATACTTCAAAATCTGCGATTTTTTTTTTCTCATCACGAACAAGTGGGGGATGATTCTATTGCACATCCCCCGGTTTAAAAGTGGGGGATATAATGCCTCCCTTCCCCCCCCCCCCCCGGGAGGATTTACGCCTCTGGTACCAAAATCAACTTCCCGATGGATATACTTTCACTCCTCGGAAAAGTATTGCATTATAAATCTTTATTTTGGTCATGTATCCGGGTTCATGGACCGTGATAAACAAAGCGGAATGCCATAAGGTCATAGGGTCATAATTTTCGACGGCTACTTGTCTGCAGTTGGGAAGTCTGTTGTATCTACTCTGTGCATGTGATGTGCGTGTGCCACTATGTACGAGGAATAAATGCTAATTGCTATTTCGGCTTAATTGGGCCCAAGAGACTTTGGCTGAGTCTGATTATGTATGCCTCACATTTCCTTCCTCCTCCTTAACTATTTGGCTGCAGGTAGGTGTTTAGCACGTCGATCAGTATGGTGTGTTCTCATGTAATTTGTAATGTAATTACAGCATTCCGTTTCCTGGAGGGCACAGGTGTTAAATTATTGATGGTTTAATGTTGATGTTATTGTATTTGATGTTCAAACATTATTGTTTAATCAATTTGCAGTTCCGGGTTTGATTTATTTGTTTTCCAAGCCTACTGTCCAATCCTTCCCCTCGTCTTTCCCTGCCATCCTGTTGACCCTGGCCTATCTTTCCATGACCCCCAGTGGCGTAGCCGGTTGAGATTAGATTTTGAGTTTCTAACAAAATTATCATTGATCTACATGACGCCCCCCATGAAATGTTCCAGGCCCCCAGCGCCCCCCCCCCCCACTGAAAAATGCCTGGCTACGCGACTGATGACCCCTTACCCCACCCCTTACCCTTACCCCACCCCACGCACATGAAAGTTACCCACCACGCCTCTCGGAAAACCAACAGCTGTTTCTCTAAGCACACCCGTCTCAGTATAGCTGGTCCTGCACATCCACTGCTTTACATCACAGTTTTTTTTCTCTCTGATGATTTTTTACATCTCACAGTTTTTTTTTTCTCTCTGATGATTTTCTTTGATGAACACAGGTTAACCACAAGATAATGGATGCCTCTTCCTTCTTGATGGCTCTGCTCCTCTGCGTGCTCCTACTGGAGACCGCCCTTGGTATGAAAAAACTAAAAGAACTTCCCAAAATCTTCATCTTGATGAAGATTTTAAAGAAATTGTTTAACAATCGTGTTGTTTAGATTAACCGAGTAGGCCTATAGTCTTAGCACACTAAAAATGCGGTGTATTATATTGAAAATAATTTATCTCCGTTCTGTGTGGAAGAGTCCTAACTTTTATTATTCCAGAATGAAATTCTCAATGCAAGACAATATAATAATGGGAAAAAAATTAGTCAAGCTAGTCCCAGATCACAAGAAATTCTCGATTCAAAATGGATATTTACTGGAAGTCTTTTTCATGCAACTGGTCTACACACTGGTCCGTCTTTGGCCAATTTAATGGCGTTACCGGGTAATCCCATACGATAGCACTTGTCAACAGTCTGTATCCAGTCTGAGTCACAATCGACAGTCAGTCTATCTGTCACTGACTCATTCAGTCAGTGAGAAAGTTTAAAAGAAGATACTAGGCCGGCCCTCTGGGACCGTAGCACATGGTAGAAGAATGAGAATCTCTAGAATCCAGTACACTGTACAGATTGAAATGAAACCTTCAAAACAAAACAAATTGCAAAACCACGCGTAAAAGATGTCTCATCTGAAAACAAAATGGAACCCCCCTTTTAAGCTCTGACAGGAGCTTCTGCATGTCACTTGGTGATTGGTCGGTCGGTCGGATGGTCTGTCTGTCTGTCTGTCCCCGAAAATTGACTTAAAGTATGGTGTTCCATATGTGCCATCGGCGTCGCATTTTTCGGCGTCGGATTTTTAAGCTCTGGCAGGGATCATTGTGATCGATTTCATGCAAGACTTCTTGCAACACGGCCAGAGCTTATTGTGCACTCGCACTTGTTTTCTAGGGTCTGCCGCAACGCAAATCTACATGGAGACGACAGGTGTCTGTGTAGCTCCCGGGGATGCACTTGAGTTGTACTGTACACTGCGCTCGGCATCCAGGAAAGAGACACAGGTGTCTTTCGGCAAGGAATCCACGCCGATCGACGACACGAGTCACACCCAGATTCTCGCCTTCACTCCAATGTGTCGACAGATCGACTCGGACTACAAGTGGGATCTGAAGGTGAGGCTGACAGTGCATGCTGCATCCGTGAGCGATGAGGGCGTCTACTGGTGTCGGGCAGTAGAAAATGGCAGAACGTACACATCGAGTGCCACCGTGTTTGTCCAACGACAATCAGGTAAGAGAACCATGGCATTTCACGTATAGGCACCCGCTATTCTCTTTGTGCATTGAATCGCCATGTGAGAGCAACCTGAGACGCACCTGGGCTGCGTTCCATTTACGCAAACGTTTGCGCGAGTGGGACGCCGACCTGCAAATAACATATCTCGGTAGAATCGCGTCGGCAGCATGTGAAATATTGTCCGATTACATGATATACAAATGGACGCGGAAGGTGCAAAATCTGAGACAACATTTCACATTGCGCAACATTTCACATTGCGCAGCATTTCGCATTGCGCAGCATTTCGCATTGCGCAGCATTTCGCATTGCGCAGCATTTCGCATTGCGCAGCATTTCGCATTGCGCAACATTTCGCATTGCGCAACATTTCGCATTGCGCAACATTTCGCATTGCGCAACATTTCGCATTGCGCAACATTTCCCATAGCGCAACATTTCGGATATAGTACGCGACTTCCGCAACAAGTTATTGAGCAACTTATGAAGTCATTTTAGGTGATGTTGTCACTCTATGATCTTCATAAAATCGGCTTGTAGGTTACTTAATCTATTTATAAACTCGTTCAAGTGGCCGAATTTTTAGAGCCTCCCTTTCCAATATGTTAAAGGGATCACTGAACCTCTGTGGCGTTGTTACACCCCAACTATGTAGTTGGGACGATCCCAACTATACAGTTAGGATCGCCCCAGCTATAATACATGTATTGTTGGGACTGCATGTCCCATTGGGACTATACAGTTGGGACCAAATTTGACTGCCCCAACTGTGGTTGTGACCGTTGTTGGGACTGTCCAATTACAGTTGGGAACATGATAGTTGGGGCGTAGCAGTACTAAAAAGGTGCGTACATTATATCCCCATGTATCTCAAAGGGAATTTCAGCAAAATGTTGGGGAAAGGAAAACAAGTTTTCTATCAAAAACAGAGCTCTTTCATCAGACCAGCTTTGAGAACATTTTAGATATTACTTTTACAATTTAATTTACTCTCTATAATCTAGAGTTTGAATTGCCCACCAATATGGCGGCAAACCTGGGGGAGTTTGTCACTGTCCAGCCGGACCGAAAATGCGACCACAAAGCACCAGTCCGAGTCACCCGAACCAGCAGGGATGGAATGGTCGAAGAGCTTCCCTACCGTTACAGCCACGAAGGTTATCAGCATGCGTATGTCGACAAGATAGACGGCGCGCTCGTCATTCCAAACTTCAAGTGCACGGACGCGGCCAAGTACAATTTCACTGTAATGGCAAGCAGGGGCTTGGAACCTGTGTCAACGTCAAAGTCCATTGACATAAATGGTAAGATTAAAATGTAAATCAAATAGGTATGCTATACGATGCACGACTTCTGATGTATGTACATGTACATGTACATGCATATTGGTTTACAGGGTGAGTAAATAAAGTGTCACTTTGGATTAGTCTCCCACAAAAACGGGAAAAAGTTACCAGGGTTATTTTCAGTCAACAATCGGTCTGGGCATACGTTCACTAGCTCTGCAGACCATCCGTGTTCTTCGCCTCAACTATGCATTGCTTTGAATGGCAGACACATGGAAGGTCGAGCAGCAGGACAGTGAAAGTGTGAACCTTACCTGTAATTCAGATCCAAGTTCAGTAAATATAATTCCATTTCATTCATATCCTATTCTGTTGTTACTTATTTTTCCTCCATTGTCCAGAGGCCCATTGTTGCCATTGTGTCGATAGCAAGAGGCCTATTCTGAACATTGTGTTGGCAGTGTTTTCGTGTAGTCACAGAGAAAGGCCTGTATCCAATTCATGCATGGCTGAATATCAGTGAAAATTTTACTGAACGTGATAAATACCCAGACCGATTGTTGGCTGAAAAAAACTCTGGTATTAAACTTTCCCGTTTTTTGTGGGAGACAAGAACTAATCCAAAAGGATTACTCACCCTGTGTACGTGTACTCACTTAATTTTAAAGAGTGTACGTTTTCATTTTGATTTTGTAGGGAAGATAACGTATCTGTGTCTCTTTACACACAGTGTCACGAACAAATCAGCACACAAACACGCAAAAAAAATAATTAATTGGTAGCTTTGGTCAATTTTCATATACAGCTTCGTGTGAAAGTTGCTGCCCAGAAGACGCGGTTCCAGTGACTCCAACCCTCAAGAGTAAGTTTTTACATGGCCAATAGACCTTTCTCGGGGTGCGCCACCTTGAAAATAAAAGCGAGGCAAATAACGCTAACAAAAATGGTGGCTGTAACTACTTTGCGAGAGTTACTCATTCACCGCACACACTATTTACGCCGCCATGTTTGTTTGCCTCAGTTTGATTATCAAGATGGCGTATCCTGAGAAAGCTCTGTTGAGGGTGTTTTTTCGGGGAAAGGAACGGGTTGTCACAGCACTCGAGCCCAGAACGTCCAGCGGTTCAAACCACTTCCTTTGTAAACGTCATAAGGATTATCTGGGGGAAGTATGGCAATCAGCACTTTTGTTTCAACTGTCATATTATGTTTCCATTGTTTCGACTGGTATTTCCTCATTATGATGGGAAGAGATGTGTGTGGTTTAATGATTTTTGCCGAATATGCCAGACAAAAGGTTTAGACATGTTCGTTAAATGTTCTCATTAAAAGTTGGTTATTCAAGCAGAGAGAGGCTTAATATACAAATTTAACATAGCTTAAGTTGCATTTGAAAGCGAGTCTTTGCCTCGTCCTCTTCACGGGCGATGACCGCCCCTGCTCGTGATTAACTCAGGTGGTGAGCAACTCGTGGACACACACACAATAATGGGCAAGCACGCGGTCGTACTTTTCACCATTACGTCTGACAAGGCATTACTACCTGCCACTTTCGGAATAGCGTACTTTTGTATCCCAACTTGCGGAAATACCGTACGTATACTGTACATTGCTTTATCCAGCCCAAGTTTTATATTGGCAGTCTTTCGCGTATATGCCTTGCGCCCCCAAACAAAGCCATAACAACTTCCTTCTGTTCAACATAATATTTAATAGAAACTAAAATAAGGTGAATTTGTTGGGGAGGATCTTGATTACAAACCACAACACTCCTTCACTTTTTGAACTGAGTTTCTTTATCACTTGGGTACAGCAACTGGCCAGGCTGAAACCAGTTGCAAAACCAATGAAGCACTAGGAACCGTAGTCGCCCCAAACCGAATGCTGGATGCAGAGAATCAACCGGATAACGGCGCTTACATTGTCATAGGACTCCTTGTCGCCTGGGGGATAGCCGTCCCCCTTATTGTGCATTTCTGTCACCGGCGCAAGAACCGTCGATCCTCCAGGTGAAACGTTTGTATCTTAACAGATTAATGACTATAGTAATTGTATATAATTATACATGCGTCTATGACATCGGCTCAAGGATTAGGGTTGGCGTGGGCATACAGGAACTTCTGAAATCTCCTTGTCTCGTTATGGACCCATTTTCATAAAACTGAATGGTTCCAAGGGTGGGTCCAGAACACAATTGTGGGGCACCAAAAAAATGGGTCCGAAAAATTACGGCGTGGGGTTCGGGCCCCCGCTCAAGGGCCCCGATTTTTTTTTGGATTCTAAATGCTCTGTGCAAGCTGAGGCAATTTCTGACCATTTTAACCAATTGCTTTTTAGGAAATGTGTACGGGTGCCTGCCTTTATTGCGACGTCACTTTTTTTTTAAATGGTTCATGTTGTGGGCCATGGTCTCCGTTGCCCCCCTCCCCTTAACGGTTCTTGAGTGCTGAATGGTAATAACATATCAACCGATGGAAACCAACTTGCTCATGAAAGTATGTTATCATCAGCCCAGGGCAAGTTCGCGCAAGAACTACTGTTGACCGTTGGTAATAGTTCGACTAAAGTTAGCCCGAACTATTAGTCGACTATTTGGAACCAACCTACTGGGGCTGGTTGCATCGCTGGTAACCAATAGCCGCGCCCATTCATAACGTACAGCAGGGAGCCAGGATCCAAGAGTTTTGCGATGACATTTTGACCAGCGTTTGACTAGAGACGTTCGCACGTTGCTATTAGAGCGCAGGCGTAAGGTACGTCACAAATCAACCACTAGTCGACTAATGGTCCTTGCCCGAACTTGGCCTCAGCTGACAATGACGTAATGCCGCGCCGCACTATAGTTGTGTGGATTTTGATAGAACAAAAGTACTTTAGCATTAATGAACCCTACAAAAAAGGAGACAGTATTTTCAATTTTGCGATAATGCAACAGAAAAGTTTAAATATATTTCGATTCAGAGATGAGGGGAGTTTATACACTCTAAAAAAAATCCCTGGTCAGATTTTATCCGAAATCTGTGTCATACGCATGTATTTGACCTGATACTTTCAGGGTCACAATTCTAATTTTTTTCCGATTCATGTTCCCCGGTCTAAATGATATTTTTGCCGAGGTTGACCGAGCGGAATGTCATTTTGAGCCGAAAAGGTGACCATTTTGACCTTGAAAATTATCAGGTCAAATTATGACCCGGATTCCGGGTCAAATCCGATCCAGGACTTTCAAGAGTGTGTCTGAATTATAACACTCAGATTGATTCTTGTTTTTGACAGTACAAGCAATGCAGAAGATGGAGAGAGTGGAACCAGGGAACCGCTTAATATACAGGTGATCCCAAACGGCCAAGCCCATAGGCAGTGAAAATAATGAGGAATCAATCAAAACTGGACACGGGCCGAAACAAGAAAACAAATTCGCCATATTTATACATTTGTAAAACATTTCATTTTTTACATTGTGTCCTGAATCGATTAGGTTCAGAATATGACGATTCAGGACACAATGTAAAAAACGAAATGTTTTACAACGGTATAAAGTTCCAACGTTCAAGGGTTTTTTTTTTCAGTATTAGATCATAGCAAAACCTAGAAAAATCCCGTTTTGAAAAATTCATTACTTTTAGGTCTGCCTGATTCGCAAGAATACGTCATACATTTAAGCTCTGGAGTGGTATTCACAATTACTAAGTCAGCTTTCAATGCATATTTGAAGCCACTTAAGGGTTGTAATTATCATCCTATGGAGTGTAAAGCAGGGGTTCTTTTAAAGTTATGTGCTTCTCCCAAACCAGAAAAGTGGGGGAATGAAAAGAAAAAAAAAGAAGAGGCCGTAAGCCGATATTATGATTGTAAATTTAGCTTCAATCACACAATTTAAAGTGCCGGAAGTTGTGTAAAATGCTAGAGTGAACTCCTGAAAATCATTGAAGGGCATCAAATCATAGCATCAAATGCTGCCTTCCACCCCCCCCACCCCCCACCCCCACTTTCTAGCTTTGCCTCGACCAGTCGAAAAAAAATACTCTTTTCCCAATACCAATATCCCATGACAAAATCTTGGGGTGGGCCACTGGTGTGCTTGACCAAAATATTACAAAATAAATACAATTACCTTTATCTTCAAAGGTGGATTTGTTGTGATCAATTCCTACAGTTACTGAGAAAATTGCATTCTCTACTGCAAATGCCTTATCAACCTCAAAAGCCCTCTATCGTAACATTTCCCAAAATATAACTAAAAAACAAGAAGAATATCATAACACAAAACGAACTGAACTCTTAACTTTGAAAAAGGCTTATAGGCCTATATGTAAAATATAATTGTGTATATATAAGATAAGTTTACATTGAAATTTAACAATCAATTAAATAATTAAACTAAAATGATGTAAATGTGCTTTGAATGGATGTCATTATCAAATACAAATCGGAGTATTAAAAACTATACATTAAAATGTGTATTTAAGTGGATGTTAAAACGAGTGAGGGCACTGTTTTCCTAGCCACAAAACTCAAGTTAGAGCCGGGATGGTCGAGTTTTTGTATCTCTCAGCTCTGCAACGAGGGATAATTAGACTAGAGAAGGTGACGCCCGTACGTTTTCTACCCGTACTATTTGATTTTCGAGGAGGGAGCATATTTCTAAGCCTTTGAGAGTTCATGAGTTTATGTTTAAAACTTTAAAAATGTGATTTCTTCAAGATTCCAAAGTAGAAATTCTAGGGCCTTAGTACCAATCATTGTTTATCTTTCGAAATGTTTCTTTTGTTTTTTTTTGGTACTAATTTTATGTGAGTCTATTCGTGGACAAATATGTGTGCCATGATTTTTGTCTAACATGCACTTTATATTAAAGTGCAAACGTTCACATTATTTCCTGCAGGAGTCAGCTTCAAAATCTGTTCCAGTTTTTAGCACAGATCATGTGTCGAGATCAATACTGTTGTTTATCTGGACATCGAAAACTATTTGCATATTACGTATGACGGTAGTGTTTATGTTTTTGTTAAGGCTTGATATGACTCCTGCGGAAATATGTACAAGAAAAAATTATACCGTTATGCTGCACTGGTACACACTGATGCACGTGGGAGACCAAAGCGAGATAGACAATGCAAAATTATAAACATTTTCACCCTTGAAATGAACCGTTATTTCAAGTATGAATGGATTTTTTGAGGAGGCAGGGCGAGAGAAATAAGTTTGTTTTGGGAGTGGCTAAGGTAGGGCTACATTAATGCCCCCTTTTTCCAACTGGGGTGTGCCGATATACGTTGACAATTCTTGAAGACAAAATACGAGATTCATGATCAAGATGATATTGATTGGATATGAGGGTTGTCTTTTGAACGCAAATGACGGGCGCTTGTGTGTACGAGTGTAGCATAATGGGAAGGTAAAACCCTGTGGGTACATTTATATTTTGTTGAAATACTGAGTCGAGCAACAGTAGATATTGATAGGAAGAAATGTAAGTGCAAATGCACGATGTTTAAAAAATCAGATTGATATATTTGTACTAGAGTCTACTTGTAACTTCTCTGAGTTGATAAACAGTTTCTACTGTAATTGTTTTGTTGGAAACACCTTGGTATTTCCTCTTTTTGTAATGTTTGAGATAATTATTATAATTATATATAATTTGAGGTTTATATCGCTGTGTATTTTTGACCTCGTTCAGTGTCCAGTAATCTAATCCTTCCGCTTTTGTGTCGCTATGTATTTATAAAGAAGAAAGCTAAATTTGATCCTTCGATCGTAATGTATTATACAGTATGATGTAATTGGTCATATAACAGCTAGGCTAATAGTTTATTAGATTATTTGTCGTGGCTAGCAGCATAATTGGCCATTTAAGGGATATAAACTGGCCTGAGTATTGTATTTTGAATACATCCTCTTAATGTTGTTACGTGATTTATACAACTATTTAAAAAAAAAAAGTAGTCATGTCTGCCTCACCATACTTGGTCAATAGACCGATCGCATTAGACAGTCATATATGGGGTGTGTTTTGTTATGTTAATTCATGAATGCACAAGAAGTCTACTCATGCGCACACTGCAAAAACTGCAGTGTTAAATTTACACCATTGGTATCTATATAGGACCATCTGGTGTTAGATTTTACTGGTGTTGTCCTATATAGACACCGAATGGTGTTAAATTAACACTACAGTTTTTGCAGTGTATCCCTGTAATACACACCTCCAAATTGGCCACAGTTCAAACCATCCTCATGTATATAAGAATGACGTCAGTGATTTTCTAGTTGAAGCTTGCATTTTTTTCTTTCAACGATAAAGACAATATTTGTTCGCCGCAATCAATGTTTTTTGATACCTTTTTTTTCCATTCAAATTCATTTTTCATTGCTGTGCTATAATATATTCCGTTTATATATTTCTCCTTTTGAAGAAGTTCATTGTACCATTAAAATGAAAAGTAATGAGCTATTATGGCTGTGTGTGAGGCTTGAAATTGATTCACCGACTCTTTGCCCCCTAAAGTTATGTATATATTTTTGGCAGAATGATTTCTAACCGTAACTACCCCAAAAAACACTCATGGTGAAATTTTAGCTTGGTATTCTTCAGTAAAATTGAGGAATAATCACTTGGAGATGGGTAAAAATGAATTTTATTTTCGACCTCTCACAACCGGCATTGTCGTTCCTATAATTATAGGTCTCCTTAATACGCTGCTAATGATGTTTGTTTTCATTTCGTCTACTTGCGTGAAAACGTTTCCATATTATCGCTTTGCCATTAACAATTTTATGATGGCCTTTATAGTTTTGGAGGTGATTTTCTTAAAACGTTAATGAACCAAAAATAATTATGCGATGCATAATTTGACGTCACTAAGCGTTCGCTGCGAAACTTGCCGGAGTTGAAATGTGTTTAACTTTTCACGGCGAATTCGCAGCGCGAAAAATGTCACAAATTCGTGTTCGCGTTCGCTTTGCGCCTCGTATGAACCGGCCTTCATCGCACGTTCATTTTGACCAGGTTGCTGACCGGTAAATAAACTGCCAGAGACCCATCTCCAATGTTTTAGAGACACACATTAAATTAAAGCTATTTTCATTTTTTCATCATCTTTCGTTTTGTGTGAAAAAAATCTCTGACTGCGATTTCTGGCCTGAAAACAAGCACTCTGTTTGCGGCTACCTTACTATAGGGCGCCCCCAACGGGCGTTAATTGAGTTTTTGCTCCTCCCGACCCCAAATTACCCCCCCCCCCCCCCTCTTTGTTCGCTCAAAATTGCTGTGATCGGAGGACGGTCCATCGGCCCTATTCAGATTTTGGGCGCATTTGTTGCGGAACCGCCATTGGTGACCCCTTTTGAAACGCTGCCCCCCCCCCAGGTTCCGCCCCCCCTGAAAAAAAACACTCCGCAAACATTTGACAACAAACGGTGGAAGGCGCCATTTTGAAACTATAAAGAAGCGTGGTTTTGAAAAATTTCTCCAAACCACTTGTACGGCACGAGGAAGGATGGATTACTCATATTTCATCAAAAAATTGCGAGAAAAAAATCTCTGACTGCGATTTCTGGCCTGAAAACAAGCCCTCTGTTTGCGGCTACCTTACTGTTGGGCGCCCCAACGGGCGTTAATTGAGTTTTTGCTCCTTCCGACCCCAAATTACCCCCCCCCCCCCTTGTTCGCTCAAAATTGCTATGATCGGAGGACGGTCCATCGGCCCTATTCTGATTTTGGGCGCATTTGTTGCGGAACCGCCATTGGTGACCCCTTTTGAAACGCTGCCCCCCCCCCTCCCCCCAGGTTCCGCCCCCTGAAAAAAAAACACTCCGCAAACATTTGACAACAAACGGTGGAAGGCGCCATTTTGAAACTATAGGTAGTAGACCAGTAAATAAACTTCCATAGACCCCAATGGTAAATGCTCCCACTTCAAAAATTCGGGAAAAATACTCACAACTCTTCAAGGTGTTCGAGACACACATCAAATTAAAGCATATTTCATCATCTTTCATTTTCTTTTCAATTTTCGGGGGGTCAACTGATGATTTTTAGGAGAAATTTCCATCTGAAGATGATCACCCCTGAAAATAGTCCTGAAGCCCATCGCCATTTTGAAAAATGATGCCTACACTCCATTGCAAAGTAGAGCGCTTTTAGGGTCCAAATTACATCAAAATTACACAGAACTGCAAGCTCCCAGTCCTGTGCACGGCTTCCACCCATATTTTTTACAAACTCTCAAGTTCATGGCCCACAGCATGCTCAAATACCGAAGATTTTGAGGGCATGCAAATCGTGATTTGGCCGGCGCAGGCAATTTCGGACCGATTTACTGGTCTGCACCCATAGCGCGTGAGGATATATGCCGAGGATTGACCGCGTACGGGACGAAAAACGACGAGAGCATTGACCAAGGCTAACAATGCCATTGTTTCCTTTGTGTGAGCAAACAAGGACATCTCGCCGGCTTGATATGTGGGGCAACAGTTTGACCGGACCCAAGGCTGAAATAGCTGCATGTGCATAGTTGCATCGATATAGCACTGTTAAAAGCAGAATTTTGACGTCTGAACTGTAGAGTGACCGTTGTTCATATCTTAAGGTACGTATACGTTGTTTTTAGATGAGGATTTACTTCAAATTACTACTGAGTAGTAAGTAACCTGTACTGTGCATTTCTTTCCACACAATATTGTGCACAACAGTATTCGGTAGTACTATTCGGTCATTGAGTCCAAAGAGCCCGTTACGGTTAAGTAGGCCTACAGACCTTTCTGCGCTTGGTTGGCAAACTGCATTTTTGCCAACCACGGCCTGCAAAACTATGGAAGGTCCAACACTGCAAAAATGAAGAAGAGTTATAACAGATCACCAAAATATTATTTGATACTTGAAAATACAACATTTTCAACATAGCTACAAAATAATGCCTACATATGCCTTTTTATATATGTGTTCATGGCGTTATGAGGACTTTTTTGGAAAAATATGTTGCCAACCACGGCTTCAATTTATGCGCTTACGGCAGCCCATACAAAATGGCGCCAGTGTTTACAAATAAAAGAAAGGCCTATATTCCAAAGAATTACATACTCATGATACGGACGGAATCCTAACTTGGGTGTTTCGGTTGGCGGTGGCTGCTTGCGAAAGCAGTAATAGTACAGGCATTATAGATTACGGCTGTTCTAGTCTCATAAATAGGCCTATGTCCTTTATGACATATCAAAAGTCGGAAATCCAAGTTGTGGAAAATATTGAAAAATACCGAAATCGGTGATGCCACCATTTCCCATAGCCGTCTATGTAAAAAAATAGATTGATGCATGTCTTCTTGCAGACAGGGCTCTGGAGTCCTCTGACACGTGCAAAACTAAATCAGGCCCACTTTACTCACAGTTTAGCCAGCAAATTTCTCAAAAAAGTCCACTGGGGCAAAGAAAATGTCCTCACTATTTCACCAACCAAGTTTGCAGACTCAATTCAATTTTTAATAAAGGAGACTTTTCCTCAATATTTTGCACATGAGAGGGAAGTCAAGTGATTTAAAAATGGGGCTAAATACTAGACTGGTACATGTCCAACCATGGTCCAACTATTTGAAAAGACTTACCTCTTTTCAGTGTCAATAGTCTGGTGGCTTGACTATGGAGAAATGAGTAGTAAATTGAGACTAGTTTCCGTTTCATGCCACATGTTTCTTTAATTATTTGGCATGGTTGATTGATGCAGTACTGAAGCTGTGTTAGACTGGTTGTTTTAGGCGCCAGTCTATTTTCTTGTTTTGCATGTTTTCAATACCTTAAAGCTATAGTCCATCATTTGTAATTAGTGCATTTTGTTCGTTTGAAGCAACAAAAGTGTTCAAAATCTAATGAAGGATACTGAGCAACTAACCTGATGAAGTTTCAGCTAAGCTTCAGCTGTACATTCCGAGAAAAGCAGCATTCTAGGATCTCAATTTCACATCAAAAGTTACTGAATCATGTTTTGAATTGTTTTGAATTGCAGCTATACGCAGCGTCGCGCACTGATCCGACGAATTATAACAACCGCGCGCGCGTGTGCGTCGTTCCAATGCTTGCGCGCGCTGCGCCGAATAACAAAACGAACTACTAATTTAAATTTTCCTACGGTGCTTCTTAAGAATCACCGTTGAAAATGCTTTCTTTCGTTGATTTCTTCAAAATGACAGCATCCCAGAAAGAATAATTTCACAGGGAGTTTAGTTCCCTTACTATCTTTCAACCAAGTTTGTTTTTCAACAGTAATTACGCCAGTTACTTTTCAGATAGCTGCAAATGATGGACTATAGCTTTAAGTTTTGGGACTCTCATACACAGTACACACATGTATTGAGAGTCCCAAATTTTCGGACTAGTCTTCTTGTATAATGTTCTTGTGGGTGTCAATACTTTTGGTGGTGGGTTTTTTGTGAGGGGACCTCACAATATTTTCCTTTTCTTTCTTTTTATTGAAATTTTTCTTCCGTTTATCAGCGTCAGGATTTGTTCTTTCCTTTAACTACGTAATTGGCCCAAGGTTGTGGAAATGTTCCTGCCTATTTAAACTCTTTCCAGAGAACTGGAGGTCAACACGGTGCAGTTCGCTCCCACTTGCTGTTCTCTCACCGGTACTGGATCATTTGCAAGTTCAAAATTCTCGCACGTGCAGATTTGGTCCAGAACAGCCTGGTAAATGAGCATTTGGTTTCTGTATGCGGTGTCCGTAGCACGGACGGAATCAATTCGTCACCGCGTGTGATCGAAAAACATGATTTTTCTGGTTTTCTGGAGAAGGGAGGATTTGAGGAGGATTTGACGTGATATTGAACTTTAAATCGTATGCTGGAAATACAGTTACCAAGTGCACTATATAAACCCATTATTTGCTATTACGGTAGCTAATCAGCGTACAGGAACCACGTTTTCAATCTAGAGGCTTTTATTTGAAACGAGGTTGAAAATTATGAAGACCCTGGGGACTAGGTTGGCTAGAGGTGGCAACCCCTTCCACTGAGTGTGTACATAAAACCGAAATTTTTTTTTTCTTCAAATGTTCAACTGTTAAAAGATTTTTTTTTCAGCATGAATTTTTCAGCGATCAAAGATTACAAGGGAGACGGTAGATACTATCAGCATGCAGTCATAGTGCGCAACCTCGACAAGCTTACTTTTCGACCCGAGGATGTCATTATAGACGTTGGTTGTGGTACGGGCGAAGAGACGAAAGCATTAGCGAGGAAAGTTAACAGCGTAACAGGTATATTGAGCGATTCATGGAAGTTGCGTCACTGGGGTGATGTAAATCAATGTTTTTCTATTCAGTTTACCGACGTATAAACACTGCATACTCAGTGTGTTACCTCATAAGTGAAAGTTGGGGGTATAAACCAAATTCGAATCAGCCAAGCGATCCGTTGGCGGCTGAACGGTTTTCAAACTGGGGGCATTACCAAAAAGGGGCACTTGCTCAGTAAAAGGCATCTTCCGTCTGTGCAGCAGCGTATCCAGCTTTTTTGGGGGTTGGGGGAAGGTGGGGGGCGGGGGCACATCCGTGCTGACATGTCAGAAGATTTTTTTCACCGGACACTTTGCCTCCGTAAAATCAAATGGGGGAGAGCGGTGGGTGGGGGTGTGGGGGTGTGTAAGGGGGTGGGGTTGGGGGGGGGGGGGCTAGTGCCATCTTCCAAAATTTGGCGCTCTTCAAAACCGGCCATTATGCAAACTACGCATTTTGTAAGGGTTTTGGGGATCATATTCCTCGTTCATATCCGAACTCTCTATACCATTCTGGGAAATGGTTACTGATTAAAATTGTCTGAAATTTTAGAGTCAGTTTTGCTTTCATCTCGAGGGGGCACATTTATGTTCGAGTGGGCGCTTTTATGTGTGAACACCATTTTCAAAATAATAAAAGCTAATGCTGCGCACGTACGCGCAGAGGTGATCCAATCATTGGCTTTAAATGGGAACTAGCTACTGGTTTGACTACATGCCCCCCGGCTTCCCCCCCCCCCCCCCACCACAAAATATGACTGGCCTCAGTAGAGCCATGGTCTCATTTGTGGAGCTGAGTTGGGGAGGGGGCTCATAAATTGCATGTGGCGGAAAAATACTTCCAAGGTAGCGCGTATTAAGATGACATTAGGTGGAGTGCTCAGAAATTGATACGTTCCCCGTGCTATTTTTGAGTTTTACTTCGAAAACAGATGATTTTTTTTTTTTCAAATTGCTAATTTTCTAGAAATATTCACTTTTGAATGAGGCATCGAACGAAAAAAAACCCAAAAAATCTAATTATTGCTTGTACGATACTCGGCTCTCACAGGGTGGGTTCATTTTGTGTGTTAAAAAAAGAATCCTTTTTCAGAGATTTGCAAACGCCCAAAATCGGTATAGTTGTTCGTGTAAACAAAACATTCACATTGAAAATTCGCTAGGAGAAGAAAAAGTTTTCCAGAAAATATATAATCCACGGAATATCTGGTTTCCGACGCACTGTCGTTTCTTTTTTCAAAACGCCAGAAATCCAATTATGAAAATCCTTGATAACATTATTTGTTGACGATCTATCATCATCTACCAAATGAATGTTTTATAACACAGGCATTGACACTTCAGATGAGATGCTAGCCGTCGCTCATGCCAACAACTCGGCACCCAATATAACTTACAATTGGGGAGACGCACGGACCATTGGAGACAACCCGGACTATCTTGGAAGATTCGACAAGGCTGTCAGCTTCTTCGTTCTTCACTGGTTTCCGGACCACGCTAAGGCACTCAGGAGCATCTTGGCTTGTCTCAAGCCGGGAGGGGAGGTGCTGCTCGTCGTGAGTAAACCAACAACGTTTGCAAAGGAGGCACTTGCTTTTCTAAGCAGTCACGCCAAGTGGGGTGAATACATGCAGGTGAGTCACACGGCCCACTCGTATTAGTCTGGTTCCCTGTCTTGACCATCCCCTGACGCCTCTTATGGTATGTCAGGTATAGCCAAAAAAGGGTATGACGCTTAGCATCGCCCTTGTTCGGGAGCATACTGAAGGCAAAAGCACCAAGCTAGATAATTTAGCTAGGCATGACATATTACAAGTGCAGGACATTATGTGCGATTATAATCGACACATTTTGATAACTGCAGTTCCTTCCATTAACAGAACCGTATCCCGGAATTAGAAATGACCGCAAAGATGAAAACCGTCTTTTTATAAACAAGTCGAATTAAATTGCGTATTCAACACTTCTTTTTTTTTTATATGCCTACAATAGTCCGTACTACTTCTGGAACCAGTCAGTTGCTGAGATGGAACAGCTGTTTGAGAGTTGTGGTTGGACCAACCCAAGGAGTGAGATACAATTCTTCTTGCCAGAAACAGAGCTGCGAACGAAAAGTAATGCGTATTGAATCTTTAACCTCGTTCTCACGTTCCACTTAGTTTCAACCCCGGTCTTCATAGTAGACATTAAGAGGGTAGCTGCATGTTCATATGTTCTGATTGGTTTTTGCAATACACAATTTAGATCTTTTGATTTCATTTAGATCTTTTGATTTCAATATTCATTATAAGCCTATAGGCATAATCAGTTTAAGTTCACTGTGAACATATTACCCTCCTTACAAACTATTTTCTATTTTTTGATTTTGAATATTGTCATTTTAGCGTAATGACCGCAGATGGAATCATTGTGTTTTCCGATCAGACTTCAACTGAAATTACTTTAGTCTGGTACCCCAAACGTCACATAAACTGCATGGACTTGCAGTGGTATACTTGTACCAGTCTGCTCCACGCCTCGTGATATCCAAGGTTTTTGGCCAACGATCCATTGCTTAAGTGAGATAACAGCTAATAATGCTTGAAATTAAGCCATGCTTGGCCTTGGGCCTGGGGACGGGTTGGTGGATACCAAACGCGTTTTTATGACGATAATCATTGAATGATCTATCCTCTAATACAACGGTCTGCTAATAAATCATATTGATACGATCCCTGCTTTGGCATCTTTGGCTTCTATATCGGCATAATCATAGACGAATTTCAAATAAACACTGGAACCGAAGGCCTAATATTCTCTCTTCAGTGAGGATTTAAAAAAAGCCCCCCCCCCCGTGTCATACAATGCTTCTCACTAGGAGCCTCGGCATGCCTGATATGAAATGTGTCTAAACTTTTAGTTTCTCACCTGCATTTCTGGCTAAATAGTACGATATGTTTTTCTAACAACGTTAACCCTCTTCCTACTCTGAAAATAAAATAACCCTTTCTCTGTTTTCCCTTCGTAGTATTTTTGAAGACAGTTTGGGCAGCATCAACGCAAATACCGGAGTCGGACCAGGAGGCGTATTTGGAGGATCTCTGGCAGTGGGCGTTGTCTCGATACCCGGATGAGACTCGACCCGGATATGTCTTCTTTCCGATACAGCTGTTGGTCACACACGCTTCAAAGCCGCTCTAAAGTCGCCGATTGTCTGTGATGCGATCTGTTTAGAGGGATAATTTAATATTTGCCATTTCGAAGGAAACACTGTTGAGCAAAGAGAAAAGGGGTGGTATTTATAGGATTCAGGATGTTGTTAAAGTCGGAGTGTTCGTTATATTTCAAATTATCAACGCTATTTTTTCTTTTTCTGAACAAATTTTTAAGCTCTGGCAGGAGTTTCTACATGTCACTTGGTGGCATGGTCGGTCGGCACGTTTGTCCCCGGAAAATTGACCAAAATAAGCCTCATACTTAGTGTTCCATAAAATATAACTATAAACCAAATTATATTTTTTCAAAAAAACCAACAAAATTAATTAAATACATTTAAAAAAATGTTATAATTCAGAAAGATGTTAATAAAAAGTTTGTAAACGGAGGTAAAATGTATGAACTTACCACCCCCCATATTTTGTAAAGACTGCCCTTTTCCATCAAAATGCCCCTTTTTCACCAGCGCATACCCCCCCCCTCCAAAAAAAAATATTGTAGAGTGCCAATCTTTTGTTCAAAAGTGCCCTTTTCTAAAAAAAAAAAAAATCCATTATAAAAAAATAGTCGGGCTTGTTTTCTGTGGCATCGGCCGTTACGGGTGCCTTTTTCTTAAATTTCGCGCCGGGTATCGCCCTGATAATTGTCCGTTAGTGTGCATAATCGTCGCTTTTGAACAGCGCCCCCATCGAGAGATGGTACCCCCTCCCCCAACACACACACACACACACACCCACGTGTGTTCACCTTCGATCGTGGACGTCCTATTGTCCCTGCTCTTTTGTTTGTACTTTTTAGGAAGACTCCCATATGTTTTGTACACGACCCCAATCGTGGACATATGCTGGGAATTGTGGACGATATTGTTCTCTTTTGTTCTCTTCTGTTCTCTAGTATTTTTTGTCCACGGTTTGAAAAGATGAACAGTACACAGCTACACACCCACACTTAGCATATGGGGTTTATGGGGTACCATTATTGTTTGACCCTTATCCCCTTCTTTTGTTCTCCATTATCCCCTTGGAAATCTCAAAACACATATCATTAGGGCTATGGGGTACTTCAATTTCTAAAGACGGACTTCCGGGGTACCATTGTCCCTATTGTTGCCCTTTGTTCCCGGTACCCCATAAGTGCCAATAACATTGATTTTACAGAGGCCAAGTGTCCGAAGAAAACAACGTGTTTACATTTCAGCACTGATGTGCAAGTGCCTAAGTTTTTCACTAAAGAAATGTTTACCACCCCCCCCTCGATAAAAATGACCTTGCTACGCCCCTGATGCGGATTGTTTCCTTTGTGCGAGACTGCGGGTAGAAGGACATCTGGCCGCGCGGCTTGATATGTTACGTAACAGCTTGACCGGACTCAAGGCTGAAATGGCTGGTAGCTCCATGGTGTGATGTACTGCGTGTTAAAAGCACTGGCAAGATTTTGTACGGAAGAGTGACAATTACTTCATATCTTGAGGTACGTAGTTATAGATTAGGATTCATTAAGTATATTCCATTAAAAGGATTACCATGTAACTCGATCATTTAAAAATAAAATAAAAATCTTTCGGACATGCCAGACGAGTCAGCAAATTTCGATTAATCTCGACATCGACAATGCTGGCCAGCTAGGCATTGTACAATGCTAAAACACCAGACAGCATTATTGTTTGGACAGGTGTGCAATAATTTTCACACTAAAAAGCAGTACTAGTGGACATAACTTGTACGCATGGCGCAAGACGCACAAACGCCTAACTGGCAAAAACCGTAATGTTCTGGGTCACTGTCTTTTGGGTTCACAATCTAAAAACCCCTAAACTGAAAAGTGTCTTTCTGAAATGGCATCTCAGCAACAGCGCCCTTGGATGTCCGTAAAAACGTGAAATTTTCAACGTTTAAAGAGGTACACTTTTCAGTAAAATCAACCAAAAGGAATTTTGAATAGTTTTCATATTATTTCAGAGGAGGAGAAAGTTGCACAAAATTAATGTCAAGTGTTCCTAAGAAAAAAAATTGGTAGCGTCAGTATCACACTGGGAGGAAGGTACACTTATCATAATTTATGCTTACGTCACTATTTCGCCACGGAGGTCATTTAGCACACTGAATTATGCAGTATGTATGCACATGGATGTCCCGGATGATGGTAGTATATGCATAACATAATGCATACCTTGTTGTGAACACGTGCATCGCATGAACGGCGCTATACGCCGCGTCGTGGACTGAGATCAAGCTTTATGTATGGCTCCTGAAAACTGTGCAGAAGCTTTGAGTGTAAAACAGTTCTCGTTTCATTTATTTAAATTAAACAGCAGTGCAGGGTGAGTTAAAAAAAAAAAGAGCTGAACCCAAACCTCCAAAAATATATTTCATATTTAAAAAAAATTATGTAGCACCAAAATAAGTAGGCCTATAATGACTGGAAAACCTATTTCAGAAACTACTTTTAAATAAAAAAAGAAATTACTGAAATTGCTCAATCCGTTCAAATGATATCACCATTAAAACGCAATGACCCTAGAAACCTGTTTCGTCAAAAAAAGGAATTTATTGTGCATCATCCTGACTGCTTGGAGAAATTGACACAGAATACTTGTTTCAACAACTGTCAACAACAAGCTCTAGTCATTAGCAATTCGCAAACAATATATGATTTATAAAATCCACTCTTTTTTTTTAAAGATGGGCCTTCAAAAGAACTTTGTTGAATATTTTTAACCTTTAAACTGAGGTTCAAGTTATTTCTTAGTGGCGATGTTTGACGAAGTTGCAATCAGGTTATTGTTCAATTAAGCACCGGCCGGCCAAGTTAAGATTTTTAGCACTTTAGTGTTGCAAACGAAAAAGTGGATGAACATCACTGACATTGCTGTTCTTTAACTACTTTACGGGCACGTACAATTCCTTATAAGTTTGCATGGACATGGATATCAAAACAGAAAGTTTCGTAAAAAAGGAACGAGAATAATATTGTATCAAGATCCTCTATCTAAAAAAATGAATAAACTAGAAAGAAAAATGCATTGTCGATGTCGTTTTTGTTTTTATGCCGTTCAAATGTAATGTAATTTGATCAGGGCCGGTTACTGTGCTTGCCCGCCGCGTTGTCCTTTTTTGAGTATCCTGAGGCAATCTCGTCAGTGTTTTAATAAACAGATCTATTTAACCATTAATTGATACAGCAACAGATTTGCTTTCTGAATGCAATGATTTATTTCTTCCTTTCTTTGCATCTTTGCCCGTAGCTGTACTAATAATGTTTGACTCGCCAAACGGGCTAGTAGTAGTTCGATCGACCATGGGGGAATAAACCGCCGCTATCTTGACGGTCAGCTTTGCTAGGCTATCGTTTGCATACGAGCCAGCGCTTTCATCTGCATCTGGCGCATGCCTCGGCCGTTGGCACGGATCTGCATAATTCATGTTCTAGCAACGTCATACGACCTGCTCATCAACTTGGTGACGTAGGCATAAATTATGATAAGTGTACCTTCCTCCCAGTGTGATACTGACGCTACCAAAAAAATTCTTCGCATGCATGGACCCTTCAAGGTTTTCCTTGATTTCCAGAGTGGCTGGGAATCCTGAATAAAATTATGTTAATATCAAATTATGTTAATATTAAATTATAACATCATGTTTAAACGACATTCAACTTGGATCGATTCAACATTCTTGAACCACAGTTTTCCTTGTCGTGAAGGGAAATGCATGCGCAGTTAAACCTGCTGCTGTTATTGGCGATGCGACCAGCCTCGAATGATTCCAATTGACTTTTAACAGTCTGTTAAAGTGGGTGTCCATACTTTTGGTGGTTTTTTTTGGGGGGGGGGTAGGCTTTCAATACTTTCCCTTTGTTTTTATGTTTTTATATTCATCCTTTTATTCATGTCGGGATTTAACAACGGTTTTTTTTTTTTCATCTTTGTATTTTGAAATCTAAACAATTAATGCGGCCTGACGTTGCGAACTGAACAAGTTCTTCGTCTGTGTATTTTTACCCTAATTTGCAATCAGGGGTATAGATGTACACATTACATGATGACAGTTTTCCTAGACAGCCCGGCTTACATTTTGTATTGTATCTTTTTAACTTGTACATTACCTTTTTCTTCTTCTTAATGTCCACAGATAACAAAGTATAATAATAATGATAAATAAATAAATAGGTAAATAAATAATTGTCAAATATTGATCACGTGATTAAGTAGGACTTTGGTAAACGATGGTTCTCGCCCACACTCGCTCTGGCTTGATTGGTAATGTGTATGTAACTGGGATTTCATTAAAGAAGTAGGCCTACTCCAGTAAAGACATTTCGGTTGAAAGGTCAAATGTCACAAAGGTCAAAAGTTAAAGACATCATCAGTGCGTTCGATTACTTCCCCCGCGCTTACTCGTGCAAGCGCGACAAGCGTTCGATTTACCTCTCACGTGACTTCTCGCGCTTACTCGAGCCTGGTCCAAGTGACCGACTCGCCGAGCCGGTCACTTGGGTAAGTATCCCATAAGGCCATGCAACGTCCGGCGGGCGCCTCATCAGGCCGTGTCCGAAACGGGCTTCCACGGAGCATAGAGCTACAAACCCGATGAAGCTCTATGCACGGAGCTATATACGACTACGAATTATTGTCAGCGCGTCCCCGCGTATTAGCTGTAGTCAGGTGGCTTAGATCTAATTTTCGTCAAGATCGTGACCGACTGGTCCAAAGCACCAAACTTGGCAGATATATTCTTATAGACCTAGAGAAGATATTTAGAAGGGGTGACACCTGAAATTCTTTTGGGAAGGGTGCCTAATTTGCATAAATCGTTAATCCCTGTCGTGTAATATATTTATTCCCATATTTGGGTATATTTTAATTTTTTTAATTTTTGGAAAAGTGTATTTTGGGGATTCTACTTACATATCTTTACTTAAATAACATTTTCCAAAGCATATAAGTGACTGAATAATTATGAGGACATAGTAACGATCCAAAATGGCTACTATTATGCCCTAAAATTGCGCGCATTTACCTTGTCTCCAGATATCATCAATTAGTCTTGCCAAACATTAGCATTGATGAACTTCCAATTCACCAAGTAGCTTACTGGTACAGCTACCCTATTAAAACCTTATGCAAAATCGTGTGAACAATGATAACATTGTGATATTTAGCCCAGAAAACAAAAACTGGGAAAAAAACGAGGTATCCATAATTAGGCTAACAAGTAGGTGAAGGGTTGCCTAACATGGAAGACTGGAACAAGTTCAAGGAAATTCCCCTAATTAATGTTGAGAAAACGTTTTGGCGTAGACAAAATTATTGTAAACAACAATAATCTCTTATTTAGTGGGATTTTGTTGAGCTTGTTTAAGTCCCAACGTTACCCTTACTGTACTAGCCCAATTTACGGACACCACATTTTCTCCCCTTTTGTTGGTCTTTTGGGCTAAACATCAAGATGTTATCAATTTTCACTTGATTTCCCAATTATTTTTGTTAGGGTAACTATGCCAGTAAGTAGCTTTGTTAATTTGAAGCTCATCAATACCCACGTCTGGCGAGACTAGTTGATGATATCTGAGGAAAAGGTAAATGCGCGTAACTTTAGGGTAAAATAGTAGCAATTTTGGTTCTTTACTATGTCCTCCTAATTATTCAGTCACTTATTTGTTTTACAAAATGTTATTGAAGTAAGTATATGCAAGTAGAATCACCAAAATACACTTTTCAAAAAAATAAAAAATAAAAATATACCCAAATATGGGAATAAATATATTACACGGCAGGGATTAACGATTTATGCAAATTAGGCACCCTTCCCAAAAGAATTTCAGGTGTCACCCCTTCTAAATATCTTCTCTAGGGCCATAAGAATCTATCTGCCAAGTTTGGTGCTTTGGACCAGTCGGTCACGATTCCGACCATATGCCACCTGACTACTGGGCGTGGAGGCCGTGGACGTGCTCTCGGATGCAGCCTGGGAAAAATGTTGCAACCTGACGCCACTTGCGCAATTGTGTACAAAGTCTATGGAGAGTCAAGAAAAAAATTTCCTAACTAAATTGGAAATATTTCTCAGTCCCAGATTCATGTCTTATCGTCATTTTTGCAATGCATGACCTTTATTGAGATGGTATATGAAGAAAAAAGTGGCGTCAGTGGCAACCTTCCCCCCCCCCCCCGGAAAAGCAAAAAAGGAAGAAAAAAAAGAGAGAACAAAAAGAAAAGAGGCGAGAAGTCATATTTGTGTAAGTTTAATGGGGGGCAAAATGTCCCTACCCCCCCCCCAAAAAAAACTGATAAATCGAGAATATGTTGAGAAAAACAGGATTTTTTTGGGGGGGAACATGTTTTGCCCCCCTCTAGAAAAAAATCCTGGCGACGCCCATGTTTCCAGCTCTTGCACGGAACTTTACCCGAAACCGTTCGTTTGTTTAGCTCCACTGCGCATGTCTGTCATTACGCGAGGAGCCAGGCGCGAGTAAGCTGGGGGAGTAATCGAACGCACTGCTAGCCTTAGGTTGGAAAAATGTTCCTGCGTATTTACACCCTTACCAGAGACCTAGAGGTCAACCTCGCTCCCATGGTGTCGAGAAGTACGCTTAGACTACCTGCTCTCTCACACCGGGTACTGGATCATTGGCATGTTAAAAAATCGTACACATGCAGATTACATAATAGTCTGGTGCCTGGCCATAGATCATCAGCGTTGGTTTCTGTATGCGGTGTCTGTAGTACAACGGATTCAATTTGATACGGCGTGAGATAAAAAACAAAACATGGAGATATGAAGATATCCAATATGGAGACTCAAACTGAATATTATTAAACTAAATACTAAAGTTAAGTATTGTAATTTGTGTAATTACAGTGAACCACCACCACCATAAGCACCAAATACAACAGCACTAAAGTACTACTGCCTCAGGGTGTGTTCAGAAAGGGACCGAATACTTCAAATAAAACACTTGTGTAGCAAATATCGTTTGCAAGGCTACAGGAACCACGTATCAATCCAGAGGCTTTTGAAACGAGGCTAGAGGTAGCAACACCTTCCACTGAGCATACATAAACCGAACATTTTCACATTTTCAACTGTTAAAGATTTTCATTATTTTTCAGATTCAGTATGAATTTTTCAGCGGCCAAAAATTACGAAGGAGACGGTAGATTCTTTCAACATTCAATCATAATGCGCAACCTCGACAAGCTTACTTTTCGACCCGAGGATGACGTTATTGATGTTGGTTGTGGTACGGGCGAAGAGACGAAAGCATTAGCGAGGAAAGTTAACAGCGTAACAGGTATAAAGCAAATAAACCAATTAATTAATCAATCACTTTTACGTATTGTGTCCCGGCCACATAATAAACACGACCGAGGTCAATTCAGCACATCATGGTATGGATTATGGTACATTTTTGTAATGTTTCACAACACAAAGTGCGAACCCTTGAAAATATTCGAATTATCCTCCGTGGCGGCCTAGAACTTGATACATTATGGTATCCGAACCAATCAGAGTGCTCACCGGGAATTCGCTAGCGATTCCAAATACTCCCATTATGTTGTATACAAAATTGAAACCGTATTCGCCAAGTCGGTAATTGAACATCAATAGTCAGCATCATTTGGTCTGGGAACCTGACTACCGCATTGCATGCAGCGATACATATTTTGCGTGCATGGATCCAGTATTACTGTACACAAAACAATTACCGACTTGGCACCAAGTCTAGAAAGTTACCTTCGTGGAGACACTGGCGATTTTGCCTTCTGGTTATGGTTAGGGTTTTTTGATAGGCATGTGTTCAAATGCAATACGCACCGCTGTGAACATCGTTTCCAAAATTGAAAATAATGCTTCGTACGCCGGAGGTGATCACCAATGGCTTTAAATGGGAACTATAGCTAACGGTTAGACTGTGTCCCCCCCCCCTATAAAATATGACTGGTATAAATGGAAACATGGTCTCGTTTGTGGAGTTGAGTTGGGGGGGACTCAAATTACATGTGGCAGCAAATACTTCCAACATCGCGCGTATTATATAGGGTGACATTAGGTGGACTGCTCACAAAATGATTTCCTGTGCTATTTTGGAGTTTCACTTCGACGACAGATTTGATATTTTTTCAATTATTATTTTCCTAAGTTCACTTTTGAATGAGGCAGCGGACAAAAAAATCCCAAAATCGAATTATTGGCTGTCAGACAATATATAAACAGGCCGGGTTCATTATTTTGTGCGTAAAATGAAATTCCATTTCACAGGGTTGCAGATACCCAAAATAGTTTTTCGTTAAAACAAAACATACATAATTGAAAATTCGTCAGGAGAGCATCTTTCAGTTTTCCAATCTAGAACATGTTATAATCTGAAACGAGCATCCATATCTGGTTCCCACAGTGTCATTTCTCTTTTTTTCAAAAATTAATTCCCAGATATCACAGTTGAAATATCATTCCAAATGATGACCCCCTCCAAAATTCCAATGTGTGAATGCTTTTTAAAATTCATTGAAGATCTGTCATCTACTATTGAACATTTTTAACACAGGCATTGACACTTCAGAGGAGATGCTAGCCGTCGCTCATGCCAACAACTCGGCACCCAATATAACTTACAATTGGGGAGACGCACGGACCATTGGAGACAACCCAGACTATCTTGGAAGATTCGACAAGGCTGTCAGCTTCTTCGTTCTTCACTGGTGCCCGGACCACGCTAAGGCACTCAGGAGCATCTTGGCTTGTCTCAAGCCGGGAGGGGAGGTGCTGCTAATCGCGGGTAAACCAACAACGTTTGTAAAGGAGGCTCATGATTTTCTAAGCAGTCACGCCAAGTGGGGTAAATACATGCAGGTGAGCCATTTCACTGACATGACATTCCCCTGACGTAGGCCTGGTAACCATAATAGCAACCTCGTCCCCAGGGTGTCGAGCAGTACGTGCCCACCACTACCTGCTCTTTCACCCTGGTATTGGATCATTTGCATGTGCAAGATTTTTGAACACGTATGCAAATGAGGAATACATGTAGTCTGGCGCATGCACGTACGTTACATTAGCGTTTGTTTTGTATGCGGTGTCTGAGGTAAAAACAGCATCAAATTGCCCCTGCCAATATGCAGTATCACATTTCATATTTCTGTATGAGCAAACTGGAAAGAAAATGAGCATTATTGAGATGGCGTGGACGTTATAATTACAGTGATCGTGAAAACACCAACTACACGACATATATCCATTACTAGCAAATTGCGGTATCGAATCAGGATAGGCCTACAGGAAGAAAGTTTCCTATCCAGAGCTTACTATTGGAAACGAGGTTGGAAATAAAGTAAGCTCTGGGGACAAGGTTGCCATAATATTCGCTCGTTCCCCCCCCCCCCCCGGCCCTGCAAACAGGACGCTGGGATACTCTGATGAATTCACGCTCTGATTGGTTGGATTTTGCGTGACCAGTGACCTGCACGTCAACAAGGTCATGACTCTGCAAGGTTTGAATCGGCCGTTAAGACTGATTCATTACTCTTTTACTCCAGTTAAGAGAGGTTTTTTTGTCGTTGAAAATCGTAATAATGTAGGAAATTCTGTAAAACTTATCTGTGTTGTTAATTTACAATTCCCGTCACTCGCTCAGGCTCCGTTTCGAATCACGAACGGTCGGATTGCATTATGCGACGCTCAAAATTGTGTCCACATGGTCCGCAATGAAACAGAAATCACATCCGGTATGGAATGCGCGCAATTTCATGGGAAGTTTTCGGATAGCATTTGTGCACATTGTCTAACTGCGGTCTTGAACAGCTGCAGCCAGATGCTTTATGCATAGGTCAGAGGCCACTTCCTTCACAAGATTCTGTGAAGCTCATCAGAGTATCCCAGCGTCCTGTTTGCAGGGCAGGGGGCGGAGGGGGGTACGAGCGAAGCCATAATAGAACATGACGCTCAGCATGCCCTCTTCAGGGCTGGGACCATCCCTGAGGCAAAAAGCCAGACTGGCTATACGCCAGGCACTACATGTTCCAACTGCTCGGACATTTGCAATTGCAATCCATTTATTTGAATAACTGCAGTTCCTACTAATACTATGTACAGAATCGTATCCCAGAAATAGAAATGACCGCAAAATGTAAATGAAAATCGTATTTAAAACCAAGTTCCGTTTTTGACAATTTGACATATTTTTCCAGGACTACAAGAGTCCATTCAACTTCTGGAACCAGTCCGTGTCAGAGACTGAAGAGCTGCTTGAGAGTTGTGGTTGGATCAACACGTGGTCTGAGACACAATACTTCCCGCCAGAAACAGAGCTGCGAACAAAAAGTAATTCCTATTTAGGAGGAAATTCCTCAACCTCCGTCCCACGTTCCACTTAGGTTCAACCCCGGTCTTCATAGTAGACATTAGGAGAGTTGGTGGTTCCTTTGTTCAGAATGGTTTTTGCAATACACAATGGGTTTATGTCTTTTGATTTCAATGATCATTATAAGCCTATAGGCCTACAATGTCAGTTAAAGTTCACTGTGAACACATTAATTACCCTCCTAGATCCTTACAAACTGTTTTCCCCTTCTCATTTGAACATTGACCTATGAAGGTAACACCATGTAGACATCTCTTTTGGGAAGATGGCTGGTTCTGAAAAGAACCGGTTGGTTGTAAAACTCGACGTTCTGATCAGTATGCTCTTTTCGTCTTCAAGAGATCGTTGTCATTCTTAGCGTAATGACTGGATATCGAATGGGTGTTAATTTACTTTGTAGGCCTAACTGTGTGAAATCATTTTGTTTTTCCCGATCCGACTTCAATAGGAAGCCCTTTGCTCTAGTACATAATAGTACATAACGTCATATTACATGTATATTAAATATTAAATGTAATACGAGGGTTCTCGTCTAACAACAATAACTCTTTTATTAATCCGAAACCAAAATAACATTTTCTCTGTTTTTTGCTCCTAGTATTTTTGAAGACAATTTGGGCAACATCATCGCAAATACCGGAGTCAGATCAGGAGGCGTATCTTGAGGATTTCTGGCAGTGGGCGTTGTCTCGATACCCGGATGAGTCTCGACCAGGATATGTCTTCTTTCCGATCGATCTGATGGTCATACACGCTTCCAAGCCACTCTAAAGTTGCCGAATGTCTGCGATGCTCTCTGTATTGTTGTCTGGGAGTGTCTGTGATGTGTTTATAATATTTGCCATTGCGAAAGAAATAATGTCAAAAAATTTCTTGCTATCAGTTTGTAAACATGTTTAGCGGCCCCATTGAAAGTGTGGGGTTTTCCAAGCACTTTTTGTAGATTTAATACATGTATGTTGTATTTTTTTGTACCTGAACTAGGCCTATATGGAGGGCGCCCTTCCTTATTTCGTTTGGTGACTTGCATTATCGCTTTTCTCTTTTTGCGTTGCCAAAACTCCTTCAAGTGGCAGTTCACCAGGTATTAAGGCCTTTCTGCCGAGTTGTATAAAAGAGGACCATTAACAAATGTTGTGTCTTTCGGGACTTGTAATGATTTTTAATAAATATTCACGCTTTCAAAAACTTTTCCCTCAGCGTGTCTGCTATTAATGCTAAAAAGTACGTCTATATTTTAACATATTTTTTTTTAATGGTGCTCTCTGTCCATGCAAGTTCCATTGTCTGGTTCCCATTCTGCAGCTGCAAACGCAAAATGACGTCGAAGGAGGATATTTCCACCGCGAAATCATTACAGCTTTTACGGAGATCAAAATACTAAGACAGCCCGTTAAACAATTAATAATAAAACGTCACACCGTTTGAATGACGCCCCCAATTGCCAATCAGTATACTTGTCTCTGGTTCTCCTTTCGTGATCATATGGGAGGGGTAGGGTCTTAAGAAATCATCCTACATGCGTGTAGTTTTTAATACAGGGAACATCCCCGAATTTATTAGATGATGTTTTGGTAAAAATCGTCAGTGGCGTCGAAGTAACACCCAAATGGATTTTGAGTGCTCGCTTCGCGCGTATTTTACGGAACCCAGTGATTTTCGTTTTCACGAAGTAAATTACCACTCATGTACACTGTGCGCTGAATCGGTCATTTTTGTTTTCACGAAGTAACACTCATTTCACCAGTTTGAAGTCTTTATATCAAAAACGTTTGTATCCTACACAAGGGCGGATCCAGAACACAAATTTTTTGGGGGGGGCCCAAAAAAATTTTGGTCCCCCAAAAAGTGGGTCAAAAAAAATTTTGGATTCTAGATGCTCTGTTTCTGGGCAATTTCTGACCACTTTAACCAATGTGGTTTTTTTAGGAAAAGATGGTGGTGTACTCATTGCCTGCCTTTATTGCGATGTCACATTAAAACAAAATTGGTTTCGTTTTGGGGGGGCCATGGCCCTCTTTGCCCCCCCCCCCCCTGGATCCGCCCTTGATCCTACAAGACTAGGTAAAAAATTACATTCCTGTCAAATTTTTAAAACGCTTTAATCCAAATATTGCACACATGAGTGTTACTTAGTGAAACCAACATTTGTCATTTTGCGGTTTTCACGAAGTAACACCGAAGTGGACTTGGGAGTTACTTCGTGGTCTCAGTGACGAAATATTAACTATGAATAGCAAAAGTTGAGATCGTTATAAAAACCACTTCCCGCCTACCCCCACAATAAGTCCTCCGTTTGCATTCCCCGAGCATGTCTATTTTCACGGGCATCGTACACCAAATAAATCTCACCACCGTTGGATTTGCTTATATCATGGAGTTATATCGATTTGAAAAGGAAGAGTTATACAACACAAAACACAGGACAATCCGGGGAAGTTAGTGGGCAATCTCTATTCCGAACAAAAAACGTGGTAAGTACCGCGATAAT
Organism: Patiria pectinifera; assembly: GCA_029964075.1. Taxonomy (NCBI): domain Eukaryota; kingdom Metazoa; phylum Echinodermata; class Asteroidea; order Valvatida; family Asterinidae; genus Patiria; species Patiria pectinifera. The sequence goes on along the minus strand of CM057130.1, from coordinate 5,726,159 downwards.
AGGGCGTCCCATCGTAGGCTTAGTATCGATATATCATCTCACGTGACTCCTCCATGACGTGAAAAAGAGATTAATTACGGTGCTGTACAACGTGAATTTTTAGAGTTGATTATAAATGTATATTAAAAGCCTTAGGTTGTGATTTGGTTAATATTTAGGCTATTTGACGGGAATATGTTCCGTTCTGAATCTGAATTTCTTTTTCTTTTTCTTTTTCGTTTCTTGTAAAGAATTGGGGAACAAGCGGAGAGGTAATTGTGCAACATTTTTAGCCTCTATTTCTCTGAAAGTTTTGTTTTCTTTCTCAGGAACAAACCGTAGAAGATTTGTTATTTTTCTTTTTTTCGCTGTAATGCATGTAAGCAACAAAAGTCCAAAATTCTTGTCTAAATTTACCTTTTACTTATGATTGTTGTTTAATTACTATATCACTTTTGAAAAATGGAACTCATTGATTTGATTGTCTTTCTTTGTCTGTTAAATCTCTTTTCTCGAAAGGTCCTGCTTAATTCAGCGAACTTATAACTGCTCGATTTACATGATCTCGTCCAATTATCATTAGTAATGATAATTGGTTTTTCATTACAATTATAGTTTTTGACAATGACCTTAATTTCTCTACGAATGCTGGATTCGGAACCCCCAACCCCACCCCCACCTCCCCCACCCCCCAAAAATGGCAATTAAGTAAGATTGAACTGAAGTCCATGCATGTATGTACAAGGATCCCCGGAGTATACGAATAATTTACTGAGCTGCAATAGGCCTACTGGGCAAACGTTTGTATATCCCCTCAATGGTTTAGGCGATTGGGTGGATAATAATGAATGTAGAAAAAGAAAATCCAAATTCTTAAAAAAAAAATTAGTTATACCCTATTACTGTTTTACACGATAACTTCTCGGCAAGGTAAAATCCTCATTCTGCAGTATCGACAGGACTAAAGCCATTTGTTGTGATCAGTCGTGTTTCCTGACGTTTCCTGCGCGACATGAAAGGTTGTGCTGACGGGCAACAGACGCAAAGCGTGTCAACGTCAAAAATACAACATGCAGTTCACGCGTAAACGCGTTACGAACAAAATCAGCCAAGAAAAGGCGAGTAAAACCAGTTTCCACTCCCCAGGGTAAAAATAGATTTTTTCAGTATGTTATCCAGTGATTGTTTCTTCGTGTGAAAGTGTTAAAGTGATATTGCAATTGATTCCTGGTCAAGGCCTGTTTTGTCGTAAATGACCGTAGGCCTAGGCCTATATCATGGCGATTATTAGCCGTAGGCCTTGGCAGGATAGTAGAGCGTGTACGTGTAGGCTAAACCATGCCGAAGGATTATACATGGTTATACAATGACCTCCATGGCTATACTACGGTGGCTCATATTCGCCAATTTGCTGCGCAAGTCCCTTTTCCTTATGGCGTTATATCGCCGTACTATTGCGTTATATCGCCGTACTATTGCGTTATAACGCCGTACTATTGCGTTATAACGCCGTACTATTGCGTTATAACGCCGTACTATTGCGTTATAACGCCGTATTTTATTGCGTTATAACGCCGTATTTTATTGCGTTATATCGCCGTATTTTATTGCGTGATATCGCCGTACTATGGCGATATATCGCTATAATACTGCGTTATATCGCCGTACTATGGCGTTATATCGCCGTAGTTTTACGTTATATCGCAGTATTTAATTGCGTTATAACGCCGTATTTGTTTGCGTTATACCATTTGATTACTACGAAAGCTTACGAAAGCCCATTAGCGCCACTGGAAGTATATATGTTACAGACTATTTAATTCGTTATTACGGATTATTAATTCGTTATTACGGATTAATTAGTTCGTTATTACAGATTATTAATTCGTTAATACGGATTATTTAATTCGTTATTACGGATTATTAATTCGTTATTACGGATTATTTAATTCGTTGTTACGGATTATTTTATTCGTTATTACGAAATTAATCTGGTACTCACATGCGGAGAGCACGTGATCAAAATGCACTGAGAGCTGGATAGGGTTTAATCAAAATGCAACATTTCGGGAACAAATCCCCAGATTGTCTCAGAGCATAGTATCACCGACCCTGATCACAGAATGGTCGGTCTTAAATTTTGCTCAATCAGACGGAGGCCCATTGGCGGCATGCGGCAAATTTTAACAAGATCAAACCAACTAGTATTAGCTTGGAACTTGTAGATTGTGGGAAAAAATTAAGAGGGATTAGATCAGACTAATTAACTTCAAAGATGCGCAAAAAGCTCAGGGGGCATGGCCTTTACCCTCACCTTTTCTTTTTCGCTCATACCCTTGCTACACAACGGTATTGGACAACATTTTAAAAAACAGCTTGTATTGGTGCCTTGGCACTTGTGAAATATGAAATTATGAATAAAGAGTGATTTTAGGTCCGAATAATTAACTTAAGAGCGGCGCAAAATACGGAGGGGGAGGAAGCGCAACCCCCTCCATGTTCATTTTTTTCCTTATATCGTCGCAAACCACTTTTAAATCCTGCCAAGTTTCTCTAACAGTTGTTCGGATGTCCTGTGGTGTTTTTGACACCACGTTATGTACATAGGGCATACTCTCGTCGCAAAATGTCCATTTACCAAAACAGGTCGACTTAAATGTTATCTTTTCCCATCACATTGACCATGTTTTATTTACATGAGAGTGCGCATGAGATCGAGAGCGCTGACTTTTTAATGACCATGACAACAAATCATTTTAACAGGTTGAATTGAAACTTCACTCAATGTACTACAAATATTTGGGTTTCCATTCAAATACTTTCAGATGTGGGAGGAGCATATCAGGCATCTGGTACCCTGGGATGGGTCAATTAACTTTGCATACAAACTTATCACTATTTATCATTTACATTCTTCAAAACGCCAGCTTTTCGTGAAGTGCAAAGGATGGCTATTGCAACTTTTATTATTCTACTCTCATGATTATTAATTCAGACCCGAAAGGAAAACAAAGAGAAAAAAGGAAAGAAAAAGAGGCACGATGTAATATTGCTTTAAATTTAATGGGTTTGGGGGGATGACCCTGTCCCCACTAAAAAATAAATAGAGAATAAACGGTTGAGAAATATGCTTTGCCCCCCCCCCTCTTAAAAAAAATCAATCCGTAATAACGAATTAATAATCCGTAATAACGAATTAATATTCCGTAATAACGAATTAATAATCCGTAATAACGAATATCCGTAATAACGAATTAATAATCCGTAATAACGAATTAAATAATCTGTAACATATATACATACTGGCGCTAAGGCCAAAAAAAAAGTCTCCGGTTTCTGGTATGCGCGCGCGTCGCCGTAGCCATGCGCGTCGGCAAAATGAATTTTTTTTTTTTTTCAATACAAGATGATGTTTCAAAACCGCCAAACTCACTGGTTTGACTGGAATTCTGCTGCTGCACAATTTTAACGTGTTTTTAGATGGGGTTATGATCGAGAATGTGGCCTCTCTGGACTCCCATATATTTGCACTAAGTTTATTCGGGCACCATTTGCAGTCATCAGCCGACATTTAAAGCCACAAAAAACAAAAAAAAACGGGTAAAAAAAAAAAAGCCGCGTCGCCGCACCACTTTTGGGGCAAGCTCCATACCAGAAACCGGAGACTTTTTTTTGGCCTAATGGGCTTTCGTAGTGTTGCATTACAAAATGGCGACGTCACTGTTGATTTTCGGCGTTAGAGCACGGCGATATAACGCCATAGTACGGCGATATATCGCCATAGTACGGCGATATAACGCCATCGTACGGCGATATAACACAATAAAATACGGCGATATAACGCAATAAAATACGGCGTTATAACGCAATAAAATACGGCGTTATATCGCCATAGTACGGCGATATAACGCCATAGTACGGCGATATAACGCCATAGTACGGCGATATAACGCCATAAGAAAAAAGGACATGCGCAACAAATTGGCGAATACGAGCCACCGTACTATAGAGACCGCAAACATAGCTATCTCATTCTAAACGAATGCATGGGGGTAGTACACACTTGCAACAGGGCAACTTTACGGGTGAGTAACTAACAGCATTTCCCGTCTAAAATGGCACATATTGGCTGCCACTTGCCAACATAACTTGCGGCGATGATGGATGATGTTGATGATGCTCAAACTGAAGTCTAGCTGGAAATTAAGTTCGCCACAGATCGTAGCCCCATATAACAAAAAATGTGACTCATCACCGCCGACACCGAGCAATCATCACGCAAAAACAAAATCCTGAAAATTTGTATTTCCCGATGTTTAAATCTGGACAGTTTTTTTCCCACCTGGTATTCACTATATCTCTAGATATTCTGTATAAATTTTCAGAATTTGCACTGAGACTGTGTCACAAATGACTGCAGCCTCGAGGTCGATCACTGGCCGGGCCGTATGCATGCACCTATGAGAAGTACACGTGTAGCTACCATGGCGAAAATCGATAGCAAGTCGAGGTTTCATATTCAGGAAACACGCATTCCATAAATTGATACGAGAAAGATACATGTACACTGTACGTTTCCGGTGAATGTACATGTACATACATGTACATGTACATGGTGTAGACCTAACATAACAGTAAATTACAATTGCATTACGAATGCGCTACAGTGACACTTGACCTCCGCATTGGCTGGCGGTGGCACTGGGTAAATAAATAGGGTGCGGGTGACGTGAATGGTACAGTACAGGGCGAGTAAACCCGAAACCCAAATGTTGAGACAATTGTTTTAGGGAAGTTCTGCATGTACCATTTTCAAACTCTAGGATATGAGAGCCCAATTCATAAGCTTTCTTTTAGTACAAATCATTCAAACTACTCATGTACCTTTTGAGTTACGGGATTTTAAACACAACCACCGTTTTAAAGTTTTGTCCACGGATCGTAAAATAAGTTCAGTGTTCTTTCAGCAAAACGCCGAAAGAGCGCGAACTTTTTTGATGATTTGTGGACCGTAACCTTGAACGGTGGTTGTGTTTAAAATTCTGTAACTTTAAAAGTACATGTACATGAGTGATTTGAATGATTCTTGTACTAAAAGAAAGCTCATGAATTGGGAGTTCATATCCTAGATTTTGAAAGTGATCGATACATGTAGAACTTCAATAAAACAATATCCCGACATTTGGGTGTTTTTTTTTACTCACCCTGTATTATTACGATTTTCGATGCATAACGTGAACAGCTGGTCCTGGTAGGCATTAAATTATGAGAAAGTACGTTGATTTAGTGACAATTTCTTAAAAGCAATTCATGATATCTAAGACAGTTTTCCCATTCCCTATTTAATAGTTCGAACGGCTGGCTGGTCTTATATACCTTTGCAGTGTCCCATGTATATGAATTAAATCCGGTGCCTTTTACTGTTTTATTGGTTGAAGTTCACAATCCTCACTTAGGCTGGCATGCGCAATACTATAGTACCAGTGAGTCAGTATTTTAAAGTCCTAAATTCACAATACACCGTCACAGCTGCATTGTGCGCCACATCGCGCACTACGCGCGACGCGCGCGCCAATCTCCATAAGGAGTTGTTACGACCCTCGCGAGACTGGACATACCATATTATAGCCAGAGGGGTGTCCCGAAAAAAAAACATGAGATAAAATTGTTGAACAAAATCATAGGAAAGTTATAATTTTTTTGGCTAATTTTGACTTTAGGACCGAAAAGTTTTAATTGTTTTGACCGAAAATTTATTAATGGAAATAGAAATGTGCTTGGCCGGTATTAAACACTTTGTTTTAAGACTGGTTGAATCTGGAATGCTGATAATTACCCTCACCTTTGGCTCGGGCAAATATCAGCATCCAACCGGTCTTAAACAGAGTGTTTAAAAACGGCCAAACACATGATTTATTCCCTTATTAAATCATTTTTAGCTTTCATAATTTTCAGAGACAAACAGCCAAATACACTGAACAAAATAATCTGCGGCCCTGTTCCATAAAGTTTTGTCCCAGCAAAGCCGAGGCTTACTCTGCGCAGTTTCAGGATGTTCAGTCAAGGATTACAACTTCCACAGAGTTTATTGTAACTCGCATAATTCTTTTCTTTTTTTTCAATTGGAAAGGTTTCAATATTTTCAGTTTCAGTATGAACTTTTCAGCGAGCAAAGATTACCAGAGTGACGGTAGATACTATCAGCATGCAGTCATAGTGCGCAACCTCGACAAGCTTACTTTTCGACCCGAGGATGTCATTATAGACGTTGGTTGTGGCACGGGCGAAGAGACGAAAGCATTAGCGAGGAAAGTTCACAGCGTAACAGGTAAATTTGGGCAAGTAAAAACGGTCAACAGGCAATAAACAAGTGCCCTTTAACAAGTGCCCTTTTTGTGCCGTTATGGGTGCCTATTTTTTAATTTCGCACATGCATCTCCCTGAAAAGCACCATTGTCCGTTAATGTGCATAATCATCGGTTTTGAACAACACCCCATCAAACCCCAAAACCCCTATTCAATTTTACGGAGGCCAAGTGATATCAGCATGGATGGGCAAATGCCCTTTTCAAGAAATTGTATCCCCCCCCAATAAAAATGACCTTGCTACACCCTGCAATGTGGCGAAGGCGAAAAAAAATTTCATGTACGGTAATTATCGGAGGCGACGGATGGGATCCGTTTCTAGACGTACCGCGTCCGCATCCTGTGTGGCCAGCGCTTCAAGCTGTGATCTCTGCAACGGTTAAAAAAGTACCAGGTGATAAGGTGATCCGGTGAAAACGTGTCGACATTATCACGGCTGTGCAAGTGCCCCTTTGGTGATTGCCCCCCCCCCCACCCCATTTTGAAAACCGTACCGCCGTTGTGATAATAATCTATAGGCTTGCGTAATCTCGTTCCTCGATGACCACATTAATGTGATAGGCCTATATTTCTTGTCCAATATAGCCATTGACTCGTCAGAGGAGATGTTAGCCATCGCTTGTGCAAACAGCCAAGCCCCTAATTTAAGTTACACTTTGGGAGACGCGCAAACCATTGGAGACAACCCGGATTATCTTGGAAGATTCGACAAGGCTGTTTAGCTTCTTCGTTCTTCACTGGTGCCCGGACCAAGCTAAGGCACTCAGGAGCATCTTGGCTTGTCTGAAGCCGGGAGGGGAGGGGCTGTTCATCATAGTTAACCAAACACCGCTCGTAAACGATGCAGACACGTTCGTAAAAGTCACGCCAGGTGGGGTGATTACGCGAAGGTAATTGACAGACTGCTGGACAGTTGTCTTTTTGTGAGAGATTTTAGCCACAAAAAAGTATGTTCTGAGCCAATATGGTTCATCAGGCCGGCATTTATCTCTGGTTTCCGTGGCATAAAACGACTGGGAATGCAGCAGTTAATGGGGATGCCAGTCCATCGCTGTTTTCTCCCCAGCTAGTTCCAGTACCCATTTATACCCCTGGTGGAGAGAGGCAAGTGACACAAGATCGAACGCAAGACCTTAATTCTGACCAAGAGTCAACTGACACCAAGCAGTAGGTCATACCCCCCCCCCCCAAAAAGAGAGAAAATGTTGACCCTTACATCATTGGGGAACTGAGTGTATAGTGTAGGGATGACTTTATCAAACATCAAGCATCTTTGGAAACGAAAATTCCACAACTGTTCATAGTAAAGTTAAAGAGATACAGTCCACAAAGTTGTAGCCTTAAAAGTTTTAATGCACCTTTTTTTTTCAAAATACTCAATCTTAATTGTAGATTCGCATCTTTATCAGGTACTAAATGGTAATTGACATCAATGGGTGCTCATATGAGTAAAAGGAAGACTCCGATAAGTTGTCTCTCGCTCCTTGATGATGAGAACATGTGTTAGGATCGAATCCCCTCCCACACAGCTGTATGGAATTGAATTTTTCATATTTGTGTGATTTTTCATTTGCCCCAGGGCTTCAAGACTTCTTATTGCTTCTGGAATCGGTCCGTTGCAGAGACACAGGAGCTTTTTGCGACGTGCGGTTGGACAAACGCCAGTTGCGAGATACAGCACCACTTACCAGAAAACAGAACTGCGAACGAAACGTAAGAAGCGAACTGGGCCCAATTTCAAGGCTCTGTATGCTAACTACAGAAAATCTGCACTTATGAACCGATCTTCAACTATAGCGCAGAAATTAATTACTAATTACTGTAGGGATAATACGCATTAGTGCTAACTTATGGAATTTGGTAGCTGCTAGCACCTTTGACTTTCAGGTCTCACTACTGTGTTCAAATCCCACCAGGCGTTTACATTCTTAAAGGGAAGATACAACATCTGCAAACATCAAAAAAGGAATGATCAAATTATCACCAAATATCTTACTGGATTGTTAGGGAATGACTGTCCAAATCATCCTGTTAAAATCGTGGCTCCTGGTGTTCTGTCATTTTCGAGAAATATGGTATTTTTCCAACGCTGGTCGGCCGACCAGCGATGGAGAAAACTAGCTTTTTTTCCTTCAAAAACTGCTCCTTAGTTTTTAATTTAGTTATTCCGCATTTCCTTTGCAATTGATTAAACACACCTGTGAATGGATACAAGCCTGCTAGACTGATTACTTGACCTTACAATTCCCCAAAGTCTATAAAAATTGTTCCGTTTCATCTCAAGTGTGGTCATGGAACCAGACTACAAGAACATGGTTGGTTTTCTTGGATTTCCAGCATCTCCGAATCCAAAACGTGAAGCAAGTCAGTTTAACTATATTTTCTATAACATACTAATCCTCCAAATCCATTTATTTCTGAAAATTGCAGCAAAAGCAAATGTTGAACATTCCCTTTAAACGTCTCCAGTCACATGTGTGACCCGGGACGTGGATTTTTTTTCACCCAACCCTTTAAAAGTTGGGTCAAAAGTATAATCCGGATCAACTAACTATAACTGAGCGTATAATCAGAATGTATCTGTTTTCTTCTTTAGTGTTCATGAAGGCTGTATTGGGGATCTCGGAGCGGATACCCGAGTCAGAGGTGGATGCTTATTTAGAAGATCTCTGGCAGTGGACTCTGTCCCGATACCCGGATGAGACTGGACCAGGTTATGTCTTCCTTCCGATAGACCTGATGGTGGCACACGCTTGTAAGCCGCTCTAAGGTCTGCGATTGTCTGCGACGTGTCTCTGTCTCTGCAAGGGAATGTCTGCGATTTGATTTGATTTGATTTTACACTTTTTCTTTTTCACTCACGGTCTACACGTTGTACGGATTAGGTGGAGGTGAATATAACAAATGGAATTTGGGTAAAACTGTTCTGGTCAAAAAATTAAATTTCATTGCAATGCAAATATTTTTAAAGAGTGGTTAATGGTTTTCCTCGCGTCGGGAATATATATTTTAATATTTGGTTTTGGCCTTCACTGACGTAACTTTTTTACTAAGGGCCCGTGTAGGCCTACACTTAGTTGAATGTTGACAACAAACAGGGTGACCGTAGGATCAGAGCCAAATTCTGCTAAATGCACATCAAAAATCTGTCAAATTCCCCAGATTACTCGAAATACACTATAAACACTTAAAATCACATGCAGATTGGTAGTATTGCCTTAATTAAGATTCAAGTCACATAAAGATGTTGTGAAATTATTGGTAAATTTCGGGCAAAACGCGGATCCGGCCACGACGAAGTCCATTTTCCAGTGAATCTGTCCCATTATATGCAAGGGGTTGTTTGAAAGGATTGAAGCATTTTTAAAACAAACACTGTTTTTCTGTCAAATAATAATTTTTGCAGAATTCTGCCAGAAATTTGCCCCAAAAATTCCTTTCTGTCAAGTTTTCTGTCAAACTCGTTTTTTTTAAACAAAAATTCTGTCAAAGTTAGCCGAAAATCGGCTAAACAGTCACCCTGACAACAAAGCGTATCGTTACCACCAATGCTTTGTTCTGTGTTGTTGATATAGAGGATTACATTTATATACATTTGCTTGCCATTTTGTTCTAACAAAATTTTTGTTATGTTTTTACTTTTGTTCATTTACTTTTCATGTATAATTTTTTTATGTAATTTTCAATTCTCAGTTTTTGTTTACTTTATGATATATACATGTATTTGCTTTGTCATTGTGCTTTTGTTCATTTGTTGGCCGAATAAATAATGATAATAATAATTTGCTTATTATGCCTAGTACCCATTCCCAAGCAACAAAGATCAAAGATCAAAGGATATAGTCTTTCGAGAGGAAAAATTGTTTTCCCGGCGTTATATAAACACAAATTGGGAAAACCCTAGCCGTTATTTTTAAACGGATACTATGAAACGAGTGGTACTTCCCAGCCCTTAACACAATAGGAGTTCTTGTTGATGGAGGCTGCGCTGCATCAGCTCACCGCCTTTGTAGTATGGCAGATAGGTGATGGGATTGTGCCTTTGATGATACAAGCATGGCATTTGGCACACAGTCAGAGTATGTCATGAGAAAGAACTTTGGCTGTAGGGCCATCGCAGATTTGTCCTTCGAAAAAAATACTAGGGGTGGAATAACACGCAACGGCAGCCATTTTGAAAATTTTGAAAGTCGCGTGTTGTTCTTCCTATATTTTTTCAAAGGACAAATCTGCGATGGCACTATAGCCAAATATCTTTCTGAAGACATACTCTGACTGTGTGCCAATTCACCCCCATGTTTGTATCATCAATGACATCCCCAGATATTTCCCATATCTACCCCACTACTGACTGCTCCATACACTGACGAAGAACAGAAACGACTCTAGAGCATTCAAAGATGGGCTGCTAGAATGTGCTGCAACAATTTCACCAGAAACTCCAGTGTTGCTGCCATGCTACATTAGCTTGGATGGCCACTCCTTGAGTCCCGAAGACTGGCGACACGTCTCATCATGCTCTACAAAATTGTTCATGGGTTGGCTGACATTGAAGCTGGGCATAGTCTCACCTCACAAACAAGAACACACAGGAGGTCTCACCAATTCTCATACCACCGACTTCAAGCCAAAAGCAAGATGTATAGCACCATGCAGTTTTTATCCATCCACCACCCCACACTGGAATAACCTGCCTCCCACGTCATCAGTGCTAAAAGTTAGGATACATTCAAAAATGCCCTCACTGATCCCTCGTGCAACATCAAACTCCTACCTTAGCTCCTCTAGCCCGCTAGCGGGATGCGGCTGTAGCCGTTTTGCTGGAGGAAATCTATACAGACACAGATACACTATTGAGCACATAAACATCTTCGACGTTACGGTAAGCATTTCTTCTTATGTTGGATAGCTACTCATGGAATAGTAAAGATGTATTCGAGTCTGGGCATGAGATGACTGTACACTCACGAGGCTCCTTCAATGGAGGAAACTATTCCGCACGCTATTGTACAATCTGAACAATAGCTAGCGCAATGCTTTCGCCATTGAAGGGGGCCTTCGTGATAGAATTGTTAGCGTGCTCAGATTTGTGGGACAGGAAATGAAACATGGTTTTTGTGTTTCTCATTGACGTCGAAACTAGGGCTGTGCATTCGAATAATTTAGTATTTGATTATTCCAACTTGGACTTGATCCAATATTCCAATATTCCATTTTAGTTGATCAAGTTCAATATGTACGTGCCAGCTTAATTTATCCGCCAATCGGGATTTGCGTGCTCTGCGCCTGTCGAAAAAAAATACTTGTCAGAGAGCTTTTTAAAATAATAACGAAATAGCTGATAATAATTGATCGATTTTAAAGAATACTCTCGTAGAAGCTCTCAAATCATGCACGAAAAAAATGGTTTTCAAAGAAAGTGTGGTATTTGACAAGCAATAAAACCACGGAAATTATACAATTGCACTTAATTTCGTGGACGTTTTTCATAGTCTCCTCGAGACCACTCACGGTTTTTTTTTCGAATACAATGTATTTGAATCGAAAATAAAAATCTATTGAGATACTCGGTTGATGATCGAATATTCGGTATAGTGGGCACAACCAACGAAACCTCTTGGTATACATCAGTGGCGTAGCCAGGAATTTTCCAGTGGGGGCTGGGGGCTGGAACATTTCATGGGGGGCGTCATGTAGATCAATGATATTTTTTTTTGAAACAAATCTCAGGGGGGGGGGGGCGGCTGGGGGAAGGGGCGACAAGGTTTCATGTCACGGCCCCCGTGGCTACGCCACTGGTATACATGTAACAAAGTTCAATCGGCAAGTATTTGCAATGCAAATAGTTTTGTACATTGTGCATATAACCCATGTTATGTGGGTAAAACTGGTTAAAAATAAATAATTGCATGCAATGTAAATGTTTTTAAACAGTGATTAATGGTAATTGCGTCGGGGATATAATATTTGGTTTTGGCCTTCAGTGACGTAACTTTTATGAGTTGTGTACTTAGTTGAACGTTGACAACACAGCAAATCATTACCACCAATGCTTACAAATACACGTATTGAGGGAAAATATTCATTATTCCAAACATTTGTTTGTTATGCCAATTACTGTTCCCAAGCAACAACGATCAAAGATCACGGGACATATAGTATATATTTAGAAGGAAAACAAACTGATGTTTCCCGTGCGTTAGGCCTATATAACACGATCGAATATTGGGAATACCCAAGCCGATATTTTAACCGGATAGCGCAATATAAGTTGATTGGTATTACCGGCCTTAACATAATTCCGAGGAGTCCTTGTTGATTGCAGCAGTGCACCGCCTTTGATCTTCGGCGTTACGGTAAGCATTTTTTCCCGGTGGGCCTGGATGATAGTCAGGCATGTAGTATGGGCACGACCCGATCAAAGCCAGCACAATGCTTCCTAGCCTCCGTGGAAGGGGTTTCGTGATAGAGTTGTATAGCGTGCTCGGATTTATCTTAAGTTTAATAGATCGCCGTGGGCGCGGGGCAGGAAAAAAACATGGTTAGTTTGTTTGGCAATGACACCGAAACCAATAAGGATATGCATATTAGAATAATAATGGAGGCGTTCTATTTCAGTTGATCAAGTTTAAAAATGTCCCAGCCGAAACTGTCCGCTGAGCGGGAATTGCGTACTCCTGCGCTTGTCGAAAATTTACACAGAGCTTTTTAAAGTAACAGGTACATAGGCAGAGGAATGGCTGATATTTGGTCGATTTTAAAAGAATAAATTTGACCTAATAATTCAGAAGTTCAGCACGAAAGTGGCTTTCAACAACTTGTGTGGTACTTGACAAGCAATTAAACCACGGAAATTATACGATTAATACTGTGGACTCTCCTCGCAACCGCTCCCATTCTTATTATAATTATTTGAATCGAAATAAATGGTATTTGGATATCCGATTGATGAGCGATTATTCGGCATATTCGGCACAGCCCTGTATCGGAACCTCTGGTTAATGGCGGTGTAGCATGAATTTAGGTTTTATGAAATACGGACTCATTTGTGGTATTGCGCACGCTCATACATAGATAATTAGGAGAGGGACCGGTCACGCGAGAGGGTTTAACCAATAAAACGGGAAAAGAGTCCGATTTTCATACGAGTCCGATTTTTCATATGACAGCGGCAAGTGTTTGCAATGCAAAGATTAAATTGATTAAACAGAATACATGTACATGTTTTTGGAAATCGATATCGCGGATTTCCCCAGTAGCATTTCTTCATAAAAAGGTGGGTGTCTTATATGTAGCAACTAAATCATTCTTTATATTACCCCAAAATACGTTTGTATTTGACAGCGCACCGTATACCTTAAAAAATTCCCTCAGAAATTCTTCTCTACCCTGAAACTATGGTTGCTGTTAAAATTGTGCCATTAAAAATGTCCAAGTGTAATTACACGTTGGTTAGTCAACTAGCCTACTTAACTTCGCCAGTGTAGAATTGTAACACCCCCCCCCCCCCCCACCACCACCACCACCCTCCAACTTGGCGAGTGATCTACTTTCAATGTTCAATTCATGGGCCCATTGCTATGACGGAAATTCCCGGAAATTATTGCATACGCAAACATTTTCCCCGGACGTTTCCGGACTCACACAGCCACAAACGGGTCGTAATCCTGTCGCGATTGGAATTCCCGATGAAGCCGTTGAATGGTAAATCAGTGTAGTTTATTTCAAAGTAGTTTTAAGATCTTGTCGACCTTAAAAGGGGTAATAATATTAAAAGAAACCGAACAGTGAAACCAAATTCTATTTGAGTCGATTTACAATGGGTAAAGTTAGTGGGTAAAGCTATGGCCGAATGCTCGCTGGATAGTTGTCCTCGCCGAAAGTGCGTTTTCGTTCCGAACACACTGACACGGGACCCTCAATAATTTTGCCACTTTTTTATATTCCAGTGAGGATTAATTGGTCTGCGAGAACGACCTATAACAACATCAACATTTTGTGGGTTGGTTTGTAGAAAGTATCCTCCTGTAAAGTTTTGGTCATCATATTGACAACGAAATGAAAAACCAAGATGGCGTCTCTGGGTTTGCCTGGTGCGAAACAAATATAGAGGGATTTTGGCAATGCATCAGTCATTGCATTTTCAATTGCATGTACCACCCCAACCGAGGCTCCTAGTACTGCACAATTATTATAGGACATTACCTCATGTTTGTTTATAAATCCTCACTACATGTATACCGACGAGAGAACTAAGAATGGGAATTTATATAAATGAGGTCATTCATCATTGGCTATTTTATATGTAGCCTTCCGCCTGGATGTATTGATGTAATGTTATAAAACAAACAAATAAACAAAAACGGGTCAGATAAAAAACGGCCGATTGTTTTGGGGTTTTTGTTGTTTTTTTGTACAGATATGGTGCAACAGAATCCCATATTACAACAAAACAGATTCCAGTTTGTTGCCAACATATCTGTTTACTGGGAGTCCTCAATCATCAAGTGTTTACAGAGAGTGGGCAACAATAATTAAATTGGGTAAACGAGGTGAAAAGGGGGAAATACACTCGTGGGGAAGTTCCATCTGGAAAACCCCGGGAACTGATGGGGCAGACGGAAATAACCTAAAATCAGGTTGTTGTTGTTTTATTGTTTTTGGGGGGTTTTGGATATTGATTTCAATAATGTTATCAGCCTCCCAAGGGGGCCGTTTGTTTTGTACCAACAAGGGGAATACCAATGTCCAATCGAGTCGTGTTTTTGATTCACGGGTCAGATAAGAAACGGCCGATTTAGTTTTTTTTTGGGGGGGGGTAAAGATATAATGCAACAGAATTATTCCAATTGTGTGACAATGTCTGTTTACTTGGAGTCCCAAATCATACGCAATTGTTTACAGAGTGGGCGACAACAAATAAATTGGGTAAACGTAATGAAAAGGCGGAAATACACTTGTAGGAAACAGGGGAAGTTCCGGCTGGGAAACCCTGGGAACGGCTCGGGCAGACGGGAATAACCTAAAAAAGAAATTGGTTTGTTTTTTCTGGAGATTGATTTCAATCAAATGTAAGCCCTAAGCGTTGCTTGTTTTGTACCAACAAGGGGAATAACAACAAAACCTACAGCCAACTCGTGTCGGGTTTACGTAAATGATTCACAGAATTCTATTTATGGCTTTTGTATGATTGTTCTGCGTGTGAGGGTATTATATTGTTGCAGTGGCATTGGTGTTGATAGCCGCTCATAGTGTTTTGTTGCCATGTTAAACATTCTCATATTTTCCCCATGCAAGCTGCACAGATGAATTCTTACTTGGTATTAGCTGCGCTGATGCTGCTGATGTCCCTTACCAGACCCTCAGTCACAGGTAAGACTGTAGGACATGCGTTCAGTATAAATATGATCATTTGCACATATCCCAAAAAGTAACCTACCGACTTCATATCAACAAAATACTTGGATTAAAGATCGAACACCCCGTTAAATATGCTCTCTGGCTTGCTGTCATTCAGAAGAAATCATATGACGTGTGTATGATTTCCAACAATCAGTATTTTGACTGATTTGGGGGGGGGGAAGAGTGCTGCTGATAAAATCGTGTTTACTGATCAAAAGGTTGTGCATGCTTTTTCACTGATTGAAAAAAGTGTAATTCAACTGAGCTGAAGATTCAACTTACAGGATTTGAATCTCCTTCAGTGGTGTATTTTAAGTGGTGTTGTTGGAAACGAACAAAATGCATGAAAAGCCAATGATGATGTAGTCCTTTAAAGGTAATAGACACCTTTTATAAACATTCAAATATGAATCTGAAAAATTATGAAATATCTTAGTTGAGTGTAAGTAAATTGTATAGGATCAATAAAATCATTGCGCCTAGTGTGCTGTCATATTCAAGAAAAGGGGAATTTCCTCACGATGGTTAAGACCAAACCATTGCGAAGGGGAAAGCATTTTTTTCAAGTGACGCATTTTCAATGCACATCAAAGCTGGCCCAGTGCCCAACATTCCATTATGTTGGGGTGCTTTGATACCGTTCTTATAACCAAGTATTTCACAGAACTCACTTTCCTAGTTTTATGTACACCAGACATTTATCCACTTTATGCCGACTTATTTTTTTTTACAATTAATATAGAGACATCTGCAGCATCTATACTCGTCTCACCCAAGGGGGTCTGTGCATCACCGGGAGATTTTTACCAACTTAAATGGCAAGCCAAGAACGCAGACCCGGCCGAAACCCTCCAGGTGCGCTGCCGACGACTCGATGGGTCGCTAATCGAGCACCAACATGATGAGCGATACACGATTGCCGAAAGCAAGTGTTGTGACAATCGAACGCGGAAGTGCGCCCTGGGGACAACGCTGACGGTGCTTCACCTCATTGAACGTGAGGATTCTGGGTCATGTGACTGTGACGTGGTGAAGGGTGGAGTGCCGGTAGGCGTGCATGATGAGACACCTGGAGACTCTACAGCCAATGTCTGGGTCAGAAACGACACAGGTTTGTGACCATCCCCGGTCAGCAGAGCTGCATTCAATTCACAAAAAAGTCACTATTCAGTTCGTCATTAGTAATCACAAGTCGTCACAAGGCATCACAAGTAAACTTTAAGTCAAAACAAGTCAACAGGCGTCATCATAAGGCATCATAAGTCATCACAAGTCATCACAAGTCATCACAAGTCAATCACAAGTCAATCACAAGTCATTACAAGTCACTCACAAGTCAATCACAAGTAATCACAAGTCATCACAAGTCAACACAAGTCATCACAAGTCATCACAAGTCAACAAAAGTCATCACAAGTCATCACAAGTCATCACAAGTCATCACAAGTCAATCACAAGTCAATCAAAAGTCCATCACAAGTCATAACAAGTCAATCACAAGTCATTACAAGTCATCACAAGTCAACACAAGTCATTACAAGTCATGACAAGTCTTCACAAGTCATCACAAGTTAATCACAAGTCATCACAAGTCATCACAAGTCAACACAAGTCATCACAAGTCAACACAAATCATCATAAGTCACCACAAGTCATCACAAGTCATCATAAGTCATCACAAGTCATCACAAGTCATCACAAGTCAACACAAGTCATCACAAGTCAACACAAGTCGTCACAATTCAACAAAAATCATCAAAGTCAACACAAGTCAACACAAGTCATCACAAGTCATCACAAGTCATCACAAGTCAACACAAGTCATCACAAGTCATCACAAGTCATCACAAGTCAACACAAGTCATCACAAGTCATCACAATACATCAAATGTCATCAAAGTTAACACAAATCATCAAAGTCAACACAAGTCAACACAAGTCATCATAAGTCAACATCGGTAATCACAAGTCCACACAAGTCATCACAAATCAATCAGAAGCCCATCGTAAATCGGACCTGTTAAGTGACACACTCTGAAAACATAGTGTAAATTTTTGTTGAGTAAAGTCATCACAAGTAAAATAATTGAGTAAATTTTTAAACAATTATTGATTTAAACACCAAAACATTATTACGCATCGCTTGTGTAATAACAAAATACGGGTTTTACTCTGCTTCCACGCGGTAAATTATGCTCAATAATGCGTAGCCTGTGAATCTTTATCTATCAAATAAATTGCGACACGATCATTTTTATGCCTCTTCCATTAACCTGACTTTTTGATTTGAGATAGAAATGTGATTTACTCAATTGCTGCAATTTTGTATCAGGGACGGTTGGGTGGGAAGAGAGTAACGGTTGTCATGTCGATTTTGAAGAAATGTATTAGTTTACGAGATTATCACAACGAAGTTCCACTTAGGCATATTACAAAATGCAAAAGGTCAAACCGATGCAACAATTGTATGCAATTGACCCTCTCACATTTTTTTTTTCAAAGCTCAACTTTAACGACAGTCAGTCAAAGTAGGTATACCAAATAATAAACTATTATAGTACAAACTAACGACGAATTGTACAAATTGTCATATGATACATGTGGGTATATGTCATGTAGTTTGGAAAATTCTTGGATTTTTTTTTCCTTTTTATTTCATCACTTTTGCAGTTTTCTCCCTATCGGAGGACGACATCACGATAACTCCAGGTCAGGGCGAGTTGACTGTATCGTTTGAAATCAAATGTGACTTCGATGGTACTTTCGAGGTCATCCGCGAAAACGGACACGGCACGCCATTGAAGCACATCGGGGATTGGGATAACACCAACCCTCGCCAAGCGCCTTACATCAGGCTGAGCTCGGGGCAGATCCCGGTGCTTTGCTTCCCGGCCCCGGGCTGCGGCGACCAGGGGCTTTACCGCGTCACCTACCGGGCTAGTAGGTACTACAAACCGGTCGAGACGACACGGTATCTGCAAGTACGCGGTAAGAAAGTAATGTTCTTAACAAGTGGGGTCCCGAACCGTTTATTTTCAGAGTTGCGTACGGGAATCAGCAATGATGAGGAATGGGAGTTCAGGCGGGGATGAAGCTTTTTTTGTTCAATACACACTCCTCAATGTATCAGAATTACACAGTAAATAGAGTCTATATTTTTGAAAACAATCTGACCTGGAGATTGTCATTCTAGGAATTGCAGGACGATTTTTTTACATGCTACGCGATGGTGTAAAATACATGCACTTCATTAATGACACTTGTTTTTCATGCTAATGGCATTATGTTTAAATCAATTTTATTTGCTTCTTCAACCAAGAAAATTAATAAAGAGATTGTAAAACATATTAAATAATTATTTCATTCTTCATTTAGGCAGACATCATTTTCTCAGTTTGCTTTGATTCCGAAAAAAACCTCAACAGGAAGATTTTCACGCAAACTGTAACGAGAGGACTTTGTGTATATTTTATATTAGCTTCGCTTTTTTTTGTTTCTTGGATAAAATAATACAGTCGACGATACATCTTGCCCTGGCCCTGGAGAGATCGTCGACACTCCAGGCACAACTCTCAGTTCTGCAGGCACAACTCTCAGTTCTGCAGGCAAGTATCTTCGGATATAATGCACAGATGGGGTAGCGAGGCATGGCAACTTTGGTTAGAGTTTTGTAATGTAAGATAGCAACCTGTCATAAATGTTTACCTGTCATAACGTTTAATAAACAGAACCGAACAAGATTCTAATTTTAATGTGCCATGTATAAAGACACCATTTTATGCACTGAAGTCTCAAGTCAAAATTTGGTCCAGAATCCGGGTGATTATTATTGGACCTGATACTGTCAGGGTCAAAAGGACCTTTGTCTGGTCAAAATGACCCGCAAAATGATCCAAATAAGTGTCGTTTCAAACAAGAATAGCGTCATTTTTCCCCGAAAAGTATATCAGGTCAAAATATGACCGGAATTCCATGTCAAATCTGGTCGGGGTAAAAACACAAAGCGTTTATTACCTGAAATCTAAAGACTTTTAAAAAATGTACTTTGGCAGTTGTAGCAACATGTAAACATGTAAACATTTTAATTTGTTTCAATAGGTGATAGCAACCAGGTGGGACAGCACTCTCCCAAATGTGATGCTGCCAAGTCCGAAAGTTGTGAAAACATTGGGTACCAGGTGGCAATTGGAGTACTAGGCGGAGTGCTTCTGCTGGTGGTGATGGCGGCGTGTGCATATCTGTTTTACCAGAGGCGTCAACTTACAGCGCGAATACGGTAAAGAATAATACCCCTCATTATAATGAAAATGGTAATTGTTTGTTTTAACATTTACTTCATGGATGATTATTAACCCTAACTCTCTAGGCATTTTGCAATTGCCTCCATGTAATAATTGCATACAGTTTCAATCCTCCAAAATCATCCGTTATTTCTTGAATGTGGTCGGAGGGGTGACCACTGCCTCAATCCTGCAAAATCCTCCAGCACTCACTGTCGATGTCAATATGTTGAGGCAGAGCCAGTGGCATCCTAGAGCAGAGCGGAGGATTTCAAGTATAATAAAATGAGCATAAACAACGGTCCGGCCTACTTTGACACAGTGCATCGTCCAAAATCAGCCGCTCATTTTGCCATATATATAGCCTCAATGAGGCAAAATCCTCCATTTGCAAAGAGGATTTTGGAGGATTTTGGAATGTTAGGGTTAATACAAATTCACTTCTTTGTGCCCATGTACGTTACTGAGCAGTGATATAGAAAACAAGGGGCACGTTACCATTTTTTTCTGCCAAACTTTATAAGACCAAAGCACTTTTTTGGTCGAGTTTACTTCTCCCAAAATTTGGAACGTATCTTGTTCAAGAAAATTTGACAAGATGTGGGGACATCATTGTTGGTATGTTTATTCTATTTTAGTGGACTGGAAAATAGTACCGTCACGCAGCCCCTGAACGATTTGGCAGGCGAGACTAGCCAGCCTTGACATGGTGGTTCCGTGGGCTCACTGACCGCCTCGCCCTGCAGGACACCCGAACTGGTCCGGCTGCGCAGGACTGAACATTTTTACGAGAGGAAGTTTTTGGTATAATTGCTTAAAACGTTCAACTTACCTGTAGACTTTTGTGTGATTAACGACAACTACTTCGAGTTTCGTGTCCACGCAAATATTATCTGCTAGTCGATAATGCCAATCAATTCTGGGCTTGTGTCAGTAGATTTTGACAATTACTTAGTCATAATACCAGCATCGAGATGTTTTAAAATATTTTCTCGGACGATCAATGCTTTGATCAACTTGTGTAAAACGGAAGTATAGGGTGTGCATGATGTTAGAGATCCAAAACAGAAGGATTGAAAATATTCGCTAAAAACGTTACTCCTGACATTCGTTGATGATAAAAAACAAAACATACAAACAAACAAACGGCAGCCCAACAACCCAACAATCGACTGGCCCATGACATTTTTTATTGATTGGTTATTGGTGTGCTTTAAATTACATAATGCCAAGTAAAAGAAAATACCAGTTGATCGTCCCCACCTACTCTCTTTTTGAGACTGTATCATTTTTTTAATTTCAGGCATAAACTTTTGAATAAAGATGTTTCAGAAGGTCAAATGCTTCTAATAGCTTTACTAGTGTTCGGTAAGCACTTTAAGAAGGTTTTGTGGTCATCAACTAGTAGGCAACTACCCAGAACTGTCAAATAAAAAGAGCCTCCTTCTTTTTGAGGAACTATCATGTAAGCTAAAACCTACTTTTCAAAAAAGATGCAAATAAAAGGCCCTCATCCTCCTCTTTTTGAAGAAAAAAAACCCGGACGATCAACTGATTGACTTGGCCTAATGTTCAAACGCAACAAGCATGACTGTATTTTAAGGTCACGATTCTTTTAAGCTGTATAGATTTTTTAACCCCAGTATTAATCTTGTCACCATGCATATGGTATTCAGTGCGAGAACTTTAGAACACGTGATTTTAAGCCCTATGCAAACCCAACGACAGATGGCGCTATCAACACAGTTCCAGGCCTGCACTGCGTCCGAAAATTAAAAAGCTCGTGCTCTTCGAAAAATAGAGTTTTTTTGGTTTTCTCCTGACGAATGTTTAATTTGTTTGTTTTGTTTTAACGAAAAAAAATACTTTAGTGCGAATTTGGGCGTTTGCAACCCTTGGCTAAAAAGTAACTTCATTCTGCGCACAAAATTAGCCTGCCTTTCAAGAACCAATAGTGTAATTCGATTTTTTTTTGTGAAGAAATAATTCAATAATTAGATTACGTCGGTGGATTGTTTTCGTTCGATGTCTCATAAAGTGAATAACTTTTATATTGCTAGGAAAATAGCAATTGAACAAAACAAGGTGAAACGAGGTGAAACTCGAAAATAGCACCATGAATGCAAGACTTTAAGAAGTTGTCTTCGATACTAAGTGCGAACGATATATAGATGCATGGTAGCCTATTCCGTTTCGGACACACCCATACTTTTAAGTGTAAGCACTATTACGTAGATTATAATCTTCGTGTATATATGTACTGATAATCACTAATAACTAATGCATTATATTTGCTCCAAAGTATACAACTAACTTTGTGCAAGAATCGACAACGGGATCGGGGGGGGGGGGGGGGCAAACGGGGGCCATGCCCCCCCCCCCCCCAAAAAAAAAAAAACCACCAAAAAAAACAAAAAAACCGAACCCATATTTTTTAAGTACCGGCGCAAAAAAACTTACACCACCCAACAAAACTCAACAAAAGCAATAGATTTGTGTGGAATATTTGGTGTTGTGTTCGATGTTCGTATAATTCACCCCTCTATTTCTTTTTAGCTAATGGCAGAGCCTGAAATGGAGAAACAATGTAGTGTACAACCAAAGTAAAGAAGATGTGGGGTGTTTTTTTTTCCGATTCTCAGTCTCTTGTAATTTTTTGTATGATATCCTTAATGTCTACGTTCAGATCGCAATTGTGTCACTAAAGACGATAAAAAAAAATTAGCGGTGTACATATCAGCTCAAAAGATGTGTAGCCGTATACTGCAGACTCATCTCTTTCAAACAGCTTTCGATTTGTAATGAATTTCATGGTAAGTTTTTTAACTGAACTTAATTTAACTGAATATTAAGTTAAACACCAATTTTTAATGATGTCTTTTGATATAATTATTTCAAATTTTCATTTCTAATTTTATTGTATCTGGTGATTTATTTTAGTGCATATTATAGTACACTATTTTAATTTACCCATTTTTAATTATTGTAAAAGCGCAGTTTTTTTATAAAAATTGCGCTTAATAAAATGCATTATTATTATACAAACAATAACATTATGTGATGAAGTTTGAGATGTTTATATGGAACCTTTTTTTTGGGGGGGGGATACAATTTTGTGTTGTACTATAATCATATTGTTATTTTCGGGTTTTTTTTACCAGGCAAAGCGATCCCCAAACACAACTTGGGGGAATAAGGCCTTCAGTGATGAAGCTGAAACCTTCAGATAAGATTACAAAAACAAAGTCATAAGATGAACGGATTTTTTTTTAATCCCACGATTTGACCTCGTTGATATGTACATGTATGTGGCCTATTTTCGAGTGTAGGAGTGTCAGCGGCGCCACCAACGTCAAAATAGTCCTCCCTCCGAAAAAAAAATCCATTTTTTTTTTCTGCAGCCTAAAATTTTCGGCAACTTTATTTGAATTTTTTTTAAAGTTCTAAACAATTTGAAAACAAAACTTGTGAGCCCCCCCCCCCCCCCATCCAGCCAAAATCCTGAAACAGAAGAGGTCATCTAACAGGTGGCCAGGAGCCGGAAACCCCCCCCCCCCCCCCCCCTCCCCGGAGTATGTGTTAAAATCATCAGCTGTACAAGTAGTACTAGTTAATTAAATTTCAGTTCATTCGATGTGGTGCCCAAATCTACCGAAGTCACATGATCTCCAATCGTGGCCAATAATCACTGAAGGTCACAAAAGTACACGTGATTAATATCTCAAGTTGATTTTCTGGGAATGTTTGAGTCATTGATGATGACATTTTGCTCTCTGAATAAATTAATCAGCGCCATGTGATGAGCCTGTCAACCAAGAGAGGGCGCTATTTTAGTAACGTTAAGGTGATATTCGCCTCCTAAAAAATAACCAAAAACATGCACACAAAAAGAAACACCCTGACAAAAGATGCTCTTCATGAAGCGATTTTGTCTGCTAAAATTATTCTTTCTTTTCCATTGTCAGTAAAAGAAAATATAAATGTTTATTATAAGGGCACACGTGTAAAAAAACCCATGGAGCTATAGTATAGGAACATACACGCAAGCATATCGCCGTGACACCAACTACACGTTATAAGTATCACTTCTGCCCCGATTGATTTGCATGGCGATCTGGCAGGAACTAGCTGCAGAACGGCAAATGGCGACGGGTATTTTTCAACATGTTTTGGTGTTTTAGGTGGAAGAGGTCTTTGGAAATGTCTAGGAAATCGCAAAGGACATGAGTAAGGTATGTACCACATTTTTGTATAAGTATTTAAGTTTAATTGTCGTTAAAATTATGAAAATTTGATGGGTAATTGTGTCAATAAAATAACCGTTGGTTGTACCATAGAGCATCAACATGTACTGCTAGGCTATAATCGGATGCTGTACCCGGCCCACAGTTCACGCGACACATGTTCATATCATTAAGTGACGTACATTTCATGACAACTTCAGTTTCAAGTATTTGTCCTTCTTATTCCTCCATACTTCTATATAATCACGGTCACAAACACTTTATAAAACATGTTAATTTTAAATTAGTAAAATGACAAATGATTATGTTGTTGCATTGTATTATTTTGTAATATACAGCTTTTTTTTCTGTTCATATTTTGTCTTGAAAATGAGATTTGTTTGCGAGTTCCATCCAATTTTGTCGTATGGTCTGAATGTCCATGTTTTCAAATCATTGAAATGTTACAGAGTGTGTAAAAAGTAATTTTGTATGTAGGCACTAATATTAGTCAAATGATTTAGATAATTTGCCCTATGTAAAATATAAGGAAAAATTTCCGTACTCGGACGTCACTTTTTTCAATTAATTTTCTAGCGCCAAAAGTTACATCTCTTATGGTTATTCCTCCTAATTTCTATTTATTAATCAGTCAGTTACTTCATCGGGATCGAACCTCTGACGCCTGCTTGATACACGAGACTAACCCACTAGCTAGGCGCACGATCGCTGTTGCAATAATCAATCTCTGAGTATCCATTGAAATAAACTAAATATTCATGAGAAAATAAATATTATTGCACTATCATTGGCAGGCTCATGCGACGTGGTTGGTTTTGTCACACACGTGTATAACGTGCCGCTGTCTTTTCAGCCACTTCAATCAGTTTTGACCGGCTGCTTCAAGTTAGTTCTGCACGCGTATGCATCATAAATTGACATCCGAGTATGGAACTTTTTCCAAATATAAGTTACAAATTACAATTCATGTACATGTACTGGGGCCTAGTTCTCATAAAGGTGTATTTTCGGACCAGGTGTGATTGTTGCATCTGGTCACTGACCTTAATTTAACAATGACCTATAGCGGTGGCCATTTTGACTGTGCGTGTGCGTGTGCGTGCTGAAGTTCTTCTGGTTGCCATGGCGTGCAGTTCACCACTTCCGGCCAAAGTACCCGGATGTTTGGATCCAAGAATTGGGTTTTGAGTATGTCGGAGCGGTTGGAGGAGAAAAAAGTAGAAATTTGAGTTGTTGTCAGACAGTCAATTCAAAGTTTACATCTTTCAGGTGCCAAATTTCATATAACACAACTAAGGCAAAAAAATAAAATACTCAGTATCTGGTCAGCGCGCTCGTCGATTTTAATCATGCGCGTCAACCTTTTTTTCTTCTTGAAATAAACACGGAAGCTACAACAGCGCCCTCTATTGCCGCGCCTCCTCAAATTTTTGTACCAAGGAGCACCAAGGAATGGGGAAATTGCACCAAGGCAAATGATAAAGGGCACCAAGGCAAATGATGGAGGACACCAATGTATAATCATGGAGGAATCTCCATGGTATAATGAGGACACAAAAAAGCAAAATAGTACCCACCTTGTCTGTACAATTCAAGCTTGAAAAAAAAAAAAAGGCCACCAAAAAAAATAAAATAAATAAAAACGTTGCCGCATCAATTCCGGAACTTCGGTCTGACCAGAGACCGATTATTATTTTTTTTGTGGGCCTAATGGGGAGCTTGTGGTTGTGTGGTTAGTCCACAATGTCCTGTGTTAACCAGTGGTATAATACAGGACATTGTGGTTGTGCTTCATGTACTGGGTGCGTGTTTGTGGGCGTGCCTCTCATCTCTGACTGCACAAAGTATACACTGCTAATCAAACTGGTGGCAGTTATCAAAATACTGGAAAACCAAATTTTGGAGGAATTGTGTTTTTTGTGTAAGTTTCAGTGTATGGCAAAACATGTATGTAACTTTTAAAATCTGAAACTGTTACTAAATCAATAAAAACATAAGTTGAGTGAAATTTTGAGCAACACAAGCACAGTGGTACATGTAAATATGTACGTCCATGTACTTGTACACTGTACATATCTGCATACAGGTATTGATCATAAATGGCAATTAAGTGATAAAAGCATGTTCACGCCCACACACGCTTGCACAAACACACAGTGTAGGCGTTGGGGTTTAATGCATAAAATTACATACACGTACATTGCATTTATAATCTTGATCAAGTTTAATATAAAGATGACTGAAGTGGAAAATCCTTAGAAAAAAGTTTATCGAATTCCAAATGTTAAATCAAATCTTTGCGATTGCCGGTGCCCAGCATATGGTGTATGTGCTGGGTTATTGTATCTAATTGGCCCCATACTGCATGACGGTATGGTCCAATGGTGATTCCCACCATGTGACATTTAAAAAAAGCCCCAGGCACTCAGCCTGTTTTTCTCTATTATTTCCAACGGTCAGTTGAATCTGGAGTTTGTTCATGAGGTGCACACTTCATGCATGTACAGATGTCCATGTACATGTAAACATGAACACATTGGTGCATGAAATAAAACTGAATGTACCGGTACATCTATATGTACAGTCGAGTCTCATTAATGCGGACCTAGCCAGATTGTTTGTTATATCAGAATTTTGTATTAAGAGGAGCATCAGTCCCATTAATTGTGTACATAAATGCACAGTCGGGACCAAGGCTTTATGTTTGTTATAACCAGAATTTTGTATTAACAGAGTTTGTACTAACGAGAGTCGACTGTAAACACTCAAAGGGTGAAATAAAGACACAGAATCTGCTTGGACAAAATACAATACATGTGTATACATGCACATTTTCCTAAGGCAATCAATTGAGAGCTTGCATGTACTAGCATCCTTTGTACACCGGTAGCATTGCCTTCAATAATTTATGTACAATGTATGTGTACATGTATGCATATCTACACATGTATAGACTAATTCGGTGACAGCCATGTTCTAAGGTTGCACCAGGCTCGTGTGAGTCGCGCTCAAATAATACGCACGAATTCTGGGCTCCTTTGACCAATATTGTTACCAAAATGCACGTGTCTTGTCTTTAAGAACACATGCTGCATGAACGCAAATGCAATTCCACAGGTCTCAAAAATGGCTTCTCATTTTGTTCGCCGAATTATTCCATATGCACCTAATTTTGGTCGTCCAGATACATGTACACATGTACATGAAAATGCTTGGAAATTGTACGATCTTAATAAATCAACCTTTTCCTTATTGTCCAGAAATGGAATAAACAGGTGCAATTCATTTTCTACCAGTATGCGCTTGTACAATTTATGAACAATTATGTATTGTGGGGGAGAAAAACCATTCAAACAAATTGCATTTCAGATAACATGTACAGATGTGTAGTTGGCCTCAGTCCCTCCCATCATAGCCTACGAGGTACATGTATTATAGATGTATACATAGGAGGCTTTACTGCATGACTCTGCCTGGGTGGAGACTGACAGTGACAGGCAAGAAGCGTGGGCTGTGATTAAGCCTCTCTTCCACCCACTCTCAGTACAAAGAGGATTGTGTTCCATTGTAATATACTTAAATTCTGTACATGTATCCATACCTTACAGTAATACAGTCAAACACACACTTTCATCATTCATGTACACAGTTCGATTTCACAATATGAAGAGGATCAACGTGTATTTAAATGACACAGTACATGTACATGTACATGAAAATGTACATGAAAAGCTTGAACAAGTTCATTCATTTGGTTTAATTACTAGTTTTGCAGATTATGCAGAAATGAACCGAAAATGAAAATTACATTTTATATTGTATAATTTGGATGATTGCCTCAAGATTTTCTTAGATTGTCTGTTTCACTGCTGAAAAATTTCTATTTCAAAAGGGTGATTCTGGGACAGTGAACTTATTGCCATTTTCCACAGGAAGTCATGGCTACTCAGAATTTGAAAGCCTACAGCATGCAAATTGTCTTTGGATCCACTCATTTTCTCTTAATTTGTTTTTATTTAAATGTAAATTTTGAACCATAAAATAATTTGGGTAAAAAGCAGAAAGTCTTATTCCAGCTGGGAATTTTCCTCATGTTTTGTGATTTCTCAGTTGCAAGTCTGAGTCTTTACTAGCACTGCATCATAATAAATATGATGCAAAGTACCCGGATACATAAAAAAAAATTCAATTTTGTCACCTTCAAAATTAGCATTCCTCAGGTGAACTGCTGGAGTGTACATTTTCCTGTTTTGAGGTCATTGAGGTCATTGACCTTGGATAACCTTTCCAGCCCTCACAGTTGCATCCACAAGACAAAAATAACCTTCGTTTTGACATTTAGTGCCACTCACTGATCAGAATTTTGCAATTCATCAGCGTGTGGTGGTGGTTTTTTTTGGGGGGGGGGGAGATATTGTTGAAACAAAGTGTCTACATGTACGGAAACAGATGAAAGACATACAATGTACATCCATACCTGTACATTGTATATCGTTTTACAGTGCACATGTACATGTACATTGTTTGTGGTGTAAATCGAGGACACACACGTGCAACATCATCAGTGAATCGAAGACAGGAACCAAATCGAGAACGAACTCGATTAGAAAACGTGTACAAAACCAATGAGAGCTGTTGCAAACAAGTTTAAGTACAAACAAAGGAAAATGGAAGAGGAACAAAAGAAAATCCTTGATTTACACCATAAACAAATGTGTAGGTACATGTATGTGTGTATTTGTGTGAAAATGGTCTTTTACCCTGAAAATGATTGCCAAAAAATTAATGTAATGACTACTTGAAAGTATTTTTTTTGTAGGGCTACCGCTTGTGTTCATGCACTCTTTACAAATTACAAACAGTACATACATACTGTATGCAGCATTTCCTAAGCTGTACATTGTAAGTTATGGTTGAATGGGTGTCTCACAAAATGTGGAATTTAACCTTGGTTTGTAAAACGTACATGTAGAGACACCCTCTCATTTGCAAACTAATACTTGATTAATCTGTAATTAACTTTAATTCTTCTAGGTCCTTCTAATTCCACATGGAGGCTTTTTATATAATTTTGCTGGAGTAATAAAATTACGTGTACAGCCTTGCTACTGGTACAGTACATATTATTCAATGCACTTTCTGTCTTAGTGGCGGGTTGAAAGCAGAGATTTCAAAATCCGGTTATCCTCTCTTTTGTTTAAACCGAATAATAGTTATCCAATTTCAGAAGCTCCCATTTACATTGTAGCTCACAGTCATGCCAACACAAAGTGACTTGTACCAGTATGTGAGGTGCAGCATGCAATGCCCTCCGTGATGTTTACGGGATGCAGTGACCACTACATTCGGGATACAATGACCACTTGGCCTTAAAATAAACACTCCAGACCTGTAATGTTGAAAAAATTTGGTGGGGAACTCTCTAATGGGCAGGCTTTACCAAAAAGACTGAGTGTCAGCGAACAGTTGTTTGTTAAATGCCACATTTTTGTAGACAGCCACGTACAATGTTACATGATTTGAGAGCTTTGAACTTACGAAGAGGATTACATACATTGTACCGGTATCTTTGAAATCTGTCAGACATCAGCTTTTCTCCAAAAAAATATTTATACAGACATGATACATTCATTTCACAAAAATGTTATTACCGGTAGCAATTGTCAATAGTCGATAGTTGAATATTCTCGAGTCAACATCAAACATAAATTATTGAAAATGCACAGTGCTACCGTTGATTTTGTGGATTTGGGAAGATTCATGAAAATGCCATCCAAAATTAACAAAAAATAACAGTTGCCTCCCTCCCTTACGATGCAGCTTACATACTGGTTTGTGTACTACCAGGACCGAGTCTTTTGATATTCCATTTGAAATGTAATGTGCATACCACTATTACCGGTACATGTACAATGTACACGATGTAGCCCTAAAAATTTGAGAAAATGAATTCTTGCGCAAGTAACATTGAAGTAACAATCAAAACACGCTCTGTATGGTTCTAGATTGTAAGCCCAAATTACGGAAGTCTACATTCACAGCGGGCATTATGCAATAAGAATACAATATCACTCCAGGAGAACTATGGATTCTAGCATTCCATTGTGGTAACATAAGACCTTGATCTATTATGGGCTTATTAGTGCCCTCTTGAATTGGTTCCCATGGACTATTGCAATACACATGGGCAAGTATGCGATCCATGGGAGACAGCAAGTCAACTTTCGGTTTAGGAACAATGGTTGGAAGTTGGCCCAACTTTTTGTGTGTGTACAAATCCATGTGTACTTTGTACTCTGGAGATATGTTATACACATGGACAAATGAGAGAATTCAACACTCTTTCGAAATCAGGATAGTGGAGGGACTTTCCTGAGGTATTGCTTTTAGCATAAATTTGTGAATGGAAAAAGTCTGGACAGAATTTGAAGGCTATTGGGAGTTGAGGAGTTTGTGTAAATGATATGAGACTGTATCAGATGATGATAATTAACCCCGTAAATAAGGGCATGAATCCTAGCACTGTATTGTTTTGAACTTCAATGATACGAAGAAAAGTGAATGTTTGATTGGTTCAGATACTTCTGGTATGAATGTTTCATATGAAAACACTTAATATAATACTGCATACTCATTTCCTCTCAATTTCCAATGAATTGTCAAATTCCCAATGGAAATATTCCATTCTAGAGATTCCCAGGAATTTTTGCAACACTTCACATGTAACTTAGCAACACACAACTTGCACCAAACATGACAAACTTTTTTAAAATCACGGCAGTGAATTGTAGACAAAAAATTATGTTGAAATTCTGAGAAACCTGTGGATACACGCTCAAGTGCACACGTGAAGGCCTAGGTATTGTTCAGCGCACTTTTAACTGTGGGAAAATGGCACTTTGCAATGTCAGTGACAGCACACAAAGCCTTTATTGTAGGGGCCTACAATAATACTTTAATGCAACAATTGTGGTTTTACAGCTAATTCAAAGGATATTTTGTTCGTACAGTACTTTTGCAACCATGCTTTCAAAAGGGATCGATGAGAAATATACAGTACATGTAGGCCTACATGTACAATGTAAACCCAATACTACCAGTAGCATTCATAACAACTGCATGCAGACCTGTGCTTGTAAATGTCACCTTCTCTTGCTTACACTGTACAAGCATACAAAATAAAGCATACCCCAGTACCAACACTACACAAGAGTTACATTTTGATACATTGTATGTAAAATGTAACAAACTAGCAAGGCATGAAAAATTTAATCACAACTGCATGCAAAAATCACAATAATTTACAATGTACTGGTACGGTATGTTTAATTACCAGTGGCCTAAATCTGTGTTGACCACTAGGGGGAATCCTGAAACTTCCCCAGACGTTGCAAATTCAAAAAGCGTTTGGGCCAGGGAGGGGGAGGGAGGGGCTGGACACCATTTGACACTTTTGATTTCTTAATTGGCTTCAACAAAAAAAATTGTACGCCCTTCTATAATGTGTACATACATGTACAGTATGTATATGTGCAGTTTACCCACAAAACAATGAATATCTGAACTCTGAGTGCTTTGTGCTTCACCAATTTATGAATTACACACAAAAAGCAATGTCATTATTGTACAATGTATGTGGGTGCCAGGCACCTACTGTACAGTACATGTGCCCCAGTTTGGTATTCGGTTAGCATGTTGAGTTTTCAATTTTACAACATCCATTACATAGGCATATGAAATGAAAAAAAGTATCTGTGTCGGAGTTGACTGATGTGACATGCATACATTTTGTACAACAGGATATTTTGACACGACGGCCTGTTATTCTTTTGTCTGTGATTATGACATCATTTGTTTTCACTCTTCAGTTGAAGTGCTAATGAGGGGAGTCCCCTAATCGGACCACTCTCCCTTGCATACTGTTTACAGATAGAACACAGTCAATGTATAGATCACGCAGCGTGTCTTTATAATGGGAATAGGAAACACATGACATCATGTGATCCATAGCAGGAAAATACCTCGTGTTTTTGTGAGTCACATGCCTTGATGAAAACACGGAACTGATGAAACAGATGCTGAAACAAAACAGGCATGTGGTTTGAAAGTGAAAGTCTTGTACGTCTATATATATTATTTTTAACCATTGATATAAATAAGGCAGACTCTCAAGGGTTGGTCAGAGCGGCAGTTTTGTTTTAAGAAATAGGATCTGTAGGTACATTTGTGTCGTCTGTTTTTGTTTTACATGGCAGGAGCTATTAAAATTACACCAATGGACTTGCTGGGCCTATTGGTAAGACAAATTGTATTCATGGTTTATTAACCCTAACCCTCACCTAAAGCTACAAAATACTACAAGTAGTAAACTGCAGTATGCAGTACTGTGGGCACAGCACTCATACTCATAGTGTTTTTTAGTATTTGGTTCTGCATACATACAGTAATTTCTGTAGCACTACCGATGCTGTAGGCCCTACATGTACATCGAGTACATTACTTTACCCCAAAGTTTAAGGGGGTTAGGGTTAAACACATTGCCACTCACCCAAATTCCATATTGATGTACCAGGGTATACTTTGCTTCTCAAGACTTTCAATATTAACATACATAATGTACAAAATGGAGACATTCACACATGTATGCATATTTGTAAATGAAGTTGGTTATCAGTTTTCAAATGAAAATATTTGTTAACGTGTACGGGTACATTGTACCTACAGTAGTTTAAAGTGGAGTCATCATGATCCACTGTCTGTTACTATTTTCTTTAGTTACATCGTTTGTACAGTTTCTTGAAATAACTGAAACAACTGTGTACATGTACATGACTACCTGTATACTACATGTATGTACAACTACAATGTACATGTACAATGTACAGGTATGTACCGGTACAAGGGATTTGAGGAAAAATAGGGCAATTATTAACTGTATTATGACTACATGTACACGTAATGTATATGGCATACATGTACCGTACATATTTGCTCAGTGGAATCACTTTTGCGCTCATGATTTGTAGATTTTTTTTATACATACCGACATATTGTGCAAAAAAGCGTGCCACTTACAAAAATGTACATGAATGCAGTAAACCTGCAGCAAAAGAAATACTCTTTTGTTCAAAATGAAATTTCATGTGGATGGAGTGTCCCTTTGATAAATTTAGAACCCTTGGGATACCCCTAGACTAATCTTGAACCCACCCACCTGCTCACATGACGGTTAGATCTTGTCCAAAGAATGTTGTTTACTGGAACCATAATGCTGCAACTGGGTGCAGCAAATACTTTCGTTTCGCTCGAACAATCGTACATTACATTGTACAAATGAACGTTATCGATGGATGAGATTAGCAGTCTAGTCAAAATGTCCATGTTCTGTAAGATCTCGTCATCATTATGAAGTAATGAACTCATAACTCAACGTGGATGGTCAGGCGTTTAGGATTTATTAGGCATTACAACACAAGGGTACGGAGTTGGCAGTCTGCAACAACTGTGTCAGTGTCATTGTCAGCTCTTGGCTCCATTGCTGTAACCACCAGCTCATCCATTTCATTGCAGTTGAAGTGTATTCAGCTCTGCCTGTACAGGTAAGGCCAATTTGTACTCCATGTACATGAACAAATGTATGTACGTGAAGGTAGCGGGAACATGGCCTCTTTGAGCCTATGTTTCTTTCCCAACCCAGCCTGATTTGCTTGGCATAATGCATTGATGCATATTGCTTATTTTACATGTTATGCAGCTTGTCCCTTTTGGTCATGTTGGTTTTCCTCCACATGATCAGGAATGCCCTCTCGAGAATCCGAGAAAGAACAAAATCACTTAAGGAAAATCTTGCATATACTACATGTACATACATACATGTAAATCCCAGGGCTGTACACGTACATGTCCATGTACATGTAGTACATGTACTGTAGGTCACACATGGTCAAGTACAGTGCTGGTGGCATAGTGTGGATTTTGCAGGTAGAGATCCTTAAGTGGGAACTTGTTTTCCATGAATTTGATGAAAAACAAACTCATCCAAAGTTTGCCTTAATTTGCTGGCAGGCTGCATGATAGCAGAATATATACGAAAATGGCAATTTGGCTTTATGCAAGTAAGTACACATGCTTATTATACCATCTAAAATTCAGTCTCCATGTGTTCATTAAATCAGGGTCCGGCAATGGAAAATGATTGCATATTTTGCACTCTATGTACCGGTACAGTGTAGTACTGGTAGATGGTACAATGTACATGATGTAGTGACAGTGTACCAGTACATTATATTGAGGCAGAGTACCGTTTTCACTTCGCAAAGTAAAAAAATTGCAATGTGAAATTGCACAGAAATATAAAGCCCCAGTCACACATTCATGGTTGGAGCTACCGGTACGACTATCCACGGTTCATCAAGAATCAACCGTCGATGAACCGTCGAGATTTGTGGAGAAATCGACTTTCTAAGAATGCACTACGGTTTCAGGACAGATAGCCATGACTGTTCTAAGGTTTCTCTACAAATGCACCACGGTTTGTTAAGAATATGGATGGATTGTTGAAGAATATCGACGTTATTACTAAGAATAATGACGTTAACGCCACGGTTGTCTGCTATTGGGCCACGGATGACCAAGGTTCTCCCACGAATAAAACATACCGACCGGTACATATTCGTAGTACAACCTTAGCAGAATCCTAGAATATCCGGGCATATCTGTAGGACATTAGTAGCGAAGTCGTAGAGATTTCTACGAATGAGCTACGAATCTCCAAGAATAACGTGTACCAATAGCCACGAATAACACTACGAATTAGTACGGTTGTCTGACAGATATCCCACAGTTGCAATATGGATTAATTTTCATGACAATTCACCACGAACGTTTTGAACAGTTTAAGACTTCCGTAGCCCTCCACGAATACCCAAGGAAGATGACGGATAATCATGGATACATGTACTAAGGATGAATACGGTACTGTTTACCACGAATTTTAAACCGTGGATTTCCGTAGCTCCAAACCGTGAATGTGTGACTGGGGCTTAAAACATTTATACTGTTCATCACCTGAATGGAAATTTGTACAGCAGGGGTTTTACCAAAATATCCCAAGCGAACGAGAAATCAAAATCCTGACAGAATGTCCATTATTTCATTGTATGCATCGGTAGGGGTACGGTACATGTACATGTACATTGTATGTATCTAAAGCTAAGGAAAGAAAGGTGTAACGAACCCGGTGTACATATACATGTATAAGACCTTCAATTGACAAGATACATGTAACTAAATTACAAACATCAGGTTCCAAATTATTCAAAGTTAATTTCATCACAACATATAATTATTTGACAGAGGGTGACAGATGTACCGTAATTAAGCAGAGCTAGCTAGAAAGACATCCGATAAAAAAAACTATTAATAATACAATAATAATTAAAAACATTTTTCATGTACAAATAATGACGTTTACATAGCGCCTCTTCCCAAAGCTAACAACGCGCTCCTGACTTCTCTGATGGTCTTAATAACAAAACAAAATTTAAAATGCTTGTACATATGTATTTATGTGAATCTGTACAGATGAATGAAAATGTGTGTAGGCCCCTACGGTACAACATCAATCTTCTTAATTAAATAAATGTGGTGATGTCTATCATATCAAAGCACACATTGACAGTATTGTACACTCTGTCACCCAGGCATTGCATTTGAAATGGTACCGGTAGTAATGTGTGGTATAATATTACAATTGAATTATAAAGACAAGCTTCATCACCAAATTACCTTTTTATATCAGAAAGAAAATGGAAAATATCTTTCATGGAACCAAAAAAAAAACCCTGAAATTTGATCTCCGTTTGACGTATTTAAAAGGATATTACAACATTTCCAACAAAAATGAAACTACCAAACTATTACAAAATATTCTTACTTGATTGAAAATAAATAATATTCCCAAATAGCCAGAAAAATCATTGCGCCAAGTATCCTGTTGAGTGTTATTTTACAGGAAAGTGGAATTTTGTATTATTTTCCAATGCTGGTCGGATAACCATCGCTGCAAAAAAACCCCATGTTTTTCCCCTTGAAATACTGCCCCCAATTGAGTTAGTCCACATTGTGTTTGAAATTGGTTACACATCCGTGCACGGACACAAGGGTGCAATTAAGCCAGATAGTCTGGTTTCCTGACATGAAAATTCTGGATCTTTCCTGAAAAAAATATGTCAAAATCTATATCATGTATTCAGCTGCATTTGGTATACATGTTGAAAGGTCAGGACATTTTAAATGTGTCCTTCAGACACCAAAATGAAGAATAGATACATGTACATGTACATACCGTAGTACTGTACAATACAAATCAATCCATGCATGTTATCAACTCTATCATGAAGGCCCCCTTCAATGGCGAAAGCATTGTGTCGGTGTACTCATGAACGAACGGTACAATGTACATGTACATCGTTGGGATACAGGGGCAGTTGCTCTGTACAATAGCGTGCGCAATGGTTTCTCCATTGAAGGGGGCCTTGTACATGTACTTGTATTAATGGTACAGTGATCACGTGTCTGGATTGGTCTATTGGCTCCGTGCGTGAACAACAGAGGGCGCTTTTTGACCACCTTCGAGAGCCCCGTGGACTGGACACACTGCAGTGTCTTCGCTTGAGTGTCAGGCATTGTCGGCAGTGCATTGGAATGGAGTCCCAGTGGTCTCCCCCAACTCGCCCTTTCTTGCCATTGAGAAGGTACATGTACATGTACACGTATGCCCATACAATGTACGGTATACACGGGGAGTTATTTCACAATATCAATGAAACACTGCCATTTGCCCCAAGTGCTGTCTATGTGTTTATAGCTCCATGATTACACCAACCCTCTTGCAACATCTCTCAAATTAACCTCCAATCTTCGTGAACCTCCAAACCTGTCCCAACATGCGTGTGCCACACCAACTACATGTGACAATCCACCCAGGCCCAACGTCACACACATACGGAAATGCCAAATGCCAGGAATGCCTGCGGTTTGCGGTCATTCCAGAGGTCACCCCATTCATAAAAGGAAGCCAGTGTTTGTGTGTACATGTACATGTACAGTAGGTGGTGGAACTGGAAATGATCATTGACCCCCACACTGTGTACACACTGTCAGATATGGGTCAGCGATTAGGGCTGTGGGATTTTATATTAATGCATAGCCCTGGTACATGTACAGTACATGTATACATGTACATGTACATGTACTGTACATTGTACACTAGACGTACATGTACAGTGTAGTTGTTGGCGTTATGGGGTTATGTACAATGGATCTTGGATACGTACTGCACCAGTACATTATTTATACACATTATATGAATTATGTACATGTACATGTGTACGTGTTTTACAAATTCGCCCCCCCCCCCCCCCACCACCAACACACAAAGGGAGAACAACAGATCCTTTCAGTCCTCGGGATTCGGGTCTTTTGTTGGAAACGGTCCTCTGTAGTAAGTTTGTGTGTTTAGTACATGGGAGAGTGTTATATTACAGGGACAAAGGGAAACACAAAGCATAGTCCTCGAGAGTACATGTACATGTATAGTAAAACAAGAGTGTCTGTACATGTGCAAAACTGTTCCGAAGTTTGTGTCTTGGAAATACATGTATATGTTAATTTGTTTGTTTTGTTTCCCCCAAGAGATGAAGAAATAAAAAGAAATTTTGAACAATTTTTATTTAACCTCAAGTACATGTACATGTACATGCTTGTACACTTAATTTCACTCAGACCTGTAGGAGTTGGCCATCATTTGTACACATGTATACATTGTACCGTACACTTTATACAGGATCTGAACAAGGATGCGATAGTGCACCTTTTTGCCACAAGCAGGATTTCCCTAATGATATGCACCATCCATGTCCCAAACGGTAGTCATTATGCGCCGTATTTCAATCTGATGGATTCCACACTGGTACACGTGGGCACGTGCACATTGTGCTGTACGTGTATCGGTACAATGTGCATATACCGGTACATGTATACAATGTATGTGCCGTATGTTTTTGCACTGTATAAAAATAAATGCACAGAGTGTTCATGTTCATAGTATATGAAATAGGCCTAACACTACAGTATCTACTGAATGTGTGTAAACAATATTTAAAAAAAAAAGACATACATTGTACACTGGAGGAAAAACTGGACAATTAAATACAATGTATTGTGTAAACTGATACACCATACACTAGATAAACCGTCATGTACATGTACTGTATTCATATCACGTACAAACTGTGTACAATGTATGATGACATGAGTCTGCATGTTAGTATACCATGTACAATGAAGTATTTAAAGTCCAGAAGCTACGTGTAATCGTATACACGTATCCATGTAGCGTGAATCATTTTTACCATACGGTATGTGTAAAGTGCCACATTTTGTCCAATAACGTCATCATTCCAGATAGGGTTTCCGACAGCCAGCAACATCCACATGTTTGCCAATAATGCCACGCATTATGCGCTTCTTGCTCAATCTCGGGACGCCCCGGCCACCGTTGCACAGTGACGGCTAGACTCGTCGATGACGAATTGTATCCCCAAATCTTCCCACTCCTTGGACCGTTCCAAAACCCTTCCGTTGTAAATTGAACGGTATCGGAAGTGACAGGAAATTAATACCCCTTCCTTCTTAAATGGAAGGATCCTGCTCTCTTGGAGAATTTCTTTTTAAAACTAGTAGACAGCCTGTTGATGAATTCAGAACACACGTTGATGTTGAGAAGCAACGCAGAGAGCCTTCCACTCCGTGGTAAGCAATATTATTTCTGTGCAGAACTTTACGTGTACACACAGTCTTCAAGTGGTGTTTTTTTAAGAAGGGGCAGGATACGCACTTTAAAGTTCTTTTGTTTTTTCAATGTTATTATAAAAGAAACAGTGATGACCAGGCAGTAACCACCTATTGGTACACATGTTTATTTCCGTCCTAATGTTGCTACTATGTAATGAAACGTATTCAAGATGAGTATACGTATTACATTGTACATAGTGAAGTGGCACATACATGTATGTAGTATTATACCTCTTGTTCTTAGAACCACACTTGTCTTAAGATTTCCTCACTTCATCTGATGCGTTTGCAATCATCACCCAAGTCAAGATTGACAATCATGTACATGTACCAGTACCGGACTACCAGTGCATTAACGTAAGGTTTGTTTGTAAAGTTTGGGATAGTGCTTGTTTAAGTACAGAACTGAAAAGATTAGTGACATTGTAGCAGAAGCACCTTCACAAGCTTTTACAGGTCTACCGTACAACAAGACGGCCTGTAGTTCACTGTACATACCGTAAAGTTCACTGTACATGTACACATGCAAAGTACGGATATGTGTTGTTGCAAACTACACATTTTTTTCCCCCATCATCTGTATCAACACTGTTGATACCTGTGTGCTCTCATGAGTTAATCACAAGTTGATTGCAAGTAAAGTGAGGGGTCTCTGTGATTGAAGCGAAGTGAAGTGAAGCGGGCAAGGCAAAGCCTTGTATGACATAACCATCAAGTCAATTGAACTTTCCTAGAAGTGCAACGTCACTGTTAACTAGTGTGTGTTCCGCATTCCATGTTAACCTCATATTACAAACTGAAATTTAAACTGTTTGTGGTATTAATTATAGCCTTGAAAAACTGTTGCGCCAGGTCTTGTGTATGAAAACATCATGCTGTGTCTTTAGGTGCATGTATTGTGTTCTTCATAAAGATGCACATTATGTTCATGTACATGCTTTAAATGTATTGTGCTAACCAGAGACCACATGATTGTGTGCATTTACGGAACATGATACCGGTACATGTACGTAGTGTCAATTCTCTGAAATTACAATTCTGCTCCACCACTGTCATGTACCGTATTAACTCTTGTGCCTATCATTATCAAAAGAAAACAGGGGACATTCAGTCACACGTAGCTCGGTATGATGTACATGTACTTCATGTTTGGTACATCCAGTGCACGGCAAAAAAAGTGCAAAAGTTTTGGTATAATTGATAAAATGCAAAACAGTCACGTCTGATGCAATGAATAGTTTGATTTACCTTGACTTGTTTTGACCCAGTCACGGGAATCTCGTATTATAACAAAAATGGTAAAAAAAAATAAGATAAAAAGTCCACTTGACGTTGATCCGAAAGTTCAGTGCCGTCATATCAGCATTGAGTGATTCATTTCGCAGAACAGAGAATTAAAAGGTCTGATGATCTATCCATACCAGCAGTTTTTTTGTTTTCATTTCACGCTTTCACACGAATTGGCTTAAGTTGTACTTGGAGTATTGGATGAAGGCTCGTAAACCTTGATGGGCTCACAAGAATCTTGTGACAGCTATTTTGCCTATACTATAGAGATACATTCTTTGTCACCCAACAACACAACTATGCTCACGTGTACATGTACATGGTCATTCACCTGAACAGAAACGTTGTCTGTCTTTGGTAGTGCCAAAAGTGGAATTGGCAATGAACATCGTGAAGACTTCTGGAAAGGTAATCTGACCAGCAGAGTGCATTGCACACGACAAGCTTTTGATTCAAAACTTCAGAAGCACGATTTGTTCTTAAAGCTATAGTCCATCATTTGTAATTAGTGCATTTTGTTCGTTTGAAGCAACAAAAGTGTTCAAAATCCAATGAAGGATACTGAACAACTTACTTGATGAAGTTTCAGCTCAGCTTCAGCTTCACATTCCGAAAAAAAACAGCATTCTAGGATCCCAATTTCAAATCAAAATTTGCTAAATCATGTTTCGAATTGTTATGAATTGCAGCTTTATGCGATGTTGCGCACTGATCCGACGAATTATAGCAACCGCGCGCGCCTGTGCGTCGTTCCAATGCTTGTGTACGCTGCGCCGAATAACAAAACGAACTACTAATTTAAATTTTCCTACGGTGCTTCTTAAGACGCACCGTTGGAAATGCCTTCTTTCGTTGATTTCTTCAAAATGAGAGCTTGCCAGAAAGGATAATTTCACAGGGAGATTAGTCCCTTTACTATCTTTCAACCAGTATGTTTTTCAACAATAATTACGCCAGTTACTTTTTTGGATAGCTGCAAATGATGGACTCGGGCTTTAAAGACGTTGACATTATCTTAATTAACAATTGTGTTTACTATTTGTTTTTTTTGGCCAACAGATGAGCGACAGTGTCACAAAGCAGTACATAGAGGATTACTGCATCAACAGAATACGACGGGGAAATATCGACCTGGAGAGCTACCAACATGTGAGCCAAGAGCCCTTCAACATGGTGGCCAGAAGAATGCGGGAAATAGGTTTGTTGCAGACACTGTACATGGTTGGACTTGGTGTGGTCCATATCAGCCATTCCATGTAAGGGTCATCACCAAACTCAAAAATTGAAGTGAAAGGAATAAATGTTTGTCAGTTATATTTGATAAGAGGACTATTGAAACCATCTAAATCTCAAAAGATTTTTAAAAATAAATCATTTGATTTAAAGTTTCAGCCTCCTGAACATGGATGAATTTTGTGGGCAAAACGGAGGGTCAGGGGTATAAATCACAAACTGAGGAAGTAATTGAAGCCCATTCATAAGATTGTGCTTCATCTGCATACATTTGGTAGCTATTCCAGTCTATTTGATAAAACATTGAGAATTTTTCCAAATGTCTTCAGTATTTTCCCACTATTTCATCGTGAAAACACCCTAAAAAATATGTCACGCGAGTCACAAAATAGGGCTTTTTTTCAGATTACTTAATAACTAGAGAGGGATTCAGCTAGTGTTTGATATTTGTAAATGAAATAGTGGTGTTCTATCAATGAAAGTATGAATATTCTTATTTGCTCTACATTCCTTGTAGAAAAAACTATCTCAAGAATGTCACGCGAGTCACACATGATGTATGTCACGCGAGTCACCAGGGGTGGATCCAGGAATTTTTGCAGGGGGGGGGGTTCATCAGCCAAAAAATCTGAAAATGTACACACGTTTTTTTTGGTCCGGACACTTGGCCTCCGTAAAATCAAAAACTGGAGGGGGAGGGGGGGGGGGGGCTGGTACCAATTTCAATCGGGGGTGCTGTTCAAATTCAACGATTTTTAACACATTACAGAATGGTGTACCATATTTTGAACAGGCGGACATTAGACCAGTATAATTTTTAGTCACAGGGGGGGTTGGGGGTCAACTAATTTTTAGGAATTTGTATTTTTTTTTTTACAGAGCTGGGGGGTTTGACCCCAAACCCCTCACGATCCGCGCCTGGTCACAAGCGAAGCCAGGAATGTTTCATTTACATGTAATAGAAAGAAACAATGCCATATTAAATTATAGAATTGGAATTAAGTCTTTAATTTAAGCATTAGTTATGTAACAAGAAATTGAATCAGTTTTTTAAAAATGTATATATACAGTCGAGTTTCGTCCAATACAAACTCGTTCGACCTACAGCCAAATAGTTTGTTATATCAGAATTTTGTATTAAGAGGAACATCAGTCCCATTCATTGTGCACATAATTTAATGCACAGTCGGGACTAAGGCTTTATGTTTGTTATAACCAGAATTTTGTATATTAACAGAGTTTGTACCAACGAGATTCGACTGTACTGT
This sequence comes from Patiria pectinifera, assembly GCA_029964075.1. Classification (NCBI taxonomy): domain Eukaryota; kingdom Metazoa; phylum Echinodermata; class Asteroidea; order Valvatida; family Asterinidae; genus Patiria; species Patiria pectinifera. Next base: position 5,683,244 of record CM057130.1, on the reverse strand, counting down.
ATACATTCCTATACAACTGCATCATTAATTGCAGCTCTTACCTTTTAAGGAAACTGTGACTCTACATGACCAAGAATTACAACTGTTTTCCTGAAATAATCACCCGTGGATTAATGACATCACTTCGTAACTTAAATTCCGAAACATTTTTTTCTCTCCATGTCATTGTTAAGGATATTGTGTTTAAACCAGATTTCCACCCCAACATTTGCCAAAGTAAAGGGATAAATAACAGTTTTCACACTCTTTCATAAGGTATTCACAGGTAAATCACTTTTTATTAATATAATATTATGATTTGATTTGTTATACTAAAATTACAGTTATAATGTGAAAGTGAAAAGCTACTGTGTCACGCGAGTCACGCATTTGTGTCACGCGAGTCACATTTTCTTCAGGCTATTTCTTACAACGAGGGATATTTGGCACAATACAACTTATGCATATATTGGGTGAGGGTATTAAGTTCGAAGTTCAGTAACAATAATTTTTAGAACACTGGTAGATCCATAGGAAAAGCTATTTGAATCAAGTGATGTCAAAAATCCCTTTTTCTATCCTGTCACGCGAGTCACGTCAAAGAAAATGTGATACATGAAAAAATAGCGATGTTAAAGTAATCATATAAAAACTAAACCATAGATTCACAATGCCCTGACTCAAATACATGCTAATTTGAGTTGAATAAATGCCAGGTTAACAACAGCAATGCATTAAAACTTTACATTTTGTTCAAATGTCACGCGAGTCACCATGGAATGGCTGATGGGGTTTTGCACACCTGCCCTGAGGGTGTACAAAACCCATGGACCATATCGCATTTGCAGAAGTTTTCGAGTAATTTTTTTTTACAAGTGCATGCAGTATATTCTGTAAATGGCAATCAAGTTATATTCTTCACTGAACAATACCGAAAACCTTTACTGCACTTTTACATGATGTATGTCCTGTTAGTTTTTTTGTACAAACTCCCCCCTCCCCCCCCCCCCTAACAATATGTATCCGGGAACTTGAGTGCCTTCAGTTGTCACGCTATCCAAAATCTCATTGTTGGATCCGAATCAGTTCCCGAGATTCGGGGAACCCCCTTTTCACCAAACAAGAAATCAACACAACTTCTACACAGGTCCAGCGCTCTACAGGGGTAAAATTCAACCCTGGTCAGGACCAGGTTTCGGAGCCTCTCTACCCTCGTAGAAACCCAAAACCTACAGCCAACCCACGTTCAAACTAGTACGAGTGTGAATGGAATGCCTTGTTGATCTGCATTCACTATGGCCCAGTTGGTGTTGATTTCAAAATGGGTAGGGACAGGATCAAATTTCACTTTTATCCTTCATTTTTAAGTAAGATTTGAGGCTTTGCATGGTGGAGATACTAACGAATGCAAGGTTTTGCGGAAGCACCATGTGGGAATAATTTCTGAACTAAATTTCTCTTAGTTGAGAAATTATTCCCACATGGTGCTTCTGCAAACCTTTCATTCATCCTCAATTTTTTTTTTTCACTTCTTGGCTTAGGGAAGCCTGATAATGTTCAGTTAAAATGTAACACTTAGTCTTAGGGTCAAGTTAGGTTTTGCCCTTCACCAACGTTTAAACACTGTATAATCAGTGTGTTACCTCCCGAGTGAAAGTTGGAAAAAAATCACTCGGGTGGGACTCAAACCCACGACCTCCTGCTTTCTAGTGCAGATGTCAAATTCCATCTTATAATAGTCTAAGGGTGTTTGGCTTGATACAGTACATGTACATGCACTGGTAAGTAAACACTGGGATGGGAAGCTAAGAACTGTCTTGCCCTGAACTTGTGAGAAGGCTGCTACAAGTACAAGTATGTGAGACTTGAAAGAACAGTCGGACCTTTTCAGGTGGCATATTTTGAAAAGGCATGCGTCATACTGGTACTTGAATGGAGGGATGTTACATGTACGTATGTATATCTTGCGTACTGTAGGGAATTCTTTGAGAATAATGCCAAGTATAGGATTTTGCAGATAATCCAGTACTTTTTGTTGAGTTGTTGAACAAACACCTTGAGTTGAACATCGGAGCAAAAAAAGTTTAAGCTGCAGAAATAATATTATTTTTTTTGGCCATGTTGTTACAACTACAAGTCAGGAGCTGTATTCGAATACATTGCACTATTTTGTAGTCCCTGGAAATGATCTGTGCAGTGTGTGGGTAGTTTCTTTTCATTTTAACGTTGTTTTTTCCCCCCGAGATGAGCTGAAATACGTCACGCATGTCTAGACATGATTCAATTTTGATCCTTGTCTGTGACATTATAAACCTAAACTCTTTGTGGTGCCTGAAGCTTGCATATTGTTGATGTCAAAATGTAGTTTCAAATAGTGTGTCCGCAGTTTTTAGGACAAAAATAATTTGGCATTGCTCTGGCTAAAAGTAAAAAAGGTCTGAACTTACAGCACCAGCTGCAGATTTGAACTTGTCAAAAAGTGATAAGGGGTGAGATGTTTCAGGATTTGTACTGATTTCAGGAATTTTTGTCAGGATTTTCCCCTGATTTCGCAATTTTTTAAGAATCCCTTTTGAAATCTGGAATACCCTGAATTATTACATGTACCATAAAGGTGGTTTTTTTTCTTCTATAACAGTAAGTATTTTAGGGGTACCGTTACCTTTATGCACATTTTTTTCCTTATGAGTTTTACTTCAAGCTTAACATTATTGAATAATTTGTAATGTATGCAGGGCCCCAATGGAAACCAGTTTAAAATTGTTTGGGCATACCCCTGGTGAAAAAAAATGGAATAAATAAAGAAAAAAATACTGGTACATTTTGCATAAATAAATTTATACCCACATACCGGTATATAAACCATGTAAATGTTCATTTTTCTGGGACCACTAGGTAACCCTCAAACCCTCTGCTGATTATTTCATGGATTTTTCATTTTCTCCCAATCTCACCCCTGAATTAGTTGTGGCAAGAGGTTGTGGGTTATTTTTTTTTGAGCGGGGTATGCAGTTAAGGGTAAATTTCCAAGCTGCAAAGCACATGCACAATAATGTACTTTTCCTGCAACTGCTTGACCCGTTTACATGTATTTGCATGCAGTATTGTGCAAGCTCTTTTTTTTTTCGAGTAGAAGGCAAGTGCATGCACGACATTTTGAGTTAATGTAGGAAGAGATGCACAGTATGCCTATTACAGTGTTAAAACATGCACATGTACATTGTACGGTACATGTACATGTACATGTACATGGTATGCGCACTAGATGTACAAGCACTGTAAAGTACATTAGTACGTGCACTCGGTCGTGTATCGACCTCCCACCGTGGACGTTCTATTGTCCCTCTTTTGTTTGTACTCTTAACTTTTTACAGGAAGACTCCCATATGTTTTGTACACGCTCCCATTCGCGGACTTATGCTGGGAATCGCGGACCATATTATTCTCTTTAGTTCTCCGTCATTTTCGTCCACGCTTTAAATGCCTGAGCACGTCCACAAGTGCATGTACATGTACTGTACCAGGACAATAAATACATACAAAGCTCCAGGGAAGTTGGGAATAGGGCATTAGCCATGCATATGTGCCTGGCAACATCATCATTGACCCAAAAAACAACAACATGCTCTTTCTTATATTGGGGCCGCTATACATCTCACAGTGGGTATTGACAAAAAAAGGAAGTGTTTTCGTGTATTTCAGTTGTGTGGAAGATTGTAATCGCATTTTGAGAAGGCTGCAGGGACTTCCACAGGCTATGTAGAGTGGGAACTACGGTAGTACCCAAGAGACAGTTTGGCAACACTTCTTTTTGACTTGCTTTGCAAAAAATAAAAGTGAAATGTTATTTTTTAGACTTTGGAAAACATGTTTTTGTCACTCACTTCCGATATATACTCGTGGTAGACTCACTAGACTGAAGTTAATGAACTGTCTCTGCTTTGGCTGCAGGTGTGAAATTGATCTTGTTATTGAAGGATTGGTCTCCCTCTATTTCGTGTTCAAACGATGGCTTTCTTGGCTGTCAAGCTACATCCCGAAATAATTTTAGGGATATTATGACAAAAAAATTGATGTCTGTACGTAGGTGTACATGGGCAAGGTTATTGGGGTCCGCCCTGCCTTACGGCAGACTGATATGTATAGTTAAGCATTCCTTTCAGGAACTTCTTCTCTTCTTTTCTTTTTGAGAGGGGCAAGGGCTTTCCTGGACACTACTTTTACAAAATGTTGGACTTTTTTTTTAGGAGCTCACAGACTGCTAACATTAGAAGTAATGTCACTAATGTGACAATTGACCTGCCGCTTGCTGGCACGTAGCCACACCCCTGAGACAATCCTATGGAATTTTGTACATTAGAATTGGCACGTTCTGTATATCATGTAATTGGACAATATTTCACAAGCTGCGTTGACGCGATTCTACCGTGATAGCTGAATTTTTTTCCAGTGAAATTCTATACCAGGTCATGCCTAGTGTTTGGGATGGTTTTTGGACCAACACCCATTTCATGATGTGAGTCACAGCAAAAAAGGGAAAACATCAGTTGTGAATCGGGGTATTTAAATATCTGAAAAGCCACATGTGCTCATGTATGGTCAATATTTTTTTTTGAAATTTCATTATTTGACTGACATGTAAGCCTACGGTTGTGTTTTTTTTAAGGAAAAAGTCTTTCAAGGTACATACATGTACGTATGCATGTATCGCAGGCCCACAAATGTAAACTGAGACATAGTGTAATTCTAGAAACACTGTCACAATTTGATGCATTATCATGTCGAAATTGTCTAGACATGTTGTATAAAAAATTTATAATTGTCTGCACTTCGATTCTCAACCTTTCACCAACCAAACGCTTTACTGGGCAAATGCCAAAAAAAAGCGGTATTGCATTGCAAAGTTGCAACATATGTTCACTCTAGAGACTTTTCTCTGGTATTTTTTTTTTTAGATGAGTCGGTTAACGTCAGTGTATTTGCTGTATTACAAATGCAACTTTACAAATGGCTAAAATGTGACAGTTCCATTGGGAAATAACCCTTAACTACATGTATGTAATGAACACAAACTTTTTACTCTCTATCAATGTCTGTATTCTGTAATGTCCTGTGCATATACAAGTACATGTACCTATTGTGTAAAAAAAACACCCAAGAATTGGAGTTGCTTCTTTAACCCTACTCTAGGCATTTTTACTAGGACGCAACCTCAATCCTGCAAAATCCTCCAGCTGCCTCCATGTAAAAATTGCATACAGCCTCAATCCTGCAAAATTCTCCATTATTTTTTGAATGTGATCCTTGGAGGGGTGATGACCACTGCCTCAATCCTGCAAAATCCTCCAGCAATCACTGTCAATACATGAAGCAGAGTGGAGCCAGTGATATCCTGGAACAGTGTGGAGGAATATTTCAAGTGTTGTACATTTTTTGTAAATTTACAAATGTATGCACGGCTGACCATGAACAATGCAAGATCCGGCCCGAGATCTTGACACATTGCATTATCCAAAATCAGCCAAACATTTTTGCCTTAATACATGTAGTCTCAATCCTGCAAAATCCTCCATTTTGCAAAGAGGATTTTTGGAGGATTTGTGAAGGTTGGGGTTAATAAATTGTGGAAATAAAGCATTGTATGTACATGGGTAGACGATAAGATACAACCAAACCTGATTATAATGTAAATAAGCATGTGCAACATGAATGTCCTACATACAATGTACATATGCAATTAGTACCATATTTAATAAGTTTGGTTTCTTATCAAAGCTGAGTTGTCTAGACCTCGGACTTTGAATGCATTGGTTTGTGACAATCACTCACAGAGCATCCAGCATCTGCTGTTCTTTCTCTGGGTTGCGTCTGTCAGTCTCGTCTGCAAAACAAATCTTGCATCACCCTCCTCTCTGATTGGGAAAAAGGGGGCAGCTTGGAGACTGGCCAAAACCACAAAGCAAAGTCCCTGCAAATGTCCGCCAGGTTTTTCTTTATCTTTTTAGTGTTCTGCTTTTCTCGGAATCCTGGTTTCATCATGGTCAATTTTGTGGCTCCCATTGTGTTTAGTCACGGGTTGTATTCAAAGTGCGCTGATGTCATTGCTAAATTTAGCCTACTGAAGTTACAAGGGGAACACCAAGGAATGTGTCAGCGTTGCACAAGAAGCCTGGAAGCTTACAACTTGACGCTGATCTGAATACAACTGTGAATACAAATATGCAAATAATTTGAATACTTTACTAGTAAAGTGTTCACATGTGGGTGATTTTCACATGAGGGTGATTTGGTTTTTCTATTACGTGTAAATGTGCGTGTATAGAATGAAAGTATAGGATTAAATTTTGTTCAGAGATTGGGCACATAGGTACAGTACATTTTTCAATAACTTGCACTGTAAAGTATATTAAGGTACAATTGTATAGAATACAATTTTTTAACCTAACTCCTTGGACATTTTTGCTAAGATGTAACCTCAATCCCGCAAGATCCTCAAACTGCCTCCATGTAAAAATAGCATACAGCCTCAATCCTGCAAAACCCTCTGTAATTTCTTGAATGTGGTCCTTGGAGGGGCGACCACTGCCTGAATCCTGCAAAATCCTCCGGCAATCACTTTCAATCTGTTGAGGCAGAGCCAGTGACATCCTGGAGAAGTGCAGAGGATTTCAAGTATAATCTACACATGTAAGCCTAAATTTGTGCACGGATAAACAACACAAGGTCCGGCCCAAGACCTTGACACAGTGCATCCTCTGAAATCAGCAACACACTTTTGCCATGTAGCCTCAATCCTGCAAAATCCTCCATTTTGCAAAGAGAAATTTTGAGGATTTGGGAAGGTTAGGGTTAGACTTAGGGTTACATTTTAAATAAAAATTATCAGGCTTCCCTAAGCCAAGAACTTCCTCCAAAAAAATAAGGATTAAAAAGTGAAATTTGTAACATTTGACAAAATGTTGGGTATGCTTTGTTAGTGCAACAAATGCAATAAAAATGCATCACTAGAAAAGATGTAAATAAATTTTGTTCTGTAAGGTAAAGAAAAGGTAGACTTTCAGATTTTCTTCCCTTGGGGGGAAAAAAAGGAGTTTCGTATCCTGTTGCATCACCCCAACATGGGTGTGTTCTAGTACGGCAATCTTAGTTAAACTTAAAGTTGACTGAACTCAGGAAATTTGATTCTGTCCCTTTATATTTGTCTCCTCTTATAGTCCACTTAGTGTCATCGATATCCATTTATAACCAATTTAGAGTCTACTTTTGGAAACTGATTATACTGCCAAGTTTCGCCAACTTTAAAGCCGTGATTGCGATAATGGATGGGGCTCATTGCCACGTTTGTGATGCTGTCCTGGGAAGGGGGGACCTTGTAAAAACAGGATCAGAAAGAGCTGCATTTATACAATATACCATTATAAAAAAAGGTTATATTTCAGAAGAAGAAAAACACTTGATATGTGTCACCAGATAGCCATGCTTTGAAGGAAAACAAGAATAGTGGGGCTTGAGGAAATTCATGGTTGCTTTGAAAGAAAGAAAACAAAATATTCCCAAATGGCTGGATGATTGGCCCTTAATGGTGCAATGTCTGAATTGGACTGAATGGCTGTATTCTTTGAAGGCAGGAAGTTCCGGAGAAGATTTTTTTTTTTTTTTTTTTTTTTTTTAAGGAGTTCGGATCTGGGCAGCAGACTGAGATTTATTTTCGTATCTGCTATTGGGTTACTGAAGTTCAAGTCAGCATCAAAAGCTTCGGGATAAAAACAAAATACATAATGGTCATTAGTTTGTGACATTTCTATGGCTGTTTCAGGGAGTTGGGGTATAGATTTACTCTGGGGAAATTTGGAAATGAAATTTGGGCAAGTAACAAACATGTTTTGTTGGTACCGTACATCTGAGGGAGGGTGATAAACAGCCGTGAGCATAAAAAAAGCAGAAAATAAATCAGGGCTCCTGAAGCATACAAACATGTACGGTACATGTTCATATGTACATGTACAAATGTACACATATCATTTGTAGCTTTTCGCAAGCAATGAAAATAAGGCCCAAAAAAAATAATACACAATGTAGTTCTGCTTTCGATAGCATGGCATTCAAAAATGCGGTACCGGTAGGCGGTAGGGAATTTTGTTTGTTTTGGGGGAGGCAATTTTTGTGTGTGTACGATCATATGGAGGCGTCTGCATGTAGTCGGGGGTAAAAGGTAGAAATTTATGGTTTTGGGTGTTTTTTTCTTCTCATTTTTCCCTTAAAAAAAAATAGGGTAGGGGCTGTCAGAATAGGGTAGGTACGGAAACCGGAAGCAGAACTATTTTTTTTTTTTTTGCCTAACATCCAACTTGATACCGTACATGTGTAAATATTAAGGTTACATGTATATATTTCAAGCGTATTATAACATGATTTGTTCCTAAGCTCAGATTACATGGTACGTGATGATAAGGATTGTTGAACTTTTTTATTAAAATATTCCAGCATATTGCAATATGGAGGATTTTGCAGGATTGAGGCAATATGGCATAATTGTGTGGCTGATTAAGGAGGACGCACTGTGTCAAGGTCTTAGGCCAGACCTTGCGTTGTTTATGCTCGGCCCTGCATACTGTTAGGCCTATATTATACTTATTACTTGAAATTCTCCGCACTGCTCCAGGATGTCACTGGCACTGCCTCAATATATGGACAGTGACTCCCGGAGGATTTTGCAGGATTGAGGCAGTGGTCACCTTCCAAAGACCACATTCAAGAAATAATGGAGGATTTTGCAGGATTGAGGCTGTATGCCATTTTCACACAGAGGCAGTTGGAGGATTTTGCAGGATTGAGGTTACATCCTAGCAAAAATGCCTAGATGGAGTTAGGGTTAAGTTCAAACCACTGTGTGTTCAAAGCCAGTGTGAACCACTGACGTGTATACATATGCACCAGGAGACTCTGGGAAAGCTTACACATGTACGATTTACAAGTACATGTAACTCGTCACCTTCCTCCCCTGTGAATATCCATTGCCAGGTCTTGTTGACACTTCCTGCAGCGTTAACTGGTTCATTTCCAATTAAGACCAAAACATTCAACGATCTGATGCAGATTATTAAGCAATGGTATTGTCTGTCTCTGTTCTTTGCAGGTGAAGAAATAGAAAGCAGAAATCCCGACTTCTTTGCAGGATGCTGTGAACAGCTTCACATCAGTGAAACCACAGCGTATGCCAAGTTTAAGGACCTCGCAGATGAGCTGTTTAAGGACCAAGAAAACGGGCAAAGGGGGACATGTGAGTTCACTGTTGTTAAAAAAACCCAAAAAACAAACAGGCATTAAAGGTAAAAACTTAACAACCAAATTATTATGAAATACCTTCCTTGACCGTAAGTAAATAGTATTCTCAAGCCTCTGTATAATTTTTGGTCGAACCATTGTTGGGAAAAAAAACAGCCTTTTTTTTCATATACCGCCCCCAATCGACCAAATTTAGTTAGTCCACATTTTGTTTGCAATGGGTTACATATCCATGAAGGAGCACAAGCAAGCTGATGTCGTAACCAGACCTGACAATTCCTTGACCTCTGTAAACTGTTTTGTTTCGTCTGAAGCGTCGGGTCAGGGAACGACACTTCAAGAGAAGTGTTTTTTCCTTTTCTTTTTATCTGTCATCCATGAACACATACCTTTAAACAGCTCAGTGGAACGATATTAGCCATAATGTACTAAGCCCAAAATCTGTCCAGTTTTGAAAATTACAGCAAATTGTATAGGCCTATTACCTTTAAAACCCTATCAGCACCAACCCTACCCTGCCCAACGCAACAACATGTAACTGTGTGTCAAAATAAAAAGCCCTCCCGGTGTAGAGAGACCAACAGTTCCGAATTCCCAAGACCAAACTCCTTCAGGAGTGTGTGGTTGCCAACACCACCATTGTTCAATGGGACTAGCTCTCATTGTCTCTAGAATTGGCCGTTTATGCACAGGTGTTGATGGCTCAATACGACGTGGTTGTACAGGCTTTACACCTGTTGTACTATGTAGCATCTGATAGGTTAAGGGTAATAACCAGAACCTCAGAAATTCCATTAATAGGTGCTATGTATTATTGCGAGAATCTCTCGTCAGTACAAGTACACGCACATGTAGAACTCATCAAGGCGATTGTACCAAGTTACATTTTGAAATGGATCCTTTCAAGTGTTTCACACCCGAACAAAATCATTTCTGAAATTATAACTTAGCGGTTAGAAGCAGTTACCAATGATCAACTGTTGCAGAGTCTAGTCAATGGAAAAAGAAATTGGAAAATTAATACCTAAAGTTTGCCTGTGTGAAACCAATATTATTTGGGTCATACTGAGTTGCTCCTAATATTACTGTATTCAGCATGACTCTGTGAGGTTTATACCAGATGTTCATTTGTGTTCTTTGCAGGTATGTCATGGGGTAGAATAGCAGCCTTTATCACGTTCAGCGGCCGGCTGGCTTTACATTGTGCATCCAATAACATGGAGTCATTAGTCCCCAGCGTTATAGGCTGGACCTCCAGATATATCGATACCAAGTTGGTGGTCTGGATGAGCGATCATCAAGGCTGGGTAAGCCAGGTCAATATCATTATGGCTACGGCTAGCAGTAACACACGTGTCTATGGGAAGTGGCTACAGCCGCTTCCATAGGAGCATGTGTAGTTGCAAGCCGCAGCCATGTAATTTGGAAGCTGTTTGAGAGTAGAATATCTGAGTGGTGATGGTAAAAAGGTAGGATAAAGGGGACGAACCTGTGTTCACAAAAACTGAGTGCCCATCTCTCCTTCGAAGGCCAGATTCGAGTCCATGAAATGCCGCTGTTGGGAGATGGCCACACCTCCTCCACAGCGAGTCTGTTACTTTCCCAGCATTGAATAATGCCTGTACCCATATAACACCTGGGTTGAGAGGAGTAATTGAGGTAAAGCGCCTTACTCAAGGGCACAACACGCATGGCCACGGTGGGGTTCGAACCCACAATCCAACGATCATGGATCCTAGGCTCCACCGTTAGACCACACGTGCCTACAATGTCATGGTGTCACAGTTTCTTTGTGGGTATGCTTTCTTATAGGAACCAGATGGGTATGAGCGGATGCTGTCCCCGCCTGGCTCCTATAAGAAATGCACACAGTGTTGTATTCAAGTCCATCACAAGTCTGGTCACACGTAACAGTGGTTAAACAAACAACAAAGGAATTCCTCTGTCACAGTCCATTTCAATGGCTCTGACTAGTCTATGAATGGATGACTTGTGATTAAGTTGTGAGGATTGTAATGGACTGGACTACAATACTGTTGGTTACGGCTTGCGATTACACAAGTGGCTATGCAAGCGGCTGAAGCAAATTCCCATTGACGTGTGTGTTACTGCTAGCCGTAGCCATGTAAAATGAACACAGCCCAAGTCTGAATCAGCAGACCTAAGCGGTAATGATGTCATAGTTGATTACAAATTTACATACGTGTGTGTTTCATATGGGAGCTGGTTGGGATGCTGGGAAATCGTCCCAACTTGGCGCCAGAGAAATGTACGTGTGTAAATATAAAAGTGTCGTTACTTCATTGAGCTAGCAGAAGAAGTTTTGTGGAAGAAGTGAAGTGGTAGTCAACTTCTTCCAGTGAACAGTGCATTCTGTTGAAACGCTGCATTTTATCGATTTTCAGAACCATATGCTCACAAACGAGGTGTATGGTTCTGCTGTTAATATACAAATGTGATGTGATCAAGCTACATGAGTCGTTGGTCGGGAATTTTCATTTGGAGATACAGGCCAAAATAGGGCCACTTCATCACATCACTTCATCACATCTCTTGGTGTTCTGACTTCCATAATTTTTGAACTAGCGATGGTATCATCAGCAGGTTTCACAGCAGTAATGCTGAGATTGTGCTCTTTTCAAATTTGTAATAAAATTTTTTTGGACCAGGGTCAACAAACGACTCATTTAGCTTGATCGCATCACAAATAATGATTGAATCATTTGTTCATGAGCAGCTCATTTCGCTTCATTCATTGTTTATCTTCACAATTGATGTGAGCTCAATCACAGTGGTCAGTCACCCTACCGGTACATTGCAACTTTTACTCCTAATTTACTCGTGCCAATTGAACTATCCATATTGCTTAAATTACAATTACTTCCTTTCAGATACATTTTGCAGCAAAACAAGATGGTCATTAGGGGCCGTGAAGTGCTAAATAAAGTTCAAAGACATTATTTGTAAGAATTGAGTGCTTTATAAGTGAACATAATGATGAGGCACGCTCATTGCTGCAACATTCATTTCCATTAGTTTTATTGCCTGGATGAAAACTTTCTAAATCCAAACCAAATCCAGACATTTGAGATAGCGGTGGGATTTAAATCCAGATTTTTTAAAACTCGGTTAGTATTCCTCTATTCGGTTTCAATTTTGGAAACGGGATATTCGAAATCAACCTTGTTTCCGTTTTTCCAGTCAGAGAAAACTCGGGGAATAGGGGGGGGGGGGGAAATTGTGGAAAACTCAAGGAATTTGACAGTCACTCACAAGGGAAAGGTTTTTGTTGCCAGTTTGGCGTCTTGTGCAATGTGTTCAAGTTGTGTGAGGAAACATTGGCTAGAAGTGGAGAAAGAAGGCCATCGCTTGTCAACAAGTTGCCTGTGTATTATCAGTATCATAGTTGCTTTACTACAACCACCTCTTGACTTCCCAGCAACCTTGTTAAAGTAAACATATTTCTCATGGTTTTCTGGAAATTTCTTGGGGGAAATATCAGGCAAAACTCAGGGAATTTTGTTTTCATAAAGTGCTGGGAAGCCTGATATAACATCAAACTTTTGAGTGTTTACTCTTGGTTTCGACAAACAAAATTCAAGTCATGATTCTAAAACCAGAGATGATGCCGAAGCTGGAGGCGAAGTCATAATTTGGGAAATGGCCATAAATTGCTCCACCAAGACATTCCACATACTTCCCAATGTTGTCAGTGATTTGTCTACCCATTCAAAACTCGTGTATGTTTACGCAGCCCAGCCCCCATCCGCATGTTCTTCACATGAATCAGTCAAGCATGAGTTTCCGATTAAGACGTTGCTATTCCACCAATGCGACAGATGTCGTAAATTGCAGTATTCCCGGTATAGCCCTCTCTGTAGCCCATGAAGAATATTTCAAAACTGTACATCAAAACAAAATCCTGTCCAAATACGGTGCTCTTCAAAACTTTCTTTAGTTCTTCTTTTATTTTTCTTCTTTTTAAATTTTTTTTTTTTAACTTAAAAAAAATGCTAATGTACCGGCACATGGTGTCTTCCTTTGCAGTTTTTGATACAACAGATTTCCTGAATCCTACAGAATTCACCATTGGGCACATTTTCATCTTTTTATTTTTTAAAGTCTGTCGGAAAGTACTGTAGAGTATTAGTAGTTTGGCTTTTTCCTCTTAAATCCTGTGAAACGTTTGGGCACAAATCCAACAAGAGGTCCTCTCTTTGTCCCATAGGTAGCGCCATGTTTTTGTTTAATTACATAATCATCACAAAGATTAATAACATCAAAAGTCTTGTGGGTATTCTCCTTGCAATTGCCCAACAGTAGAATAAATAACACAGAAACCATGAATATCTGAAAGGATTTAACTTTTGATACCTATAGGAAATAGCGTGCACAAATCCTTGCCCTTTGATGGATCTGGATTTTAGTTTGGTTAAGTTGAATACAGTGTTCTACCCAAAAAGGCCAGTGCGAACACAGCTTTAGTCTGCAGAGGGAACAATTTGTCATTGAAATTTTTTTCTTTTCATTGACAGTTAAAACGTGAGAAAGTGCAGTTTGTGTGAAGTGTGACCAATGTTTATTGAAGAGGAAGTGTTTTTGCAAGGGTGCGCCTGTGATGTGCCTGTGATGTGTTTATTTGCTCGTGTAATGCTATCGGTCTGGTCTGGTATGCATCGAGGGCATTTACGGATTCTTTGGACGTTTCCCCATCCGTGAGTTACGTGCTGAGAATGTTCTTGACATGTCTGACACTAAACTGTTATTATTTTTCCAAGATTTTTTTTTTCATTCTCATTTTTCTTTATAAGTTTCTTCTTGTTATCAGTTTACATTGTACATGTATGTTGAGTGGCCGAAGCTGAAGTGAAACAAATTCTCCCTGACCGATTTTTTGTTATCCAGATGTTCATTTCAAACTGTATTGATTTCGGCTGCTAAAATCCAACAGCTCAGACATTTACATATCTAGCATTATTGTTGATACAAAGTTTATTGACTCCAAAATAAATGAATTTGTTATTGCTCATGTTGGTTTTTCCCCCTGGAATGTAAATCCAAATATATATGACAAGTGCTGACATGTTTTCTAGTCTCAAAGTGGTTTGGCATACTTGTAAATATACAATGTACTTGTACATGTTCCTAATTGTTTTGTTACCCAGCGTACATGCACATGTACATTGTACGACAACTTAAACGCAATGTATCCTTTAGTAAACAAGTTAAATGAGAAGTGTTTTTCATGGAATAGTGATGCTGGCTTCTGTGAATCCTTTCAACTACCAAGTTAGGTCCTTTTACATTTGCCGGTACCTGTGCTTGCGCCTGCAGCAAAACTAGGATCAAACTTCTGGGAGGCGCCTGGGGGCACTTCAGTTTTTCAAGGGGACACTAAGGCAAATGAAACATATCAAGATATAATTTTATTTCAATTCGAGATTTCAAAAGGGGGGGGGGGGAGGAGGCACCCCCGGGGGGCACAGACATTCCCTGGTGGGGCACATGCCCCCTGCACCCCCCACCCCCCCACCCCCACCCCAACCTAGTTATGCCACTGGCTTGTGCCCATGTACGTGTACCCATGTACGTGTATTTGTACAGTATCATTTAGCTACTGGCTGCCAGTGACCAACACCTACATGTAAATGTATGCCTCGTCTGGAAATATATTCGACTGACATTTGGATAAGTGCTCATGCATACATCTTTCTTAACCATTTTGAGGTATGTTAGACACATTACGAGGGCGCTATTTGATTCAGGTACATTTGGGTAAATACAAAATAGAAAACCCAAACCTAATAGCCGCTCTTATTGTGTCCATGATAAAAGCTAATTATTGACTGAACCACTTGCACATGTACATTGCCACTTGGTGTTCAAAAAAACGAGAAATCATTCATTTTGAGGTTCCTCAGTGATGTTTTTGGTCTTTACTTCTTCCTTGTTTTCTTACTGCCTGCTTGGTGACGCCTCAGGATGGATTTGCCAAATTCTTTGACGATGACAAAGCAAGGGAGAAAGCGCTAAGCGACACAGTCACCGATATCGTGACGTCCGTGTGCCAATTTGCCGTGTTTGGTGCCGGACTCGCCGCGCTTGCTTGCTTGCTGAAGAGATAGGGTACCAGACCGTGCACATTGATGTGTAGGGTTCAAAGGTCAAGGGTACAGTAACTGTCATTCTTTATTTTATCATTTATTCAAAGTTGCTGTCCCCGTGCTGTTTTTGAGTTTCACCCCAAAAATATAGATTTTTGGTTTTTAAATTGCTATTTTCTTGCACTACAAAAGATATTTACTTGCAAAATCTGCCTACATTGATTTTAGAATTATTTACTTTGCAAATATCAATTTATATGCAGCCTGGCAATAATAATTTTATTATGTGATATTGGCGCAAAGGCAACCCAAGATACTGTTAAAAGCGTATCTTTAGAGGGTTGAAAACATCTGAAATAAAAAAATTGTAGTTTCTTCCGCTGAAATAAAACATACATCAGGAGAATAGGAGCGAATATGTTGAACAGCATGGGTACAACAACTTATATTTTTTGCACTGGCGTGTCGTCGCCACTTTTAAGAACTGTTGATGATGTTCTGTTGCTTGTCCTGATGCTGTATGTAGCCAGTGTTCCAGTCTGTTTGTGAGGGATAAAAATGCATGTGATATGCCTTTTTTTCTTGGCATACAGTACCGGTACATGTACACAGTATGCATACGGTACATGTGTCTCTGACAAACAACCTGTGACACTTTTTTGTTTCAAAGTGTGTTTCGTTTAGCTTCAAGATTATTTACTGCATGTTTTATTCACTTGTAAATATATGTATGTACATTGTCAACTCCAAGGGTTGGTGTTACCTTGTGTACAGTTGGCCACATGTACATGTACATGCAGGTGTAAGTGTACCAGTATTTGCAAATTCAGCTGTAATGTTGCTGGCAGACTAGAAACAGGTGGCAAATTGTTTCCCAGCTCCTGAAATGTCTGATGCAAGATCCTTGTTTCTGATATGTATCAGTTGACAGAATGGAGTGCGTAGTGAAAGTGAGATTATCGTGTTGGTTCCATGAATAGGTGAAAATCAATTGAAATTGTTTTTTTGTCAGTGAAGAGTACTTCCCCATCTGCAGTAATTCTAAAGTTTTACACAAAACAGTGTTTGTGTTCAGCGCACAATTAAACTAGTTAGGTAAGGTCTTCTAGACTGGTTCCTGTACCCTCTTTTCAAAGAAAATAGTGGAGGGATTGGGAACCAGCCAATGTGTCTGCACTTTCATGCTTGCGTCTGCACTTTCAGTTGTGTTTATTTGAAACTTTTTATTTTGGGAAAGCGAGTTGCATGCTTGATAGTCAAATGGTACAAATTAAACAAATGGGCAAAATGGTGGGTCATCAAATGTCTCCCTACACATTCATGTGTGTAAGAGAAAGAAAACTTAATTCAATAGATTAAATGGAATATGTCCCCAAAAAAAATTAATTCAAAGATTGATGATCGAGTAATTTTTATAAATTGAATTAAATATATTTGCGCTGTCCTTAAGGAGAACAAATGTCATGAATTTCACTCATGAATTCCTCGCAAGACTTCGCTGTAATTTTTGTTTTTGCACTTTTTCATTGTTGGCAATGTTTGTGATGATTGATTATGGGCAATTCCGTAAAATTCAACGTGCGCCCGTCCACAAGATGCTCATGTACCTTAATAGTTTGGTCTGTAATTGTTTTCTGCTCATTAAATGTCACATTATTAGTGATGTATCACATTCACTTTTCCAACAGCAGCTCATTAAAATGTCTGTCATGTACATGTGCGTCCGAATTTACAGAATTGTCCTCATGTTATATCATTATTTTATGATTTCATGTAACTCTGTTGTTGAGGATTTTGTGAGGAAGGCTTCTGTGTATTTGAGCTTTTCATTGATCCCTTCAAGGTTTTTTTTAACTTCTTGTGAAATTCAGGAAAGAGATGACCTGATATAACTACTAATTTTTTTGTCTGTCTGTGTGTGTTCTTGCAGGACGGCTTTCTTGACTTCTTCGACAAGAATCGTGTGCGGGAAACAGAGAACGAAATATTAACTAACGCTATCGGCACTGCGTTAACATATGGGGCTGTGGGCGTCGGGGTCGTCGCAGGACTTGCCATGCTTTTCCGGCGGTGAAATAAACATGCTTTGTCCATTTGCTGCAAGCTGATAAATATCAGACTTTCATAAACTTGTCGCAGACTTTGACACAGCTCCGCTTTTCTGGTGGTACATAGTGACTTCAGCCAAGTCGTCATGTTGCCAAACTGGAAGAGATTTTCCCCAAGAATGGACGCAGTCAACAGAAATCGAGGATTTGAAAGCCGTATTCTTGTACCTTTGTTTCCGCTACACTTGTAAACAGTGTAAATATTTTACTGGTCATCGTTGTCGAGCAAGAGCGGGGAGGAAGGGAATCATCAATGGAGAGTTTAATCCCCAAAAAAGAAAAAAATAACAGGGGAAAAAATGAAGGCCTCATTCATTCAGGGGGTATCACAGAGTGACTTTGAATTTCTGTCAGGAGGACAGATAAGAAAGAAAAAAAGTTAAATTGTTTATTGCCACCCTGCAGCTGAATTGAGTGTTAAAAAAAAATGCCGTGTATGTCCAGTCCACTGTCTAGCCCTTTGTCGAATCCAGTTCTGTACTTTCCCCCTCGATTCAATCGTATTTCCTGACTCCTTTTAGAAACGGGACATGTTTGCAAGGATTTGATTTCAGGTTCTTGAAAGGAACGGCTGAATAGCGCCGTCAGTTCATTACAACCAACCAAAACTTGTTCTTTTGTCGATGCATTACACACCCACACACTTTTTTCGGAGAAACATGTGTACCTGCACAGATTGATATCACTGTCATTTCATGCAAAACAAGTGTTCCCTCTTGGTGTTTGACCCTGCCTTGAATCAATCTATTATTGCGGGGGAGGTCTTAAGATGTTTCATATTTCACCTACAGAAATGGCCATGTCTGCCCCTCTTTCTTACAAGCCGTGGCAAATTCCCATGGGTGGTGTATTACTTTCACTGAACGTCCAACATAATCCCCAACTCACTTTTGTGGACTCACTTCTGTCTAACAAACCCTTATCCCTGTACATTGTACAGGCTGTCTCTTGGGTTTCAAAGAAGAATCAAAAACAGTCTTAGAGCTCTAGAGCTCTGAGGACAAACATTTCTGAATGCCATAGATTGAAGTAGAAAACAAAAACAGTTTCAAGAACACGAACAGAACCTTGTACAAAACATCGTCAAATTGCATGATTTGTAACTGCCCAAAAGGACACTAGATTTTACATTCTTTTGATTACCAGTGTCTCATATTTCAACTGTGTGCAGTAATAGACTGATGCACTAAGGCCCGCCCTATGATGTATGGACCAATCACAGTCAGTGATTAATGTCAAACATGTGTGCGCTTGCGTACAGTGTGCGCGTCAGTAACATGCAGTGTAGCATGGGAGAGACGCACGTGGTGTTGCCCACGTGCAGCAGTGGGTGGTGCTTAATGTGTCGTGTCTGTTCCTTTTCTGTTATGCGCACACTGCACATGCATTGCACTGGGCTGGGCCCAATTTCTTGGCTCTGCTTACCGTTAGCGAAAAATCCCTGCTTATGGTAAGCGTATTTCACAGGTTGGTGAGGAATTTTGGCTTCTACATTGTATGCATGCGTACATCCCATAACTAAGGATTCTAAGCTTACAGGATTAGCGCAGAATTTTTGTGCTAGCGCTGTTAGCACAGAATGGTGATCGTAAGCGTGGAATTCTGTGGTTAACAGAGCCATAAAATTGGGCCCAGATCCGAAGACTTATACATTTCAGGTTGTTCTTTTGCACACGGGCTGCATCCAACTTACTTGGCTATGGCTAAGCAGTAACACACCATCTATGGGAAGTGGTTGCAGTGGCTTCCATAGCCGCATGTGTGTAGTTGCCAAGTAAGCCGTGTCCGAATCACTTGGCTACGGCTTGAAATTACACACATGTCTATGGTAGCGGCTGCAGCCACTTCCCATACACTCCTGTGTAAATTCAAGCCGTAGCCAAGTAATTTGGACACGGCTAATTTGGAGGCAGACTTGAGTTCCATTTCAATTTGACGGCATCACATGTGGCTTTGAAATATCCAACAATCAAATATCATGTCACAATGAAGAGACTAGAATGAAATCCCTCATGGCATGTGATTTTTCCATGCTAAAATAAGTCCTGGTGCTTTCCTTTACATGTAGCTCGAAATCTGTGATAAACTGGTAGAGTTTATCAAACTTATGCTACGTGCACAGAGTTTGTCGCATATACCTTGTACGTGTTCATTGAATATTTCAGATCCAAGTTTAAGCGAGATTCTTACTAAGCCCTTGGTTTTTTCTTAAAGTCAGTTTATGGATTTGCAAACTATTTGAGAGAAATGTCCTTGTATTTTTTCAAGTCGAACGGTTCTGAAGGAATGATTTGGACCTTAAGCAAATTTCTCAGAGTTATTGGCATAAGGAAAAAAACAACAAGCTTTAAAATGCATATTGTGGAATCGTATGCTCTTTTAATTGCATCTAATGCATTTTGCCTGGATGTCAGCAAGTTTCTGTGAAGCACATTCATTTCCATGTCTCAACAAAGACAGCCTTTTTAGCTGCCTATTTTCCTCTTTTTCATATTGAACACGTTTATTTACCTAACACACTTGAAACAGATTTACTGCATTTGGTCTACCCGAGAACTCATTCAGTTAATGTTTCTTGGAGAAGTTGCTGCAAAAAATATTTCTTTACATCATTTGGCATTACCGTGCAAAGAAAAATTCATCAGCTACAGCTTAAAGAAGCACGTAGCTGTTGCAGGATCCTGTAACTAAACCAAATGAGCCTATAGATAGCAGAACAGGTTTTCCGCAAACTATCTGGGTCATTTAATGAAATAATGCCCAAATTGGCTAGAATTCGGTTTATATTTTTTCCCCCCTACCATTAAAATTCCTCTATGTGGAAACAGTTCTGTAGGCTCTTACATTGTCCATTCTATCCCTTAATACTCATTTGCCCGATTTGTAAGATATTACATGTATGTTGTTAATAATGCCAGGAGATCATTTTTTGTATATATAAAAAAAATATATATTATATAGCTTTTATGAGTTTTCCCTTTTTTAAGTACTATAAACCTTCAGTATTTTTTAAAAAGATGTTCATTTCCTCTCGCCTAAGACACTGATCCTTTTTTTCCCTCATCATTTTTGGATTGTTAGATCAGTTCTCGGCAGTCTATTAGTGGAAAAAACTCCTTCAGAAATTTAAAAGTCTCCTGTTCACTTCAAAAGTTGATCTACATGTAACTTTTTTTTGTAATTTATAACTGGCAAATCGCTCTCCATTTTGGTTTTTGTACAAAGATTGTAATAAGGTTATTTAGACATGTAGCTGAACAGTCAGTAGAAAGTAGCAAACAGTCTGGTAACAACCTGGCTGACCAATAGACCTCTTGCGTAGAGCGCCCTCACTGGGTACAGCTTTTGTTATTTCAATTCACTGACATTGACAGTACCTGTACAAAGTGTCGACCCATGAGGGCGCTTCATGCAAGGTGTCCGTTCAGCCTGTAGCTCTCAACACATGAATATGTTGCGTTTCAGTTTTAGGTATCTACTCTGTAAGGCTGTATCCAGTGCCATTTATCAAACCTCGGATATTTCCTGAGCTTTGGTTCAGTCTTCTGCTTCATGAATTTTAGCCGCATGCTGTGGCAAAGCATGACTGGTGCGAAGGCCCTATTATGGGTCTGTTCTCAGCTAACGTAGAATTGTTCATTACCCTGTAAAAGAAAACTAAATTTGGAATCATTTCATTTGTTTGAAAAGTTTTAGGGTTCCAAGCTGACTGGTGTTGCCAAAGTCAGAGATAAACAAAACGAGTTTGGGAATTGGTTCCTAGTAATTGGAGATGGAAGTCTAGTTCCTGGACTGTACCAAATACTAAACTGTGATAGCTCATCAATGTAATTACCATTCATTGCACCAGGTACAGTTGTACTGTTGGGCTATATAAGTAGGCCATAGTGGCCCTGAACGTCTTCATACCAAAAACATGCGTATATTTGGAAACCAGTCTCACTGATGGAAACTGCCTGTGTCTCAGCTTTGTGATGGACTGCACATGACACACCTAAAGATTGAACTAAATTTGCTAAATTGCTTCAATAAATGTAAAATTTCTACTCTTAACACTAAAAAAAGAACAGCGCCCTCGTTGGCACTTTGGCATTGTGAATGTGAAGCCATGCCTATGTCTACGAGAATATTTCCAGATATTTACTGTCGTCAAACCGTATCAAAATCTTATTCAAACAACAGGCATAGCTTGAGCTCCTTTGACACAGGAGTCTTGATAGTTTGTGTTTTGGTTTTGAAATTTGATTTTTTGTTTTATATCTTAGTAAAGTAAGCAGATGGATGTTATATTGAGATTTATTTTGAAATATAATCACCAATACATATAATGTTTTCATTTTCACATTAGTTTGCAAGCTTTGAAATTTTTCCGCTTGCTTCACTTTTTGTTTTTATAATTTTGGTCATATAAGTATACTGCATTATATTTTGTACAAAATACATCAAACTTTAAATCAATCTAATGTGTATTTAAACAATTATACAAATCGTTTACTTTTTCCCAAAGTTCGGGAATCATTGATGTATCTTCAACTGTCATTGATATTTGTTATTGTCGGTTCCAGTTTTTGAAAAGTCGGCATAACTTGTGACGCAAGATCAAACTTGTTCCCATTATGAATTCTCTATACTTCTGGGTTTGTAAAGGACAGAGAATGAACGCATTGACAGAAAATAGTTTAATATGCTGTTTTCTGACTTTTTCGGTAATATCCACAAGGCATTCCAATATTGTATTTTGACCCCAAAACCCTGACATGTACTTGGAAAATGGACAATTTCTTTTGAGTGTTCAAGGCATGCAATAAAACTACCACCACCAATATGTGTAACTTTGTTTTAGTACCCATTGAATCAATCCTTTTGAACTCTTGGCTTAATAAGAGGTGAACGTGAGTGTTTTTTTTTGGGGGGGGGGCACATCAATTATACAAAGGCAACAATGCTCGCAATATGGAAACCAAATGGATTTGTTTTTATGTTGTGTTAAAAACTGTAACTTTCCTTCCCACAAATTAATTTGTAGAGTCATATGAATACGAGTGGAAGCATTTGTGCCAGTAATGGTAGATTTTGAATGGGGGGGGGAGATTGTGCTTCAAAATCTATCAAATTATCAAAGTCCGTCATCTAATCTGTTATCAGATCTGATCAGAAACGCTAAACGTGATGACCACATAACTTTGCCTGGATTTGAACGTTCTTGACTTGCAGCCAATTTGCACCAACTAGCTTGTTAAGCAGATTAAAATACAGAAAGTCACAGAAAGCAGTCAGCCAAAATCAATCATTATAGCATCTGCTACATGTATAGACTTTTTGCACAGAGCGCCCTCATGGAGGACAGTTATTTTTTCACTGACTATGGAAGTACAAAGTGTCCGCGCATTCAAATTCTCACTGAGGGCGCTTTTTGCAAAGGGTCTAGCCTGTGGAGTTTTTGCTCGTGTATTTCTTTTCTTTTGACATAGAGGAAAAGCTTGTTCTAGTAGTTAGTACTTGCTGCTAGCCTGAGTAGTTCAAAAAAAGAGAGACAATTGTATAGGCTGATCATGAAAAGGTTGGCAGCTGTAAAGTATTGAAGAGAGAATAGGCATTGTCACATTCTATCAACAAAACTTAAACACGCATTTTGGCAACAGTTTAAACTAAATGCATCACTGCCATTTTTTTCTCTTGAATTATTGATGTGTACATGTAAAAGATTTCCCCCAAAATTACTGAAATTGGTTTCACTGAAACCGGCCTATTCTAGAATTTATTTCGAGGAGTTGAGGAGATATTGTACATTGTATGAGCATTCCATTCTGAGTGTACTTTATATAGAATGGAATAGTGGGAGTGTAAATAGTGGTCAAAGATTGAGTTCATGGTATTTAAATCTGTTTAAAAAATAAAGTCCTGTTTTTGTTTTTTTAAATCATCATAGCATGATGAGCGTTCAGACTCGCTAACTGGCATAGAGCACATTATGTTAGTTGCATTTCACTGTTCAGTGTACATGTATGTTGTATTTATAGAGCTGTATTGAATTACAAATGTACTAGAGACCTAAAATGCTGTGCAAAGCCTGCTGGATCCATGTTTGTGCACAAACCTATGGAAAGCTTGAAATATGTACGGCTTTTGTATGACAATTTGCATTTGAAACCGATGTATATGGAGCTCATATGCCAAAAACAACAATGCACAATCACATAATTACGTTTCATTTTGCTCTGAACATACAACCTCGGATCTTCTAGATACGTGATACAACACACGCGGGTGCGTATGCGCTCCAAAAGTGTTTGTTTTTTTTTGCTTGACATTGATGAAACCGGGCCTATGTAGTCACATTTCTTGTAATCTCGTTTTGCATTTAGAACTCACAAGTGAAATTCCAAATGTTTTCAATATGTTTTAACAATCACACACATGCGGTTGAAATGTGTGCGCAAAGGATGCATCCAAAAATATTCCACGCGAGGGAACGGGGAGTTAGCGCTCTAGTAATTCAATATAGCTCTATGGTTGTATCTCGCTGGTAAATACTGTTGGAACTCACCTCAACAGATTTGTAAAGGAGTGGGCATGCCTTAGTAAGCACCACGCTTAATTCGTCCAAACTGCACAAACTTTGATTCTTCAGTGCAACTATACCGTGCAGTTGGGCTTTAAAAACAGTAATTACGAGATGAAAGATGTGTTTTGGTTATTTTTATTATGTAAACATTTTATAACTGTATAAAAATGCGTTCAGTCTTGCGTATATGATTCCTGAGCTGGTTGTGTTGTGCTTTTGTTGCATAATTGGTGTGCCCATGTTGCTGTGTTTGTCGTTGCAACGTTCTGAGTGTTTCTTGGCGGAAAATTTCAGCTCATTTGTGTTAAAACCTTGATTTAATTGGGCAGTTGGTGAATCAATGGGTCGCAGGAAAGAGGGGGGGAGGGGGGTGAGAATTGGGGGTTGGGAATAGATGTTTGGGGCTAGCCATGTATAGCCAAGCAAATGAAAGTTCACCCATTGGCTGCCTAATGTCGGAAAAATATCCATGTGTGTATCAAGTTATTAATTCATCATATATGCATTTAATGGCCGTACTTGTTAAATTTTACATATATGTATATTTTTTTTTCTCCAAAATAACGACTTCGGTCTATACTAAGCATTCAAGACCACTTTTGTTTTATGGTCTCGGTTATTTCATTAATGAAACATTGATTCATACCATAAAACAACTACATGTGTATGAATAACAATAGCAGGTTGTTAAGATGCAATAATTTGCATATTTTTTTTCTTCAAATATTGCTCACTGCTTTTTCCCAGTCAGCAGAAACATTGGTTCGTACCCCACGCCTACCATTCATTCTGTTGCCACCGGTGGATCAAAACTATCATCCATTTTGAATTACTTGAGAAGATGTTCAGATTACTTGTGGACTTAATACAGTGGGGTACTTCATTTTAAAAAAAAAGTAGTGGTAATTATTTCAGTGTTGAAATGAGTATAACATATGTTCTGACGGGTGATTTTTTCTTTCAGAAAGTATTCTCGATTTTGTACTTTTGTTCCCCTTTTGATTATTTATACACGACATTTGATCCACTTGCATGCACTCACACTATGAAAACAGAACAGGGTTGGCCCATTTCTTCATTTAAACTCAACACAAAAACACCAAAAAGTGTCGCCCAATAGCAAGACTGCATTGCAACTCACATGATCTATGTAGTATTTAAATGATGGTTAACAATTGTTGACTGCTGTGATGTGGGATATATGGCATTTTTGACACTCGAGGGTGCTATGTGCCCCGACGGGTTAAAAAAATCCCACATCATTGCAGTCAATAATTGTTTTGTTATATCGTGCCAATCAGTCCGAAAAAGTTAAAGGCTTGGAACTGAATATGCCAGAGATGAATTAAATCACCCTGGTGCACCTTTTGATAACTGTGAGCTTTCCTCTTGGACATGAGACTGAGCGGTTGCAGTTCTCAAAGTTCAGTCACAGGATGTGCGGGCCCACACGAGGCACGCGCACGCAACGCGGTGTATATGAGGTAAATTATATGCAACGCCGTGTATAATGAGGTAATTTAAATGCAAGGCAGTGTGTAGCGAGTAAACGGTCGTTCTAGACCAATGAAATCACAGTTTCCCGAGACACGATATAACAAGTACATTTATGTAGATAAGCTTTTCATTGTCTCTGGCTGGGCCAAGTTCTGGGCAAAATTTCATGGAGGTGATAAGCAGAAAATAGTGCCTAGTAAATATTTCCACTAAGCCAAAAAAAGCAGAGGACCGGTCCCATGCATACATTGCATGGTGTTTTAGCTGGTAACCAGTTTCTGCTAAGCAAGTATTTTCCGTGATTAACAAATTTCTGTGCTCGGCATGGCAGCCCCTTAAAATTTGCCCTTGCTAAATGTGTTAGTGTGGTGCAAGGATCCCCCGGTACTACGTATATCATTAGTGTGCTACGATTAAAAAATGAAGGAAAACAAGAGAGAAAAGGAACTATTACACATTTGTGTACTTGTAAACATGTGTTTATTCTGTCTGTGTTTTATTTCCACTAAGCCCTTTATCCCGTGAGAAAAATCACACTATAGATCAAAACATAAAGACCCTTTTGTTCGTATATTTTACATTTAACAGTCAGTTAGCAGTTTGCAGCAGTTTTGTTCACTTTTTACCTCAAAATGGGTAAATTTCGTACGCACAGCTTGAGATGACTTTTAATGCAAATTTTGAGTCCAAAATGCTTGGCATAAAAGTTCATTAAGCTAAGAAGTGAGGCACAAACCCAATTTTACTTCAAGCGGGGTGTGCTCATAGCTGGTGCCAGGCCTGCACTTTTAAGCCGATTTGATACAATCGTGCAGTTTGTCAGTAGGAATTTAAAAAAACCCATTAATCTAGACAGACTTTAAGAGAGAGAGATAGCTCTGAAACTATCAATTTTTTTTTAAAGATAACATTCAAGCAAAAATATTTGCCATTGACTTTACGCTGATGAGAGAAGACAAGGAAGAACTCTGTTCAGTAACATCATTTTTTTAAATTCCAGAACGAAGAATTTGAAGGGAAAACAAAGACTTTTTATAGAAATCTAGGGGTAGGGACTATAAGCCTGAACCACTTGGGGATTTGAATTCTGTTCAGTTGGACAGAAGAAGGCGTGAAATGCTGGACATTTTACTGTTTGATTGTCATTGATTACTTCTTTAAAAAAGTTTTTCTCTCTCGGGAGCTTGGATGAACATGGAGGCATAGGGAACATTGTTATTTACCCTGACTTTGGTAAGCACACTTTTTATTTGATTTTGAAACTTCTTGTGATTAATTTGTCATATTATAATGACCTTTCTTATTAGTCAAGAGTGTGCATATATTATTGTGGCTTAATGTATTTCATCTTGTTTCGTGGATTTTTGTATCGTGGAATACGTTGGGTTTGGGTTTTTAAGTTGTCCAGTTATCTGCAAATAATGGTGTCATGTCTACTTCTCGATTGACATTTAAGATAAATGTATCATCTACCGTCTAAAGTTGATGCTTTGGTTTTTTTTTTAGCTGTGTCAAATGTCGCGGATGTATCGGCACATGTAATGAGCAGATGAGGAACGCCAGCTGGCTGTTATGGAGAGCTGTAAATGCTACACTCAGCTGCCAGATCACGTACGCTAGGAAGCTCGGTAACAAATCTTTGAACAAAAATTTCAAACAAATCAATGTTAATTTGTCTGCAGTACTGAAAAAGCACGTAATGAAATTATCATAATTTTTTTTTTTCATTTTCATTCTCATTCCATACTTTTCGAATTCCTCATTTTCTCCTCTTTTTAATTTCTTTGAATTTCTTGGCAGTTTCTTGGAGGATTTCCTAAGTTTTCATTAAAGTTTTCAGGACTTTGCAATCCAAGTCAATCGCACCTCATTTGCAAATAACATGTCAAATCACAACAAACCACAAGCATGGAGACAGAAGGACAATGAATGCCTTTTTCACAATTCATGTGAATAGTGTAGCTACTTGACTTGAGACAGAATGACTTGTGAATTATTTGCCACGGCTTGACTACAGCATTGAAAATGTCACAGGATTAGTTAAAATGCAAAACAAGATTGTATATTGAAATATAAGCCAATATTTTAATTGTTTCACAGACTTACACAGAATTGCCAATGCATAAATTTACACCTTTTAAAAAGGAACCACCACATATTATCACCCGCCTTTTTCTGTTCAATGAAAAAATTCGCAACCTAAAACCAAAATAATTATACTTTATTTAAGTTATTTTAAAATACCCTGTGTTCATATTGGAGACAGTAAAGTACCTGTAGGGAAAAATATGTTAATTAGGTTTTTTTGGGAGATGGTTTTGAGGGAGAGTTAAAAAATCAAGGGTGGTTAGTTATTTCTTTTGGGGGGGGGGGGGGCAATCCGCCCTTGTCCAGAATTGTTTACTTTTTATTCTGTTATTCTTTTCGGTAACTACTTTTTATGCTTATATATTTCATGTGGCAGGCTGATTATGACCGCAATTAAGTTGGTTCATTTGATGTCGTAGGATTTTGACTGGGTTGGACTTTTGCCTTTGATCGGCCCTGGTTGCTCAAGTTATCGTTGTTGACACGAAAACTATTGAAAAGGAGAAGGGAAAAATCTATGTTCTCTGACACAGATATCTCTGGGTCCCAATATTTGTTTATTCATTGATAAAACAGTCTATGGACCCAACTCTATGATACAACCATGCAGTTGTTTACCACATACAACATATAGGGACTTTTTACTTGTTCTATTTTGCCCAGAGTACCATCAATATTCTGTTTGTCATCCCTATAATCATTTGCATCAGTACAGGTTGTGTATGGTACCTGTAGATGTGTCTGGCACCAGACATTTTAGGTCTGAAGTCATGAACGTGGTTTTTTTGGCTTTTGAAGTTTTGCTTCATTTCAGTCGGTAACTTCCTTCATAAAGTGTAAAATTCCAAATTGAAGAAATACGTACTTGTTGGCTATGGGACAAATCCTGGGAACAACTTTCGCATTGGGTAGAAGATACTATAATGCGACATCCATTTGCATTCCCACTGTTGCATAAATTTGGTATCACTGTTATTAATATCGTTACTTTGTTGATCATAAAAGGTCAAGCTGAAGTTTGTAACTTCTGAACAAGGAACCAGATTAGACTACCAGATTGAAAAGGTAAGTGGCATTGAAAAAACTATTAAAAAAAATTAAAAAGGCAAGAAAATCACACAAGATTAGGCTTCGGGTCTTGCAAAAAAAAGGTGGAGTTTGGCCTGGAAGTGTGACAGCTGGTCAGCCAGTCAGTCATGTCTTAGCCTTTCAGCCGTACTTGAAAAGTCTGAGCTGAACATTTTGAAATTATACTCAGTGATTCAGTCACCAAGTCAGCAACTCAGTCAGAGGTGGCTTGCCCTTCTGGTCCAAAGTTAAAGTCTGTGATTGTGTGACATTAAAATTTATCACTTTTTTTGAAGAATTTGAGGGGTTTTTCCTAAAATTTCGGACAGTTTCTGACGTTGACTCTAAAGTCTCACCGAAAATGCAGCTTATAGAGGTAATATACAATATTTGCTTTCGCTGTAAGTTTCAGAAATGGATGCAATTGGGGTTTACTATTTTAAAGCAAATATTGCTACACTGACCTGTTTAAACTTTTGTGTTCATAGAAGCTGGAAAAACCAAGGAAAAATGCTGTTCTTCCAGTCTGGTTCCCTGACCCTACTTTAGATGAAACAGAGCAATTTATAGACATTGGGGAATTGTCAGGTCAGGGAATCAGACTAGCTGGCTTGCACTCGTTCACGGATGTGAAACTGATTGCCAACAAAGTGGGGGCAGTATTTGAAAAATAGTCAGTTTTTCCAACGATGGTCGGTCGACCATCGTTGGAAATTGATACAAAAATCCCTTTTTTTTTTCAAATGACAGCACACCAGGTGTCATGATTTTGCAGGATGCTTGAATCCTATTATTCACTTACAATCAAGTAAGGTATTTCATAATTATTTTTAGTTTTGTTTTTTGATGTTTGCAAATGTTGTATAATTACCTTCAAAAGTAAAAGGAAAAATTTTCTCCAACTATTGATTAATTTGAAGATCTTTTATATGGACAAATAATATTAAAGATAGAGTTTACAAAATCAGCTTTGAAATCAATCTCAGAGTTGGGTGATAAATGTAAGTATGCCTGTTGTCAGGTGGTATGCGGAGACCCCAAATGCCAACTTGGCTCGATTTTTGAAAAGGGAAACAACTCTAAGTGTTTTTTTTTTTCATGAGAATATTAAGATCTAAGGAAGTTTGGAACCATGATTCCTTTATGAGCTGGTGCTTTACATTAAGTGTATACATTCTTTGGACTGTTTATAGGGAATTTCAGACTGTGCATTTTGCAATTTTAGTTATTCTCGTTTGTATGGTTGAAAGCAAGTCATCTCAAGTCAATCACAAGTCATTAATTAGATATGCATAAAAGTGAAAAGCTATTAGATTATAGAGTGAGGCAGGCTAGAATTCTTTGCTTTTCTTTTGGTTTGACTTGGGATTTAACTTGTGATTTGATTTGTGATTGATTTTGTAATTTGCCTTGTAGTTGACAACGTTTCTTGCGTATTTCACTTTGTGCAGTTGCATGATCACTTCGTCAAAGAACTTGAAAAAGTAACTGTCTTTCTTGATTCACCAATCCAGGTGAGGAATTTCAACAAAATGATGGGAATGATGTCATAGGTTACTGTCATTGCAAGCTTCAAATGCTGGATTAGATCAACGGGAAACTCTCAGAAATACCGTGTGAATTGAAAGTGTTGAAGTATTGATCAGGCATTGGACAATTCAAAAGGAGAGGTCAACGGTGACAGCATCACCATGGCGATGGAGACAGTAGTCGAGGTGACAGATCTCAATTCAGGAGAGGTAAAGTGATTTTTGGACTGGATCTCCCAAAATGAGTCTTATAGGTAGAGTAGATCATTTGCAGCTATCCAAAAAGACGCCGACCAAATAATTGTTGAATAGCTTACTTTGTTTAAAGATAGTAATGGCAATAACTCCCTGTGAAATTTTTCTTTCTGGCATGCTGTCATTTTGAAGAAAACATAAAAGAAGGCCATTTCCAAAGTCAAGTGACACACTTTTGGAAATTTCCATAGGTTTGTACATGTAATTCGGCAAATTCATGAATGAGTGCGCGCAAGCGTTGACACGATGCACATGCGTGTGCGGTTGCTTTTATTTGTCGGTTCAGTGCATGACATGAAGCTGCAATCGGCTGACTGAGAACATTTCCCAGATGCTGATTTTGGGCGCAATTCAAAACATGACTCAGGAACTTTTGAATTGAAATCGAGATCCTAGAATATGGTTTTCTCAGAAAACACATCATTGACAGAGCTAAAACTTCATCAGGTTAGTTGTTAAGCATCCGTCTTTAGATTTTGAGCACTTTTGTTGCTTCAAACGAAACAGATGCACAAATGACAAATGATCTACCCTACCTTTAAAGACATTTTTTTGGGGTCAATGTACTGTGCCCATATGCAATGAGTGACACATCGTCGACACTATGAGATTTCCTGACGGTTATGATTGATGAAGGAAGATTTTATACGCATTTTCTTGATGATTCAAGCTAATATAGACAATTTCATCGGTGATGTCATGCAGACAGGCAACTAACAGGCAAAACCCAATCTGTCTGATGATATTTTTCCCACCGAACCAGTATATTATGTCAAAACTTTTATAACCCGATTCATATTTGAAGAGATATACATGAAATGCATAATAGCACAGTTTGCTGAAAGTTGGCATCGTGATCACCACATCCATTTTTGTACACAGGTGTGACATTACCTTTACAGAGAGGTAGAATGATGAGCCAAGCTACATTGACAAATGTTGCCAGAAAATTATTTTGACATTTTACTCAAGAGAGTTCCATTCTTGCACGCAGACGCATGCCGTTTTGGCAGCCAAGGAAGATGCAGTTTCCAGAAAGATGTCCGCCCCTCGGTTCTGTCGCATCTGCTTTGAGGGCGAACAACACACACCCCCAGCCTCATCATCTTGCCTTTCCTGCTTAGCCTCGGGGCCAGCGGGTGCTGCCAATCCCCTCATCAGACCCTGCTTATGCTCGGGCACTGCAGCCTGTGTTCACCTGATGTGCCTGCAGAGATGGCAGGCCCATTCCAAGTCGGCGGTCTGTGAGCTCTGCCAGGCACCGTTTGAGATTCCAAAAGGATTGAGGATTACAGAGGTTAGAGCAGCAGTAGGCCACAAACAAATTACATGGCTACGGCTTGCACTTACACATGCAATATGGAAGCGGCTCTGGCTGTAGCCGCTTCCAATTGACATGTGTTACTACTAGCCATAGCCATAGCCATAGCCATGTGATTTAGGACATGCCCTATGGCTTACAAAAGTGAGTTTTACAAAACTGAGTATTTATTCCCTCAAATTGAGTAGACATCTTAAACTGGAACTTAAGTTACAGGAAAACTGTAGACATGCAAGCATTAGACGATCATTTTGGGCCTTTGAAAGCAGTCAACTTTCCACAAGTGCACTGCTAAGGCGGTAACCATATTTGTCTCTGTATTTCTGGAGAGAAATGGTCATGGTAAAGTGTCCTGCTGAGGGGCACAGGTATTTGACAGTGTGGAATTGATATATAGTCAAGTTGTCACTTCTCAAATGTTAGTATTTTCATAATGTGTTTAACAACCCACAACTGAATCCACCATTAATTAATACGGGTAATTCTTAGCTCCAAACATTAAGTGGTTTCAGTTTATGTAAACATTAACCCATTAGCACTTAATACATTTTATTTAGTCCCTGATGAATCCATAAACCATGGGTGGTTTTGGGTGGTAGAGGAAGTATACAGGCAGGGCAGTATGGGGCTGTACGGGGACTACAGGGAGACCCAAAAACAATGCAACCCTAAAACATTTGCCTTTTGAAAGAAAAGGATCGGTGGATTTTTATTTTTGGGTATCAGATGAAAGCTGAGAGCTTTTCCTTTCAAATACTGAAAAAAATCATGAAAATAGCACTTTGGGTTGCTGAGAAAATGTCAATTATGTAAACGTACTCACTTTTCATCCTGTACACCTACTTCAAACAGTGAAACATTTTACTGTCAGCCTACTGTGTAATTATCCTTCATTTATGCAAATGGCTTTAATATTTTGATATATTTATGATGCTGAAAAGGTTTAAAATAGGACTCAAAAGGATGAGATACCTGTTCACGTGGAAAATAAAAGGTATTTCCATCAAATTCATTTGTACTCTTGTCCTATTATGTGCCGTGGTGTTTGTAAGGATTAGGACATGCACAAAATAGGTACAGTGAAAATCCCTTACTGTGGTATTTTTGTGTGTACAAGATGAAAATGACTACTTTTGCATAATTGGCATTTCTCAGCAATTGACAGTGCTATTTTCATGATTGTTTCAGTATTTGAAAGAAAAAGCTCTCAGCTCTAATCTGATACCCAAAACATAAAAATCCACCGATCCCATTTTTTTTTTAAATGCAAATGTTTTAGGGTTGCATTTTTTTGGGGGTCACCGTGTAGTGTGTTTTATATTACATCCTTTTGAGTCACTTCAAAAATAGAAAGCCAGTAAAATGAATTGGCGAGACTCAGCAAGGACAAACAAGCTTACACCTAATGATAATGTCTGCGTCTCTCTTCTCAACCATAACCAGGTCAGGGACGCCATGGACCAACAGGCTTTGACCGGCTCACCCCAAGGTGGGGCAGGAATTGGGTGCTTGCAGAAGCTGGCCGTGTCGTCAGCGTATACGATCCTTGTACTCATACCCCTGACAGCCATGGTGTTGATTATAAGCCTGCCGCTGGGCCAGCGCTGGAAAGGGGAGACGTGGCTTGGCACCAGCTTGGGCATGCTGGGTAATTTACTTGTCTGTTAGGATCACATTGGCCGCTGCCAAATTACTTGGCTAAAAGTTACTCTGTATAAACCAAAGTCCGAGCCACAAGTTTGAATCAAACAGATGCGTGTAGTATTCCGCAAATAAATGACCAGGACAGCGTAATGATTATCAGGAGCATTGTTATGAAGAGCAGTAGGTGTACTCCAAGTACCAACACACGCATGATAAGGTGTCCAAAATGTGTCGTTTTGTTACTAATATTTTTGAAAAAGCAGTACAGTTAGCTAAAGAATAGGTGACTCACGAGTCGCGAGGCCTCAACTTCGAGTCGGAGTCATTCTAGTCAAGTCCAAGTCTTCTGTCAGTATGACCTGAGTTGACTTCCAAGTCACCGAAATTATGACTCTAGATGAATTCGAGTCCAGATGAAGTTCTGGACTTGAGTCATACAACTTTGATACGAATGTAGCCGAAATGCAGGTCTCAAATTCCAGAATTTTAAGGCTGTGCCAGATATATATCGCATATCCAAATATTTGATCATCCGCCGAATATCCAAATAGCATTTTACCAAATAGAATATTCCCAAAAAAAATGTGCGCCATCTCAAGAAGTTGAAAAATGTCGGTGATGTAATTTTATTGGTCATACCGGTATGTCACATTTTTGTGGACAGCCACTTTTATATATACATGTATGCATGATTTGAGATATATTCCATGAGGAATATCAACTCTTATTTTCATCTTAAAAATCTAATATCGGCTAGGCAGCTATCTCGAAAAATAGTACCGATATGCAGATATTCATTAAATATTTTTACCTCGATGTCAATGTTCGAATATTCAATCAAATCCAAGTTCCAATAATCGAACACCAAATTATTCGAAGATGCACAGCACTATTCATTTTAAAATTTCTGATTCCTTCAACAGTGCGAGTCATTGTATCGCTCCTGGTTCTAGGGGTGTACGTCCTGACAATCTACTGCTGTATCTTCAAGCGTGGCTGCCTTCTGAACTGGATGAATACCAGCCGACATCGACAGCGCTGGCTCCCGGGATACACGAGAGCCGGCGCACCACAAAACGCTGAATGGAATCACCGCCTCATGTATAGGGGAGTCGGGAACCAAGACTATCACTACTTGGACGTTGCTTTCATGCTGTAGTCATGCAACATGTTCCGTCGGAACCAGATGATTCTGGTCAGACCTTGAAACAGAGATATGACACGTCTTCAAATTTCAGGGGTTTTTCCTTCAACTTTTTAAAAAAGTTTCAGACTAATTTTGCCTCTAAAAGGTGTATCCGTACGTACTGCAACAGGCAGTTTGAGTTGTCCCTTTTGTGACAGCTTGCAATTTAAGCAGGCATATTTTTGCCAAGGAAGATCCATTTTTAAATATTAGATGGTCATCGTAAAGGCGTGGATCTCAACAATATAAGACCTGTGTTCGTCCAGCTATCCAAAAGAGTCCGTTTTCTACAGAACTTGTCACATTTTATTACTGTACAAATTCTTCCATGCACCATCATGGAGTAAAGTGCGCATGACTAAATTTCATTTGAATGGTTGTGGGTGATATGACGAAAAAATTAATGCTGCATTGGATTGTATTTTTAAGCAAACGTAACCCCAGCTGTTTCGCTATCTCGCTATTGAGATTCAACATGTTCAACAGCTACTCAACAGTATTTCCATGGGAACAATCACCCAATTGTCATTGAAGAAAGGATTGCGGAAAAGCTCCAGAAAGCATAATTGTTCACAAACATGATTTATCTATCAAAATACAAATCCATCTGTGTATTGGGAGACAAAATTGTATTGGGCGGAGGTCCCCCCTCCCCCCGCCCGGCCTTTTTAGGGTTAAAATAGAAAATGTAGACTAGTTGTCGAAATCAATCCACACATGCTGCGTGACTATAGAACTTTCATTTGTTTTTATTTTCTGTGTACAGTAACACACACGGAATAATCACTGTAAACCAAGAAAGTCTACAACATTTCTGTTCCGGACAAAATGTCTAAAAAAGTGAACAATTTTGTGACTAAGTTACTGTTAGAAGCATTAGATGTCTGAAACGGCAACTTTTTTTGGCCGGAACAAGAATACTTCAGCCCTTCTTGGTTCATGGTTTATACAACTCAAAATGGTAAACACATGGCAAAGTAGCTTGCCACTGAAAAATGTACATGCCTCACCTAACGTTATAAAAGATGTTATACGCTACTATGTTTTGTATATTAGCAAGCTAAAATGTATAGCAAAAAAGTTCAACATTCCAATTATAACAAGCTGGAAAAAAAAACATTTGTATAAAAACAAGCTGAAATAAAAGAAACATCAATGGAACATATTGATAACGTCACTTCACCGATACACTTGCAAATGTTTGACCAACAACCTTTTTGGAACAATTATGTAAATAGCTTTTGTCATGCCGTGTAAAAGCAGTTGAAAAAAATGAGAAAAACAAATTTGGGTAGTCAATTTTGTGGCACATTTTAAAGTTCTCCACAGCAAAATATCATCAGCAAGCACCAATTCCTTTTTTTTTTTAAATATGACAATCGACTTCCAAATTTTAATAAATTCCAAATCTGAATAAACAGATGTGTATATGACACAGTGATTAAACCCGACACAAGTCAACTTGCTGGATAGGGGTCTGTTAAAAAAACCCAAAAAAAACACAGGGCTGGGAAAACATCTGGGGAATTCTCAACAAAAATAGTTTGTATGGTTGCATAAAAATGCTGACTGATTAAGACAGCAGACCGACACAGGGCATTTAATAGTTTCCCTCATCACTAAGAATCCTTGGGTTTTTTTTGTGCTTCAAATTTTTACCGAGGACCAAAACCTGTGTGCACAATGAAATTGATGTGACTTTGAAGGAGGACACATCTAGGACTGGTTATAATAAAGACACTGACTGGAGCAGGGTTTGAACCTGGCTTTGCATTAGCACCCCTTGAACAAAGACATTGACAAAATGGGGCACCGCCAACATAGGGCTGGATAGCTCAGTTGGTAGAGCACTGGAACGGCAATCCGGAGGTCAGAGGTTCAAGCCCCGCTCCAGTCAATTTCTATGTTTAACTTTAAAATGATTATAATACTCCTAGTCAGTTTCCCTTTGTGATGAATTTGAAAATGAATGTTAGCTGGTAGACTTTCAAGCGAGCCAATGTAGCGCAAACCTATTTCTGCTTAACAAAATGCTGAGGGCACACACGTATACATTTTTTTTTATAATTTGTCTAATAATTTGTACACCAAGTATTTTTTTACAGTTTAGAATAAAAACCTCAGCCAATGTGATATACATGACACACTTGAAAACGTACTAACTATAAATTTTACCCAGCATGCATGTTAACAAATTTAAAATTCGTCATGCAGAGCTTTCCTGACAGACGGAGGTTAAGATATTTTCCAGTTGTTATGAGCTACCACCGAATGTGTTACTGTATAAGCTCTGTGCGCCAACACAGAGGGCGCCCTTTTACCTTAGCAACGACGTCCCATGGGCGGGACACATACATTTCGCTGGTTGAGGCACGTACACCAGGGGATTTGTACCATATACATGCAGTGGCCGCGCTTCGCTGCAAAATATTGCAGGCAGGCAAGATCGCGTCGTTCGGTCACCCCCAACTGTGAGGGGGTACTTGTGAACGGAGCGGATTATCGTCTGGTGCAGTTATAATATTCAGTGGTCAAAACATTGGAGGAAAATGTGCTGGTAATGCACTTGAGTGATAACTTCATTTGCCGAGAGTGGGTCACATGTACAGGTAGGATGAATTGACAGACAACTTGGTACATCCTAGATAAGGGCGAGAGTTAAGTTTGGTTCTCATTCAGCGCAAAAACTGACGCAAGTTTCCGTGCCGCAAATTCACAAAAAGTTGAATGCACTTCACCTCTGGCAAATTGCACTGCGAATGTTTGGCGACGTGAAATTGGCATCGCATTTACATTTGCGCCAAATATGAATTGCGTGAACGAAGAGAATAAGATATTGGAAATTATTGACGGCAAAAAAAATATATGGTGTCTTGTCGCATCTGTTTTCAAATGATGCGACAGTTAATATAACACTACTTTGAAGGTGTTCTACTGTAGTATCTTCAGTTTAATATTGTTCTGGTATCAAACATCTCTTATTCTAAAATTTTATTGACGAAAATATGATTGCATTTGTCAATGCCTTTGCTCACGTGGCACAAGTTTCAGTTAAAGTGAAACTTGTCAGGTTCTGAATTTTCAATTTTTGTCAACTTGGTTTTTTTTTTTACAAACTAAACTTTCCTTTGCTCTGTCATGGTACATCTGTTTCAAACCAAATGAAAGAGTATTTTTGAAATATGGTAAAGTTACCCAAGAGATCCAAAGTGGTGGCTCCACTACTTATGCGTTAACCTACAAGCATGTATTTCAGTCCCACTAACAAAATATTATTTCCATCTTCATTGTCTGTATATTACAAAAGTAAAATATGTACACTAATAGGTCTCGTTCAAATGACATCATTTCCTACAGACCTTGGAACATTTTCAACACTACGCAATGCGTGCTTGATTGCGTAAAATACGCAGTTGCAGTTCTCCTACAGAGATGGCCGTCATTGAGCAAGCCCTATTAGGTCAGCACAGTTACATCCAGAATTGAAACAAATACCTAAAGGGGGCATCCTAGTCGGCTGAATTAGATCACTTGATTTTAAACAAGTAAATTTGTATGTGTCAAGTTTCCATTGATTGAACCATGGACTCCGGCTGTTGATCTTTCCAATGTAGTTGCGTTTTTAAACATCAACATTTTACTGTACTTAAGTCAATATTTGGAAGATTTTGGAATGACGTGACTTCAGGAATAACCCTCTGAAAAGGTGTTACTACACCCTACAGATGTACACTATTTCCATTGCTGGATAGGTTTAATGTGTGCATTTTGTTAGAGTACGGCATCACAAAACTTTACTATGTATATGTACTGTGCAATTTTTGGTAAATTTCTCGACAGCTTTACTTAAAATAAACTCCGATTAAAAAAAACCCAACTTCATTAAGTTTTAGTGTACCTGCTATTTATCTGTGTTAAATGTACAAGAATAACTTCCATAGCTTGCCAAAGAAAAACTTTCTAAAGAATAACTTTCATACAAATTCATTTTTATACTTAAAAAAAAAGAAGACATTTCTACAAGAATCACCAAAATTTGCGGCGCATAAATATGTTAGAAAAAATAATTCATAAATTACACACATTAGAAAGACAGTGATTTTTAAAATTTTTTTACTCCATTACATAAGTAGTGTAGTCACAGCCTTAAATAACAATTCAATAGAGGGCAGCAAACAATTGCCTCGTTAATGAAATCTTAGCCACTCTACCCAAGATAAACTTGTCTCACTATTCCTTAAATTTCCGTTGCAAACTTGCACCGCATATCGTAATTAGTTGTAATTATTTTACCCTTATATACAACCATCACTTCCAAACGTAGTTAGAATAATAAAAATCTTTGACTATGAATTTCTTTTGGTCAAAGACAGTGCTAGATGACATCTAGAATATCTAACGTCATCTCTAGCGGACACCTTTTTAGCCAAAATGCCAGCTTAACTCTCCACAGCCACAGAGCGAAACCTACAATGTGTTGCAGGTTTCAAACTTGTTGGCAGATTACAAAACTTGTAGGAAAACCAAAAAGACGATGTGTAGTGTAAGATTTGGAACCCAGAAATACAAAACTTTCAGTCTAGGAAAAGGCTCACATTTACATTTTAATGTGCTTCAACTGCCTTTAACCAGTTCACGCCGGAAATATTTTGACAAGAACGGAACGTGGCGCGGGATTACTTTTCACTCGACCTCAAGCCGGGCGGGTTGAAGCCATCACACTTGGGCAGCACACTTATATTTCCGGCCTCGCTCGCTGACAGATATTTCTGGCCTTGCTCGTTGGGTGTTTATCAATCATCCGTTCTGAATACCGCAAAACCTTTGGGTGTATACCCCTGATCCGGCGCGAACTGGTTAAGTGACTTGCGACAATCACTATAATGGTTAGACAAATCAGGCCTAGGTCCCTGAAAAGTTTCTGTACTGTTTCTTTTGTTGCGTTTTTCACAAACACATAAACAAACGTGTGCAATTTCATATCCATGTGCTTGTTATTGTTCTGCCTGAAACATGAAAATGCAAAAACTATCATAAAATGGCGAGTCAAATGTGGTATTGATAACTAAGAACTAACAGACCAAGAAGAATCTGATCCAGATGTCATCCAGGAATTAAGGAACATGGTTTTTGTAAAATTCAAATGACTTACTTTCCATCCCATTCCCCAACTACTGGCACTGAAGCATCAACTATTCAGTTGGAATTTGGCCCGTTTTTTAAATTCTAAAATATAGTTTTATCTTATTTGACCATTTTAAAGCATTGTTGTAAAAAGCTTCAGCGTTTCCCCGTGTTTGCTTTTTTCCATCATTTATTGCACTCAAAACTGCTACACCTGTCAACAATTCCTACTGTACCCCATTGTGTGTGTGTGACTCTATTCATTATTTCTGTGAAAATCTAAACAAAACAACTGCTACTTTTGTGACTGTATGAGATTAGTAGATACGATTTGGTTTATTTCTGAGCTAACTCTGATTTGCGTTTACTGACATATTATGGGGTTCACAGTATATTAAGGAGGTTTACGAAAACAGGGAGTCATTTCTGGTTAAGATCTCGCCTAACATGCCTCAGAAGAACTGAATGTTCAAACATTATGAAGTACTGTCAACTTGGCCCTCATGAAGTAGGGACCCATATTGAGCCAGTGTAACGTTGGAACCTTGAGCCAAACCTGGAATGAAAACTGAGGTTCGCTAACCATCTTAAACATACATCGTTTGCGTGTAGCAGTACAACAAGCACATTATACTGCCAGTTAGGGTCAAGTAGGTTCAAAAACACCTGTTGTGGATGAGTTTAAGGCTTTTTTTATGCCATTTTGTGCCGGCAAGTGCATTGCCATTTTCACAATCAGACTTAAGTGTGTTGACTATCCACAATGGAGCTCCCTCCCGTTTTGCACTTGAAGTTCATAGAGCACACACACACTGGTACGTACGCCCTGTGTGTCACAGTTAGGGTTATCACACAGTGCACAGTTGTTGCCATGTAAATTGTGGACTATGTACTACTGTACATGCGCATTAGATTCTACTCTCCATGTACACGTACATGTGAACCACAAGTTTTATGTAGCAGCTAATTGCAAAGCACCAGACCAAAAACAAAGACATCAGGCACATCGCGTCCCATATCATCATCTGGTGTCCTGACTACATAATATACCCCCCGGTATATGCATAGGCGTCGGCAGGATTTTTTTCTAGAGGGGGGCAAAACAAGTTTTTTCCTGAAAAAATTCCTGAATTTCTCAACATATTCTCGATTTATTAGTTTTAGAGGGGGGCAGGGACATTCCCCCCCCCCCCCAACTCATTAAATTTACACCAATATGACTTAGCGCCTCTTTTTCTTTTCTTTTCCTTCATCCTTTTTTTTTGGGGGGGGGGGTGGGGGATAAGCGCCCCCTTGCGCCCATGTATACATGTATATTTTCTACCAGCTGCTAAAACCCCTGATCATTACCTGTATAATTTAACAACGTGAATTAATACATCTCAAGACATGTACATGTATACAATCTGATATTCCATATTATGTAATGCAACCTTTTTTTTTTTATAAACATGCATTTCATACTTGGTTTCTCAAAATATCTTTAAATGCATATACAACCTTTTTTACAGGTACTGCTTGGTTTCAAATGCACTTTATATTAATTGGATGAGTGATTAAAGTTATGGCCCCCGTCCTTAAAGTGGGAAAAAAAATCTAATTTTAGGAT
The DNA here is from genome assembly GCA_029964075.1 of Patiria pectinifera. Taxonomy (NCBI): domain Eukaryota; kingdom Metazoa; phylum Echinodermata; class Asteroidea; order Valvatida; family Asterinidae; genus Patiria; species Patiria pectinifera. Next base: position 5,641,882 of record CM057130.1, on the reverse strand, counting down.
ATTTCATTTACCTGTCGAGTTAGCGTTGTTGAACACCAACAAGAATGTCCTTGAAAGAGGGCAGTGTTTAGGTTTGAGGAAAGGAAGTAGAATCCTTGACGCCTCTTTACAAATGTATTGTCAGCAAAACTGTCGTCTCACTTTGTTTCATGTCTCTACTGGAGATTTTTGAGGAAAAATGTGTGCAATACTGCAGTTTGCAATGTTGACATCGATTAGAAAGAGGCCCTCTAGGGACAAGGCAATTTTGTGCTGTCACTAGAGGGCCTCCTTCACATTAAAAGGACAGGGTACCATTATATTATGGTTGGTTGGTTGGTATCAGCTCTGATTCTAAAATATAAACAAAATATGTTACAATCCTCAGAAAAAGTATCAAAAAGTCGGGATCCTCAGTTTCTTTCTTCTTCCATCTCTATGCTGCACACATCAACATCACGTTCAATTTCAAAGAAATTGTTCGTCACCAGACCACACGGTTAGGGTGATAAGTACAAATGAATTTGACAACTGGGTCCGATTCCATGCAACCACGTAGCAGAAAATCTTAATAAGCAAATTTACGCGCTTAGCAAAACTCAGCTGAGTACCAGTCACATGCAGTACACATTGAATGACAATTTGGATGGTGATCTATTTTTGCTAAGCTATTTTTTCCTGAGCTTAGCACATTTTTGTGCTTACAAGTTCCTGGTCTTTTTCCATCCAAGTAAAAGTAACATAGTCCTCTTGCCAAGAAACCTCTCAGAAACAGCGCCCAATGTCACGGCGCTGCTGAACAGTTAGCAGAAAAGTTGTGCTTAGCATAGCAGAACAATTTGCTAACCTTAAGCACTATTTCACGGCGTGGATGTGCTAACGGTCGCGTGTATATTCCATCACTAAGTTAAGCAAGTTTTTCCCCTGAAGTAAGCGTGCCTTTTGCTGTGCTTATGCTTACAGTCTCCATGAAATAGATGGAGGCTCTGTTAGCAAGAAATTGTGTGCTTAGCATAGCAGAACAATTTGCTAACCTTAAGCACTATTTCACGGCGTGGATGTGCTAACGGTGGCGCGTGCATGGAGATTTCTATTGTTACGTCACTAAGTTAAGCAAGTTTTTCCTCTGAAGTAAGCGTGCCTTTTGCTGTGTTTATGCTTACAGTCGCCATGAAAAAGATGGAGGCTCTGTTAGCAGAAAATCGTGTGCTTAGCAGCGCCATGAATTTGGGCCCAGGCCCCACCCAACACACACAAAATAATTGTTAGAGTCTTTCCTAACTATACATATACATCTGTACACAGAAATTTCAGAATGGAAAAAGAAAAAGCAATAAACAGGATGTATGAAAAATACAAGAAAAGTGAGGTGAGCTTGTTGACATTCAGTAACATCGTATACTGTGAATACTCAAAACGGGACTGCCAATCCACATAATGGATCTACAGTACCAGACCATCCCACTGGTTCTTTGCATTGCATTTGTGTATGTGCATACCGGGTGGCAGGAGTAGTTCCCAGACTTCTCTCTAATGAAGGTTGTCATTATACGTTCATGATGCCACCGGGAAACACTGCAAAGATGATGAGGTACAGAATGACCACCAGACCGACTAGAACAGCAAAGGCTGCATTGCGCCATCTCTGGAGAGAAACAATTGAAAAGAAAAGCATTTACGATGAATACTTCTTTGTAATTAAAACGGTTGGTCGCATGCCAATTACATTTTTCTTGCCTACAGCTTGCAACATGCACCTATCGAGGCAGCTGAAGCCACGTTGGTCATTCTATAAATTTAGGGTCCAAAGTGTGACATTTTTCCTGTCCCTGTTACCTTGGAACCGGTACTTTGTAATTTACCATTCAAGTATCATTAAGAATGACTTCAAATGATTTGTTATACGTTGGGTAGGTAGCTTGCTATTTTATTCTTGGAGGATAACTGCATTAAGGAGTGCATCAGAATTATAAAATCACAGATGTCAGATGTAACAGGGACAGGAAAAAGAAAGTGGACCCCAAATTTATAGAATGCCCCACATCCAACAGTCATGTGTACATGTGTTAATACTGCATGCCAAGTCGTTCAGTCTAGACCGGCCTTATTACAACAAAGAAGGGAAATTACAAAAAAATGTATACAACAAATTGTTAACCAACAATTCCAACAGTCAAAAACAAGAAGGAATGAAAAGGTCAAGGCTGCTAACTTGGTAATCTTAAGTCATATCATAAGAAACTGGGAAAGAACGATGACAAAGCGATGCCTTATACATAGTCCATTTGAAAAGGTTGTCAATTTGCTAGTTTCTTGACTTGAGACTGGACTTCAAATTAGCTGCGACGATGAACTAGCATTGTTCATCCCCACTACTTGTAGCCGGACTTGTGATTGGCTTGTGCCTAATTTGTGGTTAACCTGAGTGTCATAGCCGAGTCCATCACATGTCCGGTCACAAGTAAATCACGAATCCTTTCACAAGTCCTTTCACAAGTCACAGTAGATAGTAACTTGACTTGGACGCTTTGACATTTGATGAAGAATTGTGACAGACTCGACTACACGGCTTGTGATTGACTTGTGACCGACGTGAATCCAACTACAATCCTCACCCTATTCTGTCGGAACTTCTCCATGAACCCCCGCATCCGCTCCGAGAGGGGCACGTAGCTGAACCTCGCGTTGCAGACCTCGCATCGTCGATTGCCCGAGATGTGAATCCACTTGACCAAGCACTGGCGGTGAATGCTGGCGGATGAACCTGCGCAGCGGCAGGGGCGTATCAGCCGGTTCTTGGGCGAGGTCTCAGCTTCGAAGCACACCCGGCAGGTAGTACCCAGCTCGCTGGCCGAGCGGGGCACCGAGGAAACCAGGGAAGAGCTGTCGCTGGAGTCGTTGCGATGAGGGAGGGTCCCCAGGCCCACGACGACCGACGGTCCTGCGGAGGTATCACTCTGATAGGCCATGGTGCCCACTGGGATGACCTCGTGATAGGGTCCCTGTCCACGGATTATCACCTCTTGGGGAATGACGCTGATCGAAGGCAGCGCATGAGGGTGGGCATCATGGTCACTAGAGGAGGAATCACTGTGAGCGTAGGTCAATGGGCCGTACGGTAAGATATTAACCTCTAAAGCCTCTTGTGCTGCCTCGTGTCCTGACGTGGAGGGTTTATCCTCACCACTACAGCCAGGTGCATTAGTCTCTGGGTGCGAGCCACCATCTTTAACGTCCGTGTCTTGGAGACTCTTTGGCATGCAAGCGTGAAGCAATTTCTCCCGCTGTAAGTCTGATGTTGGAGAGTCGTTTCTGGTTGCTATAGAGGCGGATTTAGCATCCTCTTCTGTTGCATGTTTAAGCCTTGGAGAAGAATCAAAGGTAAACATTATGTGAACAAGAAACAAATACCAGGGTTAACCAATGAGCACTAAAAAATCAGTATAGCAAAGGTCAGGTCGTCCTGAAAATGCAAAGGAGACTACAATACAAACTTTTCATGGACCATTAATACACATAGGCAAATGGTTATTCATGTTGCGAAATGTTAAAAACCTGCAAGGAGACTATCCTGTGATGGTCTGGCATCCCATCCAAGGGGAAAAAGAAATAGTCTTTTTTGACTAAAGACAGCATTAACTTTTCTTTTACTTACATTTCTACTACATGTACAAGAGAACAACAGGGAAAGTACTACAGTACCAACCAATTAAAGTGAGTTAATGTGTTGGCAAATGACGCGACATGTTGATATAAAGACACGTCACATGATCAGATGAGATATCACATACATTTACATTTAGGGGTGTGCATTTACGGGTAGTACAGTAACCGAGTACCCGATAGAAAAAAACCTAGGTACCCAGGTACCCTTTAAAGAAACCCAACCCCAAAAATTTAAATCTCGGAAGTCGTTGTTCAAATTGTTCATAAAGGTTCGCACGATAACACTACCACATTGGTGCATCGATATAGCAAGATACAAGTGTGTACAGTGAGCACAGCTGAAGGCTTTGTCACTGCAACTTTCACGAGCGTCATAAACATGAAATATGTTTTATTTTCCCATGCAGCCTGGTTTGTATTTGAAACTTCCCCACAAATGACATTCAAAACCTTTCACTTTCATTGTCAGAGAAGTTACTAAGTAAATATTGAAAAGTTGAACAAAGAAATTGACTGGAGCGGGGCTAGAACCTGCGACCTCCGGATTACTGTTCCGGCTGCTCCAGTCAATTTGTTTTGTTAAACTTTTCAATAAATTGTTGTGATTCACTTAGTCAGTTTCCCTGTGTGGTTCATTTGAAAGTTACTATGTAATTTGTAAAGTTGGTTACGGGTACCCGATCCCATAATCTGGAACGGGTTCCTGACATCAACAGTCGATGCACAGCCCTACATACAATGACTTGATATGTATTGTGACAGGGGCTGATGATGTAGTGGCATGGCATTACATGACTAGATATCAACACACTGTGTTACAAGTGATGTAATGTGGCATGGTGTGATGTGACGTACATGTAGCGTGACTTTACATTAATTGCACACTGTGACGTGACATAATGCAATGTGACATGTTGTGACATGGTGTGGCATGAAATGGTATAAATGTAACTTTCCATGGCACACTGTGATGTGACATAATACGATGTGACATGATGTGATGTGGTGTACATGACATAACATGATCCTTTAAACAGTCTTGCATCTCAATTTGGATACAGAACTGCCATGGAACACACCAGTGTACAAATGGAATACACATATGATGATTGCATCATTGCAAAACAGGAAAATTGTTTTGTATCCAGCACATTAATGACGTTAATCTATAACTGGTGTGCACCCAATCTACAAACAACACAACTTTAAGGGGGCCCATACTCGACAAGCTGTGCTTCTTATGGACCCCCTCCATTTCCAAGCTTTGTTTCATTCTTATTATTTTATGTTATACTCTATACTCTTATCCATACTATCTCTTTACACATGTTTATTGTTTAGCGTTGGATTTGGAAATAAAGTTAAGATTGATTGATTGATTGAAACTGAACAAGGCATGGTGCAAAGGACAAAAATAAGAAGGAAAATATTGTTTTTTAATCCTCCTAGTCTTCTGCACTTCACAACCCTTCAAGTTTTGTAAAGCCAATTTTGCCCATAGAGTTATCGCCCATACCAGTACTTCAAATTCCTTTGAGGTAATCTTCTGTAGAGTATGGTAACACTTCAAATCCCTGAACCGTAGCTAAGGCAAGCAGGCAGATTCAGTCACACATTGCACTGCTCTCCAAAGTGCTGCTTTGTTGTGCGTGCAGTGACTTTCTGTGTGGCACAGTTACTTATTACACTTCATATCTCTTCACTTGAAACTGATCTGCAGGGTTTTAAAGGATTTTACATCCTGCTCTGAGTATAGAGTACTGACTTCCCACCAGGAGGGTTAATAAGGGCCTGGGTTTTATGGTCTATTTAGTAGCTTGGGAGGACATTACCTGGTTAGAATAGTTTCCTGCCAGTATTGCACCTTGACCTCTGCATCCACCTCTTCAGATTTGACCACCGACAGAAGATTCATCACAGACTGATAAAAAAAACAAAGCGGGGGAAAAAATTCCTCAAAATAAATCCAGAAATCGTGATCATTCAACAAGTGTGACGTGGTTATGTTGAACTCTGGTAAAGGCAAGTCTTACACCATTTTTTTTCTTACAATATTAACATGGTAGACATTGTAAGCCTTTCCGTTTTTCAAGACTCTTTTTAAAAAATCTGATTTTTAAAATCCAAATTAAAGGATTGGGAAGTTTTTCCTGTCGTAGAAAATTTGTTCACAAGTGCCATTTTCTAAAATTGATATATCTCTATAGCCACGCAAGAAAAACAAATGGACCAGTTTAAATTTCAGTTTAAAAATTTGCATAAAACAGTGGCAGAAATGTTTTTGACAAGTGATAATAGGCCTACCTACTTGGGAAAAAAAATGCAAAATTTTCAGGACTTTCGAGGAAAGTTTCTTCCAACTTTGGAACACTGCTACATGTAAGTCTTTTACATAGAAAGGCAGAAACATTTTATTTGAGGAATTTATACATCTAGGATTTATTGTGATTCTCCCATCAACAAAAACAAAAGTAAGACAGCACTGACTGTACCTCAACTATGACATAGGCTGCACGGGGCCCGATAAGACATGAAGGCAGCTCCCCGGCAGGGATGTCTTGCTGGAACAGCTGACGATCCGAGCAGGACAGGAGGTGAGAACACACTAGATCCTGGGATCAACAAAAATGACATATCAAAGCCGTTAACGTTATGAAACAAATGCATCTCGGTGAACTTTCTGTCAAAATGTATTGTCTGAGCTATTTTTGCCCTGAAAATAGATTTCAATTTTAAATTGCTGTTTTTCAATTTTGAATGCGACAGTGACTGAAAAAAAATTAGCCCATGTTTAATGCAATACATTTTGAATTATTCGCCGCTCGATATGCCTGACGACGGGCAGAGCATACTGTTCGAAACGTTGAGTCCCTCCGGTTCTTTTCAGAACCACACATACTCACAAAAGAGATTCATTCACATGGTGCTACCGCAAACTTATCTTGTCTTAGTGTGTTTGTTCTGTAACAAAGCAGACTGGTTCCTGCCAACTTTTAGACTCGATTATGTAGGGACTGGGAATCAAATTTGCAAAAGAAAACAGACTACATTTTTTTTGAAGTAGACATTATTACAAAGTAAACGCTTCTCCGTAAAACTTTTTAAAAATTCAACGCAGGTTTCCCAGACATTTCCACAAACAATCTGCGAGTGAATCGTGCATTTTAGCTGCAGATTGAAGCAAGGATGATGTCCCTTGGGCCAGGCATCAGCAAATTGCATGGTAAATTCATTATATCATTTGCATTATTGGATTTAGCGATATAACCCTCCAAACAACCACCTGTTGCATTCAATTGTAAAAGACAGGTGACGCAATGCTGCAGGCAATCATGCGATTAATGCAAAAACAACATGTGCAGGTACTCGACGAATCTGTATTTTAAGGGAGCCTGGGGATATTAAAAAAGTGTCTAATTTCACAATCCAAAGCCATGCATGTATTAAAAGTTTCCCAGGAGCACTTTTTTGAACACGTTGAACAAACTTGTTACATCTCACCCTTCAAATATGATCAAAATTACCGTCACAACATGTATACATATATGGCATCCCTACAAAAGCTATATGTATCCCATTATCGGATATGTTCAACATAAATTAATGGAAATCTAAGGAAATCGTTTCCTTTGGATAAAAATCCAGTTAGGCAAAAAGTCCTTATCTAAGAAACGGTGAAATAATTATTGGATTTAATTTTGAAGGGCAGGTCTGGAATTCTTAACTGACATAATTATAACTGGCCTACATGTTGATTGCATAATTACATGTACATTGTATGCAAAAGTACAGGAACATGTTTATGTACTATACAAAATATTGATGTCATGCAAAAGCACATTCATTCTACGCTGTCCATATGGAATTGTGATGTTAAGAACTATGTCAAGCATGTAAAGCATGCACATGCATAGTACGTGTACGTGTACAAACAGTCATTTATAGAACATGTACATGAAAGAATGTTCAGCAAATCTGGAAAAAAAAACCCACAATGGACTAAAATAATCTGCTACCTTGAAATATCACCAAGAAATTGTGTTTATTTTTTATCAAGAAAATGCCATAATGTTATCACTTTTTGGGGTGAATTATTTTCTGCTTTACATCCATGTACATGTACATGTGCACATTGATGTACAACATGCATGTACTCAAAAGACTTTGTATAAAATTCAAATGAAATGGACATAATTTCAATTTTTTGCATCTGAGAAATAATTCCTCACTTTGAATGTATTCGAATGCTTAATAATTCACAAGTCATTCAAATTCGTAGCCCCACTTTTATTTCCTCAAAAAAAAAATCAATAAGCTTCCTGCTTGGAGGCAGCATCGGATTCCGGGGGGAATAGTTCAGTGTTAGGTTCAACATCATTACCAAAAAAAAAAATAAGGAAGAAATTAAAAAACAACAAGGAAACTGTGAAATTTCCCCTGGGATGGTTAAATACATGGACAGAGGTGTAGAGTGCACAGGAGTCAATCTAATTTCAAGAGAAATTTCTGTGTGGGTAGTGAGCCTAACAAGAAGCATTCGGCCATGTTGACCGGTCTATCGTAAACGAGAGACATACATTTTCTGCCGAACAGACCAGGTAGCATTATGAAGCTAACAAGCCATCGAATATAATGAGGCACAATTTACGAGGAAATTTCATAATTGACGCAACGTCTGTAACATCCTTTGTTTAGTTCATTTAATTGGGAACTGGTAAATATTTCGTAAAATAATTTTTTTTCTTTTCAGACAATTTGTTTCAATAGAGCGCGTAAGTCTCGCCAGTCCATGTTCACTTTTTTTTATGTGAATGTCTTGGTAGCAGACACTGGCTAGTCTAGTCATAGACTCCCACATTTGAATTTCCCCAATTGTTATCTGCATGATCGATCGAAAGAAAGTTGAGGTCAACAATTATTTTTAGTTTTATGAAATTCATCAATTCACAATAATTTCAATATGTCATGAAATGTACTGTTTCTTCCTATTCGAAATACCCACTTATTGCCTTTGATTGGATGGGCCCAGCCAGGACACAAAATAAATGCAAACAATTGGACTTTGCACACATTGTAGATTCTATACATGATGTCCAGATGTGCTGTAAACTCATAAAATCTGGCGGGATTTTGTGGTCAACTTGCACTCTATTCCAAAATACGGATTTTGTTTTTTTAGTTCTTCAAATATGCATAGGTCTTCAGTATGTAATGTAATAAATCCATCACTTATTTTGATATCCAGAAGATTGTGGACATTATGCGGATGAAAACACGGAAAGTTTCTATCAATTTCCTGGTTCATTTACAGGCTAATGTTGTCTTAAGAGTACCGCACTATATGCTGAATGGATTCACATTTTTTGCGCGATATATTCTCACTCGTACATTTCCTTGGGTTCCATGGATTTCACAGAACAAAAACAGTGAGCAGTGAAACAAGTTCAGCAAGGTTTTGTAACTTGATTAGTAGCATCAACTGCAAACTTTACACACGACTGTGTTAGACCAAAGAAAATACACCAATACACAAATTTGGAACAATAACGTACAGCATTAATAATTTACATTTGTACGTAAATGTATCTGTTAATCGTCTCAAGTTCTCCATGCGACCAACAAATATGTACATGGACAAAACAAGTTTGCCAATTTCCAATATTCGGCAGTATTATTTTGATGAGTTGCCAAGGGCAATACACTTGGCACATTTCTCATTACGGCTAAACCCAAGGGACAGTAATCTGTCCAAAATATAAAAAATACAAATTATTCTCTCCAATAAGCCACGACTAGTTTAACGGTACTCCACAGCGGCAATTTAGTATGTTGAGGTAAAACAGGTTGCCAAGCGCAATATTGTGACGAACATGTTAACATATTGCTTTTGACGGGTCTCGGCCTACATTTGCCTGAATCCTGCAATTTTTATATTTCCACATGCCCAGTGGAGTTAGGGTTAATTTTTTTGAACAGTATTCACAATGTGCGTTCCTAATATTTTTTGCTGAGCAGAAACTGAGCCTGCGGATTCTGTTTGTCACGTTTTGTGAATAAGGCTTTTAAGGCAAGTGTTGTTTGTCAAACATATTTTAAAAGTGTCAATATCAATAGCAAATCTTCATCAAGGAAGGCGAAAAAAGTGGATGACGGCAAGAACTTAGCAGAATCTTGAAATACTCCTCTCAAATCATTTTGTTTGTTTCCAAAAATAACACCACTCAAAATCCAACGAAGAAGTTCAAAACCTAACCTGTTTAACTTTCAGCTCAGTGGATATTACACTTTTGAAGAAAACAGTGAATAACCAGCTGGGGCCAATTTCATAGAGCTGCTTAAGCACAAAATTTGCTTAAGCACAAAAACGTCTTGCCTAATAAAATCATGTTACCGGCCAAAACTCCATGCGATTGTTATGCTAAGTAAACAACAGCTAAATACCAGTCACAAGCAATGTACATCACATGGAGTTTTGGCCGGTAACCTAATTTTACTAAGCAATGTTTTTTCGTGCTTAAGCAAATTTTCTGCTTAAGCAGCTCTATGAAATTGGGCCCTGCAGGCGAAACCTTTTGATCATGAAACAAGATTACATCTATAGAACTGTTTATTGCCAAGATCAGGCAATTGACTGATCGTTTTGAAATCACCAACCTTTTTCTCCTGACTGACATCACGCCAGACGGAGTAATTTCACCGGGTGTTTAGTACCAGTACGATCTTTAATCCAAGCAAGCTTTTTGATAATAATTTGGTAGGTTACATTCAACCTCTACCCATATGCATGCATATTACTCATGGCCATAACCAAGTTATTTTGATGCAGCCCAAGTCTGCCCAAATACTAGCCCAGGTTGGACTCTGTTGTGTACACGCAACGGAGTCCAGGGTATGAATCTCTCCTGCCATAGTGAAAAAAATTATAACACATTTTTTTTCATATTTTTACCTGACGGAGGAAGCTGAAATTTCGCTGACATATTCCTTGTGTCCAGAATTGTGCCTGTGCTGGGTTTAGAAAAGGCAAATATGTCCGGTCCACGGGCGGCGTGTTTACCAAAAATAAACCACAATTCCACGCTTTTCGTTGAAAACATTTTCAGTACGAACTCCCCATGTGAAGCGCGCGCGTGCATGCATACCTAGCACGCTGCCACCACGGCAGCAAACGGCACGCGCGTGTACGTCTTCACGCGGAGAGTTCGTACTGAAAATGTTTTCAACGAAAGCGTATAACTTGCGAATTATTTTTGGAAAACACGCCACCCGTGGACATATTTGCCTTTTCTAAACCCAGCGCAGGCACAATTCTGGACACAAGGATCAGTAAGCGAAATTTCAGCTTCCTCCGTCAGGTAAAAATATGAAAAAAATGTGTTATAATTTTTTTCGCTATGGTGGTAGAATTTATACCTTGGACGTCAGTCGTAATGCAATGAAGACGTTGTCCAGCCTGGGCTACCCAAATACCACTATAGACCTTATGCGTAGCAGCCATCTTAGAAGGCGTCTTTTGTTATTTTAACCAAGTAACAATGAATGCACAAAAGGGTTCACTCATGCATATCCCAGCAAAACAAAGGCATTGCCCTCCAAGATGGCCGCCACGCATAAGCTCTATTGCTTTACCCAACTACTTTCATAGGGAGCTACAACTCTTCTAGCGTGCACCAACTTACCACCGTGGGTAGGAAGTAGCTCTTGACCGTGTCTGCTGATAGTTGTGGGTAACACTGACCAAAGGGTCTGACAAGGAAACACAAATCAAACTAGGCATTCACGCTTAGAGGAAAAGCTTTTACATCTCTCTAGATTCTAAAAAGTCAAGAATAATGAAAATCAAAGCATGCACTCGTCAGAAGGAAAGTGTCGTCTACTGGGATCTTGATTGGTACTCAGTTACATGAACGGTTCTCACAGACAGCCTTTGGCTCATATCTGACGGGATTTTTAAAAACTTTTCCCTTCATGAAAACTGTCATATTTGATTTTTTTGTCAACAAGAATGCCGAGATTTGGCCCCGACACTGGGCTTTACTTGGGACAACTTCAAAATCAGGAGATATAGATTGATATGCACAATTTTTTCCCAATCTAAAAATTGTTAAATATTTGTGAGCAAATGGGTTTCTCTGAAGATTTTATGCCGAAGTTGCGTACTGCAACAGGAAAATTTGGCAACTGAATATGTATGAGGTATAGTAAACAAATATAATATGATTTGTTTCAGGTGGATAGTCGATATCAGCTCCCCTCGGTTATGGAAGTTGACAAACCGAATAAACGAACAAACCATGTTATATTTGTATACTGTTTGATTGACAAGTGGGAACGGTCCACACATAAGTTTCTCTGGTATCCCAAGCCAAATCACCATGTTTCAGAGATGAGCAAAAGATTTGTTCCATCTACAACCAACCTGAGCAGGGCAGCGATGTGGCCGATGGAGAGATCTCTAGCATTCCTTAGCTGACGTCGCACCAACTCAAAACCGTCACAACTGCCAAAGTAGTTAATGGTCTGGGCTAGAACCGAGGTCTACAACATCACAAAAAGTTGGGGGGAAAAGAAGGAAAAAAAAACACAACAATGAATAATGACTTCTGAAAGACATTTCATTTTAAAATTCTTTAAAGATGAGTAATTTCTGTGACTGCATGACTTTGCACATTAGTTCTGTTTGGATAAGAACAAATGTATTTCTGTACAGATCTGAGACAAACAGGACAAATGTCTGCAATGAACCAAATCTTAAAATTGAAATATTTCCATTTCTTTATGCAAGTTTCTTTTGGATTACACCAGAACAAGCTTAAATACAGACAAACGAATTACACAGGATATGCATTCCAAAACTGTGATAATTTTTCGATAGGAGTCGTACGTGGGTGATGATTTTGGATAAAAACATGTAACTTCCGCATAGAGTGGTACTGGACTGTGCCACACAGACACAAACCACACTGTTTACTAGTGAACGCAATGGATTATTCCACAAGTTGCACACATTTGTTCCATTTGAAATCATTCAACTGTGGATGTGTTTGATGTTTACGACGTGACTGCACAACGAACCACTATACATGTTTTTCACGATAGAATACAGCTGCCGATGAAGTTTTAACTGGACAATAACAATGACTCATTTTCCACTACGATTTGCCTGTGACCCTTGTTGCCTTTATACACCTATTCATACACCACTAACCTTGCATCATCCAAACTGGTTATGAGTCTAAAAAATGCTCAACTCTCAATCGTAAAATGTCAGTCTACAGCTTGCGTGGCCCCGCCTATAACTCTCCACCCGTGGTCAAACTATTGTTTTCATGCCCCATTTCACTTGACCTAAAGACAGCCAGACTGGTGTGCATTCATGCATGGTGTTTTGACTTTACCCTGAAACCTCCAGAAATTCTGAACGCCTGGTTTGAATGTTTTGGATGGATACATGACTGTATTAGCCAGTCAGATTAGGGCCCCCCCCAAAAAAAAAACAGTTCTGCTTCCGCTTACATGGCATTTGGAAATAGGGTAGGTAGGCAGGGAATTTTGTTTTGGGAGGGGGGAATTTTGTGTGTGTACGATCATATGGAAGTGTCTGCGTGTAGTCAAGAGTAAAAGGTAGTAATTGATGTTTTTCAGTTTTTCCCTCATTTCCCCCAAAAAAATTAGGGTAGGGGCTGTCAAAATAGGGTAGATAGGGTAACTGGAAGCAGAACTACTTTTTTTTTCTGGCCTTACTTTTCACGGGCCTTTTTTGCTGTTTGCTGTTGGGGTTTAAGGGCTAAATCCCACGAGGCCATTTTCAGAGGAACTTACAATCAACTGCCCTGCAAGCTTTAAAGGAATCTCTTTGGAAAGTCGAAGTAAATTTGTTCAAACGTGACATTGAAATGCCTCAAAACAGTACATGGAATTAAAATTTGCCTGTTGTTTTTTTCTTAAACTTTACTGCCTGTAACAAGCTACATGAAAATTGCGTCTTGTGACACGTCCCTAACATTTCAGAGTTGGAATCGGCTGGATACTCAGAGGGTCCACGGCAAAACCATCCCATCAGATGGTTAATCAAAATGTATAGAACAAAACTCTGTTTCTCTAAATAATTTGTATAATTTGTTGCAATTCACCTAATTTCTTGTATTCCTTCCAGTATAAGATGCAAATCTAATGCAAAGATCCTCATTGAAATCTGTGCAGGATGCACCTGTAGATGTCACATGTACGGTATTCTATTAGAAAGTCGGTCTTGCCAGAACCGTTAAAAGTTTACAATGAATTTTATACTTGTGTTGCAAACTTATGGATCCATAACTTTTACAAAACCATGGAGCCACAATTTAACACAAAAATTCACAAAGAAAGTTGGTAAAAAGGTCTTCGAGGGCAATGCTTTTGTATCGCTTGGAATCAAGAGAGTCTTTGAATAACAACAACTGACTAGCCTCTAAGATTACTTTTACACCTAAGATCCACACCATCACAGTAAATGAAAGATAAAACTGTGAATGACATCAATGTTTCATTAAGGTATTCTGAACGTTAAAGGGATATTACGGCATGGAATACACCCAATTGGGCTAAAAAAAACCAACGTTTTAAACGAAATGATACTAATTGAAAACAGCTTTTAAAAGTAGAATATTTATAAACGTCCACACATCCATCCTTAAAAGCCGGGCGTTTTTGTTTTATTCTTGCGAGAACCATGCGAGAATGAATTTCGGGTGTCACAATTTTGTCCTGAAAAATCAAGCTGTTGAGTGCTAGTTGTGATTCCAGCCGCACAGAGGTCACCTTCTGCGGACGTGTAAAAAACAACATTTGTGATTGCTGCTGTGTGTAATTTATGTGACACACAACGTGTACATTGTACATTGAATGAAAACGACAGGAAAAACGCATGCGTACTCCATCGTGTCCGATGTAAACAACAGGGGTTTTTCCCGTCTTTTCTCCGGAACGGTAAGACGGAAAAGGTTAGTTTTCTTTCAACTACACTATTAAAATAGTTTAAATAAACAATCCAAAACATGAATTTTGGGGGGATTTCAGGCCGTAATACCCCTTTGAGCTAGACCAGCATGCATTGTGGACACTTCCTGACTATTTATAATTATTTCCTTCAATCCACAAGGATGCCAAGAATTGTAAATATCAAGTCAAAAGGTGTAACAGTTTTAAAATTTCCCCTTTATGACAGTTACCTTGGAGTAGAGTGATCGGGAAGACCATGTTTCTGTTCTGTTGAAGCTGAAAGAAGGGAGGGAAAAAAAGGAAAAAATGCTCTAGTAGAGTTTATTAACCACTTAAAGATTTTGATAAAGTTCTATTCCTCATGGCTTAAGGGTCCATGAGATGAATTATTCTTTGGAACACATTTTGTGCAACTTTGTACTCCTTTTAAATGTATGAAAACTATTTGACATCCCTTTTTGGTTAATTGTATTGAAAAGTGCACTTCTTTACCCATTTCAAATTGTCCATACTTTTCCGGAAAACTGAGGGCACCATTACTGTGATGTCGTTTCGGGAATACATTGTTCAGTTTAGGGGTTTTCTTTTCAAATTGTGAACTCAAAAATGTGCTCATTGAAAACATTTGTTGGAAAGGGTTTGCTCATAGGCTTACTGCCATGTACTGACACAACAAATCACCAAAGAAAAGTAAATTCACAACAGCAAAGTATCCCAAATTCTGGCATGTTTTAGTGCTGAAACAGCTGTAACTTGGAGGTTTCTGCCTGAAATGACATCACACTTTTGCTCATGATAACAACCAAAATACCCTTGAAAATGGCAAAACGAAAATTGAAAAAAAGGTTAAATAGGACACAAAGGTGCATTTTCAAGGATTACATAAATAAAATTACATTGCATGGGTCCCTTAGTTCAAAGCTCACATTGTACCGTATGTAAACAGGATTTAAATAACATTCTTAATTGCTTCAGCTTTCTGAGGAATTGGTTTTTACAAATTTTGCTCTTAAACTAGAACTTCCTTCATTCTTTTCTTTCAACAAGATCTCAACTATATGCACGCAACTTAATTTCAAGGTTGGGTTACTACTATAACAACAAAACTACATGTACGGTAATTTCACTGATCCAGAAACCCACTCGCACCAATTAAATACTCAAGGTATTTTTGAAAATTTCATCAAAGTCACCAAATTCTTGCTAAATTTCCAAAGTGTTCAAAGAATTCTTAGTGAAACTTTTCACGAAATCAAAAGATTTTGAATTCAAAGATTATTTTTCCCCTGTGAGGCCTGCATTGTGAGCCCTATGATGCTGCCTCCAGTTGGTCACTAATGCAGCCATACATTTGGCAAAAGTGACAAAAGTGACAGTCAAAGTTGAAGTTTGAGTATCACCCGTTATCCACAGAGCAAGACTCCTGTATAACGTCTGATATGTCTAGACATATGCAAGCCGCGCGCCAGCCAATCGGAGTCGACTTTACTAAATTGTGACGTCATTTCATTCCTAAATCAGGACTAAATAGTTGATTGGTCAATTCGAATGCAGTGTTTTGTAATGATGTACTTTACATTTATTGTTGATTCTGTAATACGCTTTTGATCATTTATATGCAAAAGGCGGATTATAAATTTAAATTATTATTATTATTAATGCAACAACAGCCGGGCGCATTATCGCGTAACATGATACAGAGCATGTGACACAGGGTCTTTTATAAATCCATTGTCTATGACGCGCAACGGGTGAATGACCGAAGACCCAATACAGAGAGCGCCCGCTGATTGGTCAAAATCTAGGAGGTCAAGAGGCAGGGTCTTGCCTATTAATCAGGGAATCTGCTCACATCACTATCCGAGTTGTGGGCCACACATAACTTAAGCGCTATGATGCCTGGTTAAAATAAATCAATAAAGTCAGGGCAGGTTTTTTTGATGTACCTGATGCTTGGAGAGAAGACCATTGAGAGGGCAGTCAGAGCCTCCAGGGAGCAGATTTTGCCCCTCAGCCTCAGGATGCACGCTTCAAGGACTTGCTCCATGCGGGAGACCAGACAAACCTATAAGAATCATGGAGTGAAAAACAAACAAACATTGAACAACAACAAAAACACGTATAAAAATTTTGCCCTCAACACATTGACATTTTTATACACGGATCGGAACCTTTATGCCATTTTTGACTGTTATGTGATCTAAAAAAAAAAAATTAAAAAAAAGGGGCAGCACCCGTTTTACCAGACCTTTACACAAATAACACATTTGCAAATGTTCGTGTAGATGTACATACATGATGTCAGGGGTGAGACTGACGAAAAATGAAAATCTACAAAATCATTGCCAGAGGGTTTGAGGGTCGCTGAAAGCCCAAGAGCAGCCTAGGGTCAATGGTACAATGTATGACGTATTTGCCTAAAGCCACCCCTTTTAAATACATTGTAGGCCTACCTGTTTCTTTTGTCAAACATAAACCTTTATAGGTAAAAACATCTTTACGGTAAAATCTCAAGAATTCCAAATTTCAAAAGGGATTGTTTAAATAGGCCTACCTGTTTATTTTGTCAAACATAAACCTTTATCATATGGTAAAAATAGCTTTACGGTAACACCTCAAGAATTCCATTTCAAAAGGGATTGTTTGAAATTCTTGAAATCGGGAAAAATCTGGACAAAAAAAATCCTTAAATCTGGACAAATCCTGACATCTCGCACCCCTGATTATGTAGAAATGTACAACGTGAAGGGTATAGTCATCCCAAGTAATTGGTTTACCACTTGTGCACATGAAATGTGACAGGTGTTACTATAATCTATTGATCTAGCATCTCAGGTTCTTTTACAGGTATAAAATAATCAAAATAAATGTATACATCAATGCCAAGCACATGTAGCTTTGTTCATGAATTGACTCAATTAAATGTTGCTGCTCGATGACGCAAACAGTTTAATCATCCTCAGCTGCGAAAAATATTTGTCTAAAAAAAATTCTTCCTGGGTTTTAAATTAGCAACCACAAAAATAATAAGTACACCAGCTGTAGCCATTAAGTTTGGAATTTGCAATTTTGTGTTCAAACTTGTTTGTCAGCCTCTAACTCTTAGAATTATTTCATAACATGTTGCAGAACAAACACCAAGAGATGAAAGAGAACACTGTTGGCGCTAAATTTCTGGGGTGGGGGGAATCAATATTTCATTCAAACAGTCTGCGCACACCTTGGAAGAACTTTGCAAGAAACAGACATGTACAAAGTCTGATGACCTTTACAAAACCATTTGCCATACAGAGGCAATTTTTTTAACTAAATGTTGCACAAAAGTCGAAGCAGAACTTCCAATCCGACCTCAGTGAACACTACTCTTTTCAAAGCACACTTAAGTAAAAAAATAAACCAAATTCTCGTCCCCGCCCACTTCCTTTTTCCCAGTCGCCTCTTTCTTGTAATTTTTTTTAAATCATATACATTTGCAACATATTTGGTACATACATGATGTATAGTCAAAATTGTGTCTTTTTCATTCCAACAACATTGGAGCTAAATGTATGTAGAAAGGGTTATGGCTCCTTTGGACAACGTTCTGTATCAGCAACATACATGTAGACGAGAAAATTGAAGAATCAATCCACCATCTTGGAAAATCTGCCATCTTCAGGGGAAAAAAAGGGGAAGGGGGAAAAAGTGACCTCCTCCTTCAGTTTTCAAAGGGCCGGACGAGAAACTACTACTTATTTTTACTTGGCCTTACATGGAGCTTTGATAATGATTGCAGTCATGTCTAGCAAAACGTGTTTATTAACCTTTTGGCCTTTTTCACAATGCACATGTCCTGAACATCCCCGATATCATCTCTTGTCCCTTCTAAGAATATTAATCCTGTACCCTTATACAGAAAATCCTTTAACTCCACTCACAATATATATCCACCTCCAAGCAAAACAGAAAGCTTAATCTATTCAGGTCACATCTTTTCAAGTAGGCCTAACTGTCAAGTGCTGTCCTCTTTTAACTGTCTGATCCTTTAATCACCCTTAATCCTTAATCCTTTGGCATTCTTGTATTGTTATCCCTGGGCTTTGAAGCTATTGAGCAGAACATGTTTAACGTCCAGGGGGGCATGTTTCATCAGAGATCTACTTGAAGCCCACTCAAAATCCCAGAAATAACCCGGACAACTTTGAATACCTAAATAAGCTAGTTGTCTTAAATGTCACTGAATGTGGTTTCAGAAGAGGGGAACTACAGCTAAAAGCTCCTTTGAATTTACAATACTTGTCAGAAGACTAAAAGTTCAAAATGTTAAAAAATGTTGTTCAAATTCCAAAAGGATTGGCTAAATTGTAACAGACTGAGTACACTTTATTCTCTATTTTTGATATTTTTTTGTGGGGGTGTTTTACAGTTTTCTACAGAGGAAAGTGATCATTTTTTTTCAAGCTGGTTGAATGTAATGAATCAATAATTTGATTTCAATCACCAGTGCAAACTTTGAAGAAAAGGTTGAACAATTTAAAATATTACACTGCAGTTATGATGAGCACTCACAGTCATCTTCATTTTTTTTTGCCTTTGACAAAAATTCTGCTAGGATTAAATTTTAGGCAATTTTTTTTAATTTTTTTTTTTAATATTCACAGATTACAAGATCACTCTAACTCCCTAGGCCTTTTTGCTAGAATATAGTCTCAATCCTGCAAAATCCTCCAATTGGCCTCATGAAAAAAATAGCATATAGCCTCAATCCTGCAAATTCCTCCATTATTTCTTGAATATGGTCCGTGAAGGGGCGACCACTGCCTGAATCCTGCAAAATACTGAGGCAGTGACTTTCAATATGTTGAGGCAGAGCCAGTGACATCCTGGAGCAGTACGGAGGATTTCAAGCATAATCCAGGCCTATATGTATGCATGGCTGAGCAAAAACAACACAAGGCCCGGCCCAAGACCTTGACAAAGTGCATCCTACGAAATCAGTAACGCATTTTTGCCATGTAACCTCAATCCTCCAAATTCCTCCACAAATTCCTCCATTTGTGATGGACTTGTGATGACTTGTGATGACTTGTGATGACTTGTGATGACTTGTGAATGACTAGTGATGACTTGTGATTGACTTGTGATTGACTTGTGATGACTTGTGAATGACTTGTAATGACTTGTGATTGACTTGTGATGACTTGTGATTGACTTGTGATGACTTGTGATGACTTGTGATTACTTGTGATGACTTGTGATGACTTGTGATTGATCTGTGATGACTTGTGATGGACTTGATATGACTTGTGATGACTCGTGACGGACTTGACAAGAACACCGATATACGCACCTCAAGTTCTGTTTCCTGCAGGCCGCACTGTGAGGAACCCCCCTCTAGCTCCGCCCCCATTCTCTTGATGACATCACACAGGAGAGAGTCCGAAGCCTTCAGTTGCTGCTTGGAGTCGTCTGTGCTTTGCTCTGCATTGGCAGAATCAGAAAATGTACCACACAAATTAAAACTAAATCCTATCACACTTGGGAATCCTGTATTTAGTAAAGAGTAAAAAGATTTAATGTCATTTTTTAAAAATTACTTAACCCTCCTTCTGTGCCAAGTTGTCCTTTCAGTCAAAATCAATCAAATGACTGTTTTCAACAGTTAAGAGCTCCCAGCCTACTGGTACATTGACTGGCTGTGACTATTTACGTAACTTGATACAGCTGTGCTTTGACTGTGCACAATGCAGGTGATTGATAAGCCAGCTGTGCCACTAGCTTCTTGCTATTGTCTGTTGACTGAATTGGACTAGTCACAGTGCTTGCTCAGAATATGATCCGACTGTTTATGACTAGCCTGTGTAAAAGGCATGGCAGGGGAAGTGGATGGAATTTTTGACGGTCTGTGACTGATTAAACAGTAGGAGGGTTGTACCATAATTTTGGTATTCTCCTGATGACAGTCAGAGCATACTGATGCTTCTCAAAACCCTTCCCAGAGCCATATTTCTTTCTTACAGCTACTATGAGTCACTTCACAGCGTACAAAATAATGACCGAAACCATCTGAAAACAGATTGAAATTGGATAAAATAAAGAAACAATGGACGGTTCACACGCAATTGAAACTCGATAGATGTGCAAATTCAGGCTTATTTGAACATCATTTTACTTTAGGCGTCGTAAACGTTGCACATCTGCAAACATGAGGAAATACATACATTTATGTCAGCCAGGGAAGAATCTAGGGCCTTGCATTAAAAAGCTTGGTTGTTGTTTCAGGAATAGAATATCCCAAGCCCACCGGCATGTACACATTGGTGGCTTGCAAAGAAAGGCTTTTCCTCAAATCCATTGGAAAATTGAATTCACGCAATTCTATTAAAGACACCGAGATATGGGGACTACATTTCCAATGGGGAAATAAAATGAATGCATTGTTATGGCCATGGGAATATGGGGGTTGGTGGGTGTTTTTTTTTTAAAGAATAAAGGTAGAAGTTGTACACTGTGTATAAAAGTGTGCCAAAATGTACATGTACTTCCTAGGCAAAACAAGGGCAGAAGGCAGAAACATGCAAACTACAATGTATCGGTACATGATATGTATACATCTACATATACCGGTATATTCTTCTGGTAACTTGCTTGTGGCAAAGTTTTAAAGGTTTTGTTCACCTTTTCATTTTTTTTTCGTAATTAATTTCAGCTACAGTACATGTACGTACGTACGTGTATACGTGTACATTGTAAGTTGGCTACAGATGCACATTACACATGTTATGTACATGTACATTTCATAGCCTTCTGTTTCAAGGACAGTTTTCCCTCAGACTTTCTTGGTTTTCCCTTGATGACCAAAACCTTTTTTTATAATAAAAAAATTAATGAGGCAGAAGTGACAGTCCTGAAGCAAAAAAAATGTAAACATAAAGATGGGTTTGCACACGAGTAGCACAATCAAATGTATCCTTGCTTCTTGCAGTTAAATAACACATTTAGAGAAACTTCACAATGCAGGAATAAAGTACATTTTCACTGCATTCTACAGTTCATTACAAAAACAGTCATCAAAACAGATACCGGTATCTGAGCAGCACTGATCATACGGGACACCCCTGTCAGCATAGTCAGTGGCTAGTGCTCTGTTCCTTGCTCTATTGAATGAAGTCCACTGCCACACTACTGTACATGTAGAAAAACATGAATTCATGTGTTCTTTTACAACTTATCACTTGTCTAATTAATCCGTACAACACTGTACAACAAGGTACTGTACATACCGTACATTCTACACACGTAATGGGGGAAAAAAAATCTTTTTAGTTTACACATATGTTGTACATGTTCATGATACACCCAAAATATAGAACACTAGAGTTGTCCCGAATACATCGAATATTCAAATATTCGATCATCAACTAAATATTGGAATAGCCTTTTGCTGGTTGGATTATTCAGGTAAAAATAAAAATTAGCCACGTACACGCAAGACTGTAATGTTATGTTAAGGCCAAAAAAAATAATAGTTCTGCTTCCGGTTTCCCTACCAGTACCTACCCTATTCTGACAGCCCCTACCCTAATTTTTTTATTGGAAAATTGAGAAAAAACACCCAAAACCATCAATTTCTACCTTTTACCCTAATTGACTACCCGTACACGCAGACGCCTTTATATGATCCTACACACACAAAAATTTGCAAAAAAAAAAAATTCCCCACCTACATGTACCTACCGGTACCCTATTTTCAAATGCCATGTACATGTAATCGGAAGCAGAACTATTTTTTTTTTGGCCTAATCATAAAGTTGCTGCTCTTTATTGTCAGATGCCACTTTTTTTGTCGACCATAACTTGTTTGTCTAAGGCGGGTCATTGTCCCCATCCTTAAACGCCCTCGTCAGTTACAAAATGCCTAACTGGAAAACATTCCAGCAGTAGGTAGTTATGGAGGATTCCAGACTTTGCCATGGGTCTGGGGGTAGTACAGGGTCAAGGGGGAGGCGGATACCAGACTTTATCCCGCCCCCTTTGATCTCTGCCCCCGCCCCTCTCCCTTGATATCTGCCCTCGCCCCTCCCTTGCCCCTCTCCTCTCCATGATCTCCCAATATCTCAGTCTCAGCCCCCACCCTCTGACCCCTTCCCAATGATCTCCCTCTCCATCCCAATGATCTCCCTCCCAAATATATCTCTCAATATCTCCGTCTCGAAATAAGGCCAGGCCCTCTATATTTATATTTTTTATTTTTGATCTTGTGTTAAATAAATAAATCTGTATAAATACGACTCATACAAGTCTACTTCAACCTTGACACTCTACTTCTACAGTTTGGGTAAACACCTATTGAAATTCAATGGGCCGTGAATTGTTTTTATTAGTTGGGGCAGCCTGTATATGACCCAACGCATACGTCAGAAGCAAACAATGGTTGACTAATTTTAGATCCTATAAAAGGAATGTAGGGTGTGTATACGTTGGCATACGTCAGAAGCAAACAATGGTTGCTAATTTTAGTTCCTATATAAGCTAGATGCCCTCATAGCGGACGGCCAGTCGGATTGACTTTATAAGGCGGAGTTTAGTGGGATCTGATCATATCAAGCCTCCAAGACGATAAAAACAGCCACGTCACAGCACTGTGCATATCACACTGTATAGCTTCGTTTGCAAACACGGGACAGCTAAACTACCAACTTTTGCTCAGCATCCCAGGGAAACATCACACCAACTTTCAAAGGTAACTATAATACGCTTATAACGTGTATTTTTTTTATACATCAGGTACCTAATATGATAGGGTGGCTTGTGCGTAAAGCGCTCACAAGGTGACCACGGTTCGAATCCTAGCCGCGAAAGGCATGTGAGTAGAGTTGTGAGTTGGTTCTCTCCTATGCCACGAGGGTTTTTCTCTGAGCCCTCTGATTTTTCTCTCTCTACAAAAATCAAATAGTTTTGATCTGAGGCTGTGCTACGTGGTAATATGGGTCAATGTGGCCAGCAGCCATTATTATGTTATGTTATGTGTGTGACGAAATTTACTTACTAAGACCTATTCTCCTATTTTTTTCAGATGAACTTCCCATCTAGTGTTGTAGATGTCACATACGGGCAAGATTCCGTCACATTGGCAAACAGCATGGTCAACACTGTGGGTGAATGGATCATGGCTAAAATAGGAGAGCTGACTCAGCAGTTGAAGAATGCGAAGGCACTTTTGGACACTGGACGGCTTGATGAACTTAAACAGGTTTTATCACAAACGTCTGATTTAGTCAATCCACCTCCATTACCTATTTTAAAAATGTATATTGATGCCGAAGATGAGATTGACGAGATGGAGGTGGATCAGCCCGACATTCCTGTAATTAGAAAGACTGTTGATCCAAAAGAAATTTATCATGAAATTAAGGAAAATTATAACAGGCAGCAGGGAGGTAATGACAGGGTTGTCCCTAGCGTAACCGTAGTTGATATGGAAAGGAGTTTATCTGATTTGGAGGTGTGTAAAGTCATGTAATAAAATTTATAACATGTCTGAAAATGGGACTCTCAGAAATGCAGCTAATATGGGACACTGGTTGGAAATATCATTTGAAACCTTTCGGCGGGATAAGAAAAGAGGGAAGGTAATTTCAGCAAACTTCAACACTTGGGTGAAAAACAATTGTAAGATAAAAAAAACTTGGGCAAAAACACACAGAGACTTCTACGACCTCGCCAAGAAGTACCCGCAATTACTGCACTGTTGCCTACCCTTAACGTTCTTCAGAAAAAATAAAAAGCATATTGTAAACTATTTTACAAGTAATTTAGAAGTAGGATCAAAATGGACACATGCTGTGCTTTGCAACTGTGGCCAGTGTGGACCTTGAGTAAAAACCTGTTGATATATGACAAACCAAATGACAACGAAAAAGCCACTCAGAGTGGTTTTTTACTGTATATATTAAGATGTATGAAAAGCTATTTAAATGAGCTAATTTGAATGACAACGAAAAAGCCACTCCGAGTGGCTTTTTACTGTATATATTAAGATGTATGAAAAGCTATTTAAATGAGCTAATTTGAATGACAACAAAAAAGCCACTCAGAGTGGCTTTTTACTGTATATATTAAGATGTATGAAAAGCTATTTAAATGAGCTAATTTGAATGACAACAAAAAAGCCACTCAGAGTGGCTTTTTACTGTATATATTAAGATGTCATAAAAGCTATTTAAATGAGCTAATTTGAATGACAACGAAAAAGCCACTCAGAGTGGCTTTTTACTGTATAAATTATAATATATGAATATCAAATAAAGAGAACGTATGAATGATCGATTTATCGAGTCCAAGTGCAATTATAATAAAAGAAATCAACAGAGGGCGCCATTCATTGGTGGTGAGGGATTATAAACAGAGGGCGGCATTTAATTTTTATGATAAGGGGTTAATGTATCGATAAAAAACAGAGGGCGCTATTTATAAGCGCTAAGAGATCTGATTTCAATTATATAAAGAAAGGTGCTGTTCAATAAAAAACAAGAGAGGGTGATATTTTATTTATTTAAAAATGCAATCATTTTTATTTAAAGTTTATTAAATAGATGGCATACTTTGAGGCGCCGCAACTTGGGGATAAGTGCGATCATCATATAATCATCGAGAATGGTTTTTTAATTTGTGAAACGTGCGGTGAAATAGTCTCACGTTACTTTGATTTTTCGGCAGAAAATGCGCAAGAAGATCGTATCAATTGGTCAACTTTAAAAGGAAACAAAAGAAAAACTGTGGAGAAACTTATTTTTTCTGTCTGTCCACAGCAAGACTTAGAAGATGTCCAAGAAACAATTAACAAATATAACGAGCTTGTTAATTACAAAACATTGAGGGGAAATGGTTGCGTTAAACGGTCGTTAATAGCGGCGTGTTACCATCATGTCGTTGGATGGAACAAACAACGAGTTAGAGATGTATTTAAAGTGACTCAAAATCAATTTAATAAGGCACTAAAAAGATACGATGACCACTACAATAAAGGCGGGGCCGAGGGTGTTGCCCTAAGAGGTGAAATAGAGGTATAACTCGGCGGATCGCTTTCATAATGTTTATTTACCGAGAATTTGAACTTGTAAGTTTTTCGATAAGAGATTTTTTTTCTTTTGCCAGCCGTTCGTCTACCCGTTTTTTAACTTCTTTTTCAAAGTCTCTATCGTTTTTAATTTTTTGAAGCTTTGTGCTGGTCTTTGTTCTAATTTTTTGCTTAAGCTCGTTAAATTTTGCGAGCTCTCTCGTAATCAATAAGAACTCTTCGTGCGATATATCTCCGTCGTTGATGGCTTGAGACACGTATTCTTCAATCGTGTTAAGTTTGGAGTCTGCTAATATTTTAATCTGGTCGTGCTTTTTCAGCTTGGTGGATAATCGCTTAGACGTGATTCTAAGCAGAATATCTACACCAAAAGCGCCTATAAACGTTCCTTCTAGCACCAATCCAACGGGGGCTGATATAACACCCAAGAGAGCGGGAATACTGACAGCCCCCGCTATAGCCCCCAATCCTTCTAATCCTATCTCTACGTAATGAATAGTGTCGATCATTCTCTTTATTTTTTTATAAGTGCGCTCACGGTGGTCTCTCTCTTTCAAGATTAAAGATCGAATCTCTTCAATCTTTTTAAGTCTGAACACTTTTGTTTCTTCGTTACTATTTAATCGGAGTACATCTCCAGAAATATCGGGGTATAACGCCTTACCATCTACACTCATGTTTTTAATATAAAAAGATTTTAAAATTAAAAGATCTCCAACTCGATAATGATACCCTCACCCTTATTGTTGAATACCTGTCCTTTTTCACCGCTGATAGAAAATGTCAGTTTGTCGATTATACCGTTTTTAAGTTTTTTGAAATCCTCGACTCTATCAGGCTGGGGTTTGCGCGTAGCCACGGGTACGATTTTCAAGATGTCAGACGGTCGACCATTAAAAAAGTTTTCACTCGTACTTAATTGCGGGCAGCGAATAAACAAAAATTTAAACGGATTAACGTCGTAATACCCCGTGTACACCACTTTGGGTACCAGTCTTCCTTTGGGTAAATTGAGTAATCGAGATACTTCTCTGTTCAAGCGCAATTTGAGATTTACGTCGGTTATCACCAACGTCACCTTTTTAGATTCTCTAAATACTCGAAAACTTACCCCGGGTATAGAATTTAAAATGAAATCGAACCAATCGACGTCGTACCACCCGGTGGTATGATGACCGAACCGATACTTCCGAGTGGCAACGGCTCTAAATGACTCGGAGGAATAAAATCGAAATCATCACCCGTCACGATAAGACTTCCTCTTATAATCACTCCTGCTTCTCTACTATCTCTCAACTCGCTCAACTCGCTCGCACCCATTTCTCCTTCAATAAACTTTAAAGCCAATTCCTCACCTTCAAAGATTTGTCTTTCTCTAACAAATAATATTCTTACTAAAGATTGAAGCGTATTAAGTTCTAATTCAGTTTTTGGTGTTTCTGAATTCATGGCGGCTAAAATCAACCCTCGCCGTTCAGCTATAATAGCTCTTTTTCTTTTGTTTGATTCTAAAACGGATTCTAGTCTATCGTCTTCGTACGCTTTTATAAGATCGTTTATAGTTTTCTGTACAACATTTTCATCGTTAACAAAATAGTGGTATGGTATATCGGGTAACAATCGCTCTATAAGATCTCTATCTGGCGTTGTTATGTGTACATCTGAAAGAAACTCCGCGGGTATGAGGGGAGGTTTATCTGTGGTAAACGCGGGTCTCCCATCTATTTGCGTAAACCAATCAATCTCCGTGGCGCTGGAAATATTAAAATATCCGGCGTTAAACAACACCCTTTTTACGCGTATAGATTTTTGACCGTTTAAATTATCTACGACGTCTTCTAATTTAAACGTCTGCTCATTTTGAAACAAGTGAAACGAATGCATTTATTTTAAAGTCTTTTTATATTAAAACTGAAACTAAAATAATGAGTGATTTTAAGTCGTTAAAAAAGCAGATACAATCGATAGCCGATCAGGTAACGAGACAAGTAAATCAAAATGTAGCCAAGGCAAACGAGCTAAAACATCAAGCTGCACCCCAAGCAAAGTTTTTAAACAGCACTAAACCCAGTGAACTGGAGGTCATAGTTAATAATACCAACGGGTTTTTAACCATGTTTCCCGACTTAACCTCGGACTATAAATTGCCTCACGTTGAGACGGACGAGGATGTAGATCGTTGGAAATCACACCCCATGTCGTTTTATCAAAATCAGTTAAATTTTGCAATCTACTGCGCTACTACGGGCTGCGGTATTGGATTCGATCTTTTAAACGCGAGCAACCGTTACGTTTGGGCCATCTTTAACTTTCATTTATATTTTACGGTTAGAAAGATCCTGTACGACTTTGCCGCTCCTTTACCGGGAGATGACGCATTTAACGCTCTAGACAACAGTTATAATCACAGAGCATTTACCGATACCTGCTTGTTGTTTGGCATAGATCAAAACAAGTCTTTTAAACAGACGAGAGACACAAACTCTAACGGTTTAGGTACCTCATATATCTTTAATAAAGGCAAGTTTGTGGCGGTTGGTGAATACGATAAAGCATTACCCAACAAACCCAACGTTCTTTACGGCGGCTATCACGGTCTAGACAGTCCTAAAAAGAGTGGAAGCAGTTACGTTCCTTGGACGGTTATTTACATCGAACAAAACGAATCGGTACAAAAGGCTTGGTTAGATTTTATACCCGACACAAGTTCGTTTACCCCCGCAGGAATCATAAAGATAAACGAATCGATCAGATCTTACGTGTACGCTTTACTCGGTGCGCAGGCTCAAACAAAAACGAGCGTATTATCACCGGGAACCGGATTAGACGCCCAGAGACAATTTAACGTCATCGTTGAAGATATCATCAATGCAGCAGACGACATGGAAACGAGTATCGATCAATTTCAAGACTCTTTGCAGTATGCCAGAACGCCTTTAAATTTTGTCGTGAAACCGGGGTTGTATTTAATTCCATCGGATATGAACTTGAGGGTTGGAACGCACGACGGCTATAACAACAATCTTCAAATCGCTACCCAGAGTATGAACACTGGTTTGGTGCCAGATTTAAACGCACAACCTCAACCGGACGACTCTTTTGATGACACCGATGACGTCGCGCCACCAACACCCCTAAAGCCTATGACGAACGATGTTGTATCACCTACACCAGCACCAGCACCAACACCCTCACCAACACCAGCACCTACAGTTTTAACAAAGGAGCCCACGAAACTACAAACTCACCAAGACGAAAAATTATCGTTGACGGTAGGAATATTTGCTATCGTTGGCATGGGTATTTTAGCTTACGAGGCAATGCGATAAGTCACACTCTAATCTCACAAGACAAAAAAATAAGCCTTACCAACTTTGCGCTGGTAAGGCTTATTTTTTGTTGTTTAAACTTGATTACAACTATTACTACCATCGTTTTTGCAGGTACGCAAACACCAAGGCGCCCACACCCAAAAACAAAGCCCACACGTGTTCGGCCAACCACGATACGGACTTACTCAGCGCGTTAAATATCCAACTGAGTACGCTGCCTATGATACCCGGCAGAGCACCCAACGCGCTCACTCCCAGTTTTTGAAGAGCAGATGCAAAATTAGCGAGTTGTTTTGAAATCCACTCTTTGATACCACCTTTTGGTGTTGGTGTTGGTGCAGGTGTTGGCGATGGCGCGGGTGGGGCACCTGCACCTCTCACGCTAGCGACGATGCTACTCACTATCGTGCTGATGGCTAAACTAAAAGCGGCTAAAATACTCACTACGGTCACACCTTGTTCTCTAAACAGAGTTCTAATCTTTTCCGCCAGATTCGTGTCGTCGCCTAATATTTTATTAATCGTTTCTTTGATTCTAGCGATCTGACTTTTGAGCCCTCGTTCGTTGGCTTTTGCGGCTTCTAATCTGGCAGATCTTTCAACGTTCAAGTCGCTCAATTTATCGTTTAACTCTCGTCGACCCTCTTCGCTGTGAGATTCGTCGAGTTCTTGTCTCGTGGCTGCAATCTCTCGGTCCAGTTCTGTGAGACGCGCTAAATTAAGTTCTAGGTTACCTCTCAACGTCTGAAGAGTTTTGTCTAAACCCTGGAGTTCTCTGTAATTCAATCCTTCTGTTTGAGCGCCGGTGTCTTGTTCTAAATCGTCTATAATCTCGATAACCTCATCGGTGACTCTGGGTAGTTCTGTCATGGGGATACTCTCGGGTTGTATTAACCTCAGTTTTTTACTTTGATCGTCACTGAGTGTCTTACGTTTATAAGGCTTCAAGCCTAATTCATCTCTGATAAAACTTAAACCTTTTAAATGTTTACTATTTGCAATTGCCTCTATAGTACTCAGGGCTAAAAATTTGTTTATGTTTTTACTATCTGTTAACCTTATTAAGTTTCTACCATATTTATAAAATAAACCAGTTTTTTGAAAATAAATTTTTCGTATCTCGGAGATATTGATTCATTCCATGTGTTATTAGCTTTGTAAAAGTCATCAACGCGTCTATTATTGATCCTGATTCTTAATTTTTCTAAGCTGTCACCTTGAGTCTTTTGATTGGTTACGTCATCTATGTCGGTAGTGGGGATGGGTGGCGCATCAAAGTTGTTGTCCAGATTGGTCTCTGCTACATCATCATCATCGTCTTCATCGTAATCGTAATCATCAACGGGGTCAAAGTCAAATCCTCCCTCAGCCATTTATTTAATAAACCTATTTAAATTATGTCGTTTTCATTATACTGCCCGGTAGTATACCCTGGGCCACCAACCAATTTTGCGTGGCCAGAGCTCCACTTATAATGCCTGTCAATTTAGCCGCATCTTCTACGCTTAGTTTGCTTAAATCTGGCGCTTTCATTTTGAGTAGTTTAGCTCCTACCATGGCGTATCCCATCGAAAGACCCGATATGACGGCTCCGTGATAAATCGTATTTGCTATTCCGTTGGTGTCAAAGTTACTCATCGTTTTTAATATAACAATTTTTAAATTGCTGGTTTATTCCATGTCTAGCGTTTTGGGGGAGCTGGGTGAAGTGGGTTGCGTGACTACCGGCACTGGCTGTATCACCGGCGCAGTTGCCTTACTTTTTAGTACCAGCAGCCCCACCCCTATTATAGACGCTACAGCCCCCCACATGACCCAAGAGTTGTAGTCTGGTGAGCTCGTAGCTTCGTCCGATGTTACGTTCATTTTTGCCAATTTTAATTTCATCTGTCTATTGTGCTCAGCTAAAGCTTTACCCTGCTGTATTCGTTTAGGATTTTTAGTCTTGGTCACTCTCGTTACCGTCGGTGATGTCGTTGTTTTTATCGGTGGGGGTGTCTCTGTCTCTGCTGGTTGAGCTGCAGGCGTTGCTGTCGCTGCTTTCTGATCTTCCATTTATTATATTAGGTTTATTAAATTTCAAATGTTTTGTTGTGATAATTGTAGCAACTAGGGGTGATATTAAAGTTCCGTACTTGTAACAAACGTCGCTCAACATACCAGCCATACTCGCGCTTATAATAGGATCAGAACTCAAGTCGTTGGTGAGTTCTTCTTCAGAATCTATAGTGACGTTATATCCTAAAACTTGTACGGGTGTAACAACAGCTAACACTCTCGAAAATATACTTAAAGTGTATTTACCAACGGTTTTAACAATTTCATTTCCAAATTTAGTTTCGTACAGATGATACAGCTTTTCGAGTTCTTTACTGTCAAGAGCTTCGATATGTTTAACGGTGTATTCCTTTCCCAAGTACTTTCTAGAGTTTCCGGCTGCTACGACACCGCACAAACGATCTTTATGTTCTGCGTTGTGATCTTGTTCGCTCGTTAAAGTAAGTTTTAGGTCCTCCATTTAATTAGAAAGGAATTTAATTTTGTTGTAGCTGTTGCAACTTTGTTACAAAAGCAAAGGTATTCGTAGGTGTACAACGATAGATTAAGCGATATGATAATAGCCAAAAACTGCATATACTCGAATATTGCTATCATTTACTAACAACAAAATGTATTTTGTTGACGTTTGTTGATTAACAAATTGTAATACACGTGTAGTTTGTTGAATAGGTTGCTACTCAACTAGCTGTTAATTGTTACTCACCTAGCTATTAATTGTTACTGACCTAGCTATTAATTGTTACTCACCTAGCTATTAATTGTTACTCAACTAGCTACTCAAGTAGCTTGTAACTAACTGGAGGTTCGGTGTATACGACCAATTTACTATATTTCACATCTCTCAAACGTCGTTTTATATAATCTCGTTGTTCAATGGGTACGACGTCGTTTTCGTCTAACGCTTGATCAAACGATGTTTTATCTTTGCAGTAAAATAATGCCAACCAAGCCGTGTTTTCTCTATAATCTTTTAAAACGCTGTTGTACTTTTGGGTCAGTAACCAACAGCTGTGATTTACGTGTCTTCCGCTAAATGCCATCTTGCTTAAAGCGCACGTCTTTTTACGATATTTAATCTCTTGATCCGAAGAGCAATCGTCCACGATAAACAACGTGGCAACACCTTCGAATATTTTCCTGTAAAAATCGATAGCTTCGTTGAGCGTCATCTTGTACAATTCCGGATCGCAGAGGTATACCTCGGGATCTGCTTGAATCCACTTTCTTTCGATGTACGTTTTGTTTTTAAATATGGTAGGGCAAATGATGACTATCGCTTCAAATACGTTTTTATAGTCTGACTCTAAAAGATCCAAAATCCATTTGGTTTTGCCCGAATTTGTTTTGCCGACGATTAAAGCGCAATGCGGTTGTGTCATTTTAACTTAACAGAGATTTAAAATTTCCGTCTTCCAAGTTCAATTGAGCATCCATGACTAAAAATACGTACATCGTGAGGTCACCTTGACCTTCTGCTTCTCTGTTAAATTGAATGTTGATGCCTCCTCCGTCTCCGAGTTTCCTACCGGATCCGTGAGCGGAATTGTCGTCGTTACTTCTAAAATCGAGCCACAGACCGTACTTGTCTTTTAGGTAGTCTCCAAGGTCAAAACCCGTCAAATTTAAGTCTTTAGCTACTCCGCGCCCGCTTTCGGTATCGCTGTCTCCAAAGAACTTGTTGATTTCATTCCAGTGTTGATACTGAAACATGCCTTGACTGTAGAGTTGATTGGGTTTACCTTCTACGGTCACCGATGTTTTGGTTATTTTTGGATTGTAAAATCGCTGCGGATTCTTGACCGCGGGATCTTTAAACAAAAACAAAATACCCTTGAGACTCCTGATGGGTTGATTAACGCTGACGTTCCAAAGCGTGTCCGATTTGTTGACGGATCTAACTTCTAGCGAATGGATTTTATCAAACAGATATTGCATTAACCCCTTGTGTTTATTCCTGATGGTGATAGCTAGGTCTCTGTTGGTCACCACTTCGTATTCGAGAGACAAGTCTGAGATAGAATACATCGCCGCCGTATCTGAACTGTTGACTACTTTTTCGTGATCGTTAAACTTTATCTCG
Organism: Patiria pectinifera; assembly: GCA_029964075.1. NCBI lineage: Eukaryota > Metazoa > Echinodermata > Asteroidea > Valvatida > Asterinidae > Patiria > Patiria pectinifera. The sequence goes on along the minus strand of CM057130.1, from coordinate 5,608,725 downwards.
TACGTTAGAGGTTGTTTTAAACCGCTGGGGTAAAAAGGGTGATGCGAAGTCAGTATGTCAATGTCTAGGGGAATACAATATCTGTTACCATAGGCATCCGCGATAGCTTGATCCTTACCGTTGTTGGCGCCCGCGTTAGCATCTTCAGCCCCAGTTCTTAGTTTAGACACGTTTTCTTTTTCTATGCCCGAGTACGCCATGTTTCGAGTCGTCGAGCTGTTGATCCAATTGTCTTTAAAGTTGTGATACACGTCGGCGTGACGATAACTCACAATTTCGTGACCTTGAAGCCTGACGCTGATTTCGCTGACTAAATTTCTGGCTAAATTACCAAAAATGGTTCTATTGTTGTCGCTTCCACCTTCGAGTTCTAAATTGAAAGCTAGTTTACAAGTGCCGGGTACGATCACGTCGTCTACACCCAATTGAGGAAACTTGACCCTCAGCGTTTGCCCCGCCGATATACTACTAGGATTGTGGGTAATGACCACCTCTTTTCTCTCACCCTTGATAGATCTGGGTATTTTTAATAGCCTGCTGGGATTGAGCTTTTTTCCATACGCATTCATTTTATTTATACGAGTTTTAAATTTAAAGGTATCTGTAAGCCAAGAAGCCCACCAATAGCGTTCCTCCTGCGATAAACGCCAGTTCTTTTTCTATTTGTTGGTCGCTAGGCTCGTAAAAATCTTCGAGTTTGGGTTCGTGTTGCAGTCCTACGGGTAGTTCGGTAGATTGTCCACTCACCTCGTTGTAGTAACGCAACGCTCGGTCTACGTTAAAAAATGTTTCTTTAGAAGCATTTTGTTTTCTGATACGGTCGTTTAGAAAATCTAGATATTTCGTTCGTTCTCGTTGCCACTTATCTTTGGCGGCTGAGAGTTGTTCTATCGCTAAATCGTGTCTCTTACGCTCCTCGTCACTCTGTTTCAGATTTGAAAATACAAAGTTTGAACCCGTAAAAGCTAAGGCGTTGACGATCGCGCCTCCTAACATCATAGCAACGCTAGCCATATTATTATAAACGTCTTTTATATTAAATAATATGCAAACATTATCTAAACTGTATTATAGCCCGAGCGGTTATTGGAGAGGTGAAAGTGCCGTCGACCATTTACACGATAAAACAAAAATCGATAAAAAGGTAATCAGAGATTGGCTTAAAAAACAAGCGATCTGGCAAATTTATCTACCGGGTCCTGCGTATGTACCCAGGCCTACGAGTACTTCGCGAGAGTTTGAAACACCAAACGACTTTCACCAAATGGATGTGCTATACCTACCCTGGGATAAAGTAAAACGCAAGACTTATAAATACGCTTTGACGGTTGTCGATGTTGCGAGTCGATACCACGAAGCAGAACCCTTGGTTTCTAAAACGGCGGATTCCACCCGAGATGCTATCGTCAAGATTTACGCGAGATCGCCTTTGAGTTACCCTAAAACGTTGAGAGTAGACGCCGGTACCGAATTTAAAGGAGCATTTAAAAAATGGATGGCCTCAAAAAACGTCGAGATTATCGTAGGCGAACCCGGAAACCACCGATCGCAGGGTATCGTAGAAAGATTTAATCGAACGCTAGCCGAGAGACTGTTTGGTCATCAGTACGCTCAAGAAATGTTAAATCCCGAGAGTAGAAACACGCAATGGGTCGAGCGATTACCCAGCGTGATCAAAGCTATAAACGATGAAACGACGAGATTAATAGCTAAAGCGCCGTCAGAGGCGGTTAAACTAAAACAGGTCCGGCAATCGCCGGCTAACCCCGTTAAAACAAAAGAGCAACAATTACCGCAAGACGCTATGGTTAGATACTTATATTACCCGGGTGAGCAAGAGGGTGGAACTGCGAAAAGAGCCACGGATCCCATTTGGAGCGTAGACATCTTCAACGTGGAAAAAAGAACGAGTCAATTTAAAATGATTGAAGGTAAAAAAGTCACGACGGGTCCTACTCTTTATTACCTGCAAGACGGCCCAAAAAGGAGTTTTGTGAGACAAGAGCTTCAAGTCGTACCCGAGGACACGCAATTACCGCCTAATTAATATCTAGATTACGGTGACCATAAGCGAGCGTGTGTATTCCATCCGGTAAAATGTACCTCTTTGTGTCCAACGGACTCAACGATAGTTTATTTTGAGATACGGTGTAAAGGATGTGATTTTCCGATCTAATGTGAGTCATGGTTTCGTAATGAGATTTCTTGTTTAAGATGCAGTCGTAATAGTGTCGGTGTTTTAATTTCTTAGAGGTGACCGATTTTGTGACTCCCTTGGCTTTTTTCAAGTTGATGTCAGCGGTTAAAATCGAGTACATTTTAGGTCTTATACAAACGACTTCTTTGATTATTTTACCTCCAAACTCGTCTTTAAATTTACCGATCACTTTCTTATTGGTTGGATCGTACAAAGGATGATCCGTCGGATAATTCGAAAGGTCGTATTGTTGCCCGTTTTGCTGCATATCTTTGTATACGTCGTCCGTGTGCACTACGAGTACCAAACTGTCTGTATCTGTGTACATCAACCTGATTTTCTCTTTGTACTTGTCTTTCAAATGGTTGTAATAAAAATCGTACATCAGCGTCTTTGAGAGATCCAAGATACTCACTCCGCAATAGATTGGTTTGTTTAACACGGTTTTAGTCTTGTACTTTTCGACAAATGACAATTTGCATTCTGAAAATGACGTCGTCGTTTTGTAGCTCGGTTTCTGAATTAATTTTTGGTATTTATCTCGATCGTCATCGTTACTGTCTCTGAGTAGGTAACCGTCGATTCGGTTTCTGACGCTTTCCATCGTCTTACCAAACACGCTGTTATTCATCAGTTTAAAAAAGTCTTTCTCAAAATCAGAGGTCGCTTTTGTTCGGAGTTGCGTGTTTTTGTCGATGTAAGATGCCATCCAAGGTGCTTGTTTAAATTGCAGCACTCGATGCACCTTTTTAAGTTTCAAGCCGAGTTTGAGATACAACTGCAACGTGACGTAGTGCAAAACATATTTTTGTTTAGGATTAAGGGTACACGTTAATTTTTGCACGTTGCTATTAGGTTCGGTATCTAATAATTCGTTTTGATAATCAGACATCCATTCTTTTGGTATGACAATGTTTTCTGGCGCTAGGGGGTAATCGTTGTGCAGGTCGTGGAGATTGTCCGGGTAATCGAGGTCTACTTGAAGCAGTAACCGGTGTTTGACGTTTTCCTGAGAGATAATATCTTGGACTCGGTAAACGTTTTTGTAGACGCCCATTTAAAGTCTTTGTACGGCAGGTATTGACTCATGGCCCAACCGTACAGATTGTTTGCATCGAGGTAGGTGATGTAACTCGACGGCTCGTTTGGATTATGGTCGGGTAGGTATTTGTTGTTGGCTTTGTAGTATCTCATACCACCCACGCTCGAGATACCACCTCTTTTTGCCTTTTCAAAAAATAAATGTTTGTCTACGTCTTGCAATAGTTCGAGTTTAACTTCCGAGTGTTTTAACAAGGCATCCCACGACAATCCTGGTGCTGTGTAGTAATTAGCAGGATCTAACGCGTAGTTTGTAATACACGTTTGCCTAAAGTTTTCAAATACGCAAGCCAGTAATAACGTATCGGTAGTGACGTACAAATCGTGATATTCCCCCATGTTTTTAACTTTAAACTCGTTCCACGTCAGTTTAGCTCTGTCGTAGTCCTCTCGCGATATATTTTCGTCTTTTAGACTGCTGTAAAATTGTTCGATGGGGGGTAGGCTTGTTTCTTGAAATCTGTCAAACGAGTCCATGTATTCATATGGATAAACTCCTTTTTGTAACAACGAGTCGATGTTTTGACGATTAAAATGTTCTCTGAGTAGTTTAAACGACTCTCTTGGACAAGCTTTAGATAATCTATCCAACGAAGACGCCATAAAATTAAACGAGTCTATAAATCGCATATTTCCGATCGAAAACGAAATATACTTTTCCGAATTTCTAGCGATAACTTGTATTTCCTTTTCGTCATCGTACTCTGAAATACTCTGCATGATCAAGTGAGCGTCGTAATTTTGCAGATTGTGAAAGACGACCGGTATGGGGGTAAAACCTGGTTTAACTTGTAATTTTAGATTGCAGTAGGCGTGCGCGGCACCTCTATATCTACCCGTAACGTGGCAGTGATCTCTCACCTTTCTAAATTTGTTGATTTTCTTTTTGCATTCTAGACATTTAGACTCGGTAAATCCATTTTTGTTTTCGTACTGATGTTCTTTTATTTGTTTTTCTGTTTTTGGTTTTTTGGGTTTCTGGCACTGACAGTTGCTTGAGTAATTGGGATAAATTGGTTTCTCGCAAATCCAACACGTGTTTGTTTTATCATGATGTTCTTTAGCTCGCTCGTTAAATTTCATGGGTTGGGGTTTTTTAAATATGCAATTTATGTCGCTTTGTATTTTTAACATTTTATGGACAAACTTTGATGCGGCATCTTTACCTCTATAAGTCTCTTGATACACATTGGTGCCGTCGCATCTAACTACTACCAACGAGTAGCCGCTTGCTTTGTGAATGTTTGTCTTTTGCGTGTTGTCCTTTTTATCGTCCGAGTTGTTTTCTAATATCGATTCAAAGTCGGCGTAAACTACAAACGGTGCTTTTTGTTTAAACCTGTAGTTTTTAAATTCTAATATTGGCACATCGTTTTCGTCGACTATCCACTCGTTATTTACATATTTTCGCTTAGCATTAGGAAATACAATCTTTGACGGATGTGTATCTATACCGTTACAATCGGTCATGTGTCTATCTAATTTTACTTGCGTTCTATAATGACACAGACACCTTCGACAAAAATATTTCTTATTTTTATGTTTTGTAACGTTGTGAATCAATCTCGAAAAATTATTTATCCAGCAATAGTGATGCTTGTCGCCCTCAGAAAACAAAAACAGATCGATAGGTCGTGATTCTGCTTTGTAGTTTTTAGACACGTATAACGGATATATTTCTTCCTCATAACCGTATACATTTATGGTTAAATTATTTTGTCTTTCTATCTTTGGTATCTGGTCGATCGGTGTTGGAAAGTCTACGCCTTTAAATTTGAGTCCGTCGTCTTTGGTGTATACAACAGGTTCTTCTTTATGAATTTTATATTTAGGATCTTTTTGTATGTTATTTTTTACTTTATCCGTATACAAGCCAAGAGCAGCTCTCAAACACCATCTCAAACACTCGTTGTCTTTGTTTTTAATGTTTATCATCGCCGTTTTCTGTTTGATACATTTTGGTAGGTCAATATAAGAACTACCCCTCACGGGGTTAAACCTGTTGATGTTGATATACAACGCCATTATCTTTTTTAAAACCCAACCCGATCCTTGATTCGTATACCTTTCATCCTTTTTAAATAGCTGGTCGATGTCTTCTTTTAAAACCTGTTTTATTTGACTTTGATTTAAAACGACTCTCTGATCGGTATAATGTATAGCTTCGATCGTTTCTATCGTACCATCCGGTTTGGTTTTTTCGTATTTTATTTTGATTGTGAGCTCCATTTTTAAACCTCTCAGCTCTCTCAATTCTGACTTGATTTTATTTACTATTTGATCTTTGTGCGTATCAAAAAACTTGACTAAATCGTCGTTAAAAAGTCTAGGAATCAGTTCCCAGTTTCTAAAGTTGTTTCTAAATCTTCTCGTCGCTCTGAACTCAGCCTCTTGAAAACCCTCGGGTTGCCTAGAGTTTTGAATCGCCGAGATTAAATCTTTTTTCAACAATCGACCTTTATAACCCGACGGGTTATATTCTAGATCATAATCGTCTACAATCTGTTTGAGCTCATGTAGCTTCTTTTTCCTCAAGTTTCTAAATTGAGCTTCGTATTTTTTTATCCCGTTGATGTAGACTTTACGCGTAAGAGCAACATTTTGATTGTACGGTACATTATATCGCTGGACATAATCGCGCAGCGTGGCTTTATTCCATCTAGAAAATCCCTTAACGATTGGCTTCATCATATCCATCATTTATATATATCAATATAATTTTTTTTAAATTTTTTTAAGAGGTCAGACTTTTAGATTTATAAGCAATCAGACTCGCCGACTAGAGAGAGAGAGATCTTCAAGACGAGAGATATTGAGCCCGGTTTTGGCCTGGGGCTGAGACTGAGATATTGGGAGATCATGGAGAGGAGAGGGACAAGGGAGGGGCGAGGGCAGATATCAAGGGAGAGGGGCGGGGGCAGAGATGAAAGGGGGAGGGATAAAGTCTGGTATCCGCCTCCCCCTTGACCCTGTACTACCCCCAGACCCATGGCAAAGTCTGGAATCCTCCATAACTACCTACTCCAGCGGCCTATAATATCGATCGCTGCGCCGCACGCAGATTTTAACTTCCGCACTTTGCGTGCAACTTTTGACTGGCGCGGCATGCACCTGCACCTGCCGCATATGATAGAACTCGATTGCCGAGTTTGAAATATTTAAATATTCGGTTAAACGCAGTCTTGAATAGTCGAATATTAACTTTTTCGAAACTGAACAGGCCTATAGATCACATTTATGCAAATTTCATTTGAAACAGATTTTTTGAAAAGAAAAAAAAGGAACATTTGCATTTTAACTTTTGAATAATAAGGGTACCAAATGTGGATACAGTTATGTGTACAAATGTACATGTACGTACACTCTGAAGATATGCACCAGTATTTTGTAAATTAAAACAAACTACATTGTACATAGTTCATTCATATGTGGACAAAATGCATTTTCTAATTTGGTAATAAGCAAATGCTGACCCTTTCCACCCAAGGTATTTTCTTGAAAAGTACAAAACCATATTGATTTTGCCCTCCATAGACATAATTTTACAAAAAAGCATGCTAGAGACAAAAAGATTAAAGTCAGCGGGGGAAAGAGACTAATAATTAAAATTGCATGATTTGAAGAAATTAAAGATTGAAAACCAGACTAAGTACTGTGAACATCCTCAAAAATAACAAGAATTAAATGTTCAGAATATACCCCAAACATTTTATTTATAATCCTGAAAAAGTCACTTTACACAGTGTAGTCATAAGGCTTGCACGCAAATGTGGATGACCTTTCTGTGCGTGCAATGGGAAATGAAATTATGTCAAAAATGCATCGCAAATGACACAAATAATTGAATTTCAGCAGTGCATCTCCCTAATTTCAAAAAAAATTATCCAATTTAATTTGGTAATTCACAATTCAAACACTTCAGGACAAACTTGTTTTTAAAGGTACCGGTACAGAAATGTACAGGAAAGTGCATTCATGTAAATGTACATCACACCAAGTACATGCAACGGCCATACGGAAATGGAAACACACAAACGTTGCTTTGAACTTGTGCTCACAAAATTTCTAAGAGGTGATGTCATGTTTTCCTGAACAATCGATAAAATAATTGTGTTCAGTTGCCGTGTACAAAGGTCGATATCAAACACTTTTCCTGTGGAAAATTACAATACAGATACAGTCTGTTGAGTTTGGCCAAAATACACACCCAGTATGAAGTACCGAATATGCTTACTTTTTTTTTTAACTATCGTGTATGAGAGAAACAGGTATTGTTGATGTACCCTAACGTGGCGCGGCCCCTAACGTGGCGCACTTTGATTTTTCGCCTGTAGCGCCTAGCTAGAGCAAAAGTTGTAACTGAAATTTCACAGAAAGTGAAATTTCATCAAATTATAAACACTCCCATTCATAAATCGTGAGTTTATTTACCCGCTACAAAGTTAAAAGAAAAAAATTATTTTGGCGTGATTTTCTGATTTTATTTTCAAGTGCAAAGTGAACCCTTTGAAAATGCCCCGAAAAATAAGAAAATAATTTTGTGACAAACATCTGGCTGGGTATGTAAGTAGAGATAATAATGATTTATCAGAATTTATCAAGTTTACAGAAATTCTTAAATGTTAATTTGGAATTTTCCGAGATTTATTTAAGTGCGCCACGTTAGGGAACACTCCGCCAAATTGTGCCCAATTTCCGGACGCCACCGTTTTTTAATTTCGGCTTAAATTTTATGAAACCGAAATTGTTCACAGAGGTTAAACAGCAAGCATTAATAAGGTAAAAGTACCAGTATTTCACTGCATGAATTTGAGGTTTGTCAACAAAGAGGTTTGGCAACACTACACGAGGAAATTTGGGTAAGCTTCGAAGTGCGCCACGTTAGGGAACACGACTATATAATTATGTATAAATATATTTTACATTTTATGTTATTTTTTATTTTACTATACATGTATGTGTTGTGTGTACATCTTGCAAATTAGGTACTTCAAAAGGTCTGGAAACTTGCATATTCAGAGATTTCAAGTTCCAATACATGTATGTCATTTAAGCTCCTCACGCGGAAAATTAACAGCCCCCCAAAAAATGCAAAAATCTGACAATCAGTGAAAACCTGATCTGCAGAAAAGCAACAAGCTTTGGTATCGGATATCTACAGGTTTGTGTCATCGTACACTCTGAAAATGTGATGGACGGAAGGAAGGGCCAACAAAACAGCCATACAATATTCTCCACGGTAATATCTGACGTTGGGCCGCGGGGGGAGTGCATTCTGTGGGGAGTATAGGGACGAGTGCTCTGCTTCTATTTCAGACTTGGAACCTTAGGCGCGAGGCCGTGGCCCGTCACTAAGATGCGGGAGCCATTTTTTAATTGGACGATCCTCCTTTTGCAAATGAGTGTGCTCATAGTGGTTGGTCGTACATTGTATGGTGTTTAGTACAAGTTCGGTACATTTCGTATGTGTACGATGACCTGTCATTGCCAGTACATGTTCAGCAAGATGAATTACACTAGACGATGGAAATTGTGCCTAGCACTGAATAATGTGCTTTGGGAATACCTGTCAGAAATCAGGATCTTTCATTTTGTGTCGGTTTAATGTTGCTACATGTAATTCCCAGCTGAGGCATGCATCCGTGATCAAAAGTATTGTCATGATCAAAACTGTGACGTGGGCAGGCACTCAAAATATGAGACAAGTATGTGTACATAACTTTCAGTAAGTAACAAACAAAACTGGAAGAAGAAGAAAATCAGTGAAAAAAAGTGCGAGTGCACAATAAGCTCTGGCCGTGTTGCAAGAAGTCTTGCATGAAAGTCTTACGGGTACATGAAATCAATCAAAACGATACCTGTCAGAGCTGAAAAAAATGTGACTTGTAGAAAGCTCTGTTGCCATACATACTTGTGCCAGTACATGTACATGTACATGTATGCCTACTATTCATGTACAGAGTTATAAGGCAATTGAAAAAAATAAGCCAGTTTCTCATCTCTGCCTGTTCCTTTTTCCCGCCCCTACTCCCTTTCTTTTGCAATATATTTCGTCTTTTTGTTTATTTCCAGCAAAATAAAACATGCAAGTTCAAAATCTGGTAGAAAGGGTGACTGCTCCTTCTCACACAAAAGTATCAGCAAAAGAGTCAAGAAAATTGAAGATTTCATCCGCCATCTTGGAAAATCCACCAACTTAGGAAGAAAAACAAAGAGCACCTCCTTTCTTTAAAAAAAAAAGCCAGGATAAACTTTGTGATTTTGTTTTTACTTAGCCTAATCTATGAACAGATTAACAGAATATTATATGTGTACGAAAAAAACATGGTTGATAAGACATTAGACTGTTCAAATTGTTTTGCAACAGACTGCAAAACAACATTCTTTTCTGGAGTGGCTGACTATACTGGTCCATAACACAACATGAGAACAGTTCACACGAATGTCACAACTCAATTCACACAGGAAATTTGTAGGGTAATGTACATGTATGTACATTACAATGTACCGGGTTAACCTTCAATGAAGGGAGAGGCCAAAAATAATAAGGATATACAAATAATGACTATTCAAACTTCTCTCTACAACAATTAAATTAAAATATTGTTGTTGCATTCATCATGTAATGTACATGTAAGGCCAAAAAAAAGAATAGTTCTGCTTCCGGTTACCCGACCGACCCTATTTTTAGGCTGCGACCCTAAACATTTTATCGGCAGTTCATAAAAAAAACAAAAAAAAAAGATTGCATAATTAAAAATAAATTTTGTTGTCTTTTCTGTCTTCACAAAATACCTCTCAACAACCCTTTTGCATAAAAAAATGCTTGTATTTATTTGTTTTCTTACTTACATTCTCTTTTTTTCAAAAGAAACCTCCGTTATTTTTACAAATTCGCTTCGCGATATAAACGATGTCCGTACGCGGTGACTAGGCCTATATATATCACGTGGCGACGACTGGTTCCCGCCGCGCAGGGGCCAATTTAGAAGACATGATGAAAATGCGGTAACCAGTCCATAGCTATGCGACAGATAGTGCTAGCAGTGCAGGCCACTGTCAACTGGTCGGATTCGACATCGTGAAAAACGCCAAGAAAACACCGATGGAGAAAGAACATTTTTGCAAGTTAATTTACAGAATTGATCTAGCTTGTCTGTGTATGTATTTTCTGTGTTCAAGAGTTCATTTTGAGATCGCACTACTCGTATTTGGAGTGATACATGCCGCGTGTTTTCCGAAATTTTTGACCGTGAAAACAGGTCTGTCGGCCCATGGCGGGCCGCTCGCCACACATGCTCGCATCACACACCTCGGAGTTTTGGCCAGCTCCCCGCGTCTTGACTAGCGTTGTGCATATGGTGCGAACCACCTGAATTTTCCATTATTTTTTGAAATTATCGAACGTAAATATATTGACAATAATTATAGGTAGGTTTTATTCACTTTTTGTTGCCATTTCGTGTATAGCTTTCGTAGTGCAATGGAAATACCGGTAGTTCAGGCTAAAACTTCGCATATAATTGAATACCCCATTCAATCTGCATAAAACAAATTGGCAAAAAAAAAAATCCGGCCGACCGACCCTATTTTTGAAAGGCATTGTAATCGGAAGCAGAACTATTTTTTTTTTTGGCCTAAACAACACTGTACAAATACAATGTAACACAGGCAATGTTCAATGTTCATGTACACAAACATGCATTCATTATTTTTGATAAGCAGATTAGCATTAGATTTAATAATCTGTACAAAATGTACCATAATCATCTTAATTTTTCTAGGACAAAACAATTTTTAGTCCAGTAACATCCAAAAGTAAGCAAATTCTAATCAATCTTAAAATTACATATGTACTATGTTAACTTATTTGTACACTTGTATTAGTGATGAATTAAAGGAAATTCTGGTTGCTTACAATTGAATTGATTTCCCTTTGTTGTGTACAAGTTTGTGCGTGTATACATGTACATGTACATACACACCCTAAACATTATCCAATAATGAAGAGCTTCAAGTACATGTACATGTATTCTTCCTCTACGGTTAAAGTGACTGATGTACATCTTTCATAATGTACATCTACTACATTGTACGTACATGTATACATGTATGTCTGAATTCTGCAGTTACGTACATGTACATGTACAATGTATACAGTATGGTTGATAATATTTATGGATGCATGGTGTAAACTGTACGTACAGTCATGGAGGTAGTTTCCTACCTCCATGGTACAGTATACATCATGTAGTTGTTCGTTGTATACCGCGCCGGTACATGTAAGTTTCATTTTATGTACATATATCGGGTACATGTACCGTATCACATAGGAAAATGATCTTTGATATCAAATACAGCCTTCCAATGTTACAAGTACATGTACATGTACCAACTGATACATGTTCACTACCGGTAAATAAAACTGGCACACAGTAATAATACAACTTGGAAACTATTTTCCCAGTCCATGTAAACAGATACCCTGCCCAACAAATTCAGACAATTAAATCATAATAATCTGCAAATTAAAAGATCAATCAACACTCATGAGAAACACTAACAACAAATGCTATTTAGATACATGTAATAGGACAAACCAAAACGTTCAATCCATTGATTACATGTACAGTACCTGGAGCCTTTTGCTCCAAACCCTCTCATCTTTAGCACCTACGCTACAATAAACTCCCTTTTCTGGAGAGAAAAATAATCCATAAATTAAATTTCGTGTCAAACCTCACTTGAGGAACCCATTTAAATGTACAATTGTAAACACTATACTGCAAAATTTGGATAAACATTAGACTGCTGCTACAGACCCTGTTTAATAATAGAGCAAGGAACAGAAGAGTGATGACACATTTTCAGGTCAATGACAGGTCATAAACACTGAGCTGTGCAGTCAATTTACTGCACACAAGTGACAATTTCATTAAAACTGGATACATTCTTGCCAACTAGAGGTCACTGTACAAAAAGGCCTTTGCACACGGATATTTGTACATGTCGTGGAGGAAGGATATTAGACAGAGATCAGATTCAATGTAACTGGCCACTAAAATTGATACGGTATTTAACCCTAGAATTTGCTGTTCACCAGAAAATAAGTTCAGACTTAAGACTTTGTTGTAAAACATGTACACCATGCAGGACCATGTATTTAATGCAAAATAATTAGGATTTGCCTGGAAGATGTGGACATCCAAATGTATTTCAAAAACTTTAAGAGAACAGTACCGGTACCAGTATGTTGTTTTTTTCTGGTCTCAAGATATTCAGTACAACACTTTACTGCATAAAATATTAACAATGTTCAAGTGCAAATTGTACGTGTTCACTCGGCTGGAGTTTATCCCTTTACAATGTACACATGGTACCCTGGTCCTTGCCCTATGATTTAAATAATTCATTGTTAACCAGTTCGCGCCGGGATTATTCTGAGATTGACCGGACCCAGGCACAGGATTGTTTATGAACCTCGATGCCCGATGGGTTCACGCCGTCATCTGCGGGTTGCTCCCTCACTCGTTGCGTGGTTATCCATCATCAGTTCCGAATACCGCAAATTGCGTGTGTACACATCATCGGACATGAACTGGTTCATGGAAGTACGGTACATTGTCAAGAGTATATTACAACTCTTTACAATATTACTTAATATTTACCTCTGGTCTTGCCCAGCCCTTACAACATTATTCTAATGAATGGGTACATTTTTGTACTTAGCAAAGTAAGTGAAAGCAGAATGCTACATGCCCACTGGCAGTAGGTGCATACATTGTACCTATGTTCTCCAATACCGATGTTCCCCAATACCGATGTTCCCCGAAATCCCTACCCTATAACCCTATCCCTAACCCTAACACCTAATCCTAAGGATTTCGGGGAACATCGGTAGTGGGGAACATCGAGTAGACCTCCTGGCAGTACACTGAAACATCTCCAACACTCAGTTTCCTAAGTGTAAACCTCTTTCCTTCAATCAACAGACAGTGATGTGCATCACCAATGCATCCAGAGCAACCCTGGTGTGTTTTGACAGTTGAATTGTGGGCATTGCTGCGATTGTCTCCTTGGTACATCCCCACTGCCCTATCCAAGGACGTTGCTGACCTCAAATTTCTTAAACCCATGGTCAGCACTTTTTGCCAACCAAGGGTTGGCAAACTAGGGAAGGTCAATGTTACAACAACAACAACATTGTTGATGTTTTTCCAAACATATCATTGAAATGTTGAAAACACAAAAATAATACCCAACAACAACAAAATTGATGATGTTTTTCCAAACATATCATTGAAATGTTGAAAACACAAAAATAATAACCACCAAATACTACACCAGACTTAAAAGTGCCTCTTTCTGTGTACAAAAAGATGTTGTTATTGTTGTTATTGATTGTTACATCGTGTGCTAGGATACTGTAATTCCGTTGGTCGAGAATGGCTCTGTGCCCAGTCTGTAAAAAAAAATGCATCTGGTTAACCTCATAAATACTTGATGCACATTATGGTTGATGCACATGTAAACTATCACAGAATGTAATCCTAATTTCCATCCTTCAAAAGCCTCCAGGAGGTTTTGAACTTACATGCAGGATTATAAGCCCAGACACTGTAGGCTTTATAGATAACCTTTGTATGGTAAGTTCAAGTACGTACATGTACATGTGTAGTCATGCAGATTTACTGCACAAGAAAGTGGCATATATGATTCCTGCATAATGGATGGCGTTGGGGGATTCAGGGGGTTTTCTCACAAAATACCCAGGGAGATGTGATTAACCGCCGTTAACAGGTAAACCTGTGAAGTCTGTCATCCATAAACAATGAATGAAATAAACAACTGCCAATATCTGTAAGGCCAAAAAAAAAAAGAAGTTATGTTGGCGTAACGGGCCAGAAAAAATAGGGTAGGTAGGTCGGGTTTTTTTTTTTTTTTATCCCAGCAACGAAAATGACATTAAGCCGGTAGTAGTACACGATAACAAAAGAAAACAAGGCTACACACAATATTTGTATACTTCTAAACTAATCATCAACCTTTCCAAAGGTACATATCAAAAAGCGGAATCCAAAATCAGACAAAATGTTAGCCGTTTCATCTGCGTCGACATCTTTATATGGACCCGATTCTTCCTTTGAAGTTTGTATTTTTAGCACGGTGTAACCCACTTTACACCATCGGCACAGCTCTGGGCGATTACCCCCAGCTCTAGACTCAAATTTATCCGCATTAAACGGTCGAAAATGACTGAAGATCCCCATTTGCCCTTGATGGAAACACTATACGCTTCGGTACCGGGCGTCATGATGCGACGGCGTACGCGCGTAACCGGACCACGGGCTGGGGGCCGGGGGCCGGCCGGGTCGCGTCGGCCGCCGAGGTTACAGAATAGTTTACCATTTTCAGAATAAATATATATAAATTGTTATCGTGTAAAATAGTGGAAAATTTATTAAAATAATTTATATTATAACGAACTATTTTTTTTAACATGGAATAAATAGCGAAGTATTTTCAATAGTGTATGTAGCAGTTCGCGCCGTGCAACAGTCTAGGACGAGGCTATACATGTACTGTACATGTGCATGTGCATCTATCATGCATGCATCGTGCATCGATCTCCGCACGCGCACTGCCTGTAGGCTTGCGCGATCTTCTGCATGTTCGTTGTAGGAAGGTGCAAAACATTGTGCACTCCAAAGTTCCACGCGCGCTATCGTCATACAATTGAGGAGAAACGGTCAGAAATGGTTTCAAAATGTATTTAAAATTCATTTCTATAGATTTTAATTATATTTTTTCCCTTCAAAAAAAAAAAGAATATCCAGGGTCGGCCGCATTTTTAGGGTCGGTCGGGTTACGCCAACATAACACTTTTTTTTTTTAGGCCTAACCTGTGGTGTGACCTTGCAGACATAAAAACAGACCAGCTGCCAAAAATCTGAAATACTTGGGGAAAAAAACATTTTAGGATCTTACTAATGGTAAACAACTGATGTCATTTTATGACTTCGTGCTCAGTGTTGGAGAAAATTTGGCCATCTAAAAGATGAAATTTTTCAGAGTCATTTTTTTAACGTGTTTTTCACCCTAAACCCCTAGCCCATTTTGCTAACTAGGATGCATCCTCAATCCTGCAAAATCCACCAATTGCCTCCATGTTAAAATAGGATAAAGCCTCAATCCTCCAAAATCATCTGTTATTTCTTGAATTTTGTTTAGTGGAAGGGGGGCCACTGCCTCAGTTCTTCAAAACCTCTGATTGTCTTTTAACACATTGGAGCAGTGCGGATGATATACAGGAGCGGTGCCAATGATATCCAGATGAAGTTTGAATGACATCAAGCGTAAAGTAGGCCTCAATTTTATGCATGGCTGAACATAAGCAATGTAAGGTACAGCCTGAGAAGCTGTCCTCCTGAAACTAACAGGCACTTTAAATAATAGGCATACAGCCTCAATCCAGCAAAATCCCCTAAAAAAAAAAACGCCTCAGAGGATTGATGATAGAGGGTTTAATGACCACATGTACTTGAAGCAGGTGGTTGGGTGCAACTTTCATGGGAGATCGAGTCACACCTCAGTGTGGCTGACAAGTGTGCGATAGATGTTGCATTGTCACATTGGCAAGATACAATGCTACAAATTTGACATCTTATAACTATGAATAGAAATAGTAATTGTCAGACTAAACATTCACAGACCCCCTGTGCATTCAATAGCCCTTACAGTCCTGAATCCTCCAATTTTAATGTGATTTTGCACACCCCCTAGGGAGTTAGGGGTAATCAATATAATGACTTGATTTGTTTTTAAATAAACTGTTCTTTTACAGTACCAGACACACATGATGAGTATGTCCACTAAATTTATTGCAACTTGGGGCCATCTTGTGTGTCCTACATGAACAATGTACACTATGTAAGCCTTTCTGAAATTCCTCCATGGATCAGCTTCTGGAAAAGAAGAATTTTCCTCTCTGTTTTGCAAGGACAATTCAATCTTATTGATTCCATCAGATACCGACAAAAACAATGAGTTTACATGCTGCATTATGTCTACATGTATAAGCCAATACGTAGTGTACGCCTACATGTAGGCACAGTTTTGGCCACATTTAGAATTACGGCGTCTAATGCTTCAAGAGCAACTACAGAATGGTGTCCAAATTGTTAAAAATAATAAATTATACTTGAAATTCTTGGCCTGGTAAGATTCCCTTAATTTTGAAAGCTCTGTACCTGCATACCTGAGATACTAAGATCACACAAAAGCTGGGGGTGTGTTACATACAGTGGAAGCAGGGGGAAAAAAAGAGGTGGGGTCCGGAACTTGGTCACAAAATTGGCGGGGTGTTACCAAACGTGGCAAACGCCTCGACTACTATTATGCACCCCTCAGGTGTTAAAATATAAAACATATCACAGCAGTCAACAATTGGTCATAATGTGAACAATATGGTATGTCGACCCATGCTCGATCAGACCTGGTTCAGTTCACAGTAGACCCGCGCCGTGTTGATTTCCATAATGATAGGCGAGACAATAGTGTAGAAATACAAAACATGACTCTGCAATTTTTGAATTGAATTTTTTCGTCGGGGTAATGTAAATCAAATTAGGTTTTGCCCTTCACCGACGTGTAAACACTGTATACTCATACAGTGAGTAACTGATCGTGTTAGCTCGGTGGTCGAGTGGTACATGTAAGTCGTGGGTTCGAGTCCTACCCGAGTGATTTTTTCAACTTTCACTCGGGAGGTAACAGTGACTATACAGTGTTAACACGTAGGTGAAGGGCAAAACCTAATTTGATTTTGAATTGAAATCGAGATCCTATAACATTGGGTTTTTTTTGGAACATACCGGTACATGAACATCATTCACTGTGGTAATACTAATAGTCGCTTTACATCATTCAGGTTAATGGTTGTTAAAGGGAATATACAACATTTGCAAACATCAAAAAGCAAAACGACCAAATTATTATAAAATACAGTGTACCTCACTGGACTGTTAGTGAATGACAGTCTATAGCATCCTGTAAAATCATAGCACCTGGTGTGCTGAATTTTCAAGAAAAGTTTCATTTTTGTATCAATTTCCAACGCTAGCCAGCGTTGGAAAAAAAAACTGGCTTTTTTCAAATGCTCCCCCCAATTTACCAAATTTAGTTAGTCCGCATTTTGTTTGCAACACATGAACAGGTACAAGCCAGTTAGACTGGTTCCCTGACCTGGTTCTCTCCCCTACGTCTATAAATTGCTCCGTTTCATCTTAAGTGGGGTCAGGGAACCAGACTACAAGAAAATGATTGTGTTCCTTGGTTTTTCCAGCATCTACAAACACAAAACTTCAAACAAGTCAGTGTAACAAAATTTGCTATAAAATACCAACCCCCAAATCCATCCATTTCTGAAAACTACAGCAAAAGCAAATGTGGTATATTCCCTTTAATTAAGCACCTGCTTTAGATCTTTAGCACTTTTGTTGCTTCAAACAAACAAAAATGCACAAATGACAAATGATCTACCCTGACATAAGTTGCTGACTTACCTCTGCCCCCGTCCTGTTGCTGCAGAACCTGCTGAAGCAGCAGGTCAAATGGCCCACCACCCTGGATCAGCTGGTCCAAGACTGAGGCCTGGCTCTGCAACAGCTGCTGCACCTCAGAGGATGGAGACTTGACCGATCCCATGACGGAGGGAGTCTGCAAACCGAGCAGCGACAGGCTAAATTGTCCGAGAGTGATCTCACTTGTGTGGGATGGTTGATCTACACAACATCTGAAGAAACAACATTGTAAGAGAATGAGAGAAGTTTTACAGAGGGAACTAGTTTTACAGAGGGAACTGTACATGCACCCATTACCACAAAATGTTTTGTAATTTGTACCCTCAAAAGTCAGAACCCTTTCAAAACTGGGGTTTCAAAACATTTGAAACACCCGCAATGACATCAAAACAATCTACTTTTGCAGTCTTTCAGAAAGACTACAAAGTCTAGTTGATGGAAAATAAAAACACGTTTGCCCTCTGAAACCAAAATCCATAGACTTTATTCATGAGTGAGCTAAACTCTTCATTTTTGGAACTTGTGAGTAGAAATGAATTAAAGCAATGAAATAAAGTTAATTACAAATTACATGTAGGCAGTGTGGAGGTCCACCGTGAAACTTGTCAAATTCTATCCATTTGCAACTCAAAAAAAGATCGTGAGTACCATTGTAGCCCCTTCGTTGGCACTTTTGTCGGCAGTATAGCTGGAGTTACCCAGCCCTGAGTTTTATCATTGGGTTGTCTATAAGGGCTGGAGCTAATTTCTCTCGTAACCGATAGTTTAGGCGAAAAAATTTGGAAAATGTTGAATTTTGTCCCCGTTACACACTAATTGCAACTGCAACTCACCCCAAACTTGCCTGGAATAACCATTACACAGGTCCTTGAAGTAAAAAATGATCCACGATGAAGATTCAGCCTACAATTGCAGTGAAAAAAGGAGGAATAACCGCTAACCTGACAACCTTGCAGGCATGGCCAGGACAGCAATTGGTTTGTGCACAAAAAAAAATTGTGTACAATGAATGGCGGTCGGTTACCGGTACCAGGCTGTCAACTAGTCGTTTTTGCCGGCTGGCTGTTGGCGCATGACGTCACGCGGAAGCTTAACACCCGATGACTGTTTCATGCACTCATATTAAGTTTACCACTCGCATCACAGCTGCAGTACTGGAACCGCAACCGATAGTGCATGAAACAGTCATCGGGTGTTACGCTTCCGCGTGACGTCATGCGCCAACAGCCAGCCGGCAAAAACGACTAGTTGACAGCCTGGTACCGGTAACCGACAGCCATTCATTGTACACAATTTTTTTGTGTGCACAAACCAATTGCTGTCCTGGCCATGCCTGCAAGGTTGTCAGGTTAGCGGTTATTCCTCCTTTTTTCACTGCAATTGTAGGCTGAATCTTCATCGTGGATCGTTTTTTACTTCAAGGACCTGTGTAATGGTTATTCCAGGCAAGTTTGGGGTGAGTTGCAGTTGCAATTAGTGTGTAACGGGGACAAAATTCAACATTTTCCAAAAATTTTTGCCTATACTATCGGTTACGAGAGAAATTAGCTCCAGCCCTTATAGACAACCCAATGATAAAACTCAGGGCTGGGTAACTCCAGCTATCGGCAGTGGATATTTGGCCGGCGCCGGCTTTCTTTTAGTAAACAATATTAAATCAAATTAGGTTTTGCCCTTCACCGACGTTTAAACACAATATACTCAGTGTGTTACCTCCCGAATGAAACTCGGGTGGGACTCAAACCCACGACCTCCTGCTTTCTAGTGCAGATGTCTTACCACTCAACCACCGAGCTAACAGGATCGGTTGGCTGGTTCGAATCTGATATACATAGCAGCAGCGGGTACCGCATAAACTATTATAAGATGGAATTTTGCGCTGGGTGATATAATTCAAATGAGGTTTTGCCCTTCACCAACGTTTCACTGTATACTCAGTGTGTTACCTCCCGAGTGAAAGTTAGAAAAAATCACTCGGGTGGGACTCGAACCCATGACCTCCTGCTTTTTAGTGCAGATGTCTTACCACTCGACTAAAAAATCACAAAAAAAATGGAGGAATGAATGTTGCAACCTTACGCTACTTCAGCGGTTGTGTACGAAGTCTATGGAGAGTCAAGAACATTTTCTAAGTATTTCCTAGAACAAAATTGGAAATGTTTCTCAGTCCCAGATTCATGGCTTATCATCATTTCTGCAACGACTGACCTTAATTGAGACGATATATGAAGAAAAAAAGCAGCGTCAGGTTGCAACATTCTTTCCAAAATGGAGGGGGCCTAAACAAAGGCCTACACTTCGATTTGAGATGTTCCACGCTGTATGTGCACAGCTGTCGGAAATACGCGCTCCACTGCCGTACCTAAGTTGTATAGGCTACATTCACTTCCGGATGCACTCCCCACAACTTTCTAATTCTTACCACGTTTCAACCATCAAACTATCGAATCCAAATGGTTCTTACTTACCTAGATTGCGTTGTTTTTCTTAGGTCACAATAAACACTTCAACGGAGATCTGGGAAACTGCGTTTGAAGTCCCCATAATGAATTAAGGACAAAAAATATGCATCTACATTTCGTAACCAGATCAGAGATCAGCTGTTTGTGCGCATCACCATCGCATTATCAAATCGCTACGCAAGTATTTTGTTGTCATTGAATAATTAATTGCGCGCAACTCTATCTTCGTCCGGCGCTTTCAGAGGGGTGGCACCACTATTCAAAAAGGGAATAAAATCACCATTTTTATGTACTAAAAGAAAATTGGGGGCGGGGCAAAACGGGAAAGTTTAAGGGGGTGATTGCGGAATGATCGGTCGTGTTCGATTGACTGAGAAATAAAGTTGTGATTTAAAATCCATGTCACAAACAATTTTGACAAATTTGGACAATCAGTTTTTGGATATAAATTCATAGTAATCAGAGATACTCAAAGACAGTTGTTTCTGGCAATAAATCCTATTTGCTTTTTTTTTATTCTCAAATGTGCAAGTGTATAAATAAATGGAATATACGTAAACATTTTTGAGCTGTTATATAAACATTGTGTGTAAAATATACTTGTGAATTAAACTGGAATGGATATAGGACCAAATTTTGTAAACGTACAAAATTTTGTCTCCAGCAGATATTGATATATATATTTTTTTTAAAAATGATATGATAGCAAACACTAGTGGTAGATTAAAATAGAAATGGAGATTTTCAAATATAGAAATTGAAAAAGAAATATCTCATCATGAGACAATTTTCGTTTAATAAAAGAAATCAGATAGCAAATAAAAACTGACAAAGTAAAAAATACTCAAATTTTGCAGAATTTCTTCAAAAACTATTTCTAATACTTTTCAAATTAAATTATCATGTATGTAAATCAAAGCAGAGCATCCAAACAAAAATACTCTTTCTAGTGTATGAGCTATGAGGTAAGACAATGTGTAGACATGCACATGTACATGTAGGTGTCAAGAAACATCATCCATCAACAGCGCCCTCTGTTGACAGGTATATGGCAGTCAACAGATGCAAATCTTGAAGAATTAATGAAGTAAAAAGTTTATGTTTTATGTAAATTTCCCTTAAAAAATTGAGAAATTAATAGTGTGATGATTTCTTATTGATGCCTTTGAATGACTTTTGACACAATGAAGGTTCCACATAGATTTAAAGGGAATATACAACATTTGCAAACATCGAAAAATAAAACTACCAAGTTTTTACGAAATACATTGCTAGGATGTTGGTAAATGACAGTCTAAAGCATCCTGTAAAATTATGGCACCTGGTGTGAAGTCATTTTCAAGAAAATGGTATTTTTGTATACATTTCCAACAGTGGTCGGCCGACCACCGTTGGAAAAACCTAACTATTTAGCAAGTACTGCTCAAAATTTACCATTTCTTCAGTCCAAATTGTGTTTGCTTATAAATTGGTTACATGTTCATGAACGGGTGCAGGTCAGCTAGACTGGTTCCCTTACCTTACAATTTTCCGGCATCTATAAATGGATCCATTTTATCTTTAGTGGAGTTAGGGAACCAGACTACTTGAACATTTTTGTGTTTCTTGGTTTTTCCAGCATTTTCGAACACAAAACTTCAAACATGTCCGTGTAACAATATTTTATCTATTATACTAACCCCTCAAATAGTTCATTTCTGAAAATAACAGCAAAAGCCAATGATGTACATTCCCTTTAAACAAACAAGTACCTGCTTAATTGACTAGGCCTAATTTCTTTATACATAAAAGTTGACAATTTTTTAATTCTCACCAGCCAGTGTTCATAGTATCCTAACACTACACTTGCAAAATTTTCTGGTATATAAACTATATTCAATTTTTTTGGCTATGCTAAATTCTGCTATTTAAAAAAATAATCATTATACTTACCAAATATCAAAATATAGTATTTTATTTGTACTAAGACATTTCTGTCCTACACATATTGAATTCATGTACTGATAACAAGCAGATAGGAGTTTTAGGTAATGAAAATATACCAAATCTATTTTACAAGCAAATTCATAGACAGTATGGCATTGTAACAGTCTTTGTGTTTTATGTAAAAATGTAGACTATGATCAAGGAATGACATTTTTTTTAAATAAGCAAACGGTTCCGTTAATCATGTTCTATACTCACAAATTCCAGTGAACAAACATTTCTTTTAATGACCTGTGCGTTAATATTGACTTGAGAGATCAAAATTGCGCCTGAGAGTAATATAAATGCCATAAGCATGACATTTTGAAGTACAAGCCTATGCAACACCGGCTTACTGTACCAGCGTATACATATATCTATGGCTACTTCCAAATTACTTGGCTGCGGCTTGCAATTACACTGCACCTATGGAAGCGGCTGTAGCCACTCCCCATAGACATGTGTGTCACTACAAGCCGTAGTCAAGTCATTCAGGCAAGGGCTATGTTTGAAAATATAAAACCCCTGTTAGGCCACAAAAAAACAATATTCGGTCTCTGGTCAGACCAAAGTTCCGGAATTGACGCGGCGACGCGGCTTTTTTTTCTTTTCTGTTTTCTTCAAGCTTGGATTGTACAGACAAGGTGGGGTACTATTTTGCTTTTTTGGTGTCCTCATGTACATTGGTGTCCTCCATAATTTGCCTTGGTGCAATTTCCCATTCCTTGGTGCTCTTTGGTAAAAAAAATTGAGGAGGTCAGAAATAGAGGGCGCTGTTGGAGCTACCGCGGAAAATTTTGGGAAAAAAAAAGATCGACGCGCATGATTAAAATCGACGCGTGCGCTGACCAGAGACCGACTTATTTTTTTTAATTTTTTTTTTTTGCCTTACACAGAAAGTGAGATTATACTGGCATTAAAGGTACACGTACCAAGCTAAACATACTTTCAAATAGTGGTCCTAGGTGCAGAGAGAACACACTGCCTTTTTCTTACTGGATCTCAAATACCTGGTTCACGTCCTTTATAATGTTGGATGTATTCTTAGCATAAACAAGTTACAAAATGTCTAAAATTGACCTGATACAGTACTACAGTGACAGAACGAACAGGAAAATACTTTTGTAATACTGAAAGGTCACAGATCCAAGTTTTTCTACTAATTTGTTTTAAAACTGGATAAGTTTATGCTCTTCCAAGTTCTGGACTTGATGGATAACTGTATTGCTGTCTTCTTAATAATACTCAGACATTGTTTTTCTCACAGAGTGCAAACGAATTTCAAAGATGGAAATATCATTACAGTCGACTCTCGTTAGTACAAACTCTGTTAATACAAAATTCTGGTTATAACAAACATAAAGCCTCAGTCCCGACTGTGCATTTATGTGCACAATGAATGGGACTGATGTTCCTCTTAATACAAAATTCTGATACAACAAACAATTTGGCTAGGTCCGAACGAGTTTGTATTAACGAGACTCGACTGTACATCCTTGTGTACCAAAAATCTAGCATTAGAAACATTCATATTTGCTGGCAATAAATATTCGTGGCTGAATATAAACACTGATTGAATCAACACAAGAAAACTGTTGGATTTATAGAAAATAACTTGAGCATGTAAGGGTTACGACCAATAACAGTGCAATAACAACTTTTTTTCGCAAAACTGTTGAAGGATTAAATATCATCCAGCCTCAGTTGAATGCATAAATTGATAGAACAGAAGAAAATTTGATCATTAAAAAGTTGATGCTTGCCTTCAATGTAAAAAGAAAATCATTTTATTAAATTTGGCATTTAATTCAGATATTGATAAACTTAAAATTGCCAA
Source organism: Patiria pectinifera (assembly GCA_029964075.1). NCBI lineage: Eukaryota > Metazoa > Echinodermata > Asteroidea > Valvatida > Asterinidae > Patiria > Patiria pectinifera. Next base: position 5,584,581 of record CM057130.1, on the reverse strand, counting down.
TGTGGCAAATACTGCTTGTTCATAACAATTAACGCGGCCAGTTACAGCAGCCATGGTCATAATTCAAAGATAATTGAAAACTATATCTTTGTGCCAGCCAAAGACATACACATTTTTAATAAAAATGTAAACGTAGGAAAAAGGACAAATTATACACTGGCTGTTTATAACTAAGTTGGTTCAAGTAGAACGTTTGACATGCAGGAGACCCTTCGACCCGTTACCATTGATGAGGGTGGAATAACTTTGACATGTTCCGGACACTTTCAATTGCCCATAATTACATTCCTTGCAGATATACAATGTAACAAGCTTACATCAGTCATGGTTCTTTATCCTCGGCCATGGATGAAGCCCACCAAAAGTGGAGCTTTGTTACAAAGGACTACAGGCCAAGAAGGACACACTGGGCATATCTGCTATAAATTTCAAACCATTAAATATTCATGCCAGAAACCAATGACACTTGCTACTTGAGCATTCAAGTGACATTAGGCATCATTTACAAAGCACTAGCATGCTGCAAAATCTTTGAAAAGTACCTCATGGATTAAAGACATATAGGATCATTGGCATTTATCCCAAAAGTAACCCACCAAATATTATCAAAAAGCTGACTTGGATTACAGATCGTACTGGTTAAAACACCCTGTGAAATTACTCTGTATCACTTGCTGTAATTTAGAAGAAATTAAGAAATACAGGTCATTTCCAACGATCAGTCAGTTGACTGATTTTTGGAAATAAAGAGTGCTATTGACGAAATTGTGTTTCTCGATCAAAAGGTTGTGCAATGTCTTTCACTGTATTCTCGAAAAGCGTAATGTCCACCGAGCTGAAACTTCAACAGGTTAGGTTTTGAACATTCTTCTTTGGATACTGAGTGGTGTTATAATTAGAAATGAACAAATTGCAGGAAAAGTAAATGATCCCATATGCCTTTAAGGATCAGGCACAGTAAAGATTAGCAAATCATGCGTCAGGTAACTTGAAATTTAAGAAATCACTGAATCATGGCAGCTTTCTAATCTCCAACATGGAATACATGAACTAAAGGCACAAATCTAAATGTATCAAAATATGCGTAGCTATTTTTCATTCCTACGTCAAGTAGATTTTTTTTCTTTCTTTTATATTAAAATTGTCTATGTATATGTACATTGTACTGCGTATATACTCTTTATATTTAATCAAGTACAAAGATAAATTCATTACAAAAAGAACATCCGATGGAAAAAAACTTTGGTCACTTTTAATTCAAGATATACTTTTGTAAGTTGTGTTAAAACCAGTTACACATTATTTTGAACACCTGAATGTGACAAGTGCACCGAGTGCTAACATGAAAACTTCTGAAGACTCAAAATAGGAGTACCTTTTTTCTTGAGTGTTACATCTACAGACACGGTCATGTTCTGGTCATTTTTTGCTATTGGAACTTTAACGAATTCAGGCACGTGATCACATTGCCAATTGCGAGGCCCCCTTCAATGGAGAAACCATTGTGCCATCTACTGTACATGTACAAGGCAACTGCTCCATTACAGATTATCTGAACCATAGCTAGCACAACGCTTTCGCCATTGAAGGGGGCCAACGTGACAGAAATAACAGAGTGCCCAAATTGGTGTATATATCGTGTTTGAACTGAATGGCAACAAAACTGGAACATCAAGCCCAGTGTAAACTTACATGTATGATCAGCCAAGTACCTTTAAAAAAGCAATACATGAGAAAAACTAGAAAGCACTCAGAGAGGGCAAACCTCCGCGAAGGCTAAGCAATTCCCCCCCATATTGTCAAAGAAATACTCGCATAAATGGTTAAGAATCCTTTATAAAAAATCCTGGATCCAGACCCAGATCCGGATCACTTCCAAAATCTACTCGATTTGTACTTGTATCAAAGACCACCCCTAAAAACTTTTTCATGCAATTGAGTTATCTTGTTAACAGACAAACCAACCAACCAACAAACTGACCAAATCTGATGAAAACATAACCTCCTTGGCGGAGGTAATATGTTAACCAGTGGTTTACATGTGTGGAGAATGCATTTCTTCATTACAAAATATAAAACTTTCAGTATATCAACTGAATGCATCGTTTTTCTGATACTGTACATGTAAACAAAGTGTATGTAGTATTTTAAAATATAGCTTTATTTAAACCATTTTAAGAACTAAATTCTAGTTAAAAATGCTGAAAAGCTTACAAAAAGAAACAATACTGGATGTCGGGAAGTCATACCGCCCAAAGTAGTCCTTCGTTGCATTTTGTTGTAAAAAGTTTTTTCTTTTAACAACGGAAGTAGGTAAAATGGGGAAAAAGTCTGTCGTCTCATACAGGTACTCTCACAACAAGAATAACTCAAAATTTATTGATGGCAAAGCTTGACCAAGTTGAAATTTTCTCAACTTTTTGGGAGGGCTGAGCAGTCTCTGATGGCACAAATGGGCCTGCATCGTCACAGCAAATGCACCTTGTATTCTAACTAAAGGCATATAGGATCATTTGCATTCACCCCTGAAGTAACCTACCAAACAATGGACTAATAGTGGATTAAAGATCGTACTGGTACTAAACACTCCTTGAAATTATTCCGTCTGACTTGCTGTCATTTAGAATAAATCAAGAAATGTAGGAAATTTCCAGCGATCAGTCAATTGAGTGCTATGGACAAAATCGTGTTTCATGATCAAATTCAAAAGGTCGTGCACGGCTTTTCACTGTTTTCTCAAAAAGTGTCATCTCCACTACGCTGACACATCAACAGCTTAGGTTTTGAACATTCGTCTATGGGTTTTGAGTGGTGTTATTACTGGAAGCAAACAAATAGCATGAAAAGCAAATGAACTTATACGCCTTTAAAAGGGACCAACTGCAGCTTGACATGACAACATTTCTGAGCACAAACACATTCTGTTCAGGAAGTGCTTAAAAAAACACATAGCTTCCCTGTTCCTTTTGGCACTTGTGTTTGCACGAGCACAAAAAAATGCTAAGCAAAATACTCTGCTTTAGCACAGTATCCTGAACTTAGGCTACACCATCGTGCTTACAGAGTCTCAGTACTGTGGGCAGAAGTACAAGTAAAAAATACAATATCTTTAACCAACCTTACACACACTAATAAAAATGGGCTTGCAATCTTGGGGAACATTTGAGGCGCTGCTTTCCTGGAATTGTAGACGCTTGCCCTGAAGTATGTCTCAAAGCCAATGCCATGGGTAAAATGCTTCCACTTAGGTAGTAATATGGAAGTTTCACCTCTTCACAAACTGGACAAAGCAGACTGACCATAATAGCACACGTGTCCAGCGTACACAGTATGGATTTAGAAATACTTTGAAGCAACTTGCGTAGATCACTCACGATACAAAGCCGAGGGAAGGAGATGGACTTAAGTTAACAACAAATCACTGTAGACCTAGCTTGGTCAGAGACATCTGTTTTCGTAGTCGGATCATCTCCCAGTAGATCTCTTGCACTGTTTACAAAAAAACAATCAAACAGACTAACAATGAAATGTGGAAATTTATACAGGGAACTTGGGCCCTTCCATCGTAGAAGAATAATGGATGACTAGGAATGCAAGTTCAGCATGAGTCAAAAAAAGCGGAACCCAAACCCCAAAAATCATATTTCATATTTAAAAAAACATGTAGCACCAAAAATAATAATGACTGGAAAGCCAATTTCATTTACTTTTAGATGAAAAAATGACTGAAATTGGTCAATCCGTTCAGAAAATATCACCATTTAAACACAATGAACCTAAAACCTGTCTCGTCCAAAAAAAAATGCAGGTTCAAGAATCGTCGTCGCAATTGTCTCCAAACATCACCATCAGTTTAAACGTTTAAAATATTCAACAGAATCCCTTTGGAGGACCATCCTTTAAAAAAAGCAGATTTTATAAATCGTACGTTTGCCTAACTAGGGTTGTTAACAAAGATATTATGTACTACAGTTGGTGACAGTTGTTGAAACAAGTATTGTGTGTCATTTTATTTGTTGTTCCAAACAGTCAAAACACACAATGAATTGCTTTTTTGGACGAAACAGGTTTTAGGTTCATTGTGTTTAAATGGTGATATTCTTTAAACGGATTGAGCAATTTCAGTAATGTTTCATCTAAAAGTAGCTTATAACATTGGCTTTCCAGTCATTGTTATTTTTGGTGCAAAATATTTGTTTAAATATGAAATATATTTTATGGCGCTTGGGTTCCGCCTTTTTTTTTTACTCACCCTGTAGATCAAGATAAAGACTATGTCTGATGCATGTTATGTGTGGGAGAGACACAAACCATTATGTTGTCCTTAGGCAGGACGGTTTACCTCAATTGCCTTTTATCACATGTATCCATCTGGTTGATGCATATGGAGAACCAGCAAAAAACAGTGTAAAGCGTACTTAGGCAGAGTTGCAGTAAAGTCATCACAAGTCAACAAAAGAAAATAACAAGTCACTTACAAGTCAGTCTGTGTCAAGAAACTTGATAAGCCGTTCAAATAAAAGGTGACAGAGGTGCCGCTTTTTTCCATTTTTCATCTTCTGCTGCGCATGAACTTATTCGTGCTAAGGGGTTGACCAGCCTCTCGCTCGTACAACAAAAGAAGCCTTGCTAGTGCAAAGTTGAGTTGCTGGAAATGTTTTAATGAACTCTGTTCATCTGTCTCAATTTTTGAGAGACCAAAGGGCCAGCTTCTGTTCCTCTGACTAGTCTTGGGCCAAGACGTTGTTGTGTATATTGGATTCACGATAACCTGCCGCTGCGAGAGGGCTTTATCACGACGAATCGGTATCACCGAACAACCGCTAGCAACGATGTCTTGGGAATTTTGTAAAATCTCCCCCCGAAAAATGGGTGCATGCACTACTTCTGCAGGCAATTGCGGACCATTTTCATAAAATCTAAGAGTTTGGTGTTCGAGTAATTACGAAGTTTTTAGAATGCGCTGCATAGTCACCGAGTTTAAAAAATGTCCTGAATTGAGACTTTTGGGTCCAATTCAAGTAGGTAAGCCCAGTCTTTTTATTGGGGGAGGGGGGTGTTTATACTGGCAGAGTTATTTAGCCAGCTGTTGATCAAATGATCAAATTCTACCATGCATAAGGTGCCCTATAAGCGTACAATGATCACATGTCTGGATTTGTTTACAGAAATCAGCACAATATCTAAAACCATCGGAGAGTCTTGAAGTCTCCCACAAACATTTACTTACAATCACTTTTGACCAGTCCCTGCTTGATGTAGCCCAGGTACGTGTAGAAGTCGCAGACAGCGGTGATTCTGTTCCTGGCCGCGGTGCAGATCTTGATCCAATCCTCTGTGTCGCCTAGCTTGATGCGATAGTGGCAAGCACGCTGCTGGTCTGTTAACGAACACCGTCTTTGGTTTGGTATGAGAAGAAACAAAGACAGAATTATCTACAATGTGTAACAATATTTCAGCTGGCCAACTCAAGCGGACGTCAATTTGAGCCTAGTCATGAGTAGCAAACGATATAAAGACCGCTTAGCCCTTGAGGAAAGATGATGATATTTTTTCTATACAAAGCTGCATAAAATATCCACCCATCCCCATCCCCCATCCAAGGGCGTTGGTGACCTCTAATTTCTTTGTGCTCTCATTGCAAGAAATGCATGAACAATATTTATGGAGAGTCGACGTTCGTATGAAGGCTCCTTAAAGTGAATCCCAATGGAACATCTCCATTACGCAAGGTGATGAAATCGGCGTCAATGTTGTTGAAGCTGCTGGCTACTGTGGGAGGTTTGTAGACTACACACTCCTCCAAGATGTGTTCAAGTGTATGGAGAGAGCCACATGGGCATGTGTATGTCTCAACCAGACCAAAGACCATTATTTCCCCCGGAAGTACCATGTGTTCGCCCAGCCAGTCCGGACGCGGTTCAGCTTGACCCAAGCTCCATGTGAAAGCAACCCGGAGGATTCTTGGTTGCCAAAGAGTGACCAACCCAGAGTGCTTTTACTAGGCTTTGTTTCCTTCACAAATTTCTTTTTTTTTCACCAGTGCCCAGTGACAGCACTGTGGGGATGAGCCAACACAAAATGCCTTCTCAGTAGTAACCTCTGGGTTAAAAGCCACGTCCGAAACAAATGGCTACGGCTAGCATAACACACATCTATGGGAAGTGGCTTCAGCTGCTTCAATAGACAAATGTGTACTTGCAAGCCGTAGCCAAGTAAATTTGGACACAGCCTCAGCACTAGTCTTTGTTGCAAGACTTGATTGGTATATTGTTCCCCTAATCTCTGGCAAGCGCAACCGAGCAAACGTTGAGGTAGAGAGGGGTATCAAGAAGATGCATCAAATCCGGCTTTGGGAAGATTTTGGCACTGGACCCATGAAAATCTGAGCAGCCTCATGCATGTAATAGCTTGATAAGGTGCCCGTGAGGTATATTGGGAAGTTTTCAGGTCGGAGTACCTAAGTTCCAAGACTCGCTTTGATTCACCGCCACAGTGGCTTGACCGCACTTGCCAGGGATTAGGACCAGTCTTGGACGAAAACTACCTCAGTTTCCATTGGGAGACACACCTACCTTGGCAGGGACCCTTTGTCCGGTAGGGGCTCTATGCACAGGCTGAAACTCTCCACGCAGCTCTGCAGCGTCTCAGACAGCTGCTGGTGAGGGAAGTTGAGACACGGAAAGACATCCTCGGCAAAAATGCGGGACATGAAGGGATCGTCCCGAAGGAAGGTGGGATGCTCCTTCCAGGCCTGGAACTCACGCAGGAGAACAGGGTCCGCCTGAAAGAAATGGGGGGAAAAAAAAGACATTTTGAAGACAATTAAGGAGACTGACTGGTATTTACTGAGACACTTTAGATGACAATGCTTTGACCCAAAATGGACACAAGCCCAGCCCACCTTTTGTTTTTGTGCATTTCTCACAGAGGTTTGTGACTGAGTTTGACTGAGCTACCTTGGTCACGTCAGTGTTTCCCCTGCCCATTCAAACTTGAGGCGGTCCACCTCGCTACTTTCAGTGACCACCTTGCTCAACTTTTGCCAAAATCACCACCTCGCTGTAATTTAGTGTGAAGATTTGCAATAAAGGGAAGTTTATAATAAATCGAACAATGTTCATTTTGTGTGATTTATGAGCGTTTTCCTTGACCTCTATGTATCAAGAACTCACAATTTGGATGTAAAGATGGAATCATCGGGTATTTTTGTGAGCGCTGCATTCTTTTCAGTTTGCAGACTGCATAAATTTTGTTTCAATCATCAATTTGAATTTTACCACCTCGCTCATTTCATTAGTCAGGGGAAACACTGCGGTCACATGACCAAAAGTCATCATCCAATTGCTCAATCTGAATTTTCCAATTTTGTTGTACCATTATGGGAAAACTTTTAGTATTCATTTCGAAAATTGGGGAAGTTCAAGTGCTTAAAAAAATTCCGCTCTTTACTCCCTGGATCTTCTTCTGGGTTCCTTACCTCGCCTCTCTTGGGACTCTCCGGCTCCGGCGACGCCGCTTGAACCCCATTGGTCGGCTGTGCTGCCAGCTCCATGCTGATTGGTCCCTGCAGGCTGTGGTTTCTATGGTGACTCAGGACGTTGGCTGAGAGGCCACTCTTGGATCGCTTGGACAGGATGCTGCGCTTCTTGGGGTTGTCCGCCTGGGGGTTGGGCTTGCTGGGGGTGGAGGTCAGGACCAGTATCTTCAGGGCTTGCACTTCAGCCTGGAGCACATCGATCTGTGCAAATGCAGCAACAACAGCAGCAACAACCAAAATCATGCATGAGATGAGTGTTAAAATCTCTTGAAGCTGTCAAGGTGTGACGAGGATTATTTGAACAAAAGAAAGACAACATGATGGTTGTGTTCAAGTTAACCCTAATAGGGCCGGGGGGGGGGGGGCGGAATCCGCACCCCCTCAACTTTTTCAGCAAAAGCCTTAAAAAAAATTTTGGCAACCCGAGCTGTTATGACTTTTTAGCCGTGAAAACTGTATTTTCCTATATACGTCGTGTACACAGAGCAGAATTGCCATTCATACATATGAATAATTAATTAGCCACAACTCCGAAACCCTTTGACCTATAGTAATGAAATTTCTTGGGTACATGTATGTTCATGATGAGTTGCTCTATGCATGTACTGAGTTATTCTTTGTCACTCGAATGCGGAGATCTTAGGGGTGGCGCAGAATCCCCCCGGCTGAGAGATGGTCAAAGTAAACCGGCCCTTTTAGGCTTAAGTAGCAGCACCGATATGGGATAATGTTACTAACAGAAGAGATTCACAGCAGTGTGCTAGCCACAAAACTTTCTCTCAATTCACTTGTAGACTTTTTTACCTTTACCAGGATGTTTTGTCAATTTGAGGGGAAATATGGAGCCCAAGGTAAAACCAATGGCAAATTCTATCAAGACGGGACTTTAAACTTCCAGCAGTTGAATCTTAAATGGCTGCCAATCAGTGAGTGAAACTACATCGAGACCAACTGGAACTCTCAGTGCAAATACACACAGTAAACAAGACAATTTTGTGTGAAGGGAAAAGGTTGATATTTTCCCACCATGAGGCAAATTCTTATTTGCTTTGTACACAAACCATAATGTTGACGGAAATAGTGTACATTTTAGCTGTGCTTACCTTCCCTGTGGCCTCCTTCAGTTTCTTCTCTGCTTTGGCCCTCTTCACGTTGGACTCGTTGACCATTATGTGTGCTTCCTGTAAAATGAAACATAAAAATTACAGGTACATTGTACATGCGGAAGTACACAGACAACAATTTCCAACCATGTGTACACAAAACCTGAAAGTATCAACCTGTTATAGAGTTTGTTTTTCAAGCCAAAAATGTAAACAGAAAGTCACAAACTTGCAAATTGCTAAAACTTCTATAAATTTGAATGTCAGTCTTTTGTTTACCCTATTTGCATTTCCTTGTCTGTGGTACATGTACGTGTAAGAATACTAAAATGGATAAAGTGTGTGTATGTAACTTGAGAATTTTGTTTTCAAATAAACACAGGTGTGGCTTAAAACTGTGTTGACACTGCACAGTACTCTGCGAAAACCTTTAGTTTTGAAATAGTATTTACATGTATGAGGTTTGGAAAAAGTTAAAATTTTCAACTAATTTTGTATTGAAATAGAAATACATTTTTATTGTATTTAGATTAATTTAACAGTTATCTTTTAAAATCAAGCAGAATCTGTGGGTGAGGTGTCATAACACAAATACTGACTGCTTGAACCAGAGTTGTAATGACTCGAGTCACTGACTCGATTCGAGTCCGACTCGAGTCACAATTTTTGGTGACTCGACTCGAGTCCCTAAGGGTAAATGACTCGACTCGACTCGAGTCACTGTGAGCAAATGACTCGACTCGACTGGAGTCCCTCATCAGAATGACTCGACTTGACTGGAGGAAGGCTAATAAGACTTGAGTCCCAAAAGTGAAAGCGAAAAATATTTGCAATGACTTACGCCGGTGTCGGTCTTTGTTCACGTCACGTTTAATGTTCGCGAATATTGTATACATTTACATACGTGGTTTGATCAGTGTCCCCATTAGTTGAATGACAATCAGCTGGCACCCCCTTTTTATTTTCATTAATTAAGAGTCAAATGTGGTGTTGCCACATGTAGTAGCCCAAATGTAATATTTAAAAAATGACTTTCTCTTTTGTGTGTTTTTGTACTATATAGTGCTCAAATATTTGTGACTCGAATTGACTCGAGCTAAATATTGACTCGACTCGACTCGACTCGACTCGACTCGACTACACACTGTGACTCGCCTCGACTTGACTCGACCTTCTTGACCTAATGACTCGACTCGACTCGAGTCACTTCTTTAAAATGACTTGACTCGACTCGAGTCACAAAATTCAGTGACTCGTTAAAACTCTGGCTTGAACTCGTGTTACAGTAAAACTAGCCTCTCGGTGATCCATGCATCATTCTATTTTTCCGAGGCGAATGCTTCACAGATCACCTCAAGAGGCTAGTTTTACTATACCACTCGAAGCAGGCAATATATATTTTAAAGATAAAATAGGCTACAAAGTTGAAATATAAGTTTTTAAAGGTTTTATAGATTTTCAAGGTTTGACTGTGAGGCCTGGCTCTAATGCCAAATTTCTAGCAGCAGCTAAGCGGAAAAAAACTACTTAGCAAATTAGACTGTTAAGCAACTGTCAGCAGACAACCAGTCACCACCTGCATACAATGAGTGACATGTTGGCTGGTAACCCATATACGCTAAGCAAAATGTTTCTCACGCTTAGCAAACTTGTGTTTTACCTCAAATAATCTGGCAGTCAGCTCAGTAATCTCCTGGTCCATCTCCTCCCGTACCCTGGTCAGTTTGGACACCTGCTCATCCTTTAACTCCAGTGCCTGGGAAAACAAATCAGTGATAAAAAATCATAAAAATGAAGCGGCCATGATGGTAAATGGGCGGAAAGGCCAAAAAGAAATAATACTTCTGCTTCCGATTACATGGCATTCTAAAATAGGGTAGGTAGGTAGGGAATTTTTTTTTTTTTTTTTGGCCAATTTGTTTTGTGTACAATCATATGGAGGCGTCTGCGTGTAGTCAAGGGTAAACCTTTCTTATAAATCTTATCCATCTTATAAAAGGGTAAACCTTAGAAATTGATTGTTTGGGGTGTTTTTTCCTCATTTTGCCCGTAAAAAAGATAGGGTAGGGGCTGTCAGAATAGGGTAGGTAGGGAAACCAAAAGCAGAACTATTATTTTTTTTTTGCCTAATAAGTTTGTCCGATCTCCAGATCAACCAGAAAAGCTTGACACACCTCCCAATTTTTCCCACGATTTGACTTCCAAATTGGCTTATGCTAGATCCTGTGATGCTAGGGAACAATCATGGGAATAGCTTTAAATAGCTTTAATAGGTTTGTTATAAATTATGCATTATGGTGGGCCAAACCTTTCCCAGTGTTGAAGCACTCTGCACTCGTGAAGTTCTCGAACTCGTACTCAAATTCTTTTCTAGAATACTCATACCCACACTCTTACTCGAATATCAAAATACTCGAACTCAAATTCACGGTACTTGGAAGAAGCAAAGTACTTGGACTTGAATATTCAATATCGTACTCTTATCATCAGAGTATACTTGTACTCCTTTATAAGGACTTGGGGGAAAATCGAGTGATTTAGTTTTGCATTAAAAAACACTCCTGACTTGGAGATGCACATGCTCCGTTTTAGCGACACTTAATATATGTAGTACTGGGCTGTAGAGAGCATCAAGTTCCTTTGTGTCGGTCTTTGCACTGACTACATACTTCATCTTTATGTACAATGTGCCACCGGCGTCTGCGTGGGATCTCGTTACTCAAGATTTTAATTGTTTTTACTTGAATACTCCACAAAGTACTCGTACTCATACTTGGAGGTCCAAGTTCTCAAACTCGGTTTCACAAAACTTGTACTCGAACTGGGATGTGAGTGGTACTCGATAGCGTGCTACTCGTTAGTGCTTTGTACTCGGATAAAAATACTCGACTACAACACTGAACTTTCCACTGTCCATGGACAGCCGTTTAAAAATTGAACAATGGTGGGCAAATCTGTTGGCTTTTTGCTCCTTCTAGTAATTATGATCTCTTTTTGGAAGATGGAGAGGCGCTGTCCATGAAATCTTGGGGAGGTTCTTACGTTTCAATTTCAACACTACTGTAATCCCTTGGCCCAATGCTTAGCATAATGCAGAACACAAATAGCAATTTCTGTACCACTTTTGCTTTGGTGAGTTCTTCATGCAGTCTGTCTGTGATGCTGGCACGGTGGCCTTTGCTGTTGAGACGTGATCGGAACTCCCCAGCAAGGTCTTGCAAATCGGAATCCGTGTCTTGGTCACTATGGAAGTAAACAAAAAATATCAAGAATAAATCAAGAACAAAGGCAGTACCTATTTGAAACTTTGTATTTTAAAGCCAAATCTTCTCTGAGTGATCCCCGTTTGGTATTTCCCAGGTTCGCAGCATAAAATATGTTGCTAGCATCTTGACTATGAGCATAATCCCTGGCTACAGGGCATAGGTTAAACCGCCAATATTGGGCGGGATAGCTCAGTTGGTAGCGCACCGGAATGGCATTACGGAGGTCGCAGGTTCAAACCCACTCCAGTCAATATCTGTGTTCAACTTTTAATATTATTGTGAAATTTCAGTGGTTGAGGCATGTTCATGCGTCATATTTCAGCGGTTCCTGTATGACAACCTGAGTATCGATACATCACTTTATGCACCCTGTGTACATCACTACGGTTGTTCTCTTTTGAGTATTTTCGTCCCCGGCTGATTTTGCACAACACAGCCAGAATATTGTAGGTAATGTACCACAGGGAATGAATGTGTCAACGCAGAACACGCAGACCCACGTGCCTGTAACGCAAACACACATACCAATGACCAAAGCATTGGACTTCAGAAGTTACTTCTGATGAATAATGACTTATAATGCAATTGTTACTTCTTAAAGACTCGAAACGTTTACAAACAATTAGGCGGCGTCCTAATTGTGCAATGTTCAGCCGTAGCCAAGTAATTAGGACACTGCCTCATACTACCTTGGGAGCAAATGGCACTCTCGGCTTCAACCCAGGTGCCATTTGCAACCCTAGGTCATACAAAACACCATGGACTACATCACGGCAAACAAAAACTGCTCAATTCACACACACAGTTCACCAATACTGAAATTTGTATTCTTGTGGAGACATTTCTTTGTTCTCGTGTAGTAAAGTTTTCGAGTTTGAAAACGAAGTTTCACAATGCTCTTATTTTAACCACAATTAATTTTCTTGGCTGAAATTCGGACTTAATATCCCTTTTCTAAAACTCTTCCATTAGGCCAAAAAAAAAAAATATTCGGTCTCTGGTCAGACCAAAGTTCCGGAATTGACGCGGCCACGCGACTTTTTTTTTTTTTTTTTTCTTCCAGCTTGGATTATACAGACAAGGTGGGGTACTATTTTGCTTTTTGGTGTCCTCGTGTACATTGGTGTCCTCCATAATTTGCCTTGGTGCTTTCGATCATTTGCCTTGGTGCAATTTCTCATTCCTTGGTGCTCTTTGGTAAAAAAAAATTGAGCAGGTGCGGAAATAGAGGGCGCTGTTGGAGCTACCGCGGAACATTTCGGAAAAAAAAAGATCGACGCACATGATTAAAATCGACGCGCGCGCTGACCAGAGACCGACTTATTTTTTTTTTTGGCCTTAGCGACGATCAACCCACCTTGAAAATTCCTAGTTTTTGAGTAAAATCCATATGTCTATTTTGTGAAAATCTTGTGGAGACGTATTCATCTATAGAAATTGCCCTATGGAGACGTATACAATCTTTTGTTCCCTATTGTGTGCACGTCTCCAGAGGGCACGGTGTATCAGTTCACTGTGTTTGCTACAATGTATTTATTATTACTTTTTCCCAATCTTGATGTTCACATCAACCGCTTACCTCTCCGTCTTCTCAGGCTCCAGCACCTGCCCCTCGGTCTCAGGCCGGTCCCCGTACAACCCATCCGGGATATCAAGCCCGTAATCCTTGTCCTCAAAGCAGTGTCGACTATCCAACAGGTTGGAGTCACTGCTGGAACGCCCAAAGGGTTGGGGCAAGTCTAGCGATACTTTGGGTACGACAAGTGTTGTCATCGTGTGTTATGGAGGAGGGGGGGGGGCAGTTGATGTACAAGTAAGATATTAAAAAGGGGGGGGGGAGAAGGAGAAGTACTGAGATGAGAAGAAGTTGAAGAATTAGATGAAGACAATTCTAGACACAGAAAACAGCAAGACAAAGTGAATACAAAGAAGTGGAGACATGCAACGATACTAGAAGGATCACTGATGGCAGTGAAACGTCAAGTTAAATTGGGAAGTCATCTCTAAGAATCTGGCTCAGACGTGGCTGACATTTATGTGGACCTGGGGTTGGGTTGGCTTAAGCACTGACGAGTAACAGCAAATAGCAATATCCATGAATGGCTACGTGCGTTGGCTGCCTGCTTGGGTTATGGTGTTCTTCGACGCCACACTGCACTGGATTCTCATTGCTCAATCTGCTTTGCGAAGCATGAACACTGGGTCTGACCTGTAAAAAAACAAAGGAGAGATATGGAGCAAATGAAACAACAGGCAGAGAATAAGATGACATCAGTTAAGTCTGTCCGAAGCTAACATGGATGTAGCTCATCAAGCCGTAATACCGGTAGCATGAAACAACTGTGAAGCAAGTCCATCACGGTAGAAGGGAAACATTATCCATACTCCTTGGTGCAGAGAGGCAAGAAAAGGTTAAGTGGCTTGCCCAAGGACACAACATAATGGCAAATGCAGGATTGGAACCCCTGAACTTCTGATTGTGGGTCACAAACACTAACCACAAGGCCATACCGGTACTTCTATTAGATCTTTAAAATATCCTATTTTTTACTCGCACACTGTAAATACCACACACAATAGAGAAAGGACACACTGCTAATCTCTCAGCCAGAAGCACAATGCCATAGCACTTACCTGCTGGAAGAAGCTTACAAGTAGGTTGTAAATGCACAAATTTTAAAGCCACTATCTCGGCAATAGAGGTAGTCACTTTACATGTAGATGGTGTACATGTGTGGTACTATCAAGCATGCAAAGCCCCAAAGCGCGTTTGCCCAACTGATTAAAAATAAACTCCTTGGAAAGCCTTTCTGTCAACACTGTAAGGCTGTGACCTGTTAATTACGGGCAACCAATTGTACTGCATCTGAATGCCTATTATATCATGCCTAGATCTACAGACAGCAAAAAAATTGTACACTAGTTCGTAGATACTAGACTATTAGAGCAGCACAATCTGGATAACACTGTTTATCATTTGTTTATTCTGACAAGAAGCAGGTATGAAGCGCTATAAACTGGAAGCAAAGGTCTGTTTGCTTTATGGGAAACTATTACCCAATGTGTCAGCTTATATATACCAACCAGTGACTCACTGTAGGAGTTCAAACTTCAAAGATTGCCCTGGAAATGTGCATGCAGTCATGGCAGTGCATACACGTCCTGTCAAAATATGGGAGTTTTGTTGCCAAGGATATAGTGGGTGTGGTGCAAAACTTGGTGGAGGTTCACAGAATGAGTTGTGAATCATTTGTAACTTTGAAGACTTTCGGGTCATTTTATAAATTTTGGGTCCAAAGTGTGGCATCTTTCCTGTCCCGGTTACCTCGGTGCATTGTAATTTGCCATTCAAGTGTCATTAAGAATGACTTAAGCTTTTTTATTTGAAATATTTGTTGGCTCTGGTAGTTTGCTGCTCTTAATCACTCTTTGACGACAACTTTATTATAGGAGAACATCAGAATTATAGATGTCATGTGTAACAGGGACAGGAAAAAAGTGGACCCCAAATTTATTTCTTACATTTACATGAGCCACATTCACATGTTCAGCTTTACAAGTACAGTAAGCTTAAAATGAGTTGCATATCATTTTCAGAAGTTTGTGAATTTTGTTTTACTCTCAAATCGCAGGCAAAACTATCCAAAATTAAATTTAGATTTTCCCTGAAACAAAAATTGTGTGAAAAAGGAAATACTGTGACTACATGCACATATGGCCAAAATAAATAATAGTTCTGCTTCCGGTTTCCCTACCTACCCTATTCTGACAGACCCTACCCTAATTTTTTTTATGGGAAAAATGAAGAAAAATCACCCAAAACCATCCATTTCTACCTTTTACCCTTGACTACACGCAGACGCCTCCATATGATTGTACACACAAAAAATTGGCCAAAAAAAAACAAAAAACATTCCCTACCTACCTACCGTATTTTCAAATGCCATGTAATGGAAAACAGAACTGGGTTTTTTTGGCCTAAATGTGACCTGTTCTGTCAAAAGCAGACACTTCTGGGCAGAGATTGAAATTGAGATAGGGCTTAAAAAACGCTGTGGGGGTGATTTTTTTTTTCGATTTTCAAATTTGTGCATATTTGTAATCCTGAACATGTCTAAAATATACTATAAAAGTTTGAAACCCTAAGTTGAACTCTAAATGTAGTATTTTTGACGAATTGTTAAGATATATCAGTTAAAGAAATTACTGTTTTGTGACGTTCGTGGCCATTTTCTCCATTTTCTACTTTTCAACACAATGAACTTCAACATAGCATAACTCTGCCCAGGAATGACCGGATTAAAAAATTAAACCACCTATAGGAAAAAGAACATATTTTAACAATATGCAAAAAACTCATTTTTGACCATATGCCCAGAAAAGTCTGATTTGACAGAACAGGTCACAAATTTGCTCTGCTTTGGGGAAACCACATGAAAGCACAATCCAGACCAATGCAAGGGATAGGATTAAATTACATGTACCGGTAGTGCTGAGTGAGCTATACATGTAAGCAGGTACAGAAGTTTGGAAGCATTGGACAACCCTATTTTCATTGACCCCATAGCTAACAAAACCTACAGCTGTTATCTTGATGCACAATAGAGGTGTATACAAAGCCCTTGGGTAATACTTATCATAACAAGTACAATCATGCAAACTGAAAAAAAAAGAATCACACCGGATCACCAACCATGTATCAACTCTTCTGGACTGAGTCGCTGAAATAACAATTAACATTGGTGAAGGTCGAAAACTAAATTTTAGAAGAAAACAACATAGAGTACCGGTACCTATGTACACACTATGGCCTGCACATTGTTGCAGATATAAAACCTTTAACACATCCTATTTCAATGACCCCTGTGCTACCAAAACCTACAGCTGTTATCTTCATGGACAATAGGGGTGTATATATACAAAGCCCTTAGGTAATAGTTATCATAACAAGCACAATCATGCAAACTGAAAAAAAAGAATCACAAAGGCCAAAAAAAAAAAGTCTCCGGTTTCTGGTATGCGCGCGCGTCGCCGTAGCCATGCGCGTCGGCAAAATGAAAAAGTTTTTTTTTCAATGAAAGATGATGTCTCAAAACCGCCAAACTCACTGGTTTGACTGGAATTCTGCTGCTGCGTAATTTCAACGTGTTTTTAGATGGGGTTATGATCGAGAATAAGCTTTATGTGGCCTCTCTGGACTCCCATATATTTGCACTAAGTTTAGTCGGGCACCATTTGCAGTCATCAGCCGACATTTGAAGCAAATTTGAAGCAAAAAAGTCGGGTAAAAAAAAAAAAAAAGCCGCGTCGCCGCACCACTTTTTGGACAAGCTCCATACCAGAAACCGGAGACTTTTTTTTTTTGGCCAAATAGGCCTATATCACAATAAATTATCACTAACCATGCACCAACTCTTCTGGACCGAGTCGCAAAAATAACAATTAGGGTAACAATTGGTGTTCGATTAGGTTGAAAACTAAATTTTGGAAGAAAACATACAGTTTGTAGGGTATACGCACTATGGGGTGCACATTGTTGCAGATGTAACACGTACATCCTCTGAATGGCATGAACATTGAGAGGAAGGAAGTTCAGCCCTAGAAAGGAAGTTACATAAATTGTTTTATTTCGGACTTATCTGCACCCTGCACGGAAAGGTTCATGTGCAGGCCAATCTCACGTCTTGTGTATTACTCCTGTCAAGGTCAATATATGTGAACACTGTACAAAAACATGAGCAAGCAAGGCTTCCTATAGTATAAATCTCACAAAATGGAAACTGTTAATTCATTGAGCTACAGAGCTACAGGTAAAAGGTAAAGGGGACGAACCTGTATTCACAGGAACGGAGTGCCCATCTCTCTTTCATTAGCGATTGGGCCAGACTCGTATGCTGCTGTGGGGGGATCGCCACACCACCTCCACAGCGAGTCTGTTACCTTCCCAGCATTGAATAATGCCGGTACCCATTTAACACCTGGGTTGAGAGGAGTAATTGAGGTAAAGTGCCTTGCTCAAGGGCACAACATGCATGTCCACGGTGGAGCTCGAACCCACAACCTCACGATCACGAATCCTGTGCTCCACCGCTAGACCACACGTGCCCACACAGAGCTACATGTATAGTATAAAACATACACATGGACAGGTACACATGCGGTAATATCTAGCACCCCACCCCTGGCTTGCCCCTTCCACTAACTATATTGACAATTACGCTGAGTTTCACATAAACGTACATTGTACATGTAGCTGAATATGTCCTCGACCCTCGCACAATCTCTGCTGGAAACGCTGTCATGTAAGCTAAACGCTAAAGACAACTAAGCGAGACTGATAGGATGAGTCAAAATAGGATCGTGTACAACACAAGGTCTGATTCTTTATGTGACTTTAGCAGTTGTATTTAGTTATCAGAGTGTGGCTTATCCAGATTTCACTTTACAAACGATACAAAATGTCAGTCGACTCCACCCATCCACCCAAAGCGCGGCATCCCGCTAGTTTTGTACATATGCCTACTGCACATAAAATTGGTCATAAAGTTTAGGGCCAAGCATGGGTCCAAGCATGGAGGAAGGAACACACCAATATTGCCAGTAGTCACCAAGGTCAAACCTTCATGTTGTAAACTGTTTGTACTATACAGCAGGACATGTAATTTTATCTTGAGTATCCATCACCATCACCAATACCTGTCTGTAGTGTAAGCTCACAGAAATTACGGTATATACCCCCCAAAACGACGAAAGCAACACTGTGAAGAAACATTTCTATAGGCCTAAACACGTAATTACAGGCATATTGGACAGTCACACGCATAATATAATGCACATTGTGCTCGATCCTTTGTGGATGCATAACCATACTGTACATTAAAAAAAAAACATGTACCACATTGTACAGTACATGTACAATGTCCTTGGCTATAAAGGTATGACATGCTGTGTGATTTTACATGCTCACTGTGTGCATGTCTTGGTGACTATACATACATGTACATGAATCAATAAAAGTTTCTTGTTTTCCTCCCTGTGCACTGTTGTTGTAGTCTTGACCCCTTTTTCACCCTGTCAGATTTGTCAGTCACCTTGTCCCTCCCAATGCACCTGTTTCTATTATTCCCAACAAAAGGTGGTATGTACCTAGCAAGCCTTACAAGAAGGTGGCACATGAATACACATGTTCAATCAATGAGACCCTGCTAACCTGGCCTTGAGAATACCAATAGGTGGCACAGGGATATACATGTACCGATACAGGGTGAGTCAAAAAAAGCGGAACCCAAACCCCAAAATTTATTTCATATTTAAACAAACATGTAGCACCAAAAAAAATAATGACTGGAAAGCCAATTCCATAAACTACTTTTAGATGAAAAAAAATTACTGAAATTGCTCAATCCATTCAAAGTATATCACCATTTCAACGCAATGACCCTAAAACCTCTTTCGTCCAAAAATTGCGATTTCAAGAATCGTCATCACAATTGTCTTCAAACATCACCAGTGATGTTTAAAACCTCAGTTTTAAAAGTTAAAAATATTCAACAAAGTCCTTTTGAAGGCCCGTCTTTTTAAAAAAAGTTGATTTTATAAATCGTACTGTTTGCCTTTAAAGCATCGTTGTTAATAAAGATATTGTGTACTACAGTTGTTGACAGTTGTTGAAACAAGTATTCTGCGTCATTTTCTTTGTTGTTCCAAACAGTCAAAACACACAATAAATTGCTTTTTTTGGACGAAACAGGTTTTAGAGTCATTGCCTTTAAATGATATTCTTTGAACAGATTGAGCAATTTCAGTAATTTTTTTCATCTAAAAGTAGTTTATGAAATTGGCTTTCCAGTCATTATTATGTTTGGTGCTACATATTTTTTTTAAATATGAAATATATTTTGGGGGGTTTGGGTTCTGCTTTTTGTACTCACCCTGTACACTGCTCATCTGTTGAACAGCTCCGGTACCTGTACATGTATTACAGCTGCCGACATTACTATTGTTAATTTCCTTTGAAGGAAACTTCCTGCAGTAGTTTTCCTCATAAACATCATATTTTCTGAATTGGGAACTCACATCACAATGGTTTGGAATTCGAAAAAAAGTTTCCTTCTTCAGTGTTGGATATGAAAATGCCTAAAGCATACATCTCAGTTTCAATACAGACACAGTAGTGACGGCTGATGTAATTAATACAAAACATTGTGCTCTTTTCCACAACTGGTTATTGAGTTGTGTTTGCATTTCAGATGTGACTCAACAATTGATATTTTTTGAAAGAAAAAGAAAGCAGTTACATGTAATTCACTGTTTACTGAGTTTTTGTTCATTTATTCCCACATTAAATCCCATTCCCACACAAACTGAAAGTGATCATGAAATAGCACAGTTATGTGTGCTATAGAATGCAGAATGTCGAGCCCATACAATTGTCAATCTGAAATACTGAATCCTATATTCACATGTAAATATCTGTAATGTCTTCAATCTGGATGGTGAATGGTAATACACGCGTAGGTGTGTAAACACATTAAATCTTGAATAACTTTTTACTGATATTTCCGGTACTGTCCCTCAGACACTGTCAGACTGAGACCGTGCGTGCAGGAAAACATGAAAAACAAATTCAGGCCAACGTTACTCACTCTTTAGCCAACAAAATTCTCCAAATTTTTTTATGAAGCCAAGACAAGGTCCTCAGTATTTCACCAGCCAAGTTGGAAGTCTCAAATCAATTTTTAAATTGGACTTTTCTTCAAATTTTTGCACCTGAGACGCAGTGAAGCCAAGTGATTTCAATTTGTCCTACATGTCCAACTGTTTGAAAAGATTGACCTTCAGTGGTCTGGTGGCAGACCGTGGAGAAACCATAGAATTAGAAAAAGAGATCGCATCAGATGTTACAAATTGAGGAAAAACTCAGATCTGCACTACATGTGCATGCAAAATGTGCTCTAAAAACACATTTTTACTACAAAATTTTCGCATGTCCACTGTTTCCTGGATTCCTCTTGGTTGAAATCACAAGGTGAGGTGAAAATTTGGATGTTTGGCGGCAGGTAAGTGGTGATCGGTTAGCCAAATTTTCCCCAAATTGAATGGGAAATTTCACTTGTCATCCGATTTCATATTTAAAGTAGGCACCTAAAACTTTAGTACCTCGATCTTAATCATCGATCCTCAGGTGGCGTATCTAGTATTAAATTTTGAGGTAAATCTGATGTTTTTGTTGGGCAATGTTGGGTTTTTGGGTCAACGGCAGAATTGTGTCGCGCGACATTCTCTCATCATTTCTGGAGAATCGCCACCAAAATCATCGAACAATTTCATATTTTTGTCGGAAATTCTTTTTGTCTTTCTGTTCTGCTGATGAAGTCGATTAGGCCCTAGGCATGCATGGTTCGGCCGCCGCCATCTTTGTCATGTGGTGGCGACTCCCGATCTCGAAAGGTCATGGCGCCCGGCTGTATTTTGCATAAATTAATATGTATTAGTCATTGCGCGTGTATTGAATATGCATGTACAGGCGCATAATGTTTTGAGGTTAAGGAACTCTACACGTGCAGAGTTCAAGCCCGCGATCAAAACGCGTGACGTCATTATGAATTATGCATATGTCACGACCTCTCACACGTACACCCGATTGCGAAGCGCCACCACTGACAAAGATGGCGGCGGCCGAACCATGCATGCTATAACGTTGTCGGGATATTGTCCAGTTTGTGAAGAAGCCATACATGGACACATTTACGATTTCGGTACGTTTGACCGTTATTTATGAAACACCAGAATCTCACGAGCACGATGGTATATGTGAAAGGCTTCTGTCTTATGTATTTCGGAAGATATTTGGAGCCAAACTTTCTCGGATTTCGGCAGTCGACACTTGGTGTTAACGGCATGCGCCGGGGCATGGCGGTAATGGCGACAGTAACAAGACAGATTTTAAAAGAGAGCCATATACCGCCATGTTTGTAGGGCTAGCCCTAGGCCTAAAGTATTTGCTTCATGAATGTCTGCTACATCGTAAGTATGAATCTGGGTTGGGATAATATAGGGAAAATGGCACGTTTTTGTGTAATGCACTGGGGATATACGGTCCGGGATGTCGGGCCTCTTAAATTACATTGTAATACATGTACTACTTACTCTGTTTACTAGGCCTACCCCGTTTTTAACGTGACGTGCCTCCAGCACTAACATGTCTAATGCGATGAGCTGGAGTTAGGACTCAAGCTACTGGTACTTTGTGGTAGTTTAATGTGTCAAACCTCACATTGATCATCGATGTTCCACACGGATAGTATGCCTTCTTGGTAACCGGTATAACGAGGATCATACAACAATGACCATTTCCTAGGAACTTAGAAACGCCACATCAGATATCATCACTGTCATGACTGTGTCACCCTGTCAACGAATGTCGGTAGAGGAAGTAATACTGTCTGTCGGATCACGTACATGTACGTACGTACGTACGTAGATAAAAAGCAAAGCCAGCTGGCAAGTCTAGTCAGATACCCTTCAGCATATTGAATGGCACGTGCCCAATTGACGTCTGGGCAAGGACTTGGCAGAATACGACAGAGGGCGCACTTCCAATCTTTTTTCACAAGACGACCACGTCTCCGCCCCTTGTCGATGCCGTCACTAAAAATCGCAAGTTGTATCGCTTGTCACGCTACGGACTCGATGGCTAAACCTTCGGCTTGCAAAATACCACAAGTTCTTTATAGCGTGTGTTTCGTAAATACACTAGCTCTCTGCAGGGGCGGCGGAACTGGGGGTGGGGTGGGGTGGGACTTGCCCCCAGCTTTTCCCAGGCCAACAAAAGTGCCCCTCTCTCGCGATTATGTGCCCGAGGCCGGCCTCGAGATGAAAACAAAACTGCCCCTCAAAGGCGCACACATGACAGCATAATACGCGCTACAAATAAAATGGTCTCATCTCAGTCTCTTGTAATGGAAAACTGCCCCTCAAAAACACAAGTGCCTTTCTCGCATTAACAAGATTGTGCACCTTCTCGAGATGGAAAACTAGAAGCACAAATACCGCTCTCGCAATAATAAAATTGTGCCCCTCCTCGAGAGGGAACATTTTTCATCAAAAACAATATAGTGCTCCTCTCGCGATAACTTCTCGAGATGGAAAACTGCACCTCGAAAGCACAATTTTATTAGTGCCCCGCTCGCAACATTAAAATTGTGCCCCATTCATGGAAAACTGGCCTTTAAAAATAATAGTGCTCCTCCTCACGCGAATAAAATTGTCACTGAGCTAGCCATCAAAAGCAAGGGTGCCCCTCTCGCGATAATGAAAATTGTCTCTTTTTTAGTGACGTCAAAAAATGCACCACCATCGTACACCACCATCTTTTCCTAAAACAATTTGAAAGTGGTCAGAAATTGCCTCAGATCGCACCACAGGGCATAAAATCATTTTTTTTTTCGGGGCCCTTAAGCGGGCCCAGAACCCGACGACGTGAATTTTTGGACCCACTTTTTGGGGGTAAACATTCCCCCCCCCCCTCCACCCCAAATTGTGTTTTGGATCCGCCATTGGGAATGCCGAAGGGCTCTAACTTTCGCACCGACGGAAGGAGCCATTTTCTGGATAAGTGCCTCTTTTTGGTGTTGCCCCCAGTTTGAAAAGCGTTCCGCCGCCCCTGGCTCTCTTAAAAAAGGCCCTGATGGTCAGACTATCCCGGAAACTGGGTTCTATTTTAGACCAATATATTTTCAGGGTAACAAATGACACATTTCACGGCCAAAATGACATTTTTGCAGGGGAAAAAATCAGGAGAATTGTAACTTTGACCCGGAAGAGTGTCATTTTATTGACCATGAAAAGAGATCCCAAAGTAGTATTGATATTGCCATAAGTACTAATTAAATTTCAGCTGAATTCGGCTAAACTAGACTAAAGGGACAATATTTTCCCTTAAAAGTAGGCAAAGCGCCCAAAACGGTGACCTTGAGTATAAGTTTAGTGTTGTAGCTTGATGGATGATGACTTGCCTTAAGTTGTTGATGAATTCAATGGTTAATAAAAGGCTAAAGCGCCCTCTTGTGGTGATGACACCGCACCCAACTGTCAATAACACAATTTCGGAAATATCCTTATAAGACCCCAAAAAACACCCAGTTCCTGGAAGGAACTCAGTGAAGCCTACCTCAACTTAGATTCTAGTTCGAGGAAAAAAAGTGTCGAACTGACTTAAATAATGATTCCACGTCAGTCCGGAAATTGACTCAAGTTTATACTGTCTCTATATACTCTCAACGGCCGTACCCTTCGACGAAAGATGAATGCATGGCGTCAACACTTGAACTTAATACGGCCGCCCGCTCCGATCTACCATGCAGCAGCTAACAGTGACGTCAAAATAACTTCTGCCCACACTGTCTATATCTACGCATGTTTAAACTGGCTCAGACTCCATGAGCACTCTCATAGTCAGTCATCAGGTAGGTCACATTATGATTTCCAATATTACAGGCTGTCGAGTGTCAGTATTCCCTGAAATCAGATCTTCAGAAAAGATGAAAGATTTCGGAAAACTCACTCGATGAACGCACTCTAGTGACTGTGTGTCCTTTATTACGGATTATTGTACACGTCGCGGATGACCGGGAATGTTCTCGGTTAATTGCTCGAATTACCACGCATTCATGACGTCGGACTCCGGATGAACATGCCTTGTAAACCCCCCATGACGCCGATGTACCCCTTCAATCCATCAACCCTTTCGTCTAATGCTAGCTTGAGAGCATGTATCCCCTTATTTTAATGTTTTAAATCTGGAATAGGAAGTCATACCTTGATTATACTCATGAGCTGATGTACCCCTTCCCATCAATCAAACCTTCAGCTAATGCTAGCTTGAAAACGTGTACTCCCCTGAATATGTCAAATTTGGGATGGAAGTCATACCTGAATGTTTCTCATGAGCTGGCATAAGGTTGCACGCCCACGCACCCCCTTCCCATCCATCAACCCTTCGGATGATGCTAGCTGGAGAGCATGTATGGCCCCTAATATACTAAAGTTGGGATAAAAGTCATGCCTAGTAATGATTCTCTTGAGCTATGGTATAAAGTTTCATATAGCCTGAATTTTAATTCATCCACTCCTACGCAGGTACGGTCCGCAGTTCCATATTGCTTTTTGGCCAACAGTTGAGTAAAGGGTCTGAGGGAACTTCAGGGCTATCCGGAAAACAAAATTGTTAGCATATGATATTTTGAAGGGGAAAAAACTCAGATCTAAGGCTTGAGGTTAGTCGATTATCATGCTACTACCAGTTCCTTTTTCAGATTAGACTCGGAATCTGGGTTCGAAATGGCACGATACTTTTCAGGGTCAGAATATGACACTTTCCGGGTCCAAACTGTCACTTCCCTGGATCATTTTCAGTGACATTTGGACCCAGAAATCCGATCATCTTTGATTCTGAAACTGGATCAATCTGACCAGGGATTTTCTGGTTCGGCAATGAAAAAATGCACGTATACCTCCATTGTAATACCCACTGGCCCCCATTCACCCAATCGTCATTTTGTAACCCCAAACATTGCTGCGACGGAACGGAAGGCCCTTAGGCGCGACCCGCGCTCCCATTTGAGAAAAAAAAATCCCGCTTTAATACCCCATTTCAGATTTTAAAATTCCGGTATGTAAAAAAAAAATGGTGAAGCTTTCGTTTGTTTGATCATACCACACAAGTCGGAGGTTGATTTCCTTACCCATCATAGGAATCAGCAACTCCCTGTATTTTTGTATATTTTCGAAATGATTGAAATCAAATTTAAGGAACCTGTAAACATGTATAGGTCTGTAATACCTAACTCGATACGGGTATTTGCTTATTATCACACGTACTCCATCAGCATCCAGCGGACCCAAATATTTATGAATGGGC
The DNA here is from genome assembly GCA_029964075.1 of Patiria pectinifera. Classification (NCBI taxonomy): domain Eukaryota; kingdom Metazoa; phylum Echinodermata; class Asteroidea; order Valvatida; family Asterinidae; genus Patiria; species Patiria pectinifera. The sequence continues at coordinate 5,558,751 of CM057130.1, read as the reverse complement.
GGGAATTTTTCTTTCGTCCGCGGCAGGGTGGGTTGAGGATGCCCTAGGGTGACGGGTCCTTGTCTGCCGTCAAAGCCCACTCGACTTTTAACCGACTTCTGAAGACGGAAGGTCAGCAGGTTAGGTCTTCGCCAGTTGCGGCCATTCGAAAAACTCACCACGTTTATGTATTGCTTCATCTGGCCAGCCCCAAATTGACCAAGACTTCGTGCAGTCCATTAATTGGCAGAGAATGTTTGATATTCGGACGTGCAAATATTGGAAGTTCTTTAAGATGTGCGTCACCGTCGAGCCTCTTTTCGAACAGCTATAGTACTAAAAAAATAGCATTGGCTTAAAAACGTGGATGCATGCAGCAAAAGGGTATAGGAAATTTAAAAGAACGTGACAAACACAAAACCTTACAAATTGGAAGTTTATGAAAAAAATGTGGATCCGTCCTCTTTTACAGGTATCCTAAAAAAAATTGATTTAATTTTGTAAATGAAAAGAGACGTAGGAGAATAACTTAAAATAACATATATAAGCGAGCTTAAATAAGTGTCGCCACGTCGAAAGAAACTAGAATTCTATTTTGTCTGGCCTTTTTTTTTAATGAGTGAAACACGTGTCTTATAAGTCAAATTATGCACATGTGGCTTGTTCCTCTTAACACTTCAGCCGTCTTATTTATTCGTTATCCTCATCTCTTCGTCGTCACTGTTGAGTTCAACATCATTGAGACGAGAGGTTTCTGTAAACACGGCTGATGCTGCCAAGGGATTGGCCAGATTCTTCCTGGGTTGACACGTTTTGTCACCTAGTTTACGCTTTGACCGAAACTCCCCGCCCGTATACCTGTGAATAGTTACCTGTTTTCCGCGACCCACACGTTCAGACGATTTGAGACACGACGTGAACACCAGTGATCGAAGTCCGGCTGCTTCTGTTTCTTACTTCATCGGCACCGCCAGATAGAGACGATGCGTTTTTGTACAAAACTGACTTTGGCGCGAGTTACTGTATTCACGACACTCATCTTCTTTTTACTATGTATGTGCCGTACAGGTGAGTAAATTTCAAGATTCTTTTCTTTTCGAAAATATCTAAGTCGTGCCCATTCTTTCTTGTCAAGACGATCAAATTCATGCCAAATTTTTAATTTTTCATGTAATGCGTTTACCAACTGGTGACATTCACAGCAGTCGTACCTTGATACAGGTACTGTGAGACTATAGTGGTGTTCAAAGTGACTTGTTTTACATCAACAACACCAAAAGCATTGTGAACCTGAAAACCGTTGGTCCTGGGTTCGAACTCTTGCTTCCAGTACCCACTACAAGTCTTCCTGTTCCGCTAAGACGATATTTTCCTCAGGTTTGTGAAAGTAAATTTTGCTTGATATACCAAGAGACGTTCCCACATGAAACAAAATGTTGATGTTCCTCGATGTAGTCAAGCGATTTGTCGACTACATTTGTACTTGGTTTGTTTCAGTATGTAGCCTAAGTAGGGAGGTCAGTATGTTACTTCATCTTCAAAAGCTCAACATCAATGGCGCGGTTAAAATAAAACTGTTTTAAAAGATGTCTCAATCTTGACACCTCGTTATTCCATAATTCGGGATCCCATATACGTTTTCTCTCCTTAATAACACGAACTGCATGGGGTTCACTGATTGATTGATTGTTCAGACAGAATCTTTCTTCACGTTATTGTGAATGCGGTGTCACTTGTCTTAGGTTTACGTATAGCGGAAGAAATGGCATTTAAGGCCGTAAATTTAAGCAGTTTCGTTAACTTTGCTTTTTTTAAGCAGTGCATGCTTGACTATGGGTAAGCATGGGGCAGGCACTCCCCACTCGAGGCCTGTACCCCACCCCCTCCCCAGCTCAGATCTTGGTTTGGATAAAATTAGCTTTTTAAAATTAAAAACCACATTGAGTGCCGGCCCCTCCAGAAACTGGGTAGTTCCCCCTCCCCCCGTACAACTGTGAATTGCGCATTCATGCCAATCCCGTGCTGGAGATTAGTTACAAAGTTTATATGGGAATCGTTTTTGTTCACGCTTTCATAACGTCCGCAAATCATCTGTGTCATTATTCAATTTCCCTTTATAATTATTATGATCAAGAAAAGGCCGCACTGCCTCATATCAATTGGTTGTTTTTTCCGTCAACAACCTGACTGCGAGACCACAACAGTTGCTTGCAAATTCAAATGTGTCTTGGAAAGGTTTGTGGTGCTATTTTCAAACCCTTGAAGTTGTTCCTGAAAACTCCTTAGTAGCAATGGCCTCACCGCAAACGAGAGAGACATTATCCTGATACGACTCACAAATCACAAGAACCCATCTCAGGGGCGGATCCGGCCTTGGATCATGAGAGGGCGGGGTTAAGCCACCAAGAGGCGGATTTAGAAAGCATTTGCTGTGTTTTTTTCCGCACGATTTTCCTTTTTTTGCAGACCAAAAGGAGGTTTAGACCCCGTCCCCCCCCCTAGATCTGCCACTGCTTCTCTAGAAGTTTCTCAGTTCTCTAATCATCGTCAAGTTTGAAATAAAAAGAAGCTAGCTATATACCAAGCATGCAACTGTTTTGCCGCACATACAGACCCTTTGGTTTTCAGATACAGTAAAAAGTAGGTCGATTTACGGGGAGTAAAAAATGTCTTGTGCTTCCGTTTTTCGGAAGTTCACTTAAATTCTTTAAACGGTTTGTTACTGTTTATCTTTACCACCCTGGATACCTGGATCTACTCCGACAAACGGGGCAAGAGTACGTGCCCCTATTTACCAGTCTCCGGCCTTAATCCCTCGAGATATCAAAATCACATAGGGCAAGGGTTGGGATATCCGATTGTTTAAGGGTGTTGGTAAGATTTGGTGAGAGAAGTCGGCAAGATTGTCTCAGGGTTTAAATGCATTATAGGATCATTTGCTTTTCATGCATTTTGTTCGTTTATAATAACACCACTCAAAATGCCGAAGAATTAAATGTTCGAAACCTAACCCGTTGAAGTTTCAGCTAAGTGGTTATTACACTTTTCGAGAAAACAGTGAAAAACCAACCTTTTGATCACAAAACACAATTTCGACCATAGCACTCTTTATTTCCAAAATTCAGTCAATTCTGATCGTTGGAAATCACCAACATTTCTTGGTATCTTTTGAATGACAGCAAGCCAGACAAAATAATTTCACGGGGTGTTTATTATATAGGTCCACCAGTACGATCTTCAATCCAAGTAAGCTTTTTGATAATAACTCGGTAGGTTAACTTTGGGGTATATATCCTATTCCAAACATTTCTGTCGATTCACTCCCTTCCCAACATTTAGCCTTCCCAATCCACCCTGTCATATCCCCAACCGCTCATCCCATTTCTAACATGTAAGTGGGGAATATCTTAGATCTAATGTAGGGTCCTTACATTTTAGCTTCTTAGTATATATAGTATAATTTGAATGATTACTTTTGTACAATTTTTGTTGAATGTATTCTTAATTTTGTTACAGCTTTACACAATTCCGCTACTGGTATGGTGGCGAGGAGGCTGATGTAATAAATCATTATCTATCTATCTATCTATCTATCTATCTATCTATCTATCTATCTATCTATCTATACCTTTAAATACTATACGCCATTTAATGTAGACCATACACCACCAGTGTCTGCTCTCAACATTGCCACTTATATTGTATCCGTTTCCCACACCAACTCGAGCTAAAGGACCGCACGCATGCTAAATATAGCGCCTATAGTACTGGCCCAATTATTCCCCCAGGTTTTGGAATAAGAGCCTTCTAGCAAACAAACGGGTCCAGTAGGTGAGTTATGAGACCCATGGACACCGGGTCGAAAGGGAATTACAAGTATACAAGCGGGGGCGAACATCAATTTGGCATTGTCAAATCTGGTTCCTAGACCCCAGTTTCTTTAAATACAAGCAGTGTTGTAGTCGAGTACTTTTTTTCCGAGTACCGAGTACTGCTGAGTACTTAGGTTACCGAGTACGAGTACTTGTATACTTCTGAGTACAAGTTCAGGTCTTCAAGTACGAGTACTTGTATGCCGAGTACGAGTACGGGTACTTGTATGCCGAGTACGAGTCTGAGTACGAGTACTTCTATTTCCGAATACGGCCATACGGCAAATGCGCGTAATTGGCCCAGGCCCAGTCAGACTGATATACAGACCCACTCACGGCTAGCTGTAGAAAAATCAGGAATTTTTGATTCTCTGCAAATAATCAACCATTTCCAATATACAACTGAAAGTATCAATAATAAAACAAGGCCGTGGTAAGTCAAGCTATACCATTTTTTTTCTCGAATACTGTTATTCGAGTACGAGTACTTTGATGATCGAGTACAATTTCGACATGTCGAGTGCGAGCAGTGGCGTAGCCACGGGGGGGTGGGGCCGGGGGGGGAGGCGAACGGGGAACCTTGTCCCCCCCCCCCCAGTCGCCCCCCCCCACTGAGATTTAGGGTTTCTAAAAAAATTATCATTGATCTACATGACGCCCCCCCCCATGAAATGTTCCAGCCCCCCCCCCAGCGCCCCCCCCCACTGAAAAATTCCTGGCTACGCCACTGAGTACGAGTACTTTACTGCCCAAGTACGAGTACCGTCGTTTCGAGTACGAGTACTTTGACATTCGAGTACGAGTACGAGTACGAGTTCTCTTTAAAAAAGTACTCGAGTAGTACTCGAGTACGAGTACCGAGTACGAGTACTACAACACATGGTACTCTCACCTGCGCCGATAAATACGAGACAATTGGCCGCCCCACCCCCCTCCCACCTTGAAAAAGTCTTGTAACACTTATGAGAGTATAATGAATGTAAAGAACAGCGGAAGAAAGACAAAAAAAATTATGTTGTTAAGATGTACTGCCCATGGCAGTTTCGATTTTCACCCCGAATAAAAATTCTTTTTTGTTTGTTCTACCCTATTGCAGGGTAGACTGGTTCCCGCCTCTATCAGAATCAATTATGTCGGGACTGGGAATCCGTGTACTCACAGGGCAGATCATTTTGCGCAATTAAATTTTTCGTGAAAATTAAACAAACAATTTGAAAATTCGTGAGAAGAAATCGTTGCTTACGAGCTAGGCAATCCGTGTCTAACATGTTAACAGTTTTTAGATTTGGTATGATACTTGTCTCAATTTCCATTAAGTAACAACACTTCTTCGCGTCTTACCAATGTCCAAAATGATTCAATTAACTTCAGGATAAAATAACACCCTCCGAGGGCAACGCTGACGTCCTCAGGGAACTTTGTTATCGCACAATTATCAAAACCGCAGAGGTAACTCTACACGTCTAAATACACGTTTATTTTTCATTTTGGTCGGGAGGTGCGGTTTTGCGTCGAGTGTTTTCGCTGGCAAATCTGAACTGGAAAAGAAATGCAAACGAGTAAAACGATACTAGCTGATTCCAGAAATATCTCGCTGATTCAGGCTGAGGACGAAGGACGAGGGAGCTGCGGGGCCCCACTTGTGGTAGATTTGTGGGTTAACCTGTACTTCAAGTACGATCGGTTACAGCCAGCCACGCTAACGTCACAAGCCTCAAGTCCAACAAGCACTATTGTCTTTCGCGACTTTGGTAGATCTGCTTTCCCACTTCACAGGAAGGTCAACTTTTTTTTTTGCAACGAATACTTGAATCACATGAGTTCCACTTATTTTAGGACACGATGTCTTTTTTTGTATTGTTCTGTTTCTGTCGTTTATATTGTGTCTCAGGTGGATCGATGTTGCCTAGTATGGCCTCATTTCATACGCGGCAACCCCGAAATAGAATTTGTTGTTCGACATAATTCCTTCAGTTGACGATTGTTCGATTTTTTTCCCCAAATGAACAACGGTAGGCCAAAACTGATTTTAAAAGAAAAAAAAAGAAAAAAAGGGATACCCATTGTTCATTAATTGTCTAATTTTCAACAGGATACGGTACCAAATCAGTTGGTTCCGTTTTAAATGGGGCAATCAAGATCTTTTACTCAAAGCATTGGTTTTCAGAGTATTCCTTTTTTTCTCCCCCTTTCATGATTGATACGTGGCTAACAGTAATCAGAGTATTTTGCTGGTACCAGATAGGTCTTGCCTATTGTCCTCGTTGTACCTCACACAGCCGGGCAGTGCTATCATATAGGAATGCATGGTAACACCAATGAATGGGCTTAATCCGACCAACTGTCTACACAGACGCAACAGACTTCCATTCTAACATCATTGAATACAATTGTGTGGACTCTGTTACCAGCCTGACTAAAATTCCCTTGTCTTGTTAGTCACTTTCCGGGCCAGATTTGAAATCAATTCGTCAATTGCGCCGCCGCATTGACGTCCAGGGGTTACGTGTAGTGTGCGGGTATGTCACACGCGGGAACTATGCGTGCATCGTCGGCCCCAACATGCCTGGACTTCGATTCCAATTAACACTTCCGGGACGTATTTTGAGCTATTCATTAACAAAAGCCATCTTCTTTATTTGATGTAAAGTAAATATGATTTGACTGATTTTGGGGCTTGTTTATACAAAAACTATTCTATCAGATCATGATGAGGTGTGGTAGAAGTACGGCTAACGCCATGTATAGAGTGCGTTCGTTTAGCTCACCCGGGTCGACACGGGTCAGCCTTGTGCCGTTTGATTAGCTCTGACGTCATTCTTGGGGCTCACCGGGGTCAGCCACTACAGACCCTGCTCCTGGAGCAGAGTCAGTGGTGAAAGTACGTCACACATGCGTTGTTCATTACCTCTAGAAACGGACAATATATGGCGGCCGGACAGCGGGAATCTCAAGTGGATTTAAAAGTTCACTTTATTTGAAGTCTTAAGGTAATCATTCATTGAGTTCATTGCGACTTTTGAGGCTACAGTTTCAGCCCAACTTTTTTGAGTTTTGCAATTGACTAACAAGCAGTAAATCTCAAACTAAGACTCAATCCGAAACGGGCGCTTTGTCAGTGGCTACGGCCACGGCTAAGGGCGTCACTTGAGGATCGTGATGGCCCGTGGTTGAGCGTTCGATTAGCCCGGCTCTCGTGGCTGACCCGTCTTCCTTTACCCGTGTCGACCCGGCCTAGCTAAACGAACGCACCCATAGGTAAAGTACAAGCCGGCGTGGGTGGAGCGGAACGGATCGAGTACGTAATCGGACCCACTTTACGGATCCGCGTCAAGTACGCCGCGCCGGGGCAAACAAAACTATTTAGAACGAAAACAAATGTATATATCTCGATCTTAAAGGTCCGATCCGATTGTTTTACGATGGAAAAAATAATGCTCGACATGACCACTTTCAGTGCACTGTAAACACGTTGGCAAAGTGGGTTGATATGTAAATCAACGTTAATTGGTCAACATATCAACAGGTTAAACTCTTGAGCAAATTCTTCCCAATAATTGGAAAAATTTTACCCAAATTGGGTAATTTCAAACCAATGTTGGGTAAAAATTGTATTGACCAACAGTGTTTTACCCATTAATTTTTACAGTGTGAAGAAATTTTTGGGTTCATAATTTGTACAGAATATCTTTGCATTGTAGAGAGTGTGACGTGAAATTGCAACTATAGCGTCCTCTGTTGTCAGGAAATAGCATGGACCGAGAAACAATGCCAGAAATGGGACAATGCAAAAACAAGTTTAGGTGTTTTTTGTTTGTTTTGTTTTTTGTTTTGTTTTTTGCCATTTAAAAAAAAAATCTGTCTCTGAAAAGGCAGATATGCGTGGGATCGTTCACGGTTTAAAGGACATTACGTCCTGGAATGCGCCCAATTGGGCTACAAACGCATTTTAAATGAAATGATGTTAATTGGATAGATCATTTCAAAGTAGGACATAAATGTCCACACAATTTGAAGAATGTAAAGATATAGCTAGACCATCAAAAATGGTCCGAGGTATGCCTTTACATAAAAGTCAAAAAAGGACAAAATCATTTTCCCACTTCCAAAACTAATGACGACGTCTGTCAACCTCAACTTCTCCACAAATTTGCCTTAGTTTGCAAAATTGGGTTTAAAATGGTTTCTTTACCAAAAAGTCATGTTTGATAATGTAAAAATAAAGTGAGTGCTTGATATTCCATAACTGCTATCCAATTTTTAAGTAGTTTCGCCTGCGGAAAGTACCATGTATCATAACGGCAACCGGGCAACCCCTTTTAGTCGCATGCCTAATGCGTATCAAAACCTCTTACCAGATATCAATTCTATTGCCATAACATCATACATTGACGGTTCTCAGACAAATTCATCATTTTGCCAGGGGGATGAGCGCATTGTGGTCCATTACGAGTGTAATCCGTGCCTGAAGGTCATTCACGGGTTGCTACCATCAGTGTGCAATGTCTCGCTTTGCTCAGAAGTTTCATTTTCTTGTCCATTAGAACCAACTGCCTAACCCATATCCCGGGGTTAAGGGCGATGATTCTTACAACTCAACGTACCATTCGGTTATTCCGATATATCTCTGTAGACACTCAGACTTGGTAAGCCCCATTATCAAAATTGGAATTATGTTCTGCCGGCGTTGAGTCAAACACGGCAAAGAGCAAAACGCCTGCACCGTGAAGCAAGTTTGACTCCCCCCCACCCTCTCTCACAAAATCCACCAAATGGATTTTTTCTTCAATTTTAGGTTATGCTGTTAGGCCAGTAGCTCCATAGTAATACTGCACAATTACCTGATGCCCAGGCATTAGAAGTTAACTACATGTCATTAGAAGTTAACTGCCATGTTCCAAGGAAGTGTAACGATTGGGTTTCTGCATAAATGGGGGATTTTTGAAATTAAGGAAGGTTCTTAAAAACAGGGGTAGGCCTAGTTTGGTTAATGGTTTATTCCGGTTTACTTCACTGGACCACTTCCGTTAATCCCAGGACTACCTGGCATCATTTGTCACCCGTTTGGTGGGTCACGGAGCCTTTAAAAGAGCAAACTACGTTGGGTGTAAATAAAGTCCAAATGTACACTTGAGGATCACTTATGCAAGTAGAAACCATGCATCTTTGGAATAATGAAGTAACATACTGACTGTTCTCGCTATAGGTAACTAATGTCAGATTGTATAAATCACGGTGCTAGAGACTTGAGCGCTAAAAATACTTTGAGTAGGCCTAAAATATACATGTAGTACGTTGTAAACATGTATTTTAGGCGCCATATTCTTCTGAACTATATGCAAAGCCCGGGGGGAAAAACATACAAATCTTAGCACAAATGAAGCACAAATCACCTTATAAGAAACTTTAACTGTATTTTTACCGGTCTCTGACAGCCTTTGGGTACACAGCAGCTTTGCGTGCAAGTGGGTCCCATTTGGCCCAATAATACTATTGTATGGCTGAAGTCCATGTTTCGAAAAACCAATGATGCATCGATTCCACAAGGTGTGCTGATGATGTGAAGATACGTCTTCGTATAGGCATTCAGGAACAAACACTTACATTCATCAATATGCACAGTTCTGCATGGAAGCCCCTGTGGCAAGCGATTCGAGACAGAGGGCAAGGCTCTTCGGAGCGGGTATACAAAGATACTATTATGAACTAACCAGGGCTAGGTTACCGGATGAAAGATGACGTATGCATGATAATGAGATTGAAAGTGCATAATAGCGCTTTCGTGCACCGTGTCACAGGTGGATGAAATACAAATTAGCCGCATCGCGCAGGGCCAGGCACGGGACTGAATTACGAATCCGTTCGCTTTAGCAAGGGCGGATCCGGGGGGGGGGGCAAAGGGGCCATTCCCCCCAAAAAAACCGAAACCAATTTTTTGTTTTATATTACGTCGCAATAAAGGCAGTCAATGAGTACAACACCATCTTTTCCTAAAAAAAATTGGTTAAAGTGGTCAGAAATGCCTCAGATCGCGCCACAGAGCATCTAGAATACAAACATTTCTCGGGGCCCTTAAGCGGGCCCCGAACCCCACGCCGTAATTTTTTTGACCCACTTTTTGGGGGACCAAATTTTGTTTTGCTCCCTCCCAAAAAAATTGTGTTCTGGATCCGCCCTTGCGCTGTAGTCGACGGGAAATTCATTCAAAAACTTGTAAGGACTGTGCCTTGATGGCTGAGTATTCACCCAAACACACGCGCAATATTCTTCTTGTTTGGCTGGCAAACTGCAGGTATTGAGCACAAGCTGTGCTTCTGGCGTGAACTTGAATGGGAAAATTCCAAACGGGGAAGACAAAGCGCGGGACCATGCACAACTGGTTTTGCAAGGTAGTTTAAGGTTTCGTCCGAATACTGGGCTACGGTCACCAAAAACGCATGAGCTTATCGCCGGCGGCTGACTTCACTTCCCCTAAAGCAACACGTGTGTTACTGCCGAGGCCGTATACTATAGCCAAGTAACGTGGACACTCAGCCACATCGGCCTCTTTCAAAACGAAGTGTCTGGGTTAAAATACAAACATGGTTTTCTTTTGGACTTTTACCTTATTTTGAAACTCCGATTGTATTTGGTTCAATTCACATAAACTAGAGGCTTTTTAGACGCTTGGTGGCAGCAAACATGTTATTGTTTCACAGATGCCTCTTTGCGTCATTTGCGACCCTTTTACTCTAACATAGGCGGTTACGTGGTGCATCCAAACTAATATTTCAACCACAACATGAAAAAGGTCCTCCAAATGATAGGAGGTTAGAATTATTTTCTTTAGGTGAACAATAATTGTATGGAAATTATCACAACTCCAGTGAAAATACATGAGGAGTATGCCAAAGATCAGTTTACCTTTTCCAAAGATCAGCTGGCTGGTTCGAATCTGATAAAGCAGCGCGTGCCGCAACCAAACTATTCATAAAAAAGATGGAATTTGCGTCGGTGTGATGCAAATTCTTTATTGGGTTCTGCCCAATATGTTTTTACAAAAAGTAGCCTCCCAACGGACTAAATTAGTTTGTTGTGATTACACTTTTGGCAAGGTTACGAGGTTGGACTGTGCCAAAACGCCGCGGTTTTCCTTGTTTTTGCGGGAATTATTCCGACCCTGACGCAGATTAGTAATGTTGGCGTCGCAGACAGACCAAAATGTTGGCACCGTATACAACTTCGCCTGGTGTGAATTGGGATTGTTCCATACGGGTAACCTCAATATCCCTGTGTAAAGTTTTAGAAAGTTGAAAACACTATTGATAAAGCGATCTCTCACAACAGATTATGAAGGCGCAAACCTAAGGGAAAACATTGTTTTATTCACAGAAATGGCGTTTGTTCGGTCACCAACGGACGCACAATCACGAGAATGCCTATCCTTAACTCCGTCAGCCTTGTTTACGTTTATCCATGTTGCTGCCTTTACCCTACACTCAAAACAATGAACCCTGACTGAAGTAATATTAAACAATTAAATGATTAAAGAATACTCAAAACTCAATTTTAGTTGCGTTTACGTTGATATTTGAGTTTAAACAACATAGAATGTTAACAGTGAATTATACTTAATTTATTAAGTTTCATCCACACAAACAAAATGAGCAAAGACAACATCATTTAAAATTGAGTTAATCATACATAAACTATTAGGTTAATATTACTCAAAAAGCTAATTCATCGTGTGCACTTAATTCATTTCAGTACTAAATACTTAAATCCATAACTTGTAGATTGAACGTGAAGTATTTACGCCATAAAAAAACACAACAAAGCTAAGTAAAGCTGATATCGATTAAAGAGTCCATAATTATACGTAAGATTTGATTGGCAAGTTTGAGTAACAAACACGTAAATCACAAAGAGTGGGTATAACTTAAAGTCTTTAAGTCTTCAATGATAAATTCAATTTTCAACAAAAATTGTTTTAATATTAGGTTGTGTGTATTTGACATTAAATTGCTTTTCGTGCGAACATAATATAGCTTTTTATCGGGGAGGGGTGTGTATTTACGTCCAACCAACTAGCAGGAGTAGTACGATGAGTTCTGAGTGTTATGGAGATTATATTAAATGGCATAGCGCGGCCATCGTATCCCTGTTGTAAATCAAGCAAATGCGCGCGGCGTCTTATCTTGAGAACAGTGAGTAATTGCAAACAGTGCACACGTTCTTTCACTAGTGCTGTCGATATTGATGAGAATACAACTTGGAACTTCGTTATAATGTGTACCGAGATTATGTTGTGATAAGTGAGGATACCCTGAAGTATGAAGCAACACTACAATTTGGTAAATCTAACGACGTAGCAGATAATTCCATCCTTTTATACTATAGATCCCCTTTGTATGTGAGTTGCAATTACTTAAATCATAATAAGCTGAATGCACTTATTTGGGCAAGTGGGTTGTCTTAAATGTATTAAGTAGATTCTAAATGATTGAATTTAATTGATACTTCCTTAAAAACTGAAGTGGCGATAACTTAAAATTATTACAAGTTGAAATGACGTAATCGAATTAAGGCAACAAAGTTGCCTTAATTTTATTGAGTAGATCGAAAGATTTTTTTTGAGCGTACATGTTCTGCATCTTTTATTAAGAACAATGAATAATACCCTCAGCATGGATAAATGTGATTGCCACTGAATAATTGAGGACGATCAATCAATGGTGGGGATTAGAATGCATGAGAAATTTGTCGCAATGTATTATTGTGTCCCAGAAAAAGAAGCATTTGCCAAATATTGTGAAATATTAATTATAATAATTTGAAAGGGGAACAACGTGTATTCAAACATCAGGATTTGACGGGCTCACGGATCGATCACCTTTGTAATTGTCTGCACTATAGAGCTACAATTAGTATCAAGTTGCTTCACCTTTAATAACAAACTGGATTTTTTTTATGTTTGGTTTTTCTGGAGAGTGCAGTGCAATGATCAACTTTAATATATATATATATTTTGGTTAAATAAAAATAATACCCGAGTCTTATATAGCGCACGTATCTACCAACAATTAGGTACTCAAGGCGCTGGAAATTATGTCTATTATTAAAGACAGGTAAATAAAGTTTATGAGAAATATGAGACGCACTATGTGGCACCTTATATAAGGGGTTTACAAAGGTGCTGCGGCGCATATTGCAGCCACTGCCAGAAACACCGGGGCAAACCCCTTCTCTTAGCGATAAGTGTTACAGTACACAGCACACGGGACCTATACGGCTTTACGTCCCATCCGAAGGACGAAGCAATAATGGTAAAATGCCTTGCTCAAGAGCACAAGCACCATGTTCCCACGGTCAGGATTCGAACCCATGTACCACGGCACACGAGTCGAACACCGTAACCACTTGACCACAGCACCCCCACTAAATAACACTCTTTTGATTTCCATATCAATTTGATTTCCATATCAATTTCTTTTTCTTCGTTCTTTACTTCATGGAGGGTCACATTTTAAAGTGTTCCGAACGAAGTAAGATTCACAATGACGAAACCATCTTTCTTCTTTTTCAGGTGTTGCTGGTATCGACGACCGGCCGACAGATTTGTTTGAAGGTAAATAATTCATTGATGAAATCTCCCCGCTTTTATCACAATTTCAGTCTCGAAAGAATATTCTTTTGAATATTAGATTTACAAGAAAACCTAAAAAAAAAAACCATTCAGGGCTAAGAAGAGTTGCAAAACTCCATTAGAATGGACTTTTTTTCATAGCTTAATCGAGAAAAGGCTAATAGTGCACATGCATGTGCTAGCATCTCCCGTTCACACAAAGAAGCAATGAAGCGAAACTTAATTGTATCTCTGGATGACTGGTCCGTTTAGTGGCTTAGTGCAGCACAACCCAACATGGGAGAGCTGTGCCTGACACATTTTTACAAAAATGACAGTTGGACAAAGCAAATAGCCGAATTCCACTTGTACAAGGTTACCTAATCCCTTTGAAAATGCAAATTAAGAAAACAACAGATGCATTACTTAAACTTATAGCCAAGAGGTGTATGAAGAAGTGCAAGACATTATTAATAGCTGTGCCCGCAACACGACACCAGTCATTATTTGCTTGACAGCAACCATTTTTCACCGCCCCCCCCATCCACGCCCACGCCCCGCAACAGTTGCTGCATTTATCAGCTGCTGCATTCATTACTTAAACATATAGCCAAGAGGTGCATCAAGCCAAGTGCAAGACATTATTAATAGCTGTGCCCGCAACACGACACCAGTCATTATTTGCTTGACAGCAACCATTTTTTCACCGCCCCCCATCCACGCCCACGCCCCACCCACCTCCCACTCACAACAGGTGCTGCATTTATCAACATCACCCAAGGATTAGGAAATCACAAAATGGTGTTGACTCGTAAAGATCAGCAAAGTATATAGAGATGAAAGATGAGAAAGATTTAAGTGAACTTTTTTAAGGTTGGATTTAAAGTGAATTAAAATATTATGGTGAACAAAATCATCATGAAGCAAAGTAAAGACAATTATTACTTGATGTAAACCGTTTGTTAAAAGATGTCTAAGCATAACGTTAACGTGTTATGACCAATTACAATTTTGAATTGATATTTTCTAACTATCGAGATGAGGGTAAACAACAACAAAACATTTGACCGGGTCAACAAATTGTACATAATTTAATATCTCATATTAATAACTTTTTATTATATCATGATCAAGTTAAGTCAATCATGTAATAACTTTAATTTAGTTCTTAAGAATTTTTTTTTTTCATTTCAAACTTATACATTTCAAAATTCATAAAATAATAAAAAAGGAATCCATATGCATGCTGTAACTCAAAACGTACTTATTTTGGTGTCAACGATTAAAAAATGCATGAAAGTATAATGATCTGCTCACGGATGCAATGCGAGCACTCATTGTTTCTCAGACCAAAATATCGCGTTTACAACTTGCAATAAAAATATCAATGTAGGCCTACCTGAAATTAATGAGCATGTCAGACACCCGCGAGTATGGCACTACCTTATGTCTTTGAATTGTGGTGGCTGGATACGTCTATTACCCATCTTGTCAATATCTCCCTCCAGATTTTGATTTTGATGCAGACCACCAAGATAGTAGAGGACCACCCCCTCAAGCAATACACGACAACGGAATGCTTCATCTAGTCCTGCACTGTAAGTTCCAACGCCACTTGAAACCCTTTGTAATCCATGCTTAACTACGCCCTCAGCGGTGAAAACGCTAAACAGTAGGCTTATTGTTGAAGGACACCCGGGCGTCTACGCACAGGTATGTTTCTCTACTGCGTATAAGGTTGCGCACGTTAATTTTGGGACCATTAAAAATGGTACGCGTACGGAATACGTAGCATTGTGGTTATTTCACCGAACCAACATACACATCTCAATCTTTTTGATGTGAAAGTACATTGCCCATAATGAGCCAGATGAAATAAGCACGCAAAATGGTGATCTATTAACAAGAAACTTTTTTTTCCAAACTGCATACGTATCCCTATAGTCTATGGAACAGGCTGGCGATTTAAAAAGCACGAGTTTTCTAGCCCAGGTTGGACGACGTCTTCATTGCATTATGACTGATGAGTTTTCATGACGTTTGTTATCTTATAAAAACAATGTTCTCTCGGCATATAATGGATCTTGATCTAAAACTCTGTCGTGATGCAGTTTGTTTGATGTATGGGTGAGTTTGAACAGTTTCAAGTGATGCGAACTGAACATAAGGTCGACAATATACTATTATACTTCGAAAGAGGCACCAGATCGCTTAGTAACTGAGCAAGCGACGCCCACGTCAGTACAGAAAAAGGCTTGTATAAAAATGCAAACCGTTTCATTTGAAAAAAAGGCACAAATTTGTTGACATTTGCCATAAGAACGTTTCACATCGAGTGGCATCAAAGTAAACAATTCCTGCAATAGTGCAATGAATGTGTTACACTTTTCCATATACGACTACACTGCAAAAACTGCAGTGTTAAATTTAAACCAATGGTATCTATATAGGACCATCTGGTGTTAAATTTTACTGGTGTTATCCTATATAGATACCAAATGGTGTTAAATTAACACTACAATTTTTGCAGTGTATGTTCCTCATATTATGCATCATTAATAAAATATCAATTTATCAAAGTTGGGGTTGAACGGTCCATGAGATGTTTTTTCTTAGTGACATATTTTGTGCAACATACTCCTCTCAAATGTATGAAAATTATATGACATTCCTCTTTGGTTAATTTTTTTTTTTTCAAAGTGCACTTCTTTAAACTTTTAAAATGTTCCATGTTTTTCTTGGCAACTAAGGGTGTTGTTGCTGTGATGACATTTCAGGAAGACACTGTTTAGTTTAGGGGTTTTCTGCTCAAATTGTGAACCCAAAAATTTGCTCATTGAAAATATTTGTGAGAAAAGTTTGCCTTACTGTTATGTACTTACACAACAACGAATCACCACAGAAAAGAAATTTACGACAGCAAAATATCAAAAATTCTGACTTTTTTTGGTGCTGAAATTTGGAGCTGTAACATTGTGGTTTCCGTGTGAAATGACATCACACTTTTGCTCACGAATGTGGAAATTCGCATTAGCATAGCAACCATAAAGGCACCAAAAATGCCCATTAAACTGGCAACACGAAAATTGAAAAATAAGGTTAAATGGGACACAAACATGCACATTCGATTGGGTTACATTAAAATATTAAAACATTGAATGAGCACTTTAAGGATAGGCCAACGTGTTTAAATGAGAACCGAGTATCGAATCCCGTCAACAATACTGCGACCTACAAAACAAAACAGTGTTGATTCCATTAAAGGGGCACATCGTCCTGAAATCGCCGAAAATGCTATTTTAAGATTGTTTACTTATCATATTGAAGGGATGGGTGAAAGGAAACTATAATCCTAATAGCTTTTGAGGAAAGACGTATGCATATTTCCAGCCGTAAATGAACCTTCTTGGACGAGGAGTTTCCCCACTTCTATGTACATGATGTCGGTCGATTCAATGTACGGTACACGTGTGTGTACATATAGGCCTAGCTACTATTAAGCACATACACGAGTGTTGACTTTCGCGCACTTCCCCACGCTGCTCGCGATGCACTGGTATACCGTAGGCCCTAATGGCATGCACCAGGCAGAGCGGCCCGAGCGTTGGAAGCGTACGCTACGGTAGAAAAGTTCTCACTGCTCGCAAGTAAAGTCTCAGGAAACCTGAAAGTCCAAGATAATTTGATAAATCTAAAACGATACCAGGTGGCTATTCAATGTAAAAGTTAGCCCATTTACAAAACATAGAAACACAAACGTTTTCGTAGGAACTTGTGCGAATCGTGACTATAGCACCCAAATAGATGGATCAGTTTTGAGAGTAAAAATTTTGACCACCGAAATTTGTTCTCGCAAGAATAACACCCAAAAGAATGGCACATTTTTTAAGTAGGGTTTCGTGGACGTTTATATTCTACTTTTAAATACTCTTTCCAATTCCATACATCATTCCGAAAAAAACAACTCGTTTTGTAGCCCAATTTGGGCGCTTTCCAGGACGCATGTCCCAATAAACTCTGAACCCTGGTTATCTTCATATTTTGGCACATGAACTTATTTTCGCTTTTTTCTTTTTTTAATGTGATGACCAGATCTTTCACAGAAACTTATACGAGAAATGGAAGGCGAGGAGGAGACGATGCTCAACCAGCGACAGGGCCAGGTGCTGCACGACAAGATCACGGGCTTCTACGATGAGATCCTCAAGCATCCGGCGCTGAACAGCAACCGGATTGCCTTCAGTCAGAAGAAGCCGGATTTCGCCGAGTACCGGCCGGATCACCCCGGAGAGGCCTCACCATCTCATCGGCGGGTGAGAACGAAGAACACTCCCCTGATTAATGCACGCCTTATCCCCCCACACCAGGGGATTCATTACAAGAAAAAAATTGTATGTGTCAAATTACTGATGGACCTATTGCAAAAATATTTTGGCACTGGTAGGATTATACGAGATACGGATTATATACTTAGTGTCAGTTGAGCTGTAAGCCTGTAGGCTTTTCTTGGTTCTGCAAATTGCTTTTCAATTTGTTGCCTCTGATAAACAGGCTAATATTTTCACCGGAGGTGGTCCCCTTTTCGTCTAAGTGCCACCTTAGTTTGCCCCACATAAATCTAAATTTGCTCATTACTGGATGTTGAAGTTTAGTTCTTCGCTTCGGAGTTAAGGATGCCACATGCAATAATCTACATGTCCAGGTCTCCACCTTAGAGTGCTCATTCTTATGCCTTGTTCTGTTGGTTTTGTTTTAAAAGTAATTTTGTGGATAAGAACTGAAGGTTTGCATGGATAAAAGCCAACAACAAGAGAGAGATTGTGGTTGCAACATGTGACAAGAATTGTCTTGTGAGTTTACAGGCTGAAATGAGCCAGCCCTCGCGAAAAGTGGGCAACTGGTGAACAATAATGTCAAACAGAACTGAATAAGCCTCTGTACTGATGACGTCACACTTTGTTAACGCGCACTTTCATATGGAGCCAGTGGGGGCCCACGGTGTGAGGTCATCAGTACAGAGGCTTATTGGTAATATTTTAGGGGTAAAAGGACAAAAGTATTTAGGGTCAGATTTCCTTGACTCTTTGCAGGGCAAACGTGCAACTGGCCTTCTGACCGAGATCTGCCAAAGCGTCCGCGGATGGGAGCAAGAAACCATCGGCGTGACGAGGAACCATGAAGTGGTCAACCTGTATCCAGATCAGCATTTTTTTACCACCAGGTGTCTGAGTAACGGGCAGAGCTGCAACTACATCAACGATTGGTAAGATAGTCCTGGATGTGGCTGCTGGAAGGGGATTGAATAAGCCATTTGCGAGTTATAAATTTGAATAAAATCTGGTACGCTGACTTATTTATCCAATGCTTTGCACGTTTTAACTTTGCATTCTCCCGACCAAAGAGACTGTTACTTTAACACGTGATTCGGGGCATGCCTTATGCTAGCAACCCCCAGCTCCGGAATGGTCTGGTGTCTGCGTGCCATTCTCACCCATTGTGAACAATGTATTTGTGCTGAGGGTCTCTCACGTAACTATGCAAGAGCTTGCCCCGAATCTTGTGATTAGCAATAGTTTCTGTGGTCTGGAGAATTCAAAGTTATTATGTGCCAAGCATTCTGAGCAAGTCAGTGCGCCAGACGTTTTTCAAATTTAAATTCAAAAGGGCATAGGTCACTCGCAAATGGCTTATTCTTGCTACTTCACCAAATATATCGTAACTATAGGCATGTTTGTTTCGGCAGCTGTGAACTTTGGTCAGAAGCTTTTCTTAAATCTATCAAGATTTATTGGTCAGAAGATTTTCATAAAATTCATCAATACGAGACTTGAGATTGTTCAGGGTTGAGGCAAATTGTGCGAATCCCACTGCTGCCACCAGAGAAAAACATGTGTATCCGCAATAGCCACCATTTTGAGTAAACGACGCCATTTGGGGGTACACCAAACCCGTGAACTCAAAGTTAATCATAGGTTTATATTTTAATATGATTAAAAAAAATACAGTTTACAATCTTTGAGATTGAAGTAAAGTTTCGTAATTGCTTCAATAAACATGATATTTCCATAGTGTGTATGTACTCAGAAAATGGCGCCGTTATTATCTTAATACAGGACGGTGACTTCGGAGTGTACTTCGCGCTCGTCGTGGACGATTGCCTACGTCGAGGTGTTAGACGGTTCGAGTATTGGTTACGACTGGGAATGGATTGCTATCGATACATGCTGCAGCTGTGCCGCTAGCGCGTAATATCAATCATTGAGGAAGGTACTTGTAGGATGAGACAAAAGATTTGGGGATGATTTTATATAGCCTAGATCCCAAGCCCTGGCCCGTAAAACTTTCTGTCGGATGAAGGGTTTGATTTATATTTACGAACATCACTGACTGATGAAGCTTATTCACTCAAGATGCCTTAATAGTCATGGCTCAGCTTTATTTGTGGTTGTAAAAAAATATATATCACGCCCACAACATATTATTCCTATGTGTATTACCTGTGATCCTACCAATGCGTATGACGTTATCAGTTTGTTGTGCTATATCTGAAAAAAAAAAGACTAAGTGTGCAATTTAAAATGTGACAAGTGATTAACAAAACGCACATACATGACACTATTATAGGATTTCGAAGACTAACGTTAATGAAATACGCTAAATTGTAAGCACTGGAATACTTTTTGAATTGTTTTCTCTAGTTGAGTTTCCGCAAGTAGGATATTGTTGTGTATAAAAGACAAAATCAAACTTGATCATGCTATACTAAATTCTGGAGGAGTGACTACTCTTCTCATTGTTTTCTCGCTGAGTGCAATGACGAGCAGACATGAATAGTATTTACGACAGATGTAATATTTTAAGACTTGTTATTTCAGAGTCTAATTCTGGGAAACTGAGGCTTAATATCAGCAATTAATTCAAAAATTTGCAATTATAAATATGCTTTTAAGGGACCGAACGCGACCGCATATCCCCCGTGGGATTGCAGGGGATGGAAGACTAAGGAGTAAGGACACCGCTTAGAAATTTGAAAGTAAAATTATGTGGGTTTTTTTTCATGCCGTTTTTATTGTCTCTATAATTTCAGCCGATTTCATACCTCAGTCTGTCAAGGGAAACCGCTGAAATACCAACCGCATTGTTGTTTTGTTAGGCATATATCCACTTTTGCATGCTATACATACACTCACTGCTTGTGTTCCCGAATACAAATTCATGAGGAAAAAAATATATACAAAAGAAATTTTAAGTAAAAGCTGGCAACCCTCAACCTTTAATTGGGAAAACCGCGCTTTGACGTTGTACCCTTGGGAACTCGACTGAGCCTGATGTCTGAAGTGCGATAAGTCAAATTTTTGCAGGCAGGAGAAAGCGGGGGTTAACAATGACGCAATGTCTTGTGGTGTTTCTTTTTATAGTCCATATTATCCAGCGAGTTGTGCATTATCGTGCATCACAAAGACCTATACTTGGCAGTTACCTTTAAACAAAATATAGACCCGTTCTCTGGAGAATAATGTAAATTCAATTTTAATTGAGACAAATAAATAAACACCGCAAAAAAAGAAAGTCCACACTCATTGGAGGGGTCATAATTTTTTAATCTGAGCGTCTTATGATGACGTCGTTTATAATAGGCCTTTGGGAATTTTGTTATCCCTG
The DNA here is from genome assembly GCA_029964075.1 of Patiria pectinifera. Lineage (NCBI taxonomy): Eukaryota > Metazoa > Echinodermata > Asteroidea > Valvatida > Asterinidae > Patiria > Patiria pectinifera. The sequence continues at coordinate 5,537,634 of CM057130.1, read as the reverse complement.
TTTGTTACCGAAGACTGTAAATCGTCCAAGATTGACATCGGTTTATGAAAAACGATGCACTTTGAAAAGTTGCAAATTTTAAGATTACGCGAGGAGGAATTGCTGAGCGCAACCACACATGCCCGTAATGATTGGCCCCTATCGACTACACAGTGCCCGAACAAAGCGCGGGTAATTCAATTTGCGTACTCGGGGCGGATCCAGGAATTTTTGCAGGGGGGGGGGGGGGTTCATCAGCAAAAAAATCTGAAATGTAGACAGGTTTTTTTTTCTCCGGACAATTGGCCTCCGTAAAATAAAAAACTGGGGAGGGGGGAGCCTGGTACCATAGTTCAATAGAGGGCGCTGTTCAAATTCGACGATTATTAACAATTGATTACAGAATGTTGTACAAATACCCCTATGCTAAATGTAAGCTGCCGCTGTCCGTATTTTGAACAGGCGGATATTATACCAGTTTTATTTTGGGGGGGGGGGCATCAGAGCAGGGGGGGGGGTCGCATATTTTTTAAGAATGTCTATGAATTTTTTTTAAATTTTTTTTTGGGACAGAGCTGGGTTTTTTTGTTCCCCCACCGGATCTGTGCCTGGTGCTCCCATGCATACAAGCAATGTGCGATCGGTGTTCCCTGCCGTTCATTTCGGGCAATGTAAAACATTGTCACGCAGCAATTTTCATTTTCAGTGAAAATTGCTAAATTTATACATTTGCAACTTTTCACACTGCAACATTTTTTTCATAAACAGTTGCCAATGTTGGGCGATTTACAGTCTTTGGTGGTAAACTATACCAGTTTTATTTGGGGGGGGGGCGTCAGAGCAGGGGAGGTGGGTTCCCATATTTTTAAAGAATTTCTATGAATTTTTTTGTTTTTGTTTTTTGGACAGAGCTGGGTTTTTTTGTTTCCCCACCGGATCCGCGCCTGGTGCTCCCATGCATACAAGCAATGTGCGATCGGTATTCCCTGCCGTTCGTTTCGGGCAATGTAAAACATTGTTACGCAGCAATTTTCACTTTAAGTGAAAATTGCTAAATTTATAAATTTGCAACTTTTCAAACTGCAACATTTTTCATAAACAGTTGCCAATGTTGGGCGATTTACAGTCTATGGTGGTAAACGGGGTATCAAAATGTAGCTAACAACATTCCCCAAAGGTCTATAATATAATGGACGTCATTAATCATTATAAGATGTTCAGATTCAAAATTATGAATCCTCCGATGAGTGTGTACTTTTTCGCGGTGTTTATTACACGCGCACAACAGCCACCATTATCCTAAACATTATGGTCTCAACACCTGTTAATAACAAATAACAAATATGAATAACCGTTGTTCTTCATTACGTGAATTATTGATATATTATTGCCAGTTGTACAAACTTCGTTCATATTGTCTGTAAAGGCTGGTCACTTTACAAAGAGGATGTAAAATACAATATATGTTTCTTCTGTTACATGTGTGTTTTCATTTTTAATGAAATAAAATGTTTCAAGTTGTGGTCCGTTCTTCTGATTTCATTTCACATGGTTAATCCGCCTAAAACCACCAAAAAAACCCCTCCAAATATACAAGGTGAGTCAAAAAAAGGAAACCCAAATGGCAGTACCGTTTGTTTTAATGAAGTTCTGCATGTAGCACTATCAAAATATAGGATATGAAAGCCCAGTTAATAAGCTTTCTTCTGGTACAAGAATCATTCAAATCACCTGTGTACTTTTCAGTTTACGGAATTTTAAACACAACCACCGTTTTAAAGTTCTGTCCACGGATCTCAAAATAGGTAAGTGTTCTTTCAGCAAAACGAAAACAATTCAAAAAGGAATGTGTGTGAATTGTTTTGGTTTTGCTGAAAGAACACACACCTTTTTAAAGGGCCTTGCTGGACATTTGAAAGGCTTTACTGAACTGCTTTTCATGAATAATTAACCCCTAAGCTACTGACTTAAAACTAAAGCCTTTTTTTCATGGCTATCCTAAAACTTGGCGCGCTGTCAAAAAATCCGCAAAACTGTGCTTTTAGGACTAAAATTATCCAATCCAAGAAAATGTCAGCGATTTCAGGACGACTGTGCACCTTTAAAGAAGTTGAAGTTCATAGCCAAATTTTTATTCTATTTTGTTGCAACGAGCTGAACATATTGCCAAGGTGAATTCGTACCGTAGTAGTCCTTGGAAAACTTGCATACGTCTGCCATGCATTCTGAGCTGTGCTTGTCTGGTATCGAACTCAATGCGGACAAGACTCCCATGTAGCCTGACAAAAGAAAAGACAGCCGTTAGTTTACGGCGTTTTGCCTGTTTAGAATTTAGGCCTATTATTGTAAAGTCGGCGTATGCAAAGGACTGTATATTGTTTTTGTTATCCCAGCATTGTCGAGATTTCTATGAATTTATTTGTCATTTTAGAAGAGGCTTTTCTTTTTAAGCTACCCTCCTACGCTTAAGCTTAGAAACGAGCCCGTATGATTCATTGGAATACGCAAACACCACTTTAAAATGGTCAATATGCCATCCTCTATAAATAAATATGGCAAATTTACATCAAATACATGTACATGTTTAACAAATGTATATCAAATTTCGGAATCCCTATAAATTTTTGAAGGAAAGATAATGATCAATAGGAACTTGGAATGCAATGACAGTCTTTACATAGTAATGGTGTAATTTGGGCTATGCTAGAATACTTTCAAAAGCTGTGTCGGATTAAGGGTTCCTATGGGCTCTAGACACAAGTCCGTAGGCTCTACAGGCTCTCAATTTTAAGTCGATGCTAAATAGCTATACAAAGCAAGCCAAACTATTAGCTCTAAAAGAACGACAAACTTTGCACGTAAAATGTATACGTACATGTTCATGCGGCTAAGTCAGCGTCAGTTGGTGAAATCGAAAATTCTGAGAGAGACTCTCAAAACTTGTCTTGTGTATGTAATGGGTGTGTGTGTGTAGGTTTTGGGTGTTGGTCACGTGGTTTTTTTTGGGGGGGGGGGCACATTGCAGTATTTTCGTAGGCCCTAAAATTGTTCGTATTGGATATTCCGGGCCTGCAAGGTCCATTGCAGCCATTTTGAATTTGATAACGTCACTTGGCTCAGACCCAACAGCGACCCGTTGGCCTACCCATGGACCAATGTCATGGGCTGATCATAAAGCGCCCTCTTTGGACAATTTTGAGCAAAGGCTTCACTTCATGAGAAGACCAAGTCGACGGTAATAATAGTCTGAAAGTTCGCCCCCTGGTAAATGAATGGCGGCACGACTCCGGGACCCGTAAATAGGAAAACTAACGAGTAAAAAAATCTTGAATTTGCACGAATTTGTTGTTCAATGACTTAAGAAAATCACCCTAAAGACCTTTGTCAAGTTATTACATGTAGGTTATCAATTTGAAACTGATAAATTGCCTAACATGACAGAGAATATCGTCATGAAATTGACCTCTCACTTCCGAAAATCTCAAACACCGTAATGTGGACTAGTGAAACTTACGGATGCATATTCCTAAATCGTTGTACGTAGATGAGAATTTCTGAAATTTGAGGTGGTCATTAGGTGAAAAAATGAAGTGAAATTGAAGACAAACATGTCTCTATTTTATTCTATAGCCAATGTGACGTCTTCACCCATAATTTTTTGTATTTCTGAGCAAGTTTCTTCACCGGTTGAGGCCGGTGGTAGGTACAAGAAATATGATGCAATTGCTAATACGCATGACAAATAACATTTTACCTTCTGCATCCTCGTCCGAGAAATCGTCCGTAGCCAGTTCGTGTTCCTCTATCTTGACGACGGTGAAGCCGTTGTCTGCAAAAAGTTGCTTCACTTCGTCCAAGGTCGATTCAAGAACGACATTCTTGGATTTTGCGTCCTAGGAAAAGGATTGATCACTATGCTCAAAACGGTTAACCTTCATCACTTCAGTACGAAGCCTTAAATAGCGATCAAGAAACTGAAATAAAAGTGACACTCTCAGTTTTTAAGCATCATATTACTTAGTTTAGACATTCTATTTTTTTCTTCGATCGACTGCATTATACATGTTTATGTAGTTTATACCACTCGCACTTAATTTGTTGGAAGCGGACGTAAAAATGTTTCAACTTTTGCGACTTCGCATCAGCGCGAAGACTTGCCATGACGTCTCAAATTTGCTTTCCCCCCTTCGCTTTTACGCCAAGAGCCGGCTTTTTGACGAAAATGCCCATCTATTCATAATTTTCGGTGAGAATGTCTTATTTTCAGTGAGAATGTTTTATTTTCAGTGACACGCAATCTTGCCTTCCCACTCCAACAATCGACATTATACGCACGCGAGTAAACACCTATCTGGAACCATATGTCCTTCCGTTGTATATAATTTTTATTTAGATCATTGGATTTTTACATGATGTCCAAAACTTCACCAATTCATGGACTCACAATTGTCCTCTAAAAACCAAGATCTACTACTGGATGCTTAAACATACTCATAACTCACCTTGACATACTCGCCCCACTTAGGGTGTCCCCGTAAGAACGCCCCAGCTTGGGCCGTCCAGCCGCGGCTGTCCCCGAAGTAGGTCAGGTACAACTTGCCTCCAGGCTTGGTACAGTCACGCACGTTCCTGATGAATTTCCCGTAGTCGTCAACAAAATGCAGGACGAAGCCGCTCATGACAACGTCGAATTGTTCCCGCCATTCCTTGCCGCGATCACCCAGATCCACGCCGAAGTCTGCTATCTCGTAGCTGACGTTGGGGACGGTGTTTGCCTGCCTCGCTTTCACAATTGCTGCGGCGTCATTGTCAACCCCTGTCCAGAACAGTACGCGGTATGTAGTAACAAATGTAATGAAAGTAATAAATGTAACATTCTTTCTTTAAGTTGAGGCCGTCTAGTTTCATTCAAACTTTTTTAGTTTGATAAATTGTGCTTAGTCCAATATACTTCTTTACACAGCATTGCAAAAAACCCTCAAAACGTGAGTTGCAAGAAACTCACAGCCAATTAAATCACAGGTCCTAGGGCCTGGGCCTATAGTAAAAACGAAAAATCAGAAACAACATTTGTACATAATTATCACAGTATCTGTGATAATTACAAGAGAGCCCAGGCTCATTCCAAACACGCGCTCCTTGTCCCTTACCTTTCCTCGAAATTTTGGGCAAATGCAGAAACCAAAGAAAACTTCCAAGAAAGTGGCTTATAAACATTGAGTGCTGCGTTGAAGGGTTGTACTAAAACAATTCGCAGATCTCTTTATGAAGTCTTCGGATCAGTTGAACAGCTTTTCAGTTGATATGGAACTGGATGCCTTGTGATCAACTCGTGAGTCATGACGGACTTGCGATGACTTGGATTCAGCACATCGACATTCGAGTCAATCACAAGTCCATCACATGTCCATTACCAGTTCATCACATGTCCATCACAAAGTCATGTCCATCACAAGTCAATCACACGGTCCATCACATGTCCATCACAAGTAATTCACAAGTCCATCACAAGTTCATCACATATCCATCACAAGTCCATCACAAGTCCTCGATCGGAACCCTTCTCGAGTCTAGTCAAAAGCCAATCCTTTATTATTGCTCATCCCCGTTAACTTGTGGAAGGACTTGTGATTTACAGAATGTGTGTGGACTTGTGATGCACTCGACTACAACATTGTTCCGTAAATCCCAACAAGCTGACCCACCTACGATCGAGTGCACCTTGGCAGACAGCTCTGTCATAAATTCCCCCTCGGAGCACCCGACGTCCATGAGTCGGTACTTCTTGTCCAGTTCCATCCCAGCAATGAACTTCTCCTTGTAGGCTACCTTGCACTGGTACAGCTTACTGTTCATCCAGTCATACTCCTCCTCTTCCTCATTCCCGTGATGATGAGAATGTTGCTCCTGCTCAGGTTCCGCCATGTTGCTTCTTTGATCAACACGGATGCCCTATCAGGAAGTAGGTATAGTGTAGTTAAGTACACTCTATCTATTTAGTTCTTAAAACCTCATTTTATCATTTCAAAATGACTTCTCCAACCTCAAGCAATTCAAGATTTTCAACCTTTTTTTTCACAGTAAATACGACTTTAATATGCCTACCCGTTTTCCAGGTGATGCCTCGCGAATCAACACAGTGTTGTGCATTCACTGTTTATCACGCGTGAGATGGCAACACCGACATCTTAATTTTTTTCGTATATTTGTCGTCATTTTAACCCACACTTTCCCTCTGAATTTGAAATAATGCCCCTTCCCGCGACATTCCTGATGCTTTTCTTATATATAGGTAAGGTGTCCTTAAAAAGGAAGAAAATGGTGGTAGTTACCCCCCCCCCGCAAAAAAATAAGAGAGAATTTTGGGAAGGCGAGGTAGTTGCGAGCATTTACTTCTTTCCATTTCTAATGTTGACATAAGTATTTCTTAAAACAAGCAGATGGATGACCATAGAGTCAAGAAAATGGCGTTTAACAGTACTTGTGACACCTGCAGTTAAGAGTTTAATTAACTTGACCACAAACGAATACAAATCAAGTGACATGCTTCTCAAGAGTGACAAAGGCACCCCTTCCTGGTTTGCAGAGCCCCGCCCCCCCCCCAAGAGTCTATGTAATGATGGCGAAAGTCATGGTCTATAATTTGAACAGATTCGCTAATCAATTATGCAAGACAACCGCCTCTTGACATGTACATTTTGACCAATCAGCGGGCGCTTTCTATGTCTGGTCTTCGGTCATTCACCCGTTGTCGCGTCTAGACATGGATAAAAATAACCCGCTAGACACAGTAACAAAGGCTGTGTTCACGCGCTCTGTATTGTGTTACGCGACACGCACGCGGCTGTTTCAATTTATTGTTGTAATACAAAACGCTGCATTTGAATTGACCAATCACAGTTGTAGTCCTGATTTGGGAATAAAATGACGTCACGATTAAGTAAAATCGACTCCGATTGGCTGAGGCGTGAGATCGCATAAATCTGCATGCTTTGATATATCAGACGTTAGACGGGAGATGGGCTCCGTGGCTAACGGGTGATACTCCGAGACTACCCCCAAGGGACATTCGAAAAATAATGTCGATCAAAATACATAATTTCATGCATTATTGCATGTGTTCGAAATCGTTTCATGCGCTCGAAATAAATAATATGTCATGTGTCCGAAATCATATTTTGCGCTGTCGAAATAATTTCTTGCACCCACAATCTTTTCCGAAGCGCTATAAATAGTTTATATCGTTCACTCAAAAGATCATGCATTTGGAGCAAACGAAATGATTTCGAGCGAACGATTATGATTAATTAAAATATTCAGTTTTGACAGCAAATATTTTGAGTGTCCCTTTTGGCCCCCCCCCCCAGGTCCGATGTCGGGATTTGGTCACGTTTTTCATGCTCCAGGGTGGGGATTTTGGTCACTCAAATTACATTGTTAACATTGGCGTACTACATGGAAAGGCAAACACTTGTGCGCCCCACGTATGTATGTCGGGGCATGGTCGGGGATTGTCACTAAAATTTTGCCTGAGGGGTGGGGATTTTGTCACTTCAAAAGTGACAATCCCCACGTCTTGGGTGGGGCAGCCGGAGAGGGGTTGGGAAACAATTGATAGGCGCATTACTTAATATTGGACTTGTGGTTGACTTGACTGATTACAGCTCTTGACATAGATAAATTCTCATATAAATTCATGGACATTTCTGTGTCACAAAAGTACATTTTGTATATAAAGAACTGCATCTTGATATAATTATATATATATGAAATAAATTTAAGACAAATTTTCCTTCATGTGTAGGCCTACCTACTTCCCCACCCTCCGAATTCGCAAGTTCAACCTCTCATTGAGAATCTGACTTCCACGGGCAACCGACGGCGTCTCATCCTCTGAGATTACATTGGTTGTCATGTGCCACCACTTGCACGTCCTTCCCACCCGTCATACGTGGTCTGATTGGTCAGCACGTGCACACGATAGCAATGCACGTCTAATTTCAATGAACTCGAGGTCATCAAACCAGGAAGCTGCTCTGTTAGTATGACAAAATTCCGATCATGTAGGAAGGAATCAACCTCGTCCCCAGTGCTTACTTTATTTCCAACCGCGTTTCCAATAGTAAACCCTGGATAGGAAACTTTCTTCCTGTATCCTGATTGGATACCGCCATTGGCTAGTAATGGATTTTTATCGTGTACTTGGTGCTATAAATTCACAACGTGCAGTACGTGTTTTCGCGATCATTCATCCACGCCTTCTCGAAAATACTAATTTCCTTTCCAATTTGCTCATATTAATATGAAATATGATACTGCATGTTGTCTCGATAAGATCGTAACAGTTTGATTTCAAAAATCGTGTTTTCGTAACTCACGCCGTGCTCGCGCTGCTACGAATTGACTCTGTTTTTACCCCAGACACCGCATACAAAAACAAACGCTAATGTGTAACGCATATCCAGGCACCAGACTGTTCCTCATTTGCATACGTCTGCAAAAATCTTGCACATGCAAATGATCCAATACCAGGGTGAGAGAGCAGGTAGTGGTGGGCGCGTACTGCTCGACACCATGGGGACGAGGTTGGGAAGGAATAGACATGGAGGCAGTTCATCGGATAGCATGCACGCAGTGCGTCACAGAACAAAATCAGCCAAAATTATTCTCTCTATATATGCACAGCGGAAATTTTGAGTAAGACCCGGTGCTATCGCGATAGACCCCTGCATAACAAGTGCGAATAGACATACAACACACACGTTATAGTTGAACTCCCCGCATAATTATTGTCATGCTTTCACATACACACAGTACAGAAACACTGTAGGCCTACATACCTTTTATAGAATGTAATAACCCTCCTAGACGATGGCAGCCTAATGCAACGGCAAATGCAAGATTTGAAAATGGCAAAAATGTCCACGACGGTTACATTGGCACGCCCTAGCTGTGGTAACCTATGGACTCCACCTGCGTGGCCTGCGTACGTGCACGAACGAACGGGCTCGCATCGTTATACAGTCAAGGTTAACCTTCAGGTCGGATGCATTCAAAAAAATGACCTGCACACAAAAGCAAAATATGCTGGATTGTCGTTGCAGATATTTCCCTTAAACTCGTTCCTAGTCTCTCGAGTATAGGGACGGTCACAGTCATAAACAAAATATTTCAACCAACAAAGTAGTTTGTAAGGCAATTGGCGGATCTAGGGGGTTGGGGTCAGTGGCGTTTCAAGCTTTTGATGGGGGGGGGGGGCAACCGCACACGCACATCCGCGCCGAAATGTAGATATGTTTTTTCTCCTGACACGTACTTGGCCTCCGTAAAATCAAAAAATCATACTGGAAAATATATGCCAATTTTCACGGCGCATTATGGTTTTGGAACTTGATTTTCTTGTTTTGGTTCATGTCAGAACCTCTAACCATTTATGGAAGTATAGTTGTTGAAAAAAAAATCGGCCAGGGGGTGCAAGCTAGGTTCCCCCCCCCCCTGGATACGGCACTGTGGTTGTAACCCCCCACCCCCTCCCCCGTTCAGCCGCTGACTAATGATGCAAGTAAAATGTGGCCAAAATAATAATAAATGGAAACTGAGCAGTGCTGTCACTAGGGTTACACTTCTGGGAGGCACCTCGGAGTGCACAATTTTTTAAAGGTGGGGAGGGGGCACTGAAGGAAAATGATACATTTTTCGTTCAATTCAAGGTTTTAAATGGGGGGGGACACCCGGGGGGCACGGACATCCGCTGGGGGAGGGGCGGGGCATGTTCCCCGTGCGCCCCCCCACCCCCATGCCCCCATGGCTCCCCCCATGCATCCCCTGTGGCTACGCCACTCGCTCAAACTTCCTAAATTTATTCTCAAATTGCCTAATATTGCAGGAGAAAGCATATAGACTATGATATGCGAGCATATTATGCAAATTAACAACACTGCATCCTGACCTCCAAATTCTGGCATTCAGCAGGCGCCTAAGCTTCTATCGTGTCTTCGGTAACCCGATGTTGTATAAACATGGCAGCTTTTGACCAATCAACAGCTTTGGCCGAATTTCTGCTCTAAGTGACATCATAACTTCTAAAGGCGGCACCGATTGGCTGGCGCGCGGGGTCGCCTAAAGTTGGAATTCACGGATATAATCAGACGTTTCTACTGTGGTGGCTCTCCGGGTGCTCCCCCCCCCCCCCCATTTGAAATCTGGAATTGCACACAAACAATACGTTGCCCTCAGTGCCCCACCCCCTTTAACAATTTGTGCATTCCCAGCTTAACCCTGGCGCCGCTGGTACGATGGGGTGGTGAATCCGCATCAGTGTTTACCACCACAACTTGAAAGAAAACAAATGGAATGTCTCAAGTGATAATTGTGTTGCTTTGTTGAAGTATGCGGGAAGCTTCCATTGTTGACACTCCTGTTTCTCCGTTTTTCTAAGTAATTATTTTTAATAAGATTTTACATGATGAGAATAATACATATTACGTGATGAAATAATATTGTGAATACATCGGTAACTTCGGTAAAAAAAAAAATCTATGTATTCAGTGGGATAAATAACCGGAGGATAATCGCCATTGACGTCCCCGCCCAAAATATTTGGGAGACACCCCCCCCCCCCGGTACCCGGGATCGCGGCCCATGCACACAAAGTTGTTACATTCAAATTAAAGAGGTTTTCCACTTTTGGAAAAAGTTGCAATTACACCAGGTATGTAAAATCCCGGGACATACCGTTATTTCGTTTTACCGTTTTGGATTTCCTCAAAAACAAAAACAGTAAACGCACCGTTGACCGTTTTTTCGTTTTACAAGTTTTGTAAAACGGTCAAACGGTATTAGGTCACAAAAAACAGTGACCTTTTTGTTGTTTTTCTTGATTGTTGAAAGCGATAAACGGTTAGTTGCTTTATTTCAGAGTGTTGTTTTACAAGAACATGACAATGAAAAACGGTCAATAGTCCTGTCGACCATTTTTTGATTTAGGTTCGGCAATTAAGCAATGCACCTAGGAATGTTAATGCGTTCTTATGGGATCGAATCATTGCCTAGGACCCAAATTACCCTCCTCACAATTCGTTCTCACGACATAGTTTTCGAACTGGCAATTGAAAAGCCGCGCCGAACTCCAATTTCCTTCAAATATCTGCAACTTCTTCAAACGTATTACCATCCTGTATCCATTGTAAAAAGTAATGTCCCCCTTGAAGTTTTCCAGCGCCATTTTTGCTTGCAACTCTTAAGCCCCACCAACTGAATCGCGTGAGAAGGGGGTCAGGGTCACGCCAGGAATCACACCACGCATTATGCCGAGGTAATACTTTTCATGTAAAGCATGGTCCCCCTCCATCCCCCTTGCCCAGCACCACAAAATGCACCACGGACTGCTCACTATGACACTGAAATAAAAAAAACAGTCTGTATTCAATACTGACCGTTTTGCTGTTTTTCAAAGTTATTTGTGTAAAACTGTAACACACTATCATTGATCGTTATGCTGTAATGAATTTTATTAAACTTATAAAACAGAGAAACCGTATTTATCTTAATACCGTTTGACCGTTTTACAAAACTGTAAAACGACAAAACGGTCAATGGTTTGTTAACTGTTTTTGTTTTGAGGAAATGCAAAACGGTGAACCGAAATAACAGTATGTCCTGGGATTGATAACCCGGGGCCGCGATAACCCGCCGCCGCGAAAGGGTGATATCACGACTAAAATATCGCCCACGGACTTGTCAGAACTAACAACGTCTAGGGAAACTCGTATTGGTTGTGTAATGCGCGCGCACCTCTGTGCAACTTCAATGGGCAGCTCTTTTGTTATCTGTAGTATGTGTATAGCACTGAAAATTGACCGTAATTGCCTGCAGAAGTCGCATGCGCATTAGTTTCCCCCATTTTTTTTTGGGGGGGGGAGGGGGGGAGGGGGGGGGAGAGATTTCAGCGGATTCCCTAGACGTTGTTCTGACAATTCCGTGGGCGATATTGGTTGGTCGTGATAGCGCCTTCTTGCGGAGTTTAGAAGTTTAGATGTTTTTTTGCCATGCATGTATGAAGGCAAAGCGCAGACGGGAGCTGACAATCCTCTAAGTGTTTCCAACTATATATTAAGACTCTGAGTATGAAGACTGTATGTACATGTACAATAGCATAGTGGTACGAGTCATCGTCCACAGACCGCGGGGTCCGAGGTTCGAAACGGACCGTGGAGCATTTTTTTGGTTTTCAATACACGCGCTCAGTCATTTACTTTAAGAGTCTTAATTTGCGTCGTCAAATACCAACCGACATTAGCTCAATCAGTTAAGTCACCGGCTTGGACTGTCTGCGAAGTCCAGGTTATGCATCTACTCATAGGTACGGGGCTCTTTTGCTGTCTCGGCAGCAAGGCATAGGGTGTCGCCTCGTTTCCTCCCTTACGGTGCTTGGCCCTCCGGGGTTACATGGATGGACAGGGAAGGAGGTGTGGTGGGCCGGGGAATCCGAGACCCAGGAAGAGCCCTATATGGGAGTTGGTAACCAATCGCGACCCCTGAATGCTTGGTCAACACCACATAACTTTTTGTTTTTCTTTATCTCATTATTTTTTTTCATTGTCGAGGCTTTAGGCCTATAAGGTACAGTAAAAACGAAATCTTCAAAAACGATTTTCTTCAAAAAGAAATTCGCCCTTAACATTTTTCAAGTTGGGCTACTGAAACAGACTCTTGATTTTAACAAGCCCGCATGTGTTTTTTTTAGTATCTCTGTAAAACATGTATCCTGATACATTTTTGTCAGTGATTAAAATAAACAGAGCATTTTTTTACACTAAACAAATAATAAAATAGGACACAAGTTGATGCAGATTTGCTTTCTGAATTGAATGATTAATTTCTTCTGGACAGGTCTTTCATCTTTGCCATAGCCCAATAATAATCACTAGCCAGCCGGGCTATTTAGTCTTGCCGGCCCCCGATAAAGTCCGAACCCTGAACTTATGAAACAGCTATATAAACATTTTAGTGTATTTCAGTGTAAACAGAAAATGATCAACGATCACAATGATCATCTCTGCCTGCACGGGTCCCTATTCGCTACTGGGTTGGTGGGAAGCAAATTAATATAAAGTGTCTTGCCCAAGGACAAGTACACTACACTATATCAAGGCTGCTTGTCAGGACCAAAACTGGCATCCAATTCACTCCACTTGGAGTCTTGCTATTGCCTTTTTGCAACCTCTGCTGCACTCCAGCAAGATTAAGGCCCAAAGTGAAGGCCGCAAAAATCTTGACAAAAATAAAGGCTTTTCTACAACTTTGCGGAATAGCCAAACATTCAAACACTAGGTCTATTCTAGTGGCGAATTCATCGAAGGGTTGCCTAACGTGGAGGAAAAAATTGACACATTTTCTCCGTAAATAAAAATAATTTGACGCAGACATAATTATCATCAAGCGATTGACGCCCTTGACTACGTTACCAAAACAGAAATTGTTCGCGAACAACTTTTCGCACATTTAACACCAAAACAAACTGCGCTTAGGCTTGACCGTTAAACTTGAATAGCGACCTCAATAAACTCGAAGTCATCACTGTACAAATATTATGTAATCAAATACAATTCTTTCTGATCACAACAGCAAAGAACCCCGTCATCTATCTTTAATCATAATATGAACGCACGTAATTAACAGGAGCTGTTTCGGCGAACTACGTCGCCGAAAACGGCAACTTATGCGCGAACTACTTGTCATACGTTTAACCCCAAACCAAACCTGCGTAGGCATGACCGTTAAACTTAAATACTGCCCTCAATTGACTGAGAGCGTCACCACAAATAATCGTCATTGAACAATGTACTCGTAACAGAATTCTTTCTAATCACTTACAGTACCGAGGAATTCGAACACACCTAACTTTCTCTTCCAATATCAGGCGTTACACTATTGACAGCGCACTCTGTTACGTAATGTTTTTAGCGCGTTCATTGTTACGCCGAATTGCCTATTCAACTTCTCTCTGGATGGAGGAACCGCCCCTCTCTCAGTCTCACACTATTCTTCTTCTGTTTCACTTCTTGCAATCAACAATTCGTTGCATGTCGCGCGACCGTTCAGTCTGGCATGGTACTGGTCTCGCGCCCACGTAAGGCCATATCCAGGACACAGTGACTATATAATAGAGTGGGCCAGCCCTTTTCCCCCGAAAAAAAGTGGGTCCAAAAATGTTCCGCCCCAAATTTGATATAAAAAAGCAAGGGGGTAGTATTCATGTCATCGGTGCATGGTGGCGCAATTTTAATGTTGTACGCAGGTGGCTGCGTTTGTTTTTTGTTTTTTTAAAGAAAGAAATGGATTTGGCGATTTCCTTGGGGGGGGGGCGATGTTGGAACAAAAGCGGAGAAGCTGAACTGGCGACTTCGCGTTCAAAAAAGTTACGTAACGGCAGGAGAAGTGCGTTGCACCTAAAAGTAAAAGAAAGTATTAAGTAACGTTTCCACGGTGAACCATTGTGAACGTATAAACACTGCCTTATGGGGTACCGGAACAATTGGAGGCACCGGGGGGGGGGCGTGGGGGCGACCGCCCCATGAAACCTTGTCGCCCCCCAGTCGCCCCCACTGAGATTTTGAGTTTCTAAAACAATTATCATTGATCTAAAATCTAAATAGTCGCGAATGATCCACATGATGACCACTGAGAAACGACCCTTCGACCGGCGACCGCGGACCAGTAAGCTGACAACCGGCGTGACATAGCGCATAATCTAAAATGCGTATGAACACCCACTGCACTGCTCGCTCACACCACGGAACACGTATTATAGACAGGTGGTCCGTGGGTCACACAGTTTCAGTCAGCGATATCACGCGAATCGGCCACGCACAAACTTTTTCCTCCATTCATATAAGCTAAATAATAATTGATCTACATGACGCCATGGGCGTCAACCCTGGGGGGACAGGGGGACATCCCCCCCACTTTTTGAAGGGTGGGGGACACAATATCAAATGTCCCCCCCCCCCAGATTTTTGAACTCGTGTCTCATTTACAGGGCCCTATTATGTACTACAATGTATCTTTTGCTTAGAAAATATTGGTTAAAGTGGTCAGAAATTGCCTCAGATAGCACCACAGAGCATTTAGAATCCAAAAAAACCCACGCCTATAGCTCAGAATTCTGGTACCTGATTCAATAACTCCAACCTCGAAAACAATGTTCAAAAATTTTTGTTATGCCTTTAGCTGAGAAAACCTCGAAAATTATGTTTAAATTATTATCTTTTGTGCTAAGATAATTATTGGTTAAAGTGGTAAGAAATTGCCTCAGATCACACCACAGAGCATCGGGGCCCTTAAGCGGGCCCCGAACCCCACGCCTATAGCTCAGAATACCGATAGCTGATTCAATGACTCCAACCTCGAAAACGATGTTCAAATAATTATATTTGCTAAGAAAATATTAGTTAAAGCATGGAGGAAAGTGGTAAGAAATTGCTTCAGATCACCCACATAACATCTAGAATCCAATAGTTTTCGGGGCCCTTAAGCGGCCCCACGCCTTAAGAACCCCCACGCCGTAAGGGCTTCGCGCTTCGCGCTCGCATCAGTTCTGATCAAGGTATATCCCCCCCCCCCACTTTTGAGAAGCGATTGATGCCCCTACATGACGCCCCCCAATGAAATATTCCAGCCCCCAGCGCCCCCACTGAACAATTCCTGGCTACGCCACTGATGGGAGGTACCCCATAAGGAATGCCCACCGACATGCGGGGTACCGTTTTGGTGCCCCACAAGTTTTTCACGAAATAGATATATGGATTTTACTCAAAAACTAGGAATCTCCAAGGTGGGGTTTGAAAAAAATTAAGTACACGAGAACAAAGGAAAATTAAGTCCCCCACTTCTATTATGCGCGCGTGTGCATGCATTTGTGGTTTGATCCTTCGCTCGCCGCCCGCCGCCCGCCGCCCGCCGCCCGCCGCCCGCCGCCCGCCGCCCGCCGCCCGCCGCCCGCCGCCCGCCGCCCGCCGCCCGCCGCCCGCCGGTGCGGCTTTCGAAATTTCTTTGGTTTAAGACAGACACTTTGAAGACCTTTTCGTATTCTGCAGGCAACTTCCTCGGGTGTGCACGGTTTGTGGGGGGGGGGGGGACATTAAAGACGACATCCCGTGCTGTTTAAATACCTTTTTCTTCTAAGCTAACTAGTTTTCGATGTGCATCTTTTGTTTTTAAAGAGAAAATTTACTTTTATTCCAATTTTGGGCGTCTGCACTCCTCTGAAAAGTTTAATTTTGCACACAAATGAACCCACCCCGGGTGAGCTGAATTAATATCTGGCAGCCAATCATTCGAAGAAATAAGTCGGTTTCTAAACGTCGTTGGATTCTAGGAAAATAGCAATTGGACAGTCACTTTTCGAGGTGAAACGCAGCGAGGGGACGCATCCTTAACAACTGAACCTGTGATTTCGGCTATTACACTAGCTCCTCTCCCCAACAACAAAACATTGCATTGTGAAATCGCTAATTTTCTTACAGTATAAAAGTTCTTCACTTTTGCATATAAAATAAGACATGATTTAGGTTGGTACCCAACACCCTATCATGTACGATATTAATGGATTAAAAACCAGTTCAGTTGCTCGGCGGATCTGTTTGTGCGCAAACGCAACCTGAAATAAAAAGCTACTTATTTGGACGCCCCCACCCCCCAAAAAAATAACAATAAACAGGTTTTTGTTTTCGGGGGGATTGAGCAGTATTTAAAAAAAAAGTGATAAAGAAAGAACTAGAAGATAATTGGGTACATTTAAAGAAAAAATACTGCAAGTGAGACTTGCGCAATCCCCTGGCATGCTGGCAGCTTTTTTTATAAAGTCAGTGTCCCTAACCAAAATGGAAGATTTCTATTGTTTTAGCAATAGTGACTTTAACCTTTGACCTGTCGGCCCCAAAAGCAATAGGCTTCTTGAGACTACCAAGAACAACCCACAAACCAAATTTCAAGTTCCTAAGTAAGGAATTTCTCAAGTTATCGTGCTGACAAGAGCTAATCTAACCAAAACATAACACAACTGCAGACACCCACGTTTGTTTAAGGTGGAAATCGATGATTTCCTTTTGTTCCTCTTCCCTTTACCTTTGTTTGTATACTAACTTTTTCGCAACAGCTCTCATTGGTTTTGTACACGTTTTCCAACGGAGGGGTCCTTGATTTGGTTCCTGTCCTCGATTCACCGATGATGTTGCACGTGTGTCCTCGATTTACACCATAAACAAACGCAAGCATATATACAGACATAGCCTACCTACCTAAAGAAATACACACAGAAGGAATACATACTGGAATTTGTTTCAGCGTGGAGTCATTTCTTTGTTCTCATGTACTAAAGTTTTCGAGTTTAAAAGTATACTTTCAAAATGCTCCTATTTTAACCAGAATGAATTTCCTGAGCAGAAATTTTGACTTAATATCCCTTAGGCCTACACAAAATACTTCAATTTGCAACACATCAACACACCTCAATTGGAAATTCCTAGTTTTTGAGTAAAATCCATATAACTGATTCGTGATAATCTTGTGCAGACACATTCACCTATAGAAATTGCTCTTTGGAGACGTGTACAATCTTCCCTGTTGTTTACATTGTATCCAGAGGGTACCGTGCAACACATTCTTATTGCAATATCTCCCTCCAGCTTACAGCCAGGGGGATAAAAAGGGAGAAACACATTGTCCAAACACGGTATATGCCCCATTCGCTCTTGTATCACGATATTGGAACAACAGCGCAGAGAAGTTGAACGGGCAAAGGCTCCATTCACATTACAATAACTATACCGTTTGAACAAAAAAGTTACGTAACGGAGGACTCTGCGAACAGTACCTATGTTTCACGACGGGTGCAGCGCATACTGTTCGCAACTCCTCCACGGTGAAACCAATGATTTGATCCTCTGCAAAGAAACTGGTGAACAATCGTATTCGGAAACAAAGCTCAAGAGTCACTCGCGCGAGACCGAAACTCGCCCCGCAGTCTTAAAAATAAACTATACTAGGAAGAGACGACACATCGTGACCATACCAACATAACATGCTCCACACAAGTCTTGCTCATACCGTCCCTAGACTATGTAATAATAATACGGGCACTCGTACGGTGAGCCGGGCCCGCCGCTTTCAAAGTGCCTTAGCAAGATACGTTTACTTTTTATACGCGATAAAAAAACCGACGGTGAAAATCGAACCTGTCTTACAAATGTTAGCTTAAAATTCTACAACAAAATAAATT
Source organism: Patiria pectinifera (assembly GCA_029964075.1). Lineage (NCBI taxonomy): Eukaryota > Metazoa > Echinodermata > Asteroidea > Valvatida > Asterinidae > Patiria > Patiria pectinifera. The sequence goes on along the minus strand of CM057130.1, from coordinate 5,519,375 downwards.
AAAAGCAGACACAAGGTTAAAGTGAAAGGAAAGAGGAAAGGACATCGAGTAGTCAGTGGATACTGCAACATGAACTTACCTGTTCAAACGTTTCGTTATAGAAGTCAGTTCTGTTCATTTATTTCCAGTGTTCACAAATCAGTATGTAAGGGTGTACATGTACATGTCCAAGTGAAAACTGTGGAGGAATCCATAAGAAAACACAGCTTGTATATAGGCATGGGCCCTATAACACAGTAGGCCTAATGATCAGACACTAAGTGACAATCAAGCAAAATGTTTACATTCAAAGAAAAACAAGGGTACATATCAATAATTTTATAAGCCAACAAAAGAATGTCAGGAATAAATAACTATAGTACCACATATCAAAGTAAAATTCAGCAGAATAAATTTTGTAAACGGCGAATGTACCGTATACGAATAAAAAAAAATGCCTTAATGAAACAGGTTCGTTTACAAGTCATTTAAATCGTTTGTTTATTAAGGGAGTTTAGAAGTTTTTTCTTAAATGCATGTATGAATACAAAGCGCAGATTGAGCTAACAATCCTCCAAGTGTTTCCAACTAAATATTAAGACTCAGTGGTTTAAAGACTGTATATACAATAGCCTAGTGGTTAGGGTACTTGTCCACAGACCGCGGGGTACGGGGTTCGAAACGGACTTTGGTGCAATTTTTGTGCACCCATACACTGATTTGTGAACGCTGAAAATTAAATGAACCGGAACTGAACTGACTTCTATAACGAAACGTTTGAACATGCAGGTAAGTCCTTTCACTTTGACCTTGTGTCGGTGGTTTTTTTTATCACGTATCGCAAAAGTATCTTGTTCGGAAGGCATTGTGAAAGCGGCGGGCCCGGCTCATCGTACGGGTGCCCGTATTATCACATAGTCGAGGGACGGGAGTAGTGTGAGCATGTGTGGAGCAGGTTATGTTGGTCACGATGTGTCGTCTATTCCTAGTATAGTTTGTTTAAAGACCGAGGGAGAGGTTTCGGTCTGTGCTTTGTTTCCGAATACTATTGTTCACCAGCTTCTTTGCAGAGATCAATTCATTGGTTTCACCGTGGAAGAGTTGCTTTCATAGATCAAGATACGGTCTTTGTTTCACGACGGGTGCAGCGCACTGTTCGCACGAGTCCTCCGTTACGTAACTGTTTTGTTCAAAACGTAAACGGTATTGAAATGTGAATGGAAGCCTTCGCACGTTCAACTTCTCGTGATACAAGAGCGAATGGGGCATATACCGGCTATTTCTCTGTGTTTGGGCGGTGTACGCCTGTTGCATGTTAAGAATGATACGGTATTGAAACCCGGAAGTGTCTGCATGTCGCCCAAAAGACCTAAGACATAATGACGTCACGCTTTGTTTACATGTGCGCTTTGCTACGAGAGCCAAAGTTGAATCGGAAGTTGGATATAAATCTGATGAAATTAATACTGCAGCTCAAAATTAAAGCAATAAGAATGTGTTATTTACGCTCCCTGTAAATGCTATTATTTTAATATTCTTTGGACAATGTTTTTCTCCTTTTTTTCTTTAAATGTACCCAATTAGGCCTATCTTCTAGTTCTTTCTTTATCGCTGTTTTTCTTTGGAGTACTGCTCAATCCCCCCTCCCCCAAAGTATGTTTATTAATATTATTATTTTAATGGGAGGGGGGCGTCCAAATAAGTAGCGTTTTATTTCAGGTTGCGTTTGCGCACATAACAAACAGACCTGTCGAGCAACTGAACTGGTTTCCAATCCATTCTCGAACATGATAGGGTGTTGGGTACCAACCTATATCATGTCTTATATATGCAAAAGTGAAGAACTTTTATAATGCTAGAAAATTAGCGATTTCACAATGAAATGCTTTGTTGTTTGGGAGCGAGTACAAGCCGAAAATATCACAGGTTCAATTGTAAAAGATGCGTCCCCTCGCTGCGTTTCACCTCGAAAATTGACGTTTAGAAACTGACTTCTTCGAATTATTGGCTGTCATATATTAATTCAGCTCACGCAGGTCGGGTTCATTTGTGTGCAAAATGAAAACTCCTTTTTCAGAGGGTTGCAGACGCCCAAAATTGGAATAAAAGAAAATTTTCTCGTTAAAATAAAAGAAACACATCGACAACTAGTTAGCCTTGATGAAAAAGGCATGTAAACAGCACGGGTGTCATCTTTAATGTCGTTTACCCCATAAACCGTGCACACCCGCGGGGGTTGCCTGTGGAATACGAAAAGGTCTTTTAAGTGTCTGTCCAAAGAAATTTCGAAAGCAGCACCCACCGGCGGGCGGCGGGCGGCGGGTGGCGGGCCGCTCACCGTACGGCGCGTCGTCACAATACCTGGTTTGTTGTGAGACTGCACAGAGAGGTTTTGGTCTCGCGCGAGCGACTCGAAGCGTTGTTTCCGAAGGATCAAACCACATAATGCATGCACAATGGTTCACCATGGAAAAGTTACTTCATGCTTTCTTTTACTTTTGGGTGCAACGGACTTCTCCCCCCGTTACGTAATTTTTTTTGTGAACGCGAAGTCGCCATTTCAGGTTTCTCCGCTTTTGTTCCAACATCGCGATACAAAGAGCGAATAGGGCACACACTGCTTTACCCGGTCAACCTGTATTTAGACGGTATTCGGGTCTGTTGCATTGGAAGCGAGATACGGTATTAAAACTAAACAGAAACGCCCCAGCAAAACACTCTTTTCCAAGCCCCTCCTTATATCGAACAACCTACAGTTCATAAACTGGACAGGGATGTGATATGTTAATAACTTCCGCAAGAGCTGATGAATTCTTTTTTATATACCAAACTATGATTACCTTTTTATTTCCTGAATCCAAAATTTTGTAAAACACGAATCGATGACTTCGATCGCATAATTGATAACATGTTTAAAACTCAAGATTTATGAAGTGGAATACATGCACTGGAATTTTACTCAATGAGAAAAAAAGTCGGTTACAACCAATCGGCTTTGTCAAGATGCCACAGATGAATAGGGACATACATACACAATGGTGGAGGGGGGGGGCAACAGGGGCCATCCCCCCCCCCCCCAAAAAAAATCACCAAAACCATATCTTGATGAAGATGACGTCGCAAAAAGGCAGCCACCAGCGTACAACATTTAAAAAAAAACACATTTTTTTCGGGGAACAAAAAAAAAGTGTTGGCCCGCCCTAAAAACCCCCCACTGTGTCCTGGATTTGGCCTGATACATTCGTGAGTGCGAGACCATGCAGTACCGGACTGAACGGTCGCGCGATTGCAATGAATTGTTAATTGCACGAAGTGAAACAAAGGAAGAATAGTTTGAGAGAGGGGTGGTTCCTCCATCGAGAGTGCAGTTGAATAGGCAATTCGGCGTAACAATGAACGCGCTAAAACATTACGTAACAGAGTGCACTGTCAATAGTGTAAACGCCCGATATTGGAAGAGAAAGTAAGGTGCGTTTATCGAATTCCTTGGTACTGTAGTGATTGGAAGGAATTCGAGTACATTGTTCAATGATGAATATTTGTGGCGATACTCTCAGTCAATTGAGGACACTATTTCAGTTTAACGGTCAAGCCTACGCAGGTTTGGTTGGGGGTTAAACGTACGAAAAGTAGTTCGCAGATAATTAGCTGTTTCGGCGACGTAATTTGCCGATACAGCTCCTTTTAATTACGTGTGTTCATATTGATATTAAAGATAGATAAAGGGATTATTTGCTGTTGTGATTAGACAGAATTGTTTGTGATTACATAATAATTGTACAGTGTACAGTGACGATCAGTTGTGCGATTACCTTTAGCTGACTGAGGGCGCTATTCAAGTTTAATGGTCAAGCCTACGCGCAGTTTGTTTTGGGAGTTGAACGTACGAAAAGTAGTTCGCGTATAATTGGCTGTTTTGGTAACGTCATTCGCCAAAACAGTTCTAGTTGCGTGTATTTCGTGTTAGGATTCAAAATAGCAACCGAGGCATTTCTTTTATTCTCATTTGTAACCGGCTCTAATTATAGGCTCCCAACCAGGGGAAAAACCTAGAACCTCTAGATCCATATTCTTGGTAATGTAACAAATGAAATATATATATACATTAGATTTTGTAATCAGTCTATGTTACCCACAACTCGCCAAGGTGCAGAACCGTGCGTTTGAGACACCCACCAAATCAAAGCTTATTTCATAATCTTATATTTTCTGTTTTATTTTTGTGCATTTATCCCATAACGTTTGGGAGAAAATTCCATCAAATGATGTCATTCCGAAAAAGTAGTCCTGTGGCCCATCGCCATTTTGCAAAATGCATATGCGCTCCATTGCAAAATAGAGCAATTTTTGGGCCCAATTTCATGCAAATATCACAGAAACACGAGCTCACACTCCTGTGTACGGCTTTCACCCATTTTGTTTTAAGTCAAGTTCAAAGCCCTCAACGGTGTCCACTCTGTGTTTGTTACTCACAAACGCCCTGACCTCTAGTTGTGTTTGAAATGTTAGTACATGTATGCCTACAGCTGTTACATAAGTTCAGGGTTCGACTTCAGCGGCGGCCCGCTAGCCTAAGTAGCCCGGTTGGCGAGTGAACAATTATTAGGCTACGGACTGGAAGAAATAAATCATTCAATTCACAAGCAAACCTGTATCAATTTGTGTCAAATTTTAATATTTGTTTATGGTCAAATTATTAAAACACTGACAAGGGTGCCTCATGATACATGTTTTAGGCTACATGTATAAACATTCTTGTTTATAAGACACTCTTTAGTAACCGTCCCACACTCTACAAAAAAACAACACGCAGGCATGTAAAATTTAAGGGTCTGTTTTAGTAACCCGGCTGGAAAAAAATATTAAGGGCGAATTTATTTTAAAAAAAAAAAAAAACATTTCGTTTTCACTGTACCTTATAAAGCCGCGACATTGGTAAAAATAATAATGGGATAAAGAAAAACAAAAAGTTATGTGGTGTTGACCAAGCATTCAGGGGTCGCGATTGGTTACCAACTCCCATATAGGACTCTTCCTGGGTCTCGGATTCCCCGGCCCACCACACCTCCTTCCCTATCCATCCATGTAACCCCGGAGGGCCAAGCACCGTTAAGGGAGGAAACGAGGCGACACCCTATGCCTTGCTGCCGAGACAGCAAAAGAGCCCCGTACCTATGAGTAGATGCATAACCTGGACTTCGCAGACAGTCCCAGCCGGTGACTTAACTGATTGAGCTAAGGTCGGTTGGTATTTGACGACGGGAAATTAAGACTCTTAAGTAAATGATTGAGCGCGTGTATTGAAAACCAAAAAATGCACCGCGGTCCGTTTCGAACCCCGGACCCCGCGGTCTGTGGACGATGACTGGTACCACTAGGCTGTTGTACATACAGTCTTCGTACTCAGAGTCTTAATATATAGTTGGAAACACTTAGAGGATTGTCAGCTCCAGTCTGCGCTTTGCCTTCATACATGCATGTAAAAAAGAACCCTCTAAACTTAGAAACTCCCGTCATAAACAAATGATTTAAATGTCTTGTAAAAAAAACGAACCCCCGCAAAGTATCGGTCTATTTCCAATACCTTATACTCTTCAATCCATTAATTTTGTTTCTCGGAATTTCGATATACATCACTCTACTAGGCAAGCTATTCATCTCCATTCGCCATTTACTGCTTCTTTTGCTTCAAAAATACGAGGGAACCGAGTGATAGTACTCTCAACTGATCCCTGAAGAATTTTCTATATTTTTAAAAATCTATTTTGCTGAATGTTTAACTTGATATATCTTACTATAGTTTTCATATCTTCATAGGTTTATATAAGATTTGAGGCTTTGCATGGTGGGGTATCGGTATCGTTTCGGTTTGCGGTAACACCATGTGGTAATAACTACTGCTTAGAAGATATTAGTTCTGAAAAGAACTTGTCCTGCTTATTATCGACTTTGCTAAGTTTTTGTTCTGATAAGAACAGTCCTGCTGTAAGTTCTACGAACTTGTCTTTGGTCTCAACGTTTCGACTAGCCTGCTCTAGTCATCGTCAGGTCTCAACGTTTCGACTAGCCTGCTCTAGTCATCGTCAGGAGTCTCCTGACGATGACTAGAGCAGGCTAGTCGAAACGTTGAGACCAAAGACAAGTTCGTAGAACTTACAGCAGGACTGTTCTTATCAGAACAAAAACTACTTAGCAAAGTCGATAATAAGCAGGACAAGTTCTTTTCAGAACTAATATCTTCTAAGCAGTAGTTATTACCACATGGTGTTCATAGGTTTATTTCTTCCGCATTACGATCGCTGACTTTTTATATACCTAAACGTGGATACGATGACCTTTTTATTTCTTGAAACAAAATTTCCCCCGTTTTTTCGCAGCTTTGTGTAATAGCGAGTTGACAAACTCAAGTTTTACAAAGTGGAGAACATGCATATTGAACTTGCTGGAATTTTACTCACTGAATAAAAAAGAAAGAAAAGAAATGGGTAATTGGTAATTTCTTTTTTTGAGAGGGGGGGGGGGCATTGCCCCCGTTGGCCCCCGCCCGGATCCGCCGTTGCGTATGTATGTCCCTTTTCACTGTGGCTTCTTCATTGACAGAGCCAAGGTTTTTACCAATTTTTTTCAGCGTGACGTCGCAAAAATAGGCAGCCATGTTACTTACAGCATTAAATTTCAGCCACCATGCAATGATGCCATGAAGAGTCCTAGTTTTATATCGAATTTGGGGCGGAACATTTTGGACCCACTTTTTCGGGGAACAAAATAATGTTTGGCCCACCCTAAAAAAAACAACCACTGTGTTGTGGATTTGGCCTTATACATTACAATGTGTGCGAGACCAGTACTGTTACTGAACGGTCGCGCTACGTGAACGAATAGAGCGAAGTTGAATAGGCAATTCGGCGTAACAATGAACGCGCTAAAAAAAAAATTAGGAACAGAGTGCGCTGTCAGTAGTGTAACGCCCGATATTGGAAGAGAAAGTAAGGTGTGTTCGAATTCCTTGGTATACTGTAGCAATTGGAAAGAACTATATTACCGAGTACATTGTTCAGTGACGATTACTTGTGGTGATACTCTCAGTCAATACAATTGAGGGCACTATGCAAGTTTAACGGTCAAGCCTACGCAGGTTTGGTTTAGGGTAAAAGTACGAAAAGTAGTTAGAGCAAAATTAGCTGTTTCGGCGACGTAGCTCGCCGAACAGCTCCTGCTAGTTACGTGTTTTCATATTTGGATTAAGACAGAGGGGTTCTTTGCTGTTGTGATTAGAAAGAATGGTAATGATTACATAATAATTGTACTGAGTGTGCAATGACGATCGGGTTGCGTGATTACTTTTAGTTGATTGAGGGCGCTATTCAAGTTTACCGTCAAGCCTACGCGCAGTTTGTTTTGGGAGTGCAACTAACGAAAAGTAGTCCGCTCAGAATTTGCTGTTTGGTAAAGAAGTTCCCCGAAACAGCTCTTTTTAATTGCGTGTGTTTCATATTAGGATTCAAATATAGGAACTTCTCCATTTCTTTTATTCTCATTTCTTATTAACCCTAATTGAATGAGCGCGTGTATAGGAAACCAAAAAAAATGCAACGACGTCCGTTTCGAAACCCGAACCCAGCGGTCTGTGGACGATGACCCTAATTTAAAAAAAAAAATATCCGACTCCTTCCATTCTTGAGCTGCGTTTTTGGTCTCATGGGGGAGTCTCAACACTTTCATCCAAAAAAGCGCACCTGTGCGCGACATGTTAATTAAACTCTTAATGTTTGACATTTTACCGAAGTCCACTGACCCACTTGATCCGACCTAAGGCAACTAAAGAATGGCCATTTCAGAACTATACTCCCCGACGTACCACAAAACCTTTTGTGCTCAAATTGGTATTGAAACTCCACCTAGCTGCCAGACTAGTAAGTCGTCGCTTATAAAGTCATAACATGTCGAGTAAGGATGTGTACGTAGAATCCCCAACATAGATTTTTCAAAAACAATAATAGTAAAAAGTTGAAACTATGTACCAGAATATGGGAATAACATATTGACGACGGTGTTGCGTGGAAACAAGATACGAGCCAAGAAAGTTGGTTGCGCGAATATTTGTAAGCGCAAATTTGGGGTACTCTACGATACTTACGAATTATTACGAAATCTTTTGTTTAAAGAATAGAACCGCACGCTCACACAGGGTCATGATAAATCTACAAAAGATCGATACAAAACCCGCTCACAAACAAGTTTGCCATGATATTATTTATACTAAATACAAGTACATTCGATCAATGCTTAATTTTTTTGTATCATTATTAGAAGTAAGGTCATTCTTTAGGCCTTATGTTACAACATGACGCGTGGACGATGGTTTCCAAACTGGAAGTTCCAACACTGCACAAAATAACAAAATACTTCCTAAACATGCCTTTTCTTTACGTAATGGGGTGTTTTGTGCCTTTTGGGGGGGGGGGGGCAAAATATGATGCCAACTACGGCTACAGCTTATGGGTGCAGACCGGTATAAAATATAGTTCGAAAAATTCCTACAAATCACAATTTGTGTACCCTGAAATTCTTTGCTATATAAGATAATTTTCTGGGCCATGAACTTGAAGGTTTAAAAAAAAAAGCGGGCCCCGGACCCCACGCCGTAAGGGCTTCGAGTTGTTGAGGATATAATACACTTATCCACATTAAAATTAAAACATTGTGATCATTTTTAATGTTGGTTCTGTAGCGATAAAGATGCCCCCTCCCACAGCATCGGACCCATTACTGTACATACCGTACATCATTCTGCCTGTTTAAAACGCGGAACTCTCTGAGGCCTGTACCCATCGATCGCGCTGCCTGGGTGAAACATGGAACTCTTAGTACAGAGGGCCGTCCCGTGGTTTTTTTGTTTTTGTTTTTTTGTCCAAAAAAAAAGAAGAAGAGGATTTGTCGAGGATATAAGACAATTGTCGACATTACAAATAAAACATTACGATAATTCCAAAAATGTTACTTCTGCAGAATTCGTTCTGCAGAAGTACATCATCAATCCCGGGACATACCGTTGTTTCGGTTTACCGTTTTGCATTTCCTCAAAACAAAAACAGTAAACAAACCATAGACCGTTTTGTCGTTTTACAGTTTTGTAAACGGTCAAACGTTATTAGGATAAATACGGTTTCTCTGTTTTATAAGTTTAATAAAATTCATTACAGCATAACGATCAATGATTTTTGTGTTACAGTTTTACACAAATAACTTTGAAAAACAGCAAAACGGTCAGTATTGAATAGGCCAAAAAAAAAAAAATCTCCGGTTTCTGGTATGCGCGCGCGTCGCCGTAGCCATGCGCGTCGGCAAAATGAAAAAGGTTTTTTTTTTCAATACAAGATGATGTTTCAAAACCGCCAAACTCACTGGTTTGACTGGAATTCTGCTGCTGCACAATTTTAACGTGTTTTTAGATGGGGTTATGATCGAGAATAAGATTTATGTGGCCTCTCTGGACTCCCATATATTTGCACTAAGTTTAGTCGGGCACCATTTGCAGTCATCAGCCGACATTTGAAGCCAAAAAAAAAAAAAAAGGTAAAAAAAAAAAAAAAGGCGCGTCGCCGCACCACTTTTGGGGCAAGCTCCATACCAGAAACCGGAGACTTTTTTTTTTTTGGCCATACAGACTGTTTTTATTTTTTTTATTTCAGTGTCATAGTGAGCAGTCCGTGGTGCATTTTGTGGTGCTGGGCAAGGGGGATGGAGGGGGACCATGCTTTACATGAAAAAGTGTTACCTCGGCATAATGTGTGGTGTGATTCCTGGCGTGACCCTGGCCCCCTTCTCACGCGATTCAGTTGGTGGGGCTTAAGAGTTGCAAGCAAAAATGATACTGGAAAACTTCAATGGAGGACATTACTTTTTATAATGGATATAATGGATACAGGATGGTAATACGTTTAAAGAAGTTGCAGATATTTGAAGGAAATTGGAGTTCGGCGCGGCTCTTCAATAGCCAGTTCGAAAACTATGTCGTGAGAACGAAATGTGAGAAGGGCAATTTGGGTCCCAGGCAATGACTCGATCCCATGAGGACGCATTAACATTCCTAGGTGCATTGCTTAATTGCCGAACCTAAATCAAAAAATGGTCGTCAGGACTATTGACCGTTTTTCATTGTCATGTTCTTGTAAAACAACACTCTGAAAATGAAGCAACTAACCGTTTATCGCTTTCAACAATTAAGAAAAACAACAAAAAGGTCATTGTTTTTTGTGACCTAATACCGTTTGACCGTTTTACAAAACGGTAAAACGAAATAACGGTATATCCCGGGATTATGTAAGATATCAAGTTGAGTTTTCAGAAGTAGCGAAAACAACAGATTTTCATTAATTATCGAACGGCAAAAAGTACGAAATGAATGTTAATGATACCTTCAACGTTTCATGTCATGCTTTTATACGTATAGGCCTACACATTGCTATAGAACCCATGTGCAGGTACAGGTATCTCATAATGAGGTCGTTCTTTGTTACTTTTATTTAGTAACAGCAGATGTCCAAATTTAGTTTACTCATGTGTGCAAAGTTAAAAAAACCACTGCCCTTTAACTCCGCCTTATAAAGGCATAATAAAGGTAGGTTGTAAAAGACTTCATGCATGTATTGTCACTTAATATGTAATTCTTCAAAAACCTTCATGGTTACAGGTCCAGGATGAAACTCGGCCCCCCCCCAAAAAAAAAGCCCCAAACAAACAACAACAACAACAACAACAACAACACACTACATAAGATTTAAAATCATCTTTATCCCGTTCCAGGAAACACTTATTCCAACAATCCATACAATTTATATGTTGAGCATTTGCTCTGGGCGAGTGTACACCTCCTTCAGGTGTATAGCCCAAATGTCTCATGACAAACAATTTGTTATTTATACAAGTTGATGGGAATTTACAATCCCCAACCCAACACTACAAACCCAGCGATGTTATTTGTCTTAATTTACATTTTGACAAGCCGGTAGACCTCCAAATCTTGTCCCTTAACAATGGGCACAAAGGGCCGGACCAGATCACTTGAAGTGCTTCACGAGAGCCGGTTGTTAGCAGAGCTGTCTTTCTCATTGTTACCTGAACCTTTATGTCAACTGGTAGTTTAGATTTGGGGCTGCTGACGTATTATGTCCGAGGGTTGAGCCCACCAGCCTTCATAACACTTCGTCGGGCAGGTACAAAGGACGATCTGTGCCGGTGAATCGGTGTTGCTCGGTGCCCGTGGATATTACCAGTAATGAGGCCGTGCGCTTAGAAACTGGCGCATAGAGAATTACAAACCAGTTCAAATATCATCAGGCAAGGTAGTCGTACAAGTTTCATCACAAGTTTCATCGCACTGTTTTGAAAGAGACTTCCATGATAGTCGAAGCGTTTGGGACATCGTTCAGTCGAATGTGATTTTCAATTCGATTTCTCTCAATGGAAATGCGTACCACTAATGGAACTTCAGATTTTGCCACCGGTTGATTTCCGTCCCCTGAAGAAATACCCTAACACCACGGAAGCATTTACGGTTCTCATCTTGTCGATAATGACGACCAGACAAGTTGCATAACATCGGAAGCGAAACTGACTGACTTTCACCGCAAGGAAGATTCGATGCGATTTTTTTATCAACTTCGATTAGTCAGGTGAAAAGCAACTAACTCAAGCAGACATTCATTCTCTTAGTTGGCCTAAACTGCTTGACAGTGGAACTCCAACCTGTACCAGTTGTCAAGGAAACGCCAAACAAATTTCGATGAAAATTGAAGTCGTACCTGTGTGCAAGCTGTTATCAAACCATATTTTTTTATAGGCACTGCTGTATATATCACGACTTCAATCTGACTATGAACCCTGCCGGATCACAAACCATAATTTGATTGACTCCATTGACATGTCGACGTGACTGAATGCTTGGCTGAGTTGTCAGAGTGCACCACATTTTGACTGGATTTAACCTCCCCAACCCTGCATGCTCATACATCATGCAGGTCGGGTGTTTTTGCCGATATACCAGCCTGAGAGCTCCTTTTCTAGTAAAATGGGGCAAATGTTCACTGGCGTGTATTTAAGTGGCTGTGATACAAACACCAAGAACACAACGAGGCATCCATGAGCTTCAACCTTTGACTGACAACCAACAGTATTTTGCACAGAATGTGCTCAAACGGTAAGCTGCGTGCTTTCACCCTCAGATTCAAGAACTTATGGAAATGATGTACAAGTCATTTACATGTACATACTTCGGAGAATAATTTTGAACACCACCATAAGTTTCACTTTACGTGATGGGCCAACTGGTTGGATTTTGTAGTTTCAGTGCAATCCTACCATGGAACGTCTCATCGGATGGACGGATAAGTGTGTGACCATCACTCGGTATTCGCAGGAAATCTCTGACATTCTCTGAATAGAGTGCCGATTAACAAGGTGTCATGGAAACTGGAGAGGGTTTCATGTCGGTCATGGACCACGGGGTGGAGGTCAGCATCGAACACTTACCCAAGATCCCTTGCTCCAAGTTCACCATCATCGGCAACTCGCGCATGCGCAACAAGAAACCCGTCCGGAAGAAGGAGCAAATGTGGAAGGTCCCAAAGGGCTCTCGGCGACACCACACCGCCGACCAAGAGAAGACATCTGTTCAGGATTTGAAACAACCCCTCAAGGTCACCGCCAAGTCCCTGGAACCGAAGTTTGGAAATCAAGAGGAGAACAATCGACTGGACAAGAATGGGATCTACGGGGACGCCTTTCAGCGGACTCTAGACCTGACGCATCCGGGCAGCAGAGGCGGCCCTGCTCGGCGAAATCTGGAACCCAAACCTGAGAAAAAGATCATCGATGCGTTTTACCGGGATAAGAGCAGTCTGTTTCTTCATCAGTTCGGAAAGAAAAACGCAGACAGGAGATCCGGTCGCCACGACTTGTCACTCCCTTCGCTTGCCAAGGGGAGGCTAGGAACCGACAAGCCGACTCAGAGTTGTCAAGGTACCGCCCGTCATTACTGTGACGTGGTGGGCCAGCGATACTGCACCGCGTGTCTGCGGATGCATCGCCTGGACAAGCTGGCCTATCGGTCCACGGAAGGCGGGAAGGAACCGCGCCCAAATCAGAAATCCAGTTTCGGGACGTTCTTGCCCAATATCCGGACAAAACCGGATGGAGATTGGACTACGGGCGCGCCGAGCTCCAAGCACGGGGCAGCAAGGACCAAATCCTCCCCCTTATTCTCGCAAAAGCAGTCATCATACGGTCCTCGGACTTGGGAGAGGGTAGGGCCGCCTTATAAGACTCACGAAGACAGGAAGAGACGAAAAGTTACAGATAAGTCGACAGTAATGGTCAAACGAATGCCATATACCTTGGACATTACAACTGATACCGATAGCAGACATTTGAATTCTTAGGAAAATATTGTAATCGAATTGTGCGGCAATACTAACACAAAAGGTTCAAAGGGCCCCTGTAATGTATATTTTTTTAAAGCAATTCTTGAAAATGCACCATTATTTTCCATTTAACCTTATTTTCAATTTTCATTTGCCGTATTCAAGGGTACTTGGTGCCTTTTTGGTTTTTTCAACCGGGATCCCTAATTTTTCATAATTAGTTATTCCGCGTTTTCTTTGTAATTGATTACACACCTGTGAAGGGGTACAAGCCTGCTAGACTGATTCTCTGACCTTACAATTCCGCAAAGTTTATAAATTGCTCTGTTTCATCTTAAGTGGGGTCAGGGAACCAGACTACAAGAACATGATTGGTTTTCTTGGTTTTTCCAACATCTTCAAGCCCAAATCGTGAAACAAGTCATTTTAACAATATTTGCTATAACATACTACTCCTCCAAATCCATTTATTTCTGAAAATTGCAGCAAAAGCAAATGTTGTACATTCCCTTTAAATAATGAATTAAATTATTTAAACGAAGTGAAAACATGTTTTTTTGTGGAAAATAAAAGAAGCTTTAGGTGTTAACGTTGAACTCACCAAAGACATCATGGAGGAATATAAACCACATTGCCAAATATCACATCGATAGTGTGTATTCCTATTACAGGGCGAGTAAAAAAAAGGAAACCCAAAATGGTGCCCCTATTTAAAAAAAAAAAAAGAAGTTCTGCATGTAGCGTTTTCCATATCTACGATATGAAAGCCCAATTAATAAGCTTTCATTTAGTGAAAGAATCATTGAAATCACTTATGTACTTTTCCAGTTATAAAGTTTTGAACACAAACACCGTTTTTAAACCTTGTCCACGGATCACATGATATTTCAGTAAAAATGAAACCAGTCGTATATCCTGAAATGATATCAGAATAATCCCATAAGTCTCCGGGGTAGCCAACTAGAAGACAGGGCAAGACTATAATACTCTTGACATTATATAGCATGTTATTTTAACAGTGGAAGTAGCAGGTTTCTAAATAAATGTGATAAGTGCCAGTTACTATGGCTATGAGAGTGTTCTGATGTGTTTTTTCATGTAATGTAAATAGTTTTCGTTTTGCTGAAATATCACTTGCCTTTATTGTGATCCGTGGACAAGCTTAAAAAAAACACCAGTTTTTGTGTTCAAAATCCCATAACTGGAAAAGTACATGGGCGATTTGAATGATTCTTTCACTAAAAGAAACTTATTAATTGTAGATCCTAGAATCTTAGAGCTGAAAAGCACCACATGCCGAACATCTTCACAAAAAATAGGGGGCACCATTTGGGTTTCCCTGTTTGTTTGTTTTTACTCACCCTGTACATGTAACTGTTGCATCTCTCCAAAGCGTGCGTGTACGGGACGGCACTGCTTTCAACCATCAACTGGATTTGCCATGAAGTTACGGTGCTAAGAACACCTCGCCATTTACAGTATACACGTTGAAAGTGGCCTATTTTGTTTCTTTTCTATAGCTTAAGAAACTAGGGATGAAAACAACCCCGGCCCCTTTGCTAGAAATAAAGAGAATATACCGCGCATGTTGTGAGACAGAGCGGGTCCTCCCAGTTGTCCACACCCTATGGACTATTGTTACCCAACACATCCCCCCCAATTCTTCAAACAATTTCTGAGATTCGGGGAACGCAATGACCAACACAATAAAGGGGGGGGGCGTCCCTCCGTGGCACATCTTGCTTCAAATGTAATGAAGCGACAGGTCTTCAGACTCTCGTAAAAGGAAAAAATAAGACAAGTTCTGCCCAGCCCACTAAAACTGTCAAGAATGTATAGGCCCCTTTTAAAGGTAAAATTGGTGGATACAATAGGAGTGCGCTAATCTTTTGTATACATCCAATGTACCCCTCCAAATAGCGCCCATTTAATTGTGTCTGCCGTAATCATCTCAAAAATGCCAGTGCGATAGCACGTTTTCCCTTTTGATGAACAATTATACTATAATTGCCATTGGATTGTGGGTGACCCACAATCCAATGGCAATTCCCCTATTTTTAAGGGTGGTAGGGGTGCGGAAGTCCACATAATACATGGACCAAAGCCTTTGGCAATATATGAACCGCTTTCCGCCGTAGTTGCAAGAAAGAAACATTGCGGTTCTCCCCGCTCATTGGACAATGGTCAGATTAGCCATGGCAGCCATCTCCTAGTCAATCCGCCCTTGCAACTTACCCCATCGGCATCTATGAACAGACAGTATCAAGACGCAACAACAGTTGATCGATACAATTGCAAACAATTTTAAATGTGATTTTTTTTTTCATCATAACTTTTTAGATCCAAAATGGCTGCTTTTGTCAAGTGCTACACCTAAAATCAACAATTTCCTGCACCAGACAGGTTTAACAGCCTCATTCCTACATAATGTGACAATAGGAGCGGGAAATATTATTGTTTTCATCGGCTTTGGTTAGTTTGTTGGTTAGTTGTCTGTTAACAAGATAACTCAAGAAGTTATAAATAACTCAAAAAGTTATGGACAGATTTTCGTGATTTTTTTTAGGGGTGGTCCTTGGTACAAGTACAAATCGATTAGATTTTGGAAGTGATCCGGATCCGGGTCTACATCCGGATTATCTTTTTAAGGATTCTTCACCATTTATGCGAGTACTTTTGGGTGTACTGACAATATGGCGGGGAACTGTTTAGCCTTGGCGGAGGTTTGCGCTCTCCAAGTGCTTTCGAGTTTTCCATATAACTGGCAAACTAATTTTGGCGTATGCCACGTGCCGCTACGATGCTTTACAGATTTGTCCGGCCAATCAAAGCAAATTAAAAGATCACAAGAACAGAATGCGCAATGACAAAGGAATTTGTTACTGTTTATACTTGTGATTTGAAGTTGAGACAGACAGACTGATGATTGAGTTCTGATGACTTGACTGTGACACCTGTCAACACGAAGAGTTTCAGAAGTCAACTTTCTGGCAATTCGGTTCGCACAGTCACGTGATGTGAGGACCGGCCCTCGATGTATAAAGAATGACCCGTTGTCTTCCCAGTTTATCTTACTTCCCTGAAATTTATTATCATCAATCAGTAAATTACACACGTATCATCCAATGAAAGTTCATTTTCTTTATAAGTCTCGTGAAAGTAAAACGATGAAAACAATAAAACAACTACACTGCAATGCGAAAAATGAAACATGTCTAAACTACCTGAGCGTCAAAATAAGCTGGAGACTACTGACAGAACTGGTCTAAAAATAAACATCTAGTCTTAAGTTGAATATTGAGACATATACAGGTAAAATCAATCTACTCCTGACCACAATCCATACAGTTTAAAAACTTCATGAACGCCATCAACTGAATACATTTTTTTTATAAAGTGGATGCAAAAATAACGCCATTTCGTTTAATAAGGCAGGTTCCTTTGTATTATGCACACTAATGCTAACCAACGCTTTATCTACAGCTAGTTATGATATCATTAAAAGTTCACACATGCGAGCTATTTCGAAAGTTTATGTTAAACATCCAAATCATCAACAAAAATAATATTTTTTTCTATAAAGATTAACATACTTGCTATAAACACTTTACGAAAATGATGCCTTAATTAAAGGGATTAAATATCCTATAGTATTGGAACATGTGTATCGCTGTGTTAAACTGAAAACTATAAGTCTAGAATGATGCATGGACAATACACAGGAACAGTTTGACCTATTTGTTTACTACACATCGGGGGGGGGGGAGGGGGATCAGCGATTGTTTTTATTTTGGCATAGTACATGCCTACAGAAGAGTCAAATTTGGACTGTGTAAAAAACAGTATGGTCAAGCTCTATTAAGCTATTCTAGTCTGGCTTTGTGTTAGGTATCATTCATTTTAATATCATACAACAAATTCATTTATTTAATACAGTTATTTATAATTGACCAATTTGAAGTATAAATCTATATCAGTCATATATAAAAAATTATTTTCATTTTTCAAGCGCAATTATAATGTACAGTTAATTCGTAAGCATTTGCTCATATACCGTAAAATAGACCATAAGATGCAACCTGCATAAACCTGTTACTTTGTAACATATATTTCACATTTAAGACACTAAAACCAAATTAGCCGATTGTAAGTTTTTGGCTAAGATATAAGTTGATAAAGATTCTTTAAAATGGCGCTTTGAGTACAGAGGTAGCTGACTTCATGGTCATTTTCTCAAAATAGCATTCACCACGTGAAGGGTTTTTTAAAGATCACATCAAATATATACACCATGCATGCTTCATACAAGATTTCACTTCAAATAACACAGTGAAACCAAAACTTATTTCAGAGTGAATTAATCAATACCAAAAACTACAGAATGTTTGCATTTAAAGGCACAAATGAGTAAATTCTAGCGGGAGTAAAACAACCAACACAAAATTAAGACACACCCAAAAATAAGAAATGTCAATGCTACCAACGGCTGATATTAACTATAAAGCAAAACTTTCAATGCAACTTCTTCACAATAAAAGTCTTTTTCTATTGTCTAAAGATCCTCGTCATTTTAATGAGACTGTCATCAGTGGCAAAAATCAAAGGTTTTCAGACCATCTAACTATCAATTTTGAGGTATTTTTTTTTCAAAGACATGAGTGTGGTTTTTAATGCAAACGACAATAGAGTTTGAATTTCAGTTTTTGGAACACCCCATAATTTAGTTTGATTAACAGTCACTTTAAAAGGCAGAATTCAAATTACAGACAAATCCGACGGCAGCCATTTTCTGCGGTGGCGCCAGGCTCGTGCGAGTTGCGCTCAGGTAGTACCGCACGCACTCCGGGCTCCTTCAACCAATAGGAATACCAAAATGCGCAAGCGCCTCGTCTTTAAGAACGCGTGCAGCATGCGCGTGAGCGCGACACCACCACAGTAAAAGCTTCTAATTCTGGTCGCCGGGTTCCACAATAGGTGCGGAAATGTAACTTAGATTTAAATCTATTTCAGAAAATTAAGTATGTCGAAGAACTGACGAAATCAGCTTGGAGTTCATGAAATCACATCCAGTTGCTTTGCATATTTTCTCCATCTCACTGTAAATAAACATGATGAATAAATATTAGGGTGGGGGGGGGGAATACTTTTATGTACTGTCCATCTGATAAGTTGAACACTGTGTAGGCAGCCAGGCCCCCAGCTGGTTTTAAATGTACTTGTTTATTAAGCACATATTTATTACCTTTCATTAATACCTTTCGGTCAAAAAGTCAAAATGTCAAAAATTCACAAATTTCCAATGATTTTGTTCAACAAATTACCTCAGGTTTCGTGAAACCTGTCTTGACCGATTTCAAACAACTACCTTTGTACGTAGCCAGGCCCCGAGCCAGTTTTAAATGTGCTTGTTTCACACCGGCCAAGCATATTTTTATTCTCATTCATAAAAACCTTTTGGTAAAAAGTCAAAAATCCACAAATTTCAAACAATTTCCACCTCAAGTTTTGTGGAAAAACCCCTATGGCCATGTCTATGATACACGCGTGGTGCTTAAAAATCTCCTTTTATGGAGATTGGCGTGCAAGCGGTGCATACTGCTCAATTTGGCGCAGAACTCAGCGGTGGAGGAATAAGGTGTTTATCAAACCAGCCTGTGTTTTATCAGCAGTTTGAAGCCACCCGTGTGCCGGGCTCTCATTCCATAGGAATGGGTAAGCTGTCTTAGGTACCGTAATTTTCGGAATATAAGCCGCGCGGCGTATAAGCCGCAGCACGCAAAAATCTGCAAATTAAGATTTGAAGTCGGCGTATAAGCCGCACCGGCGTATAAGCCGCTCCGACTGAGCGGTTTCAATTTTGTAAGGCCTCCAAATTCTAGTCAAAATGCTCTGAACCAGTTCCATTTGCACTACGAAAGCTATAAAAGGGCCACAAATGTTATGTCAAATCATTTACAGTCGATTACTCTTACAAACAAATATGGGAATGGATGATGAGAAATAAAAAACGGGAATTGCTGCCGGCTGGCTCGTCAGTGAGCCTGTGCCGGCGAATAATATTATTTTCCCCCAGCACTTGCAGCAACCCACCATGTGTTGTCTGACCGGAGCGCTACAAATCCTGCTTTGTGGCAACAGACGCTGAATTGTTTTGTCCTAAAGGATAAACAAGTCCGTTTTTACAGCAAAACTTATCAAATTGTTGTGATTACTAACGAGTAGTAACGTCAAAACTTCAAGTTTGGATCGTAACTTTCTTCGAAAACAGTCAACACGATGCCGAGATTTTTATGGACGAATCCATTAATTTCGTAGGGGTGGTTTCACCCCTGTTTTGAGTTTTACATCGTTTCTTGAATACATTTCAAGAAAAAAAATTATATTGTGACGTTGAACAACTGATTATCAAATAAAGATATGTTTCAAACTCCATAAAAAGTATTAGTTGTCTTTTTCCTTTTTTTAAACTGGGGAAATATTGGTAATTATTGTTCCCAAGAAAGTGCACCACTTTATTAACAGAAATGGTGTGGTCCAGGGGAATCCATGCAGCATGCATGCAGCATAGGCAGCATCACGTACGGCCGGTTGTCGATGTCCAAGGGACAGCTTTCACTAGCCGTACTTTTTACCGCTCGGTACCTTTTTGTGGGACGTGCTTTCGGTTTGTTAATGACTTTCTTAATTGATAATTATTTCAGCAACACATCTCTTCTTGTACCAGTACATTAAATACACATGTAAATGTCATTTTTATTCTTCAAGTCTCGGCGTATAAGCCGCCCTGTGTATAAGCCGCAGTAAACATTTTCATGGGCAAATTCAACGTATAAACCGCGGCTTATATTCCGAAAATTACGGTATTTATGAATACGAAAGTTAATATTTACTTCATAACTCTTCACAATAATACAACAAGGATTGATAACCTACCTTACATGATTTATCTGTCTTCCAAGGACAACGCGTCATTTGACCGCCCACTGTGAAATGGAAAAATGGTGGAAAACATTCAAAATTTAATCAAGTTAAAGACAGTTTCTATCAATCATTGTCACATAAGTTAATTGTCATTGTTAATGTCGGTGGCACATTAGGATCTGTTCATGCAATGACTCGCCCTACTCTGGCTGAGGGAGACCAATAGTGTCTCACCCTAAGAATTAGCCTTGTAATTGTCGTCACTGACATATCGTCATTGTCACATTAGGACTCATTGTCACATTAGGATGTCATTGTTAATGTCGGTAGCACATTACGATCTGTTCATGCGATCACTCGCCCTACTTTGGTTGAGGGAAACAAATAGTGTCTCACCCTCAGAATTAGCCTTGTAATTGGCATCACTGACATATCGTCATTGTCACATTAGGACTCATTGTCACATTAGGATGTCATTGTTAATGTCGGTAGCACATTACGATCTGTTCATGCGATCACTCGCCCTACTCTGGTTGAGGGAAACAAATAGTGTCTCACCCTCAGAATTAGCCTTGTAATTGTCATCACTGACATATCGTCATTGTCACATTAGGACTCATTGTCACATTATTAGGACTCATTGTCACATTAGGACTCATTGTCACAATAGGACCTCATTGTTAATGGCCGTGGCACATTACGATCGTCATTGTCACATTAGGACTCATTGTCAGATTATTAGGACTCATTGTCACATCAGGACTCATTGTCACAATATGACCTCATTGTTAATGGCGGTGGCACATTACGATCGTCATTGTCACATTATTAGGACTCACCCTTCTTCGTCCCCTGAGGCTGTCACAGTCGCTTTGCCTCCCTTGTTTCTGAAGCACATGAAGTAGACGAGGAGGCCGATGATGATCAACAAGCCTCCGCCTCCTAGACCCACAGACAGGCCCACAATCAGAGGGATGTTGATTGAGTCCTTGTCGCATAGGGCACCCTCCTTACCATCCGGGCAGCTACTGGAAAGACCAAAATAAAAAAATAAAAATTCTCCAGAAGATTCCCTTTGAACAATCAATCCAAAGAATACAAAACTCAGTCTCAACTTCTCTTCCTTAAGTATGTCTCTTAGGAATCTTATTTTACAATTCAAATTTTTCAAAAGTGTAAATCTGAATTGAATTCCCTTAAAGGTAGAGTACATCACTTGTCATTTGTGCATTTGTTTCTTTGAAGCAACAAATGTGCTCAAAATCTACGGAAGGTACGTGCTTAACAACCTTTAGCTCAGCGGATGATGTGTATTCCAAGAAAACAATTTTCCAGGATCTCAATTACAATTCAAAAGTTGCGGAGTCACTTCAGTGTCTGGGAAATGTTTTCATTCAGTGGATTGCATCTACGCGATGTCACGCACTGTACCGACAAATAATAGCAACCATGCGCGCGCCATGTCGCACGCACTCATTCGGGGCTTCGCCAAATTAAAAAACGGACAACTAACGAAATTTCCAAAAACACGTCTTTAAGAGATACATCGTTGGAAATTCTTTTATTGTTTTCTTCAAATTGACAGCTTGCCAGAAGGAATAATTTCACAGCGATTTTAGTACCACTGCCATCTTTAAACGAAGTAAGCTTTTCAACAATACTTCTGTCAGTTACTTTTTGGATAACTACCTTTGTTTTGAGGGGCAAAACCTAATTTGATTTATATCACCCCGATGCAAAATTCCATCTTATAATACCTTTGTCTTGCATACTGTATTTTCATTGGCCTAGAACGATCACGTGTTTATAAAAAGTCACGGCACACTCCCTGTGGGATATCACGTATGTGATATCCCACAGGGAGTGTGCTATGACTTTGTACGTACGATGCGTACGGTGTGAAACGCTTGTATTGTTGGTACCCATGCTATTTTCACCATGTTTTTACACATGAGTGGGAGCAGCAAACTAGCAGACCATCAGCTGTTTTGAGCACACGACATGCATGTGAGTTGACGTTCGATTGTCATGATTGTTGTGTGTACTGCTGTTTGTATTTGTTATTTTCACATCAAAATCCAAAAAAATTCAAGACATAGGTATAAAAATACCCTCGGCTTCGCCTCGGGTGCTATGCGCCCCTGGGGTGTGCAAAACGTCATATCCCACATCACAGCAGTCAACAATTGTTAAATGATGTACTCTACCTTTAAAGGATTGTACAAAATGTAATGCAATCTTTCCCTTCTATAAAATATCATCTTATGAAAACAGCTACAAACATACACGGATAAACCAACTTCCAACATCTCAATACTCCAAATACTTTCAGAATTAGTCTATTATCATTCATTTGACTCTGCCGTATTATTTTGGCTCACTTTGGTTTTTTTCTTCTAATTTTGACTCACGATGTTGTTTCTCAGGAAGTGAGATGAAACAACAATATCTTTAATTTATTTGAATTGTGTAATACTGCAAAATTAGTACTTGCTGCACAAGATTCCAAAATGTTGTAGCTTTTTCTTGTAAATACTGATATATCGGAATCACTGCTTTTGATACATTAATTGTAAAGTTCAGTGTAATTTCCAATATGTCGCCCAGACTTTTGGGCATATTCCAATAACTCATTTTGTTCTTCATTTTCTTGTATTGATTGCTTTTTTTTTTCTGTCAATAACTTTGTGACATTAGCCAGGATGGCTGATATTTGTTTGCATTTATCGTGATTTTGTCCAATGAACTTGATTTGAGCAATTCTGTAATTATTGTTGTTTAGCTTTTAAGCATTTGACATGACTGTCTGCCGACGACAACTCAACACGTATATTCATGTCTTCGTCATTTTACAGAGAATAAACGGACAAGGATCCCAGCCAGCGAGACCAACCGGTGTTTGTCTACGCTTCATTTGAAACCACGGTCACATATGTACCGAGTCTTTAAGTCTATATTTTTTTCAGTACGAAAAAATGCCCCAAAAACCTCTTGATCTGAGATGAACAAGAAAACCCACCTGCAAATTTCCCCGTTGGCGTTATCGTGCGCACATGTTCCACCATTGCAATAATCGGCGTCAGTGCTACATCGAGAGCTGCACTTCAACTGGCAACCGTCGGCTGTCTTGTCCTCGTAGACTGACAGTTTGTTGTTGCACTGCATTGCGTCCTTAATCGCATCAGTGCAGAAATTGGTGGTTTCTACAAGCAAAACAACACAGACAAATAAACGGAGTAGCTCACAGGTTGAAGAGTTTCCGCCAATATACCTTGGACATTCGTTGTCTACACAGTGTGCAACATTCAGAAGACAAATAATTTACAGTGTTTAATGAGTTTGTCTTCAATGAAATTATACATTACATTGAAGCCGGACTATTTCCCAGTCCACTCCTTTTTAACCCATTCCATTTGGGTCCCTAGATCGAGAAATGCAATCAATAAAGTGAAAGTTTACTTGGGCCACTCTGAATTTGCTTGATTCTCCAATGATTAAGATAAATGCTGAGGCTCTTGATAAGGATGGAGTGACATGACGGATGAAGGCATGACCACTGTTCTTGATTTACAGTCTCTGATCACCAGTTATAAGTCTGTGTTCTATGGTCGGATCTACTAGGTTAAATGGGGCAAACTCCCCAAGGAAAGAGGTTGCTCCACCCACACTCCTGCTCCACCGAAACTCCTGCTCCACCCACATTCCTACTCCACCCACATTCCTACTCCACCAACACTCCTGCTCCACCGACACTCCTGCTCCACCCACACTCCTGCTCCACCCACACTCCTACTCCCCCCACACTCCTACTCCACCCACACTCCTGCTCCACCGACACTCCTGCTCCACCGACACTCCTGCTCCACCGACACTCCTGCTCCACCCACACTCCTGCTCCACCCACACTCCTGCTCCACCCACACTCCTGCTCCTACGTCACCCGCACTCCTACTCCACCAACACTCCTAATCCACCCACACTCCTACTCCACCCACACTCCTGCTCCACCCACACTCCTGCTCCATGCATCCACACTCCTGCTCCACCCACACTCATATTCCACCCACACTCCTGCTCCACCCACACTCCTGCTCCACCCACACTCCTGCTCCACCCACACTCCTGCTCCACCCACACTCCTGCTCCACCCACATTCCTACTCCACCCACACTCCTACTCCACCCACACTCCTGCTCCACCCACACTCCTACTCCACCCACACTCCAGCTCCACCCACACTCCTGCTCCATGCACCCACACTCCTGCTCCACCCACATTCTTACTCCACCCACACTCATATTCCACCCACACTCCTGCTCCACCCACACTCCTGCTCCACCCACACTCCTACTCCACACACACTCCTACTCCACCCACACTCCTGCTCCACCCACACTCCTGCTCCACCCACACTCCTGCTCCACCCACATTCCTACTCCACCCACACTCCTACTCCACCCACACTCCTACTCCACCCACACTCCTACTCCACCCACACTCCTGCTCCACCCACACTCCTACTCCACCCACATTCCTACTCCACCCACACTCCTACTCCACCCACACTCCTACTCCACCAACATTCCTACTCCACCCTCACTCCTGCTCCACCCACACTCCTGCTCCACCCACACTCCTACCCCACCCACACTCCTACTCCACCCACACTCCTGCTCCACCCACACTCCTGCTCCACCCACACTCCTGCTCCACCCGCACTCCTACTCCACCCACACTCATATTCCACCCACACTCCTGCTCCACCCACACTCCTGCTCCACCCACACTCCTACTCCACACACACTCCTACTCCACCCACACTCCTGCTCCACCCACACTCCTGCTCCATGCACCCACACTCCTGCTCCACCCACATTCTTACTCCACCCACACTCATATTCCACCCACACTCCTGCTCCACCCACACTCCTGCTCCACCCACGCTCCTGCTCCTACGTCACCCGCACTCCTACTCCACCAACACTCCTACTCCACCCACACTCCTGCTCCACCCACACTCCTGCTCCATGCACCCACACTCCTGCTCCACCCACATTCCTACTCCACCCACACTCATATTCCACCCACACTCCTGCTCCACACACACTCATATTCCACCCGCATTCCAACTCCACCCACATTCCTACTCCACCCACATTCCTACTCCACCCACATTCCTACTCCACCCACATTCCTACTTTACCCAACATTCTTACTCCACTCACATTCCAACTCCACCCACATTCCTACTCCACCCACATTCCTACTCCACCCACATTCCTGCCCCACCAACATTCTGACTCCACCCACACTCCCACTCCACCCATGCACCACTCTGACTCCACCTACATTCCAACTCCACAGTGGGAATTCCAATTCCCTTTTTCCATTCCACATTGCACTGTGTATCTCACCGGCGCTATCCACCGAGCAAAGGGGGGCACTTTGGTGCTGTGGCCCACCACTGCAGGGATCATGGCGGCACGCTACCAAACTAACCAGCCTGATGTAGGACAGCTGGCACGACACGTCACAATACCGAGCTTATACACAGTGAAGAGTAAAACCCACCACTGAATTTACGTTAGTGGAGAGGAGAAAACCATTTTTATCATCAAACATCCCTTCCCCCCCCAAAAAAAATACACCCTACCTTTTACACTTTCGAAGTCTTTTACCATCTCTAAGCTGCCTATCCTGCCTGCTTCAACCTGTTTTTTCACCGTGTCTGCGAAAAATTGCTGCGGCTGTAACGCACGGATTTCAGTCGTTGCTGTTCCGTAATCATAGCTTACTGTGTGTGGAATGATCACACTGCCTTTCCTGCGAGGACACAAACGCTTTAAGATTAACGCATTTTTAACTAAGTATTGCCCAATAACAGTGTACGCACATCACTTCAAGTTTGAAATAACAGCTGAACAATAATAACTAAAGGACCGTTCATTTGGGTAGCTTCTAAAGATGTGCTGTCTAATTTTCAGTTTCACCTTGAACGAAATTGTATTATTTATTTTCTTTACACTTATTTTTATAGCAATACAAACGTTTAGATAGCAATACACACGCTTAGTTTATGGATAAATTATTTATTTGTGAACATGAAATAATTACGTTCTATTAAGCTAGACTGGTTCCCGCCGCTTTATCAGCTTAAATAATGTAATGACCGGGAACCAGTCTACTCCGAGGGTTGCGGATGCCAAGAACAGACCTAATCTCTGGCTATTCTTCTTAGATGCATGTATGATGTCTGGCATACCTTGGAAACGTGTTTTTCGAAATTCAAGTACTGCTCTTAAAGGGAATATACATCATTTGCTTTTGCTGTAATTTTCAGAAATGGATGGAATTGGGGGGTTGAAATATATAGCAAATGTAGTTACACTGACTTTTTTGAGGTTTTGGGTTCAAAAATGCTATAAAAACCAAGAAAAACAATCATTTTCCTGTAGTCTGGTTCCCTGACTCCATTTAAGAAGAAACAGAGCAGTTTATATACATTGGGGAATTGTAAGGTCAGGGAACCAGTCTAGCTGGCTTGTACCCGTTCATAGGTGTGTAATCGATTGCAAACAAGTGCGATGGTCAACTGGGGCCAGTATTTGAAAAAAAAACAGTTTTTTTCCAACGCTGGTTGGCCGATCAGCGTTGGAAATTGATACAAAAATACCACTTTTCTTGAAAATGACAGTATACCAGGTGCCATGATTTTACAGGATGCTTTAGACTGTCATTCACTAACAGTCCAGCAAGGTATTTCAAAATGATTTGGTAGTTTTATTTTGATGTTTGCAAATGTTGTATTTTCCCTTTAAGTATGCATTAAGGAAAATGATAGGTAAGAGTGAGGAATTCTGACCTGATTTGGGACTGATCCACGACAATTTCTTTAAAGCTGTTTGACAGACCGCTGTACGATGGCGTAACCTATTCAAATGAACACACACATCAATTGATAATGATATTGATAAAGTACTGCCTAGAAACACTGGGGCTGATGTTGATTCTTTTGCTTGATTGACAAGTATGTATACCAAGGTTATACACAATGTCGCTACTCAAATACCATTTGTGGTGTGAATTTACAGGTAGTGTGGGACCCGTTACCCTATTGAAGTGAAGACATTTATAGTTTTATGTTGTAAAACGCAACTTTCGCGAGCATCATCAGTCGCACGTTAATACGCACATCAATGTGAAATCTGTTTTGGTTTTCCAGAAAGCCTGATTGTCATTTCCAAAATTTCCCACAAAAGGGCATTCAAGTACAAGACCTTTTTTTTCCATTGATTCAGAAGTTACTCAGTAATATGTAAAGCTGGTTACGGGTACCCGATCCTATAATCTGGAAGCGGTTTTTGATAAACGGTCGGTACTCGGGTACACGGTTCCGAAGCACACCCCTAAATACCATGGTTTTTAGTTAAACCAAGTAATGGTTAAACCAAGCAATAATGATTGTCAAATCTCACTGGTTGGACTGTTCACGTGTCGTACTGCAAAAGTTCATGTATGATGACATTATGGACTACGTGGAGTACATCCCTTTCATTGTTCTCAAAAGCGTAGTATAGTTTGAGTATGCACACGCAGCCTCACACATGTTTGTTTTACATACCTAGTGTGGACATTCCTTTGTTTTTGTGTAGTTAAAAAAAACCAGTGAAAAACCTCGTTTTACTAAAAACTGTGGAAACTCTTTCAACCCAACATTTTTTTTGTATGGTTCCCTTTAGTGTTTCTCTTCATTTCGCCACTGATAAACCTAACCCAAAAATGGCTCTAAAACTGTTTTTTTTCCAGAGAGGGAAAAACCTTGTGTGGACGTTGGCAAGTCCACACAACGTCGCTGCTACCTGGTTTATGTGGACATCTTTTGTTCGGAAGTCCACACAGTGGATGTAATGCTTGTACACATTACATATACCAGCACTAGTGGGAAGACCTTTGTTTCCCTTCTTTTGTTCTCCTTTGTTCCTTTCCTTTTGTTCTACGTTTCTATTGAAATCTCAAACTCCATAGAATTTCCCTTATGGGGCAGATATAAAAGACTTCCTTCGCCTAACGGGTCAGGGTTTCGCCGTGTGTGTGTGCGAGGAACCGGGTAAGCTATGGGCAAGGAATAAGCACCCACTGACACACTACAGCCTTGCAATCAATATACGTTCTCCAAGACTTTTTGAGCAGTTTTGTCCCCACTGCTTTGCATAGACCCTTGGCACAAGGCAAGGTATAATGTACCATGGGGAGGAGGGTGCAGGTATCAACACAGACATGCATACTGATGACCTTACCATAATTGAATTTCAGAATGAGAAATGCAGGGATTTTCGAGTGAAAATTTTGTTTTATGAATAATAACTATAACACTCTTTAAAGACTCATTCATGAATTCCTAATGCATGTTACCCATTCCGATTGGTCGGGAGCCCATCTTAAACGGATCTTAAACGGATGATAAAGACATGGCTGGCTGGTCTCAAACACTTTTCGAGTGTCACATGAAATTTGGACTCCCATGAAATTCGGTGCCTTTTAACATTTCATTAATTGAATGTTCACATTCCTCACGTAGGCATGCGCAATGCTACCAGTGAATCAGTATAACATAGTCCGAAATTCACACTACACCAGCCCAGCTGCGTTTTGCGCGACATCACGTAGTACGCGGGACGCGCACGCCAATCTCCTTATAAGGTAAGGAGCTGTAGCGGGACATTCCATATTATAGTCAGAGGGGTGTTTCATAAAACATGA
Source organism: Patiria pectinifera (assembly GCA_029964075.1). Taxonomy (NCBI): domain Eukaryota; kingdom Metazoa; phylum Echinodermata; class Asteroidea; order Valvatida; family Asterinidae; genus Patiria; species Patiria pectinifera. The sequence continues at coordinate 5,490,294 of CM057130.1, read as the reverse complement.
AGTAAAAGTGTTGAACAAAATGGTTTTGGCACCGAAAAGATTTTTTTTGGACCGAAAACGTATTTATGAATGGGAATAAATATGTGCTTGGTCAGTATTAAACACTCTGTTTAAAACCGGTTGGCGTCTGGAGTGCTGATAATTACCCTCGACTTTGCCTCAGGTAATTATCACCCATCCAGACTCCAACCAGTCTTAAACAGAGTTATTAATGCCTCCAAAACACACATTTATTCCCTTAATTAAAACATTTGTAAAAAATAATATCATGCTATAAAAACAAGTGTTGTCTGTTCTGATACAGTCCATGGGTTTAGTACCACCCACCAAGGGCAAATGGCACCCTTGAGTTCGCCTAACATGTAATTGGCTCCCCCCCCCCTCGGTGCTGATAATTACCCTCGACTTTGCCTCAGGTAATTATCACCCGTCCAGACTCCAACCAGTCCGAAACAGAGTAATTAATGCCTCCAAAACACACATTTATTCCCTTAATTAAAACAGTTGTAAAAAATAGTATCATGCCATAAAAACAAGTGTTGTCTGTTCTGATACAGTCCATGGGTTTTGTCCCCCCCCACCAGGGGCAAATGGCACCCTTGGGTTCGCCTAACATGTCATTTGCTCTCTCCCCCCCCCCCCTCGGACGTACACCATGCATTGGACTACATCACAGCAGACAGCAATTGTACAATGTTCAGTGAATTATAACTTACAAACAACTTGAAAGTATTGACAAGTGCGACACACTCTTCTGATTCTTTGTCCACGACGGGGTCACAGTTCGCACCTGTTGCTGAAGCGTCAGCAATGGATAACTCCACCTGGAATACCTTATCCACTGTGCGACAAAAACAGAATAGCCACAAAAGCCATCACTTAATGATAGACTAAAGCTTTTATGTGCTACAGGGTGAGTAAAAAAAGCGGAACCTAACCCCCAAAAATATATTTCATATTTTAAAAAACAAATTGTAGCACCAAACATAATATTGACTGGAATGAAAAATTACTAAAATTGCTCAATCCTTTCAAGGAATATCACCATTTAAACGCAATGACCCTTGAACCTGTTTTGTCCAAAAAACGCAGTTTATTGTGTTTTCCGACCGTTTGGAATAACAAAGGAATTGACACAGAATATTTGTTTCAAAACTGTAAACAACTGCAGTACACAATATCTTTAATTACAACCCTGGTTAGGCAAACAATATGGTTTATAACATCCACTTTTTTTTCTAAAAGACGGGCCTTCAAAAGGACTTTGTTGAATATGTTTAACTTTTAAACTGAGGTTTTGTCTTTGGGTGATGTTTGAAGACAATTGTGACGACGATTCTTAGAATCACATCTTTGGACGAAAGAGGTTTTAGGGTCATTGTGTTTAAATGGTGACATTGTCTGAATGGATTGAGCAATTTCAGTGTTTTTTTTTCATCTAAATGTAGCTTATGAAATTGGCTTTCCAGTCATTATTATGTTTGGTGCTACATATTTTTTTTGAAATATGAAATATAATTTTCGGGGTTTGGGTTACAAAGGGAGCGTTGGGGGAGACCACTGAGAGTGACATTGGAACGCATTGCCAATGACGCCCGACTTGTGCTATAATAGCATCTTGGTTCAGTCCAGTTTGCACAAAAATAAACACACCACTGGGTAGTTTGTAACACTGCATTCTGTTAGATCCAATCATTTTCTCAGGTTCAAAAATATTTGATGAATCACCTACCTGGCACGGCAATGTCTGGATACTCATCTTGGTACTCTGGAAAACAAATAACAATCCATCCAATAAATAAGCCAGCAGCAAATAAGTTATCTCTGAATTTTAAAAATCAGTCCATTTTTTGTCTAACATGATCAATTAGCCTCGGAGTTAAGTCTTGAGGAACTTGAAGTCGGACGAGGTGAATGCAGGATTTCCAATGTCCTTCACTAAAAGTTTTGCTCTTACATATGAACTGTGAACAAAATCTGATTGAGCAAGTGCAAAGTTTTTACCAGACAGGGATGCAGACAAGAATCATAATTAAAATAGGCTTTGTTTGATTGAACTATTGGGGGAGTGTGGCCTAGTGGTTAGGGTTCGTGACTCATGATCAGAGGGTCAGGGGTTCGAATCCAGCTGCTGGCCATATGCTGTGTCCTTGGGCAAGCCACTTCGTCCTCACTTGCCTCTCTCCACCCAAGAGTACAAAAGGGTACCGACATGAGCAGGGCGGTACCCTTTTGAACTGTGATGGACTAGCATTCTGTCCAGTTGGAGTAGCAATATTCTCAGTAGTTTCATGCTACTGAAACCGGAGATAAACGCCGGCCTGATGGGCCACACTCGCCACAGCTGCATCTGCGTGTCATCGCGCTATGCATGACGCGCGCCCCAATCTCTGTAAAAGGAGTTGTATACGTCTTACTCGCGAGCTGAACACTCTATTATGTAGCTAGAGGGAGTTTTGAAAAATATGGAGTAAAATTGCTGAACAAGATCGTTGGAAACTATCAATTTTTGACTTGTTTTGACTTTTGGACCAAAAACTTGTGTATTTTTTTTTTACCGAAAAGGGTATTTATGGCTCGGGTAATTATCAGCCATCCAGACTCCAACCAGTCTTAAACATAGTGTTTAACACCTCCCAAGCACACATTTATCCCTCATTCATAAATACCTCAGACAGTTTAGCCATTCCTATTGGTTGAGAGCCCGTCACGTGGCCGGTATTAAACGGATGATAAAGACATGGCTAGCTGGTCTTAAACACTTTTCCAGTGTCACATAAAATGTGGACTCCTAAAAATCCAGTGCCTCTTACCATTTTATTGGTTGAACGTTCACAGTCCTCACGTAGGCATGCGCAACACTACCAGCGAGTCAAAATTTTATAGTTTTAAATTCAAAACGCAACGCCCCAGGTGCGTTCTGCGCGACATCGCGTCCATGTCGCGCAGAACATGCTACGCGCGCGTCAATCTCCATAAAAGGGTTGTTTACATCTTACTCGCCAGCTGAATATTCCATTATTTTTCTAGAGGGATGTTTCAAAAAGCATGAAGTGAACTTGCTGAACAAAATCAGGATTTTTTGAACGAATTGTTTGATCTTTTTTTACCGAAAAGGTATTTATGAATGGGAATAAATGTGTGCTCGGTCGGTATTTATCACTCTGTTTAAGACCACTTAGAGTCTGGGTGCTGATAATTACCCTCGCCTCCGGCTCGGGTAATTATCAGCACCCAGACTCTAAGTGGTCTTAAACAGAGTGATAAAAACCTCCGCAGCACACATTTATTCCCTTATTAAAACAACATAAATAGGTAAGTGCAAAACACTACATTTTTGGACACCAATGTCTCACAGGAGTTTCATTGTTTAGGTCAGTTAACTTACGACTGCAACTGAAAATCCCATCGCCGTAGTAATCTTCTTTGCAAGCACAGGTAAAACCCGGGGTCATGTCTGTGCAGTCAGCGTTTTCGTGGCATGGAGGGGTTGCAGCTTCACACTCATTCACATCTTTTCAAGGATGAAAAAAAAAATAATAATAACATTTTTCATTGATTTCGTTTATAGTATTTCACTAAGTTAATAATAGCCCAATCAGTTTTCAGTGAATTGATTTCTCTAAGGGCCCTGGAGAGTAAAATAATATAAAGAACGCTAAAAAACCCTAAGCCTCTGATACGTTTTATACAGATATTCACGTTGAAAAATGAGGAAATGATGATCTATTACTTGCCCAACTTTAGTCAAAATAGCCTATACATTTGGGCAAAATGTTGTCAATTCTACTCCGATAAAATCATCAACACTTGGACTTAGTACCTATAAAATCATCAACACTTGGGGTTAGTACCTATAAAATCATCAACAGTTGGGGTTAGTACCTATAAAATCATCAACACTTGGGGTTAGTACCTATAAAATCATCAACACTTGGGCTTAGTACCTATAAAATCATCAACACTTGGGCTTAGTACCTATAAAATCATCAACAGTTGGGGTTAGTACCTATAAAATCATCAACACTTGTGGTTAGTACCTATCAACGGTTGGGCATGGACTAATCCGGCAACAGCCATTTTCTGCGGTTGCACCAGGCCCACGCCAGTCACCTTCAGGTACCGGTAGTACGCACATACTCCGGGCTCCTTCGACCCATAGTGTTACCAAAATGCATGCGCACCTCATCTCTAAGAACCCGTGCAGCATGCACGCAGGCGTGGCACCACCACACAAAAATGGCGTCTAATTTTGTTCGGCAAGTTACACTATAGAATTACATTCCCCACTTTTGTTTTCAGCAACCTTTTCTTTTACATTTTACAATGTAAGAATCGAAGGTTTCGAAGGATTTTTTTCATGCAATGCATAGAGCTGAAGTCCTGATGCCCAGAACTCAGCTGTTTTTGTTTTTATTTTGGAAATATATGAAGCTTTGTGTAACAGTTACATGTCTTCATGTTAAAATGGACATTTCGAATTACTGCGAAGAATTTTTTTTTTGGAGGTTCACTTTTGTTTCGTGTTTCGTACAATATCAAATGCACAGTTTTGTGACTAAGTGAATTAGTTAGGTTGACGTAACTGAAATTGTTAACGTCAACTTCCGTTTCACATCTACATGGAGTGAAACGAAGCAAGCACCAACTTAATTGTTTGGCATTTGTAGTACTGGTTATGTTTTTCTTTAACTATACGGAGTCATCCCCAGATTAAGTTTGTCTGCAATTCGGACGATTCACAATGCAGTGCGCCACCAAGAGTTTGCCATGGAGAGTTCATTTTTCCCAGTGCATTGTGGGAGATGGTCGACCAGTTCGCAGCGCGGGACATTTGGAATTGTTATTTTTCCGGTCAGTAGTTTCTTAAGCGTATGATTCGAGGATCTGTTTGCCCTTTTCTTTTCTTCTTATCAATATGGTGTTTTTTTGTAAGGCGGCAGAATGCTGTGCTCTAATCCATAACATATTAGATCAAGTTGTCTACTGACACGCATTCAAATGGGCCATGTTTTGTCGACCGCAAACTTGAAAAATGGACTCTCCGTGGCAAACTCTTGGTGGCCCACTGCATTGTGGATCGCCCGAATTGGCCAATTGTAATGGGTATTCCTAGCAGGATTCTGAACAACTGCCAGAAGATATTCCGTTCAGGAAGTTATCACCATTATTTAAAAACTGACAACTTTCTTGCGGGAAGATTTCGCAAAATTTCTTTTTCAGAATCCTGCAACAAACACCCATTACAATGGGTAGACTGTGGGCAAAGCTTTCCTCAACTATCGCACAAAAAGGGTGAGTAAAAAAAACCCCAAAAACCCCCACTGTTTTAGTGAAGTTCTGCATGTGGCACCTTCAAAATCTAGGATATGAAAGCCCAATTTATAAGCTTGCTTTTAGTACAAGAATCATTCAAATCACTCATGTACTTTTTAAGTAACGGAAGTTTAAACACAACCACCGTTTTAAAGTTGTGTCCACAGATCACAAAAAGCTGAGTGTTCTTTCAACAATCACACGGGGATGTGTATGAATTGTTTCCGTTTTGCTGAACGAACGCACACCTTTTTTTGTGATCCGTGGACAGAACCTTAAAACGGTGGTTGTATTTAAAATTCCGTAACTTCCAAAAGTACATGAGTGATCTGAATGATTCTTGTACTAAAAGAAAGCTTATGAATTGGACTTTTATATCCTAGAATTTGAAAGTGCTACTTGCAGAACTTCACAAAAACAATGGTCCCGACATTTGGGTTTTGGTGGTTTTTTTTACTCACCCTGTATTTCGTTTAAGGAAGTTATCACCATTATTTACAAACTGACAACGAACCCTGCAAACAAATACTCATGGGCAGACTGCGGGTAAACTTTTTCTCAATTATCGCACATATTCACTGAGATGACTCCTAAATTGTGTGTAAATCTGTGCTGCTGTGGAGAATTGTAGGGGCACAATATAAATGAGTGGTACTAACTTGCACAACCCACACCGTCATTGGAGGCTGAGCTGTAACCGTCTCGACAGACGCAGCTGGCGGCGCCAACATCATCTAACATACAGTCAGATTCACCCGCGCACACTGGGTCACAAGCTGCACCTGCAATTCCCAAATGTAAAGAGAATCATTGCATCTCATTCTCTGAAAGAGTTACTACACTTTCAGTAAGATTTGAGGCTTTGCATGGTGGAGATATAAAATAATGAAAGGTTTGCGGAAACACCATGTGCGAATAGTTTCTCAACTAAGAGAATGGTTCTGAAAAGAACCAGAGGTATAAATAATGAAAGGATTGCGGAAACACCATGTGCGAATAATTTCTCAACTAAGAGAATGGTTCTCCTAGTTGGGTTCTCCTAAATGGGTCTCTCCTGAAGACGGTCAGAGCATACTGACCGGAACGTCGAGTTTATAATTCTGGTTCTTTTCAGAACCATTCTCTTAGTTGAGAAATTATTTGCACACGGTGCTTCCGCAAACCTTTCATTATTTACTACACTTTGAAATGACTTAATAATACCATTTGGCAATGCGAGGTCTACAAATATTGAAGAGGGTTGACCACAAGCCCTGCCAAAGTCAGTCACAGTAAGGGCTGTGCACTGGAACCGGGTACCCGACTACGCGACTGTTAATGTCAGCAAATCATGGGATTGGGTACACGCCACCAACTTTACAAAGTAATTAGCAACTTCTCAGACAATGAAAGAGAAAGGTTTTGAATGTCATTTGCGGGGAATTTTCCAAATGAAAGCCATATGTGACCGGCTCCACAAAAAAGGGTATCATGTCACAAAAAAGTGAAACTGAGTTATATACATGGCTGGAAAGCCCACAATTTAAGCTTTCCTTTGGTATATAATAGAGCTCCATAGCCCCACCCGTTCTGGAGATATGATGTACATGTAGTTACATTTTAATAACTTCCTTGGAGTTCATATTACACAACTGAGAAAACAGGCTTTTAAAGATCTGGTTCTTCAACAGAATGATGCACACAAAGTAATCATTTTTCCTCTATATTCATCAAAATCAACATTTCTGTGAATGAAACCTTAAACTTTACGTATTAAAGATGTCATTCACGATAAAAAATGAAAATCTCATTTTGACACAATTTTCACCCTTTCAATGTTGAGCGGGCCATTACACAATAATGCACAGCGCGACTTAATACCCTTTTTTGTGGAGCCGGTCACATATGCTATGCATAGAACAATCTGGACAGCAACTGCCGAGATTTGAATTTTGGGGTTGTGTTTCTGTAACCGGTTCCCGGGTACCCGCCGGTTCCTGTCCTACCCGTAAATGCACACCCCTAGTCACATGTCCGTTCTCAAGTCGAGTCACAAGAAACAGGGGATGAACAATTACAAAGGAGTTCATTTGAAAAGCGTGTGACTTCAAACTGATGGACTTGTGAAGGACTCAAACAGCTACAGACATGAACAAGTGAGGCACTTTTATAAGGAACATAAATGAAAAGTTTCTCTCCACGCAGTGTTTTATGAATTTGATCCTGACGTTCAGAAGAAAGATTTTCATTGTTGATTTTCATGTTTTTAATCATGATGGTTAATAATAAATTGAATTGAATTGAATTGAATTGAAAGGTAGATTGAGTTATGCATGGGGGAAAAAAATCAAGTTCAAATCAAACCGTAAATAACAAAAAGCCACAGAAACACACCAATAGAAATGCAAACTTTTTGGATGTTTGCTACAAAAATTGTCTCAAAAATAAGAAATTCTTTAAGATCCATCTATTGACATTTTCATGTGTGCTGTTGTATGCGTTCATACGGCCTTATGTGATACTAGGAACAAGAAGCAATAATAGGGGCAATGGGACCCTGGAAGGGAAATCGCTATGGGCTTTGAGATCACAAGCGAAACAAAGTAGAACAAAAGTATGGCAGTGAAGGTCTACAAAAAATGGTTTTTCCATAACTGCCCATGTGTGACCCTCGAGCACAAAACCAGTTGGAAGTCACATGGCCGTGTCTCAAACACTGTCAGCCTATAAAAACATAGAATATTGATGTGAATTGGGAACTAAACTCCATGAGCAGGCACAGTTCCAAAGGGGGGGGGGATAAAAAAAACCCAAAAAACTCTGACTTCAATTTTTTGTTCATAGATAAATATTAAAATTAATGTGAACCCCCACCCCCTGCTATGACACCCACAAAAAATTATGACAACTTTACTTGTCATAATGTCCGCCGGTTCACAACATTCGGACGGAGCCATCTGGGGTACTGGGGGTTTACAAATGTACACAGTTCTGTAATACAGTGGTCATGATCGTCAGATTCGAACAGCGCCACCATTGAAAGTATAATACGATACCCGCCTCCCCCACCCCCATGCACCCCCCCCCCCACACTTCTATTGATTTTGGGAAGGCCAAGTGTCAGTAGAAAAAAACTTTTTATATTTCAGCACCAATTTGCTGGTGAAAAAAAAAAACCTGCAAAAATTCCTGGATCCGCTCCTGATCAGATGTGGTCCGATTCCCATACTCTATACACCACTGGAAAGATTATTCAATGTCCTTCCCAAGTGAACCCAACATCCCAGTTTTCAAAAGCTGGTTCAAGTGACTGGTTTTGTGCTGGCGTTGTCACATATGTGCGATCTTTTTTGTGTGTGTTTGATACATGCATACAAGGACAAACCTGTGACGGTGACATCAAATGAGCACTCTCCAACATTGCCAACAAAATCAATGGCCGAGCAGTAAACGGTCGTCTTCCCGTACACAAAAGAGGATCCTGATGTGGGTATGCACGCGACGCTGACAGGTCTGGTCTGGTCGCCATCATCGTAACCCACGGTTGGGTCGGTCCACACAACAGTAGCCTTATTAGAGCCACCAGCTGCAGGAGCATCTACTGGAGTTGGGCACAGGATTACGGGTGCTACAGAATCTATAAAGAACAAACACAACTTTCTGGTGAAAATAAGGGGCAAAGTGAGCTCTGCGAACAAGAAGCTTCTCAACGGTTGCAAAGAGAAAGTCAGGGGAGACCACAGGGAGGGCTTCTGGAAAGCACTGCTCACGGACACTGATCTCTATGGGCTTGGTGCGCCAACAAAGGAGGGCGGCGTCTTTTCGGAGCTCCGCGGATGGGACACACAGCGTGTTGTGAAATGAATTGCATGACGCGTCGCAGCTGCGATGCAAAGTAGGAATGCGACGCATCCCAGCGCTATGATGCATCGTAAGTTACGATGAGTTATATCAGTCAAATGAGCAGAGTGAGTGCGTATCATTTAAAGTGCGGTGTTATACCAGTTTACCAGTTTTTTGGGGTTTTGTTTTTTCCCTTATGCAATTTGACCTTTTTAGATTTGCGGGATTGGGTCTCTAGTTGATAGGAGTCAATGTTTGAGGTTCGCCTATTTAACTATTTAACAGCTTGCAAGTATTGTCTGTGAGCAGCTTTTTTTTTAATATACTTTTTTAAATACTGAGGCAGGCAAATCTTTATGTATGTGCTATGTACTAATTTCATTTTTTGTTTGTTTCTTAACCAACTTATATGGGTTTTTCTCGAAATATATTTGTTTAAATTATGTTTACCATGATGCTCATGTTTTTAATATTGTATATTGTCCTGCAATTTTACCTTTGCGCCACAATGTGAATACGTAAATCATACCATACCAGTCACTGTTTCATACTTTGATTTTTACCAGGGTAAGTCAATACAAGCTAAGACCATCCCGATAGGAAGGTTTTGAAGGGTTGGGCTATTAGGTCAGTTTAGTAACAAGTATAAACGTTGCACAAAATGTGTACATTTACACAACAAGGACGGCTAAAAACTCATCCTTCGACTGTTTCAGATCAAGAATTCAATGAAAGAAACTGCACATGCGGCCTTTGTTGACGTCATGCGATTAAAACCGGAGTTTTCGGAAAATAACAATTACATTCAAAAACAAACAAATTCCTTTAAAAAAAAAAAAAACTTATGAGAGACTTTTTTTTGATATTTGAAAAGCATGACAATGACAATAATACCTTCTTTAAATGAGCATTTTAAGATTGAAATAATCTTAACTCTGTATAACCCATCACCTTACAGTTAACTGATCATATAAAATCGCATTTTTTTCAGGTAGCAAAGGACACAATGATAATGTCATACGTACCAACGATAACTTTAAAGGTGCACTGGCTGGTGCGTTCGCTGTTAGCGTCCGTAGCCGTGCATGTCACCAGTGTTTCTGTTTCGTTGAAGGTATCTCCACTCTCATGGTCACATTGGACCAATGCTGGGCTGCCACTCGAGTCCTCATTACCAGTAATCGCATCCCAGGTCACCACAGCTTCTCCCGACGCATCTGCGGCTACAACTTTGTTGCTGGGGCACGTGACTTTGAAAGTTGGGGCTGAAGCATGAAACAGAATAAAAGAAGAGATTTAAGGCCAGAGTACGAGAATTTAGGACTCTGCCTAAGTGATGATAATTAAGACAGTGACCGGTCACGTGAGAAGCTTTAATCAATCGTAGAGTCAGATTTTCATACGATTTAAATTTTCATACGACATCGGTTCATACTTCATGCGAAAGCAAAAGTGAAGCAAATTTAACGATGTCAACATTTGAAGTTTCGTTGTGATGGTCTCCATTGCTTTACCCAGTTCATGTCAGAAGATGTAATAACACACATTGGCTGTTTTTATACACAGGCACGGCACACTGACAGGTTGAGACGTCAAGATTGCCTCGACTCGCCTCCGGGTGACGTCTTAAGAGGTGAGAGGGTTTAACCAATAATAAAGGAGTCCGATTGTCATAGGATTCTGACTTTCATATCACACCGGCTCACATGAGAAAACCAAAGTGCAGCGAATTTCATGATGTCAACAATGGAAGTTTTGTTGTAACCAGTTCGCATCGGAGGACGTGGTAAGATGCGCTTTTATTTTTTTCATACAAAGGCACGTCTGACAGGTTAAAAACGTCAAGATTGCCTCGACTCGCCTCCCTGGGTTACGTCTAAACACACTAATCCCTAGTGACTTTTGTTCATGCACACAAAATCTGTGGAGGCGGACCGTGTGTTGATACTGAATTGGCCGCTGTGCACAGCCTATATTGTTCTACAGTTTACGCTACAGTGCACACCATGGAGTATTAATTCATATAAAGTTTCGGCAAAAAAATATCGTACAAATACTGTTGAAATGACTCTTGGGAATCAGTATTTGTGGCGTTTGGCTGTATATCAGAAATTGGCTGAAAAATTGTGCCTTTTGCGAAAATTGAAATTTTTACAGCAAAAAAATTATTCGCCAGGATTATTTTTGTGAAAAGGCAAAATTTTCCAGCCAACTTCTGTTATACAGCCAAACGCCACAATAACTGATTCCCAAGAGTCACTTCAACAGTATTTGTACGATATGTTTTTGCGGAAACCTCATATGTTTCAATACTCCGGGGTGTGCACTATAGCATAAATTGTAGAACAATAGGCCGTGCACAACGGCCACTTCAAGATCAACACACGGTCCGCCTCCACAGACTTCCTGGACTTTGTGTGTGTGTACAAAAGGCACGAGGGATTAGCGTGTTTAGACGTCACCCGGAGGCGAGTTGAGGCAATCTTGATGTCTTAACCCCGTCAGCCGTGCTTGTGTATAAAAACAGCCTGTGAGTTATCACGTCCTCCGACGCGAACTGGATAAGACGGCATTTGGGATGGTGCAAACAGGCATGAATCCAAAGTAGCTGACGTAAATATACAAGTCACTCCAATGCCAAAAAAAAACAAAAACGAATTGTTAACAACCTATAATCTCAAGCTTGAAATAAAGCGCTCATTTAACTTCAATAAAAATTACGCGTAAACTTTGTATTGTTAATACCCAGAAAATGTCCCTGTACAAGGCTTCATAAGCTTAGAAGATCAATTGACAATGCACTGTAGGCAGTCAGCTTGTCTAAAAAGATGTGTGAGTTATTACATGATCAGCCAACCTTCTTTTATTAGTGACTCACCTGTACCGACTTTAACTTTAAAAGTACACGTAGCATTAGAAAATGGGTTGGGTGCCACATCTGTGGCAGTGCATGTTACTTCAGTTGCCTGGTCATTCGGAAAAGCGTCACCGGTGTTTGGAAAGCAAGTAATGCCTACTGGATTAGTTCCTCCGGAATCAGTGCCTCCGACCGGTAGGTCATAATCGACTGTTGTTTCCGTTCCAGTGGCTCCTTTATCGACCTCTATGTCTTCACAACCACTCGTAAATGTCGGATCTGATAGAAGAAACCACAAGCAGATAAAAAGAAATGTTGACTGCCAAAAACCGGATCAGGAACATGTCAGCATCGACCGAACTACCCACCGTTGTTAATAAGCAAAGCTTTGACGTGAAAATGCCACACCTTAAGCACTCCAGTAATACATTATATTAACACAACCCTCCTATGGTAACATGCATTGTCAGCCTGCTTATTACTTGGGTCAATATTGGTCAAGACCCCCATTGGTTTGTACACAGTAGGCCAGGAGGTGAGGAAGACAATTTTGACCATTGGTGACCTTTAAAATGTTAACAACACACAGAAAAGTGTGCGCATGTTTCCTTTAATAAAACAACTTCAACGCTACCAATTTGGACAGGATTTTAAAATCTTGCAAATGGACATTTGCGACTGCATCAAGATATTTAAACAAAAAATGTTAAAAAACGGAAGTCCTTGGACAGCATGTGAACCACGTACCCCCTGAAACTAATTGTGGGGCAATCAAGCAACATGAGTCGTTTGTCGGGAATTTTCATTTGGAGATACTGGCCAAAATAGGGCCCCTTCATCACATCACTTCATCACATCTCTTGGTGTTCCGACTTCCATAATTTGTGAACTAAAGATGGTATCAGCATGCGGTTTTCACAGCAGTAATGCTGAGATTGTGCTCTTTTCAAATCTGTAGTAAAAAAAATTTGACCCGGGTCGATAAATGACTCATTTAGCTTGATCGCATCACATATTCTTTCCATTGACCACTTTTACCATGCAAGCAACTTCGAACAGCCTCCACTTTCCGTCTCCCTTCATACCCACCGCAGTTTACAAACTGTCCTTCCTTGTTATGTAATACTTGTGCCTATTATTATGTATAATATATTATCGGCACACATGTAATGTGGCATTTTGACTTACAAGCCTCGCTATTATCAATGGTGGGTAGTTGGATCGGATGTACGTCTGTGTATGTATCGTTAGCTTTTTTGGGGTTTTTTGTTCTACGTCCTCCATCTTTATGGAGAAACTGCATACCTGTACATCTCTTCATAATATTGAATGGTCAATTTAGGAAGCCAATTTGGATAACATTTGTTGGACAAAAAGTAATTTATGGTGTTTTTTTTGTCTATTGATTTGTTTTGACCATTGTTCTGGGTGAGCAGACCGTTTAAATACAACCGTGCTGAATGATGCATTCGAGGTACGTGCTATACTGGACCAAATCTGAAAGCAGTCAATTGTACACAAGCAGTGTATTCCGGTGTGCTTCTGGGGTATAGAGGACCTAAAAAGACCCTTGTACTCGTCTTTAATCCTTATTTGATAGCCCTTCACCTAGCATGGCTTTTAGCGTTGTGATGGGAAACTTTAAGTTTGGCAAAAAAACTGTGGGTGGGAATTCAATCTTTTCTTTTTGACTCTAGGAAATGAAAAAAACAAACTAGAGTTACTCACAGACTCGGACTTTGAAGTCGCATGTTGTTGTGAGACTTGGCCAGCGGGGGTCTTTTGCTGTACATGTAACGGTGGTATCGCCACCGTTAAATGTTGAGCCGCTAGGTGGCTCACATGTGACTACTGCGGCTGCAGTCCCGTCGCCTTGTTTCGCTGGAGGATCTGTCCAGGGGACAACGGCTGTTTTACCGGTATCACCAGGGCCACTATTCACATTTTCTGTACACGGTGGTTCAGCATCAAATATCGGAGCTGAAAAGTAGATTGGGAAAGTGCAAAAGACAATTGCACGGTTTATTGTAACACAAATAATTAAAGGCATATCATTTGCATTTATCCCAAAAAATAACCTACCGCTTTATTATCAAATCCCATACTTCGATTAAAGATCGTACTACCATGTCAAATTAATTCATCTGGCTTGCAGCTGTCATTTACATGTAGAAGAAATCAAGAAATGTAAATTTCCAACATCAGTCAATTGACTGATTTCGGAAATAACAGACTGCTTTTGCCAAAATTGTGTTTTGTAATCAAAAGACTGTACTCGGTTTTTCACGCTTTTCTCAAACAGTGTAATATCAACAGAGCTGAAACTTCAAAAGAATACATTTTCTTGAAACACTCCTCACCCCCCAACCCCCCCCCCATCTGAATTTCATGGGAACTGTTATGTCCATGATAGATTTCTAACAACAGACAAAATGTTTACTGAAGGTTTTCCCCCTTTCCCCCAAAAAAGAAATCCAGCTGCAAAAATAGTATGATCTTCTTGACTAAGTTGTCAGAATTTTCGCCCTAAAAATGGAAATCCTACCTGCAGCTACTACCACATTAAAGGTGCATGTCACCGGGTCTGGGTAATTGGCAGAATCAGAATCGGATGCTGTGCAGTTTACTTCGGTTGCTTGGTTATCAGTGAAGGCGGTGCCCGTGTCAGGGACACAAGTTACATCTGGCACATTACTCCCCGAATCGGCAGCTCCTACTGGCTTGGCATAAGAGACAGTTGTTGTACCAGTTGGTGGGTCGGCTAGTGGTTCATTGTGGTCAGCACAGGCGCTCACGAATGTCGGATCTACAAATACAAAAAGTAGACAAGCGAAAAAATTATTCAAACTTTAATTTATCCATCTTCTTTAAAGGCAATGGACAAAATTTGCAAAAGGCAATAACAAAACTGCCAAAACATTATGAAATAGTCCACTTGATAAGTAAATAGCATCCTGTGAATTCATGGCGTCTGATATAAATGGCATTCTCAAGAAGAGAACAATGGTGAGGACATAACTATCGCCAGGAAAACGTACGGTTTTCTGAAACATTGCATCTGTTAATGGCCGCCAGCCAAGCTGTTGGGTATACATACAATGTACACTTAGTTTTCATGAACAAGTGGGCACATTTTCAGAGGGCTAAATGTGCAAAATAGAAGAACTAAGTTTGACTGTTTAAATAAAATATACACATTTTTGTTTATGGGAACATTTTTCTTAAATGTGGCTCAACTAATTCTTAAAGAAAGCCCAATTACGGCTCAAAGCAAACGCAGCGTAATTTCCAGCTCAGAAAAAAAAGTGGACAAACTTGTTACTTGTCAACGGTAATTCCAGATGTAGCAATGATAAAACTCCTACCAGTGCAACTCTGGACTTTTGATAGTCAAAATGCCTACCAACTGACTGTCTTTTTGGGCAATTTTTTTGTCATTCTTCGGGGTAATGCTGCAGCCGAACCAAACTAAAATTCACTGAACATAACACTTCCAAAACAAATCAAACTGAATTGTTCAGTTTGGACTTTTTGTTTTAATGCATGTCGCCTGTCACAAGAAAAAAAGAAAACATGTGGATAATAAAAAAAATGAAGACAACTAAGTTCGATGTTCAGAAACAAGATTTTTAGTGCCGTGGATTTACAAGTTAATCATGCAGGAAGACAATACTACCGCAGCAACTCCTTTTGACATTCTTATTTACTGCCAAATAAAAATGTTGTACAAACCCGACCCGAAACCAGCTTTGGGTCGGGTCGGGTCGGTTTGTCCATCAATTTAGTTGGGTCGAGTCGGTTTCGGTTTTGCGTTTGCAATTTTCGTGTCGGGTCGTTTAAGCCATTTTGGAAAAACCCAAAACAAACTGAAATAAACTGAAACAGAAGGGAAATTTTACATGGTGCACTATTTAGTGCAGAGTCACTGCGCACAGTGCGACTAATAATGGTTTGTGGTCTGTCTCGATCGGTCTATAACATGTAGGCCCACCAGTAGGTCAGTGTGAGTGCTGCACGGCATGATTCAATTACGGAAAGCCAACATTTTTTTTAAGCGAAGCGGGACAGTTCAGGTACAAAAAGCAGACACATTTGCCGAAGCCAGATATTCGGGGTTTTTTTTGGTCGGTTCGGTTCGGGTCGGTTTTCTTTGAATTGTTGTCGGGTCGGGTCGGGTCGGTTTTAGGTAGTCCAGTTTGGTTTTGGTTCGGTTTTGGATCATAAAATAAATGTCTCGGGTCGGTTTGGCCTCCTCAACCCGATCCAATGCACATCACTTACCGAACCCTTACCAAAAACAATGTTCGGATAACAATTTCCGAACCAAACCCGAACTGAATCTGAGGGCTCACATGAAGCACTACTTTGTGGACGAATGTAATTTTTTAAAATCCTTTGTACATGGTCATGCTGCGTGTTGAATCTTAAGGGAATTTGCATGAGCATCCCCAGTGTTAGAAATTACTGATATTTTGTTTATCTCCTTTGACTTACACAAAATATCAATGACAATATACTGACAGTAGAACATTTAAATGCATGTGATGTTGCTTGGCATTTTGGAACGTGTTGGGCTTAATTTTTGGTGTTTTTTGGTTGTAAATCAGCCTCATCATTTTTTTATGTAAAGTCATTTTGGGTATGCAAGTATCATTTCAAATCCATCACAACCTTTTTGAGATATGGCGGCACCAAAAGAAGGTTGGGTTTTTTGTTTTTTTTGGGGGGGGGGGGTGTGAACTCTTTTACATGGACTGTTTGAGCCTTCTGTATTCACCCAAATCAAATAGCCACCCTCCTAATGTAGCTCCCATATCACATAGGGATCATCAAGCATAATTTCTCTGATGGTTTTATGTTCTGAAACTTAGAATGATTGTGACTCACAGACATTGACGTTGAAGCTGCATTCTGTTTTCAAGTTTGGCATACGCGAGTCCACTGCCGTACACGTGACCAGCGTCGATCCGCCATTGAAGTCCGAGCCGCTTGGCGGTTCGCAGGTTACTGTTGCCGCTTCCCCATCACTTTGCGTGGCTTCCGGAAAGTAAGTAACTCCCTCTCTAACGTTTTTGCCGGTGGTGGGTCCAGCCATCCTATCTTCTGGACACCCCGGATTGTCAACGAATGTAGGAGCTGTAGGCAAAATTTAAAAAAAAAAAAAAATGGCTAGAGGGTTAGACTAGTGATCTTCCATGGGACAAAGGCTAGCTAACGCAGGAAACAAGATGAAATTAATGTCTAACTCTGCGGCTGTATGACAGTGTGTATAAAAAAAAATGCAAACAAAATACAGGGTGGATTAAAAAAAACCCGGAAACCAAGATATTATTGCCAATTGGAACAGAAGTAGGGCACATGTGAATCAAAGGGAGATATCCTCTGTTAGGGTTGAATCTCCTCTTTAAAATGACACCCTGATCATGTCATTACATTCACGGTTGACTGAGCAGTGACCAATTTTATGAAAGGGTCTATTTAGAGAATTGTGCCACTTTTCAAAATGTGTCAATTGTCACAGAGTGAAAGGCTATATGGTTGCCAATCAAGGCAGGTGGGGCAAACAAGAGATTTCACCATGAAAAATGGCGCAAGTCTCTCAATGGACCCTTTCATAAAATTGCTCACTGCTCAGTCAACTGTGAATGTAATGACATGACCAGGTAAGTAAAAAAATCCAACATTTTGCGTCCTATTAAAACAATTGCGTGCTCATTCCTGTGCCTATACTACTCAGTCTCTATGAAAAAAATTGGAACGAAATCTCTGCTTGTAGCTGCACAATGAAATTGTGCTACTACTATTGCTCCAAATAAAGTACCGAAGTGAATATATCACGCGCACAATTATGTGTGTAAAAGACATTAGCGCGCGATTCAGCCCGGCAACCAACACGTGCGTGTACTCCATTCGTTTGCGCTACACTTCCCGGTTCTAAATGACATCACACTTCGGTACTCTATTTGTATGAATCTGCCGAATGCAAATTGCTACATTCCAACCAGATTTTGCTACCCATAAATCAGTTTACTGAGATAAAAATGTTTTTATGCGGGCTTAAAAAAATCGGGGTGATGTCACGTGACATGGACATGTGACATGACACCGAAGTGACAGGTTTCATTATTTTCAAGTCAAGCTGGATAATTGGGGGTTTACTAACGGAGAAAGAGAGAGAGTCTACATGTTTGGGAAGAGGCAATCTTGCTTAAACTCACATGCATTTTGAGTGGTTTTCTCCTCTCAAAACACTCGTGAGTGGGAAATCAGTTTATTCACTGTGCATTGAATTATACACTACCTGTCCGAACCTAGGGCACACGTGCACTTCATCTCTATCACTGGCAACTACGTAATATGGGGTATGGGGGGAACGTCCCCACTGCCCCCCTCCCCTATGCCCCCCCTCCGCAATGCCCCTACTAAGATTTTTCAAAAGGCACTTGTTTTTCTAAGACCCACTGATAGAATGCCTCCCTCCAGAAAATGAGACCCTTTGAACTATCCTTCAAATTGGACCGCACTTATGTCAATGACCTCTACAAAAATGCCTCCATGGTTGATAGCGAAACAAAAAACACTCACCTGTACCGACCGTCACTTTCAAGCTGCAAGTAGCCTTGGTTGGAAACTTTTCAGCATCGGAATCGACTGCGAAGCATGTGACAACAGTTTCCTTGTCGTTTACAAAGGAGGAACCCTTTTCGGGGACACAGGTGACATCTGCATTAGTGGACGTTGAATCAGGTGCTCCAGTGGGTTCGACAAAATCAACAACAGTTGTTTCTGCGTTGGCTTCTGGAGGCATTTCAAAGTCAGCACAAACCGTCGCAAATGTTGGAACTTTGGTGGCAATAAGAAATAAATTTGGAACACTGAGAGCCTTATATAAACATACATGTGTTAATTGACGGGGAACACTGAAAAAATGCACACGGTCACTCTTACTATCTGAAAACCAATTAGGCCATCAGCTTGGGGGTTTGGACAGTAGCAAATCAGGGCATAAATGATTATAGTGTGCACGCGCAAGGTATACTGCCCCTAGAGTGGTAACAAGCATTCTGATGGGCATTTTGAAAAAAAGGGTGACAACACCTAAAAAGCTGCCACCGCTGCAATGCCATCACATATTTTCCAATTCTGGAGGTGTATACCTTGCCAAAAATTGCTATGACGATTATTTCCCTCATTTGATACCGGTTGCCAAAATTTTCGACCGAGGCTGATGGCCTACATTCCTTGCACACTGATTCAATTTTTCAGCCAAAAAAAAAAAGACAAGTGCACACTTTGATGAAAAGTGAGGATAATAAGGTCAGGGCAGCAACTATACATAATTCGTCCTGTGCCCAGCAGAAGGGCATATGCCTGTATGCCCTTAAGCGGTAACGTGTAATCACCAAAATCTTCCCAGCAAAAGGGCATCTACAGAAAACTGCCTCGATTTTAATGAAATTAACAACGTTTTCGTCAGAAATTAATACAGGTTTCCAAAACTTATGATTGGTACGTGTGACAAATTTTAAATTCGTACGATCTATAATACGCGCAGAGGAACACTGGATTCATAATACGCCCCGGAGAACAATGGAACCTTTCAATGCAGTTTTCTTGCAAATGATTTTTGCGTCAAAACGCTCATTATGCCCTTCTGCCGGGCACCCGATGCATTTCTGTTGGCTTGTGAAGAAGTGAACAGCTGTGAAATATGTAAATACTCCTTTACTAGCTAAAAAAACACACCATTCACTCGCTGGTTTGGTTCTTCATTGTAAAGAACAAAGATGGACAAAATTCACTGTTTGCACAAGTGGACAGTGGACACAGCACTGTTTCTATTTTGATAGACATGTGCCTGAGCTATTGTTTTCCTCTTGGGCTGACATCTTTATCTCCACATGAAAATCAATGCATGTTGCTTTTAAACAAGAGGTAGACTATTTTCAATTGGAAACTTCAATTATACAATTGTGTGTGGCTCCATCATACAGTGAGATTATCAATTAGATTCTTAGCAAGGTGCCGCAAACAGAACAACCAAAAATTTCAACTTACAAACTTTAACCTTGAATTGATTGGTGGCTTTGAAGGTTGTTTCAACGGGATCAGTAGCCACACACTTGACATCAGTTTCACCGCCGCTAAACTCCGATCCTGATGCTGGGGTGCAAATGGCTGTAACTGAAGTTCCGTCAGAACCCGTTGCAGTTGGTACCACCCACTGAACATTTGTTGCTACGTTTTTCCCCTGATCAGGCCCTCGATTGATATCCTGCACTAACACACTGTCAGGCATGTTTGGCCCTGGGAAAAAAAACCAAAAGAAGATGAAAATAAACGTCTATCACTGAAGACATCTACAACCTCTTCCACGTACAAATGCCCCAGATTTAAGTTGGTAAGACAAGGTGTGATACAATGGCGAATACCCAGATAAAAGTTTCACACAGTTTAGAAAAGCAGGGGGAAAGGTCCATCTGGTTTATTTAATTTAAACTGAATAATAAGTTTACAGGAAACCGTTCTAATTTTACAGCAGTCAAGTGTTGGGTTAATAGTGACATGGCATTAAAATTATCTGCAAAATACACTAAAAAATGCCCAGGCTATTTCTTGACAACCAAAGCCGCTATTTGCTTTGTGTTATTTAAAAGCAACAGTAACATTTCCTTTGCAAACTACTAAAACGTGATGCCTTGTAACATCGCATTTTTTTACAAACTTTTAGCTCACTCACTGTAGTAAACAAACAGGGAGGCATAACTTATCTGCTGTCTATAGGAAAGAAGCATAAAAATGCACGGACAGGAGTGGACGAGACTTGTTCAACTTGCAAATTTTGACACTGAACTGACCGACAGCTCTGAGTTTTGTTGTTGCATCTTCATCGTAATAACAGTCAACATTAGTGGAACCTCCATGCAAGTGAACAATGGACAGAACTTGACACAATCAGTCTTTTGTTGTTTCTATTTAGATAACCATGTGAATGATGTTTTTCTTTAGCTGACAACATTATCTCCACTCAGACATCAAAGAAACTTATTATCTTTTTTAATTAGCTGACTCTGCTTCCACAATCTCAAATGTCTGATTTTGCTAAAGAAGAGAGGTAGACTATTTTCAATGGGAAATTCCAATTATACAATTAGTGACACACAATGTGTGGCTTCATATAACTGAGTTCATATCAAACAGAATTTCAGTAAGGTTGTCGATTAGATTCTTAGCAAAGTGCTGAGTACAGAACAAGATAAAATTTCAACTTACAAACTTTAACCTTGAATTTATTTGTAGCTAGGAAGGTTGTCTCAACGGGATCAGCAGCCACACACTCGACATCAGTTTCACCTCCGCTAAACTCCGATCCTGATGCTGGGGTGCAAGTGGCTGTAACTGTAGCTGCGTTAGAACCCGTTGCAGTTGGTGTATCCCACTGAACATTTGTCGCTTTATTTGATCCCTGATCAGGCGCTTTTGTGATATCCTGCACTAACTCACTGTCCGGCATGTTTGGCCCTGGGAAAAAAATAAAAGAAGATGAAAACAAAAGTCTTAACATATCCACACCCTCTTCCATGCAAAAATGCCCCATATGCCCAGCCCTTCCATTGTTTCTATTTTGATAAGCATGTGATTGAGCTCTTGTGCTCCTCTTTGTCTGACAACTTTATCTCTGAAGGTTCCCTGGATGATTACCAGTTTGCTTATGGACCACGAAGGAATACAGAGGACGCAATTCTTAAATTGGTTCATGGTATCTGTGAACACCTGGAGAAGGCAGGGGCTTTTGCTGAAGTTCTTTTTGTAGACTTTGCGAGTGCCTTCAACACAATTCAGCCGTGCTTGATGGTTCAGAAACTGTTGGATCTCAATGTCAACTCCAATATCACACTGTGGATCAATAATTTCCTAACAAATAGGGGACAGCAAGTTAGGTTTAATTCCACTTTCTCAACCATCCATTATATAAGTACTGAGGCCCCACAAGGTTGTGTTCTTTCTCCCATTCTGTACACACTATACACTAATGAATGTTGATCTTGAATTGGTATTTGCTTTCGGTAACAGTTGCAAACTTCCCCTGCAACTTACTAAAATGCAACACTTTGTAGCCTTGCTTTTTTAAATGTTTACTTCCCTCATTGACTAACAACCATGTACCAAATGAACAAAGAGGCTAAATATAAAAAAATAACCAAAAAAACATCCTTTGAAGCATGATGACATACATGTACATAGCAGGATGACACAAAGAATGAAGTATCACTTTCAGAAATTTCATTAAAAAGAAACAAAATTATTCCACTCAGCTAGGCCCTAGAGGTCAACAAAATGGCTGTTGTTTTGACTGCGTTAACGTGTGCCCGGATTGTACGACTTGAAAGTATGATTTGATAGACGGTAAGACAAATTTTGATAGAGACGTTGAATAAAACTGCAACAAGGCTTGTAAACAAGCAATCTTAAACGATCATTCCAGTGGACAACATGTGACACAGCCTGGTATTGTCTAAGTACAGGGAGCACATTCGGAGTACGATCTGCATAGTAATAATAATAATCGGCATTTAAGAACGCCCTTTTTAGTAAACTAAATCACAGCGCTTACAGTATTATTATTACCCCTGATCATTGGGCCAATTAAACATTCCAAGTACCATCTCAGCTCCCTGGGGAGTATACAGCTCGATGCTGCCTGGGGAACCTTCTCACAACTTTCAACACTACTACTTGCAATCTGAATGAAAAATAAATCAAATGTACTGGCAAGTGGATGAGAAATGTGCAACTTACAAATGTTGACACTGAACTGATTGACGGCTCTGAGTTTTGTAGTTGGATCTTCACCGTAACACTCAACAGGAGTGGAACCTCCGACAAACGGTGTACCAGGCACAGGTGTACATGTGACTGTAACAGTAGTTCCACCAGCGTCAGTTACACCGGGTGGGGTCCAGGTCACAATTGCCACTTTATTTGATCCTGCGTCGGGTGCTTGTTTTATATCCGCTACTAGTGTGGCTTCATCTAACTTTGGCCCTGGAAAGAACATGGCATAATTTACATTTGGATTTAAAAAAAAACGGGGGGGGGGGGGGGTACCATGTGAAGTAGTCCCCGAGGTTGCACGTTTGGTAGTCCGCATCATCCATTGGTATGTAGATATGCAATTTCATGCAGTAGCATAGTGAGACATTTTACATGGGGGAGGTGTTGCCAAATGTTGTCCCCAAAACCAGGGTTTGAGAAACGGCGGGGGACTACATATAATAGTGTGAGCCACTTAATTCCAAATACAGTCATGCTGGAAAAATATATATATTTTAGGCTGTGCACCCATGACACACAAAAAGATATGCCTGAATTATTTTGAACACCAATTCATGTAAAACAAGTCAGGTGTGTTTACAAACACAAATGCCCCGCAACCGTGACTGTTCCCATGACATAACACCACTCTTTTAACATCAACTTACACGTACTGTACCTTGGTCACATGGAACGTTCATTGAGAGCATTAGTGTCTTCTGTAGGTTTTATATGAATTAATCCCTAATCCCTATGATCTCAGAATAAATACAAGATTTTTAATGTTTTAGCCACTGTGACCTTGACCCTTGACCTTTCGACCCCCAATGCGATAGGCCTATTTGGATTACCAAGAACGATCCACAAACCAAATTTGAAGTTCACATGTGACGAATTTCTCAAGTTATCGCGCTGACAAAATTTCTTTTGTTTTAGTCACTGTGACCTTGACCCTTGACATTTCGGCCCGAAATGCAAAAGGATTGTTAGGATTACCAAGAACAATACACAAACCAAATTTGAAGTTCATATGTAAAGTATTTCTCAAGTTATCACGCTGACAAAATTTCTTTTGTTTTAGTCACTGTGACCTTGACCCTTGACCTTTCGGCCCCAAATGCAAAAGTATTGTTAGGATTACCAAGAACAATACACAAACCAAATTTGAAGTTCATATGTTAAGTATTTCTCAAGTTATCGCGCTGACAAAATTTCTTTTGTTTTAGTCACTGTGACCTTGACCCTTGACCTTTCGGTCCCAAATGCAAAAGGGTTGTTAGGATTACCAAGAACAATACACAAACCAAATTTGAAGTTCATATGTAAAGTATTTCTCAAGTTATCACGCTGACAAAATTTCTTTTGTTTTAGTCACTGTGACCTTGACCCTTGACCTTTCGGCCCAAAAAGCAAAAGGGTTGTTAGGATTACCAAGAACAATACACAAACCAAATTTGAAGTTCATATGTTAAGTATTTCTCAAGTTATCGCGCTGACAAGATTTGTCCGGACACACACACACACCCACCCACCCACACACACACCCACACACCCACCCACGGAAGGACAAGGCGGAAACAGTATGCCCCTTCGGCTTCGCCGCGGGGCATAAAAATGTGTAAAGTCATTTATCCATTAAATTTTTTTCAGTCGCTGTTAAAAGGAATATACATCATTTGCTTTTGCTGTAATTTTCAGAAATGGATGGAATTGGGGGGTTGGAAATTTATAGCAAATATAGTTACACTGACTTTTTTGAGGTTTTGGGTTCAAAATGCTATAGAAACCAAGAAAAACAATCATTTTCCTGTAGTCTGGTTCCCTGACTCCATTTAAGAAGAAACAGAGCAGTTTACATACATTGGGGAATTGTAAGGTCAGGAAACTAGTCTAGCTGGCTTGTACCCGTTCATAGGTGTGTAATCGATTGCAAACAAGTGCGATGGTCAATTGGGGCCAGTATTTAAAAAAAGCCAGTTTTTTCCAACGCTGATCGGCCGATCAGCGTTGGAAATTGATACAAAAATACCACTTTTCTTGAAAATGACAGTTTACAAGGTGCCATGATTTTACTGGATGCTTTACACTGTCATTCACTAACAGTCCAGCAAGGTATTTCAAAATGATTTGGTAGTTTAATTTTTTGATGTTTGCAAATGTTGTATTTTCCCTTTAACAAGATATCGATGTATGGGTTTTAAAGTTATTGATTTAGTATGTATTTTGTAAATACATTTTTTTTTTAATGGCTCAAGTTTCACTCACATACTGTAACCTTGAATTTACAGGTAGATACTTCATTAGTAGGCTGCGTGGCTGTGCATGTCACATCATTTTCTCCTCCGCCGAACTTAGATCCAGATGCTGGCTGGCAAGCCACTGTAGCATCGGTACCATCCAACGCGGTGGCAGAATTAATCCAAGCATATGTTGCTTGATAATCATCGGGGTCCGGTGATCGTATAACATCCTCTCCACAAGAGTTCTCTGTAAATTGTGGAACTGCCAAAAATAATAATGAGAAAGACTTCCTTCTTAATTACCGTCTTGTAGTTGCAAACAGAAGTTTGCTCACCGACACTAATATATATATTCCATCATGCAAAAATGCCAACTCTTTCAAGAGGAACGAGTTTCTGGGAATGAGGGCATTTACTTGAGGAAAACCAAACGCGCTTTGTCAAAAATTTATGTTTTGAAGTGAAAAGTTACATAACTTGAAAATCAGTGGTGGATCTAGATCGAGAAGGGGGGGGGGGGGGGGATAGGGGTTGCAAATACCTCCCCCCCCCCTTCCCCCTGTGACTGTTTTGATACTATCATAACATGGGACCAAAAAGTTCCTACTTTTATTCTTAAACTGCCTTAGAATGCAAGAGAAAGCATCGTAGATTGATAAATTTTCCGAGGGGTGGGGGGGGGGATGTCCCCGGACTACCTAGCAAGGCCTACCTTCATTCAAACCCCCTCCCCCTTCATATCAACCTCACATTTCCTGAAAGCTACATCATCCCCTGAAAATTGCGCTATTTGTCTCCCTGGAAGTTCTTATAAGGTGACACTCGTTTGACAGAGGATTTACAAACGTGTTGTTTAAAACCGGTTTTAATAGGGACCTGGCCACCATTATTCGGCTTGGGACAGTAAACTTGGAACTTTCTTAGCCAAACAGAGAAATTTGATAAAATCACGAAACAATTTTACGAGAGGAAAACAATTAGAAATTAGTGTTTGAGTTCAACACTGACAAATTCATTACTCAAATGTTTGCGCAGATAAACCGGCATCATTCATGCACCTTTTCAAGTTACAGACTGTGAAAGAACTTCAACAAAATCATTATTTAGTAAGATAACGTGGGTCAGCCTAAATGTCATGTAGAGGTTTGAAAAAACCACAATTACTTACAGACACGGACTTTGAATGTACACGTATCAATGAGTGTTGGTATTGTAGCATCCGCTATTGTGCAAGTTACGTCAGTCTCACCACCCACGAACGTTGCAGTGTCGGGATCAGGGAGACAGGTCACAGTCAGTACTGGGGTTGGTTTTGTCCAGCTACCAGTAATACCACCTACCACTTCCATTTTACCAGCGTCTGGTAAAACGTCGACTGTACCAGGAGTAGCACATGACCCTTCGTTACTAAATACTGGCACTGCAGGAAACAACACAAGAACAAGATGATTAGTACATCGGGATAACAACCTCGTCCCCATGATGTCAAGCAGTACGCTCCAACTATCTGCCCTCGGGCACTGGATCATTTGCATGTCAAAATTCTTGAATGTTATAATGAGCTGTTGAACAGGCCGCTGTTTCAGTTTCAAAACTACATGTGATTGTTTGATTTTGAATGCAGTGACAGACGGAAACGATTCCTCTGTCTGTGGTGTCGAATGGGAAGCACGGTTTTAACTCTTTCGCTATGGTGAGCCGCTGACAGCGGCACACAAAAATTGTACATGTCGTACAGCAAGCCGCTGGCAGCGGCTCGGTGATGTCGCTGTGAATAAACAGGAGTATCCCCATGACGTGTGCCTTATTTACATAATTTATATCGTATAACCTCTGACCCTAGTTTGAGCCCCTGCCAGCGGCTCGCCGTCTCTCTGGGGTCTGCTGCAGGTTATTTTGAGCAGTTTGTTTACAGAGAGACATTTGAAGATGGCGGCGTCCACATCGACACACGGCAGAATTCCCAGCGATTTATTACGTCCAAACGTGAAAAAATCGGGAAATTAAATTCCGTAGCGAAAGAGTTAAGGAATCCCACTTATCCAAACTGTTTTGTTACTCTCAAAATGACAAATAAGCCAAATGGACTAGAACTGTTTGGGAGCAGGACTGGGCTTAACCCTAACCCCCTAGGCCCTTGTTGCTTACAACCATCCTCAATCCTCCAAAATCCTCCAAAATTTTGCAACTCCGCCTAAATTTTTCAAAATTGTCAGACAGTCCTGCCTCAAAATGCATTCATCCTCAATCCTCCAAAATCCTCTTGTGCTTCAATCACCATTCATCCTCAATCCTCCAAAATCCTCATGTGCTTCAATCACCATTCATCCTCAATCCTCCAGAATCCTCATTTGATTCAACCACCATTCATCCTCAATCCTCTAGAATCCTCCAAAACCGCCAGGAGGATTTAGGAGGAGTGAGGTGGGTTAGGGTTAATATTCCTGATACTCACAACTGACATAAGCACGTAATACTTTTCAAAAATAAAAAATCACCAAGAACACTAAATCCACAGTAATTCAGTTCGTGACCAACATTCACACTAAAAGTTGTGGCGGGGTTTTGGCTCAACCATTCTAAGGTTTCGTCCAAAGCCTAGCAAGGCGTGATCACATACTTTTACTATTAAGGGAACAGATCCTTCCAGCTTATCTGAGAAACATTGATGAATTGGGAATTTTTAAATCACCGCTTAAGACATTTCTTGTTAAAGGGTCTTATTTTGAACTACAACTTTTTAACTATCTGGTTTACTTTTTATGTGGTTCTGATATTTTGTTTGAATTCAGTTTGAATTCCCCTACATGCATTTGGTTCATGAATAGCTTCCCATTTGACTTATGTCAGAGATTTCCTACCCATTTTTTTTTTTTCACCATTAGGCCAAAAAAAAAATATTCGGTCTCTGGTCAGACCAAAGTTCCGGAATTGACGCGGCGACGCGGCTTTTTTTTTTCTTCTTCAAGCTTGGATTGTACAGACAAGGTGGGGTACTATTTTGCTTTTTTGGTGTCCTCATGTACATTGGTGTCCTCCATAATTTGCCTTGGTGCTTTCGATCATTTTCCTTGGTGCAATTTCCCTCTCCTTGGTGCTCTTTGGTAAAACAAATTGAGGAGGTGCGGAAATAGAGGGCGCTGTTGGAGCTACCGCGGAACATTTTGGAGAAAAAAAAAGATCGACGTGCATGATTAAAATCGACGCACGCGCTGACCAGAGACCGACTTATTTATTTTTTTGGCCTTACAGCTCTGTATTTATTTAAAAGGCCCAGTTGTCATTGAATCCCACAAACCATATCCAATCATCGTGGTAGACACTGATGGCTCGCGGCACCTCACTTGTCACTGAATTGTTGGCATGACTGTGAACTGAATGGGAACCTCCGGTGAAATCGGATAACCTTTTTTTTTAAAAAATAGGATAACTGGATTATGGTACTTCATTAATCACTGTATAAACTGAAGTCATCAACTCAACTCACAAGTTCCAAGTGTTACTTGGAAGATACAAGTGGCTTGTTGTGATGTCAAAGTGCCATCCACAGCAGTGCACGTTACATCGGTTACTTGGCCGTCAGGGTAAGAAGATGGAGCACAGGTAGCTGTTACTGCAACTTCATTTGAATCAGCATTTACTTCGGGCACTGTGAAAGTGATGGGTGTACCGTCTGCTTTTGAGATATCAGCTGGGCAACCAGTCACAAACGTTGGATCTGTGGACAGGAGATTCAAAGATGGAATTAATGAAGCTGCTCTCTTTTGTTTGTTCAGTTGCTCACAGTTTTTGGCCTTTGCAAAAGAATTCAATGGTTCTCAGTTATCTGTGATTGTAAGCACAGTAAGGATGCAAACAAGGTATTAGTAGAAAGCTTATGACTCACTCTTTAAGATAAACCCACTTAGACAGTGTCAAGGTCTTAACTCTTTCGTACTAAATTAACCCTTATTTTTGGATTACCTTTTAGTATACAACCTGTAAAGCATTGCTTTGAGCTAATATGCAGTGATAACACAATCCTTAACCTGATGAAACTTTTGAAAAGAAAACAGATTAACAACCAGTCATCCAAATTGGTTCAAATTTATTGTTTCATTTTTGCAAGGCATTAAAATTATGAGTTTCAAATTACCTGGCACAATGAAGTGGGTTTCATTGCTCATATCAACTGAGTGTGCAATATTTACAAATGTATAGGTCTCGGTCCCAATAGAGTCGTGAAACACCAGTGTTGTAGGACTCGGACTCGGGACTCGGACTCGAGTCCGAACTCGAGTCTTTTTTTCAAGGACTCGGACTTGGACTCGAGTCCTTTGCTCAAGGACTCGGACTCGGACACGGACTCGGACCCCAAGGACTCGAGGACTCGGCTTCGAGTCCGGCTCGAGTCCGGCAAAATCGGGTCTTTTTTAGGTGTTTTATTTCAATTATTTTATGTCTTTCACCTTGATTTGGTTTTGCTGTGGAACCGAATTCCGCAGTTCTGCCGCTCGCAAAAATAACTTGCCGATTGATCAATGATCAATTGATTCATTCCAACCTAACCTAGCCAATTGCCCACCAAATAAATCGATTCATCAGTTATTCAGTTGCTTGCCGATGTGTTGGACTTTTTGTTCAATATTCAGTGTTGTAGGACTCGGACTCGGGACTCGGACTCGAGTCCTTTTTTCAAGGACTCGGACTCGCACTCGGACTCGGACATCAAAAATTGACAAGGACTCGGACTCGGACTCGAGTCCTTTGCTCAAGGACTCGGACTCGGACTCGGATGAGGAGGACTCGACTACAACACTGTGAAACACATTAAACGACACACATTAACTTTCTATATTAGTTAAGGTTTAAGGAAACCAGTTCAAAGAACTTGACAAGAAATCATGACCAGAATATGTTGCAATGCTTGAAAAGTCAATCAAATGAGTTTTGTTATATTTAAATTATCCCATCATAACATGATAAAGGTCTGCAAAGCATTTTTTTAATAAATCTCTTTGAAGTTGACGGCACTACCAACAAAACAGTGGCGTACCTAGCAGTGCTGCAACTGATCTTCAAAGTTCGGCTCGGTTCTGTTCGGTTACAGTTGGATTTTTTTTCTTCGAACTTAGGTGCAGTTCGGCTTCGGACGTACATACATAATGTACATGTCCATGGTACAATGCATAGAGCTACAATGAAAAGCATTCTTATACTAGGCTGTTCCCCGGTTCGAACCAACACGTGTGTACCGCGCACGTCTAACAGAAATAGTCATCGCAAATTTCCACATACCATACAGCACAAGTTGAAGGAGGAATCTCATTTTTGTTGTGTAAACAAAATACCGTAATAATTTGAGTTTATGACGTTGAGAAATGAACATCCTAAATTGCTTCATGTTACCTATCGCAGCCCTCAGGCTATCTGGCCCGGCCCGGCCCGGTGAACTATGATCAAAATTTTCTCACACGTGCTGACATGTTTTCCAGACGAGTTCCGTCCGAGCATGCTCTGAGCACTAAAAACTTGTTTCGTGGCAAAAATTGCGGATTAGTTTTGTTCTAAGAACAAACAAGTCCTTTTACTGTACCAAACATATGAAATCATAATTATTTTTAGCAACAAGCTGACAAAAAGCTTCCGTAAAAAAAAATGAAATTTTCGATTCGCGGCTTAATTCTCATTCTGTAGAGAGTAGACGGATCCATTAATTTTGTAAAGGGGTGCTCCACCCTCTTTTGGGAGATTACATCATTTTTCAAATTCTTTGCAAAAAAAAATATATTGCGACGATTAAGAACTTATTCTGAACAAGGTTTCTGACTCCATAAAAAGTATTATTTGTAATTTTGACACGGTGAAAATGCTGGTAAATTGTGCCGAGGAAAGCACACCCTTCACCGCAAATGGTTTGGTGCAAACAAACTACGTCACGCAGGAACACGGCAGGGCCAAGGAGCTCAATCGGCCGCGCTGCGCTGGATGAATTACTTGCAAAGAGAATCGCAGGTGCTTACGATTTTTTCAAAGCGTATCGGCCTGATATGCTATTGTATGCCTTGCTGGAACACTGCAAATAATGAAGATGAATGCGGTGACTTGTCAACACGGTAATTCAATCATCCGTACGCTTTAATTCTGCCCTTTCATTGCAAGCTTTAGCATTCCTAGCACTATCAACAAATATTTGCCGAACTCTTCCAAACCGACATTTCAGTTCGGTTCGGGTTCGGTTCGGAAGGCCAAGTTCGGCAATTTTTAGTTTGGTTCGGCGGTTTGGCTGCAGCACTAGTACCTAGCATCTGGGGGCATCTGTAGGTCTTTCAGTTTTTTAAGGGGGGCAGAAAGGTAAGATGAAAGGTGGCATTTCAACAGTGTAGTGTCATTTTTGTTCAATTCAAGATTTCAAATTAGTGGAGGTACCTTGGGGGAGTGGCAAAAAGAATTGTGGGGGGGGGGACCTCCCCTGAGTAGTTATGCCTATGCAACAAGACAAAAGGTCACTGTATAGTGGCTAAAACAACAAAGAAAGGAGACAATTATAAGACAAAGTATTTGTTTATATTAGTCAAGGTTAATGTTAGTATATAAGGCCTCTCAAAAGACGGTTACTTTCAGCCTAAAAAAGGAATGACATACTTATGATACTTACAAACTCGAACATCCACGCTACAACTGACAAAGAGTTTTGAGTTAGTGTCGTCCGTAGCTTTACATGTCACAGTGGTAACCCCACCCACAAACTCAGTCGCAGCATCTGCAGAATCCCGGTCACATGTGACAGTCGCTCCTGCTGTTGTAGTAGTAGGTGGAGTCCAGGCCACGGAAGAGGCTGTGTTTTTGGTTGCGTCTGGTGCAACGTTGATAACATTTGAACCAGCAGCGCAGGAACCCTCATTATCAAACGCTGGCACTAAAGAAAATAAAACAAATGCACTGAAATCAAATACCTGATAATATGAAACACTTGCAGCTTAATTGGTAATGGGTTTTGGGGCTTTTTTTTAATAAAAAAAATCTTGAGCATGTGTCAAGCAGCAATATATAACCAGCATTACTTTTTCAATTTTCATTTCAAATGAGGAAAGTTGCATAAAGGGATTTCGTGAAAGACATAATGTTTGAACTTACGTGCTCCAATTGTCACTTCAAAGGAACATGACACCTTCCGTGACTCAGCACCCGTAGCTTCACATGTAACCGTTGTTGAACCAGCAGGGAACGGATCTGGGTTATTACAAGTAACTGTAGGCTTTGTGGTGCCATCTGTGTCAAAGTTTGTCTTGGGCTCGGTAAATGTCACCGAATTGCCATCAGCAGACGCGAAATCCGCAGGGCAAGCCGTCTCGAACGTTGGATCTGTTTGTGTGCGTAAGATTACAGACACCAATTAGATCATACTTTTGAACCGAGACAACATTTGGATATTGCTCCACTTACGCACTGATCAATTTTCCATAGCCTCCCCTTCGCGCTGCCACAGGTCGTATGTCGGGGTTCCAGATGGTCCCATTTTTCAAGCCCAAGGTTGGGAATTTTGGTCACTAGCGAACACTTTTACCATAGGAACACTGATGCTAGGTTTACACATTCCAGATCTTTCAGCCAAATTGCCGCGAATAACCATTTTTTGAGTAAATCGGGGAACGGTTCTTGGCTGCCTCGGGATGATTCTGCTAGTTCGGTGGAACTCATTAAAGATCGGGAAAGGCCCCGACAATTTTGGCCATGTTCAAAATTGTCGGGGTGACCTCGTGAGCCAATGTCAATTCTTGGTTTAGTTTATTCATGTTGAATTCACAACTTATTCTGGATATTCTTACAGCATTCTTACGAGTTATTCTTGGTGTTAACAGTCCAGAATCATGCCCAATCTTTACGAATGTTTCAAGAAATGTACGAATATTATAAGAGTATTAAGCTTGAGTTATTCGTATATTATTCTCGACAAAATCACTACAATTCAGTTTTATTCTGCACTAAATCACAATCGTTTGGCTTGATTCGGTCTGATTCAGCTTCCACTTATTTTTTTGTTTCATTCTTAAGTTATTCTCACAAATACCAAATCGGGGCTATTTTCTCACGATGCCATCAAGAATTTATTTTCAGGATAGATCGGAACATTCGTAGCCATAATTCAGTAATGTGTGAACCTAGCATACGTTGTTACTAAATCAAAATAATGAAAAACTTTCAAAGGATAGCTGCAGAATGAAAAGGGATTCTTGCTTTGTGTTTATCCTTTTCTTCGAACCACATGATACTTACACACACGAACTTGAAATATACACTGTGTCGTATCAGCTGGATTAGCTACATCTTTTGCTGTGCAAGTGACATCGTTGTCTCCTCCAACATATTTCTCTCCAGGCATTCTGTCACATGTCACTGCTGCCGGTGTGGCACCTACGTTAGCAAGTGGGATAGCCCAGAACACTGTAGCATCGTTCAGCCCCTCGTCCGGTTGTGTAATGATCTCATCAGCACAGGGGTTATTGACAAAAGTTGGTGCTGAAGTGTGAAAAGAGAATACCGAGAAAATTTGAACCTGATCAACAACGGAATAATATGCGGTTCTGTGATCTGACTCGCCAATTTGCAAAACAGTTGACAGACTAAAGCAGGCCTAGCAGCAGACTTGATGAAACAGGAAAAGATGCTTTTTGCCCGTTACTGTTTGATAAAACAGTGAAACATGGTTTTTGCCTGAAGCCTTGGCAAAACCTAATTTGATTCACATCATTCCAACTCCAACTTAATATGAATAGTTAAATGCGGTACCCGCTGCTATTGGAACCAGCCAACCGATCCCGTAAGCTCGGTGGTCGAGTGGTAAGACATCTGCACTAGAAAGCTAGAAAATGTCTATTTTTTGTGAAATTTCCAGATTCATTTGCACACGTTTGCGTATCAAACTTCAACATGAAATTTCACGAAAAATAGACATCTGAAAAAGGCAGCACTTTCTGATTAGCCGATAAAGAGGGTGAGAATGCTTCTAAAGCAAAAATAAACTACAAACTAAATACGGAAATCAAAATTGACAAAGTTCTACATGTTTTTGTACCTGTACATCATGTGTGGCCTTTATATATACGGGGGTAGTCCAGTACATTGGCCACATTTATGGGGCTAGGTCAAAGTTACTTGGCCAGTTGTACTAGTAGGCTATGTATGATCATGGAAGTAGAATGGTCATGCATGATGGAGGAAGGAACTAACATACTCCCAGAACTAGTCCGAAAATTTGGGACTCTCAATACTGTGTATGAGAGTCCCAAAACTGCATCAATCAAAAAGAATTTAAGAAACATGTGGCATGAAGCGCGGAAATAGACTCAATTTAGTACACATTTCTCCATAGTAAAGCCACCAGACTATTGACACTGAATGACGAGGTCAGTCTATCCAAATAGTTGGACCATAGTTGGACATGTACCAGTCTAGTGTGTAGCCCCATTTTGAAATCACTTGACTTCCCTCTCATTGTGCAAAATATTGAAGAAAAGTCTCCTTTATTCATGATTGAATTGAGTCTGCAAACTTGGTTGGTGAAATACTGAGGGCATTTTGTTTGCCCCAGTGGAATTTTTGGAGAAATTTGCTGGCTAAACTGTGAGTAAACATGGTAAAGTGGGCCTGATTTAGTTTTGCACGTTTCAGGGCACTCCCGACAGACGCCGTGCCTAGCCCCATAAATGTGGCCTATTTACTGGACTGCCTCCGTAATCATAGCTAGGCCACACATCCACATGTACAAAAACGTGTCGCACTTTGCCAAATTTTGATTTTCACATTTAGGCTTAGTTTGTAGGTTTGTTTTGCTTTAGAAGCATACTCACCCTCTTTATAGGCTATAATCAGAAAGTGCTGCCTTTTTCAGATGTCTAATTTTTGTGAAATTTCATGTTGAAATTTTGATACGCAAACGTGTAAAAATGAATCTGGAAATTTCATGAAAAATATACATCTGAAAAAGGCAGCACTTTCTGATTAGCCTATAAAGGGTGAGAATGCTTCTAAAGCAAAAAAAACCCTACAAACTAAGCCTAAATGTGAAAATCAAAATTTGGCAAAGTCGACACGATTTTTGTACATGTGGATGTGTGGCCTATGTTTACGGAGGCAGTCTAGTAAATAGGCCACATTTATGGGGCTATGTCTGTCCCAGAAGTATGAGTTGACGCTTACGCGAAGGGGTAACTGGGTAAGGAACCAGGGAACACAAGTCATGAAGTGACATAACACTGGAGTGCAGCACAGCAGTTACACCAAAATATAGCGCGCCTCCAATATACGTATTGACCTAAAAATAGTTGCAATAGAAATTATTTAAGCGTCAAACAACTTCAAGTCAAAACACACAATCACCTTCTGTCACATTGGAACATCAGTGGAATTATTGGAAGCAAAAACAGCGCCCATGTGCTGCCGGCGTAGCGCCGCTAGAACAATGGAGGGCGCACTTTCTTGATTGTCTGTTAACGATCATAGACATAAAGAACGGACAACAGGGGGCGCAAGACCGAAATTTCAGTGAAGCCGCCATTTTTAAAAACCATGGGCAAACTTGTTCGGGTAGCAGACCAGTAAATAAACTTCCATAGACCCCAATTGTAAATGCTCCCACTTCAAAAATTCGGGAAAAATACTCACAACTCTCCAAGGTGTTCGAGACACACATCAAATTAAAGCTTATTTCATCATCTTTCATTTTGTTTTCAATTTACGGGGGGTCAACTGATGACTTTTAGGAGAAATTTCCATCTGAAGACGATCACCCCTGAAAATAGTCCTGAAGCCCATCGCCATTTTGAAAAACGATGCCTACACTCCATTGCAAAGTAGAGCGCTTTTAGGGTCCAAATTACATCAAAATTACACAGAACTGCAAGCTCCAAGTCCTGTGCACGGTTTCCATCCATATTTTTAACAAACCCTCAAGTTCATGGCCCACAGCATGCTCAAATACTGAAGATTTTGAGGGCATGCAAATCGTGATTTGGCCGGCGCAGGCAATTTCGGACCGATTTACTGGTCTGCACCCTTCGGCACGTCACACATAAAGCGCACACAAGGTAACCGCACACAATACGCGGCTGTCTGGTGAGGTCCTCCAAGCAGAACGTCATCGTGAAGGGTAAGTTGTAGTATTATTGACAGTTTATGACAGTAGAACAAACCTGACAATGTGTACATATCATGTATGACATATCCGGGCATTGAGCAAGGGGAAAAAAGCAAGTTTTTTAGGAACATATTAGCCCCATAAATGTGGCCTATTTAATGGACTGCCGCCGTGTCGCACTTTGCCAAATTTTGATTTTCACAGTTAGGCTTACTTTGTAGGTTTTTTTTGCTTTAGAAGCATACTCACCCTCTTTATAGGCTAATCAGAAAGTGCTGCCTTTTTCAGATGTCTAATTTTTGTGAAATTTCATGTTGAAATTTTGATACGCAAACGTGTGCAAATGTATCTGGGTACAACTATAGAATGCAGGGCCACTTTACTCTGCATCCGCGCCTCCGTACGGCTGCGTGGAGGCGTATTTCACGAAAAATGGACATCTGAAAAAGGCAGCACTTTCTGATTAGCCTATAAAGAGGGTGAGTATGCTTCTAAAGCAAAAAAACCCTACAAACTAAGCCTAAATGTGAAAATCAAAATTTGGCAAAGTGCGACACGTTTTTGTACATGTGGATGTGTGGCCTATGTTTACGAAGGCAGTCCAGTAAATAGGCCACATTTATGGGGCTAGGAACATATCAACTGCCAGAAGAGCATAGAATGATCCAAAGAATACAGCCAATGAGCCATTAGTGTATTCAAATTTTGTTGGAATTCTGTAAAGCTATATAGGAGTGTGTCACATGAAACTTCTTGACTCTCGATAGATTTTGTGCACAACTGCTAAAGTAGCGTCAGGTTACATCATTCTTTCTGATCGCGCATACACATTTTGAATTTGCACAAGTTCTAAATGTGTGTTCAACACTAGCTTGAGTAACTCCAGTTGACATGTTCCATACACATGTGAATGAATATGGAACATGTCAGCTGGAGTTACTCAAGCTAGTTCAACACCATTAAAAGTCATTCATTCCTTTGCTACAGTCCCGATTTCGATTTCCTCAAAGTCAAAAGACAACTTACCTCGCACCGTATACGCGTACCGTACCGCACAAACACATAACATTATGACAACTCACATGACTCGCGTGTCAGAAATGCATGACCAACGCAGCACCCAGCATGCCGCGTTTCGCGGCGGTTGTAGACCTTATTAATTTATTTTGAAATAACACACATACACATACATAGCTGTACATCATTATGAAGTCAACGTTTCAAAGGGTTTTCAGTCACCATCAATGCGTTTTCAACCGAAATTGTCGATTTGTATCATCCCTTCCGATGTTTTTCCATAGAGTCATGCACATTTATTCAAAACTCCCGCCCATGGTTTCATACCTAGTCGGGCGCCGTCAAAATTACGGTACCCTGACGTTGATTTCCATAGGCGCTGTCCGTCTATAGGTTCTTTATGTCTATGGTAACGATGACATGCGCTTCATGGGCAAAATTAACAGCAGACGACTACCGTCGGAAACATTACGTGAGCGAATTCCATAAACTTTTACACTAATTTCATTTTACGAGCAGTAAAAGTTTGTAAGTTGGTTCACATTTATGCATTTCAAGAAACTGACGAGGATATTGTCAGAATTTCACACGAGCCTAATGCAACTTGAGTAGGCCTAACTTGACTCTTGCTAAGTTGCATAAGCGTCCAAATTACATTTCCGATGATTTTTTTAACATGTTCATTGAATTACATCATGAGCCATAAGACAGATCCCACGTTATTATTACTTGAAACAAACTTAAGCATAGACATATCCCAGCGTATATTTAATGGGGGGGTATAAAAGCTAGTCTCATTTTTTTCTCTCCGAAGGTCCCGGGCGAATTCAGCCAAAAGTAAGTCACTTTTGGAAATACCGTTTTATTTTCCTTCAACAAGGCTAGGCTTTTTGAGTCCAATTATACACATTTTTTAACATTTAATGAAGTTTATCCAAAGAAGGTTCTTCCTTAACAAACGCAATTCCAGATTTCGTACATGTATGTAAAACTTAATTGGACTAGCCTGGGCTTATGTGCGTCGACACCTAAATTTCCACTTGTTATCACTCACGGAGTGGGTAATAGGAAAATGCAGCTTACTTCGTGATGCCATTTCCCGCCCCCTGTTTTACTCAAGAAATTTGTAAATTCAACATTCCCAGAATATAAACGTGGAGGCTTTTTTTTTTTCGATGTCTAATTATTGGATGTCAGTGATTTTTAAAAACTTTTTTTTTTCGCGCGGAACTCGAAAACTGCACCGGGGTGGGTAGCAACTTAAAGGCTTGGTTGTCAAAATAAGAAAGTGCTCTTCAACTACACACTTTAGAAGAACATGATTCCACTTAAGAATTACAGTCATCTGAATTATAATAACTGGCGATCCCAAATTGAACAAAATTGATTGAATTCGATTTAATGACCATAACATGTCTTCACCTATCTATATAATAAGGAAACCCTCCCACAAACTGGGAAAATCGATGACGTTCTGTTCAGTAAACCACCCTCGGAACAGTGGCGAATATCGGAGAGGGGGTGTTGCAATCCCCCCCCCCCCCTTGCTAGTTGGGACTCCAAACCGATACATTGGAATGCGAAGTTTATAAATTTATTCTCAAGTTACCTTAGAATTCCGAAAAAGGAAATGTACATTTTAAAAATGCCCCCAGCAGGGTGTGCGGCGCCTTCACTCAACCGCCCCCCCCCCATCATCCGGGTCACCCCCTCCCATCATCCGTTTCCTGAAAGCTATGCGGAAAAAGTCGAGGGGGCGGATTCCGCCCCCGGCCCTTTTAGGGTTAACTTAAAGAAAGCTTATTAATTAGACTTTCACATCCTAGATCTTAAACGCGCTTCGTGCAGAACTAACTTGTTAAAACAAAAAAAGAGGGAATGTGCTTTGGGTTTCCTTTCTTTTTATTCGCCATGTATACTTTGCTGCCTTCGTAAGACACCTTGAAAAAACAAACGACAAGCAAGTTCACCGGCAATCGATCGTGTCACTGGATACGCACATATAATTACGACCGCGACAGACGTTATTTCTAAATACGCCATGAATCTCCTTTTGGTCCGCGACAAACGTCGTCAAATTTGCAAATGCTCTTGTGCTAAGTTTCGAGCTTTAGGCCTACCTCGAAAAAAATATTTTCGATCACTTCAAACATTTAAATGTACTTTGAAAAAGCCACCGAATGAAAAAAAAACGCGGGAAAAATTACGTCTCCAAATCGCCATAACGCACAAGGTATAGATAGGGACAGAGAAAATTCAGTTATAAAACATACAAACTGAGTTCGTGAAAACAAACACATGTTTTAACTCTAAAAGAGATAGTGGAAATAGCTGCGCTGATTTACTGAATTTAAAGGTAGAATATACAATTTGCAGCTATCCAAAAAGTAACTG
This sequence comes from Patiria pectinifera, assembly GCA_029964075.1. NCBI lineage: Eukaryota > Metazoa > Echinodermata > Asteroidea > Valvatida > Asterinidae > Patiria > Patiria pectinifera. The sequence continues at coordinate 5,450,717 of CM057130.1, read as the reverse complement.
ACGAAATCATTGTTAAACAGCTTACTTGGTTTTAAGATAGTAATGACAATAAACTCCCTGTGAAATTATTCATTCATTCATTCCTAAACTCCCTGTGAAATTATAAGAAAACAATAAAAGGAGGTAATTTCCAAAGATGCTTCTCAAGACGCATCTTTGGAAATTTCCGTCAGTAGTTCGTTTTTAATCGGCGAAGCCGTGAATGGGTACGCGAAAAAGCGTTGACACGACGCACATGCGCGCGCGATTGCTATAATTCGTCGGTTTAATGCGTGACATAGCGTATAAATTATAGCCGCAATCGCCTGAGCTGCACTGGACGCTGATTTCGGGTGCAATTCAAAACATGACTCGGCAACTTTTTTTCGGATTTTCTCGGAATGTACAGCATTCAGTAAGCTAAAACTTCATTAGGTTAGTTGTTAAGCATGCGCCCTTCTTTAGATTTTGAGCACTTTTGTTGCTTCAAACGAAAACAAAAAAATCATAAATGACAAATGATAATACTGTACCTTTAATATTTTTGGGAAACGCTTTTTTTTCAGAAATAGTGTTTCACGGATTGACACCGTTGAGCTTTCTTATTAGCAGTGACGTAAACTCTGCCGGCGTGGGTGTGTGTGTGTGGGGGGGGGGGATGACCAAATCCAAATCCAAAAATTGTCCGGCCGTGGAAATTCGAAAAGCAGGGGGGGGGCACATTACACTAGGGGGCACTCTTCAGGATATAGATGTATATCAATAAGTATACTCGCACTTACATCAAAACGGCGCATTTAAAAGCTTGTACATGTATATACTTTGTTTCCCCACTTTTCAATGCTATTGAATACCGTTTTGGTTGTTATACCTTAAAATCCGCATTTTTTTCTCATCACGAAAAAGTGGGGGGATGATTCAATAGCCCCCCCCCCCCGGTCAAAATTGGGGGAATATATACCCCCATCCCCCGGGATTACGCCCCTGCTAATGGGTTTTCTTAGGCTTTTCCCCCCCAAAACAAACCAGAGATTTGGCGTGCGAGATCAAGCGAGAAGCCAGGCGGGGACGAAAGGGGATTAGGTGAAAATGGATGAACTAGTCTTCTAGTGCAGGAGCAGATTTTTCTTAATAGTGTTGCTTAAGGGGGTAGACACGGTTTACAGTTGAATTATATCTTACCTGTCCCTTGAACAGAGATTACACAAAGCGCCAATAGCATCATGGCGCACAGTCCTCGCTTGAGCCCCATCATGGTTCTCGTTTTTACACCTGCAGTCCTCAGCCTATTCTCGAACCTGATATTCCCAGCAGCGCGTCTCTCACCGTCTTTCTTCCACAGTGCCAAATTTGCAAATGTGTTCCCAGCAAAAATCCAATGACGGATTTTGAACGGGTTCGATGGAAACAATATGCAGACAGAACGGGAGTTGGAAAAAACGGGTCGGTTGGTATGTACACCACACCCTAAACAGAAATAGCTAGATAAGACCTACGCAACAGCATGAAATACTCTGATGTGGGTGTTGCTGAGGTAACCGCATATTCAGTTTTATTGTTTAACTTTCGAAGTTAATGTTCAAGCTTGACCATCTGTGTATCCAAACGATCGAACCTTGTACGCAGCGCCGCAGCACACCCACCCATAACATTATAACACGAAGTTAATCATTCACGCGCAAACACTAGAATAAAAAAACGCACCGGAACGGTGTATGCAAAACAGGTTGTGCAGAAAACCCGATTTCTGGTAAATTCAAAGAGAAATATATTTTGAAATGTTCTATAGATGATAATTATAATAATATGAAACCCGGGAAGGGACAGGGTGGAATTTTTTTTTGGGAGTTTGCTAATTCGTTCCAACGAATTAGTAATTCGTTCGAACGAATAACTAATTCGAATTAGTAATTCGTGGGAACTTAATTACTAATTCGTTCGAACGAATTACTAATTCGTTCGAAAGAATTACTAATTCGTTCGAACGAATTACTAATTCGTTCCCACGAATTAGTAATTCGTTCGAACGAATAACTAATTCGTGCAAACGAATTAGTAATTCGTGCGAACGAATTAGTAATTCGTGCGAACGAATTAGTAATTCGTGCGAACGAATTAGTAATTCGTGCGAACGAATTAGTAATTCGTGCGAACGAATTAGCAAACTCCAAAAAAAAAAAAAAATCCACCCTGTCCCTTCCCGGGTTTCATAAAAGAGCACTGGTGTTGCTGTTGCGGCTTGTGTACAAAACTAATGAAGTTCATTTAGAAAATTCTTCCACTGGTCTTTCGGTTCATTATGATTCTATATTTTTTCAACAAACGGTAATCTTCTGTTTTTATATGAGGCGGAGAATTCAACGGAATCTGCCACGACGGGCCAGTCACCTCTACCGGTATTTTTCTTTAATCATTAACAAAGTTGATTGATATTTCTAATATGTACGCAACGGGTAGGAGGGTTAATAATGAGTAATCTGTACCATTGGAGAAACTGATGTGCAATCGGATCGTATTTTTATCAGTTAGGGCAGTAACGGTCGTCACTGGTTTCTACTGTGTTTTTTTGGGCGGTGCTAGATTTGATCCCGACTTGTTAGTAATAAAATCAACAAAACTAGAGAATAGACAAAATCTGATTTGAAATTTAGCACATTATTTCACACAAGATGTTATTCCATGCAAGGGCGTATCCCAAAAAAAGAACGTTTTCTTTGGGGGGATGTTGGTCCCCCAAAAAATGGGTCAAAAATTAGGGCAAGAGCCCGAAGAAAAAAAATGGATTGTGGATGCTCTGTGGTACGATCTGGGGCAATTTCTGATCACTTTAACAAAGTATTTTTTTCTAGAAAAAGATGGCGTACGCAGTACCTGCCTTTTTTTCGACGTCACTTAAAAAAAAAAATTGGGTTCCTTTTTTTCGGGGGGGGGACATGGTCCCCGTTGGCCCCCTTCCCCTCTTGGATCCGCCCTTGATTCCTTGATTCCTTGATTCAAAAAATGCCTATTTATTTTGTCAACAAGTGATTGGAAAAGCTAGACAAGATCGAAAACAAAATAAGACAGTTAAATTGACCAATGATTTGTATCGACCCCTCGATGATTGTGTTGCATGTTGTTTAACTAGCCCCCTAACATATCAAGTTTCACCTACCTTATATTCGTGGATACACTTTACACCACCAGGAATGCGCATTATAAAAAACACAAGTTTGTAAAAAAAAAAAAGACACACACATACGATAAAAAAAACACATTTCGCCGGGTGTTAATTTATTCTCGCACTTCACTGATGTATTTTTCCTTGGCGTTCACAGTCATCGGTCCATGGTGGCTGAATTAGTACCTAAAAACTAAACGAGACTCGACGCTGGGTTTCCATGACCACCACCACTAGTAAACAAATGAAATACACACAAATAAACAAACTAATCCATGGGCCGTCTGAGGAACCATTTACCGTTTACTAAAGTACTCTGTTGCTATCGTCACGCTGTTTTTAATTTGTACAAGCTTTCATAGGCATTTAAACAAACGCTATTAATTTCAATTTGGCGGGTTTGTCTGTTTACTAAAAAAAAACCAGGCGAGAACCGCTTTTGATGTGTTCAGTGTTCATGACAAATACCGAAGGCTCCATAGCTTGATTAATGCGTCAAAAGGTGCAAAGGTGGCCCTCCCAGTGTGTTTGGTACATTCATTTGTATAGGTGTTGTGGAAACTGCGCTTGTTATGGCGAACGTTCACGTGGTGACGGCCGTAAACACACATAAATATGTCTTCCATGGTATTTTGTAATTCCTTTAATTGAAATATACAATTATTAGCAAATGTGTCCGATCATAAGAAACGAAGACACGGAAGGATTTTAAAGATGTACTTTCTATGCTATTCTTGAATTTTACCACGAAGAATGAATATATTCTTTAATGCCGAAATTCCGCCCGACGGTTCTTGCGGGGTAGATTGGTTCCCGCCCCTAAAAGGATCGATATACTCGAGAGGCCGAAACCAGTCTACTCGCACGGGACAGATCTGTTTTTTTCTAAAAGCAAACAAAATACAATTTCCGATCCCCCCCCCCCCCAGAAGGATCCAAATTCGCTCGAAATGGGAAAAAAAGTTTTCCTGCATAGGCCGGCCCAAAAGTCTCGTTGCATGCCAGAAAACTTGACAAACATTAAAATGCATGCCAGAAAACCTGACAAACATTAAAATGAAAGTTTGCATAATGGGATAATGAGTAACTTATTCTATATGTATTGGGACTCATAAAGCGCTTATCGTTCAAACTGACGTGAATGCACCGATAACCAACTATAGCCTATCGTATTATAATATTAGACAGGACGGTACATGCACACCTGGCACAGAAAAGAAACTAATAAGAGGTTTTATAGTTATCCTTGTTTGGACATTTCTCGGTGAACAAAACAATCCGGAATATACGTTTTGTTACGGAAACTTTCCGGTTCAATTTGATACCTTATACTTGGAAACACTGTGTAGGAAATAACAAGAACGCAAGTGCTGAAGCTCCTGAACCCCAAAACTAAAAGTTGCACTTAGCGAGATTTTCAATGGGCGTTGCATACAAAATTTAATGGGGGCTGCATCGTTGCATTGTGTGAAGCAATGCCCATTGAAAATCTCGCTAAGTGCAACTTTTAGTTTTAATTTTTTGTTCACCGAGAAATGTCCAAACAAGGACGATTATAAAAACTGGTCAGTTTATTTTTGTGGCAGGTGTATTTGCGAGACAGAACTATAGACAGGGCTAGTTCAGTTGGTCCCAACCGATTCAGAGTGGCTATTTATATCATTCGAATCTTTCAACGCGTCTGGTCTACACAATGCATGGGCCGGATTGACCCATTCGCAGTTACGGGGTAATCATATACGAAAGGACTGCCCGGCTAACAAGTGAAAATCAGTCAGTCAGTCAGTCAGTCATTGAGATAAGTGCCAAGAGAACCCCAGACTGGCCCTCTGGACGCAAGAGGTCTAACAACAAATTAATAGAAGAATAGGATAATGAATATGCCTTGATACGAACCCACAATCTTGCGCACCATCTCCAATGAAAAAAGAAGATTATTTCATTTTGACGGTAAGCCATTACGGCTTTAAATACAAACCTCAGATCGGGCCCACAATTGTACTCTCAATAAGCACAACAAAAGTGTACCTGCGACATAATGACGGCACGCTTTCCTACCCGGAGCCATTTGTGGGAACGATCGAGAAAGTCGGAAAACGCACGTCATGTGAACAAAGTGTGACGTCATTGTGGCTCGGTTGCAAGATTTTGTTTCTGTCATCTTTCATCAAAGGGAGGGGCAGATTTTCCAGAGGAATATAAGCTTTATTTTTTTTTTTTTTTAAAGAGATCTTTTTGGGGGTGGCAAAAAGAGCCGAAATCAGCCGAAAACTCATCAAGGCTCGGCACACAAAAATGGCCATTTTAGCCATTAAAATTCAGCCTGGAGACTAGGGTTGTTTCGAATGGGGTTGCCGAAACAATGACGCCCATTCACTTGAATAGAAACGATGACACCACTCCGAGTTTGGCGTGACAACACTATAATCATGATCAAGTTTAATCAAGCAACTTCCGTTGGTTGATTGCCTTTAAATATCCCTACCCAGGCCAAGCTAATTTTAGCTCCGTTTCAGTCCAGTAGATGTCAAGAAGATCTCGAGAATGGCTTCGAAACCAGGAGCAAAGGTCTCTCTTGCTCATTTCATGATCATCCCTAATAATTCAGTTCAGCTACGCGTGTTATGGAAATGGCATTTTGTTATGGCGACCGTTCCCAAGGCGACGAGAGTAAACAGATAAATAAATCTATCGCGAAAGCAGCCTCGTCTCCATGGCGTCGAGAAGTATGCTCCCACTACAGCTGCTCCTCCCACCCTAGTACTGGATCGTTAATAATGTTGAAAATCTCGCACAGCAGGTACGGAATATAGTCTGGTGCCTGGCCATGCTTTCATTCAGCGTTTCGTTGTGTTTGGGGTGTCCAGGGTACAGACGAACGGAATCACTTCACCGCGTCAGCATGGGATTGGAACGAGGTTATCGTGAAAGTACGTTGGTACAAAGATCTGGGTGAATTAAGCATTCAGCGCAAATATGTGACGAACCCTTAAATTAATGATTAATGTTTACTGTTTAACATTTTACCTGTACAGGCCAAGAGGCATTCGTCAAAAGCAAATGATGGTTATCTCGGGATGTACCGGTACCTATCCGTACAGATATATCCATCTGGCAATTATTAAAGGTTTGCCCAAATATTACCAAAATTAAGTGATCTACCACAATATTATGTCGTCTTATTAATGGAGAAAATGTTGGAAAAACCTTGTATGTTTACATCTGAAGCGGAAGTCTTTTCCAGCTTTGCCTAATACGTGTTTCCAGTAGTTAAGATTACAAATCACGAGCCGCTGATAACCCTCTAGGAACACTGACAAAGCTGCCATATGATAATGTCGGCGAGTTGTTACTATTAATATCTCAAATTTAGTCAGTAGAGATCTTAAAACATTAAAAGCGCACGTTACCAGAGCAACGTTTTGGGAAGTGCGACTAGCGATCGATCCGGTGGCTCGATTTTGGAGGACCAAATCGTTGTACCCCAAATTCTTTGCCGCGCTAGAGCAACTCAAAAACTACAAATTTCCACATTAATTTTGAACTATTATACTATTGTTTACCTGATATTTCCAACTATTATGGTTTGGGAGACGCGTTTTTAAAGCTTAAGGGGCGCACTCCAGACGGACTTAACCATTTGCTGGTAACGCCCGGTAACCTTTGGACTGCGACGGGGAGATATCCGTGGTTTAGTTTTGGTGACTTCTTCCTCCTTGTTTGCATGCTACTGTTCTTATCAGTTGCCATTCACTATGAACTCCACCACTACTGGTTTTAAAGTTCAGAGTGCCGCCTTTTTTTCGCAACCTGCGACTATTCAATATGGCCGATAATGCGCAAAATGATTCTTAATAATTGTTGATTAACTACAACGCCATAAACAAATCAAGTTAACAAGTTGCAACATTTTAGGGCTCGGCCTGCAATTTTGTGTGGGGCTGCACTGAGGTAAAGGGTTAGGGCTACATTAGTATAGGTACACGGTTGACCTGGAAAAATAAGTGTAATTTTGAGCCGAAAAAGTGTTATTTTGAGCCGAAAAGTGTTATTTTGACCAGAAAAAGGGTCAGGGACCCGGTTTTTGAGTCAATTAATCTGACCTTGGACTTTTTAGAGTTGTTCAGGGTTAGAGCTGTAGCTCTCGAGCTATGGGTTAGGGCTGTTGTACATTTTTGGACCTGGCTACAATTTATTAGGTACAGTTGAGGCTACATTTAGGGCTCGAGCTCCATATGGGGACAAGGTTGGGGTTTTCGGGCTTAGACTTTTTGGTATTATGTTCGGGGTTACCGATTTGGGGTTTGGACTACATTCAGCTCAGGTACGGGTTGAAGCTATACAGGGTCAGGGCTATTTTCGGCCCTGGGCTATACATTACATGTATTTAGATGAAGCTACATTTCGGAATCGAGTCACATCATAAGGACATGGTAGGGGTTATACATTTCAACCTCGGGCTACTTTAGGTATAGGTTCGGGGTTACAGTCAGGGCTTATAGACTACATTCAGCTCAGGTACAGGGTTGGGGCTATAGTTCTCGGGCTACATTTAGGTACTGAGTGGGAACAACATTTTTACGACGCGGGATACATTGAGATGTACGATTGGAACTGCTGTTAGGTATACATAGTTGTGTCTAACTTAGTCCAGGCTACATTGAAGTTTCATGCTACGTCTAAGCAGGAATTTAAACAGGAAACGTGGCTTTATAGCTCCAAATGCGAAACGAATTGATCATTTCAAAGTTTATATGCATAACAAGCTCGCACACCATCACACTGCACTGATATTCGCGCATGACCTACGCCATTTTCAGCGTTCCTAAAGTCCAAAGTTGTATTTAATGGCGGTTGATTTTTGACGGCAACCTGAATGCATTATGGCTACGTCAGCTGCTATAGGTGCGTGCTCCGCATTATTAATTCGCTCTCGTGTATGCTGCTAATTATGGGAAGGAAACCTCCACGTGTCTCTATGAAATTTCAAAAGTAAACAACGGACTGTACTTCATTATCAGCTGCACAAACAAGAAAAATGGTTAACGATACGTATGGTGTTCAAAAAAGGACAGGCAAACGTCGTGTGGGCTTTCAAACGTCGTGTGCGTGAGCTAGCGTCGTGGGCTAGCACACGACGTTTGAAAGCTCAAGCACACGTTTGCCTGTCCCTTTTAGAACACCATAGATACGAATACAATTGACACTGTCAATACTAATTAGTGATTGTGGAACTAAAATTAATGATTTGCGTACGACACTAGTGCCAGTTTATCAACATATCAAGTCATGTATGACTTAGTTTTGTTTTTATTTTAGATCCTCAATATAAAAGGCTTAAATGCGGGTATTAATTTCGTCTATTCCAATAAAACTTGGTACCGGTAATTCTATCGTTAAAGCTCACCCATTTACATCTACACTTCGTTATGATTAAAGTGAGGTATCGGGATGGGAGGGTTTATTTGAAAAATTAATTCTGGCTTGTACACAAAGTGTTGAAGATCATTTCTGAATTTTTGAAATTCACAATTGTGAAGTGCATCCTTTTTGGGGTGGGGGTGGGGGACCAGTTACCCCTTCAGTGGCTACGCCCTGCGACCATTCTCGAACGCAGTGGCATAGCCAGGAATTTTTCAGTGGGGGGCGCTGGGGGGGGGGCTGGAACATTTCATGGGGGGGGGGTCGTCAAGCAGGGGCGTCAATCGCTTTTCAAAAGTGGGGGGGGGACATACCTTGATCATAACTGATGCAAGCGCGAAGCCCTTACGGCGTGGGGTTCGGGGCCCGCTTAAGGGCCCCGAAAAAAATTGGATTTTCGATGCTCTGTGGTGTGATCTGAGGCAATTTCTTACCACTTTAACCAATAATTATCTTAGCACAAAAGATAATAATTTAAACATAATTTTCGAGGTTTTCTCAGCTAAAGGCATAAGAAAATTTTGTGAACATTGTTTTCGAGGTTGGAGTCATTGAATCAGCTACCGGAATTCTGAGCTATAGGCGTGGGGTTCGGGGCCCGCTTAAGGGCCCCGAAAAATTTTGGATTCTAAATGCTCTGTGGTGCTATCTGAGGCAATTTCTGACCACTTTAACCAATATTTTCTAAGCAAAAGATACATTGTAGTACATAATAGGGCCCTGTAAATGAGACACGAGTTCAAAAATGGGGGGGGGGGAGACATTTGATATTGTGTCCCCCACGTACCCTTCAAAAGGTAGGGGGGGACATGTCCCCCTGTCCACCAGGATTGACGCCCATGGCGTCATGTAGATCAATGATATTTTTTTAGAAACTCAAAATCTCAGTGGGGGCGACTGGGGACGAAAGGTTTCATGGGGGCGGTCGCCCCCACGCCCGGTGGCTACGCCACTGCTCGAACGGTAATAACGGTAAAACGGTAATACCACTATTCAGGCGTGATGCACTGCACTTTCGTCCTGGTTACAATATTAAGGTCGAGTCTTCTTGTCTTGTCTTGATATTAACCCTAAAAGGGCCGGGTTATTTTTTTACCATCTCTCAGCCGGGGGGGGGGGACCTAAGATGTTGGCCATCGAGTGACGAAAAATTGTGTCCCCTAAGATCTCGGCCATCGAGTGACGAAAAATTTTGAAACTCAGTACATGCATTGAGCAACTCATCATGAACATACCCAAGAAATTTCATGACTATAGGTCAAAGGGTTTTGGAATTATGGCTAATAAATTATTCGTATGTAAAAATGGTAATTCTGCTTTATGTACACGACGTATATGGGAAATTCATCACGGTGCATAGCGCCGGATTCTGCCCCCGGCCCTTTTAGGGTTAATTTATACAGGGGGTCTCAGAAAAAGGTAATCCTATTTTAAAGGGTTATGTATATGTTTACCAGCAAAGAGCATGGTATCATCTTAAAGCCGAGGCTTTGTGCATTTCAATGTTACCTTGTGTTTCATTCTATGGGTCACGCGTCGTGGAGCACCATTTGCTTGAAGTTGTGGTGCAAAAATGCAGTTGGTTCACTTTCATGCTCAACAAAATCGTCATATAGATTCATGTTTTTTTTTATTCATGGATTTTATTCACGATCATGAGTACCATAATCATGAGGTATCACATAAAAAACAGCAGAAGTCTGGAAATGCTTCTCCAAAGGCATCATGCGTAGCCTGCAAACTTCTGGTTTCATGCCATTTCCTGACCACAAATATTCTCTGTTCTGCCGTTAGCTGAACCATTGTGACAACCTCAGGTTTACACACTGTCTGAAGGCCAGAATGACATGGGTTTAAAACTAAAGTGAACCAACTGAATATTTGCACCACAACTTCAGGACAATATGATGCTCCATGATGCGTGACCCTGGAATGTTACCCAAGGTACCACTGAAAAGCACAAAGCTTCGACTTGAAGATCATAAGATGAAACCTTGGGTTTTGCTGGTAATGTAGTCTGGCCATAATAACCCTTAAAGTAGGATTACCTTTTTTTGACACCCTGCACAAACCCCAGGGATCACATGGGCAGGGTTGGTTGTGCGCATGGATTTGTTGTTTTGCTGTTTACTTGGTCGACTTGGTTTCTTCTTTCTCACAGATGATATTGAAGTGTATGTTTGAAACTTCCTGTATTCTGAATTGCTGTAATCTCTTTAGGCAGTGAGTTCTAGTCCACTAATGTGTGTGGGAGAAATGATTGCTTGTAGCAGTTTTTGTTTGCTCGGATTGGTATGAAGATGTTGGTGGTAGGTGAAGAAGCTTGTCTGGTAGACCGTTGGATTATAGCTGGACTGGGCGCAGGGTGTTTCTTACGGGAACTTTGCTTGATGGATGTTCTTGAGTCGGGCAACTGTCCGCCTAGTATGGCTATATGGGTCTTCCCAGTGTAGATCCTTATTTTCAGCATGCAACACACGTTGCATACATTTTCTAACCCGACAGACTGATGAGCCTAGAGAGCGTCTAGAATTTTCGGGATCCTCAATCACGCGGCCTGAACCCCACGCCGTTGGGGCTTTGCGCTTTATGATCACATTACTTCTGATCAAGGTAGTCTCCCCGACCCCACCCCAACCCCTTTTGAAAAGCGATTGACGCCCTTTGGGATGCCGCAGAACAAAGTTACTGTTAGTTTTCGCGCCGCGAATTTGTCGACGTTGAACACAATGTCGACTCAGCGAACTTCGTAGCGTGACGTACATGTAAATGTTTCTGTACGTAAAATTCGCTTCGCATTTGCATTCGCCGCATCGTGTGAGTGTTAACTGCTAAGAAATTACATATGTTGGTATTCACATGGACTTCAGACTGAAATCCATGGTGACGAAAAAACAGGACGAGACTCTAATTATCTAATAGATATGCATACAGTCACAGAAATTTGACAAAATTTAAGGGAAAACTCACAGTTTTATGTAGTAGGCCTAATATTATCGAACTTTACGTGTTGTGTGCATGGTGGAAAGTCATTCCAACTCGATGAGATAAACCGAGGTATATCTCATTGGTGTAGCCTAATTTTGTTTAAATCAATATTCATTTTCTTTCTATGCGCGCAGGGTAAGGCCAAAAAAATGACCCCCTTTTTGTCAGAAACTAATGCCATGTTTTCTTTTACCTAATTACCATGACCTTCCAAAATCCTCTTTGCAAAATGGAGATTTTCGCAGGATTTAGGCTGTATGGAAAAAAATCTTGGGTCGGACCTTGTGTTGTTTATGCTCAGCTGTGTGCATAAATTAATTTAGGCCTAGATGAGGAAAAGAAACCAAAACTTCAGCGGTTGTGTACAAAGTATGTGGGAGTCAAGAACATTTTCTAAGTATTTCAAAATTGGAAATGTTTCTCAGTCCCAGATTCATGTCTTATCATCATTTTTGCAATAACTGACCTTCATTGAGATGATACATGAAGACAAAAGTGGCGTCATTCAGGTTGAAACATTTTTTTACCTAGATTATACTTGAAATCCTTCGCACTGCTCCAGGATGTCACTGGCTCTGCCCCAACATATTGACAGTGATTGTCGGAGGATTTTGCAGGATTGAGGCAGTCCAGTCAAGGATCACATTCAAGAAAAACGGAGGATTTTGCAGGAATGAGACTGTATAAACAGTCTCAATCCTGCAAAATCCTCCGTTTTTTTCTATATGCAATTTTTACATGGAGGCAGTTGCAGGGTTTTGCAGGATTGAAGTTGCATCGTAGCAAAAATGCCTTGGGAGTAAGGGATACTATAATCGTAAAGACTAATGACAAGGAGTTGTGGGGGCATTCTTTTTGCGGATGTAATAAAAAAAAACACCTCTGAAACCATGAATATTAAACTTTCATCAAGTATGGTACATATAGGGTGAGTGAATTATTGGATTTGCCCCCAAATTCTGTCCGCGTAATTTTTATTCCTAGGAGGGTTAGGGGCAATGTCATGAATAATTCATGTTTATCCATGAGAACGGACAATGACATCAACAGCATTGTTGTTAGTTACTCAACTAGTTACAATACATTAAAGCATTTTAAAGAACGGTTGTCGTCGAGCTACCACACAGTAGCCTAGTGGATAGCGAGATGAGCTATGGATACAAAGATCCCTGGTTCGAATCCACGACGTCGCTACTCATTTTCATCAGCTATTTTTCTTCTCCAAATTTATCACTGAGATAATTTTAAATTAAGGGGAAAATAGAACGAGAACCTAAGTCTTGCAATGATTCAAAGGAAAAACTGAATTATTCATGACATTGCCCCTAACCCTCCTAGGGAAAAAAAATTACGCATTCTGTCCGAACCAACAATGAAATGGAGGCACTCGTATAGATCAACTCCAGATCAAACACTCGACAATACTTTCGGTTTGGCAACCGGATTTCATATACTAAAGACATTGGATGTGAATCATCCGAAAAGACGTCACTTCCTGAGCTCAAATAATGATGCCACTTGAAAAGAAATCAATCATCAATTGTAGATGAAGATCTCCATTTAGAAGGCATTTTGTACTCGGACAATTCACAACAGCACTCCACAACAGGCAAACCCAGAGTTACTAGTGCACTACTCCGGAAAGAAACGACGCCACAATTATGGACCTTATACCCGGTCTAGTAAAGTTGTTGTGTTTGGTTAGGCCTATTTGTACACTTGACTACTATCTCCTTGTCATTGTTGCATTATCAATAATCGACAAATAGGAAAACAAAAGTCTGCGACCTAGTTTATTGGTGACCTTTCCTACAAGATAATGTGTTCGTAAGGACAGTTTTGCTGCGAGGTAGAAATAGTTTTTCCATATTTCAAGTATTTCTTCCGTTTCCACAAATTGGATCGTGTGTCAGGAAACGTTGGTTGGTTTGGTAGTCGCTCTTTTCACGCTCCGCCATAGGTACGGTATGCAGAGCCTCGATCTGGCAACTTTACACAATAAAAATAGCTGGCTTAGGCCCCCCAAAAAAGTCTCCAGTTTCTGGTATGCGCGCGCGTCGCCGTAGCCATGCGCGTCGGCAAAATGAAAACGTTTTTTTTTCAATGAAAGATGATGTCTCAAAACCACCAAACTCACTGGTTTGACTGGAATCCTGCTGCTGCACAATTTTAACGTGTTTTTAGATTGGGTTATGGTCGAGAATAAGCTTCATGCGGCCTCTCTGGACTGCATATATTTGCACTAAGTTTAGTCGGGCACCATTTGCAGTCATCAGCCGACATTTGAAGCAAAAAAAATAAGGTTAAAAAAAAAAGCCGCGTCGCCGCACCACTTTTTGGGCAAGCTCCATACCAGAAACCGGAGACTTTTTTTTTTGGCCTTAGTGATCTGAACCCCGACACGGGAATCACTGAACCGGCTATATTTATTGTGTAAAGTTGCCAGATCGAGGCTCTGCATGCCTATGGTGGAAGCATGAAAAGAGCGCATAGGTTGCAATCCTTGAAAATACACCTTTGTGTCCCATTTAACCTTCAATTATACTTTAACTTTTCGATATGCCATTTCAAGGTTACTTTAATGCCCTTGTGGTTTTTATGCTAAATAATGCAAATTTCCATATTCGTTAGCAAAAGTGTGATGTCATTTCAGGCAGAAACCTCAATGTTACAGCTATTTCAGTCAGCACCAAAAGTTGCTTGAATTGTTGACATTCTGCTATTTTCATAATTTTCATTTCCTTGGTGATTCGTTGTTTTATCAGTAAACGGCAGTACATGTTGGGGTCCACAATTTGAACAGAAAACCCCGAAACTGAACAGTGTCTTCCTGAAATGACATCACAGAATGTAACAGTGCCCCCAGTTGTTCGGAAAGGCATAGAAAACTTTTACATTTTTTAAAGAAGTGCACTTTTCAATAAAATTAACCAAAAAGGGATGTGAAATAGTTTTCATACATTTAAGAGAAGTAGAAAGTTACATTAAATGTGTTCCAAAGAAAAATTCATCTCATGGCCCCTTAAAGGGAAGATACAACATTTGCAAACATCACAAAACGAAATGATCAAATTATCACGAAATACCTTACTGAATTGTTTGGGAATGACGGTCTAAAGCATCCTGTAAAATCCTGCCTCCTGGTGTGCTTTCGTTTTCAAGAAAAATGGTATTTTTCCAACGTTGGTTGGCCGACCAGCGTTGGAGAAAACTTTTTTTTTTTTTAACTGCTCCGAATTTTTCATAATTAGTTATTTCGTGTTTTCTTTGCAATTGATTACACATCTGTAAAGGGGTACAAGCCTGCTAGACTGGTTCTCTGACCTTACAATTCCCCATTGAAAGTCTATAAATTGCTCCGTTTCATCTTAAGTGGGGTCAGGGAACCAGCCTACTCTTGTGCTGGTTTTCTTGGTTTTTCCAGCACAAGCCCAAAATGTGAAACAAGTCATTTTTAACAATATCTGCAATAACATACTAATCCTCCAAATCCATTTATTTCAGAAAATTGCAGCAAAAGCAAATGTTGTACATTACCTTTAAAAATACAATTGCAAAATTGGATTATTTTTGTATTTTGCAATTATATTTGTATTTTAATATCCGGTGTAATTTTTTAATATATTTAATTTAAAAATTTAAGGCAAACATCTTTAAGGCAGCTAACATTTTAAAAATTGCATAAAATTGTTATGAACATGACCAACTTTGATGGTTTGCATTTGTCAATTTAAGAATATAATGCGCAAAAAGACAGTTAAAGTAAACAAAATAATATAAACCATTGAAATTTCCCCTATTCGTTTGAGTGTTTCACTTTTTCATGCATATACCCAAACCATGTGGCCTATGTAATAAATGTCTCACGTAATATCTGTCAAATGTAATATCCGAATATGTAATATCCGAATAATGTCTATTGTAAGCACGACCCCAATTGTGTCGAATCAAACAGTTTTGCCACTGACTAGTTGCTTGGATTTTTTTTTAGCGTTCACTTGTTTGTTATTTTACATAAGTGCACTTTTCCTTTTTTTATTTGCATACACAAGCATATGTAATTTTATAAATGTTTAAAAGATGAATGCTGGTTTTGTTTTAATTTGCTCCAATTTTCAAAATTGTACTTGAATTTCGTCAAACTGTTTTCATTTCAGCCTGATGACCGCTTTGCAGTTCTATTGTAAAACCAAATAAATCAAACAAAACAAGTACAACCATCTTAATCATCCTTCGAATCAGGAAAACCTTCATCCTCAGTGCGCACCTCCATCGAAATGTCATTGTAATTCTCAACACCCCTGAAAGGTGAAAGACAAAAAGACAGAGCAAGTTTTATTTTGTGGGCTACTTGTTTGGAAGTCTTCAAAATTGAATCAATTTCAGTGGTGAATAAAAATTTCATGTTTTAGAGTCTTTTTATATCCTATTTCAAACATCTGGTTGAAAGGAAACCAACCTTATGTCTTACCATTTACAAGAAATGACGAAATATTCTCGATTGTTTATATTGGATACGACAGGGTATGATATGTGTTTCCTGTCGTTTTCATACAATGTACAATACACATTGTGTATGTCTAGTATTACACATGTACGATCGAACAGCAGTGACCAATCACCAATGCACAAAATGTGATTTCTTACACGTCCGCAAAAGGCGAACCCTTACGGCTGGAATCACAACTAGCACAAACAGCCAACTTTTTGGAGTCGCAAAAAAGGACCCCGAAAGACGTTCTTACACGAATAACACAAAAATACTACAAAAACACCCAGTTTTTAAAGGATAGTTGTGTGGACGTTTATATCCTACTTTTAAACGTTCTTTCCAAATTAACATCATTTCGTTCAAAACATGTTTTGTAGCCCAATTGGGCGTATTCCAGGACGCAGTGTCCCTTTAATTAGTGGTCAAGAATTTTCACAGGAAAAGGCTGTAAGAAGTGGTGCCTTTTCCACACACAAAATTACATGAATGATGTACAAATTGACAAACATTGCAACAATGATGTTTCTAGTAAGATTATCCTAGCAGTAAACCAGCTTACCATGTTTAGTAACGGTGAAGTCTACGAAAAGGTACCCTTTTTGTCCCATTCATTTGGTAAGCACCGTCAATATATCAAAATTACTCGATTATTTGATATAACATTTATTTTCATATTGATATCGCTGATGGCAGTTTTGTAGTCATATCAAAATATTGAAATTTTGAATGTTGAGGAATGCTATAGAAAATATCAAAAATGCGTAAGATTATCGTCAAAATAATCTCCCGTTTGTGCTGTTACTAAGGGAATAAATGTGTGCTCTGGAGGTTTTTATCACTCTGTTTAAGACCACTTAGAGTCTGGGTGCTGATAATTACCAGAGCTGGAGGCGAGGGTAATTATCAGCACCCAGACTCTAAGTGGTCTTAAACAGAGTGATAAATACCGACTGAGCACATATTTATTCCCATTCATAAATACCTTTTTGGTAACAAATATCAAATAATTCGTTCAAAAAATACCGATTTGTTCAACAAGTTCACTTCATGCTTTTTGAAACATCCCTCTTGCAAAATAATGGAGTGTTCAGCTGGCGAGTAAGATGTAAACAACCCTTTTATGGAGATGGACGCGCGCGTGGCATGTTCTAAGCGATGTCGCGCAGAACGCACCTGGCGCGGTGCGTTTTGAATTTAGAACTATAAAATTCTGACTCTCTGGTAGTGTTGCGCATGCTTACGTGAGGATTGTGAACGTTCAACCAATGAAACGGTAAGAGGCACTGGATTTTTAGGGGTCTACATTTTATTGCGACACTGGAAAAGTGTTTAAGACCAGCTAGCCATGTCTTTATCATCCGTTTAAGACCGGCCACGTGACGGGCTCTCGACCAATAGGAATGACTAAACTGTCTGAGGTATTTATGAATTTGTGTTTAACGCTTGCTGTATGATTGTTATGCTGCTCGTTTCCTTACCCGTTATCCACACCATCCTCCTCGAGTTCTTTTTTGGTGCAGCGGCCCCGGAATGCACAGTACAGCAGATTCAGTATGACAATCAGCAGAACGGTGCCTCCCAGGCCCACAGACAGCCCAACGATGAGGGGGATATTGGGTTCGTAGGGCGGTTCCATGATAATGGTGCATCGCGGCCCTGTCATGCCCTCTGGGCATTCACTGTACAAATGAAGATCGCCACAATTTAACCTACGTGAAATATTTCCTATTTTAATTGTAAGTTCATATATATCTTGTTCCTTGCAACACAAGTCTGAGATCAGACGATTACGTGCACAGAACAGAGTCACACAACAGACATCTGATATATCCGGGTATGTAAATGTTATGCGACCCCGCGCCAGCCAATCGGAGACACAGTTGTGACGTCATTTAGAGCAGAAATTTGGCCCAAGCTGTTGATTGGTCAATAGCTGCCAATTTTTTTTTCTCATAAAGTAACCGAAAGACACGATAGACGGCTCCTGCTGAATGGTCAAAATGTGCAGGTAAAGACACAGTCTTGTTTTGCATAATCTGCAAACATATCCTAGACGCTTGCCGTGCAAACGTCTATTCCAAAGACGACACCACACTTTATGTTATTACATAAAAACATGATTTTGATCATTGAAAATGTGTATACCTAGCCCCCTCGGCATTCTTTGGCACTTACTACAAATTGAAGTCATAATGAAAAAAAACAACCAACCTGATAACTTACGTAACATTTGAAACTTTGCATGGTGGTGGTATGAACTGGTGAAGGTTTGCGGTAACACCATGTGGAAATCTCTTTTGGGAAGATGTGTGGTTCTGAAAAGAGCCGATTCTTTTCAGAACCACACATGTTTACCTGATAACTTGTTGTAGATTTCTGCAAACTGTTTATCTCGGCCTACTCTTGTTACAAGTGCATGTGAAAACTGTTTTTAACTTGTACTTCAAAAAAAATTTCTTCAGACCATTGCACTTTTTGACACTCACTCGCAAACTCTATTTGAGTTTTTGGCAATTTTACATCCTACTTTAGAAAACATTTTCGCAAATTAGTACCTGAAAATGGTTCACTGCCTTTCAGCAGATTGTCACCACGCCAGTTACAACCACAGTTTTACTTATTTTCCCTTCAAAGAGGAGAATCAAGCCAATTATGAAATACATTCATAACAGCCATAGTGAAACCACTGTGTTTACTGGGGCACTGCAGTACGTGTGAACCAGTATTCATAACCTAGGAGTGACATCATGAATGCATTAGACCTGTCCTCGGCAAGGGTGCTCTATGACAGGGGTCTATGGGCTCCGTGCACCAACAAAAGAGGGCGCGTTTTTGTTTTCCTCTTTTGAGAGCTCTGTGGACGAGACACACAGCGTGCGCGTACTGTACTGCACTGGTTTGCGCGCAAAATACGCACAACTTCCTGAATGCGCAAAAGTTATAGCCACCATGTCTTCCTGTGGGCGTCAGGCGTCGTAGGCCCGCGAATACGTTCGTATTCAACTTGCGATTGTCACCGAGACTAATCCCATCCTCCAATAAATTTGGATGCATTCAAAATACGTAGTGGATGGATCGGGAACCAGTCTAGGTCACCCCCAACTCTTCTTTTCTGGCTGTTGATGGGGTACTTGTGCACGGAGCCCATATGACAGCGTTGTGAGTTTCAGATTGTCGGACCAATACGCCAATTGTGACTTAATCTGTGAGCAATCTATCAGAATCAGATAAGTCTGTACATGTCTGGCCAGAGTATAATGACTTTAAGGACTGACCTGCACACAGGGTCTTCGTTTTGTATTTGGGAGCACACTCCCCCATTGCAGTATTCCGAGTCCTCTTCGCAAGGGGAGATGCATTTATAAACACACATCCCAGTGTCCGCGTTTCTGTCCTCAACGACGACGCTCTTGTCAGGGCACGTGACAGCCCCCTTGTCGACAATACTGCAGATGTCGGTGATATCTTTGTGAAAAAAAATTAACAGAAAAAGAGATCAAAATTCACACATGTCATTATTCTCCGATGCCACTGTAACCTTTAGAGTGCAAAAATGCAGAAACTGTTCATTGTTTTTGGTAAGATTTCTAAACGTGATCCAAATTGCATATGTGCCATGGTCTCGTGGTCTGGAGCGTTAAAATTGTGGTCTGCGGATAATTCTGCAGGTTGTTGGTTCGCGTCCAGCCTGGGGCTATGGTGCGTGTACCCTGGGGCAAGGCACTTTGTCACTCATTGCTTCTCCCCACCCAGGAGTAAATGGGTACCTATGAGGGCAGAGATGGTTACTGTGATTGATTTAAGCTGCTTTGCGGCGAAATGGCAGCATCGAGCTGTCTACTCCCCAGGAAACTGAGATTGTATTTGGAATGTTTCATTGGCCTAATGAGCAGGGTAATAAGCGTAGCGCCTTGAGCACCAATAATGGTGGATACCCATTTTTATTATTATCATAGTGTCAGCATTATTTACATTTGACCTCAGTCGACAATTTGATAATCATAAAAATTTGGTTCAATTTCAAGTCTGAGTCACCTCACCGCCCTCTTATGCTATTTTGTGTAATGCCCTGCATGGGGTTTCAGGAGTTTGACGCTCATCAGAATCGTAGACACTACAAGTTATGCTCATTCGTGCTAATAGAAATTTGCTGTGCGTAGTTCACGTAAAAGGCCTTTCATGGTATCGATTGAAGTCATTTAATGTAAACTCTCATAAAAAAACAACAACAGATGAGGCCAGTGTTAACCTGTCGGAGTTGTGCATTCTTGGCAGTTCTTCTCCAGCAGCAAGTTTCCAAGTCTACCTGCTTCCACATCTGGTTCCACCGAGCTTTGATAAAACACCTCTGGCCTGATTGCACGGATGGCTTGGTCCGAGTAGTTGTAGGACACTGTATGGGGGACGACAACGCTGCCTTTCCTACAACAAAAAAGGAAACACCATTTGATCAGGGCCTAATTTCATTGCTATAAGCAGAAAATATTTCTCAACTAGCTTTTTAGCCCAGAAAATAAATCAGGTGAGAACATGCAGACTCAAGCATGTAGGCTATCAGCTTCGGTCCAAAAATTGGGCCACCGGTTTCAATGATCGAAAGGAGCAATACTCATAGCGATTTTTTGCAAGGTATATATGCACATCTAGAGTTGGAACATGTGTAATAGCTTTGCTATCAAGTATTGTACGTGCAAATATTGATAACTAAAGCACTGGTTTTCACCTTAAATCCGTTTGATTCACCATGACGTCCAAAAAGCCGACTTCAGATACCCTCTTGTAAAGCGGCAACACCTGAAATGCAAATACATCAAAGCTTGCCAGTTATTGGAACCGTACCTTTTTGTGGCATAAGAGATTTATTGTGGCATGAGTTAGTCGTGAATCCTTCATGCCGTACATGTGTACACCAGTATGTACAAGTATTACATTCACTGTGTAGAATTCTGAACAAAAGAGGTCCACATAAACCAGGTAGCAGCGACGTTGTGTGGACTTGCCCAAGTCCACACAGTGTTTCCCCCTCTCTGGAATAAAAGTTTAGAGGCATCTTTTGGTTAGGTTTATCTGCGGCAAAATGAAGAGAAACACTACAGGGAATCCTAAAAAAATATGTGTGTTGAAAGAGTTTTCAGTGTGAGTAAAGTGATTTTTTTCTACACGAAAACAAGGCATTACGTGAATCTCCCATTTGAGCTAGACCCGAGTTTGCCTATGACAAACTCGGGTCGTACCTACCGATTTCAGATTCTGCAGCTTTCAACGCGATCTCTCTTATCTGATCAAGAGTTAACGAGCCGTGAACAGGTGGTGTATGGTGCCTCTGCCTGTGAGCTTACTGACAAAAAATATCTACCAAAGTCTACTAGGTTCTTGTTTATAATGTAAAGTATTTGGAAAAGTGTCAAAAGTTATTATGTGAGCAACTTTGAATCATAAAAATCGATCAAGTATATCTCGAGATATCAAATAAGAAACAGTCCGACTTCAGCCATGCTCTTCAAGGTTTCCGTTATTTGACACCACCAGCTCATGGTCACTGGCCCTGGGGAAGTGGGTGCCAGGGTAAGTGTTTATCTTATAATTACTTTACTGATAACAGCTGATAAGAGTCAAAGTGAAATCGGTAGGTACAGTTCAGGGGTTTTGGCAAATGGGAGTTTCACGTAATGGGAATGTCCACACTACGTCTGTAACGTAAACATGTGTGCGCACACAGTGCGTCCCTCTCACTTGGGCGCTCATAATTTTAATTAGTCCATAATTTTAATTCCTTCATGATCTTCTACCAAGGAACCGCAGTGAAAATAATTCAAAAGACTTTTTGTAGGCTATCCTCGCCAACTGCCGGATAATAAGAATCAATATTTAAACTTACGAGGTCCTTGAATGTCTGGACAACTATTGAACACTCAAATGAAGTCTTGTCTACGTCTGGGTCACATCCACTGGCAGAAGCATCAGCAATGGCGAGAACAACCAAGAAGACCTTCTGCAGATCATTTACTCCATCTGGATTAAATGAATATCGCAAAATCTCAATTCTAAAAACTGTGATCCTGTGCTATATTATGACTTGTACATGCAGTGGAGGTTCCAGTATTTTTCAAAGGGTGAAAGTTTTGGCTCTGTGGATGCTACATATTTCGAGAAAACACAATATTCTGGATCTCAATTTCAATTCAAAAGTTGCCAAGCCGTATTTGGAATCACTCCCTCTCGTGAATCATAAACACAATCCTGAAATCGGAACAAGACTCTCATTCAGAGGATTAGTAGCTGAGTGAGGTCACACACTGAGCCGACGAAAAATAACATCCACAAGCACTTGTGTGTCGTTTCAACGCTTACACCCATTCACAGATTCGCCCAACCTACACAAACACAAACTACTGTGACGGAATAGGAATTAAGTCACCAACTGTATGTTTTAAATACACTAGCACACTGTGAGTCACCCACACTTTGCATATAAGGGATCCTTGTTTCTGATTGGTCAATTGAGTTTATGCACTGTTGTATGGCAAAGAGAAGTTGTGCACTAGCTTATGGGGCTCAAAGTCTATAAAAGGAGCTGCAGGGCTAGGATTTAGTCAGTTGATTGCTTGATTCTCTTATGATTAGAATAATTGTTAAGGCTCTTGATTATGTGGAATGACATGACGGATGATGAGGATTAAAGGCTTGACCACCGTACTTGATTACTGTTTCTGTTCACCAATTACTAGTCTGTCTTAGGGTATAGGGTCTACCTAGGATAAGTTGCTCCACCCACATTCCGACTCCGCCTATTCCACCCAATTCCTACTCCACCCACATTCCGACTCCGCCGACATTCCGCCTCCGCCCACATTCCGACTCCGCCTATTCCACCCAATTCCTACTCCACTGACATTCCGACTCCGCCGACATTCCGACTCCACTGACATTCCGACTCCGCCGACATTCCGACTCCACTGACATCCCCTCTCCACCCACTTCCGACTCCACATTCCGATTCCCAGTTCCCACTCCCATTCCATTGCCCTGACTACCAGTCTACTGGCTGATCCAACCAACCCAGAAGAGGGGATAGCCTGGTGCTGTGGCCCACCACTGCAGGGATAGGACACCATCGGGACGGCACGCTACCAATCAAACCAGCCTGACGCAGGAGAGCTGGCACGACACGTCACATTGGTGGCAGCGGTGGGATCCACCAGGACAGAAACTTCAGTGGAGTTCAGCAGCTGAAGGAAGAAGACAACGGAATGGAACAAAGAGAGCAAGCAGTGCTTACACCGGGGAGACACCGAGTGGAAGAAGTCGACTCGGGAGTGGAATTCCGGTATCAAGGCAGTGACTTATTTCCAGCGGCTGTGGGAAGTGCGGCGACGAGCGGAGCAAGCAGCATCCTTCAACCGGGCCAGGAAGCAGCGCAGCTCCAGTTCTCTCCAATGACATCCACCGTGAACCCAGGGCTGTTTCTAGGGAGATCGACACCATGGACAACGGTTGGAGAAGAGTGGGCAAGGCAACCGATGGCGAGCTTCAACCCTGCACATCTTGAGGGGTCTCAACCGAGAACTCCACAACGAGGATGGATGGGCGAGCTGGGGGAACCAGCCGGAGGATCGCCGATGTTGAACCCACTGAGCACCTCTACTCCAGTGAGCAACTTACAGATATCGGGAGCCAGAGTAGAGCAAGCCCCAAGGCTACCAGTGACGATCGGGAAGATCGAAAACTGGTGCCCGGGGGGAGCAGGAGCAACGGAATATTCCACCAGAAGTGGGAATATTGGAACTTCCGCACCACCAGGAATCACTACCGTCAGTGGAGCATGGCAAGCACCACCGGGATACGGCCCGTACGTGCCACTAGTCTTCAGCACTATGACGGCAGGAATGCGGACATCCCCAGGGTATGCAGCAGCAGCAAGGCAGTCTACAAGCGAAACAAGCATAAACACGGCTTCTGCTCAAGGGAGACCGTTTGGGGTGCCCGGAGCTGGAGCCGGAAGCGAGTACAAGCCGGTTTCAAGTGAACGGTCAAGCACGTGGAGTCCAGGTTTTGCTACCAAGATGGAGTCGAGTCAACCACAGCTACCACCGAAGGTTTCCTCACCGATGAAGGTGGAGGGCCTGGAGCAAGGGTTGGCGGGAGTGACAATCGGGAGCAAGAAACCAGAGGGGCCAACGGCGGAACAAGAGAAAAAGACAGGTGCAGGGGAGGAGAAGATCCACCGAGCACAACGGAAGCCGAGTTTTGTTCCAGACAGATTTTCAGGGGATATTCCCTGGAGGGATTACAAGGCTCACTTCGAGTCTTGCGCAACGATCAACGCGTGGACCTCTGCAGAGAAAGCATTTTTCCTGGCAGCAAGCCTGAAGGGGCAGGCCCAGCAAGTGCTTGGAGACGGGGTCCAGGGTGAGACACTGAGCTACAACGACCTTACTACAAGGTTGGAGAGACGATTTGGTCCCGGGGAGCAGGCCGAGAGATTCCTGTCGGAACTGAGGAGTAGGACAAGGGGGGTCAACGAAGGTATACAAGCACTCGGACACAGCATCCGACGGCTGACGGAATTGGCATACCCTGAGCTCCCCAGAGATTCGCGGGAAAGACTCGCCCGAGGGCATTTCATGGATGCCATCCCAGATGCAGAAGTGCGTGCAGGAATCTTCAGAGCACACCCTAAGTCCTTAGATGAAGCGATACGGGCGGCACTGGAGACAGAATCGTTCATCAACTCCGAGAGACAGAGGCAGCGGGGCCAAGGTGGTAGGCAGGACAGAAATCCAAGGGCCCATCGATATGTTGAAACTGTTTCCAGGGAGGAATTCAACCGGCAGACGCAAGCAATGTCGGAGCAGCTCGCCGCATTACATGGGATGATGGCGGGTCTAGAAAAAGCCATGCGGAATGGGACCACAGCTTCAAGGAGTGAAGAGACTGTGGCAAACAAGAGATGGACTCCGCAGGAGAGAGGCAGGAAACCACGGGAAGATGAAGCCTGCCACAACTGCGGAGGTTTGGGACATTTTCGAAGGAATTGTCCATCGACTAGAAACCGAGGATGGGTTTCGGGCGCCACCGGACCAACCCAGAGGGTCGTGGGGGGGTCGACACAGACAGACCCGAAGAAAGAAAGCGACAGAGAAAGAGCAAAGTAGAAGAGGGAAGGCCACAATTCCTACCAATAGACAGAGGGAATCCGGTGCAGACGGTGTACGTTCAAGGACAAATAGGAGACCACCCTATTAATTTCCTGATAGACACCGGTTCTACCGAAACAGTTATTAGTACCACGGAGTTCGAGAGGATAGAAGGAACCAGAAGACCTGACCTGCAGCCTCTGACAGAAACCATTCGCCAGGCCGATGGCACTCCCCTGCCGGTGAGAGGAAGTGCATTCATGAGAGTGAAGATTGGGGGACACTGCGCCAGGGTTGAAGTCATCGTGGGGTCCATAAACCATCAAGGCATTCTGGGGATGAACTTTCTTCTAACGACGGGTAGCATCTTGGATCTGGATCAGCTACAGCTTAGAATAGGCGACCAAACCATTCCATGCAATGGCAACACCTCCGAAGACTCGTTTTCCTGCCGAGTGGTGACGAAGGAGACGGTGCAGGTTCCCCCGGGACACGAGGCTGTCCTTACAGGAGTGCTGAGGCAAAAGGAAAAACTGAGTGGATGGGGCATCATTGAACCAAGTGACAAGTCTCAGCTAGGGAAGAGGGGATTGGTGGTTGCAAGCACCTTGGTAAGGGCGGCGGCCGACTTATACCCGGTGAGAGTGTTCAATCCTGGAGACACAGTGGTCACGATTTACAAGGGGACTACAGCGGGTCTGTTGGTACCGCTCGATGGCAAGGAGATCAAGACGCAGGTGAGCGGCGGTAGCGTGGCAGGTTTAGGACGGACAAATGGGGAGGTGGAAAATGAACTGCCACGGCATCTAGTGGATTTGTACGCCAGGAGCATAGAGAATTTACCGGAGGAACAGCACGGGCAAGTCAAGAAACTGTTGATGGACTTTCAAGGCGTATTTTCGAAGGGCGACGACGACCTGGGAAAAACTGACCTGGTGAAGCACAAGATTGAGGTGGGCGGAGCACGGCCAAGGCGGCAGCCGCCAAGAAGACTTCCTATCTGGCAAAGGGCTGAGGCTGACATACAGGTGCAACAGTTGCTGGAGAGAGGTACCATAGAACCCTCAAGTAGTCCGTGGGCATCACCAGTGGTTCTGGTTACGAAGAAAGACGGATCCACCCGGTTTTGCGTAGATTACCGGGCTCTGAACGAGTGCACACTGAAGGATGCCTACCCCATACCTCGTATAGACGACAGTTTGGACTCCTTGGCGGGGGCTGAATGGTTCTCTACTCTCGACCTGGCTAGTGGCTACTGGCAGGTGGAGCTGGATGAAGATGCAAAGGCAAAGTCAGCTTTCGTGACAAGGGCTGGGCTGTTCCAATGGAACGTCATGCCGTTCGGCCTATGTAATGCGCCTGCAACCTTCGAAAGGCTGATGGAGAGGGTGTTTGCCGGATTGCAGTGGGAAGTGATGCTGTTGTACTTAGACGACATAGTGGTCTTTGCTCGGAGTGTAGAGGAAGAAGTGGAAAGGCTAGGGGAAGTGTTCCGAAGACTCCGGACGGCTGGCCTGAAACTCAAGCCCAAGAAGTGCTGTCTGTTCAAGCAACAAGTGACCTATTTGGGTCACGTCGTGGCGAAAGAAGGAGTCTCCACAGACCCGGAGAAAGTCTCGGCGGTATCCGAGTGGCCAACCCCGAGGTCGGTGAAGGATGTACGGAGCTTTCTAGGGCTGTCCTCCTACTATCGACGGTACATCAAGGGCTTTGCTGACATTGCAAAACCTCTCCACAGAATAACAGAGAAGAACCGGACTTTCATCTGGACGGAGGAATGCGTCCGGGCTTTTGCGGAACTCAAGGAAAAGCTAACGACCGCGCCTGTACTGGCATACCCAAAGACGAAGGGTGAGTTCATCATAGACACAGACGCAAGTAACGTCGGAATCGGGGCTGTTCTCTCCCAGAAGCAGGAGGATGGCAGAGAGAGGGTAGTGGCGTATGCCAGCCGTACGTTGAACAAGCCCGAACGCAACTACTGCGTCACGAGACGGGAATTGCTGGCTGTGGTGGTGTACGTGAAACACTTCAAACAGTATCTGTATGGACAGAAGTTTACAATCCGAACAGACCATGGAGCGCTTCGCTGGTTGACAAACTTCCGTAATCCAGAGGGTCAACTGGCAAGATGGTTGGAGGTTCTTAGCGAATACGACTTCATAATCGAGCACAGACCTGGCCGAGTCCACCAGAACGCGGATGCCCTGTCCCGTAAGCCATGCAAGCAGTGCGGTAGGGAGGATGAAATCAGCCGATCACGAGAACCATTGTCAGGGGAGGATACGTCGGATGACACAAGTAGTGAAGAGGAGAGGGGTACAAATGCACTGACACTTCAGTCAAGGTGGACACTGAAGGAATTGAGAGATATGCAGTTGTCGGATCCTTCCATTGGACCGATAATGCGGGCAGTCGAGAAGGGCGAAAGGCCGACCTGGGAGGCCATCTCGACGGAGTCAGCGGCGGTGAAAACCTACTGGGCCCAATGGCAGCAGTTGAAGATATGCAACGGGGTGTTGTCCCGTAGATGGGAAACAGAAAATGGGAAACACAGGCAGTGGCAAGTGGTGTTACCGGCTTCCCTTCAAGGAGACGTCCTCACCGAACTACATGACAGTAAGACATCGAGACACCAAGGAGTATACAAGACATTGCAGAAAGTCCGCCGGCACTACTACTGGTCCGGTATGTCTGCGGATGTGCGGGCGAAGATAAGACGATGCAATATCTGCGCCCAAAGAAAATCCCCAGGCAAGAAAGCTCGGGCACCACTGAAGCAGTACATGGTAGGGGCACCAATGGAGAGGATTGCATTGGATGTGATGGGACCCCTCCCAAGAAGTGAGCGGGGGAATGCGTATGTGCTAGTCATTGGCGATCCATTCACGAAATGGATAGAGGCATACGCGCTTCCCGACCAAAAGACTTCAACTATAGCCAGGACTTTGGTGGAAGAATTCATCTGTAGATACGGCTGCCCCAAAGAAATCCACAGCGACCAGGGAACCAACTTTCAGTCGGCGGTGTTCCGGGAGGTTTGCAAGCTTCTAGAAATCCACCAAACCCGCACCTGCCCCTTTAACCCCAAATCGGATGGGTTTATCGAGAGGTTTAACAAGACTTTGGTGGACATGGTGAGTGTCATGTTGAAACCAGATCAGAAGGACTGGGACGAGCAGTTGTCCTACGCCATGATGGCCTACCGTAGTGCGGCCCAAGACAGTACGTCAGAGTCCCCTTACTTCATGTTGATGGGACGAGAAATAACCCTCCCCCTGGATGCCCTGACGGAAGTACCAGAAGAGGAAGAGGATCCACTGACCACGGACTACGTCCAAAACCTTCGGGAAAAACTGAGTGAAGCCCATGACAAAGCAAGAGAGAACATCAAGGCAAGCCAACAGCGACAGAAGCGGAACTACGATAGGCATGTGGCGGGAAAAGACATCAGAAGTGGCATGTATGTGTGGCTACACAACTCGGCAAGGAAGAAAGGGCTTTCACCCAAGCTGCAGTTCAAGTGGAAGGGCCCCTACCTTGTAACAGATAAGCTGTCTGATGTGACGTTCCGCATCCAAGAAAAGCCAAGATCCAAACCTAAAGTCGTGCATTACGACAAGCTGAAGCTGTACACCGGGCCTTGTCTTGAGGACTGGCGGGTAAAATCCAGATCTTGGCCGGAAAGCGAGTCAGCAGAAGAACCGTCAGAATTTCCGACTGGAGAAGTAGAAAAATCCGTCAGCGAGAAGAACGAAAGCAGTGAAGAGGAAAAGCAGGGTGATTCTGGAATCAACCAACCGCCAGATCAGCAAAAAGATGATGGGAAAGTGACGGAATCAAGCCAACTTGTGCAGAATAGATTGGATGTCAATCCAGAAACACCCACAAAAGCATCAAAATCAACGGAAGAATCCACCATCAAACTGCCAAAACAGCAAAGGTATCCGGTCAGACAACGAAGACGCCCAGTTCGACTTAATGACTACGAATAACTTCAAATTACAACGAAAAAAACACATTGGCCGTGGTGATTAGAAATAATCATCGAACAGCGCCCTCTAGTGACACCAGAGCATTCCCTGGTAGGGTAACGTTGCACGTAGCGCGCGCGTGCCCGTTGCCATGCCAACGCCACACGGCGTATCCGGTTCGTAAGTGACTTCGTCATACACGCGCACGCACCACTGATTACGAGCGCCCATTGGCTAAACACTCAAGTTGCGTTAACTTCCGGTTCCATTGGTGCTATGCTTCACCATGTACAGTAAGTTGAGATGACGTCACACTTACGAACCGGATAGTGCATGTGGTACAGTTCCCACTTCAGACTTCGTATCCGTACAGTTCACCCGCACGTATTCAGCCTCTCGAGAAAGATTCCGACAACAGATATTCCGACGACAAAGATTCCGACTACAAGTATTCCGACGACAGCGATTCCGACAACAGTTATTCCGACGACAGCGATTCCGACTACAATTATTCCGACGACAGCAATTCCGACGACGGTAACTTTGCAAGTCATAAGTTGTGACAGCGCAGAGGAGAGCGAGATGCCAGGAGGAAAAGACAAGGGGAAAGACAAGCAACGGGACCCCCAAGGCCCGTCCCGGCAAGAGCACAGCTGCCCACACCCAGGGTGCGAGACTTCGACCACGGTGAGGTCGAACCTCGTCCGACACATGAGAGAGTGTCACCGGGAAGATTGCAGGTTCCGCTGTGAAGTTTGCGAGGAGCGCTTCACCCGGAGGGATTCCAGGGATCGCCACATCAGCAAAAGCCACCGTGACCGGAAAAGTAGTAAGACCTCGTCAGGATCCTCTCGCCATAGGTCACAGGCAACACATCCGAACCCCCATTCTACCTCTCCACTTCCACCTCTCCCTCCGGAGCCCACAATCGAAATCCAGCCCGCTACTCGACAGGCACCAGAATCGACCTCCGAAGTGGAGCCAGCTGCAAGGCCGCATCCACGCACCGGGGGAAAGAGCCTCAAGACACTCATCCGGGCCTACACCGCGGACCCACCGGTAGCTGTGGACTCGTCAACGGACAGCGACGAGAGGGATGCCGGGCTTGGTAATCTGGCGAGCCCGGAAACTCCGGCTAACCGCATCGAACTAACGATCGCCACGACGTTCTACCGGAACAACATCGTCTGCCACCAAGAGGAAACCAAGCGGACATTCCACCTACCGTAAGCTACCAAGCAAGAGTGCAATTATGCAAGGCTTATAGGCGTTAAGTTTGACTTATTTATATTAGTTTACAACAAGTTTATAAAGTTTTGAAGAAATTGTCGTTTGTAAGTTTTATAGTTTTATAAAGTTGTGTTTCTATAAACGATATATTTTCTACTTAAAGATTAAAGATTATTTGGAGAGTTGTATTTTATTTAAAGAGTTGAGGACTGTTTCATACAATTGTTTGCATTTTCATGTTAAGAGTTGAGGACTGTTTTATACAATTGTTTGCAGTTACATGTTAAGAGTTGAGGACTAACTTTATACAGTTGTTTATATTTTTATATTCATGTTAAAAAGTTGAGGACAAAACTGGAGTTAAGTTAAAGTACGGATTATTTGTTAGGAATTTCCACAATTACGGTTAGGAGTAGTGCGTGGGAATATAAATTTACCTGACTGATTTTGTATGCAAAATATTTTCATCTAAGTTATTTAGCTAAGCTGTTATCAAATTTCTTGTACTGGTTTTCAGGGACTGAAAACTTTGGGAGGGGGGCTATGTGACGGAATAGGAATTAAGTCACCAACTGTATGTTTTAAATACACTAGCACACTGTGAGTCACCCACACTTTGCATATAAGGGATCCTTGTTTCTGATTGGTCAATTGAGTTTATGCACTGTTGTATGGCAAAGAGAAGTTGTGCACTAGCTTATGGGGCTCAAAGTCTATAAAAGGAGCTGCAGGGCTAGGATTTAGTCAGTTGATTGCTTGATTCTCTTATGATTAGAATAATTGTTAAGGCTCTTGATTATGTGGAATGACATGACGGATGATGAGGATTAAAGGCTTGACCACCGTACTTGATTACTGTTTCTGTTCACCAATTACTAGTCTGTCTTAGGGTATAGGGTCTACCTAGGATAAGTTGCTCCACCCACATTCCGACTCCGCCTATTCCACCCAATTCCTACTCCACCCACATTCCGACTCCGCCGACTCCGCCGACATTCCGCCTCCGCCCACATTCCGACTCCGCCTATTCCACCCAATTCCTACTCCACTGACATTCCGACTCCGCCGACATTCCGACTCCACTGACATTCCGACTCCGCCGACATTCCGACTCCACTGACATCCCCTCTCCACCCACTTCCGACTCCACATTCCGATTCCCAGTTCCCACTCCCATTCCATTGCCCTGACTACCAGTCTACTGGCTGATCCAACCAACCCAGAAGAGGGGATAGCCTGGTGCTGTGGCCCACCACTGCAGGGATAGGACACCATCGGGACGGCACGCTACCAATCAAACCAGCCTGACGCAGGAGAGCTGGCACGACACGTCACACTACAAATGGAAATTTCCAAAAATGCGTCCCTTGACACATCTTTGGAAATGACCTTCTTTTACTGTTTTCTTCAAATTGACAGCATGCCCAAAGGAATAATTTCACAGGGAGTTTAGTGCCATTACTATCTTTAAACCAAGTAAGCTTTTTAAACAATAATTTGGTCGGTTACTTTTTGGATAGCTGCAAATGGTCCACTCTATCTTTAATTATGGTCCGAATCTGCACTCAAAACAACTTTTTTTGGCACTTAAATCTGATCAGCGTTTATTTTTTCCCCCACGCAAGGATAAAACCTTTTTAAGGGCTGATAGCTATACAATTTTATTAGGGTATTTACATGCTACATGTACAGGATGAGTCCAAAAAAGCGGAACCCAAACCCCCAAAGTAATATTTCATATTTAAAATTTAGCACCAAAAATAATAATGACTGGAAAGCCAATTTCATAAGTTACTTTTAGATGAAAAAAATTCTGAAATTGCTCAATCCGTGCAAACAATATCTACATTTAAACGCAATGACCCTAAAACCTGTTGTTTCGTCCAAAAAAAATCAAATGTATTGTGTATTCTGACTGTTTTTGGACAACAAAGAAAATGACACAGAATACTTGTTTCAACAACTGTCAACAACTGTAGTACACATAATCTTTATTAGCAACCCTGGTTAGGCAAACAATATGATTTACAAAATCCATGTTTTTTAAAAGACGGGCCTTCAAAACGACTTTGTCGAATATTTTTTAACTTTAAAACTGAGGTTTTATCGCTGGTAATGTTTGTAGACAATTGTGACAATGATTCTTGAAATCACATTTTTGGACGAGACAGGTTTTAGTGTTATTGTGTTAAAATGGTGATACTCTTTGAACAGATTGAGCAATTTCAGTAATTTTTTTTGTATAAATGTAGCTTATGAAATTGGCTTTCCAGTCATTATTCTGTTTGGTGCTAAATTTTGTTTGTTAAATATGAAATATAACTTTTGGGGTTTGAGTTCCGGGTTTTTTTTTACTCACTCTGTATAAAACAGCCAGCTACGTCATACCATGTACTCACCTGGAATGGGTATGTCAGGATACTCGGCAGGAAAGTAGCCTGAAGACACAGAGATATTAAAACAACATAAAAAATGTATTATTCCCAAGTCCTGGTGGAACATTGATAACTGTATGAAAAACTTTCAGGTTTATTTTCATGAGATACCTTATACCTATTTCATGTTCTTATTTATGTTGAAGGAAATTTCAGATGTGAATTCGTTTTTTAAGATTTTTAGGGGCTTTATTGTGTAATGACACAACATATAGGGTCCAGAGGGCATGACATTTAGAGAAATGAAACTTTAAATGAAAGTTTTGGGGGTTTTATTGTTATAACTTCATTCCTTTGCTAGCTCATGTATATATGTTTATTCCATTTTCTCAAGGCATATTTGGTAAAGAGAACATTGTATTAAAAAGGCATTAAAATGAAGACTGGTATGGAAATTAAATGCATATAGGATCATGTGCTTTTCATGCGTTTTGCTCGTTTCCATAACACCACTGGAAATCAAAAGAAGAATGTTCGAAATCTAACCCGTTAAAAGTATCAGCTCAGTGGATATTACACCTCGAGAAAACATTGAAAAACCATGCACAACTTTGTGATCATGAAACTTGAATTTGTGAATAGAACTCTGTATTTCCAAAAAATCAGTCAACTGACAGATCATTGGAAATCACCTACATGTCTTGATTACTTCTAAATGACAGCAAGCCAGACAGAATAATTTCAAGGGGTGCTGTACCAGTATGATCTTTAATCTAAAGCTATTTTGATAATAATTCGGTGGGCTACTTTTGCGACAAATGCAAATGATGCTATATGCCTTTAAGCAATGCGGGGGAAACGAAACAAACTTACGTTCGCAAGTGTACATGCCATCGCCGTAAAATCCCTCATTGCATTGACAACTGAAGAAATCAGGCGGGACGAGGTTGGTACAGACAGCATCAGCATGGCAGGGACTGGTGGGCAAACACTCGTCCTCGTCTGTTTAAGAAATTTAGTTACGCCGAGTTGTATCACTAGTCTGAGTTTCAACCGTTATCCAGGGAGCCAATCTTCTGTCTAACGTCTGATATGTCTTGACATGCAGATATATATGCAAGCCGCGCGCCAGCCAATCGGAGTCGATTTTACTAAATCGTGACGTCATTTCATTCCCAAATCAGGACTAAATGGTTTGATTGGTCGATTCGAATGCAGCGTTTTGTAATACAACAACAGCCGGGCGCGTTATCGCATAACATACAGAGCGCGTGACACAATATTTTTTCATCCATTGTCTATAACGCGCAACGGGTGAATCACCGAAGACCTGATATAGAAAGCGCTCACTGATTGGTCAAAATCTAGGAGATCAAGAGGCTGGGTCTTGCCTAATTAATCAGTGAATCTGTTCATATGTAATAGACCGTGGAGAAGTTACATAGGCTATTGTATCACTTCAAATACTTATGAATATGATTTATTTGTGGTATGAGACATCAAGAGAACATTATATATTGATTTTTTGCATATGTACCTTCTTGATAATTAATTCTCATTTTTCATCCTGTACACAAATACTTCAAACAGTGAAACATTTTACCGTAAGCCTACTGTGCAATTATCCTTCATTTGTGCAATTTCTTTAATATTTTGACATGTTTACAATGCTGAAAAGGTTTAAAATAGGACTAAAAAGGATGAAAAATAAAAGGTTCTTTTCCATCAAATTCATTTGTACTCTTGTCATATTACGCTCCGTGTTGTTTGTAAGGATTAGGACATGCACAAATAGGTACAGTGAAAATCCCTTATTGTAAAAAAAAAATCGTGTACCGAATGAAAAAATGACTGCTTTTACATAATTGGCATTTTCTCTGCAACCCTAAGTGCTACTTTCATGATTTTTTCAGTATTTAAAAGAAAAAGCTCTCAGTTTTAATCTGATACCCAAAACATAAAAATCCACCGATCTTTTTTTTTAAAAGGCAACTATTTTAGGGTTGCATCTGTTTGGGTCACCTTGCAGAGTTGGGGAGACCAGGATTGTTCACATTCAGAACAAAAAATTGGATGAGCGAAGTGCCAGCTTTTGCTCATGCACCGAGTCCATAGCGTGACAGCTCAAGATTTATACAGAATGTTGAGTCTTGGACGACGTTACACCTTATGCTAGCAGCCATCTTAGAGGGCGATGCCGTTGTTTTGCTGGGATCTATACATGAGTGAACCTATTGTCCATTCATTCTTACTGAATTAAAATAAAAGATGCTTTCTAAGATGGCCGCTACGCAAAACGTCTATTATCTATTCGCGCAGTAACTAGTCATAGTCCAGTCAAGCCCCAGTCCAAGTAACATCTAGATGGCGTTTTTCTTTGGCCCGTCCCAAAAACTTGTTTCTGAATTTGATATTTTTAATGGATTTTGTTTTTGAGTAGTGAGACCTACTTGCGCATTCTGTGCCAGTGTATCCTGCGTTACAAACACACGCAGATTCGCCGTCATCTTGTAGCATGCAGACTGAATTATCTGGGCATTGGTCTGGACAGGTTGCACCTGGAGGCAGATAATAATAATACTAATAATTATAACTCTGGATTGCAGGATAGGGCGACACTTCCATAGAAACGTTCGCATAATTTTTCAAACTTTAATGTGACCTAACCCAATTTTACCTTATCCGATCCCAACCAAGTTTGGTATGTGTACGTTTTGGACCACGAGCAATCGATCTAGCCCATTTGCGACAGTAAAATTCCTTCGCTAAAGGGTAGTTACCTCAATAGGGCGACACCAAAACTGTCGCCCTATTGCGGTGTGTCGCCCTAATGTAGGGGAAGTCCCGCACAACTTGTCTTGTTGCGGAATTCATGCAACGCGCACTTTTTCTGGAATCAATTCAAAGGCGCCGGTCTATAGATGTGAAGAAAAAAAAACTAAATTGTTGGGAAAAGCCAGCATACAGAGATGTGTTTTGAGTTTCTGCGTGAAAGATGTGATGTTTTGTGTCTCCGACTTCAAGTGGCAAACGGTTCCAAAGCCGAGGTGCAATATCTGAAAAGGCTCTATCACCATAACTGGCAAAACGAGCCTGGGGAATGGAAAGGAGACTGCCAGACGACCTCAATCCCGGTCTGACAGTACAAAGCTGTCGTAGGTTTTGTACATAGGGTGGGGCAGAAAAGTGACGTGCTCATACATGCGATCATACATACAGAAAAAGGGTTGTGTTAAAAATTCTAAAATCTCTCCACAGTGGTACATAAAAAAGTCACCCTCAAAAACACGATTTCAAGAATATTAATAATAAAGAGCATTTATAATGCGCCAAATCCATCTTGATTAGATGCTCAAGGCTCAGAAAAACAAACAAATAAACATGAACAGCAAAAACAGCAGGGAAGAAAACTACGCACAAATGAAAATACATGAATATGAAACAGTACATATGAGAGTGAAATCAAACAGGATGATTAATGAAATGCTGCTTGGAATAGGTGGGTCTTCAGAGCACATTTAAACTCATGGGAAGTAGCACTATCACGAATATTTTGAGGAAGTTTATTCCATAACATAGGTCCAGCATGAGAAAATGAACGGTCCCCCCAAGATTTAATAGTTTTAGGCACAACAAGCAGGGACGAATTTGAAGACCTGAGGTACCTAGCAGGGTTGTAAGAAATGAGCAAATCAGAATTATATCCAGGGGCAGAACCTTGTAAGCAATGAAAAACAAGCAAAAGTAATTTGAAAACTATTCGAAACTGTACTGGTAGCCAATGGAGGGAACGCAGAACTGGCGTTATGCGAGTTTTACAACTAGTTAGAGTAACTATGCGAGCAGCTATTAACCCTTAAAGTGCTGTTTTTGTAATCTAAAAGTCAGGGTCAGGGTGGGGGGGGGGGGTGTGGAGGGAAATGGAACTCAAGTATGGGCAAGTCTGCACATCGTGGCTTTGAATTGTACGTACAGGCATTACATTCACTGTGTGGACTTTTGATGTCCACATGAACCAGGTAGCAGCGACGTTGTGTGGACTTGCCCACGTCCACACAATGTTTTCCCCTTTCCCTCGAAAACAGGTTTAGAGTCATTTCTGGGTTAGGTTTATCCGTGGCAAAACAAAGGGAAACACTAAAGGGAATCATAGAAACAAATTTGGGTTGAAAGAGTTTTCACAGTGTGAGAAAAATGAGTTTCTTCACAGGTTTTCTTAACTACACGAAAACAAAAGAATGTCCACACTAGGTATGCAGCGTAAACATGAACTGAGTGTGTGATCTGATACACCGTGCCCTCTGGAGACGTGCACACAATGGGGAACAAAAGATTGTATACGTCGCCACAGAACAATTTCTATAGATGAATACGTCTCCACAAGGTTTTCACGAAATAGATATATGGATTTTAC
This sequence comes from Patiria pectinifera, assembly GCA_029964075.1. Taxonomy (NCBI): domain Eukaryota; kingdom Metazoa; phylum Echinodermata; class Asteroidea; order Valvatida; family Asterinidae; genus Patiria; species Patiria pectinifera. The sequence goes on along the minus strand of CM057130.1, from coordinate 5,413,547 downwards.
TCAAAAACTAGGAATTTCCAAGGTGGGTTGATCCGTCGCAAATGGAAGAGTTTTAGAAAAGGGATATTAAGTCCGAATTTCAGCCAAGGAAATTAATTCTGGTTAAAATAAGAGCATTTTGAAACTTCGCTTTAAAACTCAACAACTTTACTACACGAGAACAAAGAAATGTCTCCACAATGATACAAATTTCAGTATGTGTGGGTTTTAATCGTGTGTGTCCTAACCAGATGCAAATGTTTTTGTACATTTTATCGTCTTACCTGTCACCTGGACTTCAAAGGAGCACATTCCAACGTTGTTGACCGAGTCTGCAGCAGAGCAGACTACTGGGGTTGTCCCATACGGGAAGATCGTGCCGCTTCCCGGTATGCACACCACACGGATGTCTGCTCCGGGCGTGTAGCTGTCCGTGGCTGCAGGATCGTCCCAGGTCACGTTGGCCATATTCGTGCCGGGGTCGGCGGGGGCGTTCAAACTCTCCGGGCATTCTACTACAGGTGGCTCAGAGTCTAGAGACAGACAAAGAACCTATCGTTATCAATATTTGAATCCACTGTCATATAGCAGATACTTAGGTCGTGGCTTTCTATGATCCTGTACCACTTGGACATTTTAAAGGAGAAAAAGCTATTCATTATTTTGATAGACCTTTTGCGTTCGGACGGATTTAGTTGGCAATGGTTTGTTTTTCCCGTTTAGGCATGAGTAAAGCTTTTGTGCATTCATTGTTAAAGGTGGGGTAGATCATTTGCAGCTACCCAAAAAGTAACTGACGAAATTATTGTTGAAAAGCATAATTGGTTTAACGATGGTAATGGCACTAAACTTCCTGTGAAATTATTCTTTACAGCAAGCTGTCATTTTTAAGAAATCAATAAAAGAAGGCCATTTCCAGCGATGCATTTAATAAAAACCCATTTTTGGAAATTTCCGTTTTTAATTTGGTGAAACCGTTAATGAGTGCGCACAAGTGTTGACAAGACGCAGACGCACGTGTGGTTGTTATTATTCATTAAGTCAGCGCATGACATCGCATATAGCTGCGATCGACTGAATGGGAACGTGTCCCGCACCGATTTCGGGCGCAATTCAAACATAACTCGGCAACTTTTGGACTGAAATTGAGACCCTAGAATACTGTTTTTTCAGAAAATATACAGCATTCACTGAGCCAAAACTTCATCAGGTTAGTTGTTGAGCACCCATCTTTAGATTTTGAGCACTTTTGTTACTTCAAACGAAAAAATTGCACAAATGATGTACTTTACCTTTAATAATTTAAAGTAACAAAGAATACCCACCGAGACATTCGCAATGCATATTAAGGTCTATTGAAATTCGACTTCGTCAAAGTCAACTTTTGAAGAAAAAAAGGAGTGAGTAAAGTCAACAAGCTACTTACGAATTTGAAAATGAAATCAGCTGTGCTCGATCTGCCCTGTAAAATTTGTTTTTAAATATTTTGCCCAACTTTTTTTTCCTCATTTTTTAACTTAAATATTTGAAATATGTCCTGCTTTACCCAACTTCCATTGCCAACATTTTATGTCATCATTAAAAGTGTGCAGTGCGTGTCATCATTAACTGAAAAGAGAATCCATGGATTAAATTAGCTACCAAGATTAATTAGATTTTGTGGGTTTTTTTCAATCTTAATTTTCCATCATTTGAACATTTTTTTATAATCTACCACAGACTAATCCCTACCGATTATTACTGTGAAATTGCAATTTGCCGTGAGTCCAGTCCCAGCGTCCGTGGCCGTGCAAGTCACCACGGTTTCTGTTTGGCTGAAAGTGGCGCCACTCTCATAGTCGCACTGGACCCTGGCCGGTTGGCCCGTGGAGTCCTCATTGCCCGTGATGTCCTCCCATGTCACTACAGCTTCCCCGGTCTGGTCAGGGGCAACGATGATGTCTGCCGGACAGCCTTGGGCAAAGGTCGGCGCTGAGGAGGGAACACAAGATACATAACTCTAGACTGCATTTTGGTGGGCATGTTGGGGGCGCATGCGCACTAGGGTCACATTTCTTATACGATTAATGTTATCAGTAGGCATGTGCATAATGGATGCTGAAATGGACCGTTTCCCTAATAAATTCATAATCATGCACATGCATGGGCCTGGCAGCAAGAACCGAAAGCGGTCCATTGAAAATGTACAGGAGTTCAAATAGGTGGGTCATTTTCTCTCAAATTTCTCCAGGATTTGTCGCTTTTTTTGTGTAGAAAAGTCAGTAAAAATCATCATAGGCATTACTTTCTGGCCTTAGTGTATTTTTGTGGGCATGCACAGAATGAAAACTAAAAAAAATTTCTTTCGTCCCGTGCACACGAGGACGAAAGAAATCAGCAGGGCTCCTTTCCACACGAGTGAGAAAAAATAACCGTGTGCTTCGGGGGGAATCTGTCCACCAAATTTCAGGCCGAATCGCGGTGCTGAATCGCGGCGGGCTTCACCGTGGCTGAATCACGGGCCACTGGTGAAGCCCTCCACAATTCAGCACCGCAATTAGGCACGAAATTTGGTGGACGGGTAGTAAATTTGCTCAAACCGCAGCCCTTCAGTTTTCAGTCTTTTGAATGACAGAAAGTTGCAACAGCACGACAATCCAAAGAGTGTTGGAGTGGAAGATTAGTCGCATATTGCCACATTGATAAGTCAACCATCTACCGGTAGTTTGCTTTTGTTTAAAGAGCAAACTTCAAACATGTCAAAAATGGGGCATAACTGGCTCAACTGAGTTGAAATGCCGGGCGTTCACTGTAAGATAAATTTTCTTCTGATACAAATTAAGTTTCACATTGGACTAGTCATTTTCAAACACATTAACAAACACCACTCCTACCAAACCATGCCACACTGCCTATTCCAGGTCAAAATGTTTGGTGTGTTTCTAGGCTTTTCTTAAAAGAAAAGTCACTCTTGTTGAAAATTATAAAAAATTCTTGGGTTTCTATCAAAAAGGATTTCAAGGAAGGTTTAGGAACTAAAGTCTGAGCCACTATAATTAAGTGGTTGTACATACACATAGGAAGAGATCATGCATTATATCTGAGAGTTCTTACCGTCACCGACTGTAACTTTGAAACTGCAAGTGGTCACGTTGGGGAAAAGCACATTATCTGAATCCACGGCCGTGCAGATGACTTCCGTTACCGCATTATTGGGGAAGGCTGAGCCAGTGTCAGGGTCACAGGTCACGTTAGCGGGTTCGCCCATCGAGTCTGGAGCGCCCTCTGGTATCTCAAACTCCACCAAGGTCGTGCCTCCCTCTCCCGGAGGTATGACAAGGTTGGCTGGGCAGCCACTAACAAACGTGGGATCTGTAAATATATAGACGCCAATGATCAATATTCTCACTTCAAAAAATTACTCGCAACTCTCCAACGTGTTACAGACACACGCATCAAACTATAGCTTGATTTACCGGCCACATTATGTTTAATTTTTTTTGCAATAAACCAGTAGCCTTTGGGTGATTTTTACCCCATATCCATTTAACCTTAGTCAAGGCGTTCGTCATTATTCGTCCGCGCGCAGTTAACGATCGGCGGTATTTCCTCCTCGATGCAGTGCATTAAAAATACAGCGCGAACAGCGACCTCATGCGGCCACTCTTTTATACAAATCATTTGGATCCAGATGAGCACCCTTGGTCCAATCGTCCATGTGAGGTTTTTGGGGGTGGTGCTCATTATGCTAATAGCCTAAGCTGACCTTAAAGTTGTTTTCTTATTGGTCAATCGTTGTGTGGAAACTTGCATATAGTTAGCGAGCGGTACTGTGTGTATCTATGTCTCACATTACACACAGCACCAATGCACAAAAAAATGTGGTTTCTGACACATCCCCAAAGGGGCGAATAGCTGCAAATGATTTCATGACGTCGAGATTTACCATGGACACTGCACATATTAGCCCCGCCTACACTTTATTCGCATATGAGGTCGTGCACTAGAAATCCAGCACAAAATAAAGAAAAACATAAGCTTTCGCGGACGATTGGACCAAGGCGATCGTCTGGATCCAAATGATTTGCATAAAATAGTGGCTGCATGAGGTCGCTGTTCGCGCTGTGTTTTTAATGCACTGCATAAAGACGATATGCCGCCGATCGTTTACCGCATACGTACGGCTGGACGAATAATGACGAACGCCTTGACAAACGCTAAATATCCCTATATTTAGTCCTGAAGCCCATCACCAGCGACCTTCCAGTCCAATATCACACAAATATTCTCTGAATCACAAGTTTTAATTAATCTGATGGAGGATAATTTGACAGAGCAATTCAACACTTCATAAAATGCTGCAGGTTTTATTCAAACAGACAATTTTTGAGTTTACTCACAGACACGAACTTGGAAATCGCAAGTAGTCATAAGAGTTTCGGGCGACAGTTCGTCTCTTGCGGTGCACGTGACCTTATTATCACCGCCTGCGAAGTCTGAGCCACTGGCCGGGATACAGGTAACATCTGCTGGGTTTCCATCATCCTGCGTGGCCATGCGTTCTGGCCAGACCACTGCCAGTGCCATGTTAGATTCAGGGGAGGGAGGCACATTCACGTCTTCGTCACAGGGCGGATCGGGGTTGAATGTTGGAGCTGGTAGGAGAAATAAATACAAGTCGTAATCAAGTCTATCTCATGTCCATCACAAGTCTATCACATGTCCATCACAAGTCTATCACATGTCCATCACAAGTCTATCACATGTCCATCACAAGTCTATCACATGTCCATCACAAGTCTATCACATGTCCATCACAAGTCTATCACATGTCCATCACAAGTCCATCACAAGTCCATCACAAGTCTATCCTGCAGTCTAAAGACAACTCACAAGCTATCCAAATGACCTAATAATAATAATAATAATGAAGATTTATAAAGCGCACATATCCACCTATTAAGGCGCTCAAGGCGCTATAAACACAATAAATCTAATTTACTCAGAAAATAAACATAATACCAATAGAGAGAGAAAACAAATTACAAATTTTAAAATAAGAAACAGCATATACACTCTGTTGGTGTCTTGGTGCATTCTTCCCACGTGAACAACATGAACGTCGGCCTACATCGCCAGGCTAGGCATCTCCAATTCAGATGTAAACAATAAAGATGTGGCGAATGCACGCAGACGCCCACGCCGCTCACGTGATCAGAATGCACCTGGCTCAGAAACAATAAACGGAATGAAATGAGATTTTCATCAGAGATAGAGGATGGTAAAATAGGGATCTTACTCTTATGCAACAGCCGATTAACAATACCAAATAATTGTTTCTGGTCTCCCATGCAACAATGGATTTGTGATGTAAAATAGACTATTTTGGCTCTGTTTATACAATTAGTCACAGTGCGTCGCTGGACACAGAAGCTTTATCTATGGACCTTAAGTTTTGAACAACGCCACTTCCGTTCCATTTCCGACCTGCCACAAAACTATCCCTTGTTCATCAGCTGTTGCTTGCGACTTGTTTATTTGTGGTATGCCTAAAAAGCGGCACAGTCAGTTTACTAATGCAGTACTCATCCTAACAGATTCCAACAAACGCTGGTGTTGGAGTTCGGCTGGTTGGGGATCGTTAGGGTTAAGGTCGAACTCTCTGATCTTACTTTATAACACTCTTATTCTCTCGTATCTAAATTACGGTAATATAATTTGGGCGCGTACCAGCAATAAGAAACTGAACGCTTTGGCTGTCCCACAAAAAAGGGCCATTCGCATTTGCACTCTATCACATCCTCGGGACCACTCTGCACCTCTCTTTGCACATCTACGCACCCTCATTCTGACTGACACCAACAAATTGCACACTGGGATCTTTATGTACAAATTTAATAACAATTTCTCCCTCGCACATTCTCCTCATACTTTACCTCAGTTCATGAAATTCATGATTATTCAACAAGATCCCGCAATAATCTGTTTGTTCCCTTCACTCGCACCTTGTATTCTATCAACACCCTTCGGTTTTACGGTCCTCGTTTATGGAATGCCATCCCCAATGACATAAGAACGGAGTCGTCCGTGGGTCGATTTAAGATCTCTTATAAACGAGTCCTCCTCTCCCATTATGTAACATAGTTTTATTTCTCTCCTTTATATCTCTCCTTTATTTCTCTCCTTGTTTACTCACGTTTGAAGTCGTCATCGGTTTTTGAATTGATAATTTTTGTTCTTATTTTTTGGTTCTTTTTGCTGTTAGCTATCGTCGTGTAAGTCTTTTGTCTTGTCTGTGTCGTCCGTGTGTCGTTATCATGTTGTTTTTCTGTTGTTATTGTTGTCTGAAAGGGCTGTTTCCCACAAGCTTCGGCTTACTTAAACAGCCCCATACTCCTTAGGTTCTTTTGTACATGAATCAAAATAAGTTTAACATTTCTTCATAGCGTATCTTACTGGTATGATTTTTTTTTTTTTGAGACATATTTATTGATTTTGTTATCTTGTTATTTACCAGATTTCTTTTTTATTGATGGATGTATTCTCTAAAGGAGTATGGAATAAATGTTTTCTTGAATTGAATTGAAGTGAACCATGTTAAGCAGTTCTACACATGTTACACACGATGAGATCATGCATTATATCTGAGAGTTCTCACCTACACCAAGTGTAACTTTGAAACTGCAGGTGGTCACGTTGGGAAAAAACACATAATCTGAATCCACGGCCGTGCAGATGACTTCCGTTACCGCAAAATTGGGGAAGGCTGAGCCAGTGTCAGGGTCGCAGGTCACGTTAGCGGGTTCGCCCATCGAGTCTGGAGCGCCCTCTGGTATCTCAAACTCCACCAAGGTCGTATCTCCCTCTCCTGGAGGTACGACAAGGTTGGCTGGGCAGCCACTAGCAAACGTGGGATCTGTAAATATATAGACGCCAATGATAAATACCCTCACTTCAGAAAATTATTCCCAACTTTCCAACGTGTTTCAAACAAAATACAGGGTGAGTTAAAAAAAAAGCGGAACCCAAACCCAAAAAATTATATTTCATATTTTAAAAATATGTAGCGCCAAACATAATAATGACTGGAAAGCCAATTTCATCAGCAACTTTTAGACGAAAAAATTACTGAAATTGCTCAATCTGCTCAAAGAATATCGCCATTTAAACAAAGTTACCCTAAAAACCTCTTTCGTCCAAAAATGCGATTTCAAGAATCGTCGTCACAATTGTCTTCAAACATCACCTGCGATAAAACCTCAGTTTAAAAGTTAAAAATATGCAACAAAGTCCTTTTGAAGGTTAGACTTTTAAAAGAGTGGATTTTATGAATCATACTGTTTGCCTAGCCAGGGTTGTAAATAAAGATATCGTGTACTGCAGTTGTTGACAGTTGTTGAAAACAAGTATTCTGTGTCATTTTCTTTGTTGCTCCAAACAGTCAGAATACACACTAAACAACTTTCGTTGGACGAAACAGGTTTTAGGGTCATGGCATTTAAATGGTGATATTCTTTGAACGGATTGAGTAATTTCAGTAATTTTTTTCATCGAAAAGTAGCTCATGAAATCGGCATCCGGTCATTATTATGTTTGGTGCTACATATTTTTTAAATATGTAAAGTAGCTCATGAAATTGGCATCCGGTCATTATTATGTTTGGTGCTACATATTTTTAAAATATGGAATATTTTTTCGGGGGTTTGGGTTCCGCTTTTTTTGGACTCACCCTGTATAAATCTAATGCTTGATGGACCCTCATTCCACATTATGCTCAATTTTTTGCAGTAAACCAGTAGCCTTTGGGTGATTTTTGCCAATATCCCTAAAAGTAGTCCTGAAGCCCATCACCAACGACTTTCCAGTCCAATATCACACAAATATTCTCTGAATTACAAGTTTAAATATGACGGCGGACAATTTGACAGAGCAATTCAAAACTTAATAAAATGCTGCAGATTTTATTCAAATGGACAGGGGACTAGTTGAAGGCATACAATAAGCTCACTCACAGACACGAACTAGGAAATCGCAAGTAGTTTTAAGAGACTCGGGGGCCCGCTCGTCTGTTGCGGTGCACGTGACGTTATTATCACCGCCTGCGAAGTCTGAGCCACTGGCCGGGATACAGGTAACATCTGCTGGGTTTCCATCATCCTGCGTGGCCCTGCGTTCTGGCCAGACCACTGCCAGAGCCATGTTGGATTCAGGGGAGGGAGGCACATTCACGTCTTCGTCACAAGGTGGATTGGGGTTGAACGTTGGAGCTGGTAAGAGAAACAATACAAGTCGTTATCAGTGTTGTAGTCTAATTCATTGTAAGTCCTCGCAAGACCATTAAATATGCACATCTAGCAGAAATTTCTAACAGAAAGTCCTGAAAATGTCCAAAAAGTTGAGTTTTCCCCCCGTTCTTTTCAGATCCTCACAAACTCACAAAAGAGATTTGTCACATAATGCTACCATAAATCTTTATCTTATTGCTACCACCACCATGCAAACCTTCAAATCTATCTACAAATTAGTTCACCGCAAGAAACTTGTATGAAACTGGTACAACGGCGAATGGTTAAAATACATGACAGAGAACTGCAACAGAAACTGCTAAAACTCATCTACTGAAATACTAAAACATGTGTTGAACCAGTAAGTTATAATTGCTCCTTTTGAGTATTTTGTGTGGTGTCAAATAAAATTGTGTGCCTAATGATGCTTCAAGTCCAGTACATTTTTAATAAAATCTTAACAACCTCTTGTGAAAGACTTTTTGTTACATTCAGACCCAAATTCACCCAAAGATACACAATTTATCAATGCAAACTCAAAGACTAACCTTTCAGGAATCTCACTGTAAACATACAAGTCGCTTCACCAAACGTCACCGAATCTACGGCAGTACATGTGACCACTGTTGTGTTGTCGTTAAGGAAGGCACTCCCGCTGCTTGGATCGCAGGTCACATTAGCGGCCTCGATGCCACCCGAATCAATGGCGCCCTCTGGTACTTCGTAGGTGACGATAGTGGTTGACCCAGAGAGGTCCGGAATTTCGATGGTGTCATTCGGACACCCCTTGGCAAAGGTTGGATCTGTGAGAAGAACCATTAACACAGGTCGGAAGAAATGCCACAATCGGAGGAAACGAATATGATACATTAATTTTTCTCCTGTTTGGACTTATTTGCAGTTAAGTGCCATTATTGTGTTTATGTAGCTAGAGATGGTGTAGCACACTGCAGGGTATGGGGAATTTAGTGTTCTGAAGAAATAATTGTCCAGCTGCAAGAGAACGTTGCTCTGAATGAACAGTCATGCAAAGAGTTTCCTCTCAAGAAAAAGACAAATAACAGTTCTCCAAAGTAACACCAACAAGCATTTTGAAACAAATACTCTTTAAAAAAAAAAACTATTATCCACAATTTTTGCCACTTACACACACGGACTCTGAAGGTGCAGTCTGTCGTTGGGGCAGTGTCAGCCGGTAAGCGAGTGTCCACAGCAGTGCAGGTGACATTGGTATCACCTGCCTCAAAGTCCGAGCCATTGTCCGGCATGCAGGTCACATTCGCCGGGTTGCCATCGGATTGTGTAGCTGTACGCTCCGGCCAGATTACGGCGATAGCCTTATTTTTACCAGGGGCCGGCTGAACATCCAAGTCTTCATCACAGGCAGGAGAATCATCAAACGTAGGAGCTGCAGTGTATATAAATATTTTACGTGACGTTCAGGAGTGCAATTTGTAGGTATGTTTAAAACCTATGGGCTCCGTACACAAGTACCCCATCAACGGCCAGAAACAGAGAGTTGGGGGTGACCTAGACTGGTTCCCAATCCATCAACTGAATATTTCGAATATATCCAAAGTTATTTGAGACGGGGATTAGTCTCGGAGACCATCGCAAGTTGAATTCGAACATATTCGCGCGCCGACGACGCCCGACACTCACGCAAAGAACCGGTGGTCATAGATTTTGCACATTCAGGGAGTCGTGTGTTCTTTGAGCGCGAACCAGTACAGTACAGTACAGTACAGTACGCGCACGCTGTGTGTCCCGTCCACGGAGCTCTCAAAAGAGGTAAAATGCGCCCTCTTTGTTGGCGCACGGAGCCCATAGTCATTAGTAAGGTTGGCACACATTACTTTCCTCGTCGTCCACCGCTGTAACCTAGTTCGAATCCCGCCTGGGCTCAACATGTGGATGAATTTTTCAGTCCACACTCGATTCTGTGGGTTTTTCCTAAAAGGCATATAGGATCATTTTCTTTTCATGAATTTCATTAATTTCCAATAATAACACCATTCATATCCAAAGAAGACTGTTTAAAACCTAACCTGTTGAAGTTTCAGCTCAGTGGATATTACACTTTTCAAGAAAACAGTGAAAAACCACGCACAACCTTTAGAACACTTTAATAAATAAAAAATAAATAAAGAAATGATATCTGGATTTTGAAAGCCTACCAACAACAATTGTCACTGTGAAGGAGCACGTAGCCACCAGCTTGGTCACGGGATGTCTGACGGTACAGGTGACGATTGTGTCGCCTGGCTGAAAGTCGTCGCCCGGCTGAACGTCGTCGCCGTCGTCATTTGTGCAATTGACAGGGAAAGGCTCTCCATCAGAGTCATCGTTACCGATCGGCACGACAAAACTGACCGGGTTGCTGGCCTGAATGATGTCATCAGGACACAGGGTCTTGAAGGTTGGGGCTGGGTGAATTATCAATGGAAGAAAAAAATACTCCAAAATGTTTGAATGATCTACGTGTATATTATATTCAACACAACATCAGTTCACTGAGGTTTATTTCTTCTTTTTTTGGACCAAACTGTTTGGATGAATTGCCGCATGTTTTGCCTGAAATGCATAATGATGAATTGTTGCATATTTTACCTAAAATCTGGCCAGAGTTTATCTTTCGATGAGTGCTGTCTGTCATTTTGACAGTTGCATCACAAAATGACTGATAAAAGTCACTTTGTTGGCTCCCAATGTTCTCATGCTTCTGTATAATAGGGCGGGTTAATGCTTCACACGAACGCTAAAAGCTAAGCGACTTTCATGATGTCATCAACTGAAATTTCATTGTTGAATGCAGTTATATCCTAACGAATTTGCTTCGCACAGAAATTCGCATGAAATACGATCCGGCCCTTGTTCCTTTGGGCCAGACATCTAGGGAAATAAAAATCCACTGACGTATTACAGCACCACAACTAATCAACAACAGACAGGAATGAAAATGAATTTCAATTTTAAAAAAAGGAAACTTGTGGAAAAACAGCGAAAAGGTGTGAAACCAGGCAAAAAAGCCCCAAAACAGGCTCAAGATAAATGGCAAAAAAAAACACCCGGAACTCCTGTTTAAACAGGAAGAATCTCATGCCTTTATAGACCTATCCAGGCAAGGATATTTTTGATAGACACCACACTGCTGCCGCCAATACAGGGACCACCGTTAGTGTACACTGACTCTGTGTTCGTATTGGTCTACACACCATGTCACATTTGACATCCTTTCTCATGGTATTTCCCCGCATTTCCCAAGTCAACATCAATACTTTAAAACCAGCCATATACTTCAAGTCTACAAGAACAAATCTGTATGCTTCTACTCACCTACGGATAGCGTGAATGTATAAGTCGAGTCATCACCGGCAGTAGCGTCAGTGGCTACACACTTTATCTCGTGTGTACCACCATCAAACTGAGTCCCAGAGGGCGGGTTGCAAACCACGGGGAGAGATGTGCCACTGCTATCCTTGGCCAGAGGGTCCAGGTAGGCGTAGGTGGCGTAGTTGGTTCCAGGGTCCGGGGACCGAAATGGGTCTCCTAGTAGGGTGTCCGGCTCAAAGGCTGGAACTGAAAAAGTCATTCAGAGATGATTGGCCTGTATATGTGGCAGTGTTGTAGCCCCTTTTTGAATTTTCATCAGCCAGCTGGTTGGCCCACACAAATTTTGTTTTGTTTGAGCCAACTTTGGTGCCCCATCCCTCCTTATGATGCTGGTTTCCCCTGCCCCTTTATACTCAAAAAAGAACCCCACATTTTACTTACAGACACCAACATCGAAGGCGCAAGTGCTGGTGATGGACGGTGCAGTTGCATTCTGTATCGTGCACACCACTTGGGTGCCAGCTCCCACGAATGTAGCCGTGTCAGGGTCAGGATCGCAGGTCGCTTCACCCCCTCCAACTCTGGTGGGCCTGGTCCACTTGCCGGTCAGTCCAGTAGCTGTCATCGTACCATCGTCTGGAGGAACATTGACGGGACCCGAACTGCACGAGCCTTGGGACTCAAATTCCGGGGCTTATGGAGAGAGGAAAAGGAACATGAAAAATTCAATAATTTCCCAAGAGGATCTATGCTAATCTTATTGTGAATTTAACCAATTTAAATGTATTTTCAAGTTTTGAGGGTCGAACAAGGAAATTGACTAGAGCAGGGTTTGAACCTAAGACCTCCAGATTGCTCTGTCTTTCGGTGCTCTACCAGCTGAGCTATCAAGTCCTATGTTAGCGGTTCCCAATTTCTTGGTAGTCTCCCATTTTGTTGGCACTTTTTTGGGGGGGGGAACTGTCCATATGGTCCCGGTTAGATCAGTTGGTAGAGCACTGGATCGGCAATCCAGAGGTCGCAAGTTCAAACCCCACTCCAATCTATTTCTTTGTTCAATTTTTAAAATAATTACAATGACCTAGTCAGATTCCTTTGTGGTTTATTTGCACAATGTATTTTCCACAATGAATTAGACTTTAAAATTACCATCTCATTAAAATGTTGATCTTAAAGTTACTTTATCATATAACTGTCTATACCTCGATGGTAAAAAAAAAATTGGCGGTTATTTAAGTTGGGCCGGAACACTTATGCTTTTTTGGTTGGATGTAGCCGTGTCCAAATTACTTGGCTATGGCTGCAAATAACACACGGGACTATGGGAAGTGGCTGTAGCCACTGCCATAGGCACGTGTGTAATTGCCAGCTGAAGACAAGTAATTTGTCTTCAGTTTTGTCTTCTTATGTTGCATGTTTAACATCAAAATGTTACCTTACCAGACTGCTGAGTTTGGTACGAAGACATTCCCATAAGAGTGAATGTATAGTGGCAAGACTACCATGCGCGTATAACTTACCGGTGCCAACAGCCACGACAAAGCTGCACGTGACAGTCTGCATGGTCTCCACGCTGTCCGTGGCCGAACACTGCACGGTGGTTTCGCCGTCTGGGAATGTCTCGTTGCTTGCCCTATCGCAAGTGCCGGCAATTGTTGTCCCGGCGAAATCCACCGCATCCGGCGGGGAAAATTCAACGGTTGAACCGTCATCTGTCACGACGGTTTCTGGGCAACCGTCTGGGAATGTGGGAACTGTGATGAAGATACATGATTTGAAGAGAAAAATGCTCCTTGCTCAATACTATCATAAACATTAAATTTCAGTGTTGTTTTAATGAAATGTACGGTGACACCTTTTTATGTTGGAGCTGATTTAGTGAGTCATTTGTGGCTTCGACCGCAAGGGCGTCAGCTGCCTCTCAAAACTTTTTGCCCCTCAATTTTGGTGGTAAATGATTTATCATTTAAACATCATTTTGAAGTTCAGGGTCACTGAATCAGCTATTCTGAGCTAGAATCAAATGTAGGCTACAATTTTCATTCGGAGATCAAAAAATTGCGGGGAACAAACAATATGATATCCCACCCACTTCAAAAAAGGAGGGGTGGGGGCATTCCATCGCGCATTATATAACCAACATACAGAACCTTGTCATTTGATTGGTGGAACTCACATCACGTGACATTTGTTATTACTGCCATTCATGCCGCGGCTCAAAAAGTACTTTCTGCCCATGGGGAATGGGAAATACTATTGAACAGTTGGGATCATTCTTGTTCCATGACGAGGTGTTTGTGTGCAAATGCATGCTTGTGTGCGCGTTCAGCGTAGCGCGTATCGTTCCAAAGAGCCAGTGCTACAGCGTTGGGTTCAAACATTTTCGTGAAGAGGTGGTTTGGAAGAGAGAAAATTTTCACAAATTTTGTATTGAAATAAAAAGTTCAAATATATCAAATGACAAGGATCTTTATGTCAGTTTTATAAAACAAATATTGAGTGGCTTTAAATTGTGAAATGGGAGAAATATTATCGCTCGGTAAAATCTGGACTTTCCAGTTCACTCCGCTTCGTCTCGTGAAATGGAAAAGTCCAGATTTTACCTTGCAATAATATTCCTATTATATTATTCCTCCCATTCCACGCTGATCCACTCAATATTTGTATGCTGATCGACGCCCATAGCTCTGGGAGAACCCATATATGTATGTTTCACACATCATCGGAGTGACTTAAGTTCAAAAGGTGAAGCAACTTACAGACACGAACTTCAAACGAGCAAGTGTCTATCAAAGATGGCAGATCGGAGTCTGCTATCGTGCACGTCACAGTGGTGGCACCAGCCGGGAAACTGTGAGTGTCTGGGTCTGGATCGCAGGAGGCCTGCTCGCCGCCTGCCTTGGTGGGTCTGGTCCACTGGCCCGCGATGCCCGTGGCTGTGTTCAAACCCTCGTCGGGGGCAGTGTTGACGACAGCAGTGCCATTGCACGAACCACGATCCTCAAATTCTGGCACTGTTGGGATACAAAAGAAGGGAATTTCTAAGAAAAAAAGGTAGCACGCAGGTTCAGGAATAAAGCCTTCAGTGAGACACAGTTTTAGACACAAGATTAAAACCAGTTAGATTCACGTTCACGTTACCTAGCCCCACAAGTGTGGCAACGGAGTTGCGCTGTACCTTATAAGGTACATGTACGGCGCAGCTCCATTGCCACATAAGTGGGGCTAACGTTAACCCTGCTGGTTAGAGCATGTACTTGAGTTATTTCCATATACTTTTTGTTAATCTTCTTGTCAGATGCATATTTGAAGAAAATAAAAGCTTAAAATCTTTTGGGAGCATCCCTAAAATCCCTCCATTGCTCCACCCCCTCAAATGAATAAGGTATCTTGTGTTATGCTATCTGGACAGCATTTTTGAGTAAATACATTAGTCCACTACCATGACTACAAGTCCGCTCAAACATAATTCACACAAGAATGGTCACCAGTAACGAGATATAAACAATAACAAAGGACAGCCTTTGTCACAGCTCCATTCGAATCGCTTGTGACTTGGCTTGAGACTGGAGGACTAAGTGAGTTGGGACATGAGGACTTTCTGATAGACCTTAGTACTGCAAATATCACTAGTTGGAATACCAAGCTCTAATTAAGGCTCATGAAATGGGAGATTCACCATTTAGAATGGCGAATCTCCCATGTCATGAGCCTTAGTGCCAGGTATTCCAAGCTAGAGCAATACATGCACCTGTGCGCGTGCATTTCTCTTCCCACAATATTTGTCATCCATTGTACAAATTAGCTCACTCTTGAAAGCAGTATTTGCAATAACGCTGGGGGACTTGCATACATTCCTCCAGTGCTTGAACCTGATGGAACGTACGTGCGTATTATGGCAATTAATGAATAGAGATAAATTTAATGGGTATCTTATTTAATAGTCTTACGGGTCCCAACAGTGACTCTGAAGGAGCAGACTGCCACCAGACCGCCGGCGGTCGAGTCTGTTGCAAGACAGGTGACGAGAGTCAGTCCAGCATCGAAGGCATCGCCACTCTCATGGCTGCATGTGACTGGTGCTGGATCTGTACCCAAAAACTTGTGGTTGCCAATAGGTTTGAGGAACGTGACGGTGGAGCTCTCCTGCACGATGTCTGCTGGACAGCCTCTATTGAATGTTGGAGCTGGATAGATTAATAAAGCCACACAAATATGCCTTAAATACTGCATGGACTTATTACTGGATGGTATCTATAGCCACACAGCATTGCGTGCTAAATTTCCTAAAAAGTTGTATTTCCTGAATTTGAAATCTAAATAATAAAATCTGGTAATAACCAGGATATATCACAAGTTCAAGGGTGCATAACCTTAACCTCGAGGACAATCTTGCAGTCCTTTTTTGGACACACTCTCTCCAAAATGCCCCTGAAACTATACAATCTGGACATACAAAATTTTAAAAAAATCCTGGTTACCAGGTAAGTAGGAAAGTAGGTTCCATTAATGAAAAAAACATGGTCTGAGATTTTAAATTCAGGAAACAAATCTTGTAATTTCAGTAAATTTAACATGCTTCACTGCGTGGTAGGCCCCATTTGAAACACATTTATGGGGTTGAAAAATAAATCAGGACTCATGAAGCATGATGACACGCCTTCTGGTCAGGCAATCTTTATAAATCTTCACATTCAAACCAATGAAACTCTCTGAGGAAAAAATGTTGCATCAAATGACGGTCAGTCATTGCAAAAAATGTTGACTAGACATGAATGTGGAACAATTAATGGCTGGGACTGAAAAACATTTCCAATTTTGTTAGAAAATGCATTGAAAATGCACTCAGCTCCATAGATTTTGTACACATAATTGCAACAAAAGAAGTGCAGGCGTCGGATACTACATTCTTTCACGGTGTTATACATTTTTTGTATCAGAAGAAATTGCTTCACAGATTGGAAGGCCAATTAGGTGCTTCTTGCAACCAGAACATGCACACATACGGGATGTGACGTTTTTAACATCCGAGGGGCGCATGGGCCTTATTCACGAGTCGGCCATATTGAATTGAAAGTTAGGTAAAATTAATTTTATGAACTTGCGAAGAGAAACAAAAGCAACTCATTTAAAAATCAATTCCAGTCTGCCAATTTTTTTTCCCAAATTTTTAGAAGTTGAAATTTTTTCAAACAATTTTGCCCAAAATTTTTGGCCGCAGAAAAAAAAATGGGTTTTTTTTATGGGGGGCGGCTATTTTGACAGTGTGGGTGCCACTTAGTGGCACTTACACCCCTAATAGTACTCCAAAATAGGCCACAAACATACCACCAAGGTCAAATCGTAAAAAAAATACCCCCCCCCCCAAAAAAAAAAATAACAAAAATTGAAACCTCTAATTGGGGGGGGGGGCTCAAACCCCCTTGGGGGCCCCCCCCCCCCCCCTTGGGTGCGCCACTGTGGTCGGGCGACAGTCGCCCGACCATCTCCAAATGTCAAAAAAGGCGATTCCTAGAGTCTTCTTACTCAGGCTACTGTCCTAGTCCTACTCTGAAACCATTGTCATTGACGTCACACTATTGTTAAAAGTGTGGATTCGGATCTACGAATATCTCTTACACTGGTCACAAAGTGTGGATTCGGAACGACGAATCTCTTACACTGGTCACAAAGTGTGGATTCAGAGGAATCTTTAGTAAAAGGGTGGATTCGGAATTAAGAATCCACACTTTGAACACGTCGGACAATTGTTCTCCATTATGAGCATGAATAGGACCGTCTGCGTGAAAATTTGCTTTCCGAAAATTACCAATGCATCTTCACTGTCAGATCCTCTGCCGTCACTGCAAAATCTACTTTTAGAAAAGAAATTGTCGTCTGAACTACATGTATCCATTTTGACAAGGAGCCTAAACACACAATACATGCTAAACAAGCCAGGAAAAAAAAACTTGACGCCACTTCTGCGCTTGTGTACAAAGCTTATTAAGTCTAAGGAGAGTCATTTCAAGTAAGCCCTATTTCTTAACAAAATTGGAAACATTTTCAGTCCCAGATTCATGTCTTATCATCATTTTTGCAACGAATGACCTTCATTGAGATGATATGTACAGAGAAAAGTGGCGTCAGGTTGCAACATTCTTTCCAACACTTCTGTTGACGCAATGGTTTAAGTCTAAGAATACACTCGCAAGGTGTGGATTCTTAATTTACGAATTCACTCGGCGCTCCACGCCTCGTGAATTTTTAAATTACGAATCCACACTTTCTCGTGTATTTCCTGGCTTAACCTATAGTCTAAGTAGCCTAGTTAGTTACTCCATGGAGAATTCCTCCATGGTTACTCGGACTAGCTCACTTCACCCAGATTCTCTTGCTGCCAGCACTATACGCCGCGCCTGCGTGTCACTCAGTAAACAAAAGCAGAAACTGTGGACTTAGTACTACTTACTCACGAATACTTGAGATTCGCAGGTGCTGGTGCTTCCTCGATCCGACGTATCCGTCGCCGTAAACCGCACTATGTTTTCGGATAGCTTGAGGCCTTCAAACACGGTGCCCCGAGGCTTGTTGCATGTAACAGCCGCCGGGTCGCCATCCACGTCCGTCGATCGAGGCATCGGCCAGTATACAGAGGCGTATAAATTCTGGTCGGGGTCTGCCGGTGCGAAAATGGCCGAATCGCACACTAGATTTGGCTCTGGTAATGATATAGAATGACAAATTGAATTCCGCTTTAGCACCCCGTGCATGTACATTTTAGTCTCCTATTTAAAATTAAGTTTTTCCCGCCACAAAATTGTTTCACTATGATGAATGTTCATCTTTGCATACCCCGAGTATCCACTCAGCCTAGTGGACTGCATGGCTGCGACGTATTATGGACGTTAGTCTATGTAATAGTCTTAGACCGTGTATGCCCAGCATGATTGATATAAGAAGAAATTTTAAATTTCATGTCTGTCAGTAAAAAAAAATCGCCTAGGTTATTGATGCTGAAATGTCATTATACTGGTCACTGGTGAAGCTGACCTATAAAATCGTGGGAAAATCGTTCAAAAAGGTCCCCTAATCTATCTATCATTAGCTCAATTTCAAGGAATCCCTACAAATGAGTTTTTTTCACGAGTAGTTGAACACTAATATCATATCTAAGTATCATTCGAAATTTCAACTTAATCTGTTGTTGCAAACGCTTGTGTTACACCTCGAACTATCTCCAAGGAAAATTTCGAGGAGGATTTTTCGCCGACCAAACTCACGTGCATGGTTTTTAGCAAAAATGACGAAACGCATAATCATATTCATTTAGCGTGATTTCTTTGGTCTCGGCATCGACCAATTACGGAAGCCGGCAAAAAGGGTGATATGTATAAGGGTTCATTCAGTTTTTAAAACTTGTTTGAGGAAGAAAACATCCTTAAAAAAATCCACCCGTTGTATTTTTTGTAAGTTTTTATGGTGTCATAATTATGAACAGGAAACAGTACGAATGCTGCTCTTAAAAATAATGATCAAATTTGGCAACTTTGAGAAACGCGTTATGACTTATGAAAGAGAAAGCAGTCAAATTGTTAGCGCGTGCAGTTCTTACCTATTAGTAACCAAGTTAGAAAATAAAATTCAAAATGTTATAAAATATACAATTTGGAAATTATGATCAGAACATTTGACCAAAAAATCATCAAAAATGCATTTTGTGATAAAATTAGCACGATAGTTTGGATTCCCAGCGATTCTTGCCAAGATGTTAATTTTAACCTTTCCACCCAAGCCTAAGCTCTTTGTTGATGCCAATTATATTTGCTAGAATTTGCTATGCTGCGTGTAAATGCCCCATGTTCGTCGTTTTTAATCAGCTGTATACATGGTACTGTACTCTTAACTTAAAAACGTGTAAAAGTAAAAAAAAATAAAACAAAATAAAAAATGATTTATTTGTAATTGGAGCAATATCTATTTATACTGAGTAGAAAAACCACAAATCACTTTGAGAGTTTATGTCATGAATAAATCAATGGAAAAACTTACCCAATTTTGGTTAATTATTATTGCTGTAAACATGCATACTAGTCAACCATAAATTGTCTGAGTTTAGTCCCACTAACTGGGGCGCTAGAACTCCTTTTTTGACATTTGGGATGTTGGTCTGTCGTACTAGCTATTGCGTACTAGCTATACGACAGGCCAACATCCCAAATGTCAAAAAAAGGAGTTCTAGCGCCCCAGTTAGTGGGACTAGTCTGAGTTCATAGCATAATAGGTAACATCCATATAACAATTAAAATAGAATTTCAACCCGCCAATCAAAGTGCGGCATTTCAAATACGGTTCCCCAAACCAAATCAGGTTTCAACTATCAGTTAAATATTTAATCTACTCCTGCTATTTTGATTGGATAAACACAATTTTGATGACGTCATTCAGATTTTAAAATGCTTTCATTGATCTTTAAGTGTATAGTGTTTACCCAATAAAGGTTTCAAAATCACTCTAGTCTTATATGGACATTCCTATGTTTTAAATGGAAAAATATGGCTCAATCTAAACACAGCATTTTGATGACGTCATATCAATATAATGCTTTCATTGGCAGTTAGGTACAGAAACCCCCTAACGCTTCAAGAATCAATGTAATTAGGAATCTGTCTTGGTATTACAAAGATAAATTGCCTCGTCCAATCCAAAAACAGTATTTTGATGACGTCATACATATTTGAAAATACTTCCATTGAAATCTACGCCCACTGTGCGGCGATAACTGCACATTTTTACTGCACACCATAATGGATATGAACCTTATTATTATCCGTGAGGCTTATACCAGTGTTTAATACAGCTTTGAAAAATTGACGTATACCCTAGCTTGAGTAACTCCAGCTCTATAATGCTTATCGCATTAGAGCTGGAGTTACTCAAGCTAGACGTACCCAAGCCTATTTTTTAAATTTTAACGAAAAAAAAATAGTGAACATATCAAAGCGACTTTGGGTACATATAGTTGGATCATTATAGGAAACAAACCCTCAAGTTGCATGAAAGATGCGGTCTTCCAAACCGGAGAAACTGATTTTCAAAGATTTTGCATCATTCACGTCTGTGTGCACCATGTTGTTTCGTTCAAAATAAAGCAGGTATCCAACCTTTAGAAATCGGACCTTCGCAACCACAGATCATGGCTGCCACAGTATTTTAGATTTTCGAAGGTGAGAGGTCAATGCAATTTTTTTGGCACTATATTTCTCTTTCAAATCACGCATTTTTTTCAATTTCTAAACTTGAGATGCTACTAATAATTTTACAAAGGCTTTTCCGAGGGTGATTTTCTTATTAGAATTCAATGAACCAAAAATAATTTTCAAAATTCCGACTTTTACAAGCTGATATTCCTATTCGAGGGGTCTTGAAGCCGCGCCAGCACGGGTCAACTTTCAGGCTCTATTGGAGGTGGTTGCTATAGCATGGTTGTGGCCGACTCTTGCCATGCCAGCCTCACTTTCAACCCTCTCTGTCCTTTTTTATTTTTTTTATTTTTTTTTGGTTGGTGGGAATGGATGATAAAGGAAGAAGTTGTAGGCTGCTTTTCAGAAAATAATGTCATAGGCCTACTCTAAGCCTTGGGCAAGACTGATAACCCGAGAAACGTTATCGACACACACCCAATATTGTCTATAAATTCCACCATAGCTCCCATTTCAACAATACGGTATTCATAGCGACCTTTGATCATCCGTTTTATACGCCCAAATCTATGATGAAAAAATAGGCATGCAGTGCACGCAATATTGACAAATTGGCAACTGTATGTTAATTGGTATAGATATCTAGGTTACTTGGCCGTGCTTTTGAGTTTGAGTGCTAACCAAGTAATGCATGCGCGCCAAGCTAAGCTTGGGGAAAATGTCTGAAAGTGTCAAAACATAATTGAGAATGGAGTCAGGATTTTCAAATTCATGATCAATTCAAAGTACATATCGATTAGAGAATTTAGTAACAATGACGTTTTCGAGCATATGTCCGATCGATGATACTGCATGATTCATGATACTTTTTGGTTTACTATTTAGGAACATGCGCCACGGCAGAACCAGTTATTTCTAAACACAATATTTTCAAAAGTGAAATTGATGCTATACAATCCCAATTTGAAGCTCTTCGAACGAAAGTACTACACAGGGTGTTGCTAAAAAGTGTAATCCGAAAGTAAGCTATACAGCTTCTTTTAGTTATATTTTACCCGTTTGAAAGTAACTCTAGAGTCGCCATATGCTTCGTTGTCAGATACAACAAACGTGCTTAAGTAAAAAAGAAAAAAAAAACTTAAGCGTTCAATAATCTCTAGAGGCAAGCAAAAAATATGAAAACATACTTATAGCTTTGGAATATTGCGCCAAAATCATTCATTTAGAACAATTAACTTAAGGCTAATACTTCGATAAAATAGCCTATCATATAAAATCGAGCGTTCCTTACCAGTCATGCATATTATCACTTTTCGCAGAGAGTGAAATCAAGTCGTAATCATCATAAATACCACCCATGTCTGAACTCAGCTGAACAAAGAGTGATGCAAGGGAATTTGGCAAATATCATTTTTCCCTCTTTTGAAAGTTATAGTTTGGTACGTCTTTGCACAACATACCTTGACAAAGAACTGCATGGGAGCAGGTGTATACAATCAATACAGCTCCGAGCCACCAACTTTTCAAGGTCGACATCGCCATTTTAATTTAACGCTCACATGTAAGATCCACGTAGCACTGGCCGTGGTTTAACACTGGCTCAAAAGGACCAGCTGCAGAGTTTCGGTGGAATACTTGTATAGGCAGGTCACCTCTTCTTACCACACCCGTGTGTTTGTCACAAGATGGCGCCAATTGCCCCTGCCAATCATTGGTGTTGCCGTGGAAACGTGATTAAAATTTAACTTGAGGACATACAACATTGAGATCTCGGCGTCGATTGTAACACAAAAGCCTTCAACACTACACAAAAAAACAAGGTCAATCAATCATTAAAAGCCTATAGATGCGATTTGGTGACAGCATATTTTTTTCAGATTGATCAAAGTATAATAAAGGCTATGAGGCAGACACAATTAAAATAATTTTAAAGGAATACAGGTATGATCATATGCTTTCCATACGTTTTGTTTGTTGTTTCTAATAATAGCGCCACTCTAAATCCAAAGAAAAACTGTTCAAAACCAACACTGTTGAAGTTTCAGCTCAGTGGATGTTACACTTTTCGGGAAAACGGTGAAAATCCATGGGAAGCCTTTGATCATCAAGAAACACGATTTCGTCCATATCACACTATAGTTTATTGACTCATTGTTGGAAACGACTTACGTACTTACGTATTTCTTCCAGACGGAACCAAATAAGTCTTGTATAATTCGGTTGATTACTTTTTGGGATACATGCAAATTATATACACCCTTCGTATGGCCTTTAATGTGGACAGTGCAACCTTGGTTTTTACATGAATGCATCACAATAGTGTTGACGGTTAGAGATTTTCTCATCAGAAGCATTGTGTCCATGACAATTGACCAATTTCCCTTATTTCAAAGATCATGTCTCGCGAAGAAAAAAAATCTCCCAAACCGCGTCATTTTCCTTCTTTCCTTCGAGGAAATATCACTCATTACAGTAAACGAAAGGTCCCACAAACTATCAAAATTCAATTGAATTTATAACTGATATTGACTGGTCGTGATTGCGGAACTCAAGGGCCCTTGCTGTGTTTGTTCAGCAATAACCAACACTGATAGTACACACTTAGAGGCTGTAAAACAAACTATTTACCTAAAAGGTGTTACTCGGACTTCAATCATTCTCAAATTATTTTATGAAGCTTCTTCTAAAAATGCCAGAGAATAAGTAAACCGAGATAAAAAAAATCCTACATAGAGAAGAAAGCACAAAATACCGACCCGGAACAAGGGCGGATCCAGAACACAATTTGGAGGGGGCCAAAAAAAATTTGGTCCCCACAAAAAGTGGGTAAAAAAAAAAACGGCGTGGGGTTCGGGGCCCGCTTAAGGGCCCCGAAAAATTTTTGGATTCTAGATGCTCTGTGGTGCGATCTGAGGCAGTTTCTGACCACTTTAACCAATGTTTTTGAGGAAAAGATGGTGGTGTACTCATTGCCTGCCTTTATTTCGACGTCACATAAAAAATTTTTTAAAAAATTGGTTTCGTTTTTTTGGGGGGGGCCATGGCCCCCTTTGGCCCCCCCCCCGGATCCGCCCTTGACCCGGAATTAACTCTTAAGTATACGCCAAGGTGCAGTGAAGCGAATTCCCCCATTTGAATTTAAACACTCGTTTAAATACTCGTTACAAATGTCCCCCCCAAAAAAAAAAATATACTGTTGAAATCGAATGTGTAACAACTTCTCATTCTCATGTCAACTCTTATTTCGTAACCTTTAACCCATGGTCCTTTCAGTTTTCTACTTGTTTTCCCCTTAAGCTGTCATTTAGTTCATTGACATGACCTTATATGGGAATATTATTTTTCATGTTGGCATGTTCCGGGTGAGTAAAAATAACAACGAAATCCAAATGTCGGGACCATTGTTTTAGAAAAGTTCTGCATGTAGCACTTTCAAAATCTAGGATTTGAAAGCCCAATTCATAAGCTTTCTTTTAGTGCAAGAATCATTCCAATCACTCATGTACTTTTTAAGTTACGGAATTTTAAACACAAACACCGTTTTAAATTTCTGTCCACGAATATCACCAAAAAGGTAAGTGTTATTTCAGCAAAACGAAACCAATTCACATACATCCCTATGTAAATTGGTTTCGTTTTGCTGCAAGAACATCTGCCCTTTTTTATCAGTGGATAATATTTTAAAACGGTGCCATCTGGGTTGCCTTATTTCTCGTTGGCGACACATGAACATCGAAACCATTTTCACCTATCTGTACTAAAGTAGTAAAGATAGGTCTGTCTATACTAAAGTGCATAAAAACATCCGTACAAATACTTCAGTTTAAAGGAAAGAAGTGCAGGGCACTGGGTGGCACAAAGACAATTTGTTTGTGTCAGTCTTTGAGTATTGATAACGCAACAATGAGAGGGAGATAGCATAAACGTGTGCAAATGCCCAAACAAAAACATAACGAAACCAGGTGCAAGGTCCATTTTGGCGCCTTTACCTAGTTAATTGTGTACACCAGACTTCCAAGTTCTTGAATGATTTCCAAATGGCATCACGTATCAGTGTTTGTGCTAGGGGGTTGATGCGCGATATATATACGGAACCGTAAAAGGGCCACAAACAATGAAAACATTTCCAAATTTCTATCTCACCGCGGCGACTTACTATACTCTCTCGCCGCGGCGAGATACCAATATTTTGGAAAATGTTTATTGCTTGTGGCCCCTCTCAGGGGCGGATCCAGGAATTTTCACAGGGGGGGGGGGTTCATCAGCAAAAAAATCTGAAAATGTACACAGGTTTTTTTCTCCGGACACTTGGCCTCCGTAAAATCAAAAACTGCGGGGGTGTTTGACCCCCCCCCAAAAAAAACCTCTGGATCCGCGCCTGTGTATACGCGTGTACATGTACAACAGAGGAGTGAATACTAGCCTATGCATTATAGGCATGGGCCACGTGTTCAGTCACGTGTTCAGACACG
The DNA here is from genome assembly GCA_029964075.1 of Patiria pectinifera. Classification (NCBI taxonomy): domain Eukaryota; kingdom Metazoa; phylum Echinodermata; class Asteroidea; order Valvatida; family Asterinidae; genus Patiria; species Patiria pectinifera. The sequence goes on along the minus strand of CM057130.1, from coordinate 5,388,317 downwards.
TGTTCTTATCACTTTTTTGGAATGCTGCTCAATGCCTACCCCCCCCCCCAAAAAAAACCTGTTTATTATTCTTTTTTGGGGGGAGGGGGCCAAAATAATAAGTCCATTTTATTTCAGGTTTCGTTTGCGTACAAACAGATACGCCGAGCAACTGAACCAGTCCATTAATATCGAACATGATAGGGTTTTGGGAACCAACCTATCCTGTCTTATTATGCAAAAGTGAAGAACTTTTGCACTGCTCTAAAATTTGCGAATTCAAGATACAATGTTTTGTTGTTGCGGAGGGGGCGTGCAAAAGCCGAAAATATCACAGGTCCAATTGTTAAAGATGTGTCCCCATGCCATTTGCGCGTTTCAACTCGAAAATTGATTATCCAATTGGTATTTTCCTAGAATCCTAAGACGTTTCGAAGCTGAATTATTTCTTTAACAAAAATCGATTTATTGGCGGCCAGATATTAATTCGGCTCTCGCAGGGTGGGTTCATATTTGTGTGCAAAAATGGAATTTTCTCTTTAAATCAAAAAATGCAAATCGAAAACTAGTAAGCCTATAGAAGAAAAAGGCATGTAAACAGCACGGGTTGACATCTTTAATGTTGTCTCCCCCCCCCCCCCACCGTGCACACCCACGGCGGTTGCTTGCGGAATACGAAAACTAGGGTCTTCAAAGTTTCTGTCCAAAGAAATTTCGGCGGGCGGCGGGCGGCGGGCGGCAGGCGGCGGGCGGCGGGCGGCGGGCGGCGGGCGGCGGGCGGCGGGCGGCGGGCGGCGGGCGGCGGGCGGCAGGCGGCGGGCCGGTTCACCCTACGGCGCGTCGCCCCCAATCCCTGGTTCGTTGTAAGACTGCACGGATCCGGAGAGGTTTCGGTTTCGCGCGAGCGACTCGAAGCGTTGTTGCCGAAGAATCACACCACAAAATGCATGCACATTGTTTCACCGTGGAAAAGTTACATAATACTTTCTTTTACTTTTTAGTGGAAAGCGCCATTCATTTTTCGCTCTCCCGCCGTTACGTAACTTGTTTTGTGAACGCGCAGTCCTCAGTTCAACTTCTTCGCTTTTGCTCCAATATCGCAATACAAAGAGCGAACAGAGCACACACCCCTTTACGCGGTCAACCTGTATTTGGACGGTGTTCGGGTCTGTTGCATTGGAAGCGAGATAAGGTACATGTATTGAAACAAAACAGAAACGCCCCAGCAAGTACACTTTTCCCAAGCCCCTTCTAAAATCTACTGTTCATAAACTGGGCAGGGATGTGATAGGTTCACATGTGATAGGGGCCACTTGCCCCCCCCCCCCACCCCCACCCCCCAAAAAAACTCCATGTCTTTGGGGTGTTTTTTAAGGAAGCCAACGCGTACATCATTAAAATTGTGCTACCATGCACCAATGCCATGAAGAGCCTTCCCTCTTCCTTTTCATATCAAATTTGGGGCATAATATTTTGGACAAAAAAAGTTTGACCCACCCTATAATAAAACACGGACCACCCTTAACAAAACCCACAATGTTCTGGATTTAGCCTTGGCGCAAGACCAGTACCGGACTGAATGGTCGCGCCTCTTCCCGCAATAGTTTGAGAGAGGGGCGCTTCCTCATATTGAGAGTGAAGCTGAATACTGCAATTCGGCATAACAATGAATGCGTTAACAATTATATAACAGAGTGGGCCGTCAATGGTGTAACGCCCGATATTGAAAGAGAAAGTGCAGCGTGTTCATTGGTACTGTAGTGATTGGAAAGAATTCTATTACCGAGTACATTGTTCAATGACGATCATTTGTGGTGATACTCTCAGTCGATAGACCTAAGACGTAATGACGTAACGCTTTGTTTAAAAGTGCACTTTCCTATGAGAGCTGGCTCTCATAGGAAAGCGCACATGTAAACAAAGTATGACGCCATTACGTCTCAGGACCATTGAGGGCACTATTTAAGATTAACGGTCAAGCCTACGCAGGTTTGGTTTGGGGGTTAAACGTACGAAAAGTAGTTCGAACATAATTATCGTTTCGGCGAAGTAGCTCCTGTAAATTACTAGTGTTCATTATACCATTATAGATAAAGGTTGTGTGATGGCTTTAAGTTGATTGAGGGGGCTAATCAAGTTTAACGATCAAGCCTACGCGCAGTTTGTTTTGGGAGTTAAACGTACGAAAACAAGTTCGCGCATAATTTGCTGTTTTTGGTAACGTAGTTCGCCAAAACAGCTCGAGTTTAAAATACGTGTGTTTCATATAGGACAGTTAAAAACCTAGAACCTCCAGAACCAAATGGTAACAAATAGGAATAGTGTAATATAACTATTAGAATCAAGCATTAAAGGCCCTGTGATATTTGAAGTGATTTAAAATTAATATATCGATTTACGCGAAGTACACGATACAACAACCAGTTAAATCCCAGAGAGGACGCCTCTCATTAGGTGTCTATATGGGTGCAGACCTGCAAATCGACTCCCGTAGACCTCGATGATAATTACGAGTATGTCCGTAAATCAAGAAAAACACTCACAATTCTCAGAGGTGTTTGAGACACTCCAAACCAAAGCTTATTGTAGTATCTTTTATGTTCTGTTCAATTTTTGTTCAATTATCCAATGACTGAATGGGAGAAAATTCCATCAAAGGATGTCAGCACGAAAAGTAGTCCATTGGCCCATCGCCATTTAGAAAAATGATGCCTGCGCTCTATTGCAAAGAGCAATATTAGGGCCCAATTTCATGCAAATTGCAAACTCCTGTGTACGGCTTCCAACCCTCTTCTTATCAAGTTCAAGGCCCACAACGGTGATCTAATAGCAAAGAATTTTATGCATACAAATTGTGAATTTGGCCCGCATATTATACCTTTAACGTGTGTCATGGATGCCACTAAACCAAACTCATGATAAAATTGTACGATGTACTTGTATATACGTATACGTGTGCATGTATGAGGCGTCGGACCTATGAGCGGACCCCCATGTACCGACGGGTGAACACAGTCGAGGAAACCATAAGAAAACACAGCTTGTATTATAGGCATGGGCCCTGTAATTATACCGATAATGTTCAGAAACTAAGTGGCAATCAAGCAAATGGCCTAGTGGTTAGGCTCATGTCCACAGACCCCGGGGTCCGGGGTTCGAGTCCTGTTGGTGTAATTTTTGGTTTTCAATACACGCGCTCTGTACGTCATTTACTTTAAGAGTCTTAATTTCGCGTCGTCAAACACCAACCGACCTTAGCTCAATCAGTTAAGTCACCGGCTGGGACTGTCTGCGAAGTCCAGGTTATGCATCTACTCATAGGTACGGGGCTCTTTTGCTGTCTCGGCAGCAAGGCATAGGGTGTCGCCTCGTTTCCTCCCTTAACGGTGCTTGGCCCTCCGGGGTTACATGGATGGATAGGAAAGGAGGTGTGGTGGGCCGGGGAATCCGAGACCCAGGAAGAGTCCTATATGGGAGTTGGTAACCAATCGCGACCCCTGAATGCTTGGTCAACACCACATAACTTTTTGTTTTTCTTTATCCCCTTATTTTTTCCGATAGTCGAGAATTTATAAGGTTAAAAACGCTCTAATAACAAAATCTTTAAGCATACACATTGATTATTGGCCCGCATATTATACGTTTAATGTGTGTCATGGATACCACTAAACCAAACTCATGATAAAATCATGATAAAAATGTGCCCAGAATTAAAACATGTGCAAATTAAACTCCTTTTTCAGAGAGTTGCAGACGCCCTAAACTGGAATAAAAGTACATTTTCTCTTTCAAACAAAAGATGCAACTATCAAAAACTAGTTAGCCTGGAAGAAAAAGGTATGTAAACAGCACGGGGTGACATCTTTAAGAAAAGGGCTTCAAAGTGTCTGTCCAAAGAAATTTCGAAAGCCACACCGCCGGGCGGCGGGCGGCGGGACGGTTCACCGGACAGCGCGTAGTCCCCAATCCCTGGTTGTAAGACTGCACGGAGAGGTTTCGGTTTCACGCGAGCGACTCGAAGCGTTAATTGTTTCCAAAGGATCAAACCCCAAATGCATGAACAATGTGCGCTGTAAAAAGTGTAACGTCCGATGTGTTCGAATTCCTTGGTACTGTAGTGATTTGAAATAATTTCATAACCGAGTACATTGTTCAATGAATATTATTTGTGTTGATCCTCTCCATTGAGGGCACTATTTAAGTTTAACGGTCAGACCTACGCAGGTTTGGTTTGTGGGCTAAACGTACGAAAAGTAGTTCGCCCATAATTCGCCTCGGCGGCGTAGTTTGCCGAAAGAGCTCCTGTTTATTGTGTTCGGTTCGTTGCTGTCGTGATTCGAAAGAATTGTATTTGATTACATAATTTGCATAGTGCGCAATGACGATCAGTAGTTGTGTGATTGCCTTAAGTTGATTGAGGGCGCTATTCAAGTTTAATGGTCAAGCCTACGCGCACTTTGTTTCGGGAGTTTAAGGTACAAAACGTATAGTTCTCGCGTAATTTGCTGTTTTGGTATCGCAGTTCGCCAAAGCGCTACAGCTCTTGTTGAAAGCACGTGCAAGGATTAAAGATAGGAACTGCTGCATTTCTTCGATTCTCATTTCTAACAGACCCTAATTTTAGGCTCCCGACAAGACAAACACCCCTAGAACCTCTAGAACACTTCACCGTAATGTATCAAACTTAGAATGGGGATAATAGATTCAGGAAATCAGGCTCTGTACTATTTGAAGAAGTGATTGAAAATGAATAAGGATTTACGCGAAGTATACGGAATAACAACACCCGGAGGAATGCCAGAGAGGATGCCTGTCATTAGGGTGCAGACCTGCACATCGACACCCCTATAGACCACAGTGATAATAACGCGCATTTCCGAAAATAAGTTTAAAAATACTTGTTCAATTATTCGGTGACTTATGGGAGGCAATTACATCGAATGATGTCAGCCCGAAACGTTGTCCCGTAGCCCATCACCATTTTGAAAAATGATGCCTGCGCTCCATTGCAAAATAGAGCAATTTTAGGGCCCATTTTTCATGCAAATTACACAGACATACGAGCTCACACTCCTGTGTACCGCTTCTACCCATCTTTTTTTTTAAACATCAGGTTCAAGGCTCAGATTGGTGCTCTAATAGCAAAGAATTTAAGCATACAAACTGTGATTTGGCCCCGGCATTTTATAAATTTAATGTGTGTCATGCATGCCACTAAACCAATTACTCATGATAAAATCATAATAAAGATGTGCCTAGAAAAAATATTTGCAAAATCAAACTTTTTTTCAGAGGGTTTCAGACGCCATAAATTGGAATAAAAGTTTTTTTTCTTTAAAACAAAAGATGCAAATCAAAAACTAGTTTATAGCCTGGAACAAAAACGTATGTAAACAGCACGGGGTGTCATCTTTAATGTCGTTTTCCTCCATAGACCGTGCACACCCGCGGGGGTTGCCTGCGGAATATGTAACGGTCTTCAAAGTGTCTGTCCAAAGAAATTTCATAAGCCGCACCGGCGGAGCTAGGGCGGGCGGCGGGCGGCAGGCTAGTTCACCGTACGGCGCGTCGTCTCCAAGACTGCACGGGGTGGTTTGGTTTCGAGCGATCGACTAGGAGCGTTGTTTCCGAGGGATCAAACCACATGCATGTATGCGCTGTCAATGGTGTAACGCCCGATAAGTAAGGCGTGCTCGAATTCCTTGGTACTGTAGTGATTGGAAAGAGTACATTGTTCAATGACAATTATTTATGGTGATACTCTCAATTGAGGGCGGTATATAAGTATAACAGTCAAGCCTACCCAGGTTTGATTTGGGGTTAAACGTACGAAAAGTAGTTCGCGCATAATCCGTTACAGCGACGTAGTTCGCTGAAAGAGCTCCTGTTAATTACGTGTGTTCATCTAGGATGATTATGGACAAAGAGGGTTCGTCGCTGTCGTGATCAGTCGAAAGAATTGTATACGATTACATAATTTGTACAGTGTACAATAACGATAAGTAATTGTGCGATTACTTTTAGTTGATTGGGGGTGCTATTCAAGTTTAACGGTCAAGCATACGCGCACTTTGTTTTGGGAGTTAAACGAACGAAAAGTAGTTCGCGCATAATTTGCTGTTTTGGTAACGTAGTTCATCGCCAAAACAGCTTTTGTTAAAATGCGTGTGTTTCATATTAGGATGAAAGATAGGAACTGCTGCATTTCTCTGATTCTCATTTCTAACTGACCCAATTTTTATGTGCTCCCGACCAGAAAAAAAACCTGGAACCTCTAGAACCCTATAATTTACCGAAATGTAACAAATGGGAACTATATAAGAGTCAGGCAATCATGCTCTGTGATATTTGAAGTGATTGAAAGTTAATATCAATTTACGCGAAGTATACGGTATAACAACCAGCAGTAGAATCCCAGAGAGGACGCCTCTCATTAGGTGTTTATATGGGTGCAGACCTGCAAATCGACACCCATTGACCTGAGTGATATTTATGCGTGGTGTTTGAGACACCCACCAAATTAAAGTTCATTGCATAATCTTTTATTTTGTGTTAAATTATAGTTAAATTATCCTATGACTTATGGGAGAAAACTCCATCAAAGGATGTCAACCCGTAAAAGTAGACCTGCGGAATACGAAATGGTATTCAAAGCGTCGGTCCAAAGCAATTTCGAAAGGTTTACCTGCGGCCGGCCGGCGGGCCCGTTCACCGTGCGCGTGCGGCGCGTCGTCCCCAATCCCTGGTTTGTTTTAAGACGTACTGCAAGGAGAGGTTTCGCGGTTTCGCGCGAGCGACTTGAAGCGGTGTTTCCGAAGGATCAAACCACAAATGCATGCACAATGGTTCGCCGTGGAAAAGTTACCAATTACTTTCTTTCACTTTTGGGTGCAACACCGATTCATAATTACTTTTTTTGTGAACACGAAATCGCCATTTCAACTTCTCCGCTTTTGTTCCAATATCGCGATACAAATAGCGAATAGGGCACACAGCTTTGCCCGATCAACCTGCATTTGGACGGTGTTCGGGTCTGTAGCATTGGAAGCGAGATACGGCATTGAAACCAGTGGCGCACCCAGGATTTGGGGGGGCCCGGTCACATTTTGTTCAAAAATTATTATTATTATTATTTTAGGAGGCGTACTATTTTGACTTTGGTGGCGCCACTTACACCCCTATTGCGACACTAACACCCCTGTTATACTATTCGACAATAGTCCACATACATAATTATCACCAAGGTCACATCATGGGACTACAAAAATACAAATAAACAAATTAACAACCTCTTTGGGGGGGGGGGCTCAAGCCCCCGAGCCCCCCCCCCCCCTTGCGCCACTGATTCAAACTAGAACAGAAACCCCCAGCAAGAATAGTTTGAGATAGGGGTTCCTCCTGCGTTAAACATTACGTAACAGAGTGCGCGCTGTCAATAGTGTAACGTCCGTATTGAAAGAGAAAGTACGGCGTGTTGGAATTCCTTGGTACGCCGTATTGATTCGAAAGAATTATATTACCGAGTAGGCCTATATGTGATACTCTCAGTCATTATTGAGGGCACTATTTAAGTTTAACGGTCAAACCTACGCAGGTTTGGTTTGGGTGTAAAACGTACGAAAAGTAGTTCGCGCATACTAATTAGCCGTTTCGTGGACGTAGTTCGCCGAAAGTGCTGCTGTTAATACGTGTGTTCATATTAGGATTAAAGATAGATAAAGGGGTTCGTTGCTGTTGTGATTAGTAAAAACTGTATATGATAACATAATAATTGTACAGTGTGAAATGGCTAGTCTGGTTCCCAGATTAAAATATTCTGACAAGGCCTATTCCTGACGAATCTTAGGGGTGCACACCGGTAAATAGGCCTAAATCCATACGCCGAGCTCATGAATAAAAGTTATACCTAATATTCTATATTAGAGAGTTCTGAGAGCCATAACTTTGGGGAATTGAAGAGATATGGCAATGAACCTCTGGCCCGGACCGCCGACTTGGGGCTTTCAATTGCAATTGGGCTCGAAAGTGGTGCTATTTTGCCAGGTTGTGGAGGGATCGTTGTTGATCATCATTGTTCTGTGCAGCTTAAATACCTCTACGTTTCCGTACATATTCGATGACTTAATTAAATCCGGTTCACAAACCGAACGTCCATTGTTGGGCATCGTATACGCGTAACGCAATTTTCGTCCTACAAGAAGTCTATTTTCAATGATTCATCCACCCAAAAGCAAAATATAGTGACTTTCAGGTCCAACTTTAAGCCCCGAAATTTAAGTTCCAAGTCCGGATATGGATACCTTGGGAACTTCTTTGCCAAAAACCCTCCAGTGCCGCTGCAATGGACCGATCCAGTAAGCTCCGCCCAGTGCGCACGTGGGCAAATTAACACGTGCTCCTCTCCAATGCCACCTGCATTTTCCTTCCGCGCACATCATACGCGCGTGCACGCATGTCGGACTTTAGTGCACGCATGTCGGACATAAATCACGGCTGTGATTGGTCAGAACACCATGGGGCGTTGCTTACTGGATCGGTCCATTGGCCACAAGACTCTCTTATAACTGCTGAGCTGAGGGCACTTTGATTTTGTCGACGTATGCAATGTTCGGCCTATTAACTGGTTTGCAACCTTTCCCATCGCGTAACTATAGGACAAAAGCTGCAAAATAGTAGGCATACACCACTGATTTATCTAATGGTTCATCTCATAAGTGAAACTGACTTTCAACTTCACAACATGTTAAATCTCGATAATTGGCTCAAAAACTCACAAACAGTCGATGGCATTATTTTTAACAACGGTGTCATAATTTGGCGCCCTCTTGGGGATTGTAGCGTTGCATAAAGCTATAGCCTTGAGCTTTGCTAACACTGTACTGAAATTGCTATGGATTTATCAGTTCTGCTAAAACCCATTGAATGACGGAAAATTATGCCTATATAGGGCTGGGTGCCACAGCAAATTTAACCTTAATACGTCACTGTGCAGAGTGGCTCAATGTTGGTGTTAAACACCAACATTGAGCCACTCTGCACAGTGACGTATTAAGGTTAAATTTGCTGTGGCACCCGGCCCTATATAGGCATCATTTTCCGTCATTCAATGGGTTTTAAATCACAGAAAAGCTCTTGGGGCACAGGTATCAACAAAAATACTTGGGCACAAAACAATGAAATGGACAATCTATCCAGAAACTGATCCCGCGGTTAATGCATAACAAAATTTCTGAAATATACAAGCATCGAAAGAGTTTCAACCGTTCGACGCGACTTAATAACCGCAAATTTAAACCCACTCCCTACTTCCTTTGATCACCCCGCTTTCTGTATATTTTGCTGTGAATATGTCATTCCACTTCCTGAATATTCTCGCATGGCTGAAGATAATTATGCTCCATTAGTAAGGTTCAGGTTTCTCCTTCAAATGAGTTGTTTGTTGTTTCGAAAATTATGATCTAAACGGGCGGATACGAAAAGGTATCTGGACTTTATCCCTCATTATCAAATACTGAACAATCAAGAAGCCAGCACTGAGAACATACACGCACATACAGTGAGAGTAATTATTAATTACGTTTGAACCAGCGGGGTGAACTGCAAAAGCTGTCGACGGCTTATCAGGCGAACGCTGATAAATTTTGAAATATTGAAAGAAATGATCCTTATTTTTTCGTGCAGAGGAAAATTCGTGCTGGGACCAGCGTTATTTTCTCCATTAATCTGGCACTTTTGCGATTTGCCGACACCAAAAAAGAAAGAAAAAAACCACATGCACACACACACACACCCGCACACCCACACCTGTGGACTTTCCATTGCTTTCGTGTAGTTAGGAAAAACCAGTGAAAAAAAACGTATTTTTCTCAAACTGTGAAAACTCTTTCAACCCAATTTTTTTTCTATGATTCCCTTAAGTGTTTCTCTTCATTCTGCCACACATAAACCTAACCCCAAAATGCCTCTAAACCTGTTTTCCAGAAATGGGGAAACATTATGTGGACGTGGGCAATCCACACAACGTCGCTGCTACCTGGTTTATGTGGACCTCTTTTGTTCGGAAGTCCACACAGCGTATGTAATGCTTGTACGAACAACCAACATAAGTCACAATTCTTATATATGATTCTTATGCCATGCAAGCTATCAAGATGAAACGGAACCTTATTGACTTCGCTCTTGTAAACTGAAACACCCTATATAAACTGTGGATTAAGCCCCCAGTCATAAAACTAGTATAGCTGAATATAAAATCTGAAATTATGTATAAGTGAATAAAGACAATCTTTTACAATACTTTGCGTGGAGAAAACCAAAGGAATCAAAGAAAAAATCAGTCTGAGATCAGGGCTATTTTTCTTTGTATCGAGCTTTTCAATACTAAGCAAAATTATTTCGCTCACAAAGCCAACATTTAGTTGACAACCTGTCACAAGCGATTTACATTCATTTTCACTCGTCGATTGTTTGCTGAGCAGAAAAGTTTCTTTGCTTATTAAATTCGCAAACATTTCGGAAAAAAAAGCCACATCAAAATATAGCAAACACTGCATCCACCTGTGCCCCATAATATTATTCTATGATTATAACAAAATTTCAGGGAATTAAGGCAAGCGTGCAATCAGCATAATTCCGCACACGTACAGGCCCCTATTGCTTTACAAGATATTTTTGTAGTATTGGTATTATGAGAACAAAATAGAGAAATCGTAGGTTAGTAAATCTTCCAATAATTATAATTGAACACTCTTGCGTCCACCTGGCCACTTCTAATTGTCTGGCAAAACGTTAATATTTAACCCAGTCGTGGAAGTAAATAATTTATGAATAGGCATATTTTAACTCTGTGACGATGGCTATTTTTCGAGATTGTGACTTATCAACTTGAATACAATGGTTAGGATCTGAGGCCATTCTGGTTGCGTTTATAGCTTGATCAGCCACCTTCTTTCGACGAGAGTTTACCCGTTAAATTATTTGTGCATACCAACATGGTAACACCCGCTATCCGACGACGATGGTGTCTTTGCGTCATGGCTGTTCTTTGCGTCTACAGTGGGACAACGTACGGCCAAGGTACGTTCGTTTCCTCCCTCGTACACATGCACCCCTTTTCTATTTCTATGCATGGTGCTGTTATTTCTTAGTCTGTAAAGTAGGATCGCTCGGTCGGCGAAAAAAAAAGAATCCAACTGAAAAATTGAAGTTGAACCCGTATGACTAAATTAAATGATGCCAAGTGCTATGTTGTCTCTTGTTTTGTACATTGCAATGAAATTATCAAGAGCTAATATCACTAAAAAATAAATAAAAATCATCTTTTGGCAAGATTTAGCAGGCTGTCGTTATAACTTCACCAGCGCCCTAATGTTTTGGCTGTAGTGACAGCCATGATATAACAGTAAAGCTACACCTATTATGAGGAGAGGTAACACCCTCGCATCTTCTGGGATTGCATTGGTTGCTATGGTTGCAGACCAGTAAATAGACTGCCAAAGACCTCAGTGATAACTACGCACACTTCCAAAATAAATATTTTAAAATACTCACAACTCTCCAAGATGTTTGAGACACACATCATATTAAAGCTTATTTCTTTGCCTTTCATTATCTGTTCACTTGGGGTTTTTTTTTGGGGGGGGGGTAAATTATGCCATAGACATTTGGGAGAAAATTCCATCCAAAGATGATCACTCCTAAAAGTGGTCCTGAAGCCCATCGCCATTTTGAAGGAAAAAAAGATGCCTATTGCCTACGCTCCATGGCAAAATAGAACAATTTTAGGGCCTAATTTCATCCCAATTTCACAGAAATATACGAGCTGGCAGTCCTCTGCACGGTTTTTACCCTTCTACTTCTTCCTTTTTTTTTAAATCCTCAATTTCATGGCCCTGACAATGCTCTAATACCGGAGAATTTGAGGGCACGCAAATCGTGATGTGGCCTGCGTATTACTATTAGGCAATTTCGGGTCTATTTTCTGGCCTGCATCCTTTAATGCCGTGCTTCGAAGAAAATCCGATATTGTTTTCCGTAAAGCTTTTCAAATAATACAGTGCCTGATTGCCTGAATTTGATATTCCTATTTATTTACTTTTTTGAGGGCTGATTCCTTGAAGTTTTTTTTCTCAAGGACGCATTACGAAAGAATTTTTATGCATAATTTTTATGAGAGCCATTTTTCCTCTTATAAAAGCCAATTTCTGATTCAAGATGTTGCAACCATGTTTTATGTAGGCCTACGCATTCACACAGCCTTCAAGAGGACGAGCTGATTACTATAACACATAAAGCAAGTGACTACCCGGACTCAGACCTACCGATTTCATGAGTTAAACCTTGCTCTAATGAAAAAATTGGTACCATAATAATACCCTTTGAAAATATTTCTCATGATCATGGCATCGTTTGGAAGAAAACAGTTGTTGGAGTTGGGGGGTTTTTCAGTGTGCCCGCGGGCACACGTTTTGAAAATTTGACGATATTCGTTAGACATGTACTGAGAGTCCACTGGGATGTCAACGTCAACTAAGCAACAGTTTCCAGAAATTTTATTGGAGTAATTAATACAGCAATTTCGTTGCCACAAACGGAACAAAATACACAAAGCATATATCCTATTACCTTTAATTAAACCACGATCGAAAACGTATCCCCACATAATAGTAGCGTAGTTACACTACCTGAAATGATTCAGAGACATTATATGCACCGTGGCACATGCCTTCCTTTCGAACTCGTGGGAAAACACATCGGCTATGCATGGGTGTGTCTTGCTATATTGACATGAAAAACTATGGTTATTAAGGATTTTTGTCAATTTAAAGTAATGAAATTATACGTTTACGTATACGGAATCAGCAAACAATTATAACTTGTTGTTTGCAGTTTGAAGAACATAATGACGAATATGCACAAAGGGTGTGGATTTGAGGAAATCCGCAAATAATAATTGCAAGTTGCCGGTGTGTAATGAAATACACATTAAATGTATGGTCATTTTATAGGGCAAGACATACATAAGTTTTCTTTTGGCGTGGCATCACCATTCCGTTGATCCGTATTGTCAAGAGATACTTAAATATTTTTCCCAGTGATATTCTCAACCCATATTGTATATTCACATAATCACACCTTTCTTTATCTTTCTGATGCGTAAAGGCGTCTCCGTAGACATATCGCTTTATAGATATGATCATGAGTAAACCTTTGTGTGTTGTTGATGTTGTTACTAAATTAAAATGATACAGAGCATGCACCCTCCAAGCTGTCCGCTGGGCAAAAGGTCTATATCGCCTGAACAGTCGAAGTTGCGTATGTATTACATGTATAGCAGCTGCAGATACGGACAAAATCGTTTAGTGAGTGTGTGTGTGGTGGGGGGGGGGGGGCAACGATATAGGGACTTTCAATAACATGATTTCGCAAGTCACTAATGTTCAATATTCAAAAGTGTCATGTAATTTACATGTTGTGATGTTTACATGCAACATCCAATATCAAAGGCATATTTCTATTGCTAGTACCCTGCATTTTCAAAGAATTGTATATGACTACTCCATGCTATGCACTCTTTGTGTCTCTAGCCAGACCCACTTGAAAAGCGATCAAAATTGTAATCATAATCGACCTTTGAGTCTCGGAATCAAGTTAACAATGCCAGGAATTTTGTGCAAACAGTTCCTCCCTTATATTTTGTTTGCAGTTTTGAATGTCAGAGTTCGTTTCAACCATTCCTTCGGGTTTGGATATTTTGTGGAGCAAGCAGGACTGAATTATGGGTTTTAGATATTAATTATCATGTTTTTAAGCTCTGGCAGGAGCTTTTACATGTCACTTGGTGGTCGGTCGGTCGATCTGTCTGTCTGTCTGTCCCCGGAAAATTGATGAAAAAGATGGTGTTCCATAATGTGCCATTGGCGTCGGCATTTTCGGCGTCGCATTTTCAGCTCTGGCAGGGATCATTTTGATCGAAGTCATGCAATACTTTCATGAAGACTTCTTGCAACACGGCCAGAGCTTATTGTGCACTCGCACTTGTTAATTGTAACTCGGTTTTCGTGCGAATCTCTTTTTGTCTGCCTAAAATGTTTAAATTTGAGCCAAGGATCTTGAAGTTAGACGAACGATATCATATATTATTTACAACGCGTGGAAACCGGTCCTTAAAAAACGAAAACGATCGTACTACGATGTACCAGACAAAAGAGTGTGCCAAAAAAGTGCAACATTCAGAAAACAAATAATCAAAACTGTTTAAAGCCTTTTTTTTCTTCAATGAAATATATATTACATTAAAGCCTGACTATTTCTCAATCCACTCCTTTTTACCCAATTCCATTTGGGTCCTTAGATCCAGAAATATGGGTGTAAATTATACTTGGGCCACTCTCACCTGTAATGTCACCAATTTCGATGCCTATTCAATGGCTCTTCAATGGGCAAGTGCACTTGCCCCCCCCCCCCCTCCACCACCAATTAAATTGTCTGTCCCCCGGGTGCCCCCTCCATAGAAATACTGATAATGCCCCTTTTCCTTCCCCAACCAAAAAGGGTCTCCCCGGAATCGATAGTGCAGGAACGGGGAAGCCATGTCTATAGGCCTACTTGCTGCATGCTGTGCTCAACAGAAACCACAAAATATTTGTACATTCGTTTGGAAAAAATGAATTTGTTGAAAGGCAGTGCGACTTTTCATTGGCTTTTCCGCAAAAAAGCGGAAAAGCCTTTCTTTTTGTTCTCATTTTTTTTTCTTTCTTCTTCTTCTTCTTCTTCTTCTTCTTCTTCTTTTTGTCGCCTAAATCCCATAGACTTTGTACACGTTTTTTCTACACGCCACTTTTGACATTTATCTTTGTCATACGTCATTCAAAGTTAGCATAGTCATAGTCCTTATAGCAGAGATGTGCCCCGAAGAGTGACGTCATGATGACGTCATCGACTAATTTATTATAGATTTTTGAATATTTAATTTTTCCCATAGACTTTGTACACAAAATTTTTTAAAAAATTGTCGGTTTTCAAACGACATTTTCGACTGTTTGCCAGTAATTTATTTACACCAAACTTTGTTAAAGCAAAGACCCTAATTCAAACAACATTGTGTAATGATGACGTCATGATGACGTCATCAGGTGTTTATTTATAGGCAATTAAATTGTGACACTTTTAATATTTAAAAATGCATAAGAAATCAACAGTACGCGTCCGCAGCATTCTGTTGCCGGCAAGTGGTAGAGTAGGTCAAGGTCTTTATTTCTTTTAGTGTGCGTGAAATCACGTGACCCTTGCTTCCGGTCGAAAAAGGCCCAAACCGGAAGTGGCTTATTATTTAAAAGTGGTAATAGAAATGAACTTGCTTTCAACGGTGTTAGTCTCTTGGCCAATAGTATTCTTCAAATCATCTACCAATGACGTCATGCAATCTTCAAGCGCCCTCTAGCGACAGGTTGAAAATTAGCAAAAATGTATTTTGAATAGATGTCTGTGGCGAAGTTTGTCGGAATCGCCTAAATATTGGTGTATATAATGACCTTGACCCACTTAAGACGTGTGCGAAGTTTTAGGCGAATGACGTCATCAGACCGGAAGTTATAATGAAAAGACCCTTTTCAATTTGAAAATTCCTGAAAAATCAACCATGGCAGTTTTTATATTTGTTTTTACTTTAATTGTTGATTGAAGGGTAGGTCTAAAACATTTCAAAGTTTCCAGGCGATAAGCGAACTCGAACATACCCTGCGCACGCTTAAAACTTCACCTTGACAATACCTCTGCTTCAAAACATGCACAGGACAGGACGTCCACAATGTACATGTACATGCACGTACGTTGTACATAGGCACATACATCGTATGTCAGTCAGCCTGCAGCGCACGTGTTGCTGAGGTCAAATCCTGTCCACAGTGACCGTTTTAGCCGATTTTCGGCTAACTTTGACAGATTTTATGTTCATGCATGCGCATAGACAGTGACGTATTATAGCACTTTTGGCATTAATCTTTGTCAGATATCATTGAAAGTTGGCATAAGCATAGTCCCTATAGCCAAGATGTGTCCCGAAGAGTGACGTCATGGTGACGTCATCAAGTGATTTATTATGGATTTATGAATAATTAATTTTTCTCATAGACTTTGTACACAGCTTTCTCCACAAGTATTTCCCTATACAAACTGATATATCTTACTGAGTAGTTCTGAACTTCGGCTGAGAATTACTATGAGAAGGAAAAAGAAATCGTATTTTTACGCCTGTCATTTGATTGAAAATATTCCCAAGAGTTAGAATAGCAAGTAATATTTTATAAAAATGTTTCAGTTTAAAGGAAAATCACGCATTTAAAGGTGCAGTTTTTCTGCTGTGGGATTTTAACCTATTGACTTTTCCCCTTTTTTAAGCCACCATTTTCATAACTTGGCGATCTGGAATCGTCATCAAAGTTACAGCCAAGGAAGATCCTCATACAAAAATTATGCCAAGACTACGACATCATGATGACGTCATCTTCAAGTGATTTATTATGGATTCATGAATAATTAATTTTTCTCATAGACTTTGTACACAGCTTTTTCCACAAGTCTTTTCCTATACAACACTGATATATCTTACTGAGTAGTTCTGAACTTCGGCTGAGAATTATACGGAAGCTTAAAGTGACCATCCGAGTTTCCAAGTTTCGAGATAATTTATCTCGAACGACGGAATACTGAGATAAAAACATGTCTTTTCGTGATATCGCATCTCGGAAAAACGTCTTTCCCGGAATTCGTATCTCAGAAAGACGTCTTTGCCCAATATCACATCACGGAATGACATCTTTCCCAGAAATCGTATCTCAGAAAGACGTCTTTCCCTGATGTCGTATCTCGGAAAGACATCTTCTCCTGATATCGTATCTCAGAAAGACGTCTTTCCTTGATATTGTATCTCGGAAAGACGTCATTCCCTGATATCGTTTCTCAGAAAGACGTCTTTTCGACATACGATATCAAGGATAGACGTCTTTCCGAGATGATATATGAGAGAAAGACGTCTTAAGATGTTATATCAGGTGAAAACGTCTTTTCAAGATAAGATATTAGAGAAAGAACGTCTTTCCGAGATGAAAGACGTCTTTCCGAGATACAATATCAGGGGGAAACGTCTTTCTGAGATAAGATATGAGAGAAAGACGTCTTTCCGCCAGGGAAAGACGTCTTTCCGGGATATCATATCAAGGAAAGACGTCTTTCTGAGATGATATCAGAGAAAGACGTCTTTCAGAGATACGATATCAAGGAAAGACGTCTTTCCGAGATGATATAAGAGAAAGACGTCTTTCCGAGATGTTATATCAGGGAAAGACGTCTTTCCGAGATACGATATCAGGAAAAGACGTCTTTCCGAGATACCATATCAGGGAAAGACGTCTTTCCAAGACACGATATCAGGGAAACACGTCATAAATATCTTAGTAATCTATCTTTCCGAGATAAATCATCAAAGAAACGTGGAAACTCGAATGGTCACTTTAAGCTTCCGTAGAATTACTATGAGAAGGAAAAAGAAATCGTATTTTTTTACGTTAACCATTTGATTGAAAATATTCTCAAGAGTCAGAATATCAAGTAATATTTTATAAAAATGTTTCAGTTTAAAGGCAAATCACGTATTTAAAGGTGCAGTTTTTCTGCTGTGGGATTTTTAACCCATTGACTTTGTACACGTTTTCAAGCCACCATTTTTATAACTTGGCGATCTGGAATCGTCATCAAAGTTACAGCCAAGGAAGACCCTCATACAAAAATTATGCCAAGACTATGACGTCACGATGACGTCATCACCTATTTTTTTTATTGATTTTTGAAAATTTACGTACATATTGTGAAGTCTTATATCTACAGAAATGTAAGTCCGATTGGGTTGAAACTTGGTATGTGGCTATACCAGGAAGTGTTATAGATTAAAAATGAGGTGACGTCATGATGACGTCATCCTGAGATTTTATATGAATATTTATTTTTTTGACCTTTAAGCCATATCTCCCGAATGCAACATGCAAAATGCAAAATTCTTTTTTGCATTTGGTCTGTTATGTAATAGCTATTCGCACAAAACTTGAAAAATGTGTGACGTCATCATGACGTCATCAAAATGCCATTTTTCAAAACTCATATAAGGAAAGGTCCAATTGTCATGAAACTTGGTGGGTAGGTAGTTAATCATACTAGTATGCAAAGTTCGAAATGACGTCACGATGACGTCATCAAAAATTTAAAAATAATTGTCGATTTTCAAAGTGCGTTTTCGACTCTTGCCAGTAATTTATTTAGATCACTCTTTGTCCAAGCAAACACCTTGTACACACGCACATACATCGTATTGCCGAGGTGAAATCCTGTCCACAGTGACCGTTTTAGCTGATTTTTCGGCTAACTTTGACAGATTTTATGTTCATGCATATTCAGGGCATATTATTGATAAAAAAAAATCATAATGCGGAAAAGCCCTATGTTCTGTTGCAAACAGACATAGATCTCTAGTTTTAAATGAGACTATCTTCTTCTTTTTTTAGCGCCGCCTACCTTCGATGAGTCCCCCTGCGTTGAAGACATCTACATAGCGGCAGAAGACAAGTCCTCGGTGACTGGTATCGCTTGGATCGTCCCCTTGGCCAAAGACGACTCCGGCCAGCGCGCGGCAGTGACATGCGACAAGGGGGTCATCGCTGGGGTGTTCGAGCCGGGCTCGAACGTGGTCATCTGCACGGCCGTGGATACACGCGACAGGAGCTTGACAACCCAGTGCAGCTTCGGGGTGCATGTGCGTAAGTATCGGTGGAGGTTGCGGCAAGTGTGCATTCAAGTGCACCTTAATTGAACATGAACAACCGAGGACAATCGGATCCTCAATATGATCATGATATGATGTAGCCCCAAGTTGTGTGGCCTCGGTATTGCTGCGCTGTACGTTAGGCCACACGTCTGGTTTCCCAACCAACTGAGGAGTTTTCTGGCGCATATGGACTCCAGGAAGATGTCTGAATTTCTCGAAAAATTTGAAGAAAGATTACCTAATCTACCCGGAAGGCAAAAGATCAGAAATCATAGACTACAACTATATACAGTGGTATGTAAAAAACAAATGCCAAAAAAAGTGCGCCAGAGTTTGGACTAAACTCCTCAGTAGCGGAAAACCGGACGTGTGGCCTAACGTACAGAGCAGCAACGGAGGCCGAACAAGTGGGGCTATAATGATGAAGGTGGCCACAGGTGGAAATTGTGCACAAAACCGGGATTTTCCCTGCCCCAAATAGTTAAAAGAATGACAAAACCGTGATAGGACAAAAGGGATCCAGTCCAAGACTGAGGTGTTTACATTTTTGAGTTTGTGTCCTTAATTACCTAAACTTAATTGGCAGTGAAATGTCATTGGAAGCTGAGTCTGAGTTATATCACCCATCGTCCACATGAGCCCCGTCTCTGATAACTGCAGATTAATGTCACCCCACGCGCCAGCCAATCGGAGTCGACTCAGTAAATCGTGTCGTCATTTCATTCCGAAATCAGGACTACGTTTTTGGTTGGTTGATTTGAATGCAGTGTTTTGTTGTACAACAACGGCCGGCCGGCCGGGCATATACCTAAACACCCGTTCGGGGCTCTAAATTGCTTGGCGCAGTGATGTAACATAAACATCTGTAGTGTTTTCAGTTTTCTTTAACACTTAATTAAACAGTACAGGTCACTATGTCTGTAAATGGGGAAAAAGTTGAAAAGAAACACGCATCGGAATGCCGGTGCGTAGTTTCAGCAAGTCACAAGATCTAGCTTTTTTGTTTTGGCTTTTTTCTTTGCTTTTTCTATGAAAAGTGCATTTGGATTTTCAATTATTTACCCTGACCCACCCACCCACAATTTTGAAAAAAAACTATAAATATCGAAATTTAAAAACATTGAACATTTTGAATGGCACCTAATTCCGAACACGGCGGAGAGTTGAGAGGGGTTGACATCATGTGACGACGCTTTTGGTACATTATGTACACCAATCAGACAGCAGAGGGCGCTATACTCGGTGGAATGCACCATTATGTCTATGGAATGCACACACGTCGCGCGAAGGATGAGTTACCCTATTAATTATTGCGGTACTTATCACGTTTCTCGTTCGGATAATAGAGACTGCCCACTAACCTTCCCGAATTGTCTTGTCTTTTGTGTAGTATAACTCTTCCTTTTCAAATTGATATAAAAAAAAAATCCGACGGTGGTGTGGTTTATTCCGTGTACGATTCCTGTGTAAATATATAGAGTAGGCCTACGCAAGCAAGCGGTTTTTATAATGATCGCAACACGTTTGACCAAAACATCCCCTGAGTAAAGTCTTATATTTTTCCTGTAACGTTCAAGTAGATTAAAGACTAGATGCTTGCAGGATGATTTCTTAAAACACTGCCCTTCCCCTCCATCGTGTCTATGGTTGAACAACATAGTCCTATATATTCTATGGCCTGCCATGCCTGCACTGCTGCTGGAGTGAACTCTCGAGCCACAAATTACTCCAGTGTGGGCCATAGACTAGGGCTAGTCTAGGTTTAGCCCAGGTGGATTCCCTTTCCTCCTAGCCTTTCACCAAGGCCATCGTGGCTTAACTTGCCCGCATTCAAAGCAGCGAAAACGCGAAGCGACTGGAACTTGTCGAGAAATTCGTATGTTTTTCTTTATAATCTCGATTTTGGCTACCCCAAAAGGGTAGCAAAATTCCAACCAATCACCAGCCTTTTCGTTCGTGCGTGGCTACTACCCGGACGCGCGCGTCGACGCGCCCAGATATGCTTGCACAAAATTTAAAAACAAAAAATGCGAGTCTAGTTTTCCACGAGATCATGACCGCGTAACTGTTCTTGCATTATCTTATTTTAACTTTACTTATAAAGGTATTCCAAGAAATTATTTTAGGGTAAGAACTTATTTTTCATCTGAACTTACAGTAATTTGCTCTTACGTTTTCCTTACTCACCCTTCTTTTAAAAATGGAAGCGACTAGGCAAAATCCGCGTTGTGATTGGTTAACCTTCAGCACGCTTCTTATTAGCATAAAATCATGAATAATTCAACAAAATCAAGTTGCAAAAGGCCTCGTGGCGTTGCCACTCGTGCATGCTGACTTAATCTTTGCTCAAGTCGCTTCGGGTCTTCGCAACTCCGCCGCTCTAAGCGCAGCCACAATGGCCTGGGCGAAAGGCTACTTTCCTCCTACGTTACGTTAATCTTAATGCAATGAAGACGTCGTCCAACCTGGGCTAGGCTAGGTTTAATACATGGAACTTGAAAGTTGAACGCATATCGTATAAAACAACATTCACACTAAAACAATAATCCGTCTCCCCCTGCAGTTCCGAAGTTTGAAGTGGGCTGTCCTGCTCCCATCATTCAGAACGACGCCACGGTGGATTTCACGATTCCAGTGGCCGTAGGGTCTGGAGGGAAGACGGCTGAGGTCACGTGCACCAAGAGTAGTGGTGATTCCTTCACTGAAGGTAAAACCACTGTGACGTGTACGGCAACGGATGCAGAAAAGAACCTGCAAGCAGAATGTTCGTTTGATGTGACTATCGGCATTCGTAAGTTTTCATCCAAAGTAATTCCATTCGTATTTAGGCCTATATGAGAAAAGGATACCACTTCAGCGGTTGTGTATAAAGTCTATGGAGAGTCAAGAACATTTTCAAAGTATTTCCCAACAGTTTCATGTTGAAATTAATAATTTCAACATTTTTGTAAAAATGACTGACCTTTATTGAGATGATACAGTGGCATATCCAGCTTTGGGTGTTGGGGGCAACCGCACATCCATGCTTAAATGTAGACATGTTTTTTCCTCCGGACACTTGGCCTCCATAAAATCAAAGGTGGGGGGGGGACTGGTATGCTCTTCAAAGCTAAACACTTTTATGCATACTGCAAATCAAATGCCCAGTTCACGGCGCATTTAAGTCTTAAATAAATTTTTCAACCCTATAGCCCCGACATTCGACTCCAACTGCACGGATTTTAATGTCCAACCAACTGCTGGCAAAAATGAAGCAGAGGGAGTAACATTGCCGATGCTAACAGCTACACAAGCTGATGGAAATACTGTGACCGCTGTATGTCAGCAGGCTGATGGTAAGACTACCTTTGTTGGTGGGGGAACAGTCGTCACATGCACAGCTGCGGATACTACGGAGCCAACACTGATAACCACATGCAATTACACAGTTCGAGTCTGTGAGTATTTTTATCGCGTAGAATTCTTTTGATGCCTCACTGACCCAACCTCGTCCCCAGTGCTTACTTTATTTCCAACACGGTTTCCAATAGTAAACCCTGGATAGGAAACTTTCTTCCTGTATCCTGATTGGATACCGCAATTGGCTAGTAATGGATTTTTATCGTGTACTTGGTGCTATTATTCACAACGTGCAGTACGTGTTTTCGCGATCATTCGTCCACGCCTTCTCGAAAATACTAATTTCCTTTCCAATTTGCTCATATTAATATGAAATATGATACTGCATGTTGTCTCGATAAGATCGTAACAGTTTGATTTCAAAAATCGTGTTTTCGTAACTCACGCCGTGCTCGCGCTGCTACGAATTGACTCTGTTTTTACCCCAGACACCGCATACAAAAACAAACTCTAATGTGTAACGCATATCCAGGCACCAGACTGTTCCTCATTTGCATACGTGTTCAAAAATCTTGCACATGCAAATGATCCAATACCATGGTGAGAGAGCAGGTAGTGATGGGCGCGTACTGCTTGACACCCTGGGGACGAGGTTGTCACTGACCTGTTGATTCACGCCATTGCTTAGCTGTTCGTAAAACCAATAGACTCTTGCACTGCGGGTGTCTTGGAGGCTGTTCTTTGTAATATTTTAATAACAATGAATGCACAAAATGTTTACTCATATCTATCAGATCCACGCAATACAAAACCATATACAGGGTGAGTAAAAAAAAGTTAAAAAAAGTTCTCGTCTCCCATAAAACGGGAAAGGTAACTAGTGTTTTCTCTTCAGCCAACATTTAGTCTGGGTATTGACCACAGTCAGTAAAAGTTTTGCTGATATGCAGCCATGCGTGAAAAGGATAGCCTTTCTTTGTGACTACCACAAAACACCATATGTTCAGAATAGGCTTGTTTGTTATCAACACAATGGCAACTGTACACTTGAAATCAACCCTGAACGTATGTCATTAAGTGTTAACTGTTCGATGGGATGGCGCCAGACTATTTACGGCCAAAAATTCTGATTTTACCTCACTTTCAATTCAGTATGGCCGACTCGTAAGGCCCATTTCAAGTTTGAACCAAAATGACAAAGTGACAAGCGCCTTGCTAATCCTGTCTTTGTGCAGATCCCATATTTACCACGGGCTGTCCGGGTGACATAATTCAAGGCAACGGTTCTACCGTGGATTTCCCCATGCCGATAGCAATGGACTCCGCTGAATTAGCGCCCAACGTAACCTGCAACAACCCAGTAGATGGGTTTGACCCTGGACCGACGACTGTTACCTGCTCGGCTGAAGATAGTGAGCAGACTGGACAGAGTGTGTCTTGCTCCTTCAAAGTAACAATTGGGGATGGTAAGTTAAAAACTTTTTTTTTTCTTTTTTAATAGAAGGTGTTTAGTAGAGATCCATACTGGGAGTTTGAGTGCTAAAAAACATGCAAAACTAAATCAGGCCAACTTTACTCGTAACTCTTCTCAGCAAAATTCTGTCATTGGCCAAACAAAAGATCCTCAGTATTTCACCAACCAAGTTTGAAGACGCAATTCAATTTTTAAAGCAGACTATTCTTCAATGTTTTGCACTGTGAGCAAGAAGTCAGCCTATTAGTCAGGTGATTTGAAAATGAGGCGTACATGTATGTCCAACCATGGTCCAACTGTTTGAGAAGATTGACCGCTTCATTCATTATCATTAGTCTGGTGACTCACTATGGAGAAATGTGTAGAAATACTTAATAATACCTGAAATATTTGTTTTGGCACAGTTGATTGATGCAGTACTGAAGAGTTGTTGGACTGGTTGTTTCAGGTGCCATGCTATTTTCTTGTATTTTTGCATGTTTTCAATATCTTAAGTGTTGGGACTCTCATACACAGTCTTGAGAGTCTTAAATTTTCAGACTAGCAGAGATTCAGTGGATAAATTCAATTCAGCCGGGCTGTAATGTTTCGGTAAAAGTCCAAGTTCATCAGGACTTGATTTGTTATTCCTGTACTGGATGTGAATGGAAAAATGTGTACATATAGATCCAAAACGGATGGCTGATTCATTTGTTATATTATAGCAGCTTTTCAATGGAGAAAAACGTTCTTAGATGTAGACAATCCAAATGATTGACCAACTGCATGGATGCACCTACAATATAAGTTAAACGACTTTTATTTGGATTGCAAAAATGACATGTAAATGGAAATCTACAAACAGGTGTTTTTCTGTTTCGACTGTGTTTCCATGAGGTAGTCAGTTCTCAAAAACTAGAAAAAGTGGTCAGTTTTTCGACTGTGCCCTTTCAAAAAGCTGCCATTTAATTTGTAATCAATACTGATCAATGTTAAAGATCACGCATGTGTTTTCTTACCTAAACCATTGTGGTTTTTTTTTAAAAACTTTACATATTGTTGAATTCAGCTCCCATATTCAACCCCGATCCGGACTGCACGCAAGATGTTGTCGTCTCTCCGAACAGCAACACCCAGGCTCGAAACGTCGAGTGGCCAGAGCGAACAGCCAACCAATCTGACGGCACAGCTGCGACAGTAGAATGCACGCCAGCTAGCGGCACCGATTTTGAAGGAGGAGATACCAACGTCACATGCGTCGCCAAGGATACGGCCGAGGAAACGCTGATAACGACGTGTAACTTCAGAGTCCGAGTCTGTACGTTTATAGCAATAGGCGACAGTTTTTATTGTTCAAGAGTTTCAAAGAAATCTACCAAACTTAATCTAGACTGGTTACCTTTCGGATTTTTTATCGTCGGTAGGCCTCACAGTCATTTCAAACACTTCATTGTTGAAGGTCTCCTTATTACCATTGCGTTGATTCTCATGCACAAATAACCCAGTCCACTTACGAGTGAAAAGTATGGGGCACATTCCGTGCAATAGTATTAATGTAATGCTTTGCAATGAACATTGTGTTTGTCACTATAGCTCCATGGTTATACATAATCTATCTCCATGGGTAAACAAAGGACTTTCCTAAGGGTGTTTTCACAGACCCCTAATCCCCCTTAACCCTAACCCCCTAGGCCCTTGTTGCTTACAACCATCCTCAATCCTCCAAAATCCTCCAAAATTTTTCAACTCCGCCTACATTTTTCAAAATTGTCAGACAGTCCTGCCTCAAAATGCATTCATCCTCAATCCTCCAAAATCCTCCTCATCCCAAAACTTTGCACTCGTGTTTAAATGAAGGATAACCAACGCCAAATCCTTCAAAATCATCAGACAGTCCTGCCTCTAAATGCATTCATCCTCAATCCTCCAAAATCCTCTTGTGCTTCATTCACCATTCATCCTCAATCCTCCAAAATCCTCATGTGCTTCAATCACCATTCATCCTCAATCCTCCAGAATCCTCATTTGATTCAATCACCATTCATCCTCAATCCTCTAGAATCCTCCAAAACCGCCAGGAGGATTTTGGAGGAGTGAGGTGGGTTAGGGTTAATGTGTTGAAAAATCCCTGAAAATTTAAGTGCACGGGAAAATTCAAGGGAAAATGGCTCTTTAATTAACAAATTTTTAAGGGATGAAGGTGTTCATAGAAGGTGACTGAGGCTTAACGCAAAATTGGAACGGTTAATAATTGATTTTAGCTTTTGCCTTTTTCATCCAAATGATGCTTTTTGCTCTTTAGATCCCCATTTTGTGGAATCTTGTCCTGAAATCATCAACCGAACACCGGACCCCGACGACTACAGAGCAACTATTGCCTATCTGGACCCCATCGCCGAAGATCAAGACGGAAATAATGTCGTCGTCACCTGCGAACCGCCGTGGGGCTCGAAATTTGATAGCAAGAATGATAGTGTGAAGTGCACGGCCGAGCAGACCCCCAATGAAACGGCTTCCTGTGTCACAACTGTTTATCTAAGTGAGTGAACATGACATGTTAGGCTTTGAACCCTCGCGCTTTTTGCAAACTTTTCTGGATTGACAGCATGGAGTCATTTTGGGTTAACAATGATAATAATAATTACCGGGAATGGGTCATTAGGGAGACTTTCCCATAGACTTGTGCACAAATTTTTTCCAACTTAAATGTACCCTAACCCAATATTCCCTTGTCCTTTTTCCACGAATTTCGGTATTTTTTACTAAGTAGACCACGAGCAACAAATATAACCAGGGGCGGATTGCAATAACCTGTCTTAAAGCTGTCTATGCCCATTCGACAGTCTAAAAGGTCTGGCTGTCAGTCAGTCTATAAGTAAGACCATTGCAATGACACAGTCTAAGTTGTAAGACAGTCTTAACATAGTTAACCTGGGTTGGGCTGGCTTAAAACGGTCCATAATAGGTGGGATTTTTGGAATTCACTGGTGTGTTGAATTATTCTTTCCCAAAATGTTTTTTTTTCTTCAATTGATGAGTGTTTGATAATCTTAAAATAGCAGAACACTGCTTGGAGGGAAAATTCTCTGGGATAGAAGGGATCTTCTAGGATGATGTAATGACACTGAGTTGTACTGCAAACACAGTTTTCTCAACATAAAATTTCGGAATTGACAGATTTCATTTCGCATGATTTGAATCCCACCAACCCAAAAAAAATCGTGCAGTCTCTCCAGTATTCGCCCGTAACCATGGAATGTTTGTTTGTGAATCATTACTCTAAGCGGGCTTAGTAAAGACCAGCTTATTGCAATGGGCTAATTTTGGTGTCTTAACCAAGACCGTCTAAGAACAATAGCCGGCTAAAATCCGACTTGTGCCAGCCGACTAAGACCGCGTTATTGCAATCCGCCCCTAATTGCGACGGTAACATTTTTCCTCTAAAGAGGGGGGGGGGGGCTGTGACATTAGGGAGACAGTTATGTGTTTCCCTAATGACCGGTGTCTCCCTATTATCGAAGAAATTACGATAACGTGTCTCTATATGGTACATTTAGTGGAATAATGGGTATTTATAAAGCGCACGTTTCCACCAGGACTGGTGCTCAAGGGGCTACATCATTATTACCCCTGCTCATTGGGCCCATGAAACATACCAAATGCCATCTCAGCTCCCTGGGGAGTACACAACTCGATGCAGCCTGTTAGGTGCAAGGAAGCTAATTTAATCACAGTAACCATCTCTGCCCTCACAGGTACCCATTTACTCCTGGGTGGAGAGAAGCAATGAGTGACAAAGTGCCTTGCCCAAGGGCACACGCACCATGACCCCGGCCGGACTCGAACCCACAACCTGCAGCATTACCCACAGACCACGAATCCAATGCCCTTACCGTGAGACCACAGCACTCCATGGTTTTCACAAACGTTTGCCCAGCAATAATATCCACAGTTGAAACTATGCCGTTGTAATGACCTTGCACATTCTCAAAAGATTTGTATCGTGTTCAAATGCAGTACCATCAGTAGAGGTGGCTACCTTGGTGAGGGATATCGACCAAGGGCCAGATCCTGGTATGCAGACTGCCAACGTGGAATGGGATCTGCCTATTGCAACCGTGCCCCAAGAGCCGCCTGCTACTGTCACATGTACTCCTGCATCGGGCTCCACATTCCAACCCGGGGAATCAGACGCCAAGTGTGTGGCATCCTGGACGCTACCAGGCTCCGGCTCAGTGGCTGAAGCCGTCAATAAATTCAAAGTTCGAGTGTGTGAGTCAAATCAATGCATCAAAAATAGGACGTATATCTGAACAAAAGTTTTCATAGATTTCAATGTTCCATCCAGTAGGGTATGGTATAATGACGCCATTTACATGTAGTGTGTGCTAATTAACGGTTCTAAATCAAGTGTTACCTTTTTACAGTGTTTAATTGTTTTTAGAATGATTAAAAGTGGTTTAATAAGTTGCTTCAATAAAAATGGGGATGCACACTAGTCTTTTTAGTGATGTGGAGGTTGGGATTTGAGACTCAACGTATGGCCGGGGGCTCAAATTCAGCACATACACATGGGGTGTTTTAAAAAAAAGAAAAGGCAATTCTACTATAGAGGGTTATAAATATGGCCAGACTATACATGTACCAGAAAAAAAAAGCATGGTATCGTCTTAAAGTTGATGCTATACTTGCATTCCAATGATACCTTGGTTGACCTTCCAGGGTCACGCATCGTTGAGCACCATTGTCTTGAAAACGTGGTGCAAAATTGGGGTTGGTTCACTTCCATGTCGAACAAAATCAGCACACTGTGCCAGATGACATTCAAGACGAAAGGGCACAGGAGCTTAAAAAATGATGAAGTTCATTGAATTTTATTCAGGAGTAAAGTATTTTCACTTTCAACGCCAGAAAATTGGATCTTCTGTTTATCTGTGGTGGGCTCGACATGGCACAGCAGCCCATCGTCTCACTGCTGTTTGAAATCGCCTGGGGGAAGTCTTTTACGAACGAGAGTTTGCTTTGAACCAGCCCAGTAGTCCCCAGGTCACCTGATGTCACGCACTGTGACTTTTTTTGGTGGGGTCATTTGAAGAACAATGTTTTCGGCACCCCACCAAGCAACATGCAGGATTTTTTGTAACTGGCTTCAGCGCGAGGTGGATATTTTGGGGGAAGATCCAGATACTGTGAGACAAGCTGGGGCTGACATGCGCCACATTGCAGCCAATTGTGTTTGGAGAGGGGAGGTGGACACGTACGTAGAGAGTCTTGACAAATGAGGGAAAAATCAGAAACTCATCCCTGGACAAAATTCAATGATTGAACAAAAACCTGAGTCTTCTTCAGTTTTGTTTAATGGTCTTGTGCTATTTCGTCTCGAATGTCCTCCGGCGCACACTGCTGATTTTGTTCGACATGGAAGTGAACCAACCCCAATTTTGTGCCACATTTTCAAGACAATGGTGCTCAACGACGCGTGACCCTGGAAGGTCAACCAAGGTATCTTTGGAATGCAAGTAGCTTCTACTTTAAGATGATACCATGCTTTTTGCTGGTTAACATATATAGTCCGTCCATATTAAACCACAACGTAGGATTACCTCTTTTAACACCCTGTATAGATGTGTGTAACTTCTGTGTGCTCAAACCCACTTGCCTCTCTCCACCTAGGAGACTGAAACGGTACCTGTAACCCTCATATGGACTGGAGTCATCTAGGAAGAAGACAAATATTCTCAGTCGTTTCATAAAGTAATAACTGTGGTTCCAAACATCTACATCGATCCGTCCAATGTTGACTTGCGCACAAGCGGATCATCGGCAAGACTGGCAGTTTGCAATGGGTTCAACTGTCTAGACTGTCTACAACAAATTTTTGGTATTTTGTAATCTTTATTCTTAATAACATTCCCAGTTCCAATCATTAACTGCCCTGCTGACGTAGTAGCTGCTCCAAACGCTACTTCACCCATCACTACCGTGGACTACCCGACAGCAACGGCGACAGATTCCACCCAGTCTGAGGTCAGTGTGGACTGCGTTCCGGTCTCTGGGTCGCAGTTCGACAACAACGCGGCAACTAACGTCACGTGTAACGCTACAGACTCTGTGACTGGAAATGAGGCCACATGCACGTTCTTAGTCACTGTTGGTGAAGGTAATGAGCTCGGCTTTTTGCACGTAAGACCAATCAAATGGGGCAGTCCCTTTATGCCTTTTTCAAATTGTATCATAAATGGAGCATGTGATATGCAGTGGCCGGAGAGACCCAAGAGTTAAGTAAAGTTCAGTCAATGACTTGGCATCAGTCAAAGCACTGGCTGCAGGGCCGGATTAAGTTCTGTGGGTCTGTTGCACCCCAGGCATATAGCACAGCACCAATTTCGTGTGGATGCTAAGCTGGTGCCTATTGGATAATCCGGGCCCGACTGGCTGACCTTAGGACTCCAGTAAAATAAAAACATAAGCTAATTTCTCCGTCTATTTACGTGCAATATCATTAAGCTCCTACCTTTGACGGCGAGCTATGCCACGATCAAGTCAACGTGCCACCAGACACCAATGACGGTACGGCTTCAAGTGTGTCTTGGGTCGACCCTACCGCTGTGGATCGTGACAATAACACGGCAGCCGTCACCTGCAGCCCTGCAAGCGGCACCATGGACTTCAGAGCTGGGCCAACCGAAGTGAAATGCACCGCTGTGGACGGCACAATGGACAGCCTCATCAGCACCTGTATATTCAACGTATTCGTCTGTGAGTGCATTTTGTATGTCTTAGATTCCGTCTTCCTTACTTTAGATCATTGCATGATCATCGAATAATCATCGCGGGCCCCATTTCAACATTTCAAGGCTGTAGGAAAATCCGTGTCTACATGTATATAGAGAAAATGCGTTATCATAAATTTTTTATCATTTTACAGCACCGACCTTTAATGTCAGTTGTCCTGGACATATCGTGGTGAGTCCCAGCGAGGCCGTCGTGTCCCCTGACTGGCTCCAAGCCAGGGGTAACATGGACACCACTGGGGAGCCTGCCTCAGTCCAATGCGACATGGAGGCTGGGGCTAAACTCAACGAAACTGTGACCATGATCACTTGCACAGCAACGGATGCAGGGACGGATTTCACAACAAACTGCTCATTCAATGTGACTATCGGTAGGTACACACTGCATGGTCAGTGGCGGATCTACAACAGAGTGTAGGGGTTCAATCCCCCTCCCCCCCCCCCCTACAATAACAAGAAGTTGGAAAATCATGCAGAAAAAAGAAACACATGTCTGTTAAACACCCCTCTCCCTGGCCAAAGCTGGAGTCACCCCTGCTAGGGGATAAGAGGGGGAATTACCTCCGCCAAGGAGATTACGTTTTTGTCAGAGTTGGTTAGTTTGTTGGTTGGTTGGTTTGTCTGTGAACAAGATAACTCAAAAAGTTATGGACGGATTTGCATAGAAGTTGTTTCGGGGTGGTCCTTGGTACAAGTTCATATCCATTAGATGTTGGAAGTGATCTGGATCTGCGTCTGGATCCAGGATAGTTTTTAAGGATTCTTCACCATTTATGCGAGTATTCTTTTTGGGTGTACTGACAATATGGCGGGGAATTGTTTAGCCTTGGCGGAGGTTTGCGCTCTCTGAGTGCTTTCTAGTTTAATAATAGAACCAAAGAAGGTATTAGTGAAGATGTCTTGGGGTTTTTTATTCGGTGTATTGTAGTGGTCTACTTATTATGCCCCGGCGAAGCCGAAGGGCATACTGTTTCTGTCATGTCCTTCCGTGTGTGGGTGGGTGGGTGTGTGTGGGTGTGTGTGTGTGTGTATGTCACACTTTTGCTTTCATCACGATAGCTCAAGATAGACTTGATGGATTGTCATGAAACTTGGCATTTAGTTTGATAGTGGATTCCCCAAGACGCCTATTGAATTTGAGGGCCACGTGTACAAGGTCAAGGTCAATATGGCTAAAACAAAAGAAAATGCTTTCATCAAGATAACTCAAGATAAACTTGATGGATTGTCATGAAACTTAGCAGGTAGTTTACTAGTGGGTTCCCAAAGAAGCCTATTGAATTTGGGGGTTACTGGTCAAAGGTCAAGGTCAATATGGCTAAAACAAAAGAAATGCTTGTCATCACGATAACTCAAATTAGCATTGATGTATTATCATGAAACTTTAAAGATGGCTTGCTAGTGGAACCCTCGAGAAGCCTATTGAATTTGGGGGTTACAGGTCAAAGGTCAAGGTCAATATGGCTAAAACAAAAGAAATGCTTGTCATCACGATAACTCAAGGAAGACTTAATGGATTGTCATAAAACTTGACAGATGGCTTGCTAGGGGTACGCCCAAGAAGCCTATTGAATTTGGGGGTTACCAGTCAAAGGTCAAGGTCAATATGGCTAAAACAAAAGAAATGCATTATGATAACGTAAACAAAAGAAATGCTTGTCATCACGATTACTCAAATTAGCATTGATGTATTGTCATGAAACTTTAAAGATGGCTTGCTAGTGGAACCCCCAAGAAGCCTATTGAATTTGGGGGTTACAGGTCAAAGGTCAAGATCAATATGGCTAAAACAAAAGAAATGCTTGTCATCACGATAACTCAAGGAAAACCTGATGGATTGTCATAAAACTTGACAGGTGGCTTGCTAGGGGTACGCCCAAGAAGCCTATTGAATTTGGGTGTTACCAGTCAAAGGTCAAGGTCAATATGGCTAAAACAAAAGAAATGCATTATGATAACATAAACAAAAGAAGTGCTTGTCATCACGATAACTCAAATTAGCATTGATGTATTGTCATGAAACTTTAAAGATGGCTTGCTAGTGGAACCCCCAAGAAGCTTATTGAATTTGGGGGTTACAGGTCAAAGGTCAAGGTCAATATGGCTAAAGCAAAAGAAATGCTTTCATCACGGTAACTCAAGATAGACTTGATGGATTGTCATAAAACTTGGCAGGTAGTTTGATAGTGGATTCTCCAAGAAGCCTATTGAATTTCAGGGCTACAGGTAGCTCGTATAAATTATCATATCAAGAGGGTGGCAGTGTGTCTAGTTATGGGACGGTTGGGGTGGAGGGGCATTTGTGTTGGAAGACACACTTTTCTTGTTTTCTTTCTATGGAATGCTGAACATTTCTTAAAAGATGAAAGGTCAAATGAGTGCCCAGTAGCGTCCAATGGTCGAGGTCTGGATTCAACGATGGAGTCACAATTTGTGAAGTACAGGCATCGCTATAGCAATGTCACATCTGTTTTTAAAAAAATGAATGCGATGGTCACGTGGTGCCAACTTACAACAAGCTTTTTTATTCTGCACTGCATTTTTGTCTCTGTGGAAATGGGTGGTTTAAAAGTGTTAGAATAGAGCACGAGAAATATGTTGATAAAAGTGTTTGTTTTGTCCGTCAACTGCCTATTAGCATGACGTCACAGGTGACATGGTCTATAGACCAATTGGGACACAGAATCATGATAATAATATATAGTGCTGATGTAGCGCTTTACACCAAAGGTCTCAAAGCGCTTCACAATTATTACCCCTGTTCATCAGGCCATGAGGCCAGTTTCTGCAGCAGCTCAAGATCAGAGCATTCTAGTCTCTACCTTCACAGGTACCCATTTATACTCCTGTGTGGAGAGGCAATTGTAGTAAAGTGTCTTGCCCAAGAACACAAGCACCATGTTCCCCGTCCGGGTTCAAACCCACGTACCACGGCAAGTGAGCCGAACACCGTAACCATTGGACCACAGCACTCCATGATATGATCATGAAGGCCCACTCCCTGCAGCAACGGCAGAAGCATTAGTTTGTACAATAGATGGTACAATATGCATCCCAAATACAACAAAAACACAGTAAACAGTTATTAATGGAAGGAAAGTGGAAAATAACGAAGAAAAAAATTAGGAGAGAGGTGAACATGTATAACCCATGGTAAAACAATAAAACGTTTCAACTGGTCTTTTTGAACCCAGCCATGACAGTTATTGATTGCCTTTTTGACTGCACTCTTAAATCTCAAGATTGGACGACAGTTACAAGTACTTTGTACCAAAACAGATTCCAGTCCACCCATAACGACATGCCCTGCTGACACCACTCTTTTGCCCGATCCGGGAACCAACACCGCCAACCACACGTGGATGGTCAACGTAACGGACGATAACACGCCCACGGAAAACATCTCCGTGTTGTGCATACCTGAGTCGGGGTCTGTCTTCAAGTACGGATCGACGGAGGTCTTCTGCTTTGCCGTGGACTCCTTTGGCAACATGGGAACCTGCACCTTCGATGTCAATGTGACAGGTTGGTCAACTCCAGTAGACGTTTCTTATTGGTTGACTTTTTATTAAATTTTTATTCAGACTACCACAACATAAGAAGCGCTACAAAACAAGTGAACAATTTTTACAAATAAGTGAGTCAAGCGAAAGAGTAATCAAGAGTTAAAGGTAGAATACATCATTTGTAATTTGTGCATTATGTTCGTTTGAAGCAACAAAAGTGCTCAAAATCTAGAGACGGATGCTTAATAACTAACCTGATGAGGTTTTAGCTCAGTGTTAATGCTGTATATTCCAAGAAAATATTCTAGGATCTCCATTCAATTCTAAAGTTGCAGAATTTGAATTTACGTTTTGAATTGCGCCCGAAATCAGCGCCTAAGACACGTTCTCATTCAGCCAATTGCAGCTACGTGATGTCACACACTGAACCAACGAATTATAGCAATCGTGCGGGCGTGTCGTGTCAAGGCTTGCGCACACCCATTTACGGCTTTGACACATTCAAAACGAACGACTTAACGGAAATTTTTAAAAACGCGTCTTTAGACATGTTTTTGGAAATGACCTTCTTTTATTGCTTTCTTCAAAATTACATCATACCAGATGGAATAATTTCATAGGGAGTTTTTAACCAAGTAAGCTTTTCAACAGTAATTCGGTCAGTTACTTTTTGGCTAGCTCCAAATGTAAAGGTACGTACGATCATTTGGTCTTTGTTTGAAGCAACAACATTGCTCAAAATAACTCTGATCATGTTGGAAATTTCAGCTCAGTTGATACAATATATTCTGAGAAAACAAAGGAAACATGAATACATTACCCTCCCCCGCCCAAAAAAAAATCCATGAAATAAAGTACTAGCAAAATGTAAGAATGTGACGTACATGGGAACGGTCTCCCCCTAAATAAATAGTTGTGAGAAGGGTGGATTGTACACTTTTAGTATAGTGTGCCTGACTGTAGGATTTTATTAACACTCCCCATTAAAAATATGACACGAGCCCACCCCCCCCCCCCTATTGATTTTCGGAGGCCTAAGTGTCTGGAGAAAATAACCGGTCTACATTTCAGCACGCCCCCCTCAAAAAAATTCTGGATCCACCCTGTTAGCCCCCCCCCCAAAAAAAATATTGGCTCTAGAACGGCGCCTGAGCTCTTGGTTTGGAAACCAAACTCAGAATGCCACTTAACAGTTTATGCCCTTGAATTAGGTCATGTTTCAGGTTACTGCTAGGTTTACGATATACACGCGCAAGTTGTGGACAGGCGAGATAGTACTTACATCTATGATAGTACTGTCTTTCATGCATCAGGGAGTGAAGTGAACCGCCAAATCGGTGAATTTTAGTTAATGATGGGTTCTTTGCTTTAAATTTCAGGTGCAGAATGCCAAGAAAACTGTGGAGAAAACTCAGTCTGCACAGTTAACCCGGACGGCGAGTCAGTATGCACATGCAACGAGGGATTCTCCGGCAATCCATGTAAAGGTGAGTATTAGTATACAGACATTAAATTAAGCCTGTTGAAGAGGCATTAAATGACGCTTCAATTTGAGCATTTTTTTTTTTTAAAGGTAAACAAAGGCAATTACATGTATAGATCCCTGCAGGTATATTATAGCTAAGCGACCGATATAGTGACGCAAACTCTCAAAGTTTTGCATTAGTTCCAAAATGGCGATTTCGAAGAACGAGATGAGAGCACAGTACATAACACATTGTCTTTGGAGACCAAAGACAAGTTCGTTTAGAACTTACAGCAGGACTCTTCTTATCAGAACAAAAAACTACTTAGCAAAGTTGATAATAAGCAGGACAAGTTCTTTTCTGAACTAATTATCTTCTGAGCAGTAGTTATTACCACATGGTGTTACCGCAAACCGAAACGATACTAATAACACATTTTGTTTTCCAGCAATTTTTACATTCGCTGCACCTGGATTAAATCACACAACGGTAAATATCAATGGAACGGCAGTGTTGTACAGGGGTGTGAAAGCTCAGCTTTTAAGCTGATTTCAGCTTTTTTTGTGTTGGATTTCAGCTTTTTTTTCAGCTTTTTCCCTCACTTGCTGTGTACAAAAGTATAGGGGATTTCCAAAGTTCAGCATTTTAACACCTTTTTCAGCTGTTTTCAGTTATTTTTATCAGTGGTCACTCACACCCCACGTCGAGTCACCAATGTCGAGTCTGAGTCCGAGTCTCGAGTCACAAGCCTCGAGTCCGAGTCTCGAGTCACAAGCCTCCAGTCTGAGTCCGAGTCTCGAGTCACAAGCCTTGAGTCCGAGTCCGAGTCTCGAGTCACAAGCCTCGAGTCCGAGTTTCGAGTCACAAGCCTTGAGTCCGAGTCTCGAGTCACAAGCCTGAAGTCCGAGTCCGAGTCTCGAGTCACAAGCCTTGAGTCCGAGTCTCGAGTCACAAGCCTCGAGTCCGGGTCCGAGTCCCGAGTCACAAGCCTGAAGTCCGAGTCCGAGTCTCGAGTCACAAGCCTTGAGTCCGAGTCTCGAGTCACAAGCCTTGAGTCCGAGTCTCGAGTCACAAGCCTTGAGTCCGAGTCTCGAGTCACAAGCCTCGAGTCCGGGTCCGAGTCTCGAGTCACAAGCCTCGAGTCCGAGTCTCGAGTCACAATCCTCAAGTCCAAGTCCGAGTCCAAGTCTCGAGTCACAAGCCAAGAGTCGAGTCTCAAGTCACTTGTTCGTAGTTGTTCAACAAACTAATCAAATGTTTTTTTAATTTTTTTTCAATCATCCATTGTCTTTTAAGTAAATCCCAGTTGATATAGCGTACCTTGTGTGTGATGTACATGATGTTTAGACCCAAAATGTGTTTTTATTTTCATTCCCATCCCTAAAAAAAACCCTCCTCCGTCCCTCCATGTTTTACCACCCAAATATTATTCCTCAATAATCCTTTCCCATCCCTACCCCGTGCGCGGCCCCTGGATACGATATTCCGCGGCGCCGTGTTTTGTCCATGGAGTAAAAATGAATGCTAGTGCTACATGCGTCCCACAAATATGTAACGTTATTTTTTTTGTTTTTAATGAAAATACTTGACTCGAGTCACCAAGCTCGAGTCCGAGTCATCATGGTGGAGTCCAAGTCCGAGTCATTTTTCAATGTGACTCGAGTCGAGTCCGAGTTACGAAAAATGTGACTCGAGTCTGACTCGAGTCCGAGTCCTAGACTTCAGTCCTACAACACTGTGGAATGGAATAATGTTTTTATGTTGGTGTGTTATTTTGTTGACAGACATAGATGAATGTAAGGTTGATAAGCCCTGTCACGCCGACGCCGATTGCAATGATCTGCCACCACCGGAGTTCTTCAAATGTGAATGCAAAGAAGGCTTCTATGGGGATGGAGTGTACAGTTGCGAACGTAAGACACAATAATGTTTTAACCAGAACTATACTGTCTACTTACAAACAGAACATAATAGGGCTGTCGACGTCGCGAGGGGGGGGCAAAAAGAAGGAAGAAAAAGAAAAGAAAAAAGAGAAGAAACGAAAAAGAGGCACGAAGACATAGTGGTGTAAATTTAATGAGTTGGGGGGGGGGGCAAAATGTCCCTGCCCCCCTCTAAAACTGATAAATCGAGAATGTGTTGAGAAATACAACCATTTTTTGGCAAACAAAATTTTTGCCCCCCCTCTAGAAAAAATCCTGGCGACGCCCATGAGGGCTGTCCCACATTTTGCAGTTTTTAGTGATCCCAGGGAGGGCCAGCCTCCTGTCCTTTTTGCTCCTGACTGACTGACTGACTCCCTGACTGACTCCCCGTCACTTGTGACTTGGACTCGGTATCATTGACTTACTAAATGGTCTTAACCCCGTTTTCACAAAAATGAATTAATTATCATTAATAAATGAAAAACACTCCCACTTTTATTGTCAGCTGCCTTGTTAACAGAATATCACATTTGTGTGTGGTTATATTTTCAGCTTACATTGCACCGGAGTACCCTAATATAACAGGTAAACGTTTTTAAAATGATTATTTTTTTCAACAATGTTTCACAACAATGAAACGGGCCATTTTGATGACGTCACCACAGTGTTACATAAAGTGGAGATGGGTGTGAGCGTTTGTTTATGGTGTAAATCGAGGACGCACATGTGCAACATCATCCATGAAGCAAGGACAACAACTAAATCGAGGACTCCTCGGTTGGAAAAAGTGTACAAAACCAATGAGAGCTGTCGGAAAAAAGTTTAAACAAAGTACCAACAAAGGTATTGAGCAAAGGAAAAGGGAAGATGAACAATAGAAAATCCTCAATTTACACCATAAACAAATGTGTATGCGTTTGTTTATGGTTTAAATCGAGTACCCTCACGTGCAACATCATCGGTGAATCGAGGACAGGAACCAAATCGAGGACGACCTCGATTAGAAAACGTGTACAAAACCAATGAGAGCTGTTGCAAAAAAAGTTGAAGTACAAACAAAGGAAATGGGAAGAGGAACAAAAGAAAATCCTTGATTTACACCATAAACAAATGTGGGTGTACATCTGTGGGTGTTCACAGGTTGATCGTTCAGGAGTTGATCCAAGCAGGTTATGTGGCAACCCCCCCCCCCCCCCCAAGCGGGCGAGGTGAAAGCCTCGTTTTTATATGGTCCAACCAATTGTAAACTCTTTATTGGTCCCGTATCAAGACAAAACCAGGGCCCTATCCTTTACTGAAAACCCGATCACGTCCTAGAAATATTAAGAAGACTCTGTGTATCCTGCATTCCTGCAAAGTAAACAAAAGATCTGGGAGAAGTTCATCCATTAAGCTGTGGCACTATTTAAGTTAAGTGTTATTGAATCATTAAAGTAGGATTTAAAAACAAATTTAAAGGAATTTGTGAGTCTGTAAAACTGTGGCTGACCTTCCTCACTGACCTTGATATATATATACCAACAGGATCAAATGACTTGGAGAAGAAATTCTCTGTAGTGCTAGCCATTTCAACCTCCTCTTCATACGCCTGCGATCCAGAGAGCAATAAGATGTCTTTCCAATGTTTAGGACTTGTCAACACGCTCAAGACATCTGTAAGTAATCATATCAATTTGTACTTAAAGGGAATATACATCATTGGCTTTTGCTGTAATTTTCAGAAATGAAATATTTGAGAGGTTACTATAACAGACATAATGACATGTTTGTGTTTTGTGTGTAGAAATGCTGGGAAAAACCAAAAAAAACCAAAAAACACAAATGGTTCCCTGTCTGTCCACTAAAGAATAAAAGATAAATTTGACCAATTAGAAGAAAAAAAAATTGTAAGGTAAGGGAACCTGCCCTGCACCCTGCAATCTGCTCAATAACAATAGCAAAATAGCAAACAAAATTGAAATGAAAATGGTGAATTTGGAGCAGAAAGCTGAAAATTGGTAGGGTTTTCCAACGGTGGTCGGCCGACCACCGTTGGAAATTTATACAAAAATACAATTTTCTTGAAAATGACTCCACACCAGGTGCCAATATTTTACAGGGTGCTTTAGGCTGTCATTTACCAACATTCTAGTAAGTTATTTTGTTAAAACTTGGTAGTTGTATTTTTCGATGTTTGCAAATGCTGTATATTCCCTTTAAAATGACGTAAGTTGGACTTGATGTGAACCACATTTACCTGGCTGTCAGTGCCTTAATGACAGTTGTGAAAGGCAGAAAACTCATTATTGAATCAGTTGCATTTCCTCTGTATGAAATTCCTTCATGGAAAATAGTCAGAGGTGGTTGTGTCCTATTGATGAGTTACGGTTTCACTATAGCTCTTAAGACTGACAAAATAGTTGAGCATTTTCAGCAAAACAGAGAACTTTCAGCAACCAAAAAAAACCACAAAGCCTATAAATGAAATGGGGATCAACGTCTTCTTTTTTTAATTTCTGCACCAAAAAAACCTAAGTTTGTGTTCAGCGAAGTTGCGATAACCGGAAGTTCCAAGGAATAGTTGTTTTTACTTCGATGATTGTTTGTACTTGCTGCAAGATTTCTCTAGAGGGACCTTTTATCTATCCAGTTGTAAGCCTACCTGCTAATCAGATCATTTGGCGTTGCATCACAGTTTCTGCATTTATTGTTCAGTAAATCGGTACACAAATTTACAAATGACACAAGTGGGTTTAAAGTGCCATCGGACCCACTGGTTCACGGCTTCATTTTTTTCTCCGTCGTTATTGTTGTCTTACCCAAACGTAGTGAAAATTGCTCAACACGTAGTTCAACATTAAAATGTTTTTCAATGTACAGATGCCATTGCTCACATGAGCGTGGATACACCTGATTCTATTCTTTGGTCATTTATCCAGGTGGAGTCATTGTACAGGAAAGTTTCTCCCAGGAGTTTCAAAGCCGTTACGGTGGATCAGACGGCAATCAAGTAAGCGTATTTTTATTCAATAAATCACAGTGTGCATTAAGTAAATGGTAAATAATAATAATAATAATAATACGTAGCGCACGTATCTACCAACAATTAGGTACTCAAGGCGCTGGAAATTATGTCAATTATTAAAGAAAGGTAAATAAAGTTTATGAGAAATATGCGACCCATTATGTAGCACCTTATAGTGGTTTACAAGGTGCTGCGGTGCATATTGCAGCCACTGCCAGAAACACCGGGGCAAACCCCTTCTCTTAGCGATAAGTGTTACTGGGTTCTTTAACGTGCATTACACAACACATGGGACCTACGGCTTTATGTCCCATCCGAAGGACGAAGCAATAATGGTAAAGTGCCTTGCTCAAGAGCAAAAGTACCATGTTCCCACGGTCAGGATTCGAACCCATGCACCACGGCACACGAGTCGAACACCGTAACCATTGGACCACAGCGCCCCACATTTTAAACCCCTAAATGGATTTTTTTAAAAACGGAATCATTTGTTTCCTGAATTGCAGGAAAGGTAGCGTGGTCATTCCACACACCGTGACCTATGACTACGATTATGTGGAAGTCCGGGGAATAGGACCCACCGAGTTTCTCAGGAAATCGACCCTGGGGGACGCGCTCCAGGCAGGCGCGATTGGGACCTTGGAACTGGTGACGAATTGCGCTGATTGTTCTGATCCAAAAGGTAGAGTGAATCTAGGTTGATCATAGTAAGAACTGACGCCAGTGAAACATGGAAGACTGAAGAAACCTATCAATGTAAACAGGACAAAGTGTTCAGTAAAACCAGAAAGATGCTCGAGGGACAACCAGTGCATTTGGCAGGGAATGTAAAACAGTGTGCATCGGGTCGGGTTGACCAGGCCAAATCGACCCGAAACATTAAAGATATAAACCAAATCCGTACAGAAACTGATCCAAGCTCCCTTAATTCGACGTAACCCAAGCCGACAAAAATTGAAGCAAAACCGACCTGTACCGACCCGGCAAAAACTGAAGATCTCTTTTGGGAAACTGTGTCTGCATTTTATGCCTGAACTTGCCAACACCGAGTGAAAGTCGTCGTCTCTAAACAGAATCACACCGTACGGTACGGTAAAGAATCAGAATGTGACCTATTGGTGGGCCTACACGTTATAGACTGTGCGTTATTGATCGCGAACCACATGCACATTTGCGTGGTGGGTTGACGTTGGTTGTACCGGGCACAGTAACTCTGCAATAATAACGCGCCGATTAAATTTTCAACATTTTGGTTTAGTTCGGTGAATTTTGGTTTATTTCATTTTTTTTTCACAAGATGGCTTAACCGACCCGACCCGAAAATCGCAAACGCAAAACCGAAACCAACCCTACCCTTATTACGTCAACCTGATTGGGAATTGTACCCGTTTCTCGGAGGTGGAAGGCGCCAACCTGACTCCCGAATTTCTCTTCCGGGATCGTTGATGGAATCAATTATAATATTCTCAATCTCAAGCTCCAAGTCATTTGTCACAGTACTGGAGATCATTTTCTTCAGTTTTCCAGAGTGGCATTGTGTACAGCCTCTACAAAATATCCAATCCTCTAAATCTCCGTAGTTTTTTCCTGCAGAACAAATAGATTTGGAGAAAAATGAATACTTTTATCATTTATTGATTTCATCTGTCTGGCGTCATTCTTAACTTGATTACTTTGTTTCTTTTATTTGCTTGAGCATTTTGCTTTTCATCACAGATATCACCAATGTTTGCGCAAATGCAGACAAGGAGTCCATCACGTGCACAGGCAATCGTGAGCCGTATGAGGACAAATCTGATGACCACTGCATCCTTGCGTGTGTGTCACGCTGCGTCTCTGATCCTAAATACTGTAACGGTGGTGTCTGCTCCCAGGCCCTCGACAAAGATCCACTGTGCAGGTAAAGCCCCAGTCTCACATTTACGGTTAGGGCTACAAATATCCACGGTTTACCACGAATCAATCGATAACGATGAAATGTCGAGATTTGTGGAAAAAATCGACTTTCTAAGAATGCTGAATGCACTACTGTTTCTCTATGGATACACTACGGTTTGTCAAGAATATGGACCAATTGTTGAAGAATATCAAAGGAATTACTTAGAATAATGACTTTAACGCCATGGTTGTCTGCGATTGGGCGACGGATGACCCAGGTTCTCCTACGAATAAAACATACATATTCGTAAAACAGTAAACTCCTGCTAAACCGGCACTCTCGGGACCCGAGAATTTTGTGACGACTTACGTGAATGCCGATATCTGCTGTAAGTCGTCATTTTGCCGACTTACATGAATGGTCTTTTGCACACATGATTCATTGCACTAATTGGCTTCGATTTACCCTGGATTATCTCCTTAATGCTTGAGTTGAATCCAGCAAATTAATCCTCGAATTGTATCATCACGTTTGGGGTATTGATAGTGGAGACCACGATACATATGTACGTGCACAGTAACAAATTAAATGTGTGCGTGGTCAGCAGTAGTCATTCAATAAGATGACCCCAAAAATGGACAGAGTGCATTTGTACAGCCTAGAGGGGTACTGGTATTGATATGTTTGTGATGCATATGTGATTGCAGTAGGACACCCTTTTTCGACACCGATGCTTGCAGCGACCACGGGCCGTGCGAAACCACTTTTCACTCCGCACTTTGCCAACCGCAGTACAGGAAGTCGATGCCAATGTGTGATTTGTTGAATGCCGACTTACACAAAGGATTTCGTAATGCTTTTTATGGAAAGGGGACCGAGAGTAACATGACAACTTGAGTGAAATGGCAAAAAAAAACAAATTTGAAATGAAAATTCAATGGAAATGCATTACAGACAATCGGGACTTTAGTCAGATGGCCGACTTGAGCGATTTGACGAGTTGTACGATGTCGGTTGAGCCGGAGTTTACTGTACAACCTTAGCATAACCCCAGCATACCCGGGCATATCCGTAGGACATTCATAGCGAATTCGCAGAGATTTCTACCACGAATGAGCTACGAATCTCCAAGAATTAGCTGCAAATAACACTACAAATTAGTACGGTTGTCCTATATGGATGTCCCACGGTTGCACTACGGATTGATTTTCATGATGATTCACCACGAAAGTTTTGAACCGTAGCGCCTCCACAAATACCCAAGGAAGATGACGGATAATAATGGACGTACTAAGGATGAATACGGCACTCCCACCAATGGTTTATCATGAATATAAAACCGTGGATATCCGTAGCTCCAAACCGTGAATGTGTGACTGGACCTTAACAAACTAATCAAGCAAAATCAGCTTGTTTGGTTTACCAAAAGTTACAAAATTTGTCAAGGAGATAAAAAAAGAACACGATGTTTCTCACAGAATCGGAAAGGTGTTTTTTTGTTTACTTTTACTTTGCCTATTTTTTTTTTCATGGTTTCATTAGAGAGAACTTATATTTTTGGTAATTACGGAAAATGTTGATTTTTTATCAGGTTTGGGCAGGCCTAACTTCATTTGTATTTACCCAAATTCACCCATACTAAACATCGCCAACTATTTTGTCTGCAATATCTCAAAATGGTTAATAAGTGTTTGACTTCTGACCAGCACCCGATTTCATTAAACTCTTTGTATCCCTACAATGTATCCCAGCGTCCTGCGATCCATTTCACAAAACAAGTCGTAAGTGCGACACGTCTTTATAGCACAACTTGGTGACTGTTTTATGTATTTAGTCAGCGTACAGTAAATAGTCGTCTGATATTCAACAAAGAGTTGTCGGAATTTGTTAATACGTAAAATAAAATGGCGGACATGTGATGCAATTTTAAAGGAAAA
Source organism: Patiria pectinifera (assembly GCA_029964075.1). Classification (NCBI taxonomy): domain Eukaryota; kingdom Metazoa; phylum Echinodermata; class Asteroidea; order Valvatida; family Asterinidae; genus Patiria; species Patiria pectinifera. The sequence continues at coordinate 5,344,221 of CM057130.1, read as the reverse complement.
CAAGCTCTCAGTGGACAGCATAGCTACTTTGAAATTTCAACTGCAATATTCAACAAGCTAATTTATAATTATTCAATGAATTTTCTATTTACAACTTTACACACATTGCCTTGGTATTATAATCTCGTTGATGTAATGTTTATGGCATAAAACTGGCTAAGAAAAGGACTCTTTTTATTTTGCGATGACCACTAGACACGTCGTAACTTGCAACGTGTTTTAAGCCGTTGTCAAGGAACTTACGACACATTCAACTCATCGCATGTTTCGTGAAATGGATCGTACAACACGTTGCGAGTTGTGACGTGTTACATGTCGTAACTCGAGTTGCGACGCGTCACAGCGTTTAGTGAAATTGGGTGCAGCTCTGGCCGCCTCTGGCCACCGTGGACACTAAACATTCATTCTTCCTTGGACTCTCCCGACTTTGCAGTAGCTGTCCGGCAAACACAGGAGGGCCAAGGTGCGAACCTCTCGCGGAAGAGGGGCCCAACATCCCCCTGATTGTCGGGCTGTCGGTAGGTCTCGGTGGAGGGGCCTTACTGATCATCGTCATCGGCGTCATCGTCTTCGTTTACAAGAAAAAGACTGGCAAGAACACCGTCTCTGAGGTTCAGGAAGATAACCATGATAACAGGTAACAGTCATCAGGGATGTGATTTCTCCGTTTTTTTCCGGAAATCCGTTTTTTTGGGCCTCAAAAGTCCACCAACGTGAATCGTGTGAATCCGTTGAGAAAATAGGGGGGTAGAATGTGCTAATTAAATATTCATAATGAGTTTTAGTATTGTTTCGGTTTGCGGTAACACCATGTGGTAATAACTACTGCTTAGAAGATATTTAGTTCTGAAAAGAACTTGTCCTGCTTATTATCAACTTTGCTAAGTAGTTTTTTGTTCTGATAAGAACAGTCTCCTGACGATGACTAGAGCAGGCTAGTCGAAACGTTGAGACCAAAGACAAGTTCGTTTAGAACTTACAGCAGGACTGTTCTTATCAGAACAAAAAACTACTCAGCAAAGTTGATAATAAGCAGGACAAGTTCTTTTCAGAACTCAATATCAGGGTGTGTGAAAACGAGGGAAGGATCAGGAATGTATGCAACAGCGTTAATGTTTTCTGTAAATCGGTGAAACAAATGCAAGTCAATAATGATTTCCAGTATCGCAATAATATTTCAACGACATTTCAAAGAATCAGTCATTAACACAAAATGTTGACAAAATTGGCCCTATGTACATTCTGCCAGTTGGCCTGATTGCAGACTCAACTATTTTGCAGTGTTAAAAAAAACCACTGTGTGCCCGTTTGAGGCTAGCAGCGTTGGCACAAAAGGTTTAATGGTGGTGGCGACTTTAACCAATAATGTTTTAATTTGCTTCATCACATAGTCAGGGAGACGGATACGAGGCATTGCAACTAGAAAACAGAGTGGATCAGGACTAAGAACCAACACCCCCCCCCCACGGTAATAAATCATAGTAAGTGTTAATAGTATCTTGTTTTCATTAAAGGTAGGATAGATCATTTGTCATTTGGGTTTTGTTTTTTTTTCGTTTGAAGCTACAAAAGTGCTCAAAATCTAAAGACAGGTGCTTTAGAACTAACCTGATGAAGTTTTAGCTCAATGAATGCTTTGTATTTTGAGAAACAGTATTCTAGGATCTCGATTTCAATTCAGAAGTTGCCGAGTCGTATTTTGAACTGCGCCCGAAACCGGTATCCAGGACGCGTTCTCATCCAGCTGATTGCAGCTACGTGATGTCACGCACTAAACTGACGAATAATAGCAACTTGTGCGTCGTGTCAAGGCTTGCGCCCATCCACTCTGAGAATTGCCCCATTACAAACCAACTACTTACGGAAATTTCCAAAAATGCATCACATGATGCATCTTTGGAAATTGCCTTCTTTTTTTCTGCAAAGTGACAGCATGCTACAAGTAATAATTTCACAGGGAGTTCAGTGCCGTTACTATCTTTAACCCTAAAGGGGCCGGGGGGGGGGGGGTATGTTTCTTGGGTATGTTTAGGAAGAGTTGCTCTATGCATGTGCCGAGTTTCAAAATTTCGTCACTCGATGGCCAAGATCTTAGGGGGGGGGCGGAATCCCCCCCCCCCCCTCCCCGGCTGAGAGATGGTCAAAATAACCTGGCCCCTTTAGGGTGAAACCAAGTAAGCTATTCAACAATAAATTTTGTCCATTACATTTTGGATAGCTGCAGATGATATACTCTACCTTAAAAAAGTTATCATGAATTATAAAGCCTAAACACCCACCTGAAAAACGATTATCTTTACGAATCTGATAAGCAAACATGGACAAATGTTAATTGAACATCCAAAATTTATTAATGCAAAAGAGGGCGCTTGTAAACCTTGTTGTGACAATGTAACACATCATCTGGTTCTAGCTCTTTCAAAGAAAAGGCTTATATAATGAGTAGCTTTCTTACTGCTTGGCACATCAATCAAGTCAAACCTTTTTGTTCTCCGTTTCAGCGTGCGTATCAACATGAAGACATCAAAATTGGAGAAATTGCCGACATAAGTCTGGAAGTGGAGTCATTATCCCAGGCAAGCATCGAATGTATGAAACGTGCTGTAGGATGAGTCAAAAAAAGAAGGTAGCCAGGATTAGCGATTTGTTTCCCTTAAAAAAAATAATAAAAAAAAATTAAATTTGACACACCAATGAAGCATGTTCTTCCAGTCATGTGAACACCTAGGTACAGTCTAGTACCATTTGTCATTTGTGCATTTTGTTCGTTTGAAGCAACAAAAGTGCTCAAAATCTAAAGAAAGGTGCTTAAAAACTAACCTGACGAAGTTTTAGCTATGTGAACACTGTGTATTTTGACAAAAACAATATTTTAGGATCTCGATTTCAATTCAAAAGTTGCCGTTTTGAATTGCGCCCGAATTCAGAGTTCTCATTCAGCAGATTGCAGCAATGCAATGTCGCGCACTGAACCGACGAATCGTTGTGTCAACGCTTGTATACTGTGTGCTTTGCCGAATTAAAAAACGAACTTCTAATGGAAATTTCCAATGATGCATCGTTAGAGGCACCGTTGGAAATACCGTTGGAAATGGCCTTCTTTCATTGTTTTCTTCAAAATGGCAGCTTGTCAGAACGAATAATTTCACAGGGAGTTTAGTCCCATTACTATCTTTAAACCGAGTGTGCTGTTCAACAATATTTTCGTCAGTTGCTTTTTGGATAGCTGCAAATGATGGACTGTAGCTTTAACTAAAATTGATCCATGCTATTAGTAGTTACGCATGTTTTACTAAAAGAACCCATGTTTACAGCTGTCCATAGAATGCTAAATGCATTGAAGCTATTGAGCTGAGTGAAAACCAGAGATTTACACACATTTCATTCAAATACAAATGAGATTTTATTGATTTGAGTCGAGACTGAAACCCTATTTTTACTCTCAGATTTTGTATTTTATATTATGAGGATCATATCAAGTATTTTTCTGAAATAATGATGGTGATTTTTGTCTCTTTCCTTTGCAAGTTTTCATTCATTCATGGAGGTAAGAATGGTTTGTTGTATTAAAAGGTGTTCGTCAATGCTATCGGTAAATGATCAGTGGAAAGCTGAATGTTGTGATATTTCAATTAAAATAGAGATAACTTGTGATTAGAGTATGCAAATTAAGTGAAATTTTCACTGTTACTATTCAAGAGGTAAAGTATTCCTAAGTTATTTAATATTAAATGGAGCGAGCCACATATATTTAAACATTTTTTTCCAAATAAACATTCCAAAGGATTCCTCCCCTAGTCACGTTCGTTAGCACTTTTCAGGTATTATCATTGCACAAACTTTATTTTACACAAAAGAAAAGTAAATATACTATATCCACTTTTTAAAAAAATCTGAAATGGGATAGAAAATATGCATGGCCTATCTTTGTGTGTTTTTAGATAGTCGCTTAGGCTTTCTCCGTGTTATAATATTGTTATACACCATTATGTCATAGTGCCAGACAATAGTTTAACTTTTATGGATCCTTTTACATTGTTATTATCATATATGATAACATAATTAATATCATATAGGAGCCTTCAGCTGATTTGACTGATTTGAGTTTAACACTTGATTTTTCATGAGGGTAACACGTCATCAGTAGTTAAGCTTAGCACCGTAATCGTGTATAAGCAAAAAAAAAGAGGCAATATGAAATTGGCATGTATCGTACGAGGAAATTGCTTCTATTTTATTATTTACATGGCAAAGGAAAATATTACAGGCGTTAAAACGAAATACACACACACACACACAAAAGAAATTGAACAATCATAGCCAACTAATGGAATCGCAAGTGGATTTTGGGGTCCACTTTTTTCCTGTCCCTGTTACATCTGACATCTATGGTTTTATAATTCTGATGCACTCCTTAATGCAGTCGTCCTCCAAGAGTGATTATGAATAGCAAGCTATCTAACAACACATTTTTAAAAATCGTTTATAGGCTTAATTGTTAACGTTACTTAAATGGCAAATAAACAAGTTCAGAGGTAATAAGGACGGGAGAAATGTCACACTTTGGACCAAAACACAGTCGTTTGTGGGTGTATCGTTTCAGCATAAGATATTTCTGTTAATATCTGTGGTAATCTGAGCACGTTGGTATTATGTTGCCATGACGGTTATTTCGGAATCAAACTTTTAGCCAAGTAGTTGTTTATTCGCACAGAGTATAACGAGTTATTCATGCAGTAGTTATATTTTTGTGACTTTTTTTTAATTTAAGAACGATTAGTTATTCGTGTGGCATTGTGTTTTACTTTATGGCTATAGTTTGGTGGAAGTATACGCTACTTTTCGTATGGTATTATAGTAGTACTATTATTGGTGGTGGTGGAGGTATTTTTGATATACACAGGACAGTGATAGTGAAAATATAGCTGCCATCATTTCTCTTATCTTGTGATGTGCGAGCCATTCTTCGTGGAAGCTACTTTTCTTGTTGGATAACTACATTCGCAATTTTTCTTGTTTGCAGTATATTTACAATGATAATGACCTTCATCTTGCAGTTTATATCTTTTTAAAGTCCCGGGTCACATTCTGTTCGGATCCCGGTCAGACTACTTCTCGCAGTCACTTTTCTGGGTCATGCATTTAACACGGGAAGGTGTCATTTCGACACCAAATAATGTTATTTTGTCTCAGAAGATCATCCATTTGACACGTTTTCTTGATCTGGAAGAGTATCAGGTCATATCTGACCCGTATATCCTGGGTTGAATCTGACCCAGGAGTTGTTTTTGAGTGTACGTTTTTTGGTCTCATGACTTTTTCCCCTGCTGTGACTTTTGGTCGTGGTATATCTTGGCGTTTTTACTGTAAATTGCATTCAGATATAGCTTGCAGTCGTACTGTATTATTTCAGTTTTATTTTCACCGTTCTGATCCTTTTTACATTTAGGCTATTAGTTGTATACTTTTATTCTACTCATTTTAATAAAACGCTAGTAGTGACACATCACTGATCGTACTCCACTCATTCGTATTCCACTCATTCGTATTCCACTTTTGCTACCGGTATCAGCGCAGTTTGACCCAATGCGGCAGCCTTAGCCCACGGACCATTTATACTCAGCCTAAGGAGTATCTGTATCTGTATGCTACTGCACAATCGCCTATGGTGGGGCTATCACGTGCAGTATCGAAAGAATGAAACAAAAATGCTTAGATTATCAATTTCACCCTATTAGGGTGAAATTAAAACAAGTATGATAGCACAATTGGCTGTGTTGCAAGAAGTCTTGCATGAAATCGATCAAAATGATGCCTGCCAGAGCTGAAAAATGCAACGCCGATGGCAGATAATTATGGAACGTGACATGAAAAAGAACTTTGCTGACCGGGTGCCCGGCAGAAGGGCATATGTATGGTGGCCATTATATATATATTTTTTTGCAACCTAATTCAAGACGAATTACTAATTTTACATCGATCGCATTTCGCACGATTCTGCTCGCACGATTATTATCATACTAATTTATTAAAGATTGCTTAATTTACTGTTCACATTGCAGATGCACGGCAGCAGTATGCCGTTCCCGATGCATTAGTTTCCAACAAAGTAACTAAATAGCAAAATTGCGATAACAAATAATAATTTGTGAAATTTAAATGGAATTCTCGTATAACGAATAGTAATTCGTATGACGAAAAAAAGCATAACGCTAATTCAGAAAATTCAAATTGACCCAATTAGATATGTATGACTGAATAGTAAAACGAAGCACGAATTATTAGTTCGTAATTAGTAAATAGTAATTCATTGCGGCAAGACAAATTAGCACTGTGATCGATTAGTAACTGTGGCGAACTAATTATAACGTAAGAACTTAAATTTTGAATTGAAACGAAATTTGCATGGGCAATTAGCAAAAAAAAAAAAACCCCTGTCCCCCCGGCCCCATTCCGGGCCATTAAAAATTCATGTAGTAATTGCATAATCTAAATTCGACGAATTATAATCTAATTCTGGAATTTAATTAATAAATTAGGAATTCGTGCAAACGAATAGGAATTCGAATGGATCCAATTCATTAATTCGCTCGACCAACTACTAATCTGAATTAATTACCTTAGTAATTCGTAAATAACAAATTAGGAATTCTGCTAAGAAGCGAACCAATCGGTGTGCAAATTAATTAGGAATTTAGGAATTGCAAAATAGAAATGTGCTAATATAATTCAGCAAATTCGTAATGAGCAATTAGTAATTCAATGAATGAAGTAGGAAAAAAAAAAAAAAAATTTCCTACCCCCCCTTCATACACCATACAAACCTATATATTATATATAATTTTTTATTTATTTATATATAATTTATTTAAATTATTTGAATATTTATATATCATTTCTTTTTGCCTACTTCATTTATTTATATATAATTTATTTGCAACAGTATGTTTTATATATTATTTTTTTTTTACCTATTTATTTATATATAATTTATTTCATACCTAATTTATTTATTATATAATTTTTTGCACACTTTATTTATATTTAATTTATTTGGAAAACCGCGCTCACTCCAATCTGCGATAAAAGAAATCTGCGATAAATGTGCTGTCATCGCGAAAATCTGCGAATGCGAAAACAAAGCGAAATCGACATCGCAGAAATCTGCGCAGAAATGTGCGATAGATAAAAATGCGCAGAAGAAATCTTCGAAAAAATGCGATAAATGTGCAAAATCGCGCAATCTGCGCGAGAAAATGTGCAACGCAAGAATCTGCGCAAAAAGTAATAGAAATGCAAAAATTCGCAGAGAAACATCGCAGAAATCTGCGATAAAATGTGCAACATCGCAGAAATCTGCGCAGATTTCTGCGATAAAATGTGCAACATCGCAGAAATCTGCGCAGAAATCTTGATGTGTGATGTCCCTTCAGGGCCACCATACATATGAGCGTTCTGACGCAAAAAAAAAACATGTTCAAGAAAATTGCATTGAAAAGTTCTATTGTTCCCCCGCGCGTATTATGAATCCAATGTTCTCCAGCGCGTAATATAAATTGTATGAATTTGAAATTTGTCACACGTATGAATCATAAGTTTTGGAACAACACTTGTATTGGTTTCTGACGAAAATGTTTAAATTTCATTAAAATAAAGGCACTTTTCTGCATATGCCCTTTTGCTGGGAACATTTTGGTCATTACGCGTTTGCGCATAAGGGCATACGCGCATGACCTTGTGCCGGGCACACGACTTTGATAATACTATTTTTATTCCATAAGAATGCACTACCGATACAGATTTTGATTTGACTCGAGGATCAAGCTACGATTTGACCGATGATTTTTTTACCGTGTTTCGAAAAGGCACTTTTGTAACTTTGTAATTGTTTGTTTAAAGATTTTTATAAGTCAGTTTTTACTCCATGGCTTAATAGTACGCTGCTACTCGGCTGCCTACGCACGCCGTGTACCTATACCCCCAACCACCCCGCCTTAATCCTAAGCCTTATCCTGAATCGAAATCGTTCATTATTTTAATACAATCATAAATTAGCCTTATTTGCCTTCTTCCAAATGTCGAATTTCGTTGGTCTCGATCTCAACAACAGGTCATCTCAAATTAGGATGATCTTCAAATAATTTCGTCGACTATCTTTTAAAATATAAATGTATACAATATCATAATCAAAATAATTCAGCTCTCCATATTTTCTTCTGCTGTTCTCTTGAATTTATGGTCGCATTTATAACATACAAGTTCCCATAAAGCTAATGGTGTAATTAAAGTTCATTATTTCGAGCAATTTATACAAATTTGAGATCCGTGGATACATCGTCCATTTTGGTCCATTGGAATGCCGCCCTATAATACTCTTTATATTGTGCTTTCATTAAATAATTTCAGATTTATGATAAAATCCGTTGGCTCCATTGTTAACTCCTCGAACTCATGGCGTTAAGGTTTTTTATTTCATCTTTAAATAATTAAATGTACAAATACAATTATATTAAAACAAAAAGACAAACCACATTCCAAGAAACCTCCAGTCTTAACGAAAATCTAAACATGTGTAGGCCTACTCCAACTTTTGAGTAAACCCCTAAAACTTGAGCCCCTGCCTCGCTGGAATGTCTTTGAAAGTTTAGCAAAGACGTTGCACCTGGCCGCATACCGCGCGCGCGGCCTTTGAACTTTTCGCCCAATAAGAATCATTGGAGTCCATTTGAACACGCCCACACTGCACCAGCCACGAGCGGCTCACGTGCAGACTTGACTCGCACCCTGGCTCTCGATTTCGCTTTTGGAGCATGAATGCGTGAAAATGTGCCATGCACCAAATTTCAAAAGGCATGTGCGTGTTTTGTTAAACAAATTGGCAGGTATTCACATGCAAATTAGTCTAAATCAAAAGGGCTTTCGCCTGAAGGAATGACATTTCAACATACAGTATTCAGCAATGCAAAAGACGAACTCAATGCATGGGGAGACTCAAAATGGACGCTGTTTGTTAGCAACAAACACAGATGTATCGTGCTTATTCTAATATTTCAATGTACTAAAAATGAGATACTTAAAGAGAAGAATTGCAGAGTGTTATCGCACAATATTCAACAATGCCAAATACAACCTCATGTACAAAATGCAATACATTATGCTCATTGTAAATAAAATTAATAACATTTTCACTGAATGCGATTTATAAGGACCAAAGTCAAAGAGAGGAATTTGTCTAGAATTTTGTCTTGCCAAAAAAACAGATATGAAGGAATATAGTCTTCATTTCCAAATGGAGTACCATCAATTTCGAGGGGGAAAAATGGTCTTTTTTAAGACGGGAGGACCAGGCGCGGTTCTACAGGGGGTGGGGGTGGGGGCTATGGAGGGGGCTTTAGCCTCCCTTAACCCCCCCACCCCCGTAGAACCCCCCGTAGACCCCCGTAGAATCCCCCACACAAAAAAAAATTGTCTAGCCCCCTCCAAAAAAAATTGATTCCGTAAAAAAAATTGCATTAGCAAAAAGAAGGATTATGTACATGCGAACGGTCTCCCCCTAAAGAAATAGTCGTGACAAGGGTGCATTTGTAGTTAATATAGTGTGAATGATTTTATGATTTATTGGCGCTCTCCCACCCAACTCCCCCCCCCCCCTTCCCACCCCCACCTATTGATTTTCGGAGGCCTAAGTGTCTGGAGAAAATAAGCGGTCTACATTTCAGCACACCTCCCTGAAAAAAATCTGGATCCACCCTGCTAGCCCCCCTCCCCCCAATATTGGTTCTAGAACCGCGCCTGGGGAAGACATTCGAGGAAGATCCGTGACGTAGCACGCAAGGTTCGCGTGGCCTGTCTCTAGCTCTCATTGGTCAGAAGCATGTAGGCGACGTCTTCTCGTCAATCTTGCCAATTTGATTGGACGAAGGATGTTGTACATTGAACAAAGCGTATGCCTACGGGTGACCTTTTAGCCGATTATCGGCTAGATTTGACATAACAGACCGTTTGGAAAAAAATCCAAATCTAGCTGAAAATCTAGCATAAAGAAAGTTTAAGCAGATTTCTAGCAGAATTCTGTAAAATTGGTGATCACAGTAAAAAAAATTAACGTTGGAGATGCGCCAATATTTTGGGCGCCCAACCATTTTGAAGAAGGCCTGATTGAAATTTTACTTTAAAGTACAATCAAGAACATACCAGAAAAATACGGCTGATAGTTTGCCGTGGATATGTCTTCCTCTCTCAAGCATAGTCGTGTACTGCCTTTGAATAGAACAAAGGTGTCCATCTTTGAACATGCAAGAAAACTCTTGAAAAGTTTTTTTCCCGGAAATAACCGAGACACTTTCGGATGAACTCGGCCACACTCGGGTCTCGTTGCCAATGCGCGAAAAGGGGTTCGGTTTTTTCTTTTTCTGGAGGGCAGGGATATCCGAGGTACACCATACTAGTGGGACTACAACTCACAAGACTGTGATAAAATCGGCAAGTATATCGTTTGGTCTTTCCGCATGTAAATGACGTGACCACCTCCAGCTTTAAATACGTGCAGTTATTTGTAAAAATTACGTCACAAAATCAACTACGGAAACATAACTTTTCAAAACTCAATACTCGGGCCAGGTGACATAATCTGCATTCGACCAATTTTATACAGCAATGGCAAATTAGGCTTAGGCCACAAGTAATCGTATAAACTATCACGCTAACTGTTAAATAACATGACAACGATTTATATTATACTATAACATATATGTTTAATGAACGAATGATCAAATTAAGCTGTGTTTTTAACTCACGATGCAAAAGAGAAATTAGATTACTGTGAAGAACATGGTTAAATACAACGTTATAAACACTTAAATCCTATAGGCCTAAGTTTAATAATACACTAATAAAAAATATGTGTATCAAGTTTTTACCAAGCAAAAAAGCTTGGAAACTGATTGCCAACTCAGAGCAGTTATATATGAGATGCTAACATAACTGATGCACATCTAAACACAAGCAAACCATTCTATCTTTAAGCTTGAGGCAAGATATCGTCATTGTGCAATTATGACACTCTCTGCTCGATCCCTAACTATTTGCCTATCATTAACATTTATTGTGAATTAATGTACACGTATGTACATTGTTCTGTTAATACTTGACTCAGTATGTCAACAAAATAATGTACCCACAGGGTATAACCTTCACCTTATGCTATACTCGTACACACAAGCACCCGTCATTTGCGTACAAAAGACAACCCTCATATCCAATAAATATCATCTTGATCATGAATCTCGTATTTTGTCTTCAAAAATTGTCAATGTATATCGGCACGCCCCAGTTGGAAAAAGGGGGCATAAATGTAGCCCTTCCCTCGCCACTCCCAAAACAACCTTATATTTCTCTCGCCCCGCCTCCCCCCCCCCAAAAAAAATATATATATTTGAAATGAGAAATTTCAAGGGTGAAAATATTTATAATTGTCTATCTCGCTTTGGTCTCCAACGCAACAATGTGTACCAGTGCAGCATAACGGTAGTATTTTTCTTGTACATATATTTCCGCAGGAATCAAATCAAGTCTTAACAAGAACATAAACACCGTCATACGAAATACACAAATAGTTTTCCATGTCCAGATAAAAGACAGTATTGATCTCGACACAAGATCTGTACTTTTAAAAACTGAAACAGATTTTGAAGCTGACTCCTGCGGGAAATAATGTAAACGTTTGTTGCACTTTAATATAAAGTGTATGTTAGAAAAAAAATCATAGCACACACATTTGTCCACGAATTGACTCACATAAAATTAATAACAAAAAAACTAAGGAAATATTCCGAAAGATAAGCTACGATTGTTATTCTGAGGCCCTCGAACTATTAGGAATTCCTTCTTTGGAATCCAGAAGAAATCATCTTTTTGAACTTTAATAAAAAGTGTATGTAAGAAAAAATCAATCAAGAATCAAGATTAGTCTCACATACAAACTAAAGAAAACATTTCGATAGATAAACCTATTGTTCGGCTAAGACTCCAAATGCCTTTTTTTCTGTGTCAATATTAAGCAAGGGTTGTATTTTCGCCCGACTTAAACATACTGGATTTGGGCATGTCAAATTCAACCTTTAGTAAATGTAATAATATTTTAATTGTATTCCCAAATGTAATATTATAATAATTTATTGATTTATATTGCTCCAGTTTCATTCAATGTACAGGAGCGGATAACAATTGGAGAATAAATAATCTAAAAAAAGAACTATGATAAATTACTGAAAACATTGGTAAATTACAATATCACAAATTAATCGGTCAAAAATTTCACAATAAATTCATGAAAGTGATAAGACATGACCCTTTCACGAATATGTTTAAAAAATACAGTGAGATCACACATTGTCTTAACAAATTGACAGCAAATTCAATAAATTATCTAAAGATAGCATCAATAAAATATCAACAACGCACACATTAATAAAAAGCTTATTTGAAAGGTGATTCTTCAGCACTGATTTAAAATCACCAAGGCTAGGTGGAAATTTAATTATGAGGTGTGGTGCGCTATACTCAAGGGCTCAAAAAACTAATTGTCAAATACTATTTCCTTTGTTTTTACATTTTTCCCATTATTAACAATTCTAATGCTGAATTTGATTAATGAAATTAGGCAAAACTCGATTTTTCCTTCTTTTAACCAATGCAATTTATTTAGGAAAGGCCTAATAATTTCCGTGTTTTGTATTTGACATTATAATACAGCTGTAAAAGTAGTTTTGTCTGTCTTCAACCTGCAAAGACTGTTTGGAGACGGAATAAATAAAAACAAAACCGGTTTTTTTTCTATACATTTAGACATTAGGCCTTCCTCTATTTTCCCCGTTCAATTGATTTTATATGTACATGTACACTTATCTACAAAATTACAGTATTTACATGTAAGCCCGTTCGTTTTGAGTTATGGTATTCTTATTATTTTTGAGTTATGTTTTCGGAAATGTTACGATAGAGGGCTGTTGAATTTGATAAGGCATTTGCGGTAGAAAAGGCAACTTTCTCAGTAACTGTAGGAGCTGGTCACTACAAATCAACCTTTAAAACGAGGAAGGATATCTTTTGTAATATTTTGGTCAAGTACACTGGTTACGCACCCCAAGATTTTGTCATGGGATTTGAGGTAGGGGAAAGGGCTTACCATTATTTTTCGACCATGTGTTCTGTTTAATTATGGACATTCCTTTGCAAATTGTGCACGATTCTTTTCAATATCGGGTTTTTCTAGTATGGTTTTTCTAGTAAGCTGTCATAACACTGACAGATAAGACATTGAACGTTAGGACGTCGCAGTTGCGAAACCTTTCCTTTTGAACTCAGATTCGGAACCTTAAATAGAGGGCGGGCATTTTTTTCCCCACCAACTGGAACACGTGACACGTGACAATGTTTCCTTATTGGTCGTTTGAGTTCATCCTTTCAAGCGGCACTCTAGCTGCTTCCTCGTCTGCACCAGCGTTTCGTTCTGGGCTGTTAAAAACAAGAATCAGAGTGAGAATATGAGACGCACTCTACATTTAAAGTAAATAAAATTAAATTCAGACACACTCTAACTAAAACGGCGCGGGTCAGATTGACCCGAAATCCGGGTTATTTTAGCCTGAAATCAATGTCAAAATGGCACTGTTCCAGATCATAATGACATGCTGTGGATCAACCTTGGCAAAGGTATCATTATTTGGACCCGAAACCTTATTTGGCAAATGTGTCAATTTTTAACAAAGAAAACTGTCAGTTGTGATGGAAAGTATCAGGTCAAAGTGGACATGGATTCCGCGTCAAGACCAGGAACTTCTTAGATATAGTGGATGGATACAAGCTCCCCTCGTCTTTCAATAGCACAATTTCCAAACTTCCTCATATTTTCTCTTGCATTTGCGTAATTATTTTGCGCTAGTAGTTTTAGTAACTTCAAGTACTTATGCACATATACATGTACACACGTGAGGACCTCAGCTTCTACAACAGTGAATGAACAATACTCGAGACTCGGTTTTGGACTCGAGGCAAGTTACTCGGGACTCGGACTCGAGGCAAGTGACTCGAGACTCGGACTCGAGGCAAAGTGACTCGAGACTCGGACTCGGACTCAAGGCAAGTAACTCGAGACTCAGACTCGGACTCCAGGCAAGTGACTCAGTACTCGGACTCAGACTCGAGGCAAGTGACTCGCGACTCGGACGCGAGGCAATTCGACTATACGACAATAACTATAGGAACATTAAGAATCATTTGCTTTGCATGCATTTTGTTCGTTTCCGATAATAACACCCCTCAAAATCCAGAAACCAGTGTTCAAAATAGATGCAAATGATCATGCCTTTAAGATACAAAATCAAATTTTCACCTGAAAGAACGGTGATTCTTGCGACGGTGCCAGAAAAGCACTCCGAGGAGGCCGGCGACCACCAAGACGCAGAGGATTGCAATGATGACAATGTAGGCGGTGTTATCTGCACCCATCCCGACTGGCTGAGAGTTGCTTCTCGGTCCTGCAGTGACTTCGCGACTTGTGTAAGCCTGGCTACTTGTTGTATCCAAGCCTGAAGTGAAAATAAACTTATAATGTAATTCAAATCGTGAAGGAGCGATTTGGGTTGTGATAAGCGATCCTCCCAAACGATCCACCTTGATTTTTATTAAATGTTAGGTCGAACATAAGAGTACTTCAGTGCATCTCTATATAATAATGTCTGATGTGATACGGAGCTCTATATTACGTTGGCAATACGTTGTGATGTATTTGTTTGGGGTGTTAGGCACAGGCCGGAGACTGCCAATAGGGCTGGATATAATGATGCGGTTTCCTGTAATTCTGAACACGAAATACGCTATTCCGAAAGTGTCAGGGTCAAACATTAATGCCTTTATCCCCAGACGCACGGTAATGCTACAGTACAAGCACATCCATGGGTGTTCACGAGTTGTTTACAAGCTTCGCTCGTTCCCCCGCCATGCAAACAGGACGCTGGTCAGGGCTCATGAGCTTCACAGAATCTTGTGAAGGAAGTACGGATTGACCTTCGCATGCAGCTAGCGCGCGCTACGCATGATGGGTACCGGAAGCTAGTTTGTGTGACGCGTTTTACGTCACAGGTCACGCAAAATCTATCCAATGAGAGCTCAAATGACGTCAGCCCTGACCAGCGTCCTGTTTGCAGGGCGGGGGGTACGAGCGAATTTACAAGCTCGAATTGATCGCCCGCAAAGCCTCGTTTTCAAATAAAACCGAACCTGTGCTTAGGAAATGCAAGTGGAAACATCGGGAATATATAGACCCGATAGTTGAAATAAAAGTGCTGATTGCCATTGCCCCCAAGAGCACAGATCCTTCTTCTATTTTTGAAAACTTTGCGCGCTTTAAATCGCAGCCATTCCGATTTTTAATTTTAAGTGCACCCCGACCCATTCCCCTGAAGAAACAAAAAATGGATTCAATTGGCCAAACTTACTGATCGTAGTTGAAGTCCCGGGAGCGTCTTCTTGGCAGCAACCTCCACACGAAGCTGTATATGAAAATTGACCAAAGATATTGATTAATTATTTGTTTGCATGTTCTCCAGCTGATTTGTGTTGACACTGTGTGGAGAGAGACACAGACATAAAGGTCCCATATGGATCAGTTTGCCAGCTTTCCTAGAAAAACAATGTGATAATGTGCTCTCTATATAAGTTATATATATGATCAATTTACACATTGTGTTCGTCATTTCGTCAACAGCACTCTTTATTTAAGAAAAAAATCAGTAAGTTGGCTGATCACTGGAAACCACCAACATTTCTTGGTTTTTCGAAATGACAGGAAGCCAGACGGATCAACTTCAAGGGGTGTTTACTGTTTAGTGTAATGCAGTACGATATTGAATCTAATATAAGCTTCTGTTAATTTTGGGAAAGATGAGCCTATATGTGCGTTAAATCTCACCGTTTATGTAAATGGATCTTGACGTGTACACAGGTTTATAGTTCCAGCCAGCGATCACAGTAAAGGTGTAGTTCCCTTCGTCCGTGCAATTGAAGACTGGGATGACGAGCGCGCCCTCTAGCTTGTCGACGTACGCAGACCGGTAACCCTCGTGGCCGTACCGGTAGGGTAGCTTTTCGATCACTCCATCCTTGCCCGTTCTGGTGACTTGGACTGGTGCTTCGAGGTCGCATTTTCGGTCCAACGCTACCTTGATATTCTCCCCTAGATTTACTGTCATCACACTGGCGGGTAATTCAATTTCTAGTAAATAGAGAATATAAGTGAAAGCATAGAGCAAGGAACAAAAGTTACAAGACCATCTGCATTCCAATATTCCAAAAGTTACCAACCGAATTATTTCCAAAAGGCTTATTAAAAACTTGTATTAAACACCCCGTAAAATAACTCGATGTTTTGCTTGCTTTTAGAAGGAAATGGGAAATATAGGTGATTGCCAACGATCAGTTGACTGACTGATTTATGGAAACGAAAGAGTTGTGTCTAGACCATAGAGCTATATTAAACAACTAGAGCGTTAAATCCTCATTCTTGCGCGCGAAGCCGCTCTGGGCGCAGACATTTTGAATTTATGTGCGTGTTTGTAGAACACAATCCTAGATATAGGTTATGTTTTGAACATTCGTCCTTGGATTTTTAGTTTTGTTATTATTGGAATTGAAAAAAATACATACAAAAACTACCGAAGACGGATAGTGCCATTCAGTAGGTGTGAAAATATTTTTTTTGTACAGCGGCCGCCGCTTATAATGTGGCTGCCGCCAGATAATAAAATACAAAAAAAATATATTCACACTTATTTAGTGGCACTATCCGTCTTCCGCAAAAAACAAAATATATTATTTCTTCAATTACTCTGAAAATAGGACCTGAAAGGTAAACACACCCCATCTGGTAGAAACCTTTTTACTGAAATTCCCTTTTCGATGCACCGTAAGCACGTACATAGCACCCGGTTTTCTTAGGGATCACTAAAAAGGAGAGGCTCGACTAGAATTTGTTTATGATTAGCTAATTAAAACCTACAAGCGTAACAGCCGATTTCACGAAACAGTCGGTTGCCAATTCAAGCCACAACTAGATCGAGCTTCTGCCAACACATTCTGTCATGCAGCTTCGCAATAACTGCACAACGCTTTGACGAGGAGAAACCACAGCTTTTACGACGGTTGTTTGTGTACAATATTTAATTTGGTCGCAAAACTGTCTTCCTCCATCTGCCATTTTGAAGAAAAAGTCTGTGTGACTTTCTAGGAGCGGCAACTTTCAAAATTCTGACATGTTTTTAAGAAAATAATTGCATAAATTCAAAATTGAAAAACAAAGACGTGGATTTGTTTTTAATAAGCCTTGATAAGGTGGGATATGACAGCCTCTACGACTGTCAGGATTGGCAAGTAATTTTTTTCTGTCGGCACGCCATTACCACGCCACCCTCAATGACGTCATCATCAGTTGCGTAATTATTTGTTGCGAAATTCGCGGACTTTCGTCATATCCAAAAGTTGCGCAATGTCAAATGTTTCGCAATATCACGCCACTGCGTAACGTACATGGGTCGATGTGGTTTTGCGGCAAGCGCGGGACATGCAGGCTGCGTGTGACACTCTCCTAAACGTTTACCATCTTTTCCTATTATGTAATGCAGCCCTCAGTATTGTGTTTCAGGTTGCTATATGCTATATCATGGTAGTTCCTTTCAAAGGCGAATAGCAGTTCCTACGTGATCAATAAAATGCATGCATGTGTTCTTACCTGACTGGTATTGCACAAACACTTCAGTACTGGCGTTGTAGGTTGTTCCATTTTCTGTGGCCTGACACCAGTAGACGCCCTCATCGCTCGCCGATGCATGAGCTACTTCAAGAGTCGCCCTCAGATCACATTCACGCTCCGAGCCGATCAGTCGACATAGTTTAGTGTGGTCGTCATTTCTATAGACCCTGCTGTTTCTGGAGATGTCGATTGGCACCGAGCCATTAAAGAACGCTATATGTGTGTCTTCGTTTGATGCCTCTCGTAGTACACAGTTCAAATGAATTGAATCCCCGAAAGCTACACATACCCCTGACGTCTCCATGTGGATGTTTGTTTTGGCAGTCCCTAGAAAAAGAAGGGGTTTGAGATTTTTTTCAAATGATATGAGATATCTTTATTGAAGGTGTAATTTACATCCGTACAGTGTACATGATTCTATAGAGTTGTTCGTTCTCCGTATTTCAGTGTTAATACATTAATTTTGGGCTGCTGGAAAGTTTTTTACAAATACCTTAAAACCGGCATTTTTTTTCTAACTACTCACTTACAAAAGTGGACGAGGGATGATCCCATGGCCCATCCCCCTGGTCAAAAAGTGGGGGACACATTCTCCCAATCCGCCCCCCCCCCCCGAATGCACGCCTCTTGGGCAGAGTGACTGCCAGTTGTGACTGAGACTGGTTGCACACTAGTGCACATTCCGGGCAGTGCTATCGTATATGACTACTCAAAGACGGTCCATTGTGTAGACCAGATGCAAATGAAAAAGACAAAGAATAGCCATTCTGAATATAATAGCCATTGTTCATCATGGGACAACTGGAGTCGTGTTTTGACGATTTTTGTCTTGATTGTAAAAGTTAGGACTCTCAGACACAGAATAGACAGAGAATATTTTCAATAAAATACATCTCATTTTTACTGTGCTCACATAGACAAAATACCAAATAGCTATAAAACAGAAATGACAGGATGAAGTTACAAAGTTACGGGAACTGTGAAGTATCATCACAATTTGTTTTAGGGCGAGACTATACTCAAAATACGGAATAATTGTCAAAAATCTTTAAAAAAATTCACCACGGCAAACATTTTGGTAAAAAAATACAAAGATTCTTCCTACCAAGGACTATCTTCTGTAGTAGCAGCCAGAGTAGTAGGTGAGCCCTCGATGTGGAGTTAGTACTACAGCCGCCCATTTTCTTGGACTTAACCTGTGTACATAAAAAAAAATTCAGAGAAAACAAAAATGTGAGCTGTAAATATAGGAGTGGATGTGAAACGACGACAGGATCAGCTGGCTTTACGATAGAAGACAGACACACAAAGGGAGAACAAAACATCCTTTCAGTCATCGAGCGCTGGGTCTTTTGTTGAAAATGGTCCTCGGTCATACGGTTATGTGCTTAGTCTATGGGAGAGTGGTATATTACAGGGACATGGGGAAATGCAAAGCATTGTCCTCGGGCGTATAGAAATTCACGACTACTGCAGTGTGCGGGTAGTTTCTCGGGAGGCGTAGTGGGGAGATTTCGAAGGGGGATGGGTAATGGAAAGGTATCAGGATCAACAGGGTGGCAGGTAAGGACATGGGGAAGGATTGGATCAGAGGGTTGGAAAACCAAATGGAGAATATTCGAACCTAGAACAGAAAATTGATTACACAATAATGTGACATCGAATTCATCAACATTAAATTACAACTCAGTCAAATTTATCACCAGCCCCATATACATCCCCAGAAACAGAGGGCCGTAATTAGCAATGCAAACTGCTTACAGAGAGAAAACATATACGACCGTCAATGAAACGGGGGCATGTATAGGCATACATTTCAGGCTAAGCCAACTGTAAACATCAACAAATTGAGGGGCCACACGCCGAAAGAGCAATTTCCGATACTCGTAGTATTGGCCTACTACCACACAGTCGATGCAAATGTATCCCAACTCCAGCATATACAGGGTGAGTCAAAAAAGTGGAACCCAAACCCCCAAAACGATATTTCATATTTAAAAAAAATACGTAGCACCAAAAATAATAATGACTGGAAAGCCAATTACATAAGCTACTTTTAGATGAACAAATTACTGAAAATGGTTAATCTGTTAAAAGAATATCACCATTTAAACACAATGACCCTCAAACCTGTCTCGTCCACAAAACGCGAGTTTAAGAATCGTCGTCACAATTGTCTTCAAACATCACCAGCAATAAAACCTCAGTTTAAAAGTTAAAAATATTCAACAAAGTCCTTTTGAAGGACTTTTAAAAAAGTGGATTTCATAAATCATATTGTTTGTCTAAACAAGGTTGTTAATAAAGGTATTTTGTACTACAGTTGTTGACAGTTGTTGAAACAAGTATGTTGTGTCATTTTCTTTGTTGTTCGATATTACAGTCAGAATACACAATAAATTGCTTTTTTTGGACGAAACAGTTTTTAGAGTCATTGCGTTTAAATGGTGATATTCTTTGAATGGATTGGATAATTTCAGTATTTTTTTTCATCTAAAAGTAGTATATGAAATTGGCTTTTCCAGTCATTATTTTTTTGATCCTACAAATTTGTTTTAATATGAAATTTATTTTGGGGGGTTTGGGTTCCGCTTTTTTTACTCACCCTGTAGTACAAATCAGTTTATGAAGACGGAATAGCTGCCAAGCATTACCTGATAACATATTTTCGCTGCGAGTCGTTGAACCCGGGTACAGACCCATAAACTGAAGATTTATGATCGATAACATACTTTTCCGAGGCAAGGTGAAAGTAATAACCACGCGAAAAAGTGTTTTTAAAGGGATTGCACACGGTACCTCTATATTTGATTCAGATTCAGATTCCCGAAAAACAGAAGAGATTATCGATGTAGGCCTATACAACCACCGGAAGTCAAAAAGTGAGATTGTGAAATAACTTGGGGATTTTCAATAATACTACGATACTTGAGCATTTTATTTTGGTTTCTCGCCATAACTGATCACGTGTTTCGTTTCTTCTAGATACTACGTTCTACGTCACACTTAATCGACTTCGACTGGATTAGAGTTAAAAAAAACACACCTAATATTGCAACCCTACACAGGGTAATTAAAAGGCAAACGAACTCTCCTTTTTGTACTCATTTCTGCCCAAATTATGCACAATGCTCTTTCACGATCCGTTGACTACGCGTCTACCTGACAATGAAGATAATCAGATAATTATTGGTCCCTAGCACATAATATTTCATGCAACAACGGATATTTTGTGCCTACCGCAAAAAGAACTTGCTTAGTATTCACTCATCGAAGCATGCATGCACTAAACACATACATGTACATGTACACGGTGCGCACGTAATATGGTGCAGTCTCTGGACGATCTAATGGTCTTCAGCAGACCAGCGCTAGTTATGTTGTAAGAACTCAGCGCGAAGATAGATGTGGGGATGTTTGATGTTATGAAATACGAATGCGGGAAATACCCGTACATGTATAATACCCTGAGACGTATGACTCGTCATTATTTTACGCTTGAAACCATGCTGTATGGCTATGCGGTAAAAGCAACGGGGAATACCGGTACATGATGCGAAATGATGAAGCAACGGTCAATATGTTGCAACTGGGTGCACAATAGGACGCAATTTATACAAAAAATCAGAACAATTAACCTTTAGCTGAACTTTCAATCTACAGACCATGCAATTTGGGCAAGCTATCAATAATTATATTAAGATGGCCATCTTTAATGGCGGAAATAACACCATGCTAGCTACAGTTCGTATAATCTGTAATGTCAGTAGCTTTGCACAGTAGCTTGCACAGTGGTTTATCCATTGGAGGGGGCCTCGTGTGTGTGCAGTGATCAGTGGATCGAATTTGTCTAAAGGTTTTAAGGTTTGCGAGTTCGGGTTGGAAGACCACCGTACGTCAGCAAAGTGTTAGTGAATATTATTCCTTGAGACCCACAGCACCTTCAAATGTTCGCAATTGTGGGATATTTGTCTGCTGTATTCCCAGTACACAGCCTTTCGAGGAATGTTTTTGGAAAGAGTTTACAAGGAACTAGTTGGAAAAATAATGTCGAGGTCATCAGCAGAAAATCGAAAGTAAAACGAGACTTCCACATACCCTCAACTACTTCCGTTTATCGTAAAACGATTGAAAAACGCTTAAGCACGGATGAAAAGAATTGGACATTTTCCGTTTGCAATTGGCCTCCAAAGCATTATGCTTGAAGTTGAAAAACCAGGAACTTGAGAAGCAGTTCAGGAACAAACAAGAACACTTTCATTTCAATTGTTTTCCGGTGTACATCAGGATATAAATCGAGGAAAGTAGGCCTAGGTGTGTTTTTATTCCTGAAGATAAAAAAACCGATTGTCCTTGATTAAGTTGATCTCTAAACTTATATATACGAAATATTAATGTTAGATTGAAGTATAAAGACAATGGTTCAAGAGTACGTAGGTAGGGGTAGACCATTCTCAACACTGCAAAGCATATACAGTTATGATATTACTGCCTCAAGTCAAGGGCCTGGGGCAAGTTGCGAGGGAAAACGACTGCAAGCCTTTATTGACGACTATACGCCACAAACAAGAATATAGGGTACAGGCCAGTAAATAGACCCGAAATTGCCTTCGCCGGCCAAATCACGAATTTCATGTCCTCAACGTTTTTGCTATTAGAGCATTTTGTGGGCCATGAACTTGAGGTAAAAAAAAGAAGGATGGAAGTCGTGAACAGGACTGAGAGCTCGTATGAAGAAATTGGGCCTAAAACTATTCTAATGTGCGGTGGAGTGTAGGCATCATTTTTCTAAATGGCGATATGCTTCAGGACTACTCTTCGGGTTGATCATCTTTGAATGAAAACTTCTCCCAAAAGTTAGGATTACCTCCAAAAAAATTAACCGAAAATGAAAGATGATGAACTAAGCTTGGATTTGATGTGTGTCTCAAACACATTTGAGAGCTGTGAGTATTTTTCCTTATATTTTTGGAGTGGGTGTAATTATCACTGGGGTGTAGCCTATGGCAGTTTATTTAATGGTCTGAAACCCAACGAAGGCCCTCTCTGGCCAGCAAAATATCAAACAATAAACAAACAATCCGAAAGGACCAGATCTTGAAGAACTACAAGTTGATTAAAGATATCCCATGCCTTTAAAAATGTGGGTTTTTTCCTCCTATTTTTTGGTTCTCGCATTTTCAATTTTGTATGCTTTGTATTAACGAAAAATACTTGCTTAATTAATTCCGATTTTAGGCGTCTGTAAAGCTCGATAGTGCACAAATAGGCCGCCTAATCAGTCCCATTATAACAAAGCACGAACTATACTTAATTTGCGACTGGTTTTTAAGCATCGATATTTTTAAGCATCGATATACTGGTGGAATTTAAAGGGGCTTATGGCGTCTGAAATGCTTATATTCAAGCTCTTTGTAAGAAATATACGCCACTTAAAAACAAATTTCTAATGTTGAATTATAGAGAGCTATGTAATGCTGGCAATGAACACGTCATAGGACTCAAACAAAGAAATTCGGTTGTTACGCGCTGACTTTTTACAGTGATGTGAAATATGCGGGTACATGCATAGGAACCCATCCCACTCACAGCAGGTGTTATTTGTTCGTCAAATTATCAGAGGGAAAGGAATAAAGGTCGTATACAAATATCCAACCTAGCAAAATGTTTAACTTGAATTGAAATTTAAGAAATTACATTTTATCAAATGCATTCGTATTTTGTACAGGTTTTTTTAACATACATCTAATATGGATCTATTACGTTTATAATTATTTTTTTTTATGGAAAACACAAAGCGGAGGGAAAGATTCATGGCCCAAAGCAAATGCATTTTAACTTAAGACCATTCCTCAGAGAACAGTCGCAAACAACAAGACGATAAGCCGCTTATAATTTGGGGAAACCGCTGAAATGCCAGGCTTTTGAGATCCAACACATTCATATACATGTATGTTGCAATCCTTTTCAATGCATAATTATAGCCTATGGCCTGCCTATGTGCATTCAATCAATGATACACACAACCTGTTTAAGTAAATATAATCAGTATTAACATAGTGTCAAAGTCAATAAGACAACATCTGCGGTTCATTATGATTGGCTGATTGAAATTCCAAGATTATGCAGAAAGTATTCTTTGTTTTAAAATCTAGGAAGTACAAACTGAAAAAAAGGAAATATACATGTATACAAATAACGGGAACTGGTTTTTGAAACAACAATCGAGACGACCACATTTGCAGAGTTTAACTAGATCTATAAAGCAATGAAACTTTTCATAAACCGGCAACTCCAATCATGCAGCATTTGCTGAAAAAAAAAACACATTAAACCGTCCAATGCCAAATGGCTTTTAAATCATAATAAGCGTATAGCCTACTCGAGATCTAGAGTATAATTGTTATATGCCTATTTGCCTATGTTGGACATACTACGACAACGCCAACCACCAGCCTATCGTGTGCACACTATTCACACGTCAAGTACAATTGATATTATCTCCAAACCAAACATTAATAATAATAGCGCCTCGATGGTCCACGGCCAGGTTCAGTACACGGAAATACCCAATGTATTCAATGCCGTAAACACGAGGCCTATCCTCGCATCAACTTAAAAGTTAACCTCCCTCCACATACCTGTTGCTTAATTTGCAGGCTACTGTTTCTCCAAGGAATGGTTTCCCCAACCTCCACAGTGTTCTCTTTGACTTCAGTAAGTTACAGCTGTAATGATTATAGCAAAACTCGGGAGCTCCGTACCGTACGTAATAAGAGACGATGCTTGTGTTCGACATAGATTTACCATGTGCTTATATCATGCGCGCGTGGATCACGCGTTGCGACATAGCACTTTTGTTCGGCAATTCCCATGACACCATTTCTAAAAATACATATAATGTAAAGTTAGTGTACCTCAACGAGCCAATACAGTAATTTTAATATCGTAATCGAGATGGGACTGTTTAACAATGTGTCGACTAGACATATTAATGTGTATCAACCGCAGAATGCAGATGAAATCCAGGAGGTTTTTTCTTGGAAGGAAGTGACTTGACAGAATTCAAGTTCTGTTATGATGGGGTCAGGATCCCATCCACAGAATAGCTTGTAATAACTCATTTTCATCACTATGTGCATCGTGCAGCCTTAATTGTATTCTGTTAAAAAAAAACTTCACATCACACAATATAACAAAAGTTATGATGCTATTGGATTGGAAAGGATAAAGTTGTTCTTTATGCCATCAATTTGTGGACCATGAGCCTGTTGAAATCAACTCATTCAGTGTCTGCCCACTAACTGTAAGTCTACCACGACAGTACAAAGTTTAGTACTATATACTACAGCGTACCAACAACAAAACTTGGAGTAAAGCAAAGTAACCTTGTTATGAAATTTCTCGGCATTGTTGGTGATCGTTTATTTATTGGTTCTAAAAAAAAACGAGTTGACTTTGCATGCAACTAAATAAAGTACACACATGTAACAACACACATAATGAAGTAAGGCGAAATAAAACAAAATACATGCTTAGCGTCCTGCCTTTTTTTTTTGAAAGGGAAGCGGGGGGCCTTTTTTTTTCGTTCCTCCAAAACAGCCGCCCGACCGGGCTATTTTCAAAATGGCCGCCAATGTTTTTGTAAATGGCCGTCATTGGACTCAGGAAATGACATAACACCTTTATATGGGCTAGATGCAACAGATACAATTCGCTCGTACCCCTACCCTGCAAACAGGGCGCTGGGAAGGGCAGATGAGCTTCACAGAATCTTGTGAAGGAAGTGGGGATGGCATTCTGGGTAATTTATCATGACCTATCTGGCTGCAGCTGTAGACCGCGGTTAGCCAATGCGCGCAAATACTATCTGAAAAGTTTGCAATAAAAATGCATACACACCAACCGGATGTTATTTCTTTTCATTGCGGACCATGTGGACAAAATTTTGAGCGTCGAATCATGCATTTTGTCGACCCTTCATTGATTCGAAACGGAGCCGGAGCAACTGACGGGAGTTGAAAATTTACAAAACAGATAAGGTTTACAGATTTTCATACATTATTATGCTTTTCAACCAAAAAAGGGCACCGCATTTATGAATGTGAACAAAAGAGTGATGAATGACTCAGTTTCAAACCTTGCAGGGTCGTGGTCGTGATGACTTGCAGGTCACAGGTCACGCAAAATCTATCCAATCAGAGCGTTAATTCGTCAGCCCTTCCCAGCGTCCTGTTTGCAGGGCGGGGGTACGAGTGAACAGATAAAGAGGCCAAAAATGATGTCACTGTTGAAACTTTATCATTTTTTTCGGTTTAAAAAAACAGGAGACGGCCTCCAAAAAGGAAGCGGGCGTGGACGCTAAACATGTTTTTTTTATATCGCCTAACACGTGAAAAAGTATTTCCCTTTTCGGGATTCAAGCCTCGACGCATATTTTCAAGTGCCGCCTTTTTTCTGCTTCAGTAGCGTCAGTGCCGGCATTGACGTGAGAAATCAACAGATCATTCACCCGACCACGACTGAACTTTTCATCGCTTTGAATAAGTTATACCTCGGTGTTTCCTGGTATAACAGACAAACACAAAAGGTTCTCACCCGGTGACTCAGACAGCTTGCCTTTCAGAGTATGATCCGGAGTTCATATTGCTTGATAAACTGGGTGATATTCTTTGTCAAAAATCACTCTCCAGCAAGTTAAGCTGGGTGACAGAAAGAAAGAAAAGTGCATGTACATCGACCCCGTTAATTTGTGTACAAAGGAAAAATGTTGGAATGCCGGTGTCACTGAACATTTGGACTCCTATTGAATCTGGTTAACTCTTATATCTTGAATGGATAGATGTGGGGATGTTTGATGTTATGAAATTATACCAATGCGGGCAATACCCGTATAATACTCTGAGACGTATGACTCGTCATTGTTTTACGCTTGAAACACATGCTGTATGGCTATGCGGTAAAAGCAATGGGGAATACCGGTACATGATGCGAAATGATGAAGCAACGGTCAATATGTTGCAACTGGGTCCACAATATAGGACGCAATTTATACAAAAAAACAGAACAATTAACCTTTGGCTGAACTTTCAATCTACAGACCATGCAATCAGGGCACGTTATCAATGATTCTATTAAGAAGGCCCCCTTTAATGGCGGAAATAACACCGTGCTAGCTATAGTTCACATAAACCGTAATGTCAGTAGCTTTGCACAGTAGCTTGCACAGTGGTTTATCCATTGGAGGGGGCCTCGTGTGTGTGCAGTGATCAGTGGATCGGATTCGTCTATAGTGTGATTTAAGGTTTGCGAGTTCGGTTGGAAGACCACGTACGGCAGCAAAGTGTTGGCCATGGCATGATTTGTGAAGAATGTTATTCCTGATAGACCCACAGAACCTTCAAATGTTCGCAATTGTGGGATATTTGTCTGCTGTATTCCTAGTACACAGCCTTTCGAGGAATGCTTTTGGAAAGAGTTTACAAGGAACTAGTTGGAAAAATAATGTCGAGGTCATCAGCAGAAAATCGAAAGTAAAACGAGACTTCCACATACCCTCAACTACTTCCGTTTATCGTAAAACGATTGAAAAACGTTTAAGCACGGATGAAAAGAATTGGACATTTTCCTTTTGCAATTGGCCTCCAAAGCATTATGTTTGAAAAGTTGAGAAACCAGGAACTTGATAAGCAGTTCAGGAACAAACGAGAACACTTTCATTTCAATTGTTTTCCGGCGTACATCAGGATATAAATCGAGGAAAGTAGGCCTAGGTGTGTTTTTATTCCTGAATATAAAAAAACGATTGTCCTTGACTAAGTTGATCTCTAAACTTATATATACGAAATATTAATGTAAGATTGAAGTATAAAGACAATGGTTCAAGAGTACGTAGGTGGGGTAGACCATTCTCAACACCGTACTGCAAAGCTGATGATATTACTGCCTCAAGTCAAGGGCCTGGGGCAAGTTGTGAGGGAAAACGACTGCAAGCCTTTATTGACGACTATACGCCACAAACAAGAATATAAGGTACATGCCAGTAAATAGACCCGAAATTGTCTTCGCAGGCCAAATCACGAATTTCATGTCTTCAACGTTTTTGCTATTAGAGCATTTTGTGGGCCATGAACTTGAGGTAAAAAGAAGAAGGATGGAAGTCGTGAACAGGACTGAGAGCTCGTATGAAGAAATTGGGCCTAAAACTATTTTAATTTGCAGTGGAGTGTAGTCATCATTTTTCTACATGGCGATATGCTTCAGGACTACTTTCCAGGGTGATCATCTTTGAATGAAAATTTCTCCCAAAAGTTCGGATTACCCCGAAAAAAAATTAACCATAAATGAAAGATGATGAACTAAGCTTGGATTTGATGTGTGTCTCAAACACCTTGGAGAGTTGTGAGTATTTTTCCTTATATTTTTGGGAGTGGGTGTAATTATCACTGGGGTGTATGGCAGTTTATTTACTGGTCTGAAACCCAACGAAGACTAAGGCCCTCTCTGGCCAGCAAAATATCAAACAATAAACAAACAATCCGAAAGGACCAGATCTTGAAGAACTATTTGACAACGTTTACCGTGTGTTGCTATGAATAATATTTTATCCCTACTTCACATTGCGTGTATTATAATTGCAAAAATTGACGACGAAGGACACTTTGTTAGTTTGAAGTACTAAGACTATTAACTCCAGATGTCATCAAAAAAGGGAAAAGTAATGACATCCGGTTTATTTAGAAGTCTTTCGAAACTGAACCTGTGTTTATTTTATTGAATGTTTTCACAGCGCCAGGCCTGGTCTTTGAAAGCATGATAAAGGTATACTAAATTCCGACAGTTACTGGGAAAAAAACCAGTGTTGTAAATTATTGAGTCGTCAAGGGAAAATGCCATGTAAATTTTGGGGAGCAGTGACACATACGTGGAAATTTCCATCGATGATGGGTATTTTATGCAGCCAACCACCACTCTAAACTAGTGTGTGACCTGTTTGTGACTAGTGAACTCGATTCGATTTGTATCTCAACATTCAACCTCTAGTTTGCGATAAGTTGAGATATGAAAAAGTTTAATATGAATTAAGAATGATCCATTTAGCTACTATAATCTGTACAATCTTGTTTATAGGGTTACACTGTCAGCGTTGTCCCAGCAACACGAACACTTTAGATAACGTAGACATCTGTACATGTGTGTTTGTATCAGCAGTCCGTGTGTATTGTTCGTATTCGTTGTACCATAAGTGGACTGTAAGTATATAACTAATAAATAATGCATGTGTCTTATAAATATTCATGTTGCCATGGTCTTATCTTTTGTATCTTATGGCGTTCTTGGTATTCTTTTAAAAAAAAACCTGCCTGTCATGTGACCCGCAGCCCGCGCGTTTAAAAAAAAAGAGATACGCCAAAAAGAAAAATGCCGATCGCGATCAATCTGTATGAATATAGCATTTTGCTGACTGAAAACTTGCACAATATCGCCTAGACCAGGTTTTGAAACCGGCGATGAACTCCAAGAGTCATACTGGACTTTGATTGCCATCAGACCGTAAGTTTAAGGTTTTAATTTCTTTTAAATAAACATGCTTGTGATTGTGTTATTTAGATGGCAGTAATATATTTGGAGGTTACTTGATATAAGGCGTTTATGTAAATACCCTAGAGATATCATGTTTCTTAAAGATGAATGAGAATATATTTTCTAGATTAATTCTATTAGAGTCCTTTAAATATGGCTCTATGATAATAATATTTGGCGATCATTTAATAGTTTGATAAATTTTGATATAACTATTTGTAATGTTACGGTGTACACATACTTCTTAAATCCGCAATTGTAAATACTGCAGATGGCAAACTGGCTTAGCTAGAAGCCGTTATTCCAAAAGACCGTCGCTTGAGGCAGACAGGCCCTGCGACAGGCTGACAACAGCTACCCAGCGTCACCGCCGTCAAGCTGGTCGACCGTGACGCCCGGTTTCCACATCACCCGGCTGCCTACAACAGAGGCTCCGTCGAGGTGGCTGCGCTCCGTCAATCCAGCTGTCCAAACGAGAGAGAGTACTCCAACCATGGCATGCCAACGCAACTTGAGCCGTAAACTATACGGTGGGCCCTAAATATTGAATAATTATTGCCGGCTTAGAGTAGGTTTAATATAATAGTATTAAAGTCCATTTAATTAGGTGATTTAACTATTTGTACATGTTTGCTTCATTAGGTTCTTCTTAGCGTGGGTTATACTTCTATTGAGTTAATTTGGTTAATTTAAATAGATTTGGTTGATTATAAGTTATATACTTCAAGCTGTTGACTTTTCTGCATTTAATTCATTGATTCATTTGCTTTACCCAAGGTTAGTTTTATACTCATCTCTGGTATTGATCTACACTATTTATTGGGTTACTATCGCCTCATTCTATAAATAATTTTCGTAAGGATTTGTATACATAATATTTGTAAAGATTATTTGTCGCCTATAAATATACAGTTTGTGCATATTAAATAATTTGTAAATATAAAGAACGTCTCAGAGGATTATTCTTGGTGTTTGCACGAAGTTGTGGGTGGGAAAACCAGTCCCGAAAATTCCACTGCACTAATTTCTGGGGGCAGTTGTGACATACACCTACAGGGGCTGCGTGTTTGTTCGAACACGTGCTCAATTTTGTTTTATGGGGAAAACTCCCGAATGTTTTAAAGAGCGACTCTATTTAAATTAATGACCTGATCGTATAACTGAATCATAGCACATGATAATAATAGCTACCGAAGAGTAATTTCTTCAATGCCATTGCTCTCCACTTTTTATGTCAAAAAGTAAACAGTTGCTGGCTCAGACATTCACTTAGTCAATGAGTTAAGTAAATGAGTAAGTACGAGCTAAACAGATGGGCGAAATTGATGAAAAATAAAGGGGGTTGTTTTTATGGCTAGACACAGAGGGCCAGCGTAATGTTCTCTTTGTACCTTACTCCCCGACTGACTGACTGACTCCCTGACTCCCCGACTGACTGACTGACTGACTCCCCGAACGTCATCAGGCTGGTGAAAAGAGCCGGGCGGTCCTATTGTAAAGGATTATACCCCGTAACAGACTAAATCTGACCCATTGTGTACATGATTATACTCCACATGCACGAAACGATTTCCTGCCATTCTGAAGAAACGAATTTCAAATTGGAATTGAAACCGAGGCTCTCGGTGCCAAGTCATGGGCCTTATGCACAAGTCGGCCGTATTGAATTGAAAGTGAGGTAAAATCCTATTTTTTTTGAACTTGCGAAGAGAAATGAAAGCAACTTAATTATTTATTAAGTCCCGTCTGCTTCAGTGAATAATTCAACATTTTAATTAAACATACGTAATGTTAAAAACCAGATTAAAAAAATTGACAGTAAAATAAGGCTGGATAATGCCTGCATAAATAGTCTGGCGCCATCCCATTCAACAGTTAACATTAATGAAATACATTCAGGGAACTCGACAAATTAATGGCCAACTCGTGCAGGCCCATTGTATGACATTGAGGACCATTTTAAAATCCTCTCAACAAATGCAGCACTGAGGCCCTCGGTTTCAGTGCCAATTTGAAATTCGTCAATTGAACAGATGTTTTTTTTTGCTGTAGGATACGAGTTCCTGTGAGTAATAATTATGAAGACTATACATGCAACCTGTCAGCTCCCACACGATAAACCATTTGCAGGTGAATCTGCAAATTTATGCCGACCGCAATGGAAAATTCCATGGAAAATATAATTGTGTCCAGCATGTTGAGCATGCGCGGATTTCCATAGCTGAGTCTAGGGGAATCTTCGCACTGTACTAAGAACTTTGATCAAAATTTATCAATGGAATTCGAGGTAAGGGATTGCCCCTGATCGTTGTTGCATAAACAAACAAAAAATGACCCCCTTTCATTCAGTTTCAACGATTAATGTCGTTTATATTATTAACTTTAAACTTGCAATTACATGTACTTTTAATAGGTCTCATAAAAGAGATTTCCTTTCACGTGGTGTCACCACAAGCTCAGGGTTTTCTGCATTAAACAATTTGGGAAATGAAAAATGCGAACAGTACTTTTAATATTCGACTGTTTTTAAGCATCGATGTATACACTCTACTTGTTGAATTTCAGGGGGCTTACTGCATCTGAAATGCTTATGCGCCTATCAAATGGTCCCCCCCCCCCCCGCGCTGCCCCAGGTCAGATGGCGGGATTTGGTCACGTTTTTCATGCCCCAGGGTGGGGAATTTGGTCACTCAAATTACACTGGTACCATTGGCGTAGTACATGGAAATGCAATTACAAGTGCGTCCCACGTATGTATGTCGGGGATTGTCACTTAAATTTTGCCCGAGGGGTGGGGATTTTGTCA
This sequence comes from Patiria pectinifera, assembly GCA_029964075.1. NCBI lineage: Eukaryota > Metazoa > Echinodermata > Asteroidea > Valvatida > Asterinidae > Patiria > Patiria pectinifera. Next base: position 5,312,026 of record CM057130.1, on the reverse strand, counting down.
CTTCAAAAGTGACAATCCCCACGTTCTTGGGTGGGGCAGCCCGGGGGAGGGGTGGGGAAACAATTGATAGGCGCATTATATACAAGCTCTTTGTAAGAATATAATGTTCCACGTGGCATGGTGAATTAAAGAGAGCTATATATTGCTGGCAATGAACATAGCCACATAGGATTCGAACAAAGAAATTCGGTTTTTACACGCATACTTTCTACAGTGATGTGAAATTTGCAGGTATATGGGAATTTATCCCACAGCAGATGTTATGTTTGTTCGCCAAATGATGTCAGAAGGAAAAGGAAAAAAGGTTCGTATATAGCTTATAATATCGAACCTGGCAAAAAAATTTAACTTGAATTTAAACTTAAGAAATGTAATCACCAACTACATTCGCATTTTGTAAAGTTTTCCGAGGTAGTCTTACGTTATAGATATCTAATATATACTTATTCAATTAAGTTTATAATCTTAGTATGGAAACACAAAAAGGGAAAATATATCATGGTCCAAAGAAAATGCTAATAAGACCATTCCTTGGAGAACTCGGTCGAAAACACACGATAAGCCGCTTATCATCATTTGGGGAAAACTTGTGAAATTATTGTGGGGCTTTTGGATTCCAACACATTCGTATTTAGTGTCATCTTTTTTTCAAATCATAGCCTATCACTGTAAACACGTTGGGCAAAATGGGTTGATATTTAGACCAACGTTGGTCAACATATCAACAGGTTAAATTCTTGGGCAATTTTTTTCTTAATTGTTGGATTTTTTTACCCAAATTGGGTAATTTCAAACCAATGTTGGGTAAAATTATATTTACCAATAGTGTTTTACCCATTATTTTTTACAGTCAATCGATGATCTACACACATGCTCAGGATTTATAGAGTTTCAAAAGTCAATAAAGAACTAGTTGGAAAAAGTCAATAGATAGCATCTGTGGTATACATGTTTGGTTGTTTGAAAATAACAGATAGTTTTCGTTCTGTTAAAGTCACTGAGTGAAAGCCATAAAACAAAAGAAATATACGTGTTTCTGGGAATTGGTTTTTGAAACAACTTAGAGAGATCTAACCACTTTTGCATATAGTATAACTATAGATCCCAAGCAGTCATAAATTTCCATGAAACGTGTGTAACTCAAATCAAGCAGCATTCCTTTTTGCTGGGAAAAAAATGAAACGTCCAATGCCAAATGGCAAAATTGTAGCCTACTTGGGTACATAGTCATTAAGCTTCATGTGTGTGCCCTAAATATATAGACCTAGCAAAAATTCTAAATAGGCCTTGATAGACCACTAAGCCATTCACCGGTCTATTGCGTACACATTGCGATGGTTCACGCTACACTTGATGTGTATACAAAAATTGACAGTCTTCATAATAAAACTGTAAGAAGGACTGCATATAGACCATGAAAATATCGTGCACTTGGCGCCCCAAGCATAGCAATCAAGCAGTGGCAGCCACTTTCTATAACAATCCACACTTGACCAGATTATTACTAGAGTCACACACGACATATTCTTTGCCATGCCATTTACATGGTCATCATAATTACCGCATCGCTAAGACACCATAAACTTACCCCGTCCGTATAACTTGTTGCCTGGCCTACTTCTGTCCTTTCCAAGATATGTTTCCCACAACCTCCGCAGGGTCTAATTGCTTGTCTCTCTTCAACTTCTTTGGTAAATTACAGCTGTAAGAATGAAGGACGTCGGAGAGCTCAACCTACAATACGATGCTCGTGTACGTGTTCGTGATATACTGCAGTCTATTAACAGGTAGCTAGTTTTCTTTGGTGCACGGTGGACTTTATATACCAGCGGTTGCGCAACTCGTTGTTTGGAATTCCCCCCCATGACATCACTCCTTACAATAACAGGCGCGCGCGCGCGTGCGCACAACTACAGCGGGCGGGTGGATAGTGTACAATTATTTCGTAATCTGTTTGTAAACTATAATGTGTAAATATGTTATAATGTATTCATTGCTGAAATCAAAGAGGTGTTTCCTAAAACAAAAGGTGACGTGACCAGACTCGAGTACAGGTGACTGAATGCCTTATTGGAGGTTAGTGCCCCCAGTTGAAACAGCGTGGCCGGGTAATATACGGCACGTGATCTGCAAAAAGTATGCAAATTAGACGCATGCGCAAAAGTGTTTGCAAAACCGGTCTTCCAATGCAAAGCTGTAATACTTGAGACGTATGAATTAATATAAATTAATTACCTGATCGAACTCAGTCACAAAAATAATAGCTACCAAAGAGTAATTTCTTAAATGCAATTGCCGGGCAGTTCTATCGTACAGGATTACCCCGTAACAGACTAAATCCGACCCACTGCAGTGTACTCCAGATGCATGAAAAGACTTCCTGCCATTCTGAATCAATAGACGAATTTCAAATTTCGAATTGAAACTGAGGCTCTCAGTGCTAATTAGCCATTGTATGAACTGAGGACCTTTTCTTTTTTCGTCCTCTCAACTAAAGACAGCACTGAGGCCCTCGGTTTCATTGTTAATTTGAAATTTGTCAATAGAACAGAATTTTGTGTTGTGCTTACACGAGTTCTTGTGAGTGATATTTATGAACACTGTAATAATACAAGCTGTCAGCTCCCGCACGATAAACCATTTGCAGGTGAAATCTGTAAAGTCAAGCCCACCGCAATGGAAATTTCCATTGCTGAGTCTAGGGGCATATTCGCACTGTACCATTATTAGTACTTAGGCCAAACTTATAGACATCGAGGTAAGGGATTGCCCCTCGTTGTTGCGTAAACAAAGAAAAATAAACCCCTTTCATTCGGTTTCAATGATTAATGGCGTTAAATATATAACTTTGTAATTTGTGAATGACCTTCAGTTCGGGGGACGCTGATGGTCTGATTTTTTTTCTATTACAAATACTGAATATGACCCGTTGCAAATGTACTTTTAATGGGTCTAACAAAAGAGATTTCCTTTCACATGGTGTAACCGCGAACTCAGTTTCCGCATTAAACAAATATGACAAGTGTTTTTTTAAGCATAGCATCGATGTATATCCTCTACTGGTTGAATTTAAGGGGCCTACCGAATCTGAAATGTTTATATATAAGTTCTGTAAAGAACGTATAATCCACTTCGCACGATGAATTATAAAGAGCTATGCAATGAACACGCCATATAGGACTCAAACAAAGAAATTGCCCCCTCCTGGAAAAGCAAAAAAAGGCATAGCGCGAAGTCATAGTGGTGTAAATTTAATGAGTTTGGGGGAAGGGGCAAAATGTCCCTGCCCCCCTCCAAAACTGATAAATCGAGAATTTGTTGCGAAATACAAGAATTTTTTGGGAAAAATATGTTTTGCCCCCCTCTTGAAAAAAATCCTGGCGACGCCCATGCTTAGTATGGGAAACACAAAAAGGGGAAATATCTAGGTCCAAAGAAAATGCTAATATAAGACCATTCCTTGGAGAACTCGGTCGCAAACAACACACGATAAGCCGCTTGTCATCATTTGGGGAAACTTGTGAAATTATTGTGGGGCTTTTGTATTTAGTGTCATCCTTTTCCAAATCATAGCCTATATGCATTCAATCGATGATCTACACACATGCTCAGGATTTATGGAGTTTCAAAAGTCAATAGATAGCATCTGTGGTATACGGGTGCAGACCAGTAAATCGGTCCGAAATTGCCTGCGCCGGCCAAATCACGATTTGCATGCCCTCAAAATCTTCGGTATTTGAGCATGCTGTGGGCCATGAACTTGAGGGTTTGTAAAAAATATGGGTGGAAACCGTGCACAGGACTTGGAGCTTGCAGTTCTGTGTAATTTTGATGTAATTTGGACCCTAAAAGCGCTCTACTTTGCAATGGAGTGTAGGCATCGTTTTTCAAAATGGCGATGGGCTTCAGGACTATTTTCAGGGGTGATCTTCTTCAGATGGAAATTTCTCCTAAAAGTCATCAGTTGACCCCCCAAAAATTGAAAAGAAAATGAAAGATGATGAAATAAGCTTTAATTTGATGTGTGTCTCGAACACCTTGGAGAGTTGTGAGTATTTTGCCCGACTTTTTGAAGTGGGAGCATTTACCATTGGGGTCAATGGAAGTTTATTTACTGGTCTGCTACCATACATGTTTGGTTGTTTGAAAATTCTAAGGTTAAACAGTTTTCGTTCTGTTCAAGTCAATGAATGAATGACACAAAAGAAAAGAAATCCACCTGTGTATATTTTTTCCAATTTTCACTCGGGAGGTGACACACTGAGTATAGTGTTTAAACGTCGGTGAAGGGCAAAACCTATAATTTCATTTATATCACCCCGACGCAAAAGTCCATCTATAGTATAATAAATATACGTGTATCTGGGAATTGGTTTTTGAAACAACTTAGAGAGATTTAACCACTTTTGCATATAGTTTAATTATAGATCCCAAGCCGGTCATATATTTCCATGAAACGTGTGTATTATAACTCAAATCAAGGAGCATTATTTAAAAAAAAAAAAAAAAAAGGTAGGTGACGCTAATTGTCGTCCCCCATCTGATCAAAATGGGGGCACTGTTCAAAACAGATTCGGACGAAACTGGACAATATCAGACAATAGGTGACGCTGTTCGTTGTCACACAGTCACTTTTGGTGACTCCATCGGACAAATAGAATTTAGGAAATATGCCATACACTCCCATGAAATGAATGAAAACCAACTAGACACTTCTCAATATTCTTTATACAATATACAAGCAAATTTATTTACACAAAATCCCCAAATTTCACAAAATTATAAATTCACAAGTCCAAAACAATTTCTATAACTTGACTTATTAAAATCAGGTACAGATTTCCAATAAATTCTCAGTCTGCAAACTTCTGTAAATTTGGTATTTCTCAACGCTTCGATGAAATAATACTCTCAAAAACAAATCACTTCCGAATTCAACTACGAGAATTTCAAATATCAATCAATTTGCACTAATTCTCAATCTGCAAACTTCAGGTCTCAAACCATTGATCAATAACCAATCTCCAAAAACGAAATTTTCTCGAAATGTGATTAATAACCTTAAATTTCAAATTTCACTCGAGTTTCAAGATCTATACTTCTCAAACTTTCGAAACTCACTTAAACTTCCAGAACACTTTCTGTTTTCAAAATCACTACCAAAATACAGTCTCCAGACTTATACTGACTTCAAGATTTTCCAAATTCACCTCTGTGAGTCAATAATAATCTCAAAATCCAATAAACTTCAACTCCAATATCTATGTGAATTAAATTTCTGTTTTCACTTCCAGATTTCACCTCAAATTTCAAGCCAAAATTTTGAATCGGTTTTCAATTCAGGCAAACCTTTTTCACATCAAAATTTTAATTTAACCTTTTTACAATCCACTGAAATCTTCAATGCCAACCGGCCTTAATCATTATTAATGTTAACCTCAATCTGCTATCGTCAACCTCGAAACTAAATCTTCTGAAAACCTTCAACTTCAGTTATATATGCCATAAACATTCTCCTGTTTTTAGCAAGTTTTTAACAAGTATTTTCAATATCTCCGGACCTCTAGATCAGGAAATCTTAATATTTACAAAATTGTTCCCGACACTTGATGTGTTATCACTCCTAAACGTTCCGGAGACGTCACAGTTTATAAGGGAAGATGATGAAGTTGGCGATGCTAAGCTTGGTGATCCCAGTCTATATGTGCAGTGCCACACTCTGATTCCCGTCCAACAGATCAGATACAGGTGGTAAGTCACTTCTAACCGGTGCGGTAGGGGAAGTACAGGTAGCTCTCCGCACAACAGAGATGGTGTAAAAGTATCTCAACTTCAAACCCCGGAATTACGTGCCATCTAAAGAATTAATATTATACCAAAATCCGATTCACTAAATTGAAACCTTAAATTTTTAGTCCTAAAGAAAACCAGAATTATTTTATCTTCATGTTTTCGCAAAGTACCTTAATTTTACACTGTCTTGATGAACGATTTTGAGATTTAATACAATCACATAAAAGATAAATCAACTTGAAAATAGTGACGAATAATAAAACCAAAATTTGTGTAAACTTACGGTTAGGAGTTTCTTCACTCGAATAAATCAGAGAATCTGCTTGTCACACAAGGCTGTGTAAATATTCAGCACTCTTTAGGCAATGACACACTGGATAGGTTTGGCAAAGCAAAATTCTGCTCAAGAGTCCTGCAAAATGTTGACTCTTCTGCTATCGGTCTCTGGTCTCAACTGACTAGGCCGCACCCCAAGAAAAACTGACAAAAATTCCAAGCTCCACTAACCATGGCACTCAACAAAAGGCACATTCCAGCAACACTCATACAATCACCATACACCACATATCTGTCCTTATAAGGTACATTCACTCAACTGAGAAAAAGAAAAGCATGTGAGAGCAAGACCTGATTAAATATTCATTAGGCCTAAACTATTAGCCAATCAAGGTATTGGGGAAATAAATAGACACAGACTGGTTCTTAAAGGAACTTTATTCAGTTAAAGGAACAATATGTACAAACTTACTGGTAAAATGAGAAAATTACACATCAAAATAAGAAAATTACAGATCAAATGTGGCATTTGTCAACAGACACGATATTGACAAAACAATAAATGGGGGGGGGGGGGGTGGCACCCCCACTATATGCCCCTGAACACGAACATGACCGACAATGGCTTTTGTAATAAACCAAACAATCACATATGTGAGATGCACTTCTTTGATTTTGCACGTCACCGATAATTCAATCAGCACAAAAATTCATTGTAAAAAAAGCAGCAGTTGCGTATAGCCTAGACCGTATAGGTACTGTTTGCAGTCACAGTAGCAAATTCCATAAAGGTATCACCACGAACGAAAAACCTCCGGATATGCTACTGAGTACTTGGAAAGTTGGAATCGTACGTACGGTCACGTGGAGCATGCTTGGGGCCTTCAGTTATAGGCGCAAAACACTGCAAGCGCGACGCGAAGGCTGCGGCACTGATCAATGGAGAGCCAGATGACAAGGTCGTATGCATTTTCATACCAAAATAATACCACCATGAGCGAATGACGTTAAAAACCTGATCCCCTATTGTGTGCCTTACCTCTGTCACTCAGTTTTCATTGTCCTAATTTGCGCGGAGCTATACTGCGCCGGGTCAATAAACTTTCACACCATTTGCCCGTGACTGCACAAAATCGCATGCACTTGTTCCATATCCCATTTGAACGGTGCTGTGTTTATAGTAGGCCTATGCTGCTACTAGTTGCATGCTCTGGAACCACGAACCAGCCCAATAGTAGGCCTAGGGCCGGCTGATGATCTGAAACACGTCGGATAAGTAGGTAAGTCCACTATCTATAAGCTCAACCATTATTATCAGCTAGATTCATCGTTCAACTTAGTTTTCAAACCATATATTTCGTCACCCGACGAAGAGACGACGAAATAGTGCTATCACACAATGATTATAGGCCCTATTACTCAGGTGACAGCATGCTGCCTGCCATCATTTCCCCTCGAAATTCCCTTTGAAGATAATGATGTAGAAATGGTGGATTTGCTTTCCTGTGTACCAAGGTGGGGCAGCATTAAGATGTAAACCGTTCTGATTTGCCCACGAATGCATGTTAGTCTGTGCACGGATGACCGCGCTTACAACGCAAAAAGTGCAGTTGGACGACCTTGATGAGTCAAAGGTCCAGTGGTGTGTCTTGTTGTTGTTTTGGTTCGCGGGCAATCGCTTGTGTACCCACTTTTTCTTAAACTTCATTAAGCTTGAAGTATAATGCTTATATGGTTGGGATGGAATGGTAGATGACTTTACAGTGTTGTCTCTTCGACGTAGGCCTACATATCTATTTCAATATCAATCACTTTTGGTCATATTACAGATACCAGATAGGCATTGACGAACTGGCAAAATGAGCTTTCCAGCGAGCGGTGACTACCAAGAAAGTGGTAGATACAATCAACATGGCATCATAATGCGCAATATTGGCAAGCTGACGTTTCGACCGGAGGATGTCGTTTTAGACGTTGGCTGTGGTGCGGGCGAAGAGACGAAGGCACTAGCCTCGAAAGTCAGCAGTGTAACCGGTAAATATACGGTTGGGGGGGGGGGTCGCACGGAGTCTTTTAATTGACCATCTGCCTACTGCTCAGGGTAAAAATAATTCCAAAGGGCAGCCTGATACCCAGAAGGGATTAAAAATGCGACTTTCTTTAATTTCCTTTATTTGGAATAATTCTTTGATAAATTTACTCATTTAAGCTGCTGTATGCCTAAAGGAGTTTTTATCGGCAATCCCGTCTGAACGTAATCCTCTTTCTTAGGGTATTTATTTTCTGCCCTATCAGTCATGCCAAAACTAATGTGAAAATAACATCCAACCTGTTTAACGTCACTGCAAAATAATGCTGACACATTTAAATGCATTGGGTAGTGCATATTTCTAGTCTTTTGTGACGATGTGTTCACGTACTCTTTGATTAAGGTGTCGACACTTCAGAGGAGAAGGTAGCCTTTGCTCGTGCTAACAACTCAGAACCCAGTGTAACTTACGGTTTGGGAGACGCGCAGACCATCGGAGACAACCCAGACTATCAGGGAAGTTTCGACAAGATTGTCAGCTTCTTCGTTCTTCACTGGTGCCCGGACCCCGCTAAGGCACTCGGGAGCATCTTGGCTTGTCTCAAGCCGGGAGGGGAGGGGCTGCTCATGGTTGGTAACCGAACGACATTTCCTCCCGATGTGCGCGCGTTCTTAGGCAGTCACGCCCGTTGGGGAGAATACGTGAAGGTGAGTTGGACCATGCAGCTAATGTCAATCCAGACATTCCAAACGCACAGGTAGTTAAACAAAAAGTTTTGATCTTATTTAGCTTCCAAGCGATGTGACATTGCAGAATTCACATTAGGTAATTGAGATTGTAGTATAAGATGGCGAGTAATATTGAAACGTGAGGTTGCAGTCCTTCGTTTTCCCGCTTCCGACTTACTGGGCTACGACCGGCAAGTACTTGAACACATGACTCTGTGGAAAATGGCTTCAGCTCATAGAGCTATATTAATATTACTAGAGCGCTAACTCCTCATTCTTGCGCGCGGAGACGCTTTGAAGCCGTCCTGGGCGCAGACATTTTGAATTCATGTGCGTGTTTGTAGAACATAATGAAATGAGATGGATTGAATTTTGAAATTGTGTACTCTAAACGCAACGCGCAAGTAGAACGTACGCAAATTTCTTACGCATGTTACGGTTAAAAAAAAACACGGTTAATTAAGGCTTGGGCACAGCGGATACGCACACGCGTTGCGCTGTTTGCGTAGAGCAAAAAGACACGCTCATTTTGCTGATCGTGCGTTTCGGTTTTTGGCGTATCCGCTTCGATGACGCACCGGTATGGAATACAAACGCAAATATGCAAATAGACGTACAAAATACGTACACAATTTCTAGTTCTCCATCCGGTTCGTTAGTGTGACATCATCTCAATTCAACCATGCGTACTTCACACGGTGTAGAATAGCACGAATGGAACCGGAAGTTAACGCACCTCGAGCGTTTATCCAATGGGCGCTAGTAATCAGTGGTGCATGCGCGTGTATGACGTTTTTACTAACGAACCGGATAGGTTTGTGAACAAACATGGATGCGCCCAGCAGGCAACTTCGTACGTGAGTTAGCGCTCTAGTAATTTAATCTGGCTCCATGCTTCAGCTATACTTTTATGATTTGATTTGATTTGATTTGATTTCCGTGCTTCCTGATGCACAGTAGTAAACCAAATAAACTAAATACAAATGAAGTAGACAATTCAAAAGAAACAAATGAACTAAAATAATTAAAGGAAAATTCAAATAAATAAAAATAATATAAAATTTATACCTTAATAATATTAACTGCAAGCCAATGCCAACTTGGACACGGCCTACCACAGACGCCATCTTGTCGTGATTTCGCATCTGAATTGAGAAGCTTGGTTTCTATTTGACAAACCGATACCAACGGACATTACCGAGGCTGGGTGCCAATTGCAATGTACCCAGCTGGTATTTGAAAATCAAAACTCTAAACTCCAAAACTTTATGATCGTATTGGCGATAATATGACTTGCAACGGAGTTAGCACCTAATTATTATGTGTTCACTATCATTTAGATTTAACGTCAGCATAATTGCGTTTTCAACATTTGTAATTCTAGGGCTTCAAGGGTTCGCAATACTTTTGGAAGCGATCCATCTCAGAGGCCGAGGAGTTAATGGCGACGTGTGGCTGGACAAAGGTGCAATGTGAGATACAACACCGTCTGCCAACCACGGAACTCCAAACAAAATGTAAGCGTTCGATCCTACACGCAGCCCGCGTATTTTTTTCTGCAGCATACATCGTCTTTTTAACCAGTCACATCACGCACCTAAACATGAATATTTATCACTCCGTGTGGATGGAAGACACTTAGGTTCTCGTAGTGTTTTCCTTCAATTAAACCTATCCCACCAACAAAAGTATTTGATGAAAATGGCCACGGGTTCGAACAACAGATCTTGCGATCCATAGTTCATTCCACTATAGTAGGCCACTGTGGCAGCTCGACGAAAGCCGTTCTTTGAAATGCTTTAATGTACATGCATGACTGACTGATTGCAATGGTGTGACGTCATTGTTATTTTCTTATTAATAAACATCGAACTAGCTGAATAATCATGATCCATTGACGACGTGTGCTGCAAATAAAACACCGCACGCAGTCGATCCTTATCCAAGCCCGCCCATGACCACTTACATTTTTTAAATGCGAAGGAAGTTGACGCAATGCGTGATGGGTATAGTTAACCGTAATGATCAATGCACATGTGTTGTGCGCACGCAGTAACTGGTTGAACACACACAAATCTATCTAATCAGAGGTCACGAGCCGGAAGGTGCGGTATTGATGAGTTGATTAATTGACTTGAAAGGAGCAGTCTATATCTAAATGGATAGTTGTAATCGGGAAAATCACATGTCAATCACGAGCAGTGTTGAATTAAGTCTATCACAGGTGCCCACAAGTCCTCACAAGTCCTCACAAGTGCTCACAAGTCCATCACAAAATCTCCAGTCTCAATTCAAGTCACGAGCTTTTTATGGTGCTCGTCACCTGTTACTTGTGAGTGGAGTTTATGCCTGATTTTCTTCTGACCCGGCTAGTGATGGAAACGTGGTGACTCGACTACAACACAAGGGCGGATCCAGAACACATTTTTTTTCGGGGGGGGGACAAAAATGGTCCCGCAAAAAGTGGCCCCCCCCCCCCAATTTATTTTTGGATTCTAGATGCTCTGTGGTGCGATCTGAGGCAATTTCTGACCACTTTAACCAAATCTTTTTGAGGAAAAGATGGTGGTGTACGCAGTGCCTGCCTTTATTGCGATGTCACTTTAAAAAAAAATTGGGTTTGTTTGGGGTTTTTTTTGGGGGGGGGCATGGTCCCCGTTGCCCCCCCCCCCCCCGGACCCGCCCTTGCTACAACACCGATCAGATGTACCAGGGGTAGCAAGTCAGTCAATTGTCAATCATACGTCAATCAATAGGGGTTTTAACGATGACAAAAGGAAAGCTTTGTGTTACATTTCTGTTTAAAAGTATATGATAACTAGCTAGCAACTCTGTAGTTTACGAGAGTAAGATATTTTCTGCTTTCGTCGTAATGATACTGATGCTAAATTTCTGTGCTTGCACAGAATTGTTTCTTCATTTTTCCATCTCTGTAGTTTCTTGCTAAAACGGCACACATTTTTACTATTGCTCGATTTACGTCATTTTGGAATATTAAGCTATGATCATATTTTGTCTTTGCAGTGTTCTTCAAGACTGCAATTGGCATAACAGCGAGAATACCGGAGTCGGACCAGGAGGCATATCTGGAGGATCTATGGCAGTGGGCGTTGTCTCGATACCAAGTCGGGACCCAAGAGGGACATGTCTGCATTCCGATCGAGTATTTAGTCATACACGCTTGCAAGCCTCTCTAAAGTCGCAGACAGTCTGCGATCGCTGACAGAATGCCTGCGGTGTCTAAAGATGTTCGTTTTCATATCCGATCATTCTGTCTGTTAATTCGTAATTTGCTTGCTCCCCTGATTTGAATTATCGAATCCATCTCAGGAAACAGACAGACTATTGTTAGAGTACATTTGGAACAGTTGTTTAAAACTGTATAAGGGGCCTAACAAGCAAGGTGAAACCATCCATTTGGATGAAAACAAATACCGGAATTAATAATCAGTCATTGTCATAGCATTTGGTCTACCTGTCCCAAATGAACTTTAAAAGCCTATTATAATCAAGGTTTTTGTCAGAACAGGAAATCAAACGGATTAAATAAACAAAACCAACAAGTCGGTTCTGAAGTGAATAAGTTAAAATCAATTTTAGCGAGGCAGGAAAGAAGACCTGTTAAATAAAAGACCAATATTATGCTTAAAGGGAGCCCGAGTATATAACGCTTGAATGTCGGCAAAACATTTTTAAGTTGGTTTCTCAAATGAGAGGTTTAAATCCTTATAGCTGTACTAGAGTGTAAAAAGACAAACAGGTATGCCACAGAGTCAATTTCACATGATTCTGGGCAAGCTTTTTGCATAGTTACGTAAGAGACGCTCAGCACCAACACAGTGTTCACAATGGGTGAGAATGGCGCAAAGACACTTCATGCCGGAGCTGGGCGTTGCTAGTTAAGACTTTCACCGAATCATGTGATAATATAGTGAGTCTCTTTGGTCGGTGTACGGTGTTTGTAACTTGCTTTAAACTTGTTTACATGTACCAGTTAAGCTCTCATGAGGGCGCTGTTCATACCCACTTAAGGTAGCAGACCAGTAAAAAAAACTTCCATAGACCCCAATGGTATAAATGCTCCCACTTCAAAAATTCGGGGAAAATACTCACAACTCCCCAAGGTGTTCGAGACACACATCAAATTAAAGCTTATTTCATCTTTCATTTTCTTTTCAATTTTGGGGGGTCAACTGATGACTTTTAGGAGAAATTTCCATCTGAAGATGATCGCCCCTGAAAATAGTCCTGAAGCCCATCGCCATTTTGAAAAACGATGCCTACACTCCATTGCAAAATAGAGCGCTTTTAGGGTCCAAATTACATCCAAATTGCACAGAACTACAAGCTCACAGTCCTGTGCACGGCTTCCACCCATATTTTTTACAAACCCTCAAGTTCATGGCCCACAGCATGCTCAAAAGATGTTGAGGGCATGCAAATCGTGATTTGGCCGGCGTAGGCAATTTCGGACTGATTTACTGGTCTGCACCCTTAAAAGGGTGCACTGAACCAATTCAAGCCCCATTGAAAACATTGTAAAATCAAGAAAGTTCAGGGCCAAATAACATGCAAGCCGACATCACTGGGGTTTCTCAAACAAAAATTGAATTATTGTCTTGTACTTCATCTTTTCATTTCTTTTCAATTTTGGTTAGATTAGCCGATTACATTTTTAAATATTCACACCAAAACAAAATCACCTCCCGAAAAGTGATAGTTCCCAAGCCTGCATGTAGCCGTTTTACAAGTGGCATCCTTCCACTTTCTCAGGCAAATAGGATCCATTTTTCAACCGTAATTTGCCCTCAGATGGAAGCTCAAAAACCAGGGAGTTGTCCTTGACTACATTTACACAATTCCACCGTTTTTAAAGCCAAACGGTCTCCGCATTACAAGAAGTACGCGCGCGCACCCGGCGAACACACAAGCCAAAATTGGGTTACCGGTCGATTATACAGTCGATCAACTTCAGATTGATTAATGGTTTTATGAATATTGAAAAATACGTACATAATTTTTCATTCAAATTTAATTTGAATATTCACTAGAGTTGACAGCAACTAGCTGTGCACTTACTTTCTGAATAAACTTCGTGAGTGACAGGCAAATAGACTGCCCCGTATGCCATCTGGCCGAGCGAATCGGCCACCTAAAACGCATGTATGTCTGGCATAGTCAGTGTGCCCGTAGTGCAATTGCTTTCGTTTTGAATTCGAAAAGTACGTACACACTGCCACTGGAACAAACTTTTGCCAGGGGGTGCTGGAATAAAGGACGGACAAAATTAATGCGAAAGCGGAGCGCAACACCATTACGTCGTGGCTTAATTTGGAATATAGATGCTCTGTGGTGCAATCTGAAGCGATTCATGGCCACTTTCATTTGACTTTTTTAGCAAACGTTTTTTGAGATTATAAAGACAATTTAATTATTTCATTATTTTGTTTAGAATATACTGTTGCCCTTAAAACGTAAACTGTACTGAAAAGTGGAGAACCCTACGGTATTTTTATCTCCATTTTTGGTTCCATTTAATTCTGCAAAAAGAATTGTATCATCATGCATGACATCGCATGTAACTATTATTGTTGCAAGGCTGCTTTCTTACATTTAGTAAATGCCGTCGTGTGTGTTTTGTTTTATTTTCCGAGCCCTTACGGCGTGGGGCCACAGGGCCAGGGGCCCGCTTTAAGGTCCAAAATGTTGGATGTTTTGGATGCACTGTGATGAAATATACTGAAGTATACTGAAACTTATAAAACCCGAAAGGATGTTTTTTGGTTCAAGTTAAAACAAATGGTTCCACTGGAAGCGGATGAATTTCTGTTCATATAAATATTCACATAGTTCTAACTGACCAAATGATGTAGCTCTCGATATATTTGCAGCGTTATTTGTTTGTTACAGGGAATGGCAAATATAAGAGAAAAACAAACAAATGCATCTTCATGTTTATGATCGGTAGATGGCAAGTTTGAGGCTGGGCAAGGATTTATCGATCTACTGAGTTTTTATGAGGAAAAACTTGCAGAGGGTTTGAATAGCTTTTCTTTTTATTAAAACGAAACTGCACTGCAATTGGCGTAAAGCATGACTAGTTTCAATGAAAGCCAATTCCACTACCATTATGTTGGAGATGTGTGTGAACCTTGCTATTTGTCAATGCTGTGTACAGAATATTAGCAACGTCAATGCATTTTTTAAATGTAAAGAAAAACCTTCAGGGTAAAGGTATTAACATTTTTCCCCTATTGAAAGATCGAATGGAAAAAAATCCCGGGCAAGCATAAATCAACTTTGCCACCATTGTCATGGCCGAGGTTATTGCTTTCGGGTCAAAGCTTCCATTTTTATGGCGGAAATGTCATTGACATGTCATGATTTTAGATACCTTGAGAGAAATATTGATTCTGCACTGCCTAAAAAATTAGAAAATACCTCCTCTTGATATTTTACAGTGTTTGTGCAAGACGTTTGAAGCGCCGCGCTTAGCCGCGGCAAACTAGAAACGAACAAAGCGAAGGAGATATTTGTAGAGCAAGCATAATGTATAGCGTAGGGGCGCAATTTCATCGTCGTAGAAAACTACTGGCTGGAACACATTTTTTCCGTGAGTAGGGGGTGCTGAAGCATATTCCAGCACCCCAATCCAAAATTTTGGGGGTGCTGCAGCACCCACAGCACCCCCCGTTCCCGCAGGCTTGTACGTATACATATAATTTTTCCACAAGCAGAAATATTTGGTTTCTACAGCAAGCAGACAAACTAAATTTACATTGGGTACAGTTACTATGCTCAGTACCCGTTTCTTTTAGGAGTTATGGTTTCAGTAAGTCGAGTGTGTATTGTAACGTCTCTCTCGGGTGAGAGACATTATCAAATAAAGAGTCAGACTTTATTCGGGATTATTTACATCTCAGGTCAATAGAGGGGGCACTATATACAATGTAAAGTTAAGGCGTACATGATTATCTGTGTACAGACGTAGGGTCTATGGCCACTGAGTGGACAGCTCGATATTTACGTGTACATGTACATGTCAGGAACTCTGTCGGGGTCAGAGCCCAGATCAACAATCTACTTGGTAATAACCCAGTACAACAATGACTAGAACTGCCATTTCTGCGCGCTTTATATACACTTTGGGGTGCGCGTCTTAGCCAATGGGAGCATTGGATTCTGGTAGTTATGAATAATGCATCCGTGTACAAAGGCATGGGGAAAGTTCTCTATGGGAGATTTGTACACGACTCGACTGACTTAGACAATCTACTGGAAGAAAGTCCGAGAGCAGAGGTTAGCAGGCGAAGTAGGATCACTCGTGGGTGCCTTACGGGGAACTGATCCTCAAGGAAAAGGGAAAGGGAATAACCTCTCGGTACATAGGCTTGTGTACAAGACTTAGTCCCTAGACTAGGTAAGAATCTACACACTAATGCTATGGAGTAAAACTATGAGATGAAGGACGTAACCTGACCTCTAGCTACCGTAGGTCCCGGCCAGTGGGTTAGCGGGACACACTCGCTGGGGTGTACGGGCTCACTAAGGGGTGAATACACGGGTAGGTTTGAGCGAGTCACAATCGCTTAATGCTCGGGGTCAATGTGGGTCGGATGCGAGGTAAGGTGTGCGAGGGGAATTCGCATCGACCGGTGGAGGGGAAATGGCTGTGCGAGGGGAATTCGCATCGACTCCGGGGACAGGTGGAGGGAAAATGGCTAAGTCCTAAGTACATGTCCCATGGCGGTACATGTTCAATAGCTGTGAGTGTTACATGCATTGCGCGCTATACAATAGCGTACTGTACAATGTGCTGCACACTTGTGCGTGTGTCTAAGACTTCACGGTAAGCTTCGCGCTGTGTGAGGGCACACAGGATCGCTGCAAGCATTACGCTGTGCACGGAGTGGCATGGATTGGTTGGGAAATTAGCCTTGGTCAATGCTCTCGTCGTTATTCGTCCCGTACGCGGTCAATCGTCGGCATATATCCTCACACGCTATGCACATGCATGTAAAATTACAGCGCGAACAGCGACCTCACGCGGCCACTATTTTTATATGCAAATCAGTTGGGGACGATCGAGAGCCTTGGTTCAATCGTCCATGTGAGGTTTTGGAGGTGGTGCTCATTATGTTAATAGCCTTAGCTGACCTTAAATGTCGTTTTCTTATTGGTCGATCGTTGCGTGGAAACTTGCATAGTGAAACGTGGCACCGTACATAATCCATACACGTACACGTTGTGTGTCTCTGCACACGGCACCAATGCACAAAAACTGTGGTTCCTGTCACGTCCGCAAAAGGCGAATAGCGGCAAATAATTTGATGACGTCCGGATTTACCAAGGTGTGATTGGACACTCCACATATTAGCCCCGCCTACACTTATCTGTATTCGCATACGAGGTCGTGCGCTAGAAATCCAGCGCAAAATAAAGAAAAACATAAGCTTTTGCCGACGATTGAACCAAGGCTCGAGATCGTCCTCAACTGATTTGCATAAAAAAATAGTGGCCGCATGAGGTCGCTGTTCGCGCTGTATTTTTACATGCATGTGCATAGCGCGTGAGGATATATGCCGACGATTGACCGCGTACGGGACGAATAACGACGAGAGCATTGACCAAGGCTATTGGGAAATAAGTAAACTACGCAATTTGCGGGAACGCAACAGTATGTATGCATTAGCCTATACCCATCTGTGTGTGAATACAGCGTGTATTTCAACGCTGATCGTTTGTATGGAGGATGGCCATTTACTTGTTGTAATGGTTTTCAAAAGAAACTGTGGGGTCACTTTTTATGCTAATCAGCTCGCGTAGAAATTCTCACTTGAATTAGTTCACTGCACGCGTAACCTTGACCGCTTCTGGCATCCATGTTGGTTTTCGGATTACAATATGAAGTAACACGACGTATCTTGTGTCCCGCCCATTTCACAAACCTAACAGTCGGGAGAATGCAAGGTTAAAACGTCAGCGTTGGATTAAGTCAGCGTTCGAGGTTATTGGCAATTCACACTGCGAGCTTCCCCCCCCCCCCCCTGATATCCATATAAGAGACATTTGCATCAACTTGTGGGTTTGTTTCATCGGCGTTGGGCTCAAATCAGAAATGAATTTCTTAGCGATAGATGACTACGACCGCGAAGGGAGACACTTACAGAGAGCCTTGGTGAGGCGTAACATCGACAAGCTGACGTTCCGGGCTAGCGACACCGTGCTTGATGTCGGCTGTGGCTCGGGCGAAGAGACGAAATCGATAGCGACAAAAGTTGGGAGTGTGACAGGTAATCACGGATCCTAGACACCAGGATAAACGACTGTTCTGAGCTCTAGTACAAAATGCACTAATCGGACTTGCCTTAATTGGTTAGACGCGTGATAACGGGCATTAATACCCGTTGGCGCGTAATCGCGAATTTTCCAGATGTGCCATTGTGTTGGGTTTTTGCACTACATCTAAAACGGAAATACTCATAAAACTGTAAGTAAAACTACTTCTTATTTAAGATATAATTGTTCCAAATTATTTAAAAGATAAATACTTCAGGATATAACAGATGTGCAGTTTTTGTCGTCATAGATGAAGTATTTAACCGGAAAATAAACGTCAAATTTCGAGAACAAACACCGTTTACCCAAATTTCGTTTTTAATTAGGCTTTTATTAAAAAGTTTTAGAGAGATAGGATGCCGAACCGATGAAACAAAAACGACATTTCATTGTTCATCTTAAAGCTAAAGATATTGTGCTCGGCATTACCATGGTTATGTAGTAATCACTTATCAGAATTCAATAATAAAGACCAGAAACGTAGATCATGAATATTCCAAAATATAATTCGCTGGCTTGACAGACTTCGAGGCCAGATCGGGCGAAGAGCCTTGCAAATCTGAAAGCCACCGCGAGCAGTGGTCTTTGTTGAAAAGTATTCATGGTATTTGCCACCAGTACAGGCCGTTATCACGCGTCTAACTTGCAACAGGAGTTGGGCCGAGTCGTTAATCCTTGTGTGTATGGTTGTAGTCGACTTGAGGACTTGTGTGACGGCTTGTGGCGGGTTGTGAAAAAGCCTCAAGTGACCAGTCCATAACAAATACATTTAATGGGACCATGGCATGAATTGTGCACTGGAACACTATGTGCAACTTGCCATTCCTCTTAAATGTAAAGAAGAACATAATTATTTTGTTTTCGTGGTTTTTCACACAATAATTTGAAACAAGTCGGTGTAACAATATTTTCTATAAAAATATTAACCCCCAAATCCATCCATTTCTGAAAATTACGGCAAAAAAAAGCCAATGTTGAACATTACATATTTTTTTGGTAAAGTGCCCTTTTAAAACATTTAGTTAAAATGTCCCATATTTTCCTGATCACATTACTGAGGGCGTTGTAGCTGCGATGTCTGGGGACTTCTTAGTGACAACATTGGCGGTATCCGGATTTGCTCGTACCCCCGTTCTGACCATACCCCCACTTGTGGGGTGATGGTCCTTTCAGGAAAATCATCCCCCAATATTTTTACAACAGAAAAACATCACCCTAGTCCCTAGATGAGAATCTTTAGAAAAAAGGATAAAGGGAACACAATGGCATCACCCCACAATAAGCCATTTGCGAGTGACCTGTACGTATACCCTTTGTAGTACAGGCTATATACAGGGTTTGACCTCAAACAAATTGCAACAGAATTTTTTTTACCACAGTGCATTTCTATAAGGTCCCTAAAATGACATACTAAAAGTCCAAAAAAATCCAAGTGGTGGAAATATGCCTAATCAGCATATATCCAAAATGGCCGAAAATTTTAGGACTTTCACATTGATATGGTCATATTTCTCATATTCAGTAGCTTTTTGAGGTACTTAAAACGACAATTTTAGTCCGTTTACATTGGTTTTATCATTATTCTAGTCCTAGGTAACTTTTAAGATCCTCACGTTTCCCAAATTTGCCGTATGCCGTATAATAATTTGCAAAAATGCCTTATATTAATTTGTATAAATTAAGTTTTAAATCATGGCTGCCATGTGTTGACATGTCACAATTGAATTTTTCCTGATAATGCAAGTTCAGTTATGTATACATAAATATCACACCACGGTGCATTTCTATAAGGCCCCTAAAAAAGTCCGAAAAAATCCAAGTGGTGAAAATATGCCTAATTTGCATAAGTTCCAAATGGCCAATGGCCACTTAAAACATGATTTTCGTATTGATTTTGCCATAATTCTCGTCCTACATTGCTTTTTGGGGTACTTTAAACAACAATTTGTCCTTCTACATTGATTTCAACATTATGCTAGTCCTGGGTGCCTTTCGAAATCCATATGTTTCCAAATTTGCCAAATGCTGTGTAATAATTTGCATAATTTCAAATAAAGTAAAGTAAAGTTACAATTATATCTATGGCACAATTTTGACCCGTGTTGAGACTTAAGCCATGACAAATGGGTCATGGAGGAGACTATTCTACAGGTTTTGCACTTTTATTGAGTCTGATCTGTATATTGGAGAAGAGGCGAAAGATACATATATATTCAGTAATCTTTATCCAAGAACAGAATGACAAAGTTAAATACTATTTCTAAACAATTAAAAAAGGAACAAGTAGCAAGTTAATTACATAAAACACAATATTATAGTTCAAGTCAAGATTATTCAAGTGGTTCTCGCTAAATCACTTAACATTATCAGTTTCGAATATGCAACTCAAAAATACAAACTACGGAATAGTAAATGAAATGAAACTGTAGCTTAACTTCTTTCATTATCATATATGATTACAAGTAAACTGTGAAGGGAGAAAACAATTGTATTTTCCCTGATAATCTAGGTTCAGTTAGGAATACAAAAATATCACACAGATCCAGATTGGCCACCTATTATCCATTTTGGCTTGCATGCAGTGTTTGATTGTCTGATTGTTATCATCTACATGTACATCATTGTAGTAAGAAAGACTTGTGCGAATAGAAACGGCACGTGCCGAAAGTATGGCCTCTCTTGTTCAACTGCTTGCACTGAATGCCGTGGCACGTACTAGTTGTGCCAACTCGCCACCACCAGACATTGATCCTAATGCTACTGAAGATTATATTCTGCCACATAACTTGTTCATTCTAAGATACAATGATGTACGTGTAGATGATAACAATCAGACTAACATTGCATGCAAGCCAATATGGATGAAAGGTCGCCAATATGGATCGTTGTGATATTTCTGTATTCATAACTGAACTTGGATTATCAGGGAAAGTACAATTGTTTTCTCCCTTCACAGTAATCATATATGATAAGAAGTTAAGCTATAGTATCATTTCATTTGAATATTCCGTATTTTGTATTTTTGAGTTTCATATTCGAAACTGATAATATGAAGTGATTAAGCGAAAACCACTTAAATAATTGCGAATTTAACTATAATTGTGTTTGTATTTAATTGACTTGCTACATGTTCCTTTTTCATTGTTTAGAATTAGTATTTAACTTTGTTATTCTGTTCTTGGATGAAGATTACTCAATATGTATATTTCGCCTCTTAAATCAGACTCAATAAAAGTGCAAAACCTGATGAATAGTTACCCTGCGACCCATTTGTCATGGCCTCAGTCTCAACACGGGTCCTAATTGTGTTGCAACTTCAACTTTACTTTACTTTTTTGTGAATTTATGCAAATTAATATAAGGGCATTTATGCAAATTATTATACGGCATTTGGCAAATTTGGGAAACATGGGGATCTCAAAAAGTACCCAGGACTAGAATAATGATGAAATCAATGTAAAAGGACAAATTGTCGTTTAAAGTACCCCAAAAAGTAATGTAGGACGAGAGTTATGGCCAAATCAGTATGAAAATCATATAATTAGTGGCCAAAATCATATAATTAGTGAATTTATGCAAATTGGGCATATTTCCACCACTTAGATTTTTTTCCCTTTTTTGGGACCATATAGAGATGCTCTGTGGTGTGATATTTATGTATACATAACTGAACTAGAAGTTATTAGGAAAAATTCAATTGTGCCATGTCTACACATATATCAGCCATAATTTTAATTTTAATTTATGCAAATTAATATACGGCATTTATGCAAATTGTTTTACGGCATTTGGCAATTTTGGGAAACACAGAGATCTCAAAAGGTACCCAGGACTAGAATAATGATGAAATCAATGTTAAAAGGACAAATTAATGTTTAAAGTTCCACAAAAAGCAATGTAGGACGAGAGTTATGGCAAAATCAATATGAAAATCATATAATCAGTGGCTATTTTGAATTTATGCAAATTAAGCATATTTCCACCACTTGGTTTTTTTTTTACTTTTTGGGGGACCATATAGAGATTCTCTGTGGTGTAATATTTATGTACACATAACTGAACTAGAATTACGAAAAATTAAATTTTGATGTCCACACATGACAGCCATAATTTTAACTTTAATTTATGCAAATTAAGATACGGCATTTATGCAAATTATTATACCGTATTTGGAAAATTTGGGAAATATAGGGATCTTGAAATTTACCGAGGACTAGAATAATGATGAAATCAATGTAAAAGGACTAAAATTGTTGTTTAAAGTTCCTCAAGAAGCTATTTAGTATGAGAAATATGACCAAATCAATGTGAAAATCCTAAAATATGCGGCCATTTTGGATTTATGCAAATTAGGCATATTTTCACCACTTGGATTTTTTTGGACTTTTAATATATCATTTTAGGGACCTTATAGAAGTGCACTGTGGTGAAAAAAAGTCTGTTGCAATTTGTTTGAGGTCAAACTTTATATTGACTGGACTATAGGCCTAAGGGACGCTCAGCACCAGTACATTGTTCCACGGATCCACGGCCTGTACTGGTGGCAAATACCATGAATACTTATCAACAAAGACCACTGCGCGCGGTAGCTTTCAGATTTGCAAGGCTCTGCGCCCGATCTGGCCTCGAAGTCTGTCAAGCCAGCGAATTATATTTTCGAATATTCATGAGTCTACGTTTTTGGTCTTTATTATTGAATTCTGATAAGTGATAACTAAATAACCATGGTAATGCCGAACAGAATATCTTTAGCTTTAAGATGAACAATGACATGTCGTTTTTGTTTCATCGGTTCGGCATCCTATCTCTCTAAAACTTTTTAATAAAAGCCTAATTAAAAACGAAATTTGGTTAAACGGTGTTCTCCTCGAAATTTAACATTTATTTCCCGGGTAAATACTTCATCTATGACGACAAAAACTGCACAATACCATCTGTTATATCCTGAAGTATTTATTTTTTAAATAATTTGGAACAATTATATCTTATATAAGAAGTAGTTTTACTTACAGTTTTATGAATATTTCCGTTTTAGATGTCGTGCAACAACCCAACACAATGGCACATCTGGAAAATTCGCGATTACGCGCCAACGGGTATTAATAAGGGAATGACAGTGTGAGGAGCCGGTTTTCACTGCGTGACAATGACCGGGTTTGGGGTGACCGCTGTTAATGGACTGAGACGAAGGTCCATTAACGGCGGTCACCCCCAAACCCGGTCATTATCACGCAGTGAAGACCGGATCCTCACACTGTTATTCCCATTAATAAATACCTTTTTAACGAAATAAACAGTTAAAATGCTCCAATTTTGTGATTTTATTCCGGCGATTTCCAGACTTTTTTGTGTTCATGTTCATGGGCCATATTTTAGCTTATGCGTTGTACCCTGTATCTTCAATAAGCGTTGTTATATACACCACAGCCGGGCCCAGGCTGCGCTGGACAAAAATTATTGCAACGTCTTCATTGCGTACGCGTACGACTTCTGCTGCCGTAGCCAAACAAATTACAACAATGTTTTCATATTTTTACCTTATGAAGGAAGCTGAAATTTCGTTTACACATTCCTTGTGTCCAGAATTACAAAGATGATTAGTTTAGGAAAGGTAAATATGTCAATGGGCGAAGTATTTACAGAAAATAAATCGTACATCTACGCTTTCGTCGTAACATCCTCAGTATAGTGCACTGCCGCTGTATGATGTCGTTTCAAAACTTTCCTACGCGCGTGCACCCATAGCAACTGTGTTGCGTACGCGCGCGTCAGTCTCACGCGAAGGTGGTTGAGCGCATGTGCAGTGCTGTATTGTTACAAGCTGCCGTATGACTGTTTTGAATTTGGCCAATCATTGTCTTCCACGGGGCTGGATCAATGCTGGTTCAGGGGCCATTTATTCGCTTGTTCTTTGAAGCCGGTCATTATCACCGTTAATGCCCGGCCACGTGATCGAGTCTCGACCAATCAGAAACCATCAACTCTCCAAGGTATTTATTAATGCCCGTTATCACGCGTCTAACCAATTAAGGCAAGTCCACTGAGTGCATTTTGTACTAGAGCTCAGAACAGTCGTTTATCCTGGTGTCTAGGATCCGTGATTGTTCACAATGGGTGAGAATGGAACAAAGACACCAGACCATGCCGGAGCTGGGCGTTGCTAGCATAAGGCTTGCCCCAAATAATGTGATATAGTAACAGTCTCTTTGGTCGGGAGAATGAAAAGTTAAAACGTGCAAAGCATTGGATTAAGTCAGCGTTCCATATTTTATTCAAATTTAACTCGCAAATGGCTTATTCGGTCTGGCCGACAAGTCCGCCCTGCAAACAGGGCGCTAAGGCTAATCCGTTTCACAGCATCTTGTTTCAACCAACTTATTTCTTCAGGTATTGATGCATCGCTTGAGATGCTTACCTACGCCCGTGCCAACAACCACGCCCCAAACGTGACGTACATCCACGGCGACGCCCTTACCATAGGGGGCAATCTGAACTTGCAGGACCGATTCGACAAGGCGGTCAGTTTTCTGGTTCTCAACTGGATCGTGGATCAGGCCGGAGCGCTCAGGAGCATCTTGGCTTGTCTCAAGACGGGAGGGGAGGCGCTGTTCATTGTGTGCAATCGCACTCACTTGATAGACGAGGCCAATCAGTTCCTGCAGCACCACTCCAAGTGGGGTATTTACGCGAAGGTACAAAAGTATAATCCTGCCGAATGCCGACTACAGAGTGTGTATCAAAAAATGCAAACAATATAATATAACGAATGTCAGACGTAGAATGAGTAACGAACAAAGATATGCCCTAATATAGGTATGGTTTGAAAGATACGCCTTTCCACTTTTAAATGAGACATCAAACGTCTCATCTGATAATTTTTGACAGAGTTATGAGTAATTTTCCAAGAGAGGTCAAATTGACCATGGGACCAACTTTTCAATTTTAGGCATTGGGACAAAGGTAGGCTAATTGCCTCTGTGTGGATAATTGCCTGGCCTATACAAAAAAAAAACATGTTTGGCGAGTAAACACAATTCTTAACACTTTCTTGCTATCACGTCATGCTGAATTTTTGGGTTTTTTTGGTTTAGCAAGTCAAAATGAGTCAAAATGGCTCGGCATAAAGACAGATGGATGGAACTGAAAACCAGTTAAAATAATCTGGTCGTGGGTTATTATTGACTCTAAAATTCTCAAAAGAAAGTTATGGGCATAGATTTTCCGGTTGTCAAGAACTGTAAAAAAAAAAAAAATTTAAGAGTGTTATGTGTTCGACTTTTTTTTCTCCATCAGGATTTCAGGACTTCATATCACTTTTGGAATCGATCTATCTCGGAAACCAAGTTACTATTAGGAGCTTGTGGTTGGACAAACGTGCGATGCGAACTGCAACACCACGAACCAATTACGGATGTGCAGACAAAACGTAGGTTCCAAATTGTTTCAAAAATCCATTGAAAATGTTAATTTAAAACCCTATTTCGATTCGACGACCTCCCGTTTCTTAAAAACTTCGTCTCTAAAGGGCGAATCCAGTATTTGCTTTCATGGAAGCATTCAGCATGGACAATCTAAAAAATTGTCATCACTCTTTCGAGTTTCTTTCGAACGCATGAGGGCGTTGTCCAGGTTGTCCGCTCTTTTGTATCAGAGAAAAAAAATATCCTGAAACATATAGCAAAAGGGCCCAGATACAAACAACGAAAGATCGACATTGCCATTACGCTTTCAATTTCTTTCGAACGCGTGAGGACGTAGTCTAGGTTGTCCGTTCTCAAAAGCTTTAATTCGAATACTTTTGTATCAGAAAAAAAATCACAAAACATAAAAAGTGGGCACAGATAGGCCTAACGAAAGATTGACATGGAAATACCTTTATAACATTGAAATCACATCGATAAAACAGCCTTCTTTTTGTTCTATCTATATAGTTTATCTGAAGACCAGTCTGGGAATGTCAGCTCGGATACCGGAGTCCGAGCAAGAGGCTTTTCTAGATGACATGTGGCGGTGGGCGCTGTCTCAGTATGAGGAGCCGTCGAAACCGAATCACGTGCGACTACCAGCTGAAATTATCATTATTCACGCTGCCAAACCGTAGTAGGGAACATGGATAAAAACACTCCATTGCCCGCGTTTGTTCTACAGTTTTAATAACATGAATCCCATATTATGACTTTTACAATGATGCATATAACAAAATGCTTATTTTATTTAACATTTTTATTAATGATCTACCCTCGTGTTTTAAATCACCGTGTGCATTATTTGCTGATGACACTGTTATTTATCGACCGGTTTTTCACACCTTACGATTAAATTCTGCTTCAAAATAATCTTAATACATTGGTTCAGTGGTGTGCTTACAACAAAATGCGATTAAATCCCATTACAACTGAAGTGGTCAGATTCACCTGCAGTAAAACTCATGATGAGCCTGAATATAAACTGGCTCGGTGACACTTCAAGTTGTGAAAGAGATCAAGTATATCTTGGTATTATTCTTAACAGCCATCTTACATGGGTTAATCATGTCAATTATATTACCTCTCGCGCTAACAAGATGATGGGTCTGATTTCTAGTATGGCCGGTTGGTATTTCTTCGCGTGCTCTCTTTTGCCTCTGCAAGTCGTTGGTTTTACCGATTTTGGAGTACGGTTTGCCAGTTTGGAATCTACACACCCAAAAGCTCGTAGATGACTTGGAGAGAATACAAAGAAGAGCATCGCGGATTGTTCTAAACACCTGAATTGGTATACACTAGAATCAGGAAGGAAATATATGCTAATATCCTTTATTGCCAAGTGCTGATTTAAGGAGGTCAACTGTCAAACAGTACTTCATAACGTCCAGGTTAATGTTCGACATGTGGATGAGATTAAGTTTGTACATTTAGTTGCCAGAACGC
Source organism: Patiria pectinifera (assembly GCA_029964075.1). Lineage (NCBI taxonomy): Eukaryota > Metazoa > Echinodermata > Asteroidea > Valvatida > Asterinidae > Patiria > Patiria pectinifera. The sequence goes on along the minus strand of CM057130.1, from coordinate 5,284,951 downwards.
AGAGGCTGCATTCTAGTCCCATGCACGGCTTCCCGAGACTTTTGGATGAACTTCCCAAACAGCTTCGAATAGATTTGTTTAACTGTTTCCTTGCATACCTGGCTCCGCAGTCTTAAGGAATCTATAGTGTAACCTGTTTTATCTCCGACCATGGGCGTCGCCAGGATTTTTTCTAGAGGGGGGCAAAAAAAAAAATTTGCCAAAAAAATGCTTGTATTTCTCAAAACATTCTCGATTTATCAGTTTTAGAGGGGGGCAGGGACATTTTGCCCCCCCCCCCCAACTCATTAAATTTACACCACTTTGTCTTCGCGCCTCTTTTTTTTCTTTTCCTTTCCTTTTTTTTTTTCCCTTTTTTTTTTTTTTTTTTTGCTTTTCCAGGGGGGGGGGCAAGTGCCCCCCCCTTTCCCCCCCCCCCCCTTCGCGACGCCCATGTCTCCGACATATTATTTTTATTGCTTTTTAAACTCGCATGGGTAAGACCTCAAGTTGTCTCCTGTTTATGGAATGTTCTTCATTGTTGTTGTTGGGGTTTTTTTTGGGGGGGGGGTTGTACATATTTTTTTCATTGATGTTTATTATTTTATCAATTTTTATTAATATACTGAGTCTTTTGCTTGGGACCATAGTGTGGTTTGGGTTATATCTAATTTTCTCCTCAATTGTTTCTGTTGCAGTTCTTTTGTTTCTTTGTTTTCTCTGGTTGGGACTGGTGGTTTTTTTAATCCAATGACTGTTGGGTGGGTGTTTCTTTCTTTCTTTCTTTTTCTTATCCAGTGGCTGATCAGTCGTGATTTTTTACTTCTATTTTTTATATAGAGTTGTATATTTTTTTATTTAACTTTTTGTAACCTTTTTTTGTGCGAAGTTTGTCTTTTAAACATTGTTTAATGACGTGTTAATTGTTCCTTTTCTTTGTGGGTGTTTTATATTTCTATATATATTTCTATATATGATTTTAAGCACTTTGATGTGGGGCAACAGGTCCGTGGACCACAGTATTTTTACTTTTGCTGCCCCGGCACATCTCTGTGTTTGTACTTTTGGTCGAATATATAATAATATTAATAACAATAATATTTTACAAAATGATTATTTTTGATAATACATGTACTCAACATATTGAAGCGATCAGTTTTAGTAGATTTCAGTAGATTAAATGAATTGATGGCTTAATTACGGACCTCACGTTGGCCGCAAGGTTTGCAATTTTAAAAAACGATTCTTAAACTACAATGTAGCCTACGCATACAGTATAATCGATGTGTGTGCTGACCAACCCTAGGTGTGTCAATGGTCATTTTGCGTCCCTTGGGAGGAATACAGTATTATAGTAATAATAGCATGTATTTTCAGATCGATGTGTGTGCTGACCCAAGACAATCGGTTTACCCTACGCACGGATCCTAGACACCAGGATAAACGACTGTTCTGAGCTCTAGTACAAAATGCACTCAGTGGACTTGCCTTAATTGGTTAGACGCGTGATAACGGGCATTAATACCCGTTGGCGCGTAATCGCGAATTTTCCAGATGTGCCATTGTGTTGGGTTTTTGCACGACATCTAAAACGGAAATATTCATAAAACTGTAAGTAAAACTATTTCTTATTTAAGATATAATTGTTCCAAATTATTTTTAAAATATATACTTCAGGATATAACAGATGGTATTGTGCAGTTTTTGTCGTCATAGATGAAGTATTTACCCGGGAAATAAACGTCAAATTTCGAGGAGAACACCGTTTGCCCAAATTTCGTTTTTAATTAGGCTTTTATTAAAATGTTTTAGAGAGATATGATGCCGAACCGATGAAACAAAAGCGACATTTCATTGTTCATCTAAAAGCTAAAGATATTGTGCTCGGCATTACCATGGTTATGTAGTTATCACTTATCAGAATTCAATAATAAAGACCAAAAACGTAGACTCATGAATATTCCAAAATATAATTCGCTGGCTTGACAGACTTCGAGGCAAGATCGGGCAAAGAGCCTTGCAAATCTGAAAGCCACCGCGCGCAGTGGTCTTTGTTGAAAAGTATTCGTGGTATTTGCCACCAGTACAGGCCTTTATCACGCGTCTAACCAGAAGTTGGGCCGAGTCGTTTATCCTTGTGTGTAGGATCCGTGCCCTAGGTATGTCAATGGTCATTTTGCGAATTTCAATAGGCTTTAGTGCAACCCTCGATACATCGTAACAAAAGACATCGAGCACACAGGCGTCGCCAGATCAATTTGAATGAGGGAGTCCCTGTGAAAACAAAATGGCTGACAGGCCTCTCGTGCTGAAACTTGAGGGTGCAGGCCAGTAAATCGGTCCGAAATCGCCTACGCCGGCCAAATCACGATTTGCATGCCATCAAATTCTTCAGTATTACAGCATTTTGAAGGCCGTGAACTTAAATAATGATTTGGTTGGAGAAAAAAAGGTTGGAAGCCGTGCAGAGGACTGCGAGCTCGTATTTCTGTGAAACGTGGATGATGGTTAGGCCCTAAAATGGCTCTATTTTGCAATTGAGCGTAGGCGTCCATTTTCAAAATGGCTATGGGCTTCAGGACTGCTTTTAGGGGTGATGATCTTTGGATGGAATTTTCTCCCAAAAGTTATTGAACAGGAAATGAAAGATGATGAAATAAGCTTTAATTTGATGTACGTCTTGAACACCTCACAGAGTTGTGAGTATTTTTCCTGAATTTCTGAAGTGGGGACATTTATCATCCCGGTCTTTGGAAATGTATTAACCTTGAAGCTTGGAAGACTGGACACCATCTGGCAAACAAGGGCGCTGTTCGACAATAGGGGTGCAGGCTATTAAAATAGACTTCCATAGACCTCGGTGATAATCACGCGCTCTTACAATAATTATTAAAAGTACTCACAACTAAGGTGTTGGAGACATTTATTTATTTATCCTAAAAAGTGACCTAGGCAAAGTAGCTCGAAAGCCTAAAGAACTTGCCTGTAGCTAGAGAGAAGACAATGAGAAGAATTTACAGTTTTAGAGGTGGGAGGAAAAGCCCGGAGGAAAATTCTTAGAAAAAAACACGGAATCAGGTAGGGACTGAAAAGCCAATCCACATATTGGCGTGGACGGGATTCGAACCCGGGCCACAGCGGTGGAAGGCGAGGAAAGAACTGCTGCACCAACCTGACTCCTCAACGCCAACATAACTCCCCCTTTAACCAATGACTTTTGGGAGAAAAGATTTTGAAGAATGATGCCTACGCTCCATTGCAAAATAGAGCAATTTTAGGGCCTAGTTTCATCCGAATCTCACATACATATACAAAATGTATGAGCTCGTGGTCCTCTGCACGGTTTCCACCCTTCTTTTGTACAAACCGTGAAGTTCATGGCCCTCAGTCAAAATGATTTAATACCTGAGAATTTGAGGACATGCAAATCGCGTTTTGCCCCGGGCGTAGGCAATTTAAAGCATAAATTATACTGGCCTGAACCACTATTTTTTTTAAAAACTCTGAGCAACAATTTGAATGGACTGCCACAAGCGCATAAATTAAAGCCGTGGATGGCCAACAGATTTAACAAAAAATTGCATATCAACACCCTCATTATGTAAGAAAGAGGCATTTATATTATGACTTTGGTATGGTTTGTGGGTTATTTTTTATTTTCAACAATCAAATGATATGTTTGGAAATATTAAAAACATTTCCTTATAACATTAATAACCTTTATTTATATTTGTATCATTGACCTTTCACAGTTTGCCTACCACTGGTTGGCAAAAGTGCAAACCATATATATTTAACAAATATATGTAATTTTTGTGTTTTTGTCCGTCTTGTTACTCGCAAAAATAAATAGATAAATAAATATATATGATAAATTAAATTTTAAAAAAACACAATGGTTGGCAAAGAAAGGTAGGTGACGCTAATTATCGTCCCCCAACTGATCAAAATGTGGGCGCTGTTCAAAACAGACTCGGACGAAACTGGACAATATCGGACAATATCAGACAATAGGTGACGCTGTTCGTTGAGGCATGTGTCGACAGACACGATATTGACGAAACATTAAATGGGGGGTGTGGCACCCCCACTATATGCCCCTGAACACGAACATGACCGACAATGGCTTTTGTAATAAACCAAACAATCACACATGTGAGATTCACTTCTTTGATTATGCACGTTACCGATAATTCAATCAGCACAAAAATTCATTGTAAAACAAGCAGCAATTTGCGTATAGCCTAGACCGCATAGGTACTGTTTGCAGTCACAGTAGCAGTTTCCATAAAGGTATCACCACGAACGAAAAGCCTTCGGATGCTACTGAGTACTTGGAAAGTTGGAATCATACGGTCACGTGGAGTCTCATATGCATGGGGCCTTCAGTTATAGGCGCAAAACACTGCAAGCGCGACGCGAAGGCTGCGGCACTGATCAATGGAGAGCCAGATGACAAAGGTCGTATGCATTTTCATTCCAAATAACACCATGAGCGAATGACGTTAAAAACCTGATCCCCTTTCGTGTGCCTTACCTCTGTCACTCAGTTTTCATTGTCCTAATTTGCGCGGAGCTATACTGCGCCGGGTCAATAAACCCGTAGTTCAACTTTCACACCATTTGCCGTGACTGCACAAAATCGCATGCACTTGTTCCATATCCCATTTGAATGGTGCTGTGTATAGTAGGCCTATCCTGCTACTAGTTGCATGCTCTGGAACCACGAACCAGGGCCAGCTGATGATCTGAAACACGTCAGATAAGTAGGTAAGTCCACTATCTATAAGCTCAACCATTTGTTGACATTTTCGAACCATACATTTCGTCACCCGACGAAGAGGCGACGAAATAGTGCATTACCATGCTATCACACAATGATTATAGGCCCTAGTATTACTCAGGTTCAACAGCCTGCTGCCTGCCATCATTTCCCCTCGAAATTCCCATTGAAGGTAATGATGTAGAAACGGTGGATTTGCTTTCCTGTGTACCAAGGTGGTTTATTATGGGCAGCATTAAGATGTAAACCGTTCTGATTTGCCAACGAATGCATGTTAGTCTGTGCACGGATGACCGCGCTTACAACGCATACAAAAAGTGCAGTTGGACGACTTTGAGTCAAAGGTCAAGTAGTGTGTCTTGTTTGTTTGTTTGTTTGTTTTAGTTCGCGGGCAATCGCTTGTGTACCCACTTTTTTTCTTAAACTTCATTAAGCTTGAAGTATAATGCTTATGGTTGGGATCGAATGGTAGATGACTTTACAGTGTTGTCTCTTCGACGTAGGCCTACATATCTATTTCAATGTCAATCACTTTTGGTTATATTATAGATACCAGATAGGCATTGACGAACTGGCAAAATGAGCTTTCCAGCGAGCGGTGACTACCAAGAAAGTGGTAGATACAATCAACATGGCATCATAATGCGCAATATTGGCAAGCTGACGTTTCGGCCGGAGGATGTCGTTTTAGACGTTGGCTGTGGTGCGGGCGAAGAGACGAAGGCACTAGCCGCGAAAGTCAGCAGTGTAACCGGTAAATATACGGTTGGGGGGGAATCGCACGGAGTCTTTTTAATATTGACCATTTGCCTACTGCTCAGGGTAAAAATAATTCCAAAGGCCAGCCCGATACCCAGAAGGGATTAAAGATGCGACTTTCTTTAATTTCCTTTATTTGGAATAATTCTTTGATAAATTTACTCATTTAAGCTGCTGTAGGCCTAAATGAATTCTTATCGGGAATCCCGTCTGAACGTAATCCTCCTTCATATGGTATTTATTTTCTGCTCTATCAGTCACGCCAAAACTAATGTGAAAATGCACTGGCTAGTGCATTTTTCTAGTCTTTTGTGACGATGTGTTCACGTACTCTTTGATTAAGGTGTCGACACTTCAGAGGAGAAGGTAGCCTTCGCTCGTGCTAACAACTCAGAACCCAGTGTAACTTACGGTTTGGGAGACGCGCAGACCATCGGAGACAACCCAGACTATCAGGGAAGATTCGACAAGGTTGTCAGCTTCTTCGTTCTTCACTGGTGCCCGGACCCCGCTAAGGCACTCAGGAGCATCTTGGCTTGTCTCAAGCCGGGAGGGGAGGGGCTGCTCATGGTTGGTAACCGAACGACATTTCCTCCCGATGTGCGCGCGTTCTTAGGCAGTCACGCCCGTTGGGGAGAATACGTGAAGGTGAGTTGAACCATGCAGCTAATGTCAATCCAGACATTCCAAACGCACAGGTAGTTAAACAAAAAGTTTTGATCATATTTAGCTTCCAAGCGATGTGACATTGCAGAATTCACATTAGTGAATTGGGATTATAGTATATAGGTTGCTTTATAAGATGGCGAGTAATATTGAAACGTGAGGTTGCAGTCCTTCGTTTTCCCGCTTCCGACTTGCTAGGCTACGACCGGCAAGTACTTGAACACATGACCCTGTGGAAAATGGCTTCAGCTCATAGAGCTTTATTAATATTACTAGAGCGCTAACTCCTCATTCTTGCACGCGGAGACGCTTTGAAGCCGTCCTGGGCGCAGACATTTTGAATTCATGTGCGTGTTTGTAGAACATAATGAAATGAGATGGATTGAATTTTGAAAGTGTACTCTAAATGCAACGCGCAAGTAGAACGTACGCAAACTTCTTACGCGTGTTACGGTAAAAAAAAAAAAAACACGCTTTAAGCGTGTTTTTTTTTTTTTTTTATAATAAAGGCTTGGGCACAGCGGATACGCACACGCGTTACGCTGTTTGCGTAGAGCAAAAATACACGCTCATTTGCTGATCGTGCGTTTCGGTTTTTGGCGTATCGGCTTTGATGACGCACCAGTATGGAATACAAAAGCAGATATGCAAATAGACGTACAAAATACATACAAAATTTCTAGTTCTCCATCCGGTTCGTTAGTGTGACATCATCTCAATTCAACCATGCGTACTTCACACGGTGTAGAATAGCACGAATGGAACCGGAAGTTAACGCACCTCGAGCGTTTATCCAATGGGTGCTTTTATGATTTGATTTGATTTGATTTGAATTGATTTGATTTGATTTCCGTGCTTCCTGATGCACAGTAAATAAAATAAACTAAATATAAATGAAGTAGACAATTCAAAAGAAACAAATGAACTAAAATAATAAAGGAAAATTCAAATAAATTAAATTAATATAAAATTTATACCTTGATAATATTAACTGCAAGCCAATGCCAACTTGGACGCGGCCTACCACAGACGCCATCTTGTCGTGATTTCGCATCTGAATCGAGAAGCTTGGTTTCTATTTGACAAACCGATACCAACGGACCTCACCGAGGCTGGGTGCCAATTGCAATGTACCCAGCTGGTATTTGAAAATCAAACTCTAAGCTCCAAAACCTTATGATCGTATTGGCGATAATATATGACTTGCAACGGACTTAGCACCTAATTATTATGTGTTCACTATCATTTAGATTTAACGTCAGCATAATTGCGTTTTCAACATTTTGTAATTCTAGGGCTTCAAGGGTTTGCAATACTTTTGGAAACGATCCATTTCAGAGGCCGAGGAGTTAATGGCGACGTGTGGCTGGACAAAGGTGCAATGTGAGATTCAACACCGTCTGCCAACCACGGAACTCCAAACAAAATGTAAGCGTTCGATCCTACACGCAGCCCGCGTTTTTTTTTCTGAAGCATACATCGTCTTTTTAACCAATCACATCACGCACCTTAACATGAATATTTATCACGCTGTGTGGATGGAAGACACTTAGGTTCTCGTAGCGTTTTCCCTTCAATTAAACTTATCCCAAGCAACAAAAATATTTGATGAAAATGACGACAGGTTCGAACCACAGATCTTGCGATCCATAGTTCATTCCACTATAGTAGGCCACTGTGGCAGCTCGACGAAAGCCGTTCTTTGAAATGTTTTAATGTACACGCATGACTGACTGATAGCAATGGTGTGACGTCATTGTTATTTCTTATTAATAAACATCGAACTAGCTGAATAATCATGATCCATTGACGATGTGTGCTGCAAATAAAACACCGCACGCAGTCCTTATCCAAGCCCGCCCATGACCACTTATATATTTTTTTTAAATGCGAAGGAAATGAAGTTGACGCAATGCGTGATGGGTATAGTTAACCGTAATGATCAATGCACATGTGTTGTGCGCATGCAGTAACTGGTTGAACACACACAAATCTATCTAATCAGAGGTCACGAGCCTGAAGGTGCGGTGTTGATGAGTTGATTAATTGACTTGAAAGGAGCAGTCTATATCTAAATGGATATTTGTAATCGGGAAAATCACATGTCAATCACAAGCAGTGTTGAATTAAGTCTATCACAGGTGCCCACAAGTCCTCACAACTCCTTACAAGTCCATCACAAAATCTCCAGTCTCAATTCAAGTCACGAGCTTTTTATGGTGCTCGTCACCTGTTACTTGTGAGTGGAGTTTATGCCTGATTTTCTTCTGACCCGGCTAGTGATGGAAACGTGGTGACTCGACTACAACACAAGGGCGGATCCAGAACACAATTTTTTTCGGGGGGGGGGGGACAAAAATGGTCCCGCAAAAAGTGGGCCCCCCCCCCAATTTATTTTTGGATTCTAGATGCTCTGTGGTGCGATCGAAGGCAATTTCTGACCACTTTAACCAAATCTTTTTGACGAAAAGATGGTGGTGTACGCAGTGCCTGCCTTTATTGCGATGTCACTTTAAAAAAAAATTGGGTTGGTTTTTTTTTGGGGGGGGGGCGGGGGGCATGGTCCCCGTTGGCCCCCCCCCCGGACCCGCCCTTGCTACAACACCGATCAGATGTACCAGGGGTAGCAAGTCAGTCAATTGTCAATCATACGTCAATCAATAGGGGTTTTAACGATGACAAAAGGAATGCTTTGTGTTACATTTCTGTTTAAAAGTATATGATAACTAGCTAGCAACTCTGTAGTTTACGAGAGCAAGATATTTTCTGCTTTCGTCGTAATGATACTGATGCTAAATTTCTGTGCTTGCACAGAATTGTTTCTTCATTTTTCCATCTCTGTAGTTTCTTGCTAAACGGCACACATTTTATTTTAATATTGGTCGATTTACGTCATTTTGGAATATTAAGCTATGATCATGTTGTCTTTGCATCCTTGCAGTGTTCTTCAAGACTGCAATTGGCATAACAGCGAGAATACCGGAGTCGGATCAGGAGGCATATCTGGAGGATCTATGGCAGTGGGCGTTGTCTCGATACCAAGTCGGGACCCAAGAGGGACATGTCTGCATTCCGATCGAGTATTTAGTCATACACGCTTGCAAGCCTCTCTAAAGTCGCAGACAGTCTGCGATCGCTGACAGAATGTCTGCGGTGTCTAAAGACGTTCGCTTTCATAACTGATCATTCTGTCTGTTAATTCGTAATTTGCTTGCTCCCCTGATTTCTGAATTATCTAATCCATCTCAGGAAACAGACAGACTATTGCTGGAGTACACTTGGAACAATTGTTGAAAACGGTATAGGGGGCCTAGCAAGCAAGGTGAAACCATCCATTCGGATGAAAACAAATACCGGAATTAATAATCAGTCATTGTCATAGCATTTAGTCTACCTGTCCCAAATGAACTTTAAAAGCCTATTATAATCAAGGTTTTTGTCAGAACAGGAAATCAAACGGATTAAATAAACAAAACCAACAAGTTGATACTGAAGTGAATCAGTTTAAATCAATTTTAGCGAGGCAGGAAAGAAGACCTGTTAAATAAAAGGCCAATATTATGCTTAAAGGGAGCCCGAGTATATTACGCTTGAATGTCGGCAAAACATTTTTAAGTTGGTTTCTCAAAAGAGAGAAGGTTTAAATCCTTATAGCTGTACTAGAGTGTAAAAAGACAAACAGGTATGCCACAGAGTCAATTTCACATGATTCTGGGCAAGCTTTTTGCATAGTCACGTAAGAGACGCTCAGCACCAATACAGTGCTCACAATTACTGAGAATGGCGCAAAGACACTTCATGCCGGAGCTGGGCGTTGCTAGTTAAGGCTTTCACCGAATCATGTGATATTATAGTGAGTCTCTTTGGTCGGTGTACGGTGTTTGTAACTTGCTTTAAACTTGTTTACATGTACCAGTTAAGCTCTCATGAGGGCGCTGTTCATACCCACTTAAGGTAGCAGACCAGTAAAAAAAAACTCCCATAGACCCCAATGGTATAAATGCTCCCACTTCAAAAATTCGGGAAAAATACTCACAACTCTCCAAGGTGTTCGAGACACACATCAAATTAAAGCTTATTTCATCTTTCATTTTCTTTTTATTTTTTGGGGGTCAACTGATGACTTTTAGGAGAAATTTCCATCTGAAGATGATCACCCCTGAAAATAGTATTGAAGCCCATCGCCATTTTGAAAAACGATGCCTACACTCCATTGCAAAATAGAGCGCTTTTAGGGTCCAAATTACATCCAAATTACACAGAACTGCAAGCTCCCTGCAAGCTCCCAGTCCATATTTTTTACGAACCCTCAAGTTCATGGCCCACAGCATGCTCAAAAGATTTTGAGGGCATGCAAATCGTGATTTGGCCGGCGTAGGCAATTTTGGACTGATTTACTGGTCTGCACCCTTAAAGGGTGCACTGAACCAATTCAAGCCCCATTGAAAACAGTGTAAAATCAACAAAGTTCAGGGCCAAATAACATGCAAGCCGACATCACTGGGGTTTCCCAAACAAAATTTGAATTATTGTCTTGTACTTCATCTTTTCATTTCTTTTCAATTTTGGTTAGATTAGCCGATTACATTTTTAAATATTCACACCAAAACAAAATCACCTCCCGAAAAGTGATAGTTCCCAAGCCTGCATGTAGCCGTTTTACAAGTGGCATCCTTCCACTTTCTCAGGCAAATAGGACCCATTTTTCAACCGTAATTTTATCAAGCCTGCCCTCAGATGGAAGCTCAAAAACCAGGGAGTTGATCCTTGACTACATTTACACAATTCCACCGTTTTTAAAGCCAAACGGTCTCCGCATTACAAGAAGTACGCACGGGCGAGGTGACAAACTTTAATGAGCTCTGATATCATCATTTCATTTACATACAGCCAATGGACCGATCCAGTACGCACCGCCTACTGCGCACTGGCTTAATACACGCACTCCTCTGCCACACTGCATTTTCCTGCCGCGCGCATCATACGCGCGTGCACGCATGTCGGACTTTTGTGCACGCACGTCGGACATAAATCAGGGCTGTGATTGGTCAGAACACAATGGGGCGGTGCTTACTGGATCGGTCCATTACAGCGCGCACTGGTTTGAAAAGTAATGAATACACATTTAGCGAATACGCGGTGACCATGGAGCACGTTTTGGCGGCCCTTGAACTGGAACATGTTTCTGACGTCACAGCCGTGACCCTGAAACATGTTTCCTGTGCACCGAAAACGACTGACCGGAAAATTGTTCATGACGTCATGTTACTGCCTACGTGACTGCACACCCCCCCCCCCCCCAAATAATCACGCGGCGACCGGACATGATTAACAATAACATTCAAAGCAAAAGTGGAAGTTTTTTTATAGCGTTTCCCCTAAAGTTCTAAAAAGAGTAGTCCTGATATTCTGTATCAACTTTCGTACCAATTGAAGGTAAAAACCCACTATTTAAACCCCATTTATGGTAAAAAGTAACGTCGTCTGCTAAGCTTGTTTACCTTTCCGCCATCTTGAAACATAAGTGAACCGACCCAACCTCGTCCCCAGTGCTTACTTTATTTCCAACCGCGTTTCCAATAGTAAACCCTGGATAGAAAACTTTCTTCCTGTATCCTAATTGGATACCGCAATTGGCTAGTAATGGATTTTCATCGTGTACTTGGTGCTATATATTCACAACGTGCAGTACGTGTTTTCGCGATCATTCGTCCACGCCTTCTCGAAAATACTAATTTCCTTTCCAATTTGCTCATATTAATATGAAATATGATACTGCATGTTGTCTTGATAAGATCGTAACAGTTTGATTTCAAAAATCGTGTTTTCGTAACTCACGCCGTGCTCGCGCTGCTTCGAATCGACTCTGTTTTTACCCCAGACACCGCATACAAAAACAAACGCTAATGTGTAACGTATATCCAGGCACCAGACTGTTCCTCATTTGCATACGTCTGCAAAAATCTTGCACATGCAAATGATCCAATACCAGGGTGAGAGAGCAGGTAGTGGTGGGCGCGTACTGCTCGACACCCTGGGGAAACCTCGGTTCAACTTTGGTCGAAACAATGACGTCATTTCAGTGTAACCGAAGCGCCAAAACGGCCGCGAACCAGAAACATGTTTACGGTCACAGCGCCAAAACGTGCCCCTGATTTAGCTGCGTGCAAACCATGACCATTAGCCAATCAGCATGCAGTACCGCGCGTGAAGAACAAGCTGCACGCGCGCAGCGAGTTGCACGCGCGCGCGCACCCGGCGCACACACAAGCCAAAATTGGGTTACCGGTCGATTATCCGGTTCGTAAGTGTGACGTCATCTCAACTTACTGTACATGGTGTAGCATGGCACCAATGGAACCGGAAGTTAACACAACTTGAGTGTTTATCCAATGGGCGCTCGTAATCAGTGGTGCGTGCGCGTGTATGACGAAGTCACTTACGAACCGGATACAGTCGATCAACTTCAGATTTATGAATATTGAAAAATACGTACATAATTTTTCATTCAAATTTGGTTTAAATATTCACTAGAGTTGACAGCAACTAGCTGTGCAGTTACTTTCTGAATAAACTTCGTGAGTGACAGGCAAATAGATTGCCGCGTATGCCATCTGGCTGAGCGAATCGGCCCCTAAAACGCATGTATTGTTAATGGATGTCTGACATAGTCAGTGTGCCCGTAGTGCAATTGCTGTCGTTTTGAATTCGAAAAGTACGTACACACTGCCGCTGGAACAAACTTTTGCCAGGGGGTGCTGGAATAAAGGACGGACAAAATTAATGCGAAAGCGGAGCGCAAAGTCATTACGTCGTGGCTTAATTTGGAATACAGATGCTCTGTGGTGCAATCTGAAGCGATTCATGGCCACTTTCATTTGACTTTTTTAGCAAAAGTTTTTTGAGATTATAAAGACAATTTATTTCATTATTTTGTTTAGAATATACTGTTGCCCTTAAAACGTAAACTGTACTGAAAAGTGGAGAACCCTACGGTATTTTTATCTCCATTTTTGGTTCCATTTAATTCTGGGAAAAGAATTGTATCATTATGCATGACATCGCATGTAACTATTATTGTTGCAAGGCTGCTTTCTTACATTTAGTAGATGCCGTCATGTGTGTTTTGTTTTATTTTCCAAGCCCTTACGGCGTTGGGCCACAGGGCCAGGGGCCCGCTTTAAGGTCCAAAATGTTGGATGTTTTGGATGCACTGTGATGAAATATACTTAAGTATACTGAAACTCATAAAACCCGAAAGCATGTTTTTTTGGTTCAAGTTAGAACAAATGGTTCCACTGGAAGCGGATGAATTTCTGTTCATATAAATATTCACATTACCAAACGATGTAGCTCTCGATATATTTGCAGTGTTATTTGTTTGTTACAGGGAATGGCACATATAAAAGAAAAAAGACCAAATGCATCTTCATGTTAATGATCGGTAGATGGCAAGTTTGGGGCTGGGCAAGGATTTATCGATCTACTGAGTTTTTATGAGGAAAAACTTGCAGAGGGTTTGAATAGTGTAGCGCAACGGTGTGCTTGCAGCGAGTTATTTATAGAGCGAGCTGCAGCGAGCTTGCGCAGCGCCCTCTGTTGTTGGGTCCGTTCGCGCGTTCTAAAGCAGGAGTTGATCACAGCGCGTCGTTGAGAACGGACGTGAATTGCGGCGTCTCGTGGAGAACGAACGTGTGTGTGCGTTGTCGTGTTGCTGCACTGACGTGCTGACGACTGGGCGAGGACAGGAGGTTAGTAGCTGGAGACACACCGGGGATCTGAATCTTGGTCCGTGTGTTGCTACCTCGTGGGCTGTATCCACTGGGGCCTCGGGAGTCCTGCCGCCGGTAACTTGGGGTTGCCTGATAGGAAGTCGCAAAAGAGCGTGGGGAGCGCTGCGAATAGTCCACCCTTGACGCAGGTGCCGTTTCATTAAGTAATTATTGTTGATTAACTCTTACATTCTAATTGAACCCAATAGAGAATTAAAGAACTTGATTGTCGTTGTTGTCTGATAAATAAAGGTGTCAGCTGTCTGTTCCTTCATCGTTTGTTCAGTCTGCCAGTTGGAGTCCCTCCCTTAAGTGTACACCCTTAAGGAGACTATTTTGTACGTGTTGGCGGCATACGGCCTTCCGAACGGACGCATTCCCTAGGTCACCTAGATCACCGCTCGTCTAGGCTTACCAAAGGTTTAGTCAGGAGGCCAGGGCGACCTGAGTTTGGGGAGCCCCGGTTCGATCAGCGCCACATTGGTGTCAGAAGTGGGATAAAAGCGTACATCAGGAACCTTGAGGATCGAGGATAAAGGGAATGGAACTGCTGAATAAAGACATGATGGAGGAAGAACTTGCCATTCTTAGGATGGATAACCAGAGAGGAGAAGAACTTCTTCAGGATGCCATTGAGGAAAGGCAGCGTCTGAGGGACGAACTGGAGAAAATAAAAGGGGAGTTGCTGGAGTTTACGCAGCGTGGACTGGAAATGACACCAGGAATTAAAACTCCTGAGTTGTTTTCGCTAACACCAAGGATGTCATCCTTGGGAACAGTGCCAGCGACACCAGCCAATACGATGGCAACCTCTGTGAGAGAGGAATGTACCTTGGAGACAACCAAGAAGGATGGACCTGCAGGAACGGTCCTTAAGGAGAAAAACACATCGGAGCCAGTCAAGGAGGACATGGCTGAATCAGAGATCAAGTTAAAGAAACCGAACATTTGTCCGGATAGATTTAACGGGAAGGTGCCTTGGAAGAACTACAAGGCACACTTCATGGCCTGTCGTGTGGCCAATGGATGGAACGATGGGCAAGCGAAGGTGTTTCTTGCTGCAAGCCTCCAGGGACCAGCCTTAAGTGTGTTGGGTTGCCAGCCGGAGGGTAAGAAATATTCCTTTAGGGATTTAATCAGCTCGTTAGACCAGAGGTTTGGCCCAGGTCAACAGGCAGAGTACCATTTAATGGAGCTGCGACATCGTCGTCAGGGAGAAAAAGAGACATTACAGGAGTTAGGGCAGAGTATCAGGGAACTCTCTGCGTTAGCGTATCCCGAATTCTCAGAGGAAGGAAGGGATCGATTAGCGAGAGGACATTTCATGGATTCAGTTGGAAATAGGGCAATTAGAGAAGCAATTTTCAGGGCCAAACCAACATCCCTGGATGACTCGATTAAGGCATCTCTGGCTGCTGAGAGCTACCACAAGGTGGAGGAGCAGAGAGCTGCAGACAAAACCAAGAAGTATGCAAGAATGGTGGAAACGGAGCCAACCGTGGAGGCTACGGGAGAGGTTCCGGTTAATCAGGCAGTCGTAGATCGAGCTGTCCAGCAGATAATTTCCCGTCTAGGGGAGAATGTTCCTGCTGGGAGCAAGGAGACGATACGACCTTTCGGACGCAGGAAGGCAAACACTGAGGACGTGTGCCACAATTGCAGGTGCAAGGGGCATTTTGCGCGAGACTGCAAGAAGCCGAAGGCCAGGAGATCAAGGATGTCGGGAAACGACATGCAGCCGTCTCAGGGACCCGTGAAACGGCTGGAAGAAGTCAAGGGTCAGACAAGTGCAAAGGAAGCCACCACCAAGGTGGAAGTGGATCATTAGACCAGGAGGTGAAGACCCACCAGGTACCGCTTGAGAGAGATAGACAACTGCGAGGAGAGGAAACCCTTAAGGAATCCCCCTTGAGTTGCGGGCAAGGAGGCTTGCCCACCCTTGAGGTGCCAGCCTTAAGGGAGACACTGCGACAGGGAAGTGGACTTTTCGTACCTGCTGTGGGTAGGGGAGTGAAGGTGAACATGCTGATCGATACCGGAGCTACAAACACCTTACTTTCTGCGTCGACGTACTACAATATGTCACCAGAAAGAAGACCTACGCTGAACTCTGAAGGAGTTGGAGTACATGGTGCAGACGGTACATTAATTCAGACTATGGGGAGCGCCTGTGTAGAGGTCCAGGTTGGGAAGTCAGTGACGGCAGTTTGTGTTTTTGCACAACTGGAAGTCGAAGGAATCCTGGGAATGGATTACTTGTTGCCGACCAATGGGCGGCTGGATTTCAGAGCCTTGACATTCACCGTGAATGGGGAGCGGATCAAGTGTGTTGACAGACATCGGGCTGGGGAGTCACACCAGAATGCTGATAGCCTGTCACGCCGACCCCGCTCACGGTGCCGAAGAGACGAAAATAATAGTGACGCAGATGAAGGGAAATCTGTGGAGAGAAGTGTGGTGATGGACACTTCGGATCAAGACACGGAGGTTCGAGCAGACTTACGTGTAGTGGGGGTGCACCCCCACATCTCAAATGAAAGTTTGAGAAGAGCACAACTGGAGGACGAGCAGATGAACTGGCTTATTCAGGCTAAGGAAGAGGCAGGCACACGCCCTGACTGGGAGATAGTTTCTCCAAAATCCACGGCTGCGAAGAATTACTGGCTGCAATGGGAACAATTGACAGTCCGACAAGGGATCTTGCATCGTCGGTGGGAGTCCCACGATGGACGGGAGGTGCATTGGCAGACTTTAGTGCCACAAGAGTATCGGGAGGATACTGCGGGAGATGCATGCAGGAAGGACAAGCGGTCACCTGGGTACATAAAGGACCATGGCTAAGGCACGCCTTAAGTTCCATTGGTCAGGCATGAGTGCTGATGTCAGGTCCTTCATTAGGCAGTGCAACTTGTGTGCAAAGAGAAAGTCGCCGAGCAAGAAACGGAAGTCAACATTTAGTCAGGGTAACTGTTGAGCGAATGGCAAAGGAGGAGACGCAGGACTTGGACTATGCCCAAGAGATGCGGATGAGGATGCAGCGATCTCATGACAGAGCCCGTAAGTGCCTTGAGAAGAGTGTCAGAAGGCAGAAGCGCCACTACGACAGGAACGTCTGCAAGGAACAGTTCGTCGAGGGCAAGTTCTGCTGGTTGTTTAACCCAGGGAAAAAGAAAGGGGTATCTCCAAAGCTGATGTGCAGGTGGGAAGGTCCATACCTGATACTGGACAAGCTATCCGACGTGACTTATAGGATTCAAGGGAAGAGTGGGGGAAAGGTGAAGGTTGTCCACAGCGACCGCCTCAAGCCCTATGAGGGAAAACCGTTGAAGCCTTGGGCCAAAAGTAGTAGTCAGGAGGAAGAAAATCAAGTTTCTCCAGAAACTCAGCAACAAGAGATAAGTGAAGTGAGCCAAGGTAGTGACCAGCAAAAACAGGCCTCACCTGAAGTAGAGTCACTTGAGGAAGCCAATCTCCCTGAAACAGAGGAGTTAGCAGGAGCAGATGCGCAGATGGGAAGCAAGGAGTCAATTCAAGAGAACTTGACACCGGAGGCACATGCGGAACATGAGCAACCCTCAGTACCGGCTAGAACTGAAACAGCACCTACGCCGGCAGAGCAAAGCCCAGCGCGGGCGAGAAAGAACCCAGTGCGCCAGCGGCGGCCACCGCAGCGATATCGTTAATCAAAGATTCAGATGATCAGAATTACATAAGTGACGTAAGCAGGACAAATTCAAGGGGGGATGTACAAGTATTAAGGAGGCTTACCTTGGTGTTTATTTTTCGTTTTGCAGTTGAAAAATCTACTGAAGGATGGACAAGAAAAAGGAGTGGAGTCGACCCAAGGACTGGGACACAGTGCGACTTCTCAAGTGTAAGGAGTGCGGTGACACCTTCATAAACGAGTAGTCATGGGTCAAGGCAGATCTTGTTCTTCTGTTTGAAGTGTGAGCGGGGCTACACGAGGAAGGATAATCTGAAGGTGCATTACAATAATCACCACCCTTCATCTCTGGATGACTTGGCTAAGATATACCCGGAGGCGGAAGAAGAACATAAACGTGGAAAGGCTGATGCAGGGAGTAGGCAGGCTAACAAGGAGCGACAGAAGGATCGCCCTGACAAGCGCCGAGCTTCAGAAATGACGGAGGATACTGGGAATCCCAAGGGGAAACAGCCGAAGGCGGCAGAAGAGTCTGAAACGGGGAAAGAGGAGCCGTCGACCGAGGATGCCCTGAAATGGCCGGTACCCTTAACTCCTGGACGGATGGAGACCGAGGACGCTCCTGAGTTGTCCCTTTCCCCGGGCTCATTGACGTTGGTCGATCAGTGCCTTAGCCAACAGCCGCAATCCTTGGAACACAGATCTGGTGGAAAGCCGAAGGGAATGATGGCCCTTGTTCAAGATCTGAAATCCGAGAGTGGAAGTGAGGACGAGGAGGATGTGCGTGTTGTGCTTCATGGTGAGCCGAGTAATACCGCAGCCGTATCCCCTTCCCAGCAGATTAGCCTTGGGCGAGTCCTTGAAGGAAGTTCCCTGAAGTGTAAGGAGAAGAAGCACCACATCACTTATCCTGCGACTGGTGTTGCGCAGGGTACCTCATCTCCCAAGCCAGCCTCAGCCAGAGTGTTCAAAATCCGTGGAGATGAACGTGGGTCACAGCGTGCAGTACCTGTCAGCACCCCCGACTTAGAGATAATGATGGCTGGAAAGGTCCGGCGTGTCAAGGAGGCGCACACCACATCAAGGTTCCAGAACGGTGTCAAAGTGTCTGAAGAAATCACTGAGAGAACCTACGAGGTCAACTTCACTGCCGGTTTTGTTCTTCAGTAGCTACGTATCTGCAAGGTCATCTTAAGTTTCATCTTGATCAAGAACCTTAAGAACTGCAACTTAAGTTTTGTTTTCATGACCTTAAGGGCGTGATTTATTTAAAGTTGTTGCTTGACTAAACTGTTGTTTAAAGTTACTTAAAGTTTAAAGTTACTGAAACCCTTTTTGTATTTTAGGACTCTTAAGTCAGAGTTGTATTTATTTTCATGAGAACCTTTTGCATGTAAAACAGTTTTACATTGTGTATATAAAGTGTGCAGACGTACGGTGAGAGATCTTTATTTAAATCATTTGGTTAGAGTCAAACAGTGAACTGAAATTGCCAGCGAAGTAGATGTTTACTTAAGTATGCCTACAACTGTTTACCTCAAGTTCATTACCTTAAGTTCATTACCTTAAGTGACCAGACCTTACCTTAACTTGCCTTAAGTTTAACCTCCACCTTAAGTTTATAGCCTTAAGTGAACATTATTTTGACAATTATTGTTTCATGCTAGGAGCAAGCACATCCTTTGCTATTAGTTATACCAGTTTTTAAGACCGAGGACGGCCTGAACTTGAGGGTGAGGCTGTGTAGCGCAACGGTGTGCTTGCAGCGAGTTATTTATAGAGCGAGCTGCAGTGAGCTTGCGCAGCGCCCTCTGTTGTTGGGTCCGTTTGCGCGTTCTAAAGCAGGAGTTGATCACAGCGCGTCGTTGAGAACGGACGTGAATTGCGGCGTCTCGTGGAGAACGAACGTGTGTGTGCGTTGTCGTGTTGCTGCACTGACGTGCTGACGACTGGGCGAGGACAGGAGGTTAGTAGCTGGAGACACACCGGGGATCTGAATCTTGGTCCGTGTGTTGCTACCTCGTGGGCTGTATCCACTGGGGCCTCGGGAGTCCTGCCGCCGGTAACTTGGGGTTGCCTGATAGGAAGTCGCAAAAGAGCGTGGGGGAGCGCTGCGAATAGTCCACCCTTGACGCAGGTGCCGTTTCATTAAGTAATTATTGTTGATTAACTCTTACATTCTAATTGAACCCAATAGAGAATTAAAGAACTTGATTGTCGTTGTTGTCTGATAAATAAAGGTGTCAGCTGTCTGTTCCTTCATCGTTTGTTCAGTCTGCCAGTTGGAGTCCCTCCCTTAAGTGTACACCCTTAAGGAGACTATTTTGTACGTGTTGGCGGCATACGGCCTTCCGAACGGACGCATTCCCTAGGTCACCTAGATCACCGCTCGTCTAGGCTTACCAAAGGTTTAGTCAGGAGGCCAGGGCGACCTGAGTTTGGGGAGCCCCGGTTCGATCAGCGCCACAATAGCTTTTTTTTTTACGAAACTACACTGGAATTGGCGTAAAGCGCATGACTAGTTTCAATGAAAGCCAATTCCACTACCATTATGTTGGAGATGTGTGTGAACCTTGCTATTTGTCATTGCTGTGTACAAAATATTTGCAACGTCAATGCATTTTTTAAATGTAAAGAAAAACCTTCAGGGTAAAGGTATTAACATTTATTCCCCTATTGAAAGATCGAATGAAAAAAAATCCTGGGCAAGCATAAATCAACTTTGCCACCATTGTCATGGCCGAGGTTATTGCTTTCGGGTCAAAGCTTCCATTATGGCGGAAATGTCATTGACATGTCATGATTTTAGATACCTTGAGAGAAATATTGATTCTGCACTGCCTAAAAATTTAGAAAATACCTCCTCTTGATGTCGTATAATCCTCGCAGCGGATTTAGTTTAGCATTCGTTAGAACGCAGGGTTCGAGATCAAGATACAACAACTAACGGACAACGACACAGTTCTGCGATGTCTCTCTGATGAACTTTTTATTCGATGAACCTAGAGTCTAACGGACTCTACAGACGGTTAATGGACGGTCCTTGACAGAATTTACAACCGGTCCATAACAGACGGTCTTCAACGGACCCCTGTACATTAAGAAATAATGCAAAACATGGGTTTAAAATACTACTACTACAGTCATTGTACAATAGACAACAACACACAGTTCAAAGGTCATAGTACTGGTAACCAAAACACTATAAACAGTACATCAGCTGGTGCTCAATAAATGGAATGTGACAGGTTACATAACACTGTTTGGCTAGACAGGGATTTGTCCTTGTCCTCAATTCAAGGTGTTTAAAGTACTAGGAGCAAAACACTGACTGTACCATAAGATCAGAATAACATAGTGCATCAGCTACAGCACAACTTGGAAAACAGAATCGAATAAATACACTGTCTGGACTTATCAATTGGAATTGAGTAAACTTTGTTTCCAAAAATACAGTACTCAATATCTGGGATTTAATTGTGGATCAAGAACACAATGAATCAAGAGCTAACCTGGATAAAGTTAAAGAACAGCCTGTACAGCTACATGTACATCATGTACATCACTTCAACTCCAGTTGTGTAGCTGGAAGCTATATACAAAAGAATGACATAATGCTTTAACAAATGGTTCCACAATATTATCAATGATGCACTAATTAAGATACATGTTCAATCACTTTTTCAATTTAAGTTGACTGCCGAACCTATTATAGTAAATTTCTAAGTTCAAGCATGGTTCGAGTCAATAAAAGTGCAACAATTATTCACACAATAATGGCTCAGGCTGCAGATACATGTAACGTTGGGCACAGAGATGCACACAAAAGATTAAAACCATGAACCACCAAATATCAGAATGAACTTCAATCAATATTACAACTACAGAACACAATTAGCTCTCAACTAGAAACTAAGTCTCAAAATTACAACTCAAAATAACAAAGGACAGGAACTCACCCCTCTATGGCTACGACATTGGCTTGGCTTCAGTGGCCTGCTGGATGTGGGTGCAGTCTTTTGGCCCTGATGCGGGACCTTAAATACCCACTTTGGTTGGGTGATGGACACTTCCATCCATTTGCCGATTGGCTACATATTAAACTGACTACTCCTTCCTCCGAGAAGTAATTTGAATATAAACTTTTTGATTGGCTAGTGTTTCAGGGAGTCCTGGGTGAATCTGCTGATCAGCAAGATTTCTTCCAGGTCCCAACAACCTCCAAACCTTAATTGATTTGTCTCCACAGCTAGTGAAAGTGACATTCTTGCTACCAAAAATAGCTAGACATGGGCATGGGAAAATCTCTCTAAAACAAAGGGTTTGGCTAGACCCAAGAATGAGACAGTGGTCTGGCAGGAGGCCGTACCAATTACCAGCTCATTTTGGTTGTGAAAAGCTTCATGAGTTCATGTATCCTTGAGGATAGAAAACAACATAAAGAGGCCAAACACATGTAACATGTATAACACATATTTTCATTTCCCGACATTGATATTTGACAGTGTTTGTGCAAGACGTTTGAAGCACCGCGCTTAGCCGCGGCAAACTAGAAACGAACAAAACGAAGGAGATATTTGTAGAGCAAGCATAATGTATAGCGTAGCGGCGCAATTTCATCGTCGTGGAAAACTACTGGCTGGAACACATTTTTTTCCGTGAGTAGGGGGTGCTGAAGCATATTCCAGCATCCCAATCCAAAAATTTGGGGGTGCTGCAGCACCCACAGCACCCCCGTTCCCGCGGGCTTGTACGTATACATATAATTTTTCCACAAGCAGAAATATTTGGTTTCTACAGCAAGCAGACAAACTAAATTTACATTGGGTACAGTTACTATGTTCAGTACCCGTTTCTTTTAGGAGTTATGGTTTCAGTAAGTCGAGTGTGTATGCATTAGCCTATATACCCATCTGTGTGTGAATACAGCGTGTATTTCAACGCTGATCGTTTGTATAAGGGATGGCCATCATATTTACTTGTTGTAATGGTTTTCAAAAGAAATTGTGGGGTCACTTTTTATGCTAATCAGCTCGCGTAGAAATTCTCACTTGAATTAGTTCACTGCACCCGTAACCTTGACGGCTTCTGGCATCCATGTTGGTTTTCGGATTACAATATGAGGTAACACGACGTATCTTGTGTCCGTTTATTTCACAGACCTAACAGTCGGGAGAATGCAAGGTTAAAACGTCAGCGTTGGATTAAGTCAGCGTTCCAGGTTATTGGCAATTCACACTGCGAGCTCCCCCCCCCCCCCGATATCCATATAAGAGATATTCGCATCAACTTGTGGGTTTGTTTCGTCGGCGTTGGGCTCAAATCAGAAATGAATTTCTTAGCGATAGATGACTACGACCGCGAAGGGAGACACTTACAGCGAGCCTTGGTGAGGCGTAACATCGACAAGCTGACGTTCCGGGCTAGCGACACCGTGCTTGATGTCGGCTGTGGCTCGGGCGAAGAGACGAAATCGATAGCGACAAAAGTTGGGAGTGTGACAGGTAATCACGGATCCTAGACACCAGGATAAACGACTGTTCTGAGCTCTAGTACAAAATGCACTCAGTGGACTTGCCTTAATTGGTTAGACGCGCGATAACGGGCATTAATACCCGTTGGCGCGTAATCGCGAATTTTCCAGATGTGCCATTGTGTTGGGTTTTTGCACTACATCTAAAACGGAAATACTCATAAAACTGTAAGTAAAACAACTTCTTATTTAAGATATAATTGTTCCAAATTATTTAAAAGATAAATACTTCAGGATATAACAGATGTGCAGTTTTTGTCGTCATAGATGAAGTATTTAACCGGAAAATAAACGTCAAATTTCGAAAACATCACCGTTTACTCAAATTTCGTTTTTAATTAGGCTTTTATTAAAAAGTTTTAGAGAGATAGGATGCCGAACCGATGAAACAAAAACGACATTTCATTGTTCATCTTAAAGCTAAAGATATTGTGCTCGGCATTACCATGGTTATGTAGTAATCACTGATCAGAATTCAATAATAAAGACCAGAAACGTAGATCATGAATATTCCAAAATATAATTCGCTGGCTTGACAGACTTCGTGACCAGTCTCAAGTGACCAGTCCATAACAAATACATTTAATGGGACCATGGCATGAATTGTGCACTGGAACACTATGTGCAACTTGCCATTCCTCTTAAATGTAAAGAAGAACATAATTATTTTGTTTTCGTGGTTTTTCACACAATAATTTGAAACACGTCGGTGTAACAATATTTTCTATAAAAATATTAACCCCCAAATCCATCCATTTTTGAAAATTACGGCAAAAAAAGCCAATGTTGAACATTACATATTTTTTTGGTAAAGTG
Source organism: Patiria pectinifera (assembly GCA_029964075.1). Lineage (NCBI taxonomy): Eukaryota > Metazoa > Echinodermata > Asteroidea > Valvatida > Asterinidae > Patiria > Patiria pectinifera. The sequence continues at coordinate 5,260,979 of CM057130.1, read as the reverse complement.
CCCTTTTAAAACATTTAGTTAAAATGTCCCATATTTTCCTGATCACATTACTGAGGGCGTTGTAGCTGCGATGTCTGGGGACTTCTTAGTGGCAACATTGGCGGTATCCGGATTTGCTCGTACCCCCGTTCTGACCATACCCCCACTTGTCGGGTGATGGTCCTTTCAGGAAAATCATCCCCCACTATTTTTACAACAGAAAAACATCACCCTAGTCCCTAGATGAGAATCTTTAGAAAAAAGGATAAAGGGAACACAATGGCATCACCCCACAATAAGCCATTTGCGAGTGACCTGTACGTATACCCTTTGTAGTACAGGCTATATATAGGGTTTGACCTCAAACAAATTGCAACAGAATTTTTTTTACCACAGTGCATTTCTATCAGGTCCCTAAAATGACATACTAAAAGTCCAAAAAATCCAAGTGGTGGAAATATGCCTAATCTGCATATATCCAAAATGGCCGAAAATTTTAGGACTTTCACATTGATATGGTCATATTTCTCATATTCAGTAGCTTTTTGAGGTACTTAAAACGACAATTTTAGTCCGTTTACATTGGTTTTATCATTATTCTAGTCCTAGGTAACTTTTAAGATCCTCACGTTTCCCAAATTTGCCGTATGCCGTATAATAATTTGCAAAAATGCCTTATATTAATTTGTATAAATTAAGTTTTAAATCATGGCTGCCATGTGTGGACATGTCACAATTGAATTTTTCCTGATAATGCAAGTTCAGTTATGTATACATAAATATCACACCACGGTGCATTTCTATAAGGCCCCTAAAAAGTCCGAAAAAATCCAAGTGGTGAAAATATGCCTAATTTGCATAAGTTCCAAATGGCCAATGGCCACTTAAAACATGATTTTCGTATTGATTTTGCCATAATTCTCGTCCTACATTGCTTTTTGGGGTACTTTAAACAACAATTTGTCCTTTTACATTGATTTCAACATTATGCTAGTCCTGGGTGCCTTTCGAAATCCATGTTTCCAAATTTGCCAAATGCTGTGTAATAATTTGCATAATTTCAAATAAAGTAAAGTAAAGTTACAATTATATCTATGGCACAATTTTGACCCGTGTTGAGACTTAAGCCATGACAAATGGGTCATGGAGGAGACTATTCTACAGGTTTTGCACTTTTATTGAGTCTGATCTGTATATTGGAGAAGAGGCGAAAGATACATATTCAGTAATCTTTATCCAAGAACAGAATGACAAAGTTAAATACTATTTCTAAACAATTAAAAAAGGAACAAGTAGCAAGTTAATTACATAAAACACAATATTATAGTTCAAGTCAAAATTATTCAAGTGGTTCTCGCTAAATCACTTAACATTATCAGTTTCGAATATGCAATTCAAAAATACAAACTACGGAATAGTAAATGAAATGAAACTGTAGCTTAACTTCTTTCATTATCATATATGATTACAAGTAAACTGTGAAGGGAGAAAACAATTGTATTTTCCCTGATAATCTAGGTTCAGTTAGGAATACAAAAATATCACACAGATCCAGATTGGCCACCTATTATCCATTTTGGCTTGCATGCAGTGTTTGATTGTCTGATTGTTATCATCTACATGTACATTATTGTAGTAAGAAAGACTTGTGCGAATAGAAACGGCACGTGCCGAAAGTATGGCCTCTCTTGTTCAACTGCTTGCACTGAATGCCGTGGCACGTACTAGTTGTGCCAACTCGCCACCACCAGACATTGATCCTAATGCTACTGAAGATTATATTCTGCCACATAACTTGTTCATTCTAAGATACAATGATGTACGTGTAGATGATAACAATCAGACTAACATTGCATGCAAGCCAATATGGATGAAAGGTCGCCAATATGGATCGTTGTGATATTTCTGTATTCATAACTGAACTTGGATTATCAGGGAAAGTACAATTGTTTTCTCCCTTCACAGTAATCATATATGATAAGAAGTTAAGCTATAGTATCATTTCATTTGAATATTCCGTATTTTGTATTTTTGAGTTTCATATTCGAAACTGATAATATGAAGTGATTAAGCGAAAACCACTTAAATAATTGCGAATTTAACTATAATTGTGTTTTTATTTAATTGACTTGCTACATGTTCCTTTTTCATTGTTTAGAATTAGTATTTAACTTTGTTATTCTGTTCTTGGATGAAGATTACTCAATATGTATATTTCGCCTCTTAAATCAGACTCAATAAAGGTGCAAAACCTGATGAATAGTTACCCTGCGACCCATTTGTCATGGCCTCAGTCTCAACACGGGTCCTAATTGTGTTGCAACTTCAACTTTACTTTACTTTTTTTGTGAATTTATGCAAATTAATATAAGGGCATTTATGCAAATTATTATACGGCATTTGGCAAATTTGGGAAACATAGGGATCTCAAAAAGTACCCAGGACTAGAATAATGATGAAATCAATGTAAAAGGACAAATTGTCGTTTAAAGTACCCCAAAAAGTAATGTAGGACGAGAGTTATGGCCAAATCAGTATGAAAATCATATAATTAGTGGCCAAAATCATATAATTAGTGAATTTATGCAAATTGGGCATATTTCCACCACTTAGATTTTTTTCCCTTTTTTGGGACCATTAGAGATGCTCTGTGGTGTGATATTTATGTATACATAACTGAACTAGAAGTTATTTGGAAAAATTCAATTGTGCCATGTCTACACATATATCAGCCATAATTTTAATTTGAATTGATGCAAATTAATATACGGCATTTATGCAAATTGTTTTACGGCATTTGGCAATTTTGGGAAACACAGAGATCTCAAAAGGTACCCAGGACTAGAATAATGATGAAATCAATGTTAAAAGGACAAATTAATGTTTAAAGTTCCACAAAAAGCAATGTAGGACGAGAGTTATGGCAAAATCAATATGAAAATCATATAATCAGTGGCTATTTTGAATTTATGCAAATTAAGCATATTTCCACCACTTGGTTTTTTTTTACTTTTTGGGGGACCATATAGAGATGCTCTGTGGTGTGATATTTATGTACACATAACTGAACTAGAATTACGAAAAATTTAATTTTGATGTCCACACATGACAGCCATAATTTTAACTTTAATTTATGCAAATTAAGATACGGCATTTATGCAAATTATTATACCGCATTTGGAAAATTTGGGAAATATAGGGATCTTGAAATTTACCGAGGACTAGAATAATGATGAAATCAATGTAAAAGGACTAAAATTGTTGTTTAAAGTTCCTCAAGAAGCTATTTAGTATGAGAAATATGACCAAATCAATGTGAAAATCCTAAAATATGCGGCCATTTTGGATTTATGCAAATTAGGCATATTTTCACCACTTGGATTTTTTTGGACTTTTAATATATCATTTTAGGGACCTTATAGAAGTGCACTGTGGTGAAAAAAAGTCTGTTGCAATTTGTTTGAGGTCAAACTTTATATTGACTGGACTATAGGCCTAAGGGACGCTCAGCACCAGTACATTGTTCCACGGATCCTACACACAAGGATTAACGACTCGCCCACCTCCTGGTTAGACGCCTGATAACGGCCTGTACTGGTGGCAAATACCATGAATACTTTCCAACAAAGACCACTGCGAGCGGTGGCTTTCAGGCTCTGCGCCCGATCTGGCCTCGAAGTCTGTCAAGCCAGCGAATTATATTTTGGAATATTCATGAGTCTACGTTTTTGGTCTTTATTATTGAATTCTGATAAGTGATAACTAAATAACTATGGTAATGCCGAGCAGAATATCTTTAGCTTTAAGATGAACAATGACATGTCGTTTTTGTTTCATCGGTTCGGCATCCTATCTCTCTAAAACTTTTTAATAAAAGCCTAATTAAAAACGAAATTTGGTTAAACGGTGTTCTCCTCGAAATTTAACATTTATTTCCCGGGTAAATACTTCATCTATGACGACAAAAACTGCACAATACCATCTGTTATATCCTGAAGTATTTATTTTTTAAATAATTTGGAACAATTATATCTTATATAAGAAGTAGTTTTACTTACAGTTTTATGAATATTTCCGTTTTAGATGTCGTGCAACAACCCAACACAATGGCACATCTGGAAAATTCGCGATTATGCGCCAACGGGTATTAATAAGGGAATGACAGTGTGAGGAGCCGGTTTTCACTGCGTGACAATGACCGGGTTTGGGGTGACCGCTGTTAATGGACTGAGACGAAGGTCCATTAACAGCGGTCACCCCCAAACCCGGTCATTATCACGCAGTGAAGACCGGATCCTCACACTGTTATTCCCATTAATAAATACCTTTTTAACGAAATAAACAGTTATAATGCTCCAATTTTGTGATTTTATTCCGGCGATTTCCAGACTTTTTTGTGTTCATGTTCATGGGCCATATTTTAGCTTATGCGTTGTACCCTGTGTCTTCAATAAGCGTTGTTATATACACCACAGCCGGGCCCAGGCTGCGCTGGACAATTGCAACGTCTTCATTGCGTACGCGTACGACTTCTGCTGCCGTAGCCAAACAAATTACAACAATGTTTTCATATTTTTACCTTATGAAGGAAGCTGAAATTTCGTTTACACATTCCTTGTGTCCAGAATTACAAAGATGATTGGTTTAGGAGAGGTAAATATGTCAATGGGCGAAGTATTTACAGAAAATAAATCGTACATCTACGCTTTCGTCGTAACATCCTCAGTATAGTGCACTGCCGCTGTATGATGTCGTTTCAAAACTTTCCTACGCGCGTGCACCCATAGCAACTGTGTTGCGTACGCGCGCGTCAGTCTCACGCGAAGGTGGTTGAGCGCAAGTGCAGTGCTGTATTGTTACAAGCTGCCGTATGACTGTTTTGAATTTGGCCAATCATTGTCTTCCACGGGGCTGGATCAATGCTGGTTCAGGGGCCATTTATTCGCTTGTTCTTTGAAGCCGGTCATTATCACCGTTAATGCCCGGCCACGTGATCGAGTCTCGACCAATCAGAAACCATCAACTCTCCAAGGTATTTATTAATGCCCGTTATCACGCGTCTAACCAATTAAGGCAAGTCCACTGAGTGCATTTTGTACTAGAGCTCAGAACAGTCGTTTATCCTGGTGTCTAGGATCCGTGATTGTTCACAATGGGTGAGAATGGAACAAAGACACCAGACCATGCCGGAGCTGGGCGTTGCTAGCATAAGGCTTGCCCCAAATAATGTGATATAGTAACAGTCTCTTTGGGCGGGAGAATGAAAAGTTAAAACGTGCAAAGCATTGGATTAAGTCAGCGTTCCATATTTTATTCAAATTTAACTCGCAAATGGCTTATTCGGTCTGGCCGACAAGTCCGCCCTGCAAACAGGGCGCTGGAAAGGGCTAATCCGTTTCACAGCATCTTGTTTCAACCAACTTATTTCTTCAGGTATTGATGCATCGCTTGAGATGCTTACCTACGCCCGTGCCAACAACCACGGTCCAAACGTGACGTACATCCACGGCGACGCCCTTACCATAGGGGGCAATCTGTACTTGCAGGACCGATTCGACAAGGCGGTCAGTTTTCTGGTTCTCAACTGGATCGTGGATCAGGCCGGAGCGCTCAGGAGCATCTTGGCTTGTCTCAAGACGGGAGGGGAGGCGCTGTTCATTGTGTGCAATCGCACTCACTTGATAGACGAGGCCAATCAGTTCCTGCAGCACCACTCCAAGTGGGGTATTTACGCGAAGGTACAAAAGTATAATCCTGCCGAATGCCGACTACAGAGTGTGTATCAAAAAATGCAAACAATATAATATAACGAATGTCAGACGTAGAATGAGTAACGAACAAAGATATGCCCTAATATAGGTATGGTTTGAAAGATACGCCTTTCCACTTTTAAATGAGACATCAAACGTCTCATCTGATAATTTTTGACAGAGTTATGAGTAATTTTCCAAGAGAGGTCAAATTGACCATGGGACCAAGTTTTCAATTTTAGGCGTTGGGACAAAGGTAGCCTAATTGCCTCTGTGTGGATAATTGCCTGGCCTACACAAAAAAATATATGTTTGGCGAGTAAACACAATTCTTAACACTTTCTTGCTATCACGTCATGCTGAATTTTTGGGTTTTTTTGGTTTAGCAAGTCAAAATGAGTCAAAATGACTCGGCATAAAGACAGATGGATGGAACTGAAAACCAGTTAAAATAATCTGGTCGTGGGTTATTATTGACTCTAAAATTCTCAAAAGAAAGTTATGGGCATAGATTTTCCGGTTGTCAAGAACTGTAAAAAAAAAAATTATAAAAAAAATTCAGGTTGTATTGACAGTGTTGTTTAAGAGTATTATGTGTTCGACTTTTTTTTCTCCATCAGGATTTCAGGACTTCATATCACTTTTGGAATCGATCTATCTCGGAAACCAAGTTACTATTAGGAGCTTGTGGTTGGACAAACGTGCGATGCGAACTGCAACACCACGAACCAATTACGGATGTGCAAACAAAACGTAGGTTCCAAATTGTTTCAAAAATCCATTGAAAATGTTAATTTAAAACCCTATTTCGATTCGACGACCTCCCGTTTCTTAAAAACTTCGTCTCTAAAGGGCGAATCCAGTATTTGCTTTCATGGAAGCATTCAGCATGGACAATCTAAAAAAAATTCATCACTCTTTCGAGTTTCTTTCGAACGCATGAGGGCGTTGTCCAGGTTGTCCGCTCTTTTGTATCAGAAAAAAAAAAATATCCTGAAACATAGCAAAAGGGCCCAGATACAAACAACGAAAGATCGACATTGCCATTACGCTTTCAATTTCTTTCGAACGCGTGAGGACGTTGTCTAGGTTGTCCGTTCTCAAAAGCTTTAATTCGAATACTTTTGTATCAGAAAAAAAATCACAAAACATAAAAAGTGGGCACAGATAGGCCTAACGAAAGATTGACATGGAAATACCTTTATAACATTGAAATCACATCGATAAAACAGCCTTCTTTTTGTTCTATCTATATAGTTTATCTGAAGACCTGTCTGGGAATGTCAGCTCGGATACCGGAGTCCGAGCAAGAGGCTTTTCTAGATGACATGTGGCGGTGGGCGCTGTCTCAGTATGAGGAGCCGTCGAAACCGGATCACGTGCGACTACCAGCTGAAATTATCATTATTCACGCTGCCAAACTGTAGTAGGGAACATGGATAAAAACACTCCATTGCCCGCGTTTGTTCTACAGTTTTAATAACATGAATCCCATATTATGACTTTTACAATGATGCATATAACAAAATGCTTATTTTATTTAACATTTTTATTAATGATCTACCCTCGTGTTTTAAATCGCCGTGTGCATTATTTGCTGATGACACTGTTATTTATCGACCGGTTTTTCACACCTTACGATTAAATTCTGCTTCAAAATGATCTTAATACATTGGTTCAGTGGTGTGCTTACAACAAAATGCGATTAAATCCCATTAAAACTGAAGTGGTCAGATTCACCTGCAGTAAAAATCATGATGAGCCTGAATATAAACTGGCTCGGTGACACTTCAAGTTGTGAAAGAGATCAAGTATATCTTGGTATTATTCTTAACAGCCATCTTACATGGGTTAATCATGTCAATTATATTACCTCTCGCGCTAACAAGATGATGGGTCTGATTTCTAGTATGGCCGGTTGGTATTTCTTCGCGTGCTCTCTTTTGCCTCTGCAAGTCGTTGGTTTTACCGATTTTGGAGTACGGTTTGCCAGTTTGGAATCTACACACCCAAAAGCTCGTAGATGACTTGGAGAGAATACAAAGAAGAGCATCGCGGATTGTTCTGAACACCTGAATTGGTATACACTAGAATCATGAAGGAAATATATGCTAATATCCTTTATTGCCAAGTGCTGATTTAAGGAGGTCAACTGTCAAACAGTACTTCATAACGTCCAGGTTAATGTTCGACATGTGGATGAGATTAAGTTTGTACATTTAGTTGCCAGAACGCAGAGGCTGCATTCTAGTCCCATGCACGGCTTCCCGAGACTTTGGGATGAACTTCCCAAACAGCTTCGAATAGATTTGTTTAACTGTTTCCTTGCATACCTGGCTCCGCAGTCTTAAGGAATCTATAGTGTAACCTGTTTTATCTCCGACCATGGGCGTCGCCAGGATTTTTTTCTAGAGGGGGGCAAAAAAAAATTTTGCCAAAAAATGCTTGTATTTCTCAACACATTCTCGATTTATCAGTTTTAGAGGGGGGCAGGGACATTTTGCCCCCCCCCCCCCCAACTCATTAAATTTACACCACTTTGTCTTCGCGCCTCTTTTTTTTCTTTTCCTTTCCTTTTTTTTTCTTCCTTTTTTTTTTTTTTTTTTTTTGCTTTTCCGGGGGGGGGGGCAAGTGCCCCCCCTTGCCCCCCCCCCCCTCGCGACGCCCATATCTCCGACATATTATTTTTATTGCTTTTTAAACTCGCATGGGTAAGACCTCAAGTTGTCTCCTGTTTATGGAATGTTCTTCATTGTTGTTGTTGGTTTTTTTGGGAGGGGGGTTGTACATATTTTTTTCATTGATGTTTATTATTTTATCAATTTTTATTAATATACTGAGTCTTTTGCTTGGGACCATAGTGTGGTTTGGGTTATATCTAATTTTCTCCTCAATTGTTTCTGTTGCAGTTCTTTTGTTTCTTTGTTTTCTCTGGTTGGGACTGGTGGTTTTTTTAATCCAATGACTGTTGGGTGGGTGTTTCTTTCTTTCTTTTTCTTATCCAGTGGCTGATCAGTCGTGATTTTTTACTTCTATTTTTTATATAGAGTTGTATATTTTTTTATTTAACTTTTTGTAACCTTTTTTTGTGCGAAGTTTGTCTTTTAAACATTGTTTAATGACGTGTTAATTGTTCCTTTTCTTTGTGGGTGTTTTATATTTCTATATATATTTCTATATATGATTTTAAGCACTTTGATGTGGGGCAACAGGTCCGTGGACCACAGTATTTTTACTTTGGTGCCCCGGCACATCTCTGTGTTTGTACTTTTGGTCGAATATATAATAATATTAATAACAATAATATTTTACAAAATGATTATTTTTGATAATACATGTACTCAACATATTGAAGCGATCAGTTTTAGTAGATTTCAGTAGATTAAATGAATTGATGGCTTAATTACGGACCTCACGTTGGCCGCAAGGTTTGCAATTTTAAAAAACGATTCTTAAACTACAATATAGCCTACGCATACAGTATAATCGATGTGTGTGCTGACCAACCCTAGGTGTGTCAATGGTCATTTTGCGTCCCTTGGGAGGAATACAGTATTATAGTAATAATAACATGTATTTTCAGATCGATGTGTGTGCTGACCCAAGACAATCGGTTTACCCTACGCACGGATCCTAGACACCAGGATAAACGACTGTTCTGAGCTGTAGTACAAAATGCACTCAGTGGACTTGCCTTAATAATTGGTTAGACGCGTGATAACGGGCATTAATACCCGTTGGCGCGTAATCGCGAATTTTCCAGATGTGCCATTGTGTTGGGTTTTTGCACGACATCTAAAACGGAAATATTCATAAAACTGTAAGTAAAACTATTTCTTATTTAAGATTTAATTGTTCCAAATTATTTTTAAAATATATACTTCAGGATATAACAGATGGTATTGTGCAGTTTTTGTCGTCATAGATGAAGTATTTACCCGGGAAATAAACGTCAAATTTCGAGGAGAACACCGTTTGCCCAAGTTTCGTTTTTAATTAGGCTTTTATTAAAATGTTTTAGAGAGATATGATGCCGAACCGATGAAACAAAAGCGACATTTCATTGTTCATCTAAAAGCTAAAGATATTGTGCTCGGCATTACCATGGTTATGTAGTTATCACTTATCAGAATTCAATAATAAAGACCAAAAACGTAGACTCATGAATATTCCAAAATATAATTCGCTGGCTTGACAGACTACGAGGCAAGATCGGGCAAAGAGCCTTGCAAATCTGAAAGCCACCGCGCGCAGTGGTCTTTGTTGAAAAGTATTCGTGGTATTTGCCACCAGTACAGGCCGTTATCACGCGTCTAACCAGAAGTTGGGCCGAGTCGTTTATCCTTGTGTGTAGGATCCGTGCCCTAGGTATGTCAATGGTCATTTTGCGAATTTCAATAGGCTTTAGTGCAACCCTCGATACATCGTAACAAAAGACATCGAGCACACAGGCGTCGCCAGATCAATTTGAATGAGGGAGTCCCTGTGAAAACAAAATGGCTGACAGGCCTCTCGTGCTGAAACTTGAGGGTGCAGGCCAGTAAATCGGTCCGAAATCGCCTACGCCGGCTAAATCACGATTTGCATGCCATCAAATTTTCAGTATTACAGCATTTTGAAGGCCGTGAACTTAAATAATGATTTGGTTGGAGAAAAAAAGTTTGGAAGCCGTGCAGAGGACTGCGAGCTCGTATTTCTGTGAAACGTGGATGATGGTTAGGCCCTAAAATGGCTCTATTTTGCAATTGAGCGTAGGCGTCCATTTTCAAAATGGCTATGGGCTTCAGGACTGCTTTTAGGGGTGATGATCTTTGGATGGAATTTTCTCCCAAAAGTTATTGAACAGGAAATGAAAGATGATGAAATAAGCTTTAATTTGATGTACGTCTTGAACACCTCACAGAGTTGTGAGTATTTTTCCTGAATTTCTGAAGTGGGGACATTTATCATCGCGGTCTTTGGAAATGTATTAACCTTGAAGCTTGGAAGACTGGACACCATCTGGCAAACAAGGGCGCTGTTCGACAATAGGGGTGCAGGCTATTAAAATAGACTTCCATAGACCTCGGTGATAATCACGCGCTCTTACAATAATTATTAAAAGTACTCACAACTAAGGTGTTGGAGACATTTATTTATTTATCCTAAAAAGTGACCTAGGCAAAGTAGCTCGAAAGCCTAAAGAACTTGCCTGTAGCTAGAGAGAAGACAATGAGAAGAATTTACAGTTTTAGAGGTGGGAGGAAAAGCCCGGAGGAAAATTCTTAGAAAAAAACACGGAATCAGGTAGGGACTGAAAAGCCAATCCACATATTGGCGTGGACGGGATTCGAACCCGGGCCACAGCGGTGGAAGGCGAGGAAAGAACTGCTGCACCAACCTGACTCCTCAACGCCAACATAACTCCCCCTTTAACCAATGACTTTTGGGAGAAAAGATTTTGAAGAATGATGCCTACGCTCCATTGCAAAATAGAGCAATTTTAGGGCCTAGTTTCATCCGAATCTCACATACATATACAAAATGTATGAGCTCGTGGTCCTCTGCACGGTTTCCACCCTTCTTTTGTACAAACCGTGAAGTTCATGGCCCTCAGTCAAAATGATTTAATACCTGAGAATTTGAGGACATGCAAATCACGTTTTGCCCCGGGCGTAGGCAATTTAAAGCATAAATTATACTGGCCTGAACCACTATTTTTTTTATAAACTCTGAGCAACAATTTGAATGGACTGCCACAAGCGCATAAATTAAAGCCGTGGATGGCCAACAGATTTAACAAAAAATTGCATATCAACACCCTCATTATGTAAGAAAGAGGCATTTATATTATGACTTTGGTATGGTTTGTGGGTTATTTTGTATTTTCAACAATCAAATGATATGTTTGGAAATATTAAAAACATTTCCTTATAACATTAATAACCTTTATTTATATTTGTATCATTGACCTTTCACAGTTTGCCTACCACTGGTTGGCAAAAGTGCAAACCATATATATTTAACAAATATATGTAATTTTTGTGTTTTTATCCGTCTTGTTACTCGCAAAAATAAATAGATAAATAAATATATATGATAAATTAAATTTTAAAAAAACACAATGGTTGGCAAAGAAAGGTAGGTGACGCTAATTATCGTCCCCCAACTGATCAAAATGTGGGCGCTGTTCAAAACAGACTCGGACGAAACTGGACAATATCGGACAATATCAGACAATAGGTGACGCTGTTCGTTGAGGCATGTGTCGACAGACACGATATTGACGAAACATTAAATGGGGGGTGTGGCACCCCCACTATATGCCCCTGAACACGAACATGACCGACAATGGCTTTTGTAATAAACAAAACAATCACACATGTGAGATTCACTTCTTTGATTATATTATGCACGTTACCGATAATTCAATCAGCACAAAAATTCATTGTAAAACAAGCAGCAATTTGCGTATAGCCTAGACCGCATAGGTACTGTTTGCAGTCACAGTAGCAGTTTCCATAAAGGTATCACCACGAACGAAAAGCCTTCGGATGCTACTGAGTACTTGGAAAGTTGGAATCATACGGTCACGTGGAGTCTCATGCTTGGGGCCTTCAGTTATAGGCGCAAAATACTGCAAGCGCGTAGCGAAGGCTGCGGCACTGATCAATGGAGAGCCAGATGACAAAGGTCGTATGCATTTTCATTCCAAATAACACCATGAGCGAATGACGTTAAAAACCTGATCCCCTTTCGTGTGCCTTACCTCTGTCACTCAGTTTTCATTGTCCTAATTTGCGCGGAGCTATACTGCGCCGGGTCAATAAACCCGTAGTTCAACTTTCACACCATTTGCCGTGACTGCACAAAATCGCATGCACTTGTTCCATATCCCATTTGAATGGTGCTGTGTATAGTAGGCCTATCCTGCTACTAGTTGCATGCTCTGGAACCACGAACCAGGGCCAGCTGATGATCTGAAACACGTCAGATAAGTAGGTAAGTCCACTATCTATAAGCTCAACCATTTGTTGACATTTTCGAACCATACATTTCGTCACCCGACGAAGAGGCGACGAAATAGTGCATTACCATGCTATCACACAATGATTATAGGCCCTAGTATTACTCAGGTTCAACAGCCTGCTGCCTGCCATCATTTCCCCTCGAAATTCCCATTGAAGGTAATGATGTAGAAACGGTGGATTTGCTTTCCTGTGTACCAAGGTGGTTTATTATGGGCAGCATTAAGATGTAAACCGTTCTGATTTGCCAACGAATGCATGTTAGTCTGTGCACGGATGACCGCGCTTACAACGCATACAAAAAGTGCAGTTGGACGACTTTGAGTCAAAGGTCAAGTAGTGTGTCTTGTTTGTTTGTTTGTTTTAGTTCGCGGGCAATCGCTTGTGTACCCACTTTTTTTCTTAAACTTCATTAAGCTTGAAGTATAATGCTTATGGTTGGGATCGAATGGTAGATGACTTTACAGTGTTGTCTCTTCGACGTAGGCCTACATATCTATTTCAATGTCAATCACTTTTGGTTATATTACAGATACCAGATAGGCATTGACGAACTGGCAAAATGAGCTTTCCAGCGAGCGGTGACTACCAAGAAAGTGGTAGATACAATCAACATGGCATCATAATGCGCAATATTGGCAAGCTGACGTTTCGGCCGGAGGATGTCGTTTTAGACGTTGGCTGTGGTGCGGGCGAAGAGACGAAGGCACTAGCCGCGAAAGTCAGCAGTGTAACCAGTAAATATACGGTTGGGGGGGGGGGGAATCGCACGGAGTCTTTTTAATATTGACCATCTGCCTACTGCTCAGGGTAAAAATAATTCCAAAGGCCAGTCCGATACCCAGAAGGGATTAAAGATGCGACTTTCTTTAATTTCCTTTATTTTGAATAATTCTTTGATAAATTTACTCATTTAAGCTGCTGTAGGCCTAAATGAATTCTTATCGGGAATCCCGTCTGAACGTAATCCTCCTTCATATGGTATTTATTTTCTGCTCTATCAGTCACGCCAAAACTAATGTGAAAATGCACTGGCTAGTGCATTTTTCTAGTCTTTTGTGACGATGTGTTCACGTACTCTTTGATTAAGGTGTCGACACTTCAGAGGAGAAGGTAGCCTTCGCTCGTGCTAACAACTCAGAACCCAGTGTAACTTACGGTTTGGGAGACGCGCAGACCATCGGAGACAACCCAGACTATCAGGGAAGATTCGACAAGGTTGTCAGCTTCTTCGTTCTTCACTGGTGCCCGGACCCCGCTAAGGCACTCAGGAGCATCTTGGCTTGTCTCAAGCCGGGAGGGGAGGGGCTGCTCATGGTTGGTAACCGAACGACATTTCCTCCCGATGTGCGCGCGTTCTTAGGCAGTCACGCCCGTTGGGGAGAATACGTGAAGGTGAGTTGAACCATGCAGCTAATGTCAATCCAGACATTCCAAACGCACAGGTAGTTAAACAAAAAGTTTTGATCATATTTAGCTTCCAAGCGATGTGACATTGCAGAATTCACATTAGTGAATTGGGATTATAGTATATAGGTTGCTTTATAAGATGGCGAGTAATATTGAAACGTGAGGTTGCAGTCCTTCGTTTTCCCGCTTCCGACTTGCTAGGCTACGACCGGCAAGTACTTGAACACATGACCCTGTGGAAAATGGCTTCAGCTCATAGAGCTTTATTAATATTACTAGAGCGCTAACTCCTCATTCTTGCACGCGGAGACGCTTTGAAGCCGTCCTGGGCGCAGACATTTTGAATTCATGTGCGTGTTTGTAGAACATAATGAAATGAGATGGATTGAATTTTGAAAGTGTACTCTAAATGCAACGTGCAAGTAGAACGTACGCAAACTTCTTACGCGTGTTACGGTCAAAAAAAAACACGCTTAATAAAGGCTTGGGCACAGCGGATACGCACACGCGTTGCGCTGTTTGCGTAGAGCAAAAATACACGCTCATTTGCTGATCGTGCGTTTCGGTTTTTGGCGTATCGGCTTTGATGACGCACCAGTATGGAATACAAACGCAGATATGCAAATAGACGGACAAAATACATACACAATTTCTAGTTCTCCATCCGGTTCGTTAGTGTGACATCATCTCAATTCAACCATGCGTACTTCACACGGTGTAGAATAGCACGAATGGAACCGGAAGTTAACGCACCTCGAGCGTTTATCCAATGGGTGCTTTTATGATTTGATTTGATTTGATTTGAATTGATTTGATTTGATTTCCGTGCTTCCTGATGCACAGTAGTAAATAAAATAAACTAAATATAAATGAAGTAGACAATTCAAAAGAAACAAATGAACTAAAATAATAAAGGAAAATTCAAATAAATTAAATTAATATAAAATTTATACCTTGATAATATTAACTGCAAGCCAATGCCAACTTGGACGCGGCCTACCACAGACGCCATCTTGTCGTGATTTCGCATCTGAATCGAGAAGCTTGGTTTCTATTTGACAAACCGATACCAACGGACCTCACCGAGGCTGGGTGCCAATTGCAATGTACCCAGCTGGTATTTGAAAATCAAACTCTAAGCTCCAAAACCTTATGATCGTATTGGCGATAATATATGACTTGCAACGGACTTAGCACCTAATTATTATGTGTTCACGATCATTTAGATTTAACGTCAGCATAATTGCGTTTTCAACATTTTGTAACTCTAGGGCTTCAAGGGTTCACAGTACTTTTGGACACGATCTATCTCAGAGGCCGAGGAGTTAATGGCGACGTGTGGCTGGTCAATGGTGCAATGTGAGATACAACACCGTCTGCCAACCACGGAACTCCAAACAAAATGTAAGCGTTCGATCCTACACGCCGCCCGCGTATTTTTTTCTACAGCATACATCGTCTTTTTAACCAATCACATCACGCACCTTAACATGAATATTTATCACGCTGTGTGGATGGAAGACACTTAGGTTCTCGTAGTGTTTTCCCTTCAATTAAACTTATCCCAAGCAACAAAAATATTTGATGAAAATGGACGTGGGTTCGAACCACAGATCTTGCGATCCATAGTTCATTCCACTATAGTAGGCCACTGTGGCAGCTCGACGAAAGCCGTTCCTTGAAATGCTTTAATGTACATGCATGACTGAGTGATAGCAATGGTGTGACATCATTGTTATTTTCTTATTAATAAACATCGAACTAGCTGAATAATCATGATCCATTGACGATGTGTGCTGCAAATAAAACACCGCACGCAGTCCTTATCCAAGCCCGCCCATGACCACTTTTTAAACGCAAAGGAAATGAAGTTGACGCAATGCGTGATGGGTACAGTTAATCATAATGATCAATGCACATGTGTTGTGCGCACGCAGTAACTGGTTGAACGCACACAAAACTATCTAATCAGAGGTCACGAGCCTGAAGGTGCGATATTGATGAGTCGAGAAAATCACATGTCAATCACGAGCAGTGTTGAATTAAGTCTATCACAGGTGCCCACAAGTCCTCACAAGTCATCACGGTCCTCACAAATCCATCACAAGTCCTCACAAGTCCTCACAAGTCCATCACAAAATCTCCAGTCTCAATTTATTCAAGTCACGAGCTTTTTATGGTGCTCGTCACCTGTTACTTGTGAGTGGAATTTAGGCCGGATATACTTCTGACCAGGCTTGTGATGGAAACGTGGTAACTCGACTACAACACAAGGGCGGATCCAGAACACAATTTTTTTTGGGGGGGGGGACCAAAATGGTCCCGCAAAAAGAGGGCCCCCATTTGTTTTGGGGGGGGGGGGTTCTGGATGCTCTGTGGTGCGATCTGAGGCAATTTCTGACCACTTTAACCAAATCTTTTTGAGGAAAAGATGGTGGTGTACGCAGTGCCTGCCTTCATTGCGATGTCACTTTAAAAAAATTGGGTTCGGGGGGTTTTTTTGGGGGGTGGGGGCATGGTCCCCGTTTCCCCCCCCCCCCCGACCCGCCCTTGCTACAACACCGATCAGATGTACCAGGGGTAGCAAGTCAGTCAATTGTCAAATAATACCTCAATCAATAGGGGTTTTAACGATGACAAAAGGAAACCTTTGTGATACATTTCTGTTTAAAAGTATATGATAACTAGCTAGCAACTCTGTAGTTTACGAGAGTAAGATATTTTCTGCTTTCGTCGTAATGATACTGATGCTAAATTTCAGTGCTTGCACATAATTGTTTCTTCATTTTCCATCTCTGTAGTTTCTTGCTAAACGGCACACATTTTTACTATTGCTCGATTTACGTCATTTTGGCATATTAAGCTATGATCATATGTTGTCTTTGCATCCTTGCAGTGTTCTTCAAGACTGCAATTGGCATAACAGCGAGAATACCGGAGTCGGACCAGGAGGCATATCTGGAGGATCTCTGGCAGTGGGCGTTGTCTCGATACCAAGTCGAGACCCAAGAGGGACATGTCTGCATTCCGATCGAGTATTTAGTCATACACGCTTGCAAGCCTCTCTAAAGTCGCAGACAGTCTGCGATCGCTGACAGAATGTCTGCGGTGTCTAAAGACGTTCGTTTTCATAACTGATCATTCTGTCTGTTAATTCGTAAGTTGCTTGCTCCCCTGATTTGAATTATCGAATCCATCTCAGGAAACAGATAGACTATTGCTGGAGTACACTTTGAACAGTTGTTTAAAACGGTAAAGGGGGCCTAACAAGCAAGGTGAAACCATCCATTCGGATGAAAACAAATACCGGAATTAATAATCAGTCATTGTCATAGCACTTGGTCTACCTGTCCCAAATGAACTTTAAAAGCCTATTATAATCAAGGTTTTTGTCAGAACAGGAAATCAAACGGATTAAATAAACAAAACCAACAAGTCGGTTCTGAAGTGAATCAGTTTAAATCTATTTTAGCGAGGCAGGAAAGAAGACCTGTTAAATGAAAGACCAATATTATGTTTAAAGGGAGCCCGAGTATATAACGCTTGAATGTCGGCAAAACATTTTTTAAGTTGGTTGCTCAAACGAGAGAAGGCTTAAAGTTAAATCCTTATAACTGTACTGTGGAATACCTTGGGAATTCCTTAAGTGAAAGGCAGTGTAAAAAGACAAACAGGTATACAACAGAGTTCATTTTAGTCCTTTCTTTCCACACGCCAAACAAGACGACAGTGGCTCAGGGTTTTGTTGACTGAAGACTGTGAAGTCCACCTTTAAACGTCCAATTTGGTTCTATTATATACCTGCATAGCTCTGTCGTGATTGTTTAGACCTATCGATCGATCATAGTGCAAATATTATCGCGCCTGAACAAATACTGCAGATGGAGCGTGATTGGTTGTAGCCTTCTGCTCAGCCGTGATTTATAGCGTGCATACTGTTAGGTTATCGGAGGCCGTGTATTACTGGATAAACCATTATGATAATCACAAAATGGGTTCATAAGTCATGTTTATTAATAATGAATAATTATCAAAAAATGGATAATAGCAGTACATTTTCTGAACAGTAATGTGAATTCAAGGTAACTTTTTCCAATGTTGCAAAGACGGTAATCGTTACAAAGCCCATATCTTGGCTTAACAAGGAACCTTGTTTTTTCACATGTTTTGTCAGTGTTTGTGTGTTCTACCACTGTACCAGTACTAAACAACTATTGGGACGCAAGGTTGGACGTTGTGCGCCAAAAATCGCGAACGGTTAAGTACTAGTTGCGTCTGGTGAAGAGACTACGAATAAGCGCCGTATATGGCAGCATCCATGGCTACCTCTCGTCAGTAATGCTTTGTTGTGTGCCCGACGCGAGGAATATTGACACTCAGGCACTGTACTCGTATACATCACAGTAGAAGAGTTATTTTTACTGTGAGGTACAGTCATTAAAAAACGGTTACCTACTCCAGATTGTATTTCAACCGTATTGTATTTCACCTTTGAAACTGCGTGCATAATTTTGGGGGCGAGTGGGCAATCTGATGAAATATAGCCAGTGAAATGACACCATAGCCTTGATGTACAGTGTTTCACGGTAGCAAACTCCATTCAGAAGGTAGGTTTCTATTTAAAGATTCACAGTGAAAACCTTGGGAAATTAAGTATAGCGTAATCTATTTCTGTGGTTTTGTTTATACATTTTAATGAATCCCTTTTTGTACTTTATGCTATGATCATTTGGGCAAGTGGTCAGCTATATATGCAGTAGCTACAGAAATCCTCTGATACGCAAATAATATCACCAGCCAATCAATCTCCAATAGTCGAAATAGATTGTATCCTCCAATGAGCTATAAGACGAAAGGCGCTAGTGCCTTCAAATGAATAACAAAACAAATGCCCTCGGAGAATTTTAAAACCTTTCCCTTGCAGGCTTCGTGCCACTTTTTCCCTTAAAGACATTTTTTTGTAATGTCCAAGCAATCAAAATAATGATGTGGGCCTATAACTCATGCACTTGAGCCAAAACAAGTCATGGAACCAATTATTACTACGTTAGTTAGTGTGACGTTGTAAAGTAAATCTAACATCACTCGTTTCAAAGGTTTTCGTTTGTGCCCGGAACTCGAAATGGAACAGAGGTTTACCTCAAACGTTGAAGTCACACGGAGCAAGAACCGCACTTTTGCGAAAAGGACACAATCCAGTTCCAGCGAATCCGAGACAAAAACAACCGATGCACGAGGTAGCCGAATGCTGCGAGAAAACAAGAAGGATGCTCGCACATCGGTTGATAGTAGTGACGCCCCGAGTCGGCCTCAGGCGACCAAGCAAATGCTGAAGAACATTGCAAGTGAAAAGAAAATGAACGAGGTGGACGCCAAAATACAGGGGGAGCTCACACCGCAGGAAGTACGGGATTTGAAGTACGTCTTTGATACATTCGACAACGAACACAGAGGGTGAGTTCAAATGAGCTGCAATAGAAAAACGGATACACCACCTACATCAAAAGATTTCAAGTTTTAAACATGCAAGTACTTAAAAAAAGGTAAATTTGTTGAATGATACGATTAAGGGTAGGCTATTTTTACAAAATACTTGTGAGACAACATTGGGTCTTAAGAATACTTGCTAGCAACGCTTGCTTGAAGAAAAATAATGCCACGGAAAAAAACTTGCATTATAAATATGCATTTTCTATAATTCTTATAGGTGAAAAAAAGTCACTAGAAAATGGCAAGCAAAGGTTTACGAATAACTTCGATTGCAGGTTTATCGACGCGGACGACTTACGGCGGGCGCTGAGGGTGATGGGCTTCAAAGTCACCCAGGACGACTTGACCGAAATGATTGGTAAGAACCCCTGTATATAGCTTAATGGTACCTTAATTGACACATATTTCACAAGTACAATGATGATATTTTTTTTTAATCTAAAGTTTAATATTTGACGGTTCTGTAACAATGGACTTTACGCTGCGGCCGTGTTCGTTGGTATAAAAGTAAAGCCATTGTACACCGCTGTTTAGTGATTGTGCATTCGATGGAATCTGAAATATCCCTCAAACTCCTACAGATCCTTTTAAAATCAATAAGGAGGTTCCGGAGGATTGTGCAGGATTGAGGAAGGTAAAGCAAGTCCACTGTTCACTGAAATGGGATTCATGTTATAGACGCAGTGGCGGATTTCGTTTCCTTAGTATTTGCGTTGAAGTAAAAGTATTAATGCAATACAATTTGGTACTCAAAACACCAACCACTACTGACGTGACAAATATTATTGAAAACACAGCAACTAGGGAAGACACTACACAAGATAAAGGAAGCGAAAGAAACAATGGAAATGTTCACCCATGTTTCTTTGTCTGTTCTGCCTGCAGCTGACGTGAATGGAGGGACTGCACCTCGACGGTAAGTCTCAAGTATACAGAGACATGATTCAGTCCGACCACTCAA
Source organism: Patiria pectinifera (assembly GCA_029964075.1). Classification (NCBI taxonomy): domain Eukaryota; kingdom Metazoa; phylum Echinodermata; class Asteroidea; order Valvatida; family Asterinidae; genus Patiria; species Patiria pectinifera. The sequence goes on along the minus strand of CM057130.1, from coordinate 5,240,382 downwards.
TGATATAAACAAAACAGTGGGTACAAATTTTGTTTTTTGGGAATCAAAATTTTGACCTTGGGGGACAAAAATTTTGTTTGTCCCCCCCCCCCAACAAAAATTGTGTTCTGGATCCACCATTGGATATAGCACGTGATCTTCGAACACGACTCTACAAAGTAAAGAATCCCCAAGAATGGATAGTAAGAGAATAATGTGCATGAAGACACCTGATAGCTGACGAAGACAATACTTCTCAGCACGGACTGCTGTGCGCTATAACAAAGGCATTCATCGCGGGAATAAATCAACAGCACGTTCATTTTGGGGACCAAAAAGTATGTATGTCAAAAAAGACGTCACTCGTGCTAATACCGAGGAAAATAACTACAAGCAGAGTTACCAACTGTGGTGGTGTCTGATCTTCAGGGAGAATGCTGTGAAATTCATGCACAGGGAAAAACACAAATGAAATATTGTAGGAAATTCACAGTAATGTTACTCAACTACTGATTTGTACTTCGTCAATTCTTACCAAGAAAGTACATTACATGTATGTTTTCTTAAATTACATGTTATCAATTAATTGATATCACCTTTTGACGTTTCCCCCTTTAATATGAACAAAACTCAAGATCTCGTAGGTCCTTAAAACGTTTTTAACTTTGGTATTGATATCATTGGCAATACATAATTTAATATGAATGTCATGATTTGGATTTTGCAGCGAAGTCACATTTGCGCAGTTTTTGGAGGTGGTGGTCTACAAACAGGCCGACGCAAGGGATATATACGGCGATTTGGAGCAAGTAAGTATACCAATCTTGAACTAATGGTTTACTATCATACAAATATTGTATTGATGCGTTTTACTCAAATTGTGACTTTTAGTGAGAAATTGGGGAAAGCAAAAAGGGTCAATGAAAATGTTGTAAAACCTTGTCTTTAAAGTAACGTTCATCGTCAACAATATTGATTGCTTTTATACCATAATTGAGAGCGTCTGTCTTTTTTTTTATGAGAAACTTCGCTGTTGACGCCATTGTAACAAAAAATGCTTTAACAAAAACTATAACATCAATCCATCCTTCCTCGCCAAATATAATGGCAGGACACGCGTGGGAGGATTGGCGGGGCAGATATCGGTCGGGAAAATTAACAGTACCGATGCAACCCAAATTTCATCGAATGCACAATCACAGAATTAAGAGAATGAATAGACGGCAATTTCAATCACATCATATAATCAATCACATCTATCATTTATATTATTTGCAGGGTTTCAAGATGATGGACATAGGTGAGTCCTTGTTCTTTACGGTCCGGGAAATATCGATACAAAATAAAACGATTTAATAATGAACATTTCACGGGGGAAACAACACGTAACTTTATGCATAGTACTGCAAACATCAGAACGAGCTGAGAAAGCCCTCCTGCAAATTTCAGAATAACATGTATATAAATCTGTGCCCCGTTGTATTTGACACGGAATATGACAGTATATACAAGCAGTGAGTTTTTATTTATCGACATGGTTGAACGTCATTTCTGTCGACGTCACGAGCCCTTCCTTAACACTAGTTCACAGTTTTTTAAATTAAAAGTGGCATAAAATACTCAACATTAGGCCCATTTTGATGATGAAATTTCACCAAATATGGGCTAATTGGAGGCTGTTTTGTAACAAACTTTCTCAGTATTGAGAATCAGCGTTTCTTAAAATTTGGTTTAAAAAGCCACACACAAAAATGGTTTGCTACATGCCATGTACAACAAAAGGCGTGAACATGTCATTACGGCAATGTGCTAGTGAACTTAGAGTGACGTCACCATTGTCTCTGATTCGTTGACAGGGGAGAAGGGTCACCTGACCTTTGAAGACATCAAGAAGGCATCTCAGGCGGCGGGACTCAAGTTCCGAGACGGTACGATCAGAGACATGATGGATGAGGCCGACACCAATGGCGATGATCTCGTCAGCAAAGAAGAGTTCTTCCAAGTCATGCTGCAAACCAACCTGTTTTAGCCCGGAATCGACGTTTTTTACTGGTGCAATACCACCTCATGTTTATAAACAAGACTAGAGTCCCAAACCATAAGTTATAAGTGAAAGTCAGTCAGTCAGATAGGCACAGAGGGGACACAAAGCTATGCAGAGCGCACAATGCACTTAAGTCATGTTACAACGCCTGAATAAATCCCCGTCATCTGATTGGTGGATGGGTCGTTGATCACGTGTCATTGAATTATTCGTCCCATCGCTAGGCGCGGCCGCACGACAAAAATGGAAATTCCATTCCATTGCACTGTCACACCATTGGTGACTCTAACCAATCAGATGACGAGGATTTATTCAGTTGTTGAATAAAACAAATAATGAATGATTCACATTCGTGCAGTGGAAAGAATCATTTCATTCGGCGACAGATGGAACGTTGTCACCTCATGAAATTATTCTTACCACTCACTCACAAACATTACTTGTATATTATGAATATTCACTGGAAGGATTTTCATGCATCTGGTCTATACAATAGGGTGAATTTAGCCATTCATTGAGGTTACAGGGTAATTCTATAAGATAGCACTGCCCGAGTCTCTTCACCAGTCTACAATCAGTCGAAGTCACGGGTGACACTCAGCCTGCTCAGCTTAGTCAGTCAGTGAGATTGGTACAAAGAGGACGACCAGCCAAAATGCCAACAGAAGACTTTCAAACGACTGCCAGTTTGGACGGGTTACACGGGCCTTTATGTTCCGATTGCCCACATTCCCATTCCTAACCCTAACCCTAACCGGGAGAAACACAGTCTTATGTGCGGGTTGTCGGAACATAGGGGTGTTGGAACATAGAGCAGTCGTCATCTGGACGAGTACCTTGACTATATTTTAGCAAACGGTATCGGGAGAATTCCCATCACATCATAGACGGTACCACCTTATTTTGTGTCTCTTTCCTGGACTCGCATAAAAGTACCAATAGAAAACAGTTTTAATTAAACGGCACCCTGTGCGCATCATAAACGGGTATCGAAAAACATTTACAAAAAAAACAATTCATTGTCAATGTCGTTCCTAGTTTTCGTTTTATTTGATGTACCAACATTGAACATGAATTAAAACGATAGGCCTGCATGCATTTATGTTAACTAATTTAGTTCCTTCCGCAGAACCAATTTAAATTATAATTATAAGATATTTGAAACAATTCAGTAATTTTATAAAACTGATCTACATATACAAATTTGAAATTAGAAAATTTGGTCAATTGTCGTGGTCTTTATTTATTAAAAGATTTGCTTTCAGCTGACTCACGTGGCTTTTGACATCCGGGCATTACGATCGACCAATAACTGTTCTATTATCTCGGTACCATAGTTGCTGACTAGTATACTAGACTAGTCCAACCATTGTCAACTAACAGTCCATGCTAGCCATTTCGTAGACTACCCTGGCAAACCATAGAGCTGGGTTCTAGCTCTATGGGCAAACCAAGTCCACTAATTTACTATTTTGACACTCGCCGTCAGGCAATCAGATTGTCTACGTAGACATTGTGACGTCCCCTTCGCACTGAATATTCATGATTCTGGATATCTAAGAGATCATTTTTTTCTGGAGCTTGTTAGCCAAAAGGAGATCATGTTACGTTAGCCTTTTAAGTTGCAAATTGTTTAGGCGACAAAAAAATCGTTCTGTATACGTATAAGCACGAAATTTCGAGGATTTTGTCGGAGACACCAGAGAACTTCCATTCAGTGCCTTGTGGATGCCAGAGATCATGGGCGTCGCGAGGGGGGGGGGGCAAGGGGGGGCAAAAAAAAAAAAAAAAAAAAAAAAAAAAAAAAAAAAAAAAAAAAAAGAAAAAAAAAAAAAAAAGAAAGAAGGCGCAAGACAAAAGTAAATAAAATTATGGGGGGGAAATGTCCCTGCCCCCCTCTAAAACTGATAAATCGAGAATGTGTTAAGAAATAAAAGCATTTTTTGGCAAATTTTTTTTTTGCCCCCCTCTAGAAAAAATCCTGGCGACGCCCATGCCAGAGATGTCTTGGTTGAAGTGAAGACTGGTTGGGCCAGAACCCGTGCTGCATCATGGCCTACCCACCCTATGGCAGCCAAAACCCAATACGTATCGCGAGGTTTAGGGACGGTTGTCCGAAACTACCGAAACTGAGTTGGTGTGGTGGTCAGCTTTTTGTAACAAAAGTTTGACCTTCAGTTAATCGCGCGATGTCAAAACAGTAAATGTGTGGATTCTGTTTGCCCCGGTTTACCGTCTTAAGACATACAAGAGTAAGACTACTCCGGCTAGCGAGGATGCCACTATAGTGTGAGTTCGTTGAGATGAAGTCAAATTATCATTGCCCTATAGTTCTTGATCGAAAGTGCTCTTTAGTTGCCAAGCCCTCCCGCGGGGACTTGACACCATGCTGCCGCTAGGTGGCCAAGAAGACCATACATCCAAACATTCTTCAATACAGCTGCTTTACTTCAGTCGTGTTTCGTGTCCGCCCGGAGAGGATATCTCCCATTTCACAGGCAAATAGTTCTCGCTTTCTTTTTAAGAAAGAGTTCGGTTCAAAATTGAAGACGCGAGAGATGAACATCTTCAGACGAATATCGGTATTGTCAACACCTTCTTGCAGTTCGGACAGCCCCTAGCTTTGAAGCTGCTTGTTTCCGCACATCTGGGTGGGATAAAATGGAAGGGAAAAAGTGAACACGTGTGTAATATTTTGTCATTTTCCAATATATAAAAAGTTTCTATAGCTGATAATAGAAAGCTAGTCAATGGGTGATTATCACCATGAGTCTTGGATGAAAATAGTTCATATTTTCGTGAGGCTATTATCGCTTTGCATGTCTAGCAATTATGATTTCCCCGTCCGCGCGTTACAGGATTATCACGAATTCTCTTGCAAGGTTTCGGGGAAAAAATCAAACTGCTTAGCTTAATGGACCTCAAAATGCTTAGAAAAACCTGAATTCATTTCAGACTAAAGCAATCTTATTTCACTTCTAAAAAGGTTTTCCGACCATCAGCTGAGCAAAGACTCTAACAGAAGCGAGTGGTATGAATGTTGTTCTTGCTTGTATAAATATGTTCTATTTTACTGTGGAATATCTCACTTTGCGGTTAGGTGAAGAGCACACCTCTCTTCATTCGGCAAACTACATGTCAAATCATTCTAAAGTGTGGTTGTACAGGGTGAGTCAGAGTGATCTGGACCCAAATTCAAGAAAATACTAAAAATATGTAGCAATTATCAAAACCAGTGCAAATGAGATATGCTATAAGCTGGTATTTTGGACATATCTGGTGAAAGTTCCATGTAAAGCCATTGTACCATTTTGAAGAACAGCGCTAGCAAAGTACACACGCTAAAGCACACACGACCACGGTTCCATGGTTCAACAAAATTATTGAAATCGCGTACTGGTGTGAAGCAGTGTTACAAACAAAAACCTAGTCATGGTGACTGACTCACTTGAGGTCATTAACACATTTTTATAAAAAAAAGCCAAAACCAATTCCGTGTGCAGACTGGAAAATGAGCCACTTCAATAAAAATGGCATAACTCCTCACCACAGCCACTAATTTGAAAAATTCCTATGGAAGACAAGGTAATAACCATCCGTATGAAACACTCAGTTTTTTCTCAATATACTTTATTTGCCACACAAAAATGATGAACTTTGGTCCAGATCACTCGGACTCACCCTGTAGGGCCTATTGTAACCGACAAATGTTGTCTGGCAGGGCAGATTCAGCTCTTGATATTTGTAATGTTACTTGTTGCAGACGTTTTTCTAAAGGAAATGCCTTCAGAGGACATTGCTTAAATCGCACAGTAGTCAGCTTCCGCAAACACTGTGTGACCGTTTTGCTAATTAGGCCTCCCGAGTTCGTCCCCCTTACCGTGCATGGAAGATGTGACAGCAGGTCAGGACATTCAGACTGTCGTGTCGACTACCCATGACCTCATGACACACCCCGCAGTAGAGTGACAGGTCCCTCAGGTAGCCATCGAAGGCCGAGGCATGCTGCTGGGACGCCTTGGGGTTGCCTAAGGCACGGTACAGCTGGTGCATCAGCCAGTGGGACCGTAGCATGGACATCTGTATATAGAAAGTTGGGTTGAAATCGGACCGTCGTAAGAGTGTCACAAGTCATCAACACTCAATCATATGTCATCAGTAAGAGTCAATCACCGTAGCATGGACATCTGTATATAGAAAGTTGGGTTGAACTCAGACCGTCGTAAGGTGTCACAAGTCATCAACATTCAATCATATGACATCAGTAAGAGTCAATCACAAGTCGATCACAAACCAATCACAAGTCATCCAGACACAAGTCAAGTGTGAGCTGTGGAAGCTGTAGCAAAGGCATTCCTTTGTCATTCTTCGTTCCCTTTTACTTGTGACCTAAATTGCGATTAACTTGCGAATGACTCGATTTATGGGCAAAAAAGACTTTTTTGAGGATGCCGGCTTTTGGCAAAATGTTTGGATTTCGGGTCACATCATGGTTTAACCTTCAATCCTGATTATCTCACTGGATGCCCACAGTAGTGAGCCGAAATCTTGAGAGGATTCCATTTCTGGCCTTTGTGCACCTCTTGTGAACACTTGACCGAAGTTGAAATTTTGGGCCAAAAATTGACCACTTATGCTGCCGGCTAAGGCGAAATTTTTGGATTTCGGGGCAGATGGTTGAAAACCGTCAGTCTCTGTTTTCTCACTGGATATGCACCGTATAGTGAGCTAAAATCCTGAGCGGATTCATTTGTTACTCAGAAAGGGGAGTAAACCCAGTAGTAATTGTATGATTTCGTGGTCAATTTGAGCAATTCGCAATTTTACAGAAAAAGCTCCTGAGTTGGGGACACAGATCATGCTTTACCTGCCGTGCAGCGTGCCGTAAGTCGACATACTTGCCACTGAGATGGCATATCCACTTACTTTGTTTCCGATTGAAGTGGCGATGTCCAATGCCTGGGTATTCACGTCAAGAGCCTATTCAACAAAACCATAACCAAGACACATTATTTTCACCGAGTGATGTATATGGTTCGATCGAGGATTGACTAACCATCGTAACTTTTTTTTTTGCCACTGACCAAAGGCAAAGCGCCGAGTGAATCAAAGTGTGGTGTAGTACTTCTTGCAAAATGATCCACAACATGTCCGTCTTTTCTAAAGATGAGTTCTGCTAACAAACGTATGCAGTCTTTGGAAATGTATGACGTAACTTTGGTGCCAAAATGTAAAAGACGTAAGTTCTTAAGAGGTAGTGCCTTGCAAAACATTGCTTTCGAAAATAATCTTTTTTGTAAATCCCACGGAAATAACTTCTAAACATATTTGAAATGATTGACATACACCTTGATGATAAAGGTAAAAGTGAAAAGCCTACAAAAGTAAAAGTTCTACACAATACTACGTCTGAAATTTGATTTTCCCATATTGTTACCCTCTGAAACTGCTTCATCAGAACTAAAGTTTTGGCCATTCCCGAAAGGACCTGGAGTTGGCCGAGTCTGTCTCCTGCTTCAACAGCGATACTCAGTGACGACTCGTAGCGTGGGTACGCCCTCTGTTGGTTCAAAATAATGGAAACGAAATAAGACAAAAGAAGAATGGAACACTAGGTGAAGGAAATAGAGGACAATTCATTACTAAGACAGACAGTTGTCGAAAGGAAATTTACGTCCAGATGGTGCGTAAAACAGAGATTAGATTTTCATCATTAAAATACCTCTAAACCTGTTTGATATATTGTATTAAGTATGCAGACCCATTAGATACTTAAAGCACGTGCAAAGTCCTATTCAATGAAGTGACTTCCAATTCAGGAACGTTGAGATTTTAATTACAATTTACGAAGGTCCCCTAAAAATAGTAATTGTTACAATAGTATCCTCTATAGCTTAGTCTGGGGATCAGACTTTCACGTGGGCAATTAAGCCACAGTTGAACGTCTGATGTATCATATGGCATGTACATTTTATGCGACCCCGCGGCCAGCCAGTCGGAGTGGACTTTAGAGACTGTGACGTCATTTCGATCAGAAGTGTGGACTAAGCTGTGGATTGGTCAATTTGCATGTCATGATTTTGTAATACAACAACGGGTTACGGTCTTACGGAAGACCCGATACAGGTTGAAGGCGCCCGTTGAATGGTCAGAATTTCGAGGTCAAGACGCCAGTCTTGTTGCATAGTTAATCGCCGAATCTGGCGATATTTAAGTGATGGGGGGGGGAGGCGCTGTTTGTAACGACGCCGTTGAGGGGGGGGGGGGGTACTATCATTCGTGAATGCCAGCCTTATCTTACATCCGTTTATGATTCAAAAATTACATTTTCACAATATGTAATTGTCAGATTGGAGTCAAGTTGTCAAGTAGCTTCAGTGTACGGGGTATCTCTGTTGTCTTTACCCAGAAAATTGCGTCGTTACAGCGCCCTCACCCGCTAAAAAATATTACCCGTACAAAACTTTCAACATAAACAGCGCCACCAACAGTCAGCTATTTACACCGACAATCACTGAAAGTCGAGACCGAGAATATAGTTTTGTTTAAACGCTGTCGCGGCGGTGTGTTTATTTTATTTGGAATTCAGGAATGATAAGACGATCTACATTTCTTCGGGCGAATTACTCAACTCTCCCCAAAATAACTTGATATGTATATTTAGCTTGCTAGGCCCTTGGCGTGCGGCGTATCACATTTTAGTGGATTCCTACGCACGTACCGGGTAATAGGATTCTCTGTGCTTGAATGCATACAAACTAAACATTTCATTTCCATGTTCATATATAGTCTAACGACATTCGCTCAAAGTATGGGAAATTATGTATGAGAAATGCGGAAGTACTGACTCATTCTTTATGTCATTCAGGATATATTTACAAAATATTGGTGGATACAGTACCAGGTCACACGCAATGGAAGGGAAAAGTCTGAAAATCATTCGAAAATCAAAGAAAGCAGACTTCACAAACTTGCTGTTCTATAACTTTACAGGCAAATCAATCAAATGCCATAAAGAAGAGCTACCGACCAAAATATAGACGTTCAGTAGTTCTGCTCTTTAGTCTTGTGACACTTATAAGGACCATGACAATGTTTTACCTCACAATCGCCTCTCTTCCTGTGAATGTCGGCAAAGATACACAGGCATCGAGCTTGGATGGCACGGTCATTCAGTTGCAAGGCCATTTTCATTGCTTCCTGGAAGAAAGGCAGAAAATGTGTCTCAAGATTTTGGAAATAAATATTTCATAACACAGCTCAGTAAATGACTGCACTAGTTGGCAGGACTGTCGTGGGTTCGAGTCCCTCCAAAGTAAGCTTGTGAATCTCGCGGACTGCAGGGAGTTTTACGTCGGTGACGTGAAGGGCAAAATTCAGTGGAGTAGGCCTAACCAAGGAAGAATGGTGGCACATCATCTCCCCTCTGCCAGCCTGTGCCTTCGTACGTGTGCCCACTCTCTGCTCGGAATTCGGGAATGCCCCCCCAAAAAAAAGAGCTGTTTATTGGTCAAAATTTAAGTTTACATCATTCGATGCAAAATTCCATCAAAAGACAGCCAGTCGAGTATGTTCAGTTTAATAAGAAAAATCAAGGTATGGTCCACGGTACTTGTCGTTAATTTTCATTTAATTAAACAACGATTTCGCCACTCTTAATGGTATCTTTTCTATTTAACATATCCACATTAAGCTTCAAAGAAACCTAATACCCTAAATACCCTACATGTGTGCTCAAGAAAATTCGTCAGAATGATGATACGACGCAATGGATTCTGACATTTTGGTCGTAATATGAACAGCGTGAGTCGCCTGAGCTCGCGCTGCAATCACTGCGGCCAAACTGTGGTGGTCTCCTTTACCGCAGTGCGTGTGCTGATAACCACAATGGCAGACCGCACGGAATATTCGTATTGGGTTACCTTGTTGCACCATGGGTTTCCCCGATACCAGACTCAAAAGGGAATACGGTCATGACCGACTTGTTATTGTTAGTTATAGCGAAACCCACGAGAATTGTACGGCAGTTATTTTGTGTACAAATACAAGTATACCTAGTCACACAGTAACTCTACCTTTTCACAAGAATCGATCCAACTCGACCCTTCTCGTGTTTGTTTTATATTCGTGTATTATTCACTAGGCCCGCTACACACTGTTCAATGAAGTAGGCCTACACAACTATTCCTTCTTTTTTTCTTTTTCTTTTTTAAATAGGAAAAAACGGGAGTGCATCTAGCTTGGAACTGTTCTCTAGCAATTTCCAAATAGTAAAACTTGGGATTTGACGATTTAGAGTCACCGGGCTATTCGCTCGAAATTTTGTTTGAAATTCTTTGAAAAGAATCATTTCTGTCGAAACTTGATCAGCGAAACTCGACCATTTTCATTTATTGAAATCACTCTAAATCCTATTGCCCCTAGTCTCTCAGTCAGATGGAGTGGATTTTCACCAGAATGGAGTGCATTTTAAATCTTTGGAAATAAGAGAGTTGACCGCAAGTCTGTTTAGGAGAAGTATGTTTGGAGCTTGGAGCAAATAAGAGAGTTGACCGCAAGTCTGTTGGGGAGAAGTATGTTTGGAGCTTGGAGCAAAAAAAGAAAAATACGGCCTGGCCAAACTCACAGACAATGTGGAAAGGTCCTGCAGGACGATCAAAACTCCTGCAGTTGGCACCAAAAATATACTATAGATTTCAGATTTTTGGGAGTGCAGAATTTTGCTTGGGGCAAACAAACCAAACAGGCCTGGCCAAACTCACAGGCATAGGTTTTGGGAAGGTGCTGTGCAAGGATTAACTCCTGCAATTGGTACCATAAAACACAAAGATTTCAGATTTTTGTCTGCCTCGACTTCGATATCAAATCAAAGTCCTTCTTTCACTTCAAAAATCTAGGCCACTGTTTGGATGACTAAGTGGAAAATGAAAAACAACATTCATTACCGGTCGGAACTGATCCCCCGTAATGGAGCCCACGTGGAACTCAAGCTCGGAAGGTCAAGTTCAGAACGTGACCTTTGACCTGCTCAAACAGCGCCGTTCCATCTTACTGACAGATCACTTGGGCCGGCACAGTCCCCCCGGGTACGGAACAATTTTGGCAAAAAAACCGGGCGCGATTTGTGGGAGAGTGGGGTTGTTGATTTGTAGTTGGTGTCGAGGGAGTTCAACTTTTGATCCGTGGACGATGAGCAAAGGCAAATGTCTGTACCTGGGTCTGTATATGAGTCCGTTTATAGATTTACGATTTGGGGTAAAAATACAGATATCGTGTTCGACATATTTGTTGCTATATAGTGTGTAATGTTACATTGCAGCAGTCAAGAAAACGGTGCATGCTTGCTTTGATCTGTTGCAGATGCCCGATGTGCCATTCTGCAGTACTATTTTAAAAATGAAAAACCTACACACCCTTAAAACAACATATTCTAAATACTTGTACAGGTTCTTTTATTCTTGGACAATTAGTTGAACTCTGGTCACTAACATCTATACGCCGATCGTTGTTTTACCTTTCGACTTTTTACAATTTTCCAGTCAAAGAAATCATCAATGTTTTGACCGATTTTCAGCTGGTAACAAAGTTTGAATGTCCTCCTTTTATGGCAACGTTGGGTTAGAAGAGTCCTGTATACTTATTTTCACGCAAAAATGAGAACGGAGTAAATTATTTTCAGGAAAGGAGACACCATAGTATACGGCATATGATACGATCTTTTATCAACCTCCAACCTAACGATTCGTCACCTTCGACTTCAGCCCTCTCGCAACGCTACCAAGTGCCACGACCCCTTTTAGGCGGCATTAGCTAAGTCACCATTAGCTCTCCGTACTCTTACTTACGGAAAGTGTCAGCAGAATTTCTAATTACTTGGCCGACAGGATAAACGAGGTTTTTACAGCATTCTGCCAAAGGCTGCTGACGTGAAAAGAGAGTTTACAGTTTGCCGAAAATAACGAAAAGGACCGTATTACTGTAACAAACCGTAAATGCAACACTGTACGCTTGACGATGGAAACAGGTTGTCAATTTGCATTTCTCATACTTTGCAATCTCTTGAGCTGTTTTTCTGATTGAACCATCAGCCAGCAATATCCCATAATTTTACTACGAAGTACGACATAACATTTTAGCTTTTTTACGAGATGCCCGAGGTAACTGGAAGCTCTGCATTTTGTGTTGTCCCTTACACCCAAAATCCCAGTGCAGTGCAGGGTTAAATAAATTGTGGACGAGGAAAAATGAGCGAAATCTCCTTGACGCAAATCGGACTAAAAGAATTTGAGCGCGTAACAGGCAGGCTGTGTTAAAGGGCTTCTCAATTATATTTCAAGGGCTATTCTTCAACCTCTTGCGGGGCTTCCAGGGTCAAATTTCCCTTTCTTAAACTTTTTTCCCCGAACTGAGAGTCGATTGAAGATAATCGAGTATGGCGTTGGGTTTTTTCTTCCAGAAGAGTTTAGCCCTAGGCTGTGCCTTTTGGTCCTTGAGGAAAGAAAAAGGGGATGGGACCGCGGTTTGAGGGGGAAAATTGCCAATTTATTTGCAGTCATAGCTTAAACTTTAGAAATCCCACTCGATTTTCCCCGAGGCGTTTTTGCCGTTGCCAAGGCAACCCTTTTGAGGAATTGAAAAGTGCTTCAACCTTGAATGGGATGCTAGACGATTTGATTATATGATCTGGCGGGTATTTTTTGTCTTCAACATACGTTGGGAAACTATTAGGCCCTCTTCACTTTGGAAAGGGGTTTTTTTTCAGAAGGGAAACCGAACTCCGATTAAAAACGGATTGATAACCATTGATAGGATGCATCACTAAATATATCTGAAAAGTAGTCGTAGTGGGTTAGGGTTGGGATTGGTGCTAGGGTTAGGGTAAAGGTGAGCCTGGTGAGTGTTAGGGTATGGGGTAAGGTATGTATTAAAAACTATGTGTAATAACGCGTGATTGGGTTATTGGTACAAGCTGGTTGATATACCTGGTTAAAGGGAAAATACAACATTTGCAAACATCAAAAAATAAAACTACCAAATCATTTTGAAATACCTTGCTGGACTGTTAGTGAATGACAGTGTAAAGCATCCTGTAAAATCATGGCACCTGGTATAGTGTCATTTTCAAGAAAAGTGGTATTTTTGTATCAATTTCCAACGCTGGTCGGCCGACCAGCGTTGGAAAAAACTGGCTTTTTTTTCAAATACTGGCCCCAATTGACCATCGCACTTGTTTGCAATCGATTACACACCTATGAACGGGTACAAACCAGCTAGACTGGTTCCCTGACCTTACAATTCCCCAATGTATGTAAACTGCTGTTTCTTCTTATATTGAGTCAGGGAACCAGACTACAGGAAAATGATTGTTTTTCTTGGTTTTTATAGCATTTTCGAACCCAAAACCTCAAAAAAGTCAGTGTAACTATATTTGCTATATATTACCAACCCCCCAATTCCATCCATTTCTGAAAATTACAGCAAAAGCAAATGATGTATATTCCCTTTAATCGACTAATCATCCAGAAGCGCAACACATGATGAGCAACTTCGCAAATTGATTGACTGATGAGTGATTACATAATTGCTCAATCAACATTTCCACAACATGTGCTCGAGGTTGCAATTCACAATAAATCATCAATTAAATCATTCCCCTCACTTTAATGAGACGGGAACAGATTAAGCGGAAATTACTTTGCGGTAGCAATTTCATTTCTTGATAATTTTTACCGAGGCACCGACAACCTTGGCGTGGTGTGTAACCCAGCTCGTGGGAACGGGACCCGGGAGCGGACAGGGGCAGGCATCGACCCTCTCCTGGACCCACTCCAAATTACGAGGGGCGACGGTCCCGTATTACCTTTCGTCCACGTCCGGGACTCCAGGAACAAAAATAACACTGGAGGGTATATGCACTTCTGAATAATAATCTCTCCATATACTAGGGGGAAAAATATTAGTGATTTGACAGAGTGGGAAATTTTGACTGTAGTGGCTTAGGTTTGTTGATGGGATGTGAGTTTATGGGTTTTTCTGAGAGCTGCTGGCAAATACGTGCGGTTGTGTATTTATGAGATAGACACGTCCACTGTGATAAATAATGGTAAGGTATAACAAATCGCTGAGAATGACCGTTGTTATATTGTGACAGAAAGCTTTGAAAGACCTGTTTGTATAAGTTAATATGAAGTGCGGTCTTCCTGTATAAAGGTAGAGTTTCAGAGAACCCATTTCAACCATTTGGAATGAAACCATAAATTTGGATGAATTTGATGACTTACTCGATCTAGTACAAGACAAAGCAAACCTCGTAAAGCTGGCCTCAGAGTGCACACAATTCTATTCAATTGATTCAGTGTGGTTATTTACTGGGAAAATTTTTTTTCATGCATTTGGTCTACATAATTGGCTGGAATTAGTCCATTCATTGGCTTACGCAGAAATCCTATACAATAGCACTGCCCGGTTCTAGCTCTTCACCAGTGACAGTCAGTGAGCCATTACGTCAGTTTGGGTAAAATGTGGAAACTAGGCTGACCCTAGCCTCTGCGATAGAGATAGACCATATTTGAGATAAGCTAATTCCTGTGCTTATAAAAATAATGGAGATCAAAATAACCGTAGCCCAACTTTCAGCTGTCGCCACAGCACACTTTTAATAAACTCGATCAAATCACAGAATATGGCGTGTCGTTCTCAGGAAGTATAAAACTGCCGACAGCTTAACAGAAAGTGAAGTTTAGGACGCAGCATAAAAACCATAAAAACTTGTAAGGTGGCAATAAGTTCGTAAATCTTATGAATTCCCAGCGCGAAATAACCCCGGGGCATTTTCGGGTCACCAAGGCATGCAGAGCAGCCATACGTTTTCACACCATAGAAGTCTTACAGTTTGGAGCAGGGATTACATTATCTGCATCGCAATTTCAGGGCATGGCTTTAAACGGTGCGGAAAATGAAGTGGTTTCAAATTATAAACTGCGACGAAGTCACCTTTGACTTCAACTAAAACTTATTGTTCCGCGTCCTAAGCATTGAAAGTATAGTTTGGCTGTCTCGGGATTTGGCAAGTCCAGCTCGGCTTGCTCAAGTCCAAAGGAGCAAAATAATGTGCGCAGTGCAGTCCTTTTATTTTTGCCTCGTATGCATGTTAGTAAAAAATAATGAGTAGTGCCCGAAGAAATTAAAATAAAATGTGATGTCCTTGTGCCTGGTACTTTAATATTTGTCTCTTTCTTGAATATTCAAGCGTGTTAAATACCTCAATCGAGTCGTATCTGTTTCTTAAACAGCATGCATTAATATCACTGACCTTGGTTTAAAAAAATCAATACATCAAGGTCAACTGCAATCACAAACTTCTCCGGAAATTAATTTCTCACAGCGGATATCCTTTCCGCTTGAGCGACGGAGCATGCACGCTCTAGTTTGCACATCTATACTACAATTGCGAAAATCTGGAGGGCGCGGCCATTTTCCCGACCGGTCTCCCGTTTTCATCGCGCGCGTTGGCTACGGGGGAAGCGGAACGGGGCCCGGCTATTTTCCACCCTATTTCCCATAACTCCCTTCCCCATTGGGCCTCGCCGGCCATCTTGCGTACGGGCCGGATAATTGACGTGCCACGTATACGTTCGTTATGAGCGCTGAGCATGCAGCGCATGCAACTTGCATGCCCCACATTTCTTCAGCACGGCGTTGTTGACATGGTTGATGTACATCTGTTCCTTGCTCCAGTTTTCTCTTTGGACGGTAAGTCTCACTTATGATATGTATTGTTGTTTGTGAAAAGTGGTATTCTTTCGAACGCCACTGGCAATGAGAAGCATTGTTGTTTGTGAAAAGTGTGACTGTGAGTTTCAGTTTGTGAGTACGGGGAGGGTACGTTGTACGGGGAGGGTTGTACGTACGGCCGGGGGGAGGCCTCGGACATGGAGAGTTTGGCCGTGGCGTGGGTTAACTTACTAGGCTTAATGTTGCCAATTTACTGCATGACCTCCGTAAATACAGGTCTCACTTGGAACATGTACCCGAACATGTTTGTAGAACTTTGCCAACTCTTGATTTCACAATTGGGCTTTGTTTGTAGTTTATTTTTGGATTTTGCTTTACTTTGTTTTAGGCCTAGGCCTATAGGCCTACTACTAGCTAGAAAAAAAACTGCTGCATTTGTATATAGGCCATGAAATGTACATTCATTCCATACAAATTATGCACACTAAATCTTTGTGGTAATCTTAGAACACGGCAAATCATACGTAAAACTTCCTTTAAAGAAATGACTTTCATACTCATAAGTCATAGGCAAAACAAAATGTATTTACTGCAAATCAAAGACCAATAACCAACTTAATAAAGAAACCCTCAAATCAAAATTAAAGACGTGATCAAGTTCAAACCTCAGGCCAAAAACCAAAAAATACAGGCAAAGACTAAAACCTGAAACCAACACAGTTAGAATAGTGGATATTAGAGAATACACTCTGGCAGAAAATCAAATGACTCGACAACAGACATGAACCCAAGCAGGATAAAGAGCTATTGTTAGCCGATGTATTTTTGTTTACAAGTTTTCTTCACCTTAGTCGTTATTCTTTTCTTTCTAACTCCTTTACACAGGACTCTCGATGACACCCACATCACATGACCAGCTCCAACCATGCTCCAAGCATGCTCCAGTGCATGCTTCAACCAGTTCCCAAGGCAGGAATCTCAACTCAAGACGAAGACGTGACACACCTATTCTTTCCAGTTCAACTGCAAGATTCCTGGTTTTTCTCTTTACCCATTCAAAACACATTTTCCTTCTAGCCATAATTTTATTTTTAGAAGTCATGAAATAGTGCACAAAAAATCACTCTTTTCTGCTGTTTTATGTCCATCCTTTTTTTAAATTATATCCTTGGCTTAGTTGTACCCAAGAATAATGATGGAATGATTACCCGATAATTACTGGCCAAGCAGACTTATTTGATAACAAAACAATGTCTTTGATTACCGAGTTACATAATCACTCTTAAAATTTCACAACAAAATATTCATACTGCACCTCCATTTCTCATGAGTTTTCACCAACACTCATTAAAAAAATGTTGTCCTGTAACTTACAATGCCACTGTCATTATTTATGATTACAGCTTTTAACAAAAATAAATGCAATTGCACAATAACCTTTGGCCGTCTTGCTTGAAAGTCTTTCATGGAATGTTTGTGCCTATGGTAAACAAGCCTGGACCGACGTCCCTTGAAAATTGCTCGACAACAATTATATCCCCTGAGTTTTGTCAAAGTACTACCCTGTACAGTAATGAATGCTGCAAATACATTATTACTAAAACAATTCTGATTGTATACCTGATTTCATTTTCACAGTTTTGTAATAAATACATTTAACATGTGGTGCTTGACATAATTATGAAGTGCTCCAATATGTCCTTTCTTTTAGTTTTACTCTCTTCTGCAAATGAACGTGTTACAGTACTTTGCTGTACAACCCCACCACCATAATAACAACACCAACTGCTATAATGACATTAACTTCTACTTTAATAAGAAACACCCCCTTCACCATAACAAATATAAATTGTTGCCCACTTCCCCGGAAATATAATATGTGACCATTCACAGGTGTAACATAAATAGGCATGGAAAGCAAAAAACAATAATAAAAGGCGCAAAGTCATAGTGGTGTGAATTTAATGCCCCCTCTAAAACTGATAAATCGAGAATGTGTTGAGAAAACCAGGCATTTTTTGGGCCAAAATATGTTTTGCCCCCTCTAGAAAAATCCTGGCGACGCCCACACAATATCCAACCCCCACCCCCACTGGCTGCCCCTCCTCTCCTCTGTAGTGAGAACGATGGATACGATTTTGTATAGGCCAAGATCAAACCGCGTTTCGTCTAAATTACCTATTTGTATACGTCCTTAATGGTTTGGCACCTTGAAAAATCAATGTTCAAATTGACTGGACAATATTCTAGCACAACATTATTTATGAACTTTATATAATGAGACATCGCATGAGACAATCGGTCGGCAATAAATACTTAATTCCATTCAACTGTTGACAGCAAGACCTTCCTAATCGGCGCGCAATTTAAAACAACATTTAAACGGTATGAATCCCAGCACAAACATAAACCTCCACAATATCAGCGATTTCAATATCACCATCTCCCCTCTATAACAAAAACCATTTCTCCCCATCCCTGGAAATATTTCTCCCCATCCCCGGAAATATTGGTGACATGGTTGACGGGTTTTACGGAAATTGGGCGTTCCAACTAGCACCCTTCACCCTAGCTAGCCCTTTCCCCTATATTGACAATATGTCCTGGACCCTCGCACAATCTCCGCAGGAAACGTTATGTGCACGCAAATACAACTTAGGCGACACTGATGGCGAATCCAAATAGGCTCGCGTGCAGCAGAGGGTCTGATTCTTTATTTGACTTAACAGTTGTTTGGAGTTATTAGAGTTTAAATTATCGAGATTTCATTGTATACAGTAATTATTACGAAACAGTCAATAACAATATTATAGGCCTACATGCATATACGACCGCCACGACACATCTGGACAGAACAAATAGACGTATGCATGGTGTATGGGTGATCGTGGCATCTTCTTTTTAACCAGATGACCCCCCCCCCCCCCCAAAAAATGACATAATAAGTGATCCAAATAGTATTATATGAAGCGAGGGTCTCACATAATCATGTCTCTGCGTGAGACCTCACCGGAGACATTTTCCCGGAGGTCGTGGGTTCGAGTCCCAAGCAAGCTTGCGTTTTTTGTTGTGAATATTAAAGCTATGCCGGTGAATTGCAAAACCTACACTACAGGCCTATTTATTAAATTTTACTTGATGTTTCTCTCTTGAGCCGGAAATATTCTGACCTTAAAACTACTAACAACATATTAACTCTGACTGGCATTTAACTCTTTGACAAAATATTACGGGGAGTTGTGTACATTTGAATCGACAAACAGCCAGATAAATCATAAATGAACGTCCAATTCGCATACATCAAACGAGAAGTGCATCCGCCCAATGACTTTGCTGTTAGACAGCCGTCACTTACCAGCGAAAAGTAATCTTTTGTTGATGTCCCCAAATTTCAAGAATTTCCGTATTGATACAAAAAAAATGAAATATGGATGCACAGCGTGCGAGTAAATGAGATAAATTAGATTGGTGACCAAAATACGGCGTTGATATTCAAATAAACTCTGCCATTTGAAAAAAAAATCTGTTGATGGGGTATTCGCAGACTGCAGAGTGGGGAGCAACACTTTTTGGTGGAAATTAGCAATCTTAAAAGGAGGTTTTATACTGTTCGACCCAAAACAAATCAGCCCACTATTCACTGTTGCAGTGTTCGCCCCAAGACCTAACAGACAGCCCACAAAAGCTTCTCTCAGACCATTGTCGGACAACAAAAGCAAAGGTGTAAAACCTCCACGCCCCCATCAAACGATTCGCTCTTTTTCTAAGACTGGCTTAGGGAACTTCTGAAAAAACTTACACCTAAGTTTCTCTGTTCCGCATTCACTTAACCAATAACATGTACCAAGAAAAGCAACCAAGTTATGCACTTTCTAATTATTTCAAATAAGAAATTTGCCAGCTTTGCATGTTTTTTTTCAATCCGCTGAATCTTTCTACAAAAGCTGTAAAGCATTATCAATATCAAAAAAGACAAGAAAAAAAGATCGCTGCATGCAACATTAACGTGGATCATCCTCCTTTCTATACACGTTTGTATATTACGCTGGGAGTGAATATCATGAATGGAATGCAATTTGCATTCGCCGATTCCGATGCCAAAGACAATGTTTTTGTATTTACGGAACGTGCGACCAGAAATGTAAACCAATCAGGCTGGATCGGAATGTGAAAAATTGTACCCTGCACTATCAATGAATGAGCAAAATGTTGCAAGAGTGTGTTCTGTGTAGAGCGTGTATACGATTTCTGTCCAGAGTCTATTTTCATCGAATTATATACCATGAAATTGGAATGCAGTGGACAATGCACATTTGCGCTTGAACAGGCAGCCGGCCTGTTTCGATATCTTTGTGACCTCAAAGAGACCCGTTATTAAATACTTGGCATTTCCGATGATGGGCAGTTACTTTTTTACGAGGCGCCTTTTATGTTTGTTATCGGTACCTTTGATATCAGATACTTGTGAAACAGTCGGAAAGGGGCTAAGTTCCGAGACCCCATTTTACTGACAGGGAGTTATTTCTGACGTTATTCCGGAGATTTTTCCGACATCTGCTATTCCAAAATAATGTCACTGATGGATGGAATTGATTTTCTTTATAACAGATAGACTGTACATTAAAATTCCACACCCTACGCGAGAAGAGCATAACTCGTTTCCTGCCAACAAAAAAACCCAAGTATCTTAAGGTATGAAAAAAGGTGTCAAGTATGAAAAGACTAAAAGGAAGGTCATTTTGGTTGATAATATTCGTTCCGTTATATATTTTTTTTCGAGGGAGGGTGGAGGACATGCTTGAGGAATTGTTACCATGGAGTTGTTTTTCAATCTCCATAAACTGACACAGGTGGTGAGATGATGAAACATGTCAAGACGGTTGTGTTAATGATGAAATTGTACACAATGTAAGTTACAAGATGGTGGTTAATGCGATGATAATGATGGCAATGCATTGCAGTGGCGAACGTTAAGGTGGAGGAGATGTACCAATCTTGGGGGTGTTATAATGTACTTGATGAGAAATAGATGATGCACAGAAAAATTCGCATATTCTGTCGAATCGTGTCTTACCTCACAGTAATCCATGGCAAGATCCATCTTCCCCAGCTTCCGATAAGGCGTAGCCAGATTCAGCTGCACTACCGTCCGTAGTTTGGGGCTCCACTCTTGCCCCCTACATCTCACCAGTTCACTCGCTTTCACCGTGTACCTCAACGCCTTATCGTAGTCCTTCAAGCTGATGTACACCTCCGCTAAGTCTCCGTAGGTGTTGCACTCCAACCCCCTGTCTCCGATCTTGATGGCCATTTTCAGGGCTTTGTCAAAGTTTTCCAGTGCCTGCTGAAAGTGACCGAACCCCAGATTGGCATTGCCGAGGCAGAGGTGTATCGGCCCCACTAAAGGGTCCTCCTGTGACGCGGTGTTGTTCATGCTGTGCCTGGCGTACGACATGGCTTTGTGGTACTCGCATAGCTTCTCATTCGCCCGGGCGAGGTTCAGGTAAGCCTCGGCCCTGAGTTCCAATTCATCCAGCTCATTGGCGATATCGATCTGCTGGACGGAATAACCCAACATCTCGCGATAGTCTCCCCAGTCGCCGTAAGCCAGGGCTAAATGACCCAGCAGGATAAACCTCAAGCGTTTCTTGTCTCCAACTTTACCAAGGGCTGCCTTCCATTTGCGTACTGCCTGCTCCTGTTGGGTGTTGTTGTATAGCTTCAGTCCCTTCTCGATCTGTTGTTTGGCCGCTCGCTGGCCCATGCTGACACAAGTGTTGACACTCACCTAGGCGGTTGAACGGCGGGCAGCCCCCTTTTACTGAACGATTCAGTCATCCGTTGGCACTTCGATGTGGCTGGTTTGTTTTGAGGAAATAAAGAACAGTAAATTGGGAGTACGAAACACTCAACTTTGAAAAGTTATTTCGGGATGGAATAATAAAGAAAAAACCAACGAATAGAGTCTCTTCAATAAATTCATTCAGTTTGGTTTCGGATTCGCACTGAGCTAAAATATAAAGGAATGTATTAATTCAAAATGACGACTGATGATTCACATTCGTGAGTAATAATAATGTTATTTGGGTTAAGTTCACTGACAAAGTTCTTAAAATAACATTTTCATAAACTTACTGCAGAATCTCACACCAACAGAAAATTCCCGGAACTCGACCAATAAAGTAAAGCAAAAAGATTACCTTCAAGGATGATGTCAACATCAAGCAAACTTGACAGAAATCACCGGGTGCTTGACCATGAAGCAACGCCTTCAGACCGGCGAAAGATTGCGGTACAACTCGTTTGTGACAGCCCGCTGTGTCGGATATTATTAATGTGCAGCCGGACTGGTAAAAGGCATTCCGTGGATATAATATTCATCCATGATATTACGTAGAGCCGTGACAACTGGCTGCGTCCTTGGTTCATACATCCTGTAGAAAAAAATGACTAACATAACACAGTCTAGTCTATTCTTCTTCATTCCATTCTTGCTTCCTCTCTTTTTTTTCCATTTAATTGCAGAGCCTGTGCTCACGGTTGTTATTCTTGCGCCCAGTGACACGAGCTGAAATCATAACAATGTTCATGCGTCAGGGATCCAACGTTGCACTGACAACACGTTCGTCCTTCCCCGGTGCGAAATGGACCATAAAAGGCACATCAGTCATTGATAAAAAAAAAATCACCGCCAGGAATTCCTCTACTCGCTGGGCCGAGGCAGCCAGCTCAGCAAGCGTCCTCTCCTGTCAATGCATGGCTAATGATGCCTTTATATTTGCCAATCTCTTGTATCATATCTCAAATCTCCATTTAATTGAACCACGGCTGATTTCACTTCAAAATATTGTTTTGATCGCTTCTCCTCTCAAGCAGATAATCCTAAATTTTCCAAACGTCCGTCTGTGTACTGTTCTGATTACTACGGTGCTAGGGCGATACGAACAAAACACACGCAGGCTGCGGCACTTATGGTTATATTTACGAGGAGAATGTCAGGGCTCCAACGCAATCAGAAAATTCTTCAGTGATGTTCGAAATGTGTCAAGATTATCGGCAGTGGGATGGGAGCAATATTTTTCCAGCAGCCAGAAGCCATATGGCGAGAGCGAAGCTAGTGTGCAGACTTCAAGTGCCGTCCATAACGCAGGCCTGCTTGCCAATCGACGATCCAACTGATTAACGCAATAACCGCCGGCCTTAATGAATTCCGAGACGCGAAATTAATTAAGACATTTCTCCAGAGAACCTCAATCACGTCTGACTGCTATATATCTGCATGCAGACCTCGTAACTTGTGAGGAAATACTCCCGATACTTCACCGTTGAAAAACCTGGAGTGTTTTGCTTTCAGTCCTCATCAGTGGACTCCGGAAATGGGCGCGAAAAAACTTTCACTTTGTAACAATGACGTCATCCTAAGTTTCTATCGTCTGCTGCTGCCGATATGTACCGTACAAGAACCGTAACAGTGACTGTGGTAGGACGTTGGTTGATTTCACAATGGCGTCTATGTAATATCCATGTAGCCGACCAGGGGCGTTTCTATAACTGTCTGTCTCCTTTGACATTTGCCAGCTGTGATGGTGCGAGACTGCGAGAGCGTTCTTTTATCTTCGGGGGTCGCTCGCTCCCAATGCCAGCGCGCTTTATCACTGAAGCCGACAAGTTCCGCGGGTATAAAAACAGGAATGTCACCTCGCGCTTAATAGGAGCGGTGATATATTTTTCGATTTCTACGCAGCTTCTGGGCGGTTTTCTAATCATGTAGTTTTTCCGTGCTATCAACAATGATGCAACATGAATAAATAAGTTACTCCGTTTGTGCCAAGTAGGAAAACAAAACACCAGCCATCAAACGATGAAGTATTACAGAATAAAGGATAAATAAAAAATAATAATAATTATAGCGAAGATCCATATTATTGATACCGGTCTGATGATAAGTTTTTATTTGTCCGATTTTTATTTGCGAGCTTTGCGGATTTGTTTTAAAACTTTGCCGCGCCGAAAGAAACAAAATCAGAAAAAGGGGCAGTGGCACCATTATAATTAACTTTGGTATCGACCATGGTTATTTTTAACCATGGTCAAATAAGCAAACTAAAGATGCATACCTCGTGCTATTTTCGAAGTTTCACCTCGAAAAATAGATTGTTTCGATTGCTATTCCTGGAAATATAAAAGCTACATGTATTTACTTTTAAATGAGACATCGAACGAAAAAATCCTCCGACATTAAGTTATTGAATTATTTCTTCGCAAATATCGTCGGAATGGCTGTCAGACAACAATTCGGCAGGCCTCGTTCATTTGTGCGCAAAATGAAGGCCCTTTTTCAGAGGCTATAGAGTTGCAGACGCCCAAAATCGGACTAAAGTAGTTTTTTCCGTTAAACAAAACATACAAATTGAAAATCGTTGGGAGAAAAGTCCGTATTTGAAGAACACCGAGTAGGCCTATCATCTTTCAATACCAATTTTCAAAACATCCCAGGCCTATATTTTGCCCCTTTCCTTTAAATTGGCACTGATTCGTTATATGAATACAGTTGAGATGAGAGATTCAAAACAACGATTCCGGGGCTATCCGTAAAATAATTTTGAAAATATTTCCTCTAACACCAAGTTCAGTGTACAATGGACACAAAATGGTTCCCTTCAAATCTAATTGCCTGCGGACGAGTCCAAACTGCAGCGCCCTCTATTGAAATGATTTCGATCCAAAAGTGCTCGTGTTCCGGTAGAAAGGTACGAAATACTTGAATTCAAGATTTTTTCTGCAGATAACTACTGTATTTGTCACGATTTTTATTTTATAGCATATTAATTTGGAAATTTAAGAGAAAAAAATTGAGAAAAAAAATTGGTGTTTTCTTTTTCTTCTCAGCATGTGAGGGCAGGTTGTTTGCTTAGCTACGCTCAAAGAATTTAGGCCTCTTAGAATTTTTAGGGCGTTTGAACGAATTGTTTCTTCTCTGAATGATACTTTTGAAGAGTGATCCACTAATTTGCATGGTTCCTGCATCACATTCGACTGCTAATGTAATAACAGGCACAAGGTTTTATAATGCTATGGGGATGAAATATGTCGTCGGCCATCCGTGCATCTACATTCCGCAAAAAAAAATTACTTTTAAAGATACAACTCACGAAAAATATCAGTTCTTCTACTCATTTATTTACAGCTCTATGGCTAAGCGTCATTCATCATTCTAATGACAACCACAATAACTTATCTTCGCAATGAACTCATTTGTGTGGACATCAGTTTTCTATTGGGATCGTTATCAAAACATTTGTAACATACATACAGACTGTAGATATCTGTTGGGTGTTTCTCAATTTCTGTCATTAGTGAGGCTTCACCAGAAAATAATCGTTTTACGATCCTGACAAATGTGGTGTTTTAACTTCAAGGGACTAAAATCAACCAAAATCGATCCTGACAAATGTGGTGTTTTAACTTCAAGGGACTAAAATCAACCAAAATCAAACCACATACAATGTATTGTTTGTTTTTTTCTGGTGTTCAACAGGAATTAATTATGCTGTGTTTTGGAGTAACATTTTAGACACACAGAAATACATATGTACACTTTTCATTAACTATTTACAATCATTTTTCCCATGCTTACAGCCTACTCATAACTATACATAATTTCACAAAAACATCAGACAAATTTCATAATTTTCATTAAATTCTTGTAAGTGACCATCTTAAAATATGACACAACATTTCAACATAGTGTACATGTCATTACATTTATAAAAGCTTTCTTAACTGTACTACATGCATACGTACTACACATACAGTAAACTTATCTTTTTTGTACACAAATAAAAATGTATTAAAAATTCCTGAGTGTCACCATTTACAGCAAGTAAATATCAAGTTCGCTTGTCTTACAAGTTAAGTAGGGACAAATATTATAACTTTTTTTTGCTCATAAAATATCAGCTGTTTAGAAAAGAACATCTTTTCTTGCTTCATGTGTAAATAAGGCCAGTTCATATTGGTGGAAAAGAGAACATAAATGTTTAATTATATGAGTGGTGTTTGAATCTTTGGCATTTGAGGACGGTTTTAAGTGTGAGACACAACTGTGCAATTAACAAGCGTTTGAGGGTATTTTTTGTTATAATTATCAAAACTAAAGATAAATGATAATTAAAAAGGAATTTAAACCTGTTCCAAGAACCACAGATGAAAATCATAGCGTCACTTTGTGATGTCAATTTTAAAAAACAGTTTGTTGACTAATCGAACATTTAGGAGCGCAAAAATGGTTTTCCTGAAGGAAATACAATCTTGAGGACCTGTGATTTTCAACGAAGGCCTATTTAGGAAAATATCTCAAAACTTCCATTCACAAGTAACAGAGGATGAACAATAAAAGGAATGCCTTCGTCAAGTCTCATTTGAATAGCTTGTGACTTGACATGGGACTGGTTAACTTGTGATGGACTTGACTACAAGGGCGGATCCAGTGGGGCCAACGGGGTGATGGCCCCCCCCCCCCAAAAAAAAACGAACCCTATTTTTTTTTTGTGAAGTGATGTCACAATAAAGGCAGGCACTGCGTACACCACCATCTTTTCCTCAAAAAAATTGGTTATAGTGGTCAGAAATTGCCTCAGATCACACCAGAGAGCATCTAGAATCCAAAAGTTTCTAGGGGCCTTTAAGCGGGCCCCGAACCCCTTGACGTAATTTTTTGCACCCCCTTTTTGGGGGACCAAACAAATGTTTGGCCTTGGATCCGCCCTTGCTTGACTACAACACTGGAGCGCACCAACCAAAACGCTGCCCTAATTACCATGACTTATATCTCATGATATGCATCATGGTGCATATCATATTGTGACCCTGATATCATTACCAATATTGTTCCATGGGCTAAGTGCGTGAGTGAGAGAGGGCGCTTTTCACCACTTTTGAGAGCCCTTGGACGGGACATACTCTGTGCGCATACAGGTTGCGGCGTGGGTACAGCTCAAGGTACGGACAACTAATTTCATTGTCAATATGCACAAACCCATGGTGTCTTCGCATGAGCGTCAAGCGTCTTGGGCAATGCATTCAAATGTCTCTCCCAGTGGTCTCCCCCAACTCTCCCTTTCTTACCGTTGAGGGGGTACTTCTGCACGGAGCCCATAGAAAACGGTTCTGCTACATCTCTTTTAACAACAGGTGCAGCACACTGGTTAGGCAGTTCTCACTGTTTCATGGCAGGACCTGAGAGCGTAAGTCATGCTGCTTCTGTTCTCGGACGGCCAGCCGCAGATCCTTGGCGTCTTGGTTCTTCTGCTCCTTGTTGTAGAAGTATTCTCGTCGTCGGATCTCGTCGTTCCGCTTCTGCGCGTCCCGTGCGGCCCCTTGTTCATTTTGCTCCGAGAGTTTCTGGACGTGACGCCTCGCCAGGTCGTCTTGTCTCTGCTGCTTGATCTCCTGTGGAGTAGATTATATAAAAGAAGACAATTGGTTAACTTTGGATTTTTATTTGTGATAACATAAAGTGTTCTCTCTAAAGCAACTGATCATGTTTGATTTAGAAATCAAGTCAAGTTGGTTGTAAATCTCAAATAATCACTGATAGAGGGCACATACTATTCTCCACTGACTAAAAATTAAAAAAAATAAAGTCGCAATCAATGGTTTCCGAGGTCAGGACTTCGAAGTGGCCCCCTTATTTTAAGAAGAGAGAAGGAATTCTTTAAATATTTTTAAATGTGCATTCATGGCTTGCATGGCTCTAGAGCTATCTGGCCTGTGGTGCTTTAATCTTCAAGCTTTCACTTAATCTTTAATGATCAAGAATCCATTAAGGACATTTGTTTCTTTCATTAGCTAAAATATGATGTATATGATGTAAAAAAAATATCAGGGTGGTAAAAATTTATGCAGGGCAGCAAATGTTAAGTGAGGCAGCATGAAATTTGTGCTAGTCTGTGCCCATCATGTGTGACAAACACTGGTCACAAAAGTGATGTGGCCAGTGGCTTGTCTAGCCTAAAGTCACAAATTTGGCACAATTCAGACAAATTTTGTTAATTTGTTGGGGTCCTTGAGTTAATCAGGAATCTCTCTGGAAATTCATTCTGAAAATTGAACCACTGCACACGATCAACACCCCACCTGTCTGCGTGTGATAGCATCTTGGATTTCTTTCTCCCTCTGTGCGGCAATGTCCTCCCGCCTCTGGGTCCGCTGTCTCAGGGTCTCCACCCTGGCTGCCTCTCGCTCCGCCTCTCGGTTTGACCTCTCCTGCTGCTGCCTGGCGATACTGGAGCTGACCGATCGCTTGGCATCCTGGATGCTACGCAGTTTATCCTCACTGTCTCGCTGGCGTTGGACGTCACGCCTGGTCACGTCAGCAGCAAATCTCCTATAATTGAACGAAAAGGGGGATCAAAGAAAGAGACCATCAAGTCATGGATTGATGTTTGTGGCAATACTTTTCTTGAGCATTTCAAAAGTGACTTGTGAGAATGTTGGGAATACTCCATGTGAAGCGACTAACTCTAAAAGAGAAGTGTGGCTCTTGGAAGAAACGGTGATAACAAGTAGAAACTTCAGTCAGTATGCTCTGACTATCCTCAAATGATCGACAAAGCAAACTGGCAAGAACATCAAGACCTCTTGTTCTTATCATCGACACCACATTTTTTGAATTGGTCACTTCAACTGATCAATCCAAAAACCTTTTCCCAATGGTACTATCCACCATGCAAAGCCTTACAATGTTCATCACATTCATATTTCATTTATGAGTTCACGGACAACAAATTCTCGTTGCTACTAACTGCAAAAAACTAAACAGTAAGTATAACAATGCATGTAGCCAATTCCAGCACTATGAAAGGAAGTGTAATGTCCGTGACAGAGCCAATTAACCAAGTATCTAATAATAATTCAAAGAAAATCCAAAACTCCTAATCTGTCATCTTTTTGACCATTTTAGATGATGGATGTATAAGATTTGAAAAATACATTTTCAGGTTTATTCTCTTAGCTCTATCACAAACATTACGTAACCCTGGAATTGCCCATAGGAAAAAGAAGTGTAAAGGTTTTTGTACAGAATCATGCATTAATAGACCAAAAAAAAAAGTCTCCGGTTTCTGGTATGGAGCTTGCCCAAAAAGTAGGGTGGCGATGCGGCTTTTTTTTTTTTTACCTGATTTTTTTGCTTCAAATGTCGGCTGATGACTGCAAATGGTGCCCGACTAAACTTAGTGCAAATATATGGGAGTCCAGAGAGGCCACATGAAGCTTATTCTCGACCATAACCCAATCTAAAAACACGTAAAATTGTGCAGCAGCAGGATTCCAGTCAAACCAATGAGTTTGGCGGTTTTGAGACATCATCTTTCATTGAAATTTTTTTTTTTCATTTTGCCGACGCGCATGGCTACGGCGACGCGCGCGCATACCAGAAACCGGAGACTTTTTTTTTTTGGCCTTAGGTTGGGGACAACAGAAAATGACAGTGTTATTTACTTCATTTATGTAATTAAGAAGCTGAGGATGCTTGAAAGAGAAAGATTACGATCTGAAGTCACCGATGAAACACTCTTATCCGGTTAAATGAACGTAACCAATGCAACTGGATTTATTATCCTAAAAATTAATATGCGTGATATCTTTTCATGCAACCCGAAGTAGCGAAAATGGCAGAGTTAAAAAAGATTTTGTACTTTCACCAATTATTCAATCTCCATTTAATTTTTATCTCAGTCTTAAGTATTGAGAGATGTGAATAAGACTGCAATTAATGAAAAACGCACGCAAAAAACATCCTCAGGTTGTTTGTTTTGGTTGTACATGTGTAATTACTTTTCAATTTTGGAAAGAAAAAAAGGAGATAAAATGTAATCATATTCATGTGAAAAGATCAATTTTAAGAGGATGATTCCGCCCCGAATGACTCCAAATGCTGCTTATGAAAAATAATGGTCAATTGTTCAATTCTGAGTTATGCAGGAAAACACTGAAAATATAAAATATACATCAAGAAAACAAAACAATACTTGCGCCAATGTACACCATTCTACTTATTGTTGCTGTGTTACAAAACAACACATTAAAATAGCTACATACACATGTATACATGTACATGTATACAAAAAAAGAGGCATACAAAAAAAGATTCATGCAGAAATGTATGTATGCAATGGAAATGAAAAAGACTGAAAAATGAATGTACGAAAGACACCATGCAAAGAGTGATTGGGATTTAGTACATATCATGCTCTACTATGAGGCAACTACACATGCTCTATCCAATGATGATGCTTGGGAATAATGGCCAAACTTACTGATGAGGCAGTTGTTTAGGGATGGCGGAGGTAGCCATTTTGGTTATCGTTTCTGTCGCCGTCTGAGATTTGACCTCCGTGCATACCTGTGAGTTTTCTACTACTCTAACAGTTTGAGTTTGGGTCTTTCCTGAGCTGTTGCCGAGTGTGTTTTGAGTGACTGATTTTTGACACACTTGCTTTTGGGTTTCTGATGAGCTGTGTTGAGCAGTGG
The DNA here is from genome assembly GCA_029964075.1 of Patiria pectinifera. Lineage (NCBI taxonomy): Eukaryota > Metazoa > Echinodermata > Asteroidea > Valvatida > Asterinidae > Patiria > Patiria pectinifera. The sequence goes on along the minus strand of CM057130.1, from coordinate 5,210,090 downwards.
TTGAATTGTTAGTGACTGAGTTTTGGATAATTCTAGGGTTCTGCCTGTCGATGCCGCCATAGTGAGTAAGAGGTTTCTCAACGAAAAACTGTTGTTGGTGTGGCCTGTGTTCTGAGAAATTTGTTTCAGTAACAACATTTTGTGCTGTCGATGAGCTGGAGAGTTCTTTTGAAGACTGAGCTGTTCTGACAGCAGTTTTATGTTGGACTCTTTCCCTGCCCCCTTTTCTAGACTGCAAATTTGAAGGTTTTGTTTGATGAACTTGTTTCGGACCCTGAGATGAATTCACCAGCATCTGTTGCATGTGTTGCAACATCTCTTCTGTGTTTACACCAGAGTGATAATTTTCATTGACAAATGCAATTAGCGAGTTCTCTAAATCCTTGTTGATCATTTTGTCCATGGTGGACTTGGTCACCTTGACCATGGTTTTCTCTCCCGTTTTAGTTTTCTGTTGGTGTTGGGACATCGCCTGCAGGGATTTCACCCCTGCAGTTTTGAAATTTTGACCACTGTCACTTTGGATTGAAAGCACGTTCCCATTTTGGGGTGCAGCTCTGTCCCCTACTTGCCAAGACGTTTTTGGTGTGAAAGAGAAGGACTTATTCAAGACGTAAGGATTAAAAACGATCCGCCCCCTAGGTGAATCGATCTTCCCCGAGATTGGCTGTTCAATTTCTTGTTTGGGGGCAGGAGGGGGTGTTAAGGTCTTTCTCTCGCCAAACACCACGTCACGAACAGTGAGCTTTTCTTGTGTTTTTCTGAGTGGCCGTGATCCATCAGTGATATAGGATTGAGTTGTTGTAGGCAGTGTGTTATTTGTTGTTTTTGGATTGTCTGAATAAGCTATTTCAGATACGGGTATCTGGTCTGAGGTAAGAGTATCTCTGACTTGTGTGAGGTTGGAGGTGTCATATCGCATTGTAAGGGACTCCTCGACAGCCACGGATGCACTGAGGTTTTAAATTTCAACCCAAAAAAATAGAAAGAAGGAGAAAAGAAGAGAAGAACATTGAGGTCAAAATTAGTCAGGAGCACTGAAAAAATATTGAGATGTCAGCAACTTTTTTTTTTATCTTGGAGTAAATGTGGACTTACAACTCCATGCAACTTACACCTCTAATTCTTCTAAACTTCTCCAACTTTGGGACATTTTTATAATTATTTATTTTCCACAAAAAAAGTCCACGACTTGGTATACATGTACCGGTAACTTGTACACAACCCCGGGCAACTGCACAACACGGTGAAAATTAGTACATCAAAATTTAGAGCAGTAATTTCTTTCAAACCTTTGGTTTTGTAGCAGGGGTGTGAGTGACCACTGACAAAAAGAGCTGAAAACACCTGAAAAAGGTGTAAAAAAGCTGAACTTTGGAAATCTCCTATACTCTTGTAAGGGAGGGTAAGTGGGGGAAAAAAGCTGAAATCCAAAACAAAAAAAGCTGAAATCAGCTTTAAAGCTGAGATTTCACACCCCTGTTGTAGGAAACCTATGGGAGTTCATTCTCTACTCTTAACTCAACTTTTGTTTATTTTTTAGAAATGTGCCCCATAAACTGATCACTTTAAAAGGGAGGGCGGGAAAAGACTGAAAAGGGGTTTACTTCAGCAGAAATGGATGAAACGATATCGTGAGTTGTATTCACACTGGCATGGCATGCAAAATGATCCATTTATGAATAGCTTAATCTTTAAAGGAAACCTTCTAGTAAAGAAAATAAATAATTGTCAGTTGTACGGTACATCTAGCAAGACGCAAATCCCTCGAAAAAAAAGATGAAGAACACTCTCTTTCAGTTCACCACAGATCAATTATTTCAAAAACAGAAACTCCAAACTTAATTCATGAAGTTAATTTTGGCAGATGTGGTGGCAAAACATGCATGAAACTTTGCCCCCTTTTTGGGGCACACATCACAAAAGAAGCTGGGCAGCCTTTAATGAAATTTGTCTATTGTTAATTCAAAGAGCCTACATGTTAATGCTGCATGTAAAGCTGAGATTAACATTTTATCATGTCATAAAAATGAAAATGAGTTTAGTGATCATTAAAAAATGCCATCAAATATTTCGAATTCTTTCTGCCGATATTGTGAAATTTTCACCAAAGATTCTACATATGATTCAGGAATGAAAATATTCAATCAAAGAACAAGGTTGCATCAAACAAGCCAAAACTAAATGTGACTAACCTGCAACGTTCTTCTTTCGCTTCCTTCATTTTTCTTGCATCCATCTCCATTTGAGAAAAATGGGCCTCCATATGCATCACTTGATTTCGTCTGGAGAAAATAAACCATTCCAAAAAAAAAAAGTTTAGTCCCTATTTGTACGAAGAATATTTCACTTCTCATCCAACAGGCATTCATTTACCCAAGCCTTCAAAGATGGATAAGTTTCTCTTTTTTTTCAAACTTAAAAAAATTCTAAAGTTTCCAACTAAAAAATTGCAGCTAGATACTTTGGCCTATGACCACAAGAATCTTTACATTAATTCAAGGAATCTCTGTCTGTCTGTCTGTCTGTCCGTCGATTATCTCCAGAACCGGGCACCGTATGAAGTTGAAAATCAGCGGGTGTATTGCTCGGGGCCACAGAATGTGCAGTGCCAAGTTTGAAGTGGTTTGGATGAGCGGTTCTCGAAAAAGTTGCAAAAACGCAGTATAAACGTGGCAGCTTAGAACATAACACCACTAACTGCCGTTCTTTTCCATTGTCCATCCAGTATGGGTGAATAGCACTGCATACCATGTTTTCGTATGTACACGGGCACATTATTTTTGCAGTCGACTGAGCGACCATTGTAGGTGGTCAAACTTCAAACCGTTGGCACGAACATGGAGCAGTTCTCAAAACTCTGCAAGTATGCAACCTATACCAATGGCAAAGCAATTTGCGTTTCCCGAACATGCACATTTTTGACGGGCACTGCACTAGTTCACACAATGGTGAAAATAGTATTGATCAATTCGCTGGTATACATACATGTACATCATATATTGTATGAACGGGGTTTGTTAACATGAGATGCAAACGTGTCATTTGCTCAGGATATTTCTGATAGGTGTCACAGCGCCCGCTGTTGTTCATTCACGAGTCCATAGCAGAGTGTTCTTGATTTTTAAAAAAAATATCCTGTCTTGACTTCTTTCCATTCAAGGGTTCCTGGTTTAGGCTTCCAACAAAAGTTAAAGGTATTTCAAATTTCTATTCAACATGCTATGTAAATAAAATATTGGGTTTCGCCCTTCACTGACATACATGTAAGTTCATAAGCACTAGTGTATATTTAGCTGGCGCAAAAACGCTTACTTGTTATTAAACAATTCTTTAAAAAAAAATTGAAAGTCTACATAAAAAAATGTACCTGTATTCCAGGTAGGCCTTTTCCTTAGCTTCTCGTACGATATCACGGCTACCAATCTTGCGATGAGCTGGGACCCCATGATACCTCATGGCACCGTTAGGTGGTTGAGGATGTTTCTGGATCCACTCCAAATGGGCCCGGTCACTCTTGATCTGGTTGCTGACCGTGTTGAAAGCGCCACTCCGGTTGACCGGTCCCATGTCTACCTCGGGGTCGTAGGGGGGCCGGAGGGGTGGATGGGGATGCCTCTGTATCCATTCCAACTGGGCGCGGTCAGTCTTGATGTCCTGGTCAATTGCATCCAACAAGGCCTGGCGCTGGGACTGAGAAAACGCGGTGATGGGCTCGGCCGAGATCGGCTGTACCCTGGCTTCCGCAGGTGCGCTCAGGACCGTCTCGCGAAAAGCTTTGGCTTTGGAGCTCTTGTGAGATGAGGGGCGAGACGATTTGGACTTGGGGTTCCAGTACTGCCAAGGTGGGCGCTCATCCAGAGAACTATCAGGCCGGTAGTTGTACAAGAGGCTGTAGTCTGTGCCAACACCAGAGTCCCTAAGTGATAACGTTTGAGTGCCACTCTCAATGAGGTTGTCATCTTCGTCCTCTGATTCTGGTTCTGACTGTGATTCATTGGCCGCGGCCGACGCAGCCGTGTAAGACCCAATACCGGAGTCCATCTCTCCTTCCTCCTTCCGGAAGGAAACACTCTTGCGCAGGATCCCTGATTGCGGTGGGGATGCCCTCTTCTGTCTCTCCTCTGCTGTTGCCCTGGCAACCCCGGGCATCGTTGGGATCATCTTGTTGTCCATGAGCTGCTGCATCACCTTACGATTCAGATCCTCTTTGGTGAGGCTGGTACCCGGAATAAGCCGGTGTACATCCTCGCTCTTAACAACGCTCTCCCGTACCGATGGCATCCTGAATCCAAATGCTGCAGAATCTCCGGGGTACACAGGAACATAGACTGGGTACTTATCAGTGGCTTCGAACGTGGAGTCATAACCACCCATCAGGTATCCAGTTTCCTGAGCTGCTGACGTTTTCGCGAGGTACCCAGTACCCGCCCCCGTTCTGGAGCTATATCCCGGAGGCAGCATGATGGGGTAGTGAGGATTATTGACAAGGTATTGCCTAGCGGTGATGGGCATCTGTATCTCCAGTTTGACTCTCTCGTAGAGCTGGGGTGGAATCCAGATGGATGCCTGCTTCAAAATCTTCTCTGTTTTCCCGTCGAAGAAACTGACAACGAGACTTTCAGTATCTGCAGCACCTGGATGGATTAAACAATACAAAAATTATAATTAGCTTTATAATTTCCTGAAATGAATTGTTGTATAGACGAATAGAAGTTATGAAAAACCTATTCAGCGAAAGGATGTAACCTAGTACACGAAAATTATATTCGAGTGGGATACATTAATTTTTTGAATTATAAGCTTTCCAAGAATGCAACATGTACAATGTATGCAATTTATATGTATCAAAAGTCTTTATACAACACAAAACTCTCATGCAGTACATTTACATGTACTGCTACAGAGGGTAAAATCAGACATAATAAGAGTTACGAAAATATGAAATACATGTACGTTTTATTCCAATCAATATTGACCTGTCAGTATGCATTAATGTGACTGAGTACATTGGCTTTTGTTCCAACAAATATGGTTAAGGGTCTGAAAATATCTGACATCCGACTGTAATTTCAAAAGTGCAAAACTCTTTTCGTAAAGTGTTTGTTGTTAGGCCTTTCTCAATTGTGAGGCCACACAAATTGAAATGAAAGCACCAGCAGCGTGTACAAATTACATACGCTTTCTTGGAAGAATAAAATCTAATTGAACAATCCATTCAACAAAGCCAACAGAGAACAGAGGAAACATTATAAATACCTTCTTGAAATAAATATGAGGTCTGTCCTTCAAAAAACGCAATAATGCCACGACTCAGTATATTGCAAAATAAATAATCATCCAAAATGATCCATGCCAAAACTGTGGTGATGTTTCTTCGTCAGCCAAGCCGCAGCAAATATGCGGCAGCCACAAATGCGTGTCATCAGCAGTGTGTTTGTTGCTATGGCAACCATTGCCAACCTAGCAACAGGCATCCATTTGTCTTCATATCAAATGAGTGTTTTGGCCTAGGGTGACCTTGACGGTGTACGCATGTTAGAAACAGCTTGCGGCCATGCCAATTACTGTGCAGTACTGGCAGCAGGCTTTTAGTGTATTGATTTATTGTCCGTCCTAGAATTATTTTTAAGGGCTGAAATATTATTGAAACCTTTTTTTGGGGGGGGTGGAGCCTGGTTAGGAAAGTGGTAGGATGATTACGAGTATGTGTACATTCTATTAGGCCAAATAAGAAAAACAAACGTGTTTAGCATCCCCGCCCGCTTCCTTTTTGGAGGCCGCCTCTTTTTTTTCTTTCTTTTTTTTAATTGAAAAAAAAACCTGAAAAAATGATACATTTTAAACAGTGAATTTATGTCTGTTGCATCTAGCCCATATAAAGCTGGTATGTCATTTCCTGAGTCCAAGTGACGGCCATTTAAAAAAAAAGCTGGCGGCCATCTTGAAAAATTGCTCGGCCAGTCGTTTTGGAATATGGGTCGAGCGGCCATTTTGGAAAAAAAGGGCCTCCTCCTTCCTTTTTTTTCAAAAAGGCAAGACGCTAAACATGATTTTTTTTATTTGGCCTTATCAAACAAAAACATTGATAAATTGTCTCAAAGATGTGTTTCCATGGTGCAGGGCAAAACATTATGCACAAAATTCTAACCCAGAAAATTGGATATAAATGGAATTTTTGTAAACCACAAAAAAAGGTCTTATTCTACAAGGGTGTAAAATTAGCTATTGCTTATGCGTGTATGTTTCCAGTGTAGTGTACCGGTACATCAGTTAAAACCTGACCTGTTTCAGCAGACAATGTGAACATAAATTCTAAGAAAATGAATTTCATAAAATAATTAACTTCTTCATTTTCATTTCTTTTTTCAAATGTTAAATTTGTCACCAGATTCTAGTTCACTTTTCAAAAACTCTTTCACAACCATTCCCCCCCCCCCCATCCCCTGCCACAAACAAGTCATGAACTTTGCCAGGGAAAAAATGAATTCAATGATAAGGCCAAAAAAAAAATAAGTCGGTCTCTGGTCAGCGCGCGCGTCGATTTTAATCATGCGCGTCGATCTTTTTTTTCCCCAAAATGTTCTGCGGTAGCTCCAACAGCGCCCTCTATTTCCGCACCTCCTCAATTATTTTTTTTACCAAAGAGCACCAAGGAATGGGAAATTGCACCAAGGCAAATGATCCAAAGCACCAAGGCAAATTATGGAGGACACCAATGTTCATGAGGACACCAAAAAAGCAAAATAGTACCCACCTTGTCTGTACAATCCAAGCTTGAAGGAAAAAAAAAAGCCAAAAAAAAAAAAAAAAAAGCCGCGTGGCCGCGTCAATTCAGGAACTTTGGTCTGACCAGAGACCGAATATTTTTTGGGGGGGGCCTAATACAAACTTACATCCAGATGATCTACCTTCAAGTCCTTCTAGTACCGTCCCTGGGGCGTAGCGGTACTGCAACTTCCCTTGGGGTGCCAGGACCTTGTCCCCTGCAGCGATGGAGTGTCTGGATGCATCGTTGTATGAGATGATGTCGTAGATTGCCGTTTCTTGAAGCTGTGGCTGCGCTTTGGAGCTTGGCTCTTTGTCAAACTCGATCAGGAAGGTGTGGTTAGCTGTGATCTATGAACCAAGAAGGCCATCAACAGGGTTAGTTCAAGACCTAAACCGCAAGATACTGGGAGTGATCTATTTGACATGAAACGACTGCTTAAATGTTTCATAATTTGTGCTCATCCATGAGGCAACACTCTTACAAGGAATTTAAAATGGGTCTTGTTTCAGGTGACTAAACTTGTCTTTTGAAACTATATTTTGCCTGCAAACAGTTCAAAAAACCAACTAACATGAACTACTTATCAACAAATAATGAGGCTGCTTACAAAAATTGAGGTTGTGGGGATGTTTAGAATGGAGGACTGATATTATGGATAAATACACTTACAAAATTGTCCTTGATAATTCTAAGACATCATTCTACATATATATTCATTAACTTAATAATCCAAAAATAAAGTACCAAATAAAGAAGTTGATGAGTTCTAGTTCCAAAACTTCTTATATCAAATGTTTCCAATGCAATTAAGGCCAAAACAAAAAAACAGTTCTGCTTCCGATTACATGGCATTTGAAAATAGGGTAGATTGGTCGGGAATTTTTTTTTTGTGTACGATCATATGGAGGTGTCTGCGTGTAGCCAAGAGTAAAAGGTAGTAATAAATGATCTTCGGGGGGTTTTCTCCATTTTTCCCCCACAAAATTAGGGTATGGGCTGTCAAAATAGGGTAGGTTGGGTAACCAGAAGCAGAACTATTATTTTTGGGGGCATAAGTAGGACTGTAGGTTTACAATAATAAATCTAAAAATTAATGTGGCCTGACGTTGCGAACTTAGCAAGTTCTTCTTCAGAGGCTAAAACATTTACAATAATACACAATTCTACATAAGTCTTCAAGCCTTTTTTAGAAAAGTTGAGAAATCTACATTTTAAGCACCTGTTGCTTAACAAATCCCAAGCAATAGTAGCCATCTTTATCTCGTCTGGCCAAGACCCTCATGCCTTGCAAGAGAACACCTCCAGTCACTGAGGTCTTGTCGGCATTTGCAATCATCCTTCGTACGAGTCTCGCCGTTGGACGGTGTGTCTCCCAGGTAAGGTCTGGGTAACGCAGCTGAACATTATCTGTCCGAATCACCCTTGTCGGAACGTCATCTACTGAGATGAGTTTCGGGTCGATTGGATCGTGGTCTAGCGAGGTTGTCACACTGCACATTTTTGTGGAAGTCTCATCGGATTCATTGACGTAGGTAATGGTGTTGGATCTCGGAAGATTCTGGAGAGTTGTCTTGATGCTGGTTGAAGGAATGCCTTTCCCTGTCGACACGTCGTAAACTTTGAAGCTCTTCATTGGTGGGTTGTCAAGAGTTGTTGGTGGGGATCGTGAGATGCGCCTCACAGCGTGGTCTGAACGAACAACAATTTTGGCTTCTTCTATTGAACCCTTGTGAGACAGTTTGATTGACTGGAAGGTTCCAGCGGTTTCCGTCGCAAGACTGGCGAGGAAGTCGCAAGCTGGTACGTCAGCTATTCCACCACTGAGGTAAATCGCATGGACCGGACGACCCTCACTAGCCACTGCAACGTGCTGAAGGATCTCCTCTGGTATCTGATCCGGAAGTCCGTCGGTCACCAAATGAACAGCCTCACAAGCCGGATCTGCAAATCCAGCTAGAAGGGCATCCAAGGTGTTGGTTCCCGTCTTGCATCCCAAATTCTTCACCCATTCCCCGGCGACCGTGACGGTCTGGGGGGTGCATTTCACCATGCGGTCCGCCCATGGGATCACCTCCGAGGAAAACTCCATGATGTTGAACATTGTATCATTCTGCTTGAAAGACCTTGCCAGAAGAACCTCTATCAGATGCTCCTTGACAATCTCCAGATAAGGATACATGCTTCCTGAAGCATCCACAAGAAAGGTAATGCTCTTCTCTTCAAGATTTCCAAATATTGTCGGGATGCCTTTGGGCCGAAGGACTAATGCATCTGCCATGATGACTTACTTCCTTTGAACACAACTGTGCTGGGAAAACTGTATACTTTATTATTTATAATACTGTTCTCAATTAAAATTCAATTCTTGACATGCTTGATGCTTTTTCTTCGCCTACATGTAGCTAGGCAACTGACAATGACTGAAGACTTTCCAACATATTAAACATGTATGACACAAACTGTGTCCATGGTCCATGTGACTGTCCACTTTCTCAGAAAAGAAGGGAAAAGAAAAACAATTCCCTCGAGCAGACACAAACTCCGAACAAGTTGTTTTGCGCAAAATTGGATACTTGATGTTGGAACTTAGACTCAAACTTTTTCCTGCCAGAATCAGCAAAATCAACGTTTATTAGATTAAATTCTGGTAATTATTATCAATCAATGCGCCGTGAAAGTTGATCCAATAACGTTGCACATGTGTGCCAGCCACGTCCAGTCAAGCGTTGGAGACAATGTTTTGATTATATTGGCGGCCCGTTGTCAAGGCCCTGTGTACACACTACGCTACATACACCTGCCACACTACGATTCACATAAAAAAAACAGCGGGTTGATAGAATGTCTGGCGTCCTTTCCATTACATACAGATATCATTGCGCTTGGAACGATACCAGACTAGCCCCGCTTAATTGAAGTCAATTATACATTTAACCTCGTCCCCAGTGCTCACTTTATTTCCAACCTCAGAGCAGGTAGTGATGGGCGCGTACTGCTCGATACCCTGAGGACGATGTTGAAAATACATTGCGTTGGCACGAGACCAGTGGGGGGAAGGGACATGTCCCCTGCCCCCCCCCCAGGATTAATGATAATCTTTTTAGAAAGTCAAAATCTCAGGGGGGGGGGGGGGGGGCGACAAGGTTTCATAGGGGGGGCGGTCGCCCCCCCCCCGGTGGCTACGCCACTGCTTGTGTAACGCCCGATATTGGAAGAGAAAGTGTTCGAATCCCTGAAAAGAATTCGAGTACATTGTTCAATGACGATTTGTGGCGATACTCTCAGTCAATTGAGGGCACTATTTCAGTTTAAAGGTCAAGCCTACGGTTTTGGTTTGGGGGTTAAACGTACGAAAAGTAGTTCGCGAATAATTATAATTAACTGTATCGGCGACGTAGTTCACCGCCAACAGCTCCTGTTAATTACGTGTGTTCATAAGGATTAAAGATAGATGAAGGGGTTCTGTGCTGTTGTGATCAGAAATAATTGTATGTGATTAAATAAGATGTGTACAGTGATGACTTCGAGTTGATTGAGGGCGCTATTCAAGTTTAACGGTCAAGCTATCGCGGAGTTTGTTTTTGGAGTTAAATGTGCGAAAAGTTGTTCGCGCATAATTTGCTGTTTTTTGGGGTTAAGTCAAGGGCGTCAATTATCGCTTTATGATGTCTACGTCAAGTTGTATTTTTTACGGGGTAAATTTGTCAATATGTCCCCCACGTTATAGGAAACCCTTCGCTTATTCGCCTATAGACCCAGTGTTTGAATTTTGGCTTTTCCGCAAAGTCTTAGAAAAACATTTATTTTTGTCAAGATTGTTTTCCGGCCTTCACTTTGGGCCTTAATTTTGCTGGAGTGCAGCAGAGGTTGCAAAAAGGCAACCAGCAGGACTCCAAGTGGAGTGAATTGGATGCAGTTGAGTCATTGTGCAGTCCCGACAAGCAGCCTTAATTGCTGAAGTATATTTTTGTCCTTGGGCAAGACACTTTATATCAATATTTACTTCCTACCAACCCAGTAGCGAAAAGGGACCCGTGCAGGCAGAGATGATCATTGTGTTTGAATTGTGTGCTTACACTGAAATGTTGGTATAACTGTTACATAAGTTCAGGGTTCGACTTTAGCGGCGGCCCGCTAGCCAAAGTAGCCTGGCTGGCGAGTGAAAAATTGTTTGGCTACGGCAAAGATGAAAGGACCGGAAGAAATAAATCATTCAATTCAGAAAGCAAACCTGTATCAATTTGTGTCTAATTTTATATTTGTTTATGGTAAAAAAATTGATCTGTTTATTAAAAACACTGACAAGATTGCCTCATGATACATGTTTTACATGTACGTACATTCTTGTTTATAAGACACTGAAGAAAAACATGCGGGCTTGTTAAAATTAAGTGTCTGTTTCAGTAGCCCGGCTGGAAAAAAATGTTAATGGCGAATTTATTTAATGATTTATATATTTATTGAAGAAAACCTTTTTGTTTTTACTGTACCTTATAAAGCCTCCACAATGAAAAAAAATAATGGGATGAAGAAAAACAAAAAGTTATGTGGTGTTGACCAAGCATTCAGGGGTCGCGATTGGGTACCGACTCCCATATAGGACTCTTCCTGGGTCTCGGATTCCCCGGCCCACCACACCTCCTTCCCTGTCCATCCATGTAACCCAAAGGGCCAAGCACCGTTGAGGGAGGAAACGAGGCGACACCCTATGCCTTGCTGCCGAGACAGCAAAAGAGCCCCGTACCTATGAGTAGATGCATAACCTGGACTTCGCAGACAGTCCCAGCCGGTGACTTAACTCATGGAGCTAAGGTCGGTTGGTATTTGACGACGGGCAATTAATACTCTTAAAGTAAATGAGTGAGCGCTTGTATTGAAAACCCAAAAAATGCACTGAGGTCCGTTTCGAACCCCGGACCCCGCGGTCTGTGGACAATGACCCTAACCACTAGGCTATCGTACATTCAGTCTTCGAACTCGTGAATCTTAATATATAGTTGGAAACACTTGGATGATTGTTAGCTCAATCTGCGCTTTGCCTTCATACATGCATATCAAGTCACCCCGGCCCCTGCAGGAAGCCAGTGGCGCAACCCCCCAAAGAAAAAGGTGTTTTTGGGGTTTTTTTTTTTACATTTTTTTACGGTCCCACGATTTGACCTGGGTGATAATTATGTATGTGGCCTATTATCGAGTAGTATAATAGGGGTGTAAGTGGCACCACAAACGTCAAAATAGTCCGCCCCTCCCAAAAAAAAACCCTGATTTTTTTTTTAGTTCCCCCCCCCAAAAAAAAAATCCTGGCTGCGCCACTGCATGAAGCAACCGATATTGTCCGAGAGCGCCATGAATGTCTACTTTTAACAGCGCCCCATAGGAAGATTGTGTAAATTGTGCATTTTGTTCTCGTCGTAGGTACGAAAATTCTATTTTGCAACGTGCTTGAAAGCCTATTGCAAATGAGGAGTCCCATCAAAATCCACATTTCGAGATTCCTGTTTTGTTTGCTTTCAAATCCCTAAAATAAAAAGAAGGAAGACGTCTTACAAAAGTTGTATTTTATACATTTTCTGACGTTTGGTGGCAGCATAATTATGCGGTCTTTACCTTTGGGTTTCGCTCGTGCGCATGCTCAGAGATATGCTAGAGCAACTTTGGATGGGGATCTTTGGGTTGCAGGTGTGTAGGGCTGTCCCTAAAATAATGACCGTTTTTCCCCCCTAATCGGTCAGTTCAGTATCCACGCTTGTGTAGACACCAGGCTCAATTCTCTTCAGCAGAGGCGCCAACAGCATCGCCAAAAAACCCACAACAAAAAGTCCTGCCAAGACGTAAAAAAGAATGGCGAAGCTTTCAGTAGCGTCGTAGAGAGCTCCTGCAAGGTGGAAGTTAAAAAAAAAACTGTCAATAATCTGAAATCTCTTAACTAAGGCAAACAAAAGAATCAGGAAAAAGAAGATCGAGTTGGAAAGTGGGATCGTCTGGTGATCGTGATTTTAAGTTGATCTGAGTTGATCTCTTTTCTCAAATATTTCAATTTTCACACTTTGCTTTTTACAAAGTACATTACACAGACTTGGACTATTATGAAAATAAATGTTCATTGCAAAATTATAACTATAGTTTTGGTGGTATGGCTTACCTGCTAAAATTGGCCCGATTAAATCCACCACGCCTCCAATCCCAGAGTAAAGTCCGACTGCTGACCCCAAATTATCCATGCCGACGTATTCCCGCATCAAGACCGGCGAAATGGTGCGTTGGAACCCAATCGCGAACCCGAACACGGCGGCAGAGAACACAAAATGGCCGTAGGTGCCAAACTGTGCCACCAGGACACCGCATGCGCAGACCACCATAGACACGTCATAGATAACCTCTGATGACACCTTTTGGTTGAGGAGTCCACATAAAGGCCGCCCTACCAGACCACTTATTCCGACCACGCTGAGGAGAAAGGACGCCTCCCGGTCGGACACACCGGACGAACCGGTTGCGCGCGGGATGAGATAAATGAGATAGCATCCGAGCGATGCAACATACACACTCTGTGCAAAGCAAAACAGTGAAAAGCGGTAGCTTTGGCAAAGTAAATTCAGTCGGAACATCTTCACAACACCGGTCCAGAAAACCGCCACGTGTACACATAAGTTGTTTCTCCTCTTACCACTGCTTTTCGACATCGCTATGGGCTGTGGATCCGTTTGTTCGGGATGAGTTATCACTTGCAGTTCAAGACTGCCTCGCTCATTTAACGGTATATTCCTGCAACTATCTCTGCCCTCGATCTCGCGGGCTTTAAGTAGACCTCTATTTGGCCGGCACACTGCACCAGCCACGCAGATGTTAGCAGTAACTGCCCCGGTTACCAGCAACGTTCCCCTCCAGCCGTACGTGTCCAAAAACAGCTGCATCAGTGGACCAAACAACATAATTCCTATGCTATCCCCCGTGGTCATAAATGAGGCCGCCAAGGAGTAATATTTCTGGAAGTACTGAGCAACTATAACAACAGCTGGGGTGTAGGCTACCCCGTTTCCAATACCTAAATAAAGAAACAAATTAAACATTCAGCAAAATATAGCTGTAAGCTTACATTACACATTTTGTATATCAACTTTACAGCGGGCTATTATATCATGAGGCCACTATCTTCTCCATACCAATATTGGTAAGGGTATACTCATAATCGACAGGCCTGCCAATTTGTAATACCCATGAACGCTATTATGAGAGGCATATTAAGGTACTTGATTTATACTAATTTAGAGGGAAAAAATAATTTAATGTTTTACTGATATAAATACCCTAAGGCCAATATATATATGGTGCACGATTTTGGCTTCCTCACCTGCCAAAGCGCCCAAGACATACATTTGATAGATGTGTCTGGTTAGAGCGCCACCAATCATTCCCACGATGTTGAGCAAGCCACCAACTACTATCGCGATGCGGCACCCAAAGCGATTCGCCAGTGCACCGCCAATAGTGCCTGCAAAATTCAATGTCATCAGGGATGAAAATGGGACGTGAATTTACCCTCGACCTTTAGGGGTACTATATAGACCCGCGCGGTATCTGCAGCCTTCTGTAGGCCCGGTACCAGGCCCGTCGCCAGCCGTGACCATCAGGGGGGAGGGGCCATAGTACCAACTAGGGAGGCCCACTACCATAAAAAAATAGAAAATACATATGTATGGCTTTTGCCGTTGGGGGGCCAAGTGCTCGCCTAGGGGTCCCGACCCAACCAGCTCCCCCTGGCGACGTGCCTGCCCGGTACTACACGAACTCAAACATAAGTCTGCTGTTATACCGAAATGATGCATGCACAAGAAATGTTCAAGTTGTTTTTCGTTTTACAACAACACGAGTCCATAGAATGAACTTAACAGAGAAAGGATTCAAACAGAATTGACAAATACTGAGAATATACAATGTAGTTTTTTTCTGAATAATTTGCTTGAGGTTAAATGAGACTTTAACCATGGATATTTGGTCGGTCAGGTACCATTAATGTAGGGCCCAACATTGACGTAACTATAGGGGAAACGGGGAACGTCTTCCCCCCCCCCCCCTCGCTTAAGGCCTGTGCCCTCACCACCATATACCCACGCTCAGAATTCGAGGAAGGCAAAAAATGAGCTAAATATGCCTTAACACCATTGTGTACCACCCTAAAGAAATTGAGGCCCCATAAGCCCCCCCCCCACCCCACCAAACCGTTCCCCTGCGAAATGAATCCCAGTTACGCCAATGTGTGCTCCCACTCACATCCGAAGAAGGAACTAGCCGACATGATGCTCGAGATGGCCCCAGTCTGCGCAGTGGTGCTCATGAACTCGGTCTGGAAAGACAAAAAGAGAACCCCCGTGCACCTTGTGATTGCTGCGATGAGTAGATGAACCAAGAACGAGGCGAAGACTACGACTAGACCCTTGCCGGTACATTCTTCTGATTTGAGACACTTCATCGTAGCGGCGCAGTTTGATCTGTATGGACACAAATTGGCGTTTCATTTGTGGTGCCACATTTTTTTTCTGTATTAAAGGGTGCCCTTTTTTATTCTTTGGTTCTCAATTCCGGCCGCCCCTTTTTTGTGTTCCCGACCCAAGAACAAAAAAAACCACTTACAAATGAATTAATGGGTAAAAATTAATATCAAATTTAGAAAATCAGGCTCTGTGTCACTGGAAAAGTTATGGAAAATATCATCAAAATATCAAGTTTACTCCAAGCACATACAGCAATTTACCATTGCTACCCCATAAAAAAAATGAGTGTTGCCTCACACATGCATCATCATCAGGGGTCTATACCTTCACTGTTATGTCATGGCTGTTTTTACAGCAAAACATTTAAGTGAGCTGCATGGTGCAGATATAATGCGAGATAATAATGTAAGTTTTGTTCAATAAACTAAAGACACTTGGCATCGCTTAATTCAGCCATCAATACGAGTGCAACTTCTTTTCTTTTTTTCCTTAAGATGTTAATGTTTTGCTGTTTAAAATATGAGAACCCACATAAATAAAACGGGACGCCGGCCTGTACGTATGTTGTGACATATATCCCTTCCTCCATGCTATGCAACGCACTACAGTATGTCCCCAAAAAAGTGTCTGTCTGACCGTGTTATAACTACAAAAGCATGAAGTCAATTTTGATTTTTTTAATAGCTGCATGCAGATACTCCTTATCCTTGGCCTAAACCCCTATATGAGTGTTAATTTCAATCACGCATCACTGCACAATGGTCAATTGATCACAATTAAATTTTTGGACACTGTTGTGACCAAGTTAAGTTAATCAATTTCAGTGCTGTGTTATGTAAACTGTGTAAAATCCCGCGTGTTGTGGAAAAAAAGGCTGATGTGGTTTGGAATTGGAATCATTTGCCCTTGAGCAGTAACCCTTTCGTTACTGGCCCGGATATGCTCAGTACTGAGTGTTTTTGTGTGCAATTCTACACTGTAGGTTTTCATGGGATTTTCAATAAATGAAGTTACTCAACTAGTAGGGAAATATTCACCTTGTATTGAGAAAAACCAAAAAAGGTGAAAAATCCTAAATTGAGCTCACATGACCATTTACCGCCAAATTGTTTACAACTAATTATGAAAAAATGTAAATAAATCCACATATTTAGCCATAATTTTCATTATTCTCATATACATGGCCAATCAGCAAATCCAAACCTAAAATCTGGGTAGGAAAGTGAAAATATGTGTTCTTTTTGAGAGAATTTTGATGTTAATGAATAAAAATTACACAACTTAACATAGGCGACATGTCAATCGTCATGGCAACCTACATGTAACCGAACCCGGAAGTGACTTCATCACTTTCAAATTCCCATTTTGAATCATTCCTAGCTTCATTTTCCGATGTTCCAGAATCAACTCTTAAGTCAAATCTATCTATTTCACTGTCAGAGTCTTTTATAAATGTGTTCAGAAGTTGCTCAAACTTTAACCAAAATACCACATACACGTTCATATAAACATACATACGTACGTAGCCTATAAACAGACATCAGACATAAGTGATTGCATAATATAGGCCTATAGTATCTTTCCTGAACAAAGTCCAGGCGAGACAGAAATTGTCAGATGGACACTTTTGGGGGGACATACTGCCGAAAACAGTCCAACTTACCTAGGGTCAGCCGGCTGGGTGCTAGTTTGACTGTTTTTTATTCTCAATACTCACTGTTTTCGGAGTGTAGATCTATAGAGTGTGTCGTTGGACCATGGTATGGACGTATATACGCAAACGACGTATAACCTTATCGGTGTGACCTCTCGTGCAACATACCGTGGCGATTATGAGTACATGTATTCCATATACCACTAATATTATATACACATTGTATAGACCCCACGTATCATTTATTGTTGTGGCACTTGCCCACCCGTTGACACAGCCGAGAACGTTCGTATATCATTACATGTATCAAGGTTCGCCCTGTTGACATTACATAGGCACAAAGGAAAACCAGTTGACATGCGTGTTTATTAGTCTGGTTCCCCGACCTGACAATTTCCCCCAACGTCTACACGTCTAAATTGTAGGTCAGGCCAACCTCGTCCCCAGTGATTACTTTATTTCCAACCGCGTTTCCAATAGTAAACCCTGGATAGGAAACTTTCTTCCTGTATCCTGATTGGATACCGCAATTGGCTAGTAATGGATTTTTATCGTGTACTTGGTGCTATATATTCACAACGTGCAGTACGTGTTTTCGCGATCATTCGTCCACGCCTTCTCAAAAATACTAATTTCCTTTCCAATTTGCTCATATTAATATGAAAAATGATACTGCATGTTGTCTCGATAAGATCGTAACAGTTTGATTTCAAAAATCGTGTTTCCGTAACTCACGCCGTGCTCGCGCTGCTATGAATTGACTCTGTTTTTACCCCAGACACCGCATACAAAAACAAACGCTAATGTGTAACGCATATCCAGGCACCAGACTGTTCCTCATTTGCATACGTCTGCAAAAATCTTGCACATGCAAATGTCCAATACCAGGGTGAGAGAGCAGGTAGTGGTGGGCGCGTACTGCTCGACACCTGGGTACGAGGTTGAGGTCAGGCAGCCTTCGTGGCTAAAAATAAACATGACGGCATTAATGGCCCTTTTTCAAAGCGCGGCTTCGTTTCCGAATTCGCTTTATCACTTGCAGCTTTTAATGTTCTGATCAAATTTTTAAATAAATCACTTGCTTCGTAATATCATATAATTATAATAATACAGTTTGATGTTTTCGTAAGATAACATTGAGTAATGTTGATCTGGAATCTTCAAAATTACGGAACCAAATAGCACTGTTGGCAGGCGGAGCCAAATGAAGACCGAGTTTTGGAAAATCTCGGTAACGGTCGTCAAATTCAAAATTGTACATGACGCAGCAAAAAGTTCGGCCGTACGATCCGAGTATATTTGATGCACAAAATCGTCGTTGAATTTCAAGTTTTCTAAATAAAAACAATGAATATTAATTATCAACTCATTTAAAATAAAATTAATAAGCAATTAGCAGTTAATTAAACCTATATTATATACTCGGAAATACTCGGGCGCTATCCGATTGTCGACGAAACGACTTCGGCAAACTTCGGAAATTTTCGGAAAAAGGAGGAATTCCTCCCGTTTTAGTCACGTGACGTAAATTGTAATACATTGTATTACCGGAGGCTACCGGACCTAAGACAACCTCGTCCCCAGGGTGTCGAGCAGTACGCGCCCACCACTACCTGCTCTCTCACCCTGGTATTGGATCATTTGCATGTGCAAGATTTTTGCAGACGTATGCAAATGAGGAACAGTCTGGTGCCTGGATATGCGTTAACATTAGCGTTTGTTTTTGTATGCGGTGTCTGGGGTAAAAACAGAGTCAATTCGTAGCAGCGCGAGCACGGCGTGAGTTACGAAAACACGATTTTTGAAATCAAACTGTTACGATCTTATCATGACAACATGCAGTATCATATTTCATATTAATATGAGCAAATTGGAAAGGAAATTAGTATTTTCGAGAAGGCGTGGACGAATGATCGCGAAAACACGTACTGCACGTTGTGAATATATAGCACCAAGTACACGATAAAAATCCATTACTAGCCAATTGCGGTATCCAATCAGGATACAGGAAGAAAGTTTCCTATCCAGGGTTTACTATTGGAAACGCGGTTGGAAATAAAGTAAGTACTGGGGACGAGGTTGGACCTAAGATTCATCAGGAATAGTCGGAATCTTTTGGTCTGGGAACCAGACTACGTGTTTATCGGACATTCCAAGGTTCAACAATCAATGACTGATCGACCGTACGTGCAATAAAAGCTAGTACCAAAATTATAATAGTCCCTGCCATATAGGCCAAACCTGTTTTGCGATCCCTTCCCAAATTAATGAATTGTATTTTTCACCTCTTGCGTTAGTTAACTCCACTTTGGGCAGCGTAATTAGCCAGAGATAGAAATTCCTGGTCCATTTCTCCCGTATTACGGTTGCGAAGGCCAATTTGTAACGATTACGTATAATACTTTCTTTTGACAGAAACAAGCTCAAATTACCATTTCACAGACTTTTTTGATGGCAAAATCTTTGAACATCAATTTCTCCCGTTTTGAAGAATATTTTCATGCCACTTTCGGACTTTGTTTCCCTTATACTAATCCAACTAGGTGCTAAAAAAAACATTCGATATGTTCAGTATTTTTTTTCATTAAAACTGGAAAAATAGGCGTCCATTTTTCAAAGCTGTACATTTATGTCAATCTTTTCAAGCCTCACGAATACCAATAATGTTCCTATCCATATTATGTGCAGTAAAATATTTGTACGACCCCTTCCTTCACTGCATTATGATGTCAACCTTTTTGGCGGGCTTACCCATTGGTCGATACCGAGACCCGGGCGTATAGTCATGGGTTCTCATCCTAAAGGGGCAAGTAAGGGGGGGGGAGCTGGATGTTTAAATGGAGGGGTGCCAAGTTTCATCCGTGCTGAAAAGTACACATGGTTTTTTTTCAACGGACACCCGGCCTCTAGTCTGGTTCCCGGACCTGACAATTATTCCCGACGCTCTCGTCTAAATTGTAGGTCAGGCATTTTATGCATAAAATCGCGAATTTCAAGTTTTCTAAATGCGAGCAATGAATATTAATTATCAACTCATTTTAAAAAGTGTTTAATAAGCAATAATTTTAATAATAGAAACTATATTATACTCGGAAATACTGTGGCGTTATCCGATTGTCGACGAAACGAATTCGACAAACTTCGGACATTTCCTGAAAAAGAAGGAATTTCTCCCGTTTTTGTCACGTGACGTATTTTGTCCAGCCTTCATAAAAGGGCGACCTCATTTTGTTCTAAGTGGACGAACATGCATCCAACGACATGTGGCGCCGCGTTTTTTTCCACAGGGGACGAAACAGGTTTTATGGTCATTGTGTTTAAATGGTGATATTTTTTGAACGGATTGAGCAATTTCAGTATTTTTTTCATCTAAAAGTAGCTCACGAAATTTGCTTTCCAGTCATTATTATGTTTGGTGCTACATATTCTTTTAAATATGAAATAGTAATTTTGGGGGTTTGGGTTCCACTTTTTTTGACTCACCCTGTACCCTAACACGCATCGTTTCCCCATCCTCAGATATCATCATGTAGTCTTCCTAAACCTCAGTACTGATGAGCTTCAAATTCACAAAGTTACATACTGTATGGCACTGTTAACCTAATAAAAATCATATGAATCATCATGTGAACAATGATAACATCACTAATAATTATTCTGCCCAGAAAACAAAAAAGCCGGGGGGAGAGGGCAGGGACGTCAATCGCTTCTCAAAAGGGGGGGGGGGCATACTTTGATCAGAACTAATGCGAGCGCGAAGCCCTTACGGTTGTTATTTTTTTCTCTCACTATTTTTTTAAATGTTTTTATTTCTTATCACAGGACTATAATGTAAAACAGCATATCAGTGAGCTGATATTTTGTATCCTGTATAAAGATTTTGAAATAAATAAATAAATACGGCGTGGGGTTCGGGGCCCGCTTAAGGGCCCCGAAAAAAATTGGATTATTGATGCTCTGTGGTGTGATCTGTAGCCATTTCTCACCACTTTAACCAATATTTTCTTAGCAAAAGAAAATAATTTGAACATCGTTTTTGATGTTGGAGTCATTGAATCAGCTATTCTGAGCTAGGCTTTGGGTCGGGGCCCCCCAAAAAATTGATTCTATAGATGCTCTGTGCTGCGATCTGCGGCAATTTACTTTAACCCTAAAGGGGCCGGGGGGCGGAATCTGCCCCCCCCCCTCAACATTTTCCGCGATAGCCTCTAAAAAAAAATTTTCGCGACCCGAGCTGTTATGACTTTTTAGCCTCGAGCTTTGCGCATCTTTTGATACCAAAAAAATAAAAATCGGACCACGGGTTGCCGCGTAGCGAAAAATTTTCCGGCGCTACGCGCCGTGAAAACTGAATTTTTGCATATACGTCGTGTACACAGCGCAGAATTGCCATTCGTACATATGAATAATTAATTAGCCATAATTCCACAACCCTTTGACCTATAGTCATGAAATTTCTTGGGTATGTTTAGGAAGAGTTGCTCTATGCATGTGCCGAGTTTCAAAATTTTTCGTCACTCGATGGCCGAGATCTTAGGGGGCGCCCCCCGGCTGAGAGATGGTCAAAATAACCCGGCCCCTTTAGGGTTAACCAATATTTTCTTAGCGAAAGATAATACTATTATTTAAACATCATTTTCGAGGTTGAAGTCATTGAATAAGGTAGGCCTATTATATTCTCAGCTAAAGGCGTTGGGTTCGGGGCCCGCTGAAGGGCCTCAATAAAATTGATTGTAGATGCTCTGTGGTGCGATCTGAGGCAATTTCTGCCTACTGTAACCAATATTTTCTTAGCAAAAGATAATAATTTAAACATCATTTTCGAGGTTGAAGTCATTGAATAAGCTATTCTCAGCTAAAGGTTTGGGGTTCCGGGCCCGCTTATTAAGGGCCCCGGGGGGAAAAAATGGATTCTAAATGCTCTGTGGTGCGATCTTAGGCAATTTCTGACCACTTTAACCATTATTTTCTTAGCAAAAGATACACTGCATATAATAATAGTATATAATTAATAGTAAATGAGACACGACTTCAAAAATCTGGGGGGACATTTGATATTGTGTCCCCCACCTTTCAAAAAGTGTGGGGGGGGGACATGTCCCCCTGTCCCCCTCCCACCCCCCAGGATTGACGCCCATAATAGAGGGAAAGGAGGTGTCCGTTAATTAGGCAACGGGTTGCTTAACGCGGGGGACTTGAGCAGGTTCAAAGAAATCACCAAATTACCCGTAAAAAAGTTTTTGACGTAGACATAATTATTTTAAACAACCATAATCTCTTATTTTGGGGGATTTCTTTGACTTTGTTCAAGACCCCCACGTTAGGCAACCCTCTGCAGGCTCCGCCTAAGGTTAAGTCCAATTTACGGACAACTTTGTCCCCCTTTTTTCTGGGATAAATATCATGATGTTATCATTAATAAACACATGATTTTCCATATAGTTTTATTAGGGTAACTGTGTCAATGAGTAACATTGTAAATTTTAAGCTCATAATGAGGTTTGGCAAGACTTCTGTCTTGATGATCATGATCTAGGGAAAAGGTAAATGAGTGCAATTTTTGATCTTTCATAATGTCCTTGAGCTCACAATTATCCATTCAGACCGACAGCTGGAAGGATTAAGGTTTAATCAAAATTTCGGGAACAAATCCCGGCCCTTATGGTCCCATAGTATGAAGCCCGGGAAGGGACAGGGTGGAATCTTTTTTTTTTGTAATTTGCTAATTCGTTCCCACGAATTGCTAACTCGTTCGCACGAATTGCTATTTCGTTCGCACGAATTGCTATTTCGTTCGCACGAATTGCTATTTCGTTCGCACGAATTCCTAATTCGTGGGAACGAATTGCTAACTTGTGCGGCGCGGGAACGCGTTAGTAATTCATGGGAACGAGTTGGTAATTCGTGCGAACGAGTTAGCAATTCGTGCGAACGAATTAGCAATTCGTGCGAACGAATTAGCAATTCGTGCGAACGAATTAGCAAATTACAAAAAAAAATTCTACCCTGTCCCTTCCCGGGCTTCATACTATAGCATAGTATCATCGATCCTGATCACGGAATGGCCAGTCTGCAGTCTTAAGTTTCGCAAGATCAGACCGAGGCTCATAATTGGCGCGATGCAAAATGGGGCAAATTTTACATTTAATCAAAATTTTGAGAACAAGAACGAAACCAGTTTTGTTTGACAGCTTGGTACTTGTAGATAATGGAAATAATAACTAAGGCCAAAAAAAAAAAGTCTCCGGTTTCTGGTATGGAGCTTGCCCAAAAAGTGGTGCGGCGACGCGGCTTTTTATTTTTTTAGCTGATTTTTTTGCTTCAAATGTCGGCTGATTACTGCAAATGGTGCCCGACTAAACTTAGTGCAAATATATGGGAGTCCAGAGAGGCCACATAAAGCTTATCTTCGACCATAACCCAATCTAAAAACACGTTAAAATTGTGCAGCAGCAGGATTCCAGTCAAACCAGTGAGTTTGGCGGTTTTGAGACATCATCTTTCATCGCAAAAAAAACTTTTTCATTTTGCCGACGCGCATGGCTACGGCGACGCGCGCGCATACCAGAAACCGGAGACTTTTTTTTTGGCCTAAAGAGTGATTTTTTTTTTTTTTTAGATCAGACTGTAAATTAACTTGCGAGCGGCGCAAAAAAAAGCGCGGAGGGGGGCCGCGTGGCCGTCACTCCCTCCTGTTCCTTTTCGCTGATACCGTTGCAACTTGCAACGCGACGATAGGGGAGAAAATGAAACTGGTTTCTATTGAAGACTTGGCACTTGTAGAAGATAGGGGCCACCCCCCCCCCCCCCCCCCGCGCGCTTTTCGCGCCGCTCGACTTTAAGTTAATTAGTCTGATCTAAAATCAGTCTTAAGTTATATTTCCATTATCTACAAAGGCCAAGCTATCAAATAAAACTGGCCTCGTTCTTGTTTTCAAAATTTTGATTAAATGTAAAATTGGCCCCAGTGACACATTGCGCCAATGAGCCAGTCGGCCGTCTGATCTAGCGAAAGACTGGCCATTCTGTGATCAGGGTCGATCGATGATACCAGGGTACGTGATGTACTGATATGGGACCATAAGGGGATTTGTTCTCGACATTTTGATTAAACCCTATCCAGCTCATGCTTCAGAAAAATGTTATTGAAGCAAGGATATGTCATTTAATCCCCAAAATATACTTTTCACTTTCGCAAATTATGCACCCTTCCCAAAAGAATTTCAGGTGTTCGCCCCTTCTATTCTAAAAAAATCTTCTTAATCTATCTACCAAGTTTCGTGCTTTGGACCAGTCGGTCACAAGTGTTGTGATGGTCCCCGGCGCGGCCGGGCGCACAATACACGAGCGTCTAGCTTCGGCGTTGCATACTGCATGCTGTACACCAGCGCAGCTGACAGTGATAGTGGGCAGAGGTATCCTAAATTTCAACCCTGAAAACAGCCCATTTTTCTCTATGTAGGGAGCAGTTTTCACAATTAACGAATCATGTACGCTCTATCAAAGCTACGGGTATCGTTTGGACCGCTCAGAGGTGTGCTGCGTTCGACACCAATGAGGCAGTAAGTATTATTTTTTTTGTATGAGTATGTGCATTAGTTGCCCAGTTTCCGGACTAGTTTTGGTCTAGAAATAGGCCTAACCGCCCTAGGCCCATTATTCCTTCCTCCACCATGCAATAGCCATGATAGCCTAGGGCCTAAATAATATATGGCGATCGTGAAGTGTAGGGCCCCTGTTTTGTTTTGGTCAAATTGGAGTCAAAAATGTTTTTATTGCTCAAAAATCACAAATTACAATCAAAAGCAGACTTTTCTCAATTCTAATGTAATGACACCCGTTTTGCAATTTTGAACAGTTTCTGACTTGGGGTAGAAATCACGATTTTCCTGCACAGTTTCAGACTGGGACCTAGTCCCATAAATGTGACTGATATACTGGACTACCTCCGTATATCAGAGAGGTATATCAGAGGTAGTCCGAGTAACTTGGACCCAACTTATCGCCTTTTTAACTTTCGGACATGGTCTGGCGATAGTAAGGTCCAAGCTAATACTGCGAGCTGGACAACATAACCCTGTCACTGTCCCAAAAACCAACATTTTCCAACAAAAAACATCAGATTTCACCCTCAAAACGGCCTCCAAATTACTAGATATGCCACCTGAGGTACAAGTAGACATCGATGATTAAGATGGTTGTGCTGAAGTTTACTAACGATCCGGAAGAAAAGTGAAATTTCCCATTCAATTCTGAGAGCTCTCCTCGCGATCTTAAACACGTTAAATTTCCGACTCGTGTTAATGTTTGAACGACGCGATTTCTTCTTCATGCCCAGCGTACATTCGATGGTCCCCGTATCCCGAGTCGAGCGCGCGCGATGCATAATGAGTCACGTTTGTAAACACAAGTGCATTTGTAAAAGGGAATCAGGAACCAGCTTGAACTGGTATCCGCCATAAAAGCTGCGCTAGTTCCCGACTCCCTATTATCGTTCGAAATGCAGTTGTGTTTACAAACGTGATCCAGTCTACTCATTATCATAATCGATGCATCGCGCGCGCTCGGTAACAGAATCGCACTCGGGATACGGGGACCATCGAATGTACGCTGGGCTTGAAGAAGAAATCGCTGTCATCATCATTTTACCAAAAAATTCTCTTAAAAAATCAATACCCTGCCCTCTATCTATGACATACTTGTTTATTGAGAATGTCGCCAACTAGTTTAGTCGGTCTAATAATCTTAAAGTGGATTTTGTTCCCTTAGAAAGTTTCTAATAGAAACTGGGCCCTACACTACACGATCGCCTAATTTACATGTATGTGGCCTATTTACATGATTTACTGGACTACATCCATAAATAAAGGCCACACTATCATTTACTCACACCGGTAGAACTTATTGCAAAATTTATTTTCGGTAAATTTGCGGTATATCGTGTGCATACATACGTACATCGTACGGCTAGCTGGCTGACGGTACACGTATGAGGGCGCACTATACATGAAGGATTCGCTGAAGGCAGGCAACAGCCGCCGGGCATGCAGCGTGCTTCGCGACTGACAGCTGAACGATTCATGTATCCCATCATGTATTGCCCGAGGGCATTGTTCAGTTAGAACATGGTTGCAATTGAGTTACACACAAAGTGATGCCAAGAAGCCTCCAAATTTGGCTGGAAATGGCACGAAAGCTGGACTGCTGACAAATGCCGAAAACTCTGAATTTGTTATTAACAGGGTGAGTGTGTTTTCAAAGCATAAATCAACTATGCACGCAGTCTGAATGTGAAAATAAATGTTGTAATAAGTTCTACCGGTGTGAGTAAATTTGATTGTGTGGCCTTTATTTTATGTCTCAGCTTTTGAGCTCCGGGTTGAATAGGTAATCTTAGCTCCAATTTTTCCTGAAATTAAGGCGTCTTTCTGGAGTTGTATGAACACATACAAGGTCTGTTGATGGCAGCCATTTTCAATATAAGAAGCGACGACCTTAAACTTAAACTGACATAGTGTTGTGCAAATCGATCTTGTTACTCCTACTGCGTGAGTTGTGATGCGACGGCTGTTTCTTGTACAACCTCTCAACTGATGCAGTCTGGGCGAATCCATTGTATCCAATGTACCTGCTATGCAAAATCATTATTGAGGTCGTTAACCCTAACCCTTTTTGGCTAGGAACCATCCTCAATCCTGCAAAATCCTCCAATTGCCACCATGTAAAAATTGGATTCAGCCTCATTCCTCTAAAATCATGAGTTATTTCTTGAATTTGTTCAGCGCAGGGGGGGGGGGGATAATTGCCTCAATCCTTCAAAACCCTACAACAAACACTGTTAATGGGTTGAAGTAGTACAGTGCCGATGACATTCAGAAGCAGTGCAGATGATATTGAGCTCAATGCAGGGATCAATTATGAATGACTGAACACAATGCTGTGTACAGCCTTCGAACTTGACACAATCATGCATCCTCCAAAATCAACCGACACTTTTTGCCATTCAGCCTCAATCCTCCAAAATCCTCCAAAAACCGCCTGGAGGATTTTGGAGGATTTAGGAGGGTAAGGGTTTAAAGTAAAACAAGTAGCATCAGAAGCTGAGTACTGCATTCCATCCTCGGTTTTACTCAAAATTCAGCCTAACTAAAACTGACGTCATCACTGGCCATGAATGCTATAAAATGTGAACATACCACTGTAATCACCAAGTGTGACTGGTTCACAAGAAACTCTATAATTCAAAGTAAACATTAACCCTAACCGCCCTGAATCCTTCAAAATCCTGTATGCCAAATTGAAGGAATTTGGAGGATTGAGGCTACATGGCAAAAGTGCGTTACTGATTTCGTAGGATGCACTTTGTTAAGGTCTTGGGCCGGACCTTGTGTTGTTTTTGCTCAGCCATGCATAAATATAGGCTTGGATTATGCTTGAAATCCTCCGTACTGCTCCAGGATGTCACTGGCCAAGCCTCAACATTTTGACAGTCACTGCCACAGGATTTTGCAGGATTCAGGCAGTGGTCACCCCTCCACGGACCATATTCAAGAAATAATGGAGGAATCTGCAGGATTCAGGCTATATGCTATTTTTCCATGAGGCCAATTGGATGATTTTGCAGGATTGAGGCTACATCCTAGCAAAAAGGCCTAGGGACTAAGGGAGTTCAGGGTTAATTTAACAAGAGATGAAGTTCATTTTTATTGTGATTTGTTTCCCAAACAGTGGCAGTGTTGTATACCGTGGTGCCGCACAGCCTAGCAGACGGCAATACTGGAAAGGAGAGATTCTGGCCGGTGCTATGTGGTTCTGGATTCTGTGGAGGTTTTACCACGAACCGCAAGATGTTTTTGTGAGTATACGCAGTAAAATCAGAGCCATCGTTTTGTGCCATTGACAAACATTAAAAAATGATCCTTGAAACACCAGCCCACCAAAATCTTCCCAAATCAAACACTTGGTTTAAAATTGGGGGGGGGGGGGTCTGTTATATTTCTATTGACGCCATCCATTTACTGTGCAGTTCCAGTTGTGTTGTACCTTCAATTGAACCCGACTCCAAGATTGTCTCAAAAGTGCATTTTTTTAAACTAAGAAATAAAAGTTTGGTGAAATAATACATGCAACATCTTTTTTTATATCTTCGCAAACAAAATTCTTTAAAGGGTCACAATCCCTGGCCTGATGCCTCCAAGTGGACAGATGAGGAACTAGGCATACCACCCGATGATGAAGATTAACACAGGACAAGAAGTAAGTTACAAGTAAAATAAGGGCGGGAAAAACAATCTGAAGAGATTAGCAATTTTGATCAGTGGACAAAGAAAGTATTTGCTTGTTATCTAGTAATCTTCTGGTTTGAGGATTCCAAAACGAAATTTCCAATAATTTTCAAATTTGAAATAAAGTAAACTCCGGCCAAGTCGGCACTCTCGGGACCCGAGAATTTGTGACGACTTACACGAATGCGGACATCTGCTGTAAGACGTCATTTTGCCCACTTACATGAATGGCCTTTTGCACACATGATTCATTGCACCATTCGATTTACCCTGGTTTAACTCCTTCATGCTGGAGTTTTTTATCACGTTTGGGATACTAAAAGTGGAGAGTACGTGTACAAAATAGTACTACATGTACATATGTACGTGCACAGTAACAAATTAAATGCGTGCGTGGTCCGGTGTCATGGTCTCACTTCTCCGGCGTGCTAGATTCTCCGGGTGAATGCGGCGGATGATTGAGCATGTTACAGTGCACGTTACATGAGCACGACACATGCTCATGTGTCCACTGTGCTTACTTTTCCTCGGGCTGTGAAATAACACAGTGAGGCTGAGTGAGGAATACCCAAGAATGTGTTATGTAACACTTCCTGTGGGTCAAGCTATTGAGCTTATAGAGAGGAGTATGGTCACTCCCTGGGTGGGTCATTCCATGGCCTTGCAAGTGTGTGTTCATGGACGAATAATTAAGAACGAACCCCTGTGCATTGTCTGTGTTCCTTGCTCGTTCGTGGTTATCTTTATTTTTGCAACCATGGTTTAAAAATAAATGTGTATCCTTCAAGTTTTTTGGTTACAATGTATTGGGATTTGCGCGCGCCACGAAAATTCTGGATTCGACTGGTACCTTGTAACAGCTTACTAACTATACATACGATAATCCTAAAATGTCACGTGCACCATGTACCAGTACAACCCCACAGAACTCAGCACACAAATAAAGTTGCCAAAAATGTACACTACTGCGCAATTTGCGCATGCGTGTTGAGGCGAAATTTCCCTCTGCGGAGAAGCTAGCACGCCGGAGAAGTGAGACCGTGACACCGGTATACCATGCACTTATTCACTGCGGCACTAGTCATTCAATAAGACTGCCCCAAAATGGACAGAGCACTTGCGTACAGACTAGAGGGGGTACTGGTATTGATATGCTCACGATGCACAAGCGATGTATATAGTAGGACACCCTTTTGCGACACCTTTTACAGACAATCGGGACTTTAGTCAGACAGCCAACTTGAGTGATTTGACGAGTTGTACGATGTCTATTTAGCTGGAGTTTACTTGTATCTATGTATGGCTTTTCCTCATAACATACCAATGAATACATGCTCAAGAGTAAAAAAAAAAAAGCTACATTGGAGTAAACTTAAATTTCTTGCAAATAAAATCATTTCCAAATTTGATTCTCTCATATTGTTTTTACTGCAGGTTGAAACCTCAGCCTCCGTGTTTGTAAGCTCATCCAGCAATAAGCATGTTGATTCCCGCACCAGAATGTATGATTAGAAACCATTTGATATCGACATCCGTTCCATCCAGACAGATACTGGTTGTGTAAAACAAGTGTAAAACGTGACTGTAATTTAACCCTAACTCCCTAGCATAATTTACTAGGAACCGTACCCATTCTGGCAAATTCCAACACCCACATGGGAAATTGTACACACACACTGTTGGACTTAGTTTCTGGAGGTATGCCAAACCCAATGTAAAAGACCATCAGTTTAGGGGTACTGTACCTATCCTAACAGATTCCAACAAAGCATGCCGTTCGGGTTTGATGAGTTGAGTTCTGCAAGGGTTAAGGCACCATTTAGGCGTCAGTATGTTCCCCGTGTTAAAAAGTTCATCTCAACATATCAGATGTGTACATTTGCATAGATTAAAAGCTTGGAGAAAGCCCCCACCACATCCTCCAAACACACTTATGTAAACACACAAGTCCTTTTGAAACTTGCCAGTCACGTGCAGAATCTCTGTTGCAAATGAAATAGACCGTTTGTAGGATACGATCAGACAGTAGTTCCGGAACATTTTCTTTCCACTGGGGAATATTGGCATGACAGACTCAATGCAATGTAAGGAATCAAGTCAAGGAATTTGGTAGCCTTGGTCAAGGCGTTCGGTCTGATGATCAGTGGTTGGCTGCTAACATTCACATTAGCCACGCGCTATGCACTCACAGGAACTGTACGAAGTATGAACAGCGACCTCTCGCGGCTAGGCTACAATATGCAAATCAGTTGGTGCTGAACGAATGCCTTGGAACAACCGTCGCGTTGGCCTATGTTTTTCAGGCAGTTTTCGGGGGTTTTTTCACAGGATTTATATCAAGTTTTGTTTGGTCTGCAGCTCCAAACTTGTTAGAGAATGTAGTCACACTGTCCAGCTCTCTGTGCATGTAAAAAATGAGCCTCAATGACCAAGCACTGAATAATAATCTCATCTTTATTCGCGTATGGGGTCGTCGCTGGAAACTCAACGACAAAATACAGAAAAACTAAGCTAAGGTGAACGGTTGTTCCAAGGCGATAGTTCATTACCACCTGTATTGTAGCCTAGCTGCATGAGGTCGCTGTTCACGCTTCGTACAGTAGGTACGAGTTCATAGCGCTAGCGCACAGCCAACCAACCATGGATGATCGGACTCTATCGTCAAACGTTAGGAATTTGGAAGACTGTAAAACAACCATGTGCACAACTCTTTCCTGTTGCGTTTTGCATCTTAAATGGGGAAACATTTCATTTTAAGCACACGCAAACCAGATGCCAATTTCGTGGAGCTGTGAAGCACAGACAAATTTTGCAAAGCATAGACAATTTTTGCAAAGTCAGTCAGTGACAAAAAAGGTTACCAACCGAAGTGTAATGCTATGCTATGTAACTTGTGACTGGTTCTCGCTAAATTGTCGCCTGTTGTCAGAAAATGAGCTATAAAGTTATACTTTAAAAAATATATGGATTCTTCAAAACAGGAGCTTTCCAATGGTGTCGATGTCAGTATGAACCAAAATGTAGACCACAAACCTAATTTAAACTGTGAAACTAACTTTGGAGAAAATGGCATTTACAAATCCTGCTGTTGCGTTACAGTAAATGAACTGTCAACTAATAAAACGAATCTAAAAAAAAAGGAATGCGGCTTAACGTTGTGAACTTAACAAGTTCTTCAGAGGCAAACAGAAACTAGCAAAACCAGATGAAAATAGGTTTTGAAAGACATTTGATAGAACCAAAAAGAGTTACAGAAAGTTATCACAAGACTTATTAGGTTTTCCTGGAAACAAAAAAAATTGACCACGCCTTTTAATTTTGGTTTTGCGCAACTGTGTTGCAAAATGGCAAATTTCCGACTGAGCCCATTTTTTGGTGACAGGTCGACAGTTTGAATAGCACATTTCTGTAAAGCAGCTCCATAGAATTGGACCAAGATTCCGTTTGCCTCGTGCAAATTGCACAGAGCTCATGTTATGACACACACACACAAATGAATACATTTACAATAATGTACATGCTATCAGATTTATTTATTGCAACACTGTATTAGAAGTGTTAAGCACAGAATTACATTGCCAGTTTCTGATCTACCGACACAGACTTCAACATTCAGTATGTTTGGTAGCAGTTCCCAAAAATTGTTTTCAATGAACCTTTATAAATTCATATTGGAAAGTCGGTGGTGATCTTTATTGATTGAGTTACAAGGGCGCATGTCAAGGGTGGTATTTTGTACATAGATTTTATCAAATAAAGACATTTCAGAATGAATGGTTTTTGAATTCCTTGAGTTTTATTTTTATTGTGGTTGGTGTATTGCATTGTCAAATGAAGCCTGGAGGTTAAAAGGAATATACAACATTTGCTTTTTGCTGCAATTTTCAGAAATTAATGGATTTGGAGGATTAGTATGTTATAGCAAATATTGTAACACTGACTTGTTTCACGTTTTGGGTTCGTAGATGCTGGAAAAACCAAGAAAACCAATCATGCTTTTGTAGTCTGGTTCCCAGACCCCACTTAAGATGAAACAGAGCAATTTATAGACTGGGGGGAATTGTACGATCAGATAATCAGTCTAGCAGGCTTGTAGTCTTCACAGGTGTGTAATCAATTGCAAAGAAAATGCAGACAAACTACATATGAAAAATTAAGAGCACTTTTTGGGAAAAAAAGCCAGTTTTCTCCAACTTGAAATGGCAGCACACCAGGAGCCACAATTTTACAGAATGCCTTAGACTGTCATTCCCTAACAATCAAGTAAGATATTTCGTGATAATTTGATCATTTCATTTTTTTGATGTTTGCAAATGTTGTATATTCCCTTAAAAATACAGCGCAGTTAATACCTCATGAATACTTAGAACCTCCTTCCCCACTGGTTAATATTTAATGCATGTTACATAATGCAATCATTTGAGACATGGAACACTAAGATTTGCTTGTGCTGCGATGGAACTAGCCTTGCTTAAGGCACTCGTCGATAGTGTCCGTGATGGTACCTGACCGCTAAGAACAAACAGTAGCTGCGCACTATGCACTGTACAAAGAGCAAACCTCGCCCGTCTACAATAATGCAAATCATAAGCGATGAACAAATATTTGCTCAGTGCATAGCGCCTGGTGGCCAGATACCATCACGGACACTATCAACGAACACCTTGACCAACGCTAGTTCCTGACGCCAGCTTAACACAAATCTTGGCATGTGACACACAAGTCGATATGACACGTATGTACAGTGATCATTACTGTTCAGCGCATGCAACCTCTTGACGGCCTACCCTCAATGCAGCATAACATCATTTACCATGTTTTCCCCCTTCAAAAATTAGCAAAATCTGCATTTACTAACGGCACTACAATGGGTAGCAAGCAAGGGTATACATGCAATGGGAAGTTTACCAATCAGTGAAGGGGCCACAAGAACCACTTTCGGTTATGCAATCACCATGGCCTGTTTCTCATACATGAACTTGGGCAAAAGGCCCTCAAACAATAAGCTTTGATTTTATGCCTTCCCGTCAAGTGATTGAAATTCATTGATTTTGACACCTGTAATTGGTATGGAAGAGCCACAATTTGATTTCACAATAGACATATCAAAAAGATCATGAGTGTTTTCAACATTTGCACTGTACATGCAATGAAACAAACTCCAGCTTTCACATGTAACAGTCGATTAAATAGATACAAGTTATATCTGTCTGTCAACTATTCCTCAACATTATCGTTAACTGTCCCTGCCCTTTCCTCATCATCACATTGCTCGTTCGCCTCCACATCGCTTGTTAGCTCACCCCTCATCTGCGTCGACATTGAACTCGTTGCCAGGGACGACGACCTGGCCGAGTACAGCGAACTGGGCATCTGTAATGTAGAGTCTGTGTCAACTGGCTGTGAAACGGCCAATGATGGCAAAGTTGCAGTCTCGGACGATGACAATCCAATTCCTATTGGTAACATCCCAACTACTCTGGATGTTCCCTGCTCAACTGGCCCTGGGGTATTGTTGAGGGAACCGACTCCCACCGTGGTGTGCCAGCTGGAGTTCTGCAGGCCACCGCTCTCCATCAGCTCCGAGAAGGAAACTGAAGGGCTCCCTCTAGAGTCTTCGCCATCGTCCAGAATACCAGACTCGAGGGCATGGCTGGTGTCGAAGAGAGAGGTTCCTGGATTACCACCTACATGGGAACTTGAATCATTGCTGCTTCCCTGTCTCGGTGTTTGATCTCTGGGGCTAGTTTCAGTGTTGGCAGGTGCGTCAACAATATTGAAGTTGTAGAAGCCACGGCGCCTCTCTCTTCCCTGCTGGTTGCGTCCTGTATGCCTGCTTTTATCCAGAGACTTATCCTCTTCTGAGGAGTACCTCTTGGGCATTTTTCTCTGCCGGACGGGCCTGCCATCTCGCCGTTTGCTTGCAGAATCAGCGTCCTTATTTGGAGACTTCTTCGAGGAGTTCCTCTGGCGTTCATGTTTCTGTCGCTCAGACGACTGATCCAATTCTGCAGAAGAAAGTCCAGGTTCCATATTGGATGATCCTAAGACACTACCACCAAAGTAATCTAAACTTTGCACACCGTGTCCACCAAAAGTTCCCCTTGGTGTCCTTTCCTTCTCTCTGTGTGAACCCCTTCTGACACCCTTTGGCGGTTCCCTCCTATCATCTGACCCCAACCTTGGCTCTTCGTCAACACCTGGATGACTCTCTCGTCGGACAGTCAGATGGTTCCCCGTGTTCCGTCCCTGATGGGTGTGACTATCAGTACCGTAACTCTCGACCAGACTTGATTCAGAATCATGGGAAGTCTGCCTCAGATGTCTCATAGGTCTACCCCTCCGCTTTCTGGCTTTCCTCTCCCCATCCCCGCCCTCCTCCCTCCCCCTGTCCCTCTTCCTATCTCGCTCCCCTCCCGACCCTCGGCATTTCTGGTGATGCCGTTTGGCGTGGTAGCGGGTGTAGAACCCCTTGCTGCAGGACTGGCACTTGAATTCGCGCTGGGACATGTGCGTCTTGATGTGCTTCTGGAGTATGCGATAGGTCTTGAACTTGCGGTTGCATTTGTCGCACTGCAACTGGATGAATAATTGAGATGGAAAACAAATGAAACATATGTGGTATATAATATTAGCAATGCAGACATTTTTGGGCAAGCATGGTACAAGTTCATTCATGACTTTTACTAATGACTCAGTAAAGGGGTGACATTGTGGAAAAATGCAAAGTCAACGGAATTTGGAACCGGGGATATAGACTCAAACACAAACGCTCCCTCCTGAACATTGACGAAAAAAGAGTTGGGAAAAATATTGAAATACAATGTACTAAATGCCAGGTTCTCACTCAGCAATGCGGTGGGTTTCTGCAAATTCAGAATCAATTAAGTTATGCACCGTTATGCATCAGATCAGGTACAATGTCCATAGGGAGTCCATAGCAGCAGGTGCGCTGATCAATTACTTTTGAATTGGTCAGCTGACCCCAGCAAGCTCGGATGTGGAGTGAGTAAGACATCTGTTCTAGTCAATAACTGTCTTAATTCCCATCTGATCAAGCTTGTAAATTTTTTGATTGGCTCTTAGACAGCACTGAACATACAGCGCTTACAAAAGTACATGTGCAGGGCATAATCTGTTTATCAGTATTTGAATCTAGCTTTGTTACAAATTCAACAAAATTCTGGTTATAGTGAACCTAACGCCTTAGTCCCAACTGTGCATTTATGTGCGCAATGTATGGAACCAACACTCTGCTTAAAACAAAATTCGGAAATAACATTTCAAATTGGTTCTAGCTGAGTTTGTATTGATGGGGTTGGACTATATTTGGTGCTGGCAATTCTATGATCTCTTTGCACTAAAGTTCTATCCAAACGCTAAGTAAATTTACAAACTTGGGTGGAACTCAAGCAGAACTGCCTGCTTACTAGCTTACATTGAGCTTGCTTTTGCTGGCTCTCCAGTTTGAATCTTATAGAGAAACAGAAAGTGCAAATATAAACTAGCTTTTAAGCTCCACGTACCTCCTTGTCAGTCGCGTGGGAGTGTCTGTGCTGGATGAGAGTCGAGTGGGTGGAAAACGTCAGGTCACAGTAGGGACATTTCAAGTGTTTCTCCCCAGTGTGGGTCGTCATGTGAGAGATCAGGTGGATCTTCTGACGAAAGGCCTTCTGGCAAATGTCACAAATGAACTTCTTCTCTTCTGGAAACCATGGAAACCATAACAAAATGAGTATAAAAACATTCGTTAATTATATTAGATTAGTAGCTCTTATAGTTCTTGTTTATATCAAATCTGTGTTTATGGTTTGTGATTTTTATTTCAACTTCACTAAGGGATTTTCATATGTGATGCGATCAAGCATATGAGTCGTTTGTCGACCCTGGTAAAAAAAAAAAAAATTACAGATTTGAAAAGAGCACAATCTCAGTATTACTGCTGTAAAAACCGCATGCTGGTACCATCTTTAGTTCAAAAATTATGGAAGTCGGAACACCAAGAGATGTGATGAAGTGATGTGATGAAGTGGCCCTATTTTGGCCTGTATCTCCAAATGAAAATTCCCGACAAACGACTCATTTAGCTTGATCGCATCACATATAATATCTGCAGTCAAAGTGACAAATAGTTCAGATAATGCACAGATGGCCTGAAATATTTGGCCTGTTATAGAGATGATAGAATGTGCATACAATGCCACATAATGCCAGCCCCATATGTTGGTTTGAAAACCGATTGGTGTTTTTATGGCAAACGTGGTCCATGTAAAATGTATATTGAGAAGGCAGCGAATGAAAATTCAATGCTTTCAACCAGAAATGGTACGTGAAAGAATTTTTGTGCTAATGCTAAAGACAGAAAGGTGTTCACAGGCGCAGAGTTCTGTGGTTTTGAAGAGCCAAGAAATGGGGCTCAGATTTCGAGTCGAGTCCATCACAAGTCAAATCACAACTGTGCAGTGGTCACAATTTATTAACCCTCCTGCTACCTGAAAAGTCACAGTCAATCAAAAAAGCAATAATCTTCCCCTGCCATGCCTTTACACAGGCTAGTCACAAACAACAGACAAAAACAGGCAGGTGGTAGGCACAGCTGGCTTATCAATCACCTACAGTCAAAGCATAGCTTTGTCAAGTTACATAAACAGTCACAGCCAGTCAATCCTGCTTTATGTAGGCTGGGAGCTCTTAACTGTTGAAAGCAGTCACTAATGACTAATTTTGACTGAGAGAACAATTTGGAACAGAATGTATGTTTGCATAGGAGAGTTAATGGGGCTAAAATGAGATATAAAGGACTGTCCTTTTCACAAGTTTATTGGAATAGCTTTTGACTTGACTTGGACAACTTGTGATGGACTTGTGACTGAATTAGGATGACAAGTGAGGACCAGACCACAACTCTACCGGGCTCGAATTTGCGAAGAATTGTACCCATGTCTCACCCGTATGGATCCTGGTGTGGATACGCAGGTTGCTGGGGTCCGAGAACTGTTTGCCGCAGTGACTGCACTTGTACGGCTTGAGACCCATGTGAGTCAGCATGTGCAGCTGCAGCTTGGTGCTGGAGACGAAGGCCCGCGGGCAGAGGGAGCATTTGTAGTGGCGGGAGGCCATGTCTGGATGCTTGAAGCCCAGGTGCTGGGACAGCTGTCTGCGCTGGAGGAACTGCATGGGGCACTGGGTGCACTGGAAGGAGGAGCCTGGCTTCTCAGGTACGCCTATGGAGAATCAATAGGTGGAAAAATGTATTGTGCTTATCAGTATACACCTCCAGTGCACCATTTGCAGGTCAGTTTCAGGTGAAGGGGTTTGAAGTGTTAACCCTAACTCCCTAGGCCTTTTTGCTAGGATGTAGCCTCAATCCTACAAAATCCTCCATTATTTCTTGAACATGGTCCGTGGAGGGGCTACCACTGCCTGAATCCTGCAAAATCATGCGGCAGTGACTGTCAATATGTTGAGGCTTGGCCAGTGACGTCCTGGAGCAGTACGGAGTATTTCAAGCATAACCCAGGCCTATATTTATGCATGGCTGAGCAAAAACAGCACAAGGTCCGGCCCAAGACCTTGACAAAGTGCATCCTATGAAATCAGTAATGCACTTTTGCCATGTAACCTCAATCCTCCAAGTTCCTCCACTTTGGCAAAGAGGATTTTAAAGGATTCAGGGCGGTTAGGGTTAAAGTAACTGTGTCACACAGAGAGACCCTGCACACACAAAAACAGCACTGCAGAGAGTAGAGAAGCATGACCAAATCTGCCTGCTTGTAGCTGTACCACACAAAAGAATTGTGCAGGGATTTAAAGTGTCGTCCATACTCCACAGAAGATTACCTCCAAGGAATTTGAAGTGTGGGTGCTAACTCTATGGGCAAAAGTGATTTTGCAAAACTTAAAAGGGTTGTGAAATGCAGAAGACTAGAAATGAGTAGTACACGATACGTCATTATGTAACTACCAAATTTATTTTTTGATTTGCAAATCAAGGCAAATCAAGTCTCTGATAGTGGACATATTCTGATAGTGAAGATATCTGTGAACACACTTTGGAATAGCAAAAATCCACCCCCAACATTGCAATACTACGGTAGATGAAGGACAGTAGAACCAGCCTACCTTACTCTGAATGGAGAATGATTTCCCAATTTTATACAAAATCCATTTTTTTTTTTACATTTAGCTCACTGCATAGTGTTGGTAGGCTGGTCCAGAAAAGTGGACTACACTAATTATACGATGAATCTTTAGAACTATGGATAACAACAATCATTTGCTCAATGTTGTTACAGTGGCCTATCTTTGCAATCCATGTGAAAAGTATCCCTTTCACCATAATGGAAAATAAGTTTGCCAAAGCAAGGGCCATGACACAAGAGGCCCGCAACTTGTTCCAGGCAATAGAAGGAGAGAAACGACACGCAAATTTTAATTCCATGTAACGTCTGGAGGGATTTTAATAACTGCTGGGAAAAAAAAACACTTCTCCCAGGGCCTCTTGTATATTTCAGTGCATTCTGTTGCCTCTAAGTTGCCTGTGAAATGCCTGGTGTAACCTGGCCCCTAAAATCCGAGGTAACAACATAATCTGTACTGTAATTAAGACTAACCGTTCCATCGTGCGTATTCCTGGCTGTACCAAGCCCTCAGCTCTTCCCCCATCATAATTTGTTTATTGGAGGTGAAGTAAATGTTTCCTCCACTCTGGTGGATCACGACGTTCTGCTCCTGCGACCGTGCGGCCAGCCTGACGTACCTCATCCAGTTGGATTGGTTCTCGTCGGAAACGTCAATAAAATGGCTGGCAATGCCGTTGCGGAAAATCTATCAAAAACAAAATCTACCAAAATTATCCAATGGAAAAAAAAGATGTTTTTTAGTATAAAATTACAAAAATGTCAGGGTTATTCACCAACTTTAATTTTATGGGCACTGTGGGTGGCGTGGTTGGCTAGTGAGTAAAGTGCTTGCCTCTCACCACTGTGGCCTTGGTTCGATTCCCGGCTCGGACCATATGTGAGCGGAGTTGTGCATTGATTCTCTCCTGTGCCACAAGGGTTTTTCTCCAGGCTCCCCGGTTTTGCTACCTCCGCAAAATTAAACACTTTCGATCTCTGGCTGTGCTCCGTGGTCAAATATGGGTCTGACCACGGCAGCCATAGGCGCTTTACTTGCCTTCGGCTCGACCACGTTGTAGCCGCGTCCTTTGCAATTCAGTTTCTCAGCTGCGAGTAAGGATGATTAGGCCCCCAAATTATGATTATTATATTATAATTATACCCTCTGAGAATTCACATAAAGCATCAAGCTGACAAGAAAATTGGACTTGTTTTATTGAATATGAATTATTACAGTTTACCTGTTTAGCCTCTTTCATGGACTTACCTTCCAAATCCTAATGGAATCCGCTTCTAGAATGTCATCACTCTTACTGATAACTTTTCCAATCAATGGGCCAAACTGGCTGCGTGCTTGGATATTCTCCACTGCAATGACACCTACATAACATGAAATCCAGATTAACATTTCATAAAATAATTACATAGGCTTTCATTCTCAACTATAAGTTTCGATGTCGAGATATCATAATTTAGAAATTTAATATGAAAATGAAGTAAATTGTTGCAAACTGCTTACTGACTGGATTGACCTGAAAAATCAATAAAATTAGCTGGGCTGACGTTTCGGTCTTAACAAGACCTAGGGCCAATTTCATAGAGCTGCTTAAGCACAAAATTTGCTGAAGCACAAAAAAAACTTTGCTCACTATAATCAGGTTTACCTGCCAAAACTCCATGCGATTATTATGCTAAGTAAACAACAGCTAAATACCAGTCACAAGCAATGTACATCGCATGGAGTTTGGGCCGGTAACCTGATTATATTAAGCAAGTTTTTTTTTTTTTGTGCTTAAGCAATTTTGTGCTTTAGCAGCTCTATGAAATTGGCCCCAGCTGCTTCAGAGGCAGGTTAAGACCGAAACGTCAGGCCAGCTAATTTTGTTCATTAGAAGTTTAATAGTTATATAATTAAAGATGTTCAAATCCAACTGAAATATTTGTTGAAATCTTCCAAAAGTTAAGCCTTGTAAAGAAACCGAATGACACATTCTTTTTGACTTGCAGGAACCATCAAGTCCCATGAAAACAAAAAGTAGCTGGAATACACTTTCTTTGACATTGCAAAATCCCTCTAAAATCGCTTTCAATTTTGAATGATCTGAGAGTTTCAGTGTTAAAACTTGTAACTGTTTCATTCATGACAGGTAAATGATTTAACCCTTAAAGTACTAATATACAACATTTGCTGTTGCTGTAATTTTCAGAATTGAATGCATTTGGGGTTTAGTTTTTTATAGCAAATACTGTTACACTGACCTGTTTAAAAGTTTGTGTGCATACATGCTGGAAAAACCAAGAAAAAAAATGCTGTTCTTGTGGTTTGGCTCCCTGACCCTACTTTAGATGGAAACCAAGCAATTTATACACGTCGGGGAATTGTCAGGTCAGGGAACCAGACTAGCTGGCTTGCACCTGTTCACAGATGTGCAACCGATTGCAAACAAAATGTGGACTAACTAAAGTTGGTAAATTGGGAGCAGTATTTGAAAAAAAGTCAGATTTTTTCCAAAAACGGTCGACCAACCATGACTGGAAATTGATACAGAAATTCCACTTTTCTTTGAAAATGACAGCACATCAGGTGCCATGATTTCACAGGATGCTGGAGACTAAATGCACTAACAGTGGAGTAAGCTATTTCATAACAATTTGGTATTTTTGTTTGCTGATGTTTGCTGAATCCCACTCAGGCTGATATGTGGATCAGGGTTTTTCAGAACCTACAATTTGACCATTTCTTAGATGCCTTTCACTTTCCCAAGTATTACGACCAGTGAACCTTGCAGAAATCCTTGAATAATTACTAGCAAGAATTCAAGTAAAGCACATCATTTCTGATTTTACAAAGGAGAGACACAAAGCATTGTACAGCATTTCTTACCACAACGGAGATTTTTGCGATTCGTCAGTGACTCGGATAACTTCAGCATGGCGGGCAAGGTCAGCTTGGCCCTGCATGGTATCGCAGTATCTGGAATGTACGTCGGTGGGCCGTGGGTAGCACAGGTGGTGGGATTGTAATGGTTGCACTCAACACACCCTGGGAAGAAAAAAAAACCAGTAAGTGGATGAGGAATACAGTTCTATAAGAGAAATGGTTCCAAGAAGGGCCAGCAGCCGATTTCACGAAACGGTGCATAACTTACGCCATGCATAGGATTTACACAACAAATTAATTGCTGAGCTGCGCAATAAACTTATTATCGATTTCATAAAACTTGGTGTCGCTGCCCAACATTTTAAATGATCTAAACATCTTGGACGAGCATATTAATAGCATTTACGACGGCTGTTTTTGTATAATTGTGTTCCTTCACGAAACAGGCATTGAATCGCCTCCGCCCGCCATTTTGACAATAGTTTTGTCTGACTTTCTTCGGAATCGTGCAGCCACTCTAAAAATGTTGTCAGGAGTAAATCAGCAATTCATTTTCTTCAAACGCAATTCTGCCAGTGTCTTGTATCAACATTGATAACGTGTATAATGACAGGTTCCACGATGATCACGATTTGCTGGTAGCATACAAAGAATAATTTCAAACAGAGTTTACCGCCATTATTATCTTTAAACCAAGTAAGGTTTCAGCAAAAAATTTGTTTATTACTTTTTGGATAGCTGCAAATGACTCTACCTTTAATTACATGAGAATTACTCACAAATGTTTGATGCTTCCTCATCAAATGGCATGGCTAGATTTTCGATGGACTCCGTTGCCCCAAGATCCAAGTTTGCCATGTCGTCAGTGCTCATACTTGAAACCAGTCCCTCTGGGGATATAGACACCATGCCTAGATCCATTCCAGTCTGTCTTGGAGCCTTGGTGATCGGTGCAACAGAGGAGCCGTCGTGGGTTTGCGAGGTCAAGGATGGGGCCAGGCTAGAGGTCAACTCTGAGGTCAGCTGTGAGCCGTGATCCAGTGACTGGAGGTTCCAAAATGATTTCCCCTGCATCTCCTGCCCCATCATGACGGCCGGGGCTTGGGCCGGCGTTGAAACCGGTGCAGCGACTTGCGACACCGTGGTGATGGCTTGCGTTGTGGATGTCGCGGCAGCAAACGGGGTCGACGCCATGCTGACAGAGTTTGCTTGCAAGGACTGGAAGACTGAATGCGGTATTTGAATGTGCTGAGATGTCGAGTTGTTGGGGAGACACAAGCCAGATTGGGAGGTACTGTCTGAGAGATGTGTGGTGATTTGGGAGAAGGGTATGGCTTGGGCTACAGCTAGCTGGGATAAGGGTATCGACATCTGCGACTGGACAATGTTCCCTGTGAGCTGGCCAGCCATCTGGGGGGCAGTCACACCCTGGGCAGGGCTACCAAACTGCGAGACTTGATGCACACCGCCAGATGAGACAGCCCCTCGATCCTGTCCGTGTTCCATTGCCATATGGATAGGACCAGCGATTTGAGAGACGGGGATTGGCTGGCCAGTCATCAGCTGAGACAAGGGGATGGTTCGGGCCTGTTTCTGGGCGTTGCTAGGGTCCTTGTTGTCTTGGTTACCCTGGGACGGGAGGTGGATGGCAATGCTCATGTTGATCATTGGGTTTTGGTTTGCTGGCTGCTGGTTTGAAAGACCACTGTCAAGAAGAGATTTAAAAAGAAACATGTCAAAAGGTTTTATTTCTCGAGAAAGGATGAAGAAGAGGGTGACAAAGAATGAAATAGACAAGGGAAACAAGGAGAGATATAATTTGCTTGTGGAATAGCCAACAGAAATGGATGCTGCAACAGTCCCTAAACATAATCATCATCTAGGTCTTTGTCATTTAAAATTGCCTTGTTACTGGAGTTGAATGGTAATATTGTGCCAGAATTTTCACCAAAATATAAGACAATCCAACAGGAGCAGCAGTATTTGAAATACTCACCTACTACTATTGTTGATGGGCACCAGCTGCAATACATTGCTGTTACTGTTAGTGCTGTTACCCCCTCTGGCCACTTCCGGTTGAATATTGAATATCATTTGTTCCCCACCCTGTTTTGTCATGAAGGCATTGGCAAGTCCCGTGGTCCCCAGCAAAGCGTTCTGGGGTGTACTCTGGGTTGTGACCTGGCTTGTGGCAGCCGGCACCATGCTGGTGAGGATAGAGGGGATCATCATCTGTGTGCCCACCACTTGGTTCATGGGTGCGTTGTGGGTTGCGGCAGGGGTTCTGCCCACGTTGGAGTGGGGAGCGTTCAGCATCTGCACGGCGTTCATGAGGGCCACGTTTTGGATTGAGGACGGCACCTGTCCGTTGGCTGCTGCAGACGGGCCCATCATCTGCGTTGCCACCAGTGTGTTCTGGGATGTGGTCGGGGGTGTGGCAGTCAGGGTGATAGGTTGCAGCAATCTGTTCTGTTGCTGTGAGTTGCCGGTTTGAAAACCGCCCGAAACATTCACTGAAAGAATAAGGAGAAAAAAAAAGAACTTGAAAAGACCAATCCTGTCATGATGAACCCCAAACTTACCCAAGTTACCTCCTCAGTTTGGGGACAATTAAAATAACGCCTTCCACTCTTCCCAAAACTCAACTTCAACTTTTAACCAGTTCATCTCGGATGACGTGTATACAAAGGTTTTGCGGTATTCGGAACGGATGACGGATAAACACGCAGGGAGTGAGGCAAGAAATATCTGTCAGCGACCCGCTCGCAGCGAGCGAGGCCAGAAA
Source organism: Patiria pectinifera (assembly GCA_029964075.1). Classification (NCBI taxonomy): domain Eukaryota; kingdom Metazoa; phylum Echinodermata; class Asteroidea; order Valvatida; family Asterinidae; genus Patiria; species Patiria pectinifera. Next base: position 5,166,100 of record CM057130.1, on the reverse strand, counting down.
TACAAGTGTGCTGCCCGAGGGTGATGACTTCAACCCATCTGGCATGAGGTTGAGTAAAAAGTAAACCCGCGCCTTGTTCCATTCTTGTCAAAGTAATCCTGGCGTGAACTGGTTAACACATAAGTGATTGTGATGAATAATTGATGAATCTTAGTCAATTACTGAGTGGTGCGTTGACACTTTAATGACATTTTGCCTTTGGTTGAAGAAAGTCTCTTCAATTAGGCCAAAAAAACCACAAACATGTTTAGCGTCCCTGCCCGCTTCCTTTTTGGAGGCCGCCTCCTTTTTTTCTTTTTTCTTTTTAAAAAAAAGCAAAAATGTCAACCGACCCATCATAAAATCAAATACTTGTAAGTCGGAACTTCTAATTCTAGACTCTATTGGTCACTTCCCACACCATGCATGCAGTCGACCCTGCGATTTCCAAACCAGCCTCGACGTGGACAAGAATGCCCGCGCAGCAGTGTTTTTTAATTCTTGTAAAACCGTGCTGAAAAACTATTAAAAACACTGTAAATATGTTTAATTCTCTTGTCCAGCAAGTCTGTTTCATTTTTTTGTTCTTTGAACAGTGAAAAAATTAACGATTGTCCGCTATCTTGAAGAAAAAAAAGAAGGAAAAAAAAGCCCCGCCTCCTCCTTTATTTTCAAAAACCCGGACGCTAAACATGTTTTTTTTTTTACTTGGCCTTATAACAACAAAGACTTTATGGCTTCTGACCACCACCCCCTAACAAAGACACTGACAAATTGGGAGACCACAAACATTGGGCTGGATAGCTCAGTTTGTAGAGCATCGGTACAGCGTTCCAGATGTCACTGGTTTAAACCCCACTCCAGTGTATTGAATATTGAATTAACACTTGTGTAATTATTAGTACATAACTTGTCAAGCGAATCCTTCGCACTTCAAAAAAAAAGTGATTGAAAAACTCTGATTATATAGAAAGATTACCCGAGTTCTGCAACAGCGTGCCATCAATACTGGAAACCTCGCCGGTCGATCCCGGATGGGGGAACGCAAGCTGACTCAACAGCTGCCGGTCTACATGGACCATGACGGTGTTGGGAACCGACACAGGATTGGTGGTCGGCATTTGGAGGCCCATGGTAGTCTGACAATGAAACAGCAGTAACAATAACATATTTGTTTTTAAATTTTGTGTCTCTTTTCGAGGGGGGGGGTGGAAGTTTAGGCGGAAGATTCTCAACATTCTAAAGATTAGTGTTTTCAATTCTGCGTGTACTTTTATAATGCGGACAATGGTTTGTACATCGATACATTAAAATAAAGGAAACATGTTAAAGAGGATTACAATGTATGACATATTCAGAAAAACACTAGTTCGAAAATTTGAGACTCTCAGTACTGTGTGCGAGTCCCAAAACTTTAAGAATGTGAAAACATGCAATACAAGAAAATAGACTGGCACATGAAAGAACCAGTCCAACACCCCTTTAGTACTGCATCAACCAACTGTGTCAAAAGAAATATCTGGTACCTAGTCTCTATTTCTACACGTTCTCTCCAGGGTCATGCCATCAGACTACCGAAGGGTTGATCTCTTCCAAAAGTTGGATATGTCCCAATCAAGTCTAAAGCTTCGAATTGAAATCAATTTGCATCGCTCTCAGATCTGTGCAAATTGTTGAAGGTCTCATTTAATAAAAAATTGAATTGTCGAACTTTGTCAAATTTTGATTTTCACATTTAGGCTTAGTTTGTAGTTTATTTTTGCTTTAGAAGCATACTCACCCTCTTTATAGACTAATCAGAAAGTGCTGCCTTTTTCAAATGTCTAATTTTCGTGAAATTTCATGTTGAGATTTTGATACGCAAACGTGTGCAAACGAATCTGGAAATTTCATGAAAAACAGACATCTGAAAAAGGCAGCACTTTCTGATTTGCCTAAAACGACTACAAACTAAGCCTAAATGTGAAAATCAAATTTTGACAAAGTTCGGCATGTTTTTGTACATGGTGAAAGTGTGGCCTTTATTTACGGAGGTAGTCCAGTAAATTGGCCACATTTATGGGGCTATCAGTTGGCCAGATGTTGTATTGCATGTTTTTCTGCACTCAGGGTCCCAGTCTGACAAAGCACTACTGTCTGACACTGAGATGTCACAATTTTCAATCCAATATTAAGTCAGCTTAATACCTGTGATGCAGAACCAGCATTGTGGGACTGCCCCTGTGTGCCATTCACCACAGCACTCACAGCGTTGCTCAGTTGATCAACGTTGATTGCTGCTAGCGAATCGCTCATCATCTTGAAGATTTGGCTGGATACAGCAACTTAACTCTCCGATGACAATAGACGGATTTCTGCAAAAGACAAGAACCAGCAAAATGAGTGTGGTAAATCTAGCAAATTTTTTGATTCGTTTTTTCTACATGTTTTTGTACATGGTGGAAGTGTGGCCTTTATTTACGGAGGTAGTCCAGTAAATTGGCCACAAGGGGCTAAACCATGCATTGCTACTCCTAGTTAGTAGTTGCAGGAAAATTGTAACTTCTACCCCAAGAAACTGTTTAACTTTAAAAATTACAAAATAGGCACATGGCCCATGTGTCATTCATGTCATTATATCATGTATATTGAGAGAAGTCTGCTCTAGGCTGAAAATGCCATTTTTGTTTGATTAAAACACCCTTATGGAAACTAAACAAGGCCAAGGGGGAAAAAGTTCCATACTCGGATGTCAATTTATCTGCTGCCAAACATATTAATTGTCACCTCACCTTGTCATTTGAACCAAGAGAAATCCAAAAAGCTGTGTAAAGGTGAACATTTTTTACTCAAAATGTGTTTTTAGAGCAAATTTTGGATGCATACGTCGTGCAGAACTAACTTGAAGCAGCCGGTCAAAACTGATTGTAGTGGCTGAAAAGACAGCGGTACGTTATACACGTGACATCAACAACCATGACGTCGCATGAGCCTGCCAATGATAGTGCAATACGTCATTATGAATATTTATTTTCTCATGAATATTTAGTTTATTTCAATGGATACTTCAAATACGTCAAAAGATTGAATATTGCAACAGCGATCGTGCACGGCCTAGTGGTTAAGAGTCTCGTGTATCAAGCAAGCGTCAGAGGTTCGAATCCCGATGAAGTAACTGACTGATTAATAAATATAAATAAAGGAAAGGAGAGGGTGAGAGTAGAGGAGGGAAAGTGGAGGAATAACCATAAAAGATGTAACTTTTGGCGCTAGAAAATTAATTGAAAAAAGTGACGTCCGAGTACGGAAATTTTTCCGCCAAGGGCCCTAGGCCTACACTCATGACACTACACGATCGCAAGGTCCCAAACCAGGCCCATCATGCGCGCCCTTCATAGATACACGATCGCTAAAATTCAAGTTCCAAAAAACAGTCACATCGCATGTTCAGTTCCTTATCAGTTCAATACCAAAAACAATATGGGACCGGCTCATGGTCAAATAGCCATTGCCTTAAATCAACGAAAGAGCATTTGGCAAACTCGCCCCACTGCATTCAAATTCACTTGGGGCAGCTGAGTCACAGTGAGTGACCGGCTTTGAAGTTGAAGGATTTTGATTAAGTAAAATACAACATAAGGCACAGTGAACCTAAAAAAAAAAATAAACACAAACAATAGAAAATGAACATTGGTCTTTACCCCTGCCAACTCACGCACAAAATACATCTACAAAACCAAGAAATCGTGAGTTAAAGCCTGCAGTCAATATGTCAATCAGTCAGCAGCTTGGAAGCCGCCATGTTGGTAGATACCACTCAAGATTCAAGTGCAAGCGTTTTCAGTTAATACTAGTTGTAAATGCACAAACACTCAAACAATTATAAAAAAAAAAACAATCAGGAATAAATATATTGTTAAAATTTTAGTTAAAAACACATGTGGGGGAAAACAAATTTTATGATTTTTCTTACGAATTAGTATGGCAATTAGAGTTAAATCCCCTGCATGAAAAATGGTTTTGACCAAACTTTTGACCTCTAAACAAATTTGACCCCGGCTGCACATGCCCGGCCCACGAAAATTTCCCGGGAAAAACACTAGCACTGGTGGTAGGCACGTTGCATCACAGTATCACTGCATCATCAGGTTTATTTCTCTTCATAAGAAAAGATTGTGGAGCGTGGAAAAGTGTGGTTGCATTCTTGCCAAACAATAGGTCAAAATGTACAGGTCGTCATTAACTCAGGTAGGCCCATGTTGTTATCACAAAAAAGCACTGGTTGCACTTGACTTGCCAACTTACGACAAAAATGACTTAAATTAAACTTGGGACACCGCGTCCTGGAACAGCCCAATTGGGCTTCAAAACGTGCTTTGAACGATATGATGATTGATGTTGATCGGAATAAATATTAAAAGTAGGATATAAACATCCACACAACTATCCTTTAAAAACTGGGCGTTTTTGTGTTATTCCTGTATTATGCGTGCGAGAACAAATTTCGGGGTCCACTTTTGCGATCCCAAAAAGTTGAGCTGTTTGGGTGCTAGTTGTGATTTCATCCGTAAAGTGTTTGCCTTTTGCGGACGTGTAAGATTAGAAATCACATTTTGTGCATTGGTGATTGGTCACTGCTGTTCCTGAGCACGGTGCTGCATACGTATGTTATAATAGACACAGGAAAAACATATTCGTACCGCGACATGTCCGATGTAAACAACCAGGTTTTTTTCGTCTTTCTTGGGAACGGTAAGAGTTAGACATTTGGTTGGTTTCCTTCCAACCTGATGTTTGAAATAGCTTAAGTGAACAATCCAAAACATGACATTTTCAGGGATTTCAGGACCTACATGTAGTGCCCCCTTAACCATTATGGCATTAACTTGCAGATGCAGTTTGAGTTTGATGTCATCATCTCCATGATCACTGTCAGTGTCAAGTGTCATTTAGACGCCGACTAGTATTATAGTTTCTCTCCCGGGCTTTTTGAAAAAAAGTAGGAGGTGGCCCCTTTTTTCCCCAAGATGGCCGATTTTCCGGAAAGAATTCCATACCTGGATGTCCATACCTTTGGCCGGGCCTCCGCGATTGATTTTCTGTGGAGCCGATTCTCGGCTTTGGATTTTGTGCACAGAAAATAGGTAATTTAATCTGGAACGGATTCTTTTGGGCCTGGAACCGACGATAGCAGGTACCCGGTTCTTGAAAATATTAAACTCGCAGTTCCGGTTCCCATATTGGAACCGGTAAGAACCAGGGAATCGCCGGAACCGTGCAAACCTAATAACCGATGAAAAGTGGTGTGCTAATGAATAGCTGTTTCCATCGGATGACGTCAGCCCGCCCCACCAATAGTCCAGTCTAACAACAATTCATGCCGCCCCTTTTCGCAAAATTAATTTTTTGTGTGGATTGTTTTTTTGAATGGTTGAGCAAACTAAATACAGGTTTCTGTTAACTTTGTAACTTCTATTACATTTACTGTTAATTATATCTCAGATGTGTAGATATCTTGGGAGAGGATACACTACAACAGTGAAGACGGTGGAAACAGGTGTCGTTGAGCGAAGTAAGTATTTGACATTGTACTCCTTCAGGTAAACCTAGTTCTGTTGAGCACTGCTGTTATTACTACCAAACTGCAAGGATTGCTGTCATTTGTCCTGTGCAGAATGCAGTAATGGGCCAGCAGGATTTCCTAACCCCTTATCCCCCCCTCCCAACACCCTACCCTTTTCAAGTCTCCCCTAAAATGTTCATGTGATAGGGATATTATATAACGCCTACATAGATCTTTGTCATTTGATTGGTGGAATTTAGTCACATGACATTGAAGAGCCGAAACAGCTAAAAACAAAAAGCCGCGTCGCCGCACCACTTTTGGGGCAAGCTCCAAACCAGAAACCGGAGACCTTTTTTTTGGCCTTATACAACACCTGAATAAATCCCTGTCATCTGATTGGTGGATCGTTTATCACATGTCATTGAATTATTCGTCCCAACGCACGGCGCGCACGGCGTGCAGCGCACAGTGCAATGGAAGTTCTATTGCACGGTGAATAGAACTTCCATTGCACGGTTTGACTGCTGCCGGTGGTGGCGCTGTGGAACAGCTTTTAACTTGCATAAATTGGATATAAAAGTTCTGAACTTGCTGAACTGTTTGAGGTCTAAACTCGTGGAACAGTTTTAAATTGAGATAAACTGAATATGATAGTTCTCAACCTGTAGAACAGTTTGCATAAATTAAATATGATAGCTCTGAACTTGTCAAACTTTTAAACAGTTTTTAACTGGAATAAATTGGCCATTCAAAGTCAACCAATCAGATGACGAGGATTTATTCTGGTGTTTATAAAACAAATAATGAATGTTTCACGTTCATGGAATGGAAAATTTCTTTCGGTGACATAGGAAATGTTCCATTCCACTCGGCTTCGCCCCGTGGAATGGAACATTTCATCTGTCACCTCATGAAATTATTCTTACCATTGCACTCACAAACATTCATTATTTGTATACCATAAGATAGGGCTATCTTCACCTACCTAAATACCAAATTTCATTCGCAGTGGAAACTCCTTGTCAGATTTTGATCAGATTCTTGTTTTGTCATATCGGACCGATTGTTGATGTGGCAGAAAGGATGATGTAGTCAAAGAAATCTTAGTCAGTAAGCAGCTGGCAGCAATGTTGTTTATTTTTATAGGTGTTTTGTTTTGTTTACAGGTTTGAATAAAGTGACCCTTCTGGGCAGGGTTGGTCGGGATGCCGAGTTACGAGGTCAAGGAGCCAATCCTGTGGCTTTGTTTCCCTTGGCAACCAGTGAGACATTTAGAGTCAAGCGAGATAGTGAAGAAGACGGTAAGACACTGGTTGTGATTAAATGATGCCCTTGCCCTCCTAAAGTTTTTAGAGGATATAGCTGGTTAAAAGAAAGCAGACCACAGTGACTGTTACTATATATGGGGCTGGATGGATGCCCCTTTGTGGATCAAGTAGAAAACTGTGTCATCGGCTTCCTCCCAGTGCTGGAGTTTAGGGGATTTAAGGAGGTTTGACGAATTGCCAATCAATGTATGTGATGCGATCAAGCTAAATGAGTCGTTTGTCGACCCGGTCAAAACTTTTTTATTACAGATTTGAAAGGAGCACATTCTCAGCATTACTGCTGTGAAAACCGCATGCTGGTATCATCTTTAGTTCAAAAATTATGGAAGTCGGAACATCAAGAGATGTGATGAAGTGATGCGATGAAGAAGATGGCCTGTATTTCCAAATGGAAATTCCCGACAAACGACTCATGTAGCTTGATTGCATCACATATAGTGGACTGCAAGTTATGCCAAACATTCAAGTTGTTGTTTTGTTGTGTTTGTTTTTTTCTCTCTAGAATTAAAACAGAGAACCAGTTGGCATCGGATAAACGTGTTCAAGCCAGGACTGCGAGATTCTGTCTTCACATACTGCAAAAAGGGGTAAGTGTCATATTAGACTATTATTGCCTCATGTTAAATGCTATTAATAAATACCTTGGAGAGTTGATGGTTTCTGATTGGTCGAGACTCGATCACGTGGCCGGTCATTAACGGTGATAATGGACCGGCTTCAAAGATCAAGCGAATACATGGCCCCTGAACCAGCATTGATCAAGCCCCGTTCAGCCCCATGCAAGCCAATGATTGGTCAAAATATAGTAACAGTCCTAAGGTAGCTTTTAACAATTGAGCACTGCACATGCGCTCAACCCCCATCGCGTGAGACTGACGCGCGCGTACGCCCTACAGTTGCTAAGGATGCGTGCGTGCGCGCGCGTAAGGAAGTTTTGAAACGACATCGTACAGCAGTGCAGTATATACTGAGGATGTTTACGACGAAAGCGTAGATCCGATTTATTTTCTTTGAAACACTTCACCCACCGACATATTTACCTTTCCTAAACCGAGCATCTTTGTAATTCCGGACACAAGGAATGTGTAAACGAGATTTCAGCTTCCTCCATCAGGTAAAGATATGAAAACATTGTTGTAATTTGTTTCGCTACGGCAGCAGTTTCTGTTGAGTTTACGTCGTTATAGCTGTTAAGCTAAAATATGGCCCATGAACATGAACACAAAAAAGTCTGGAAATATCGCCGGAAAAAAGTCACAAAATTGGAGCATTTTAACTGTTTATTTCGTCATAAAGGTATTTATTAATGGGAATAACAGTGTGAGGATCCGGTCTTCGCTGTGTGATAATGACCGGGTGTGGGGTTGACCGCTGTTAATGGACCTCGACTTCGTCTCGGTCCATTAACAGCGGTCACCCCCACACCCGGTCATTATCACGCAGTGAAGACCGGCTACTCACACTGTTATTCCCTTATTATCGCTCAGGAGAGAGAAGCAGACAAAGTCTGTGTGTAGAGTTGTTTTATAGAAATTTTTCAAGAGGATTGTTACAGTGTTCAAAAGTAGGTCCTGTGATTTCTTTTCGAAACTAAAATTGGTAGGACAAGTGCCAAATATTAAGGAGCTACAGTACAAAGCAACTGCCGCATAGCAGAACATCTGAACAATAGTTTGCAAATTGCTTTAAAGGCAGGGTAGATCATTTGTTATTTGTGCATTTTTTTCCGTTTGAAGCAACAAAAGTGCTCAAAATCTAAAGACAGGGCCTAAGCAACTAACCTGATGAACTTTTAGCTCTGTGGATGCTGTATATTCAGAAAAAACAATATTCTATTCAAAACTTGCTTGGTCATGTTTTGAATTGCGCCCGAAATCAGCATCCGGGACGCATTCTCATTCAACTGATTGCAGCTACGTGATGTCACGCACTGAACTGACGAAAAATAGCAATCGCATGTGCGTCGTGTCAACGCTTCCGCACACCTATTCACAGATTCGCCGAATTACAAACCAACTACTAACGGAAATGTCCAAAAATACGTCACTTGACGCATCTTTGGAAATGGCCTTTTTTATGTTTTCTGCAAATGATGTACTCTACCTTTAAGGAGGCCTTTGTGTGTGTACAGTGATAGTGTGCTAACATTTGTCTGTACCAGCTTCCTGTAATCATCACAGGTACCATTAAAGAAATCGAGAATAAACCCTGCTTAAGACATAGTGTTCTTGTTGTGTTTTGTAGCTCCAGGGTCCTGGTGACTGGACGGATCAACTACAGTGAGTATTTCAATGACAGTGATCAGAAGATAATGTCAACCAACATAATAGCAGGTACGTGTATGTGAAATGTTTCCGCTCTCAAAAAAGTAGATAATAGCACTGAAGTCCGCCAAATATTTGTTGCTCTTTAAAACTTGAATATGTTTCATCTTTAGGCAAAGTGTTTTCATTTCCAGATGTGAATGGAACCCCCCCCCTCCCCTCCCCACCCTCAAGTTAACACTGCACATAAATAACCACTCGCCAGCACAGTGCCAAATTGATTAAAAAAAATTACAAAAGAGTGCTTTATCACAGTTCAACACTGATTAGACCAACAGTAACAAAGATTACAGATTTCTTGAAGTTTTATTACAAGACACCAAATTTAGCTAGAATTTAGAACTATTTGCTAAACTGGTCACTGGTTTCTCCATTTCTGGTTTATTCATCCCGTAGATGATGTAATATTCATTGGAAGTGAACCCAAGCTGAGTGAATCCGACCTGGAGTATGAAGGATAGACAGTGGATTTCTGTCATCGTACATCAATTTTGATAACGATTCGCTCGCTGAATGACCATCTGTTGGTTAATGCCTGTGGGTCTTTGGTTAATGCCTATGTGCACAACTCCCTCAAGTGAGTCAGAGGGCCAGCCTCTTTGTACCGATCGACTGACTGTCTCAGACCAACTTTAAGACGCTTGCCTATGCATGTATGTGATGTAATATCTACACCGCATGTGCATTTAGTCTGGCACCTTGTTTTCATGTACTTGCATGATACATATATGAAGGCGATTAGGAGTGAAGTCAAGTCTCCACAGGAACAGCGAAAGCAGAGTTTTCATTTACATCACATAGAGTACCGAAGTGTGATGTCATTTTGAACCGAGAAGTGTAGTGTGCAAACGAATGGAGTACATGCGCGTGTTGGTTCATGGGCTGAATCACGCGCTAATGTCTTTTACACACATAATTTAGGCATGCAACTTTTCCTCGGATCAGCTGATTTCCTCATTTTTCACTTCACACTTACGTCATTCAAAATTGAAAAACACTGTACAAAGTCTTGTAAAGATTGGAGTTTCCTCGTTTTTTTGTTTCTTCCAAGTTGCATGCCTGTTAATTGTGCGCGTGATGTATTCACTTCGGTACTCTATTACTACTACAGCTTATTCTACTAATTTTGTTTCCACTCTGAATCCATTGAATATAACGTTGTGCACTCTGGGATCAGCTTTACTGGGCTCACCTCATCGTGTTGTATTTTTAGCCAATGCTTATTTGGAGCCAATGCTTAGGTGCCTTCTTCTCTGAAGAGCATTTGCCAAAAGTGCAGCCTGTAAGGCCCCGCAAAAAAAAAAAAAAAAAAATAATAATAATAATAATACGTTGACAGTATCCAGACTGTACATGGAGTCATCACTTTATATTTAAAAGTTTTTGTACACAAAAATTGAAGGAAAAAAATACCTTATTTTTTAAGGGGGGGGGGGCACTGTTACAAGAAATTTGTCATGGCGACTAAGATAAGAAACTGGTAATGCCCAGAGTATTTGTGCGGCATAGAAGCAATATGGGACAGAACTGGGCCCACGCCGTAGTGGAGAAAATGCAAAAAAATGAATGGGGGTGATTTATTCCAATTTCAGAGTAATTGATATTTGTAATCTTTGATATGCCTAATACACATATGTTAAAGAGATAGTATAAAAAAATCATGGAATAAAAGTGTTTTAAAGGAAAAACAGTTAACATCTTTTATTTTCAAGACTACAACAGTTGGACCCTTTTCTCTGTATTTTTCTTTTCAACATGTCGATAAATGCCAACTTTGAGCAACCATAACTTGTCAACGGATCGTCTGATTAAAGTGCAACAAAGTGAACAAACAGTATTGTAAGGAGAATTTCAATTCTCCTTCCAAATATCCACAAACCTTCATTTCAACCTCGCCCAGTTCTGTCTCATTTTTTTTTATGATGCATTTGTACAATCTGTTATATGTGCCCCATCAAAAATGCCCTCCCTTGGTTCTCGTTAGTAGACTAAACGGTGCTATTTACAGTTTGTGCATAGATCACGGCGATTCAGTAGGGTTTTTTTTTCTCAACCTGGCTTCATTTCTGGCTCCAGAGTCATTCTTAAAGCTTTTAGTAGAGTTATTTCTGAGATATTTGGCTGTTTAGATTTGGCTCTTTTTTTTAAGCCTTTATAATTTTACTATGAGAAAACTTATAACCTATTATCTTGAAAGGTCACCCTTTATCGATGCATGAGTTTTATTTATGTAGTGATGTATTCATGGCTAAAGATTAAAGTTTTTGTAAATTTGTTTTTCTTTTAGCTTTGTGAATTTTAAGAAGAAATTATAAGAAACTTAAGTTGGGAAAATGTTTGTCCCATTCGAAACTGTATCTCATAGAAATTTTAAACAAACGAAACTTGTATTTTACTTTGGACCTAAACTGAAATGTGATTAAATCATGGCCGACATATTTCTTTAAATTTTCTTGAATGATGTCTTAAAATTAGGAAAAGTGTGATGTAGAGTCACTAAATCCATTTTCATGCTGCAGGAAAACTGCATTTTATTCTGGCAAACTCGGGCATGACAAAAATAACAACGATCTTCACTTTTAACAAGGCTTCCTTTTAAACTTAATATTTGGTTGACATGCATGTTACAATTTGAACAAATCTTTAAAAATAAAACGTGGTTTCACGCCACTTACACAGAAATGTATACTAAACTATTACAAAACGGAAAAGCCAATACAAAGCAAAGAAAGTATTGTACAATTGCTTTACATATATTAATAAAAAGCTTTAAAAACAGTACGTAATTGTTCACATTTAACAATCATGTTTATATATAAAATATTGCCACTATTTACTGGATTTTTTTTTATGCTGCATTTTGTACTTGGCATATATAACACAATTAAAACTTGACAAATAAACTAAACTTCTCTCATGCGTTTTTTTATTTCATCAATCTCATTAGTTCATGCACCAGTGAATAGTTGTTTCAAGTTGTGGGGAAGACTTTTGTTTGTTTGTTCTCCTTTGTTCCTATTGAAATCTCAAACTCCATAGCGTTTCTCTTATGGGGCAGATAGATTTCTATACAGACTTTCTTACGGGGTCTATTGTTCTATTGTGTTTTCTACCTCATTTGGAATCATGTACATAAGCGAAGAGTGACGTATCAGCACACAGGCTTATAGCAACAGGCAAACTTTGATGTGTGCTTGCCTCCAAGTTGTGAAAATCGCCTTGTATTACTTTGCCTTTTTGGCACTACGGGGGCCGAGGTGATGGAGGAAGCTGACCATGAGGGTTTGGATGATGAGGGGTTGGGTTACTTTATACTAAAAGCAGAGTATTATAAACAACCATTAACGGGAGCATAAATGCATCTCATTTACAATATTTCTGGCTAAAAATAGTTTTTTTTACATTAAAATAAAATATATTTATACACGTAAACAATTGCAACACTTATTCAAGAGGTTCACCAGTGGTGCCACACCTGGGCCCAATTTCACGGCGCTGCTAATCACAAAAATTTGCTTAGCACAAAAAAAGTCTGGCTTATAAAAGCAGGTTACCAGCCAAAACTCCATGTGATTTTTCATGCCAAGCAAACAACAGCTGAGTACCAATCACGAGCAAAATCCATCACGTTGAGTTTTGGCTGGTAACCTGCTTTTACAAGCCAGCCTATTTTTGTGCTAAGCAAACTTTTGTGCTTAGCAGCGCCATGAAATTGGCCCCTGTACGATGCTGACAGGCAAAATAGCCAATCAAGCGTGTTCACGTTGCTCTCTGCACATTTGACAGTGAAATATACATATTTGTAAACCAACCCACAACATGCAAGTCTGAATCAAGGATATATTGTTATCATCGTGTTATGGGACTGCAGAGTGAAGCATCAATATCTTACATTACATATTTCAAATGTTAACAGGAAGAAATAATTTTACACTTTAAAAAAAAAATGAAAAATACAAACAAATTTATCTTTCAGGGCATAATTTCAGTTCCAAGTTTTAGAAGCAAGCTGGTCTGCTTTATAAACAGCCAATAATTTGTATTCAGACATTACCCTGAAATACCCCCCACCCCCTCCCACCAAAAAAAGTGCCCTTAGTTAAACACTTCCCGAGTAGATCTGACAAATACCATGTATGTCTTGAAATTGTATTGAAACGTTCAACTTGTGCAGTTCGCATGTTAAAGGAAAGACTTAAAGGGTGAAAGTCATCCTGGCTTATTCAGAAAGTCAGGACCAATCCTTTCTAAACTCCCCTCCGTTTTAACCCCGAAAAATGTAAATACTCTTTTAGAAAAATTACTGTTACCATTCCAAATGTTTATTGTGCACAAGCCCATTTTGATTAACAAGTATTTTCATAAGGCCAAAAAAAATAAGTCTCCGGTTTCTGGTATGGAGCTTGTCCAAAAAGTGGAGCGGCGACGCGGCTTTTTTTTTTTTTTTACCTGACTTTTTTGCTTCAAATGTCGGCTGATGATTGCAAATGGTGCCCGACTGAACTTAGTGCAAATATATGGGAGTCCAGAGAGGCCACATAAAGCTTAATCTCGATCATAACCCCATTTAAAAACACGTTAAAATTGTGCAGTAGCAGGATTCCAGTCAAACCAGGGAGTTTGGCAGTTTTGAGACATCATCTTTCATTGAAAAAAAAACTTTTTCATTTTGCCGACGCGCATGGCTACGGCCACGCGCGCGCATACCAGAAACCGGAGACTTTTTGGGGGGGGGGGCCTAAGCAGGCTTGGCATTTTTGTCGCTATCATAAAAGGAAAAGTAAGAGAGTGTAATGGATATCCTATCTCACATGAAATTTCAGGTAGTAATACTTACAGGCTTAGTTTGTGTAATAAACTTTACTTCTTCAAGGTTAAGATACATCTTTATTTCTGGCATATTCTCAGTGAAATGGCGGTAATATAAGGTCATCATCATACTTCCACATAAATCATTTATTTTACTGAATCATCCATGGAACTCAACAGACACTGGACACTGAAAACACAAAATTGTTAATATCCTTCCGAGATTCTTGGCTCAATACACCTGATCATATCTCTTAACTTCTAATCAGTTATACATATGTTGGAGTGAGTTATGACATAATAAGACGAGTGTTCCACTTTCAATTGAAGAGCAGTGATCTTGGGCAGGCTTTAACGACGGACAGGACCTTCAGTTTCTGGGTTCACCAAACAATGTGACTTCAGGAATCAAACACATTCTTCTTTCATGTGTTTGGACATCTTCTTGGCCGAGCCGTTGCTGCTGCGGCGCTTCGGGGAGGGCGACGCCCGCCCCTCACTTTCGTCTTCGATCAGCGATCGCTTGGGCGAACCCATGCTGTACAGGGAGATCCTCTTATTGGCGTCGTCCTCCTCCAAGTCCTGGGACAGGTGTTGACGAAACACCACCACGTCCTCGGCTTCGATGGTATCGCCCTCGGTGTCGGAGAGGCGTCGTTTGCAGGCTGAGGCGTCGCTGCCTTGCCGGGTGGACACCATGTCGCATGTGTCGAGGGAGGAGATGCTGGGAAGACGCTTGGGAGCGATTCCTTTCTCCTCTAACATGTCCAGGACACACTTGTGGATGAAGACGTATTGTTGCTGCCGGCAGAACAAGAAATTAAGTTCAATCATGTCATTTAATTATTTTATTTTTGGGGGGAGGGGCTTATGGTTTTTTACTAGTACCCTGTCAAGAAAAACATTGACAACTTCAGTTGGGCGAGTATAGCAGGTCAGTATTCTGTAGGTTGCAGGTTAAAATCATACTCTGGTCAATTTCCTTCTTCCAACCTACATTGATTAAAAGTGAACCTAACAAATTCCCCTCAGCGGGTACTAACTATATTTGAGAAAACCCACAGAAGTTTCAAAAGTATTTTTTTCTCCTTTCTGAATTTTAGAACTCTGCTAGACGAGGAATTGTACTGCAGGTCTTGTGGATTAAATCTCTCAGAAGCCTCATCCTAAACCTTGATGTACCAAACCCTCAACTCTTTTCGTTTTTTTTTGACAAAATCTCCCTCCAATCCCCTTCAGTATCTACCCTCTAATATTACCTCTGTCTGGACCATGTAGCTACGATGCATTCTCAGGTCACAGGTCACACTCAGGATGTCAACAAAGTCAAACTCCTCCATGTGCTTCATCAGACGATCCAAACACACAAAGGTCCCGGTGCGTCCAACCCCAGCGCTAAGAGACAACACAAAGTATATTTCATTACCGCTTAGATAAAACAAAATACCCCTCCAACTTGGCTCTACAGATTGCAAGTTTCAAAGCTCAATTAGAGGGATACAAATAACAGACTCGCGCATGGGTACCTGGGTTCAAACCCTGACAGGAACATGGTGTTTGTGTCCTTGGGCAAGACACTTTACTACAATTGCCTCTTTCCAATCAGGAGCATAAATGAGTACCTGTGAAGGTCGGAACCAGATTGCGCTGATCTCAAGCTGCTGCAGATAACTGTCTCAAGGCCTGATGAGCAGGGGTAATAACTGCGAATTGCAATTACAATTGGTAACCAGCTGAACATGGCACAGTCTACCAGGTGATTCAGTAAGGGGTGAGAAGGGTACCATTCTCCTCATGAAACGGTTACCAGTTTCTTTTTACGCATAACTAACGCACTCACCTGCAGTGGACAACTGTCGGCGTCCCGTTCTTTGGAAACTGTGTCCGCACTGTCCGGATGAAACTCAGGAGGGCGGTGCTGGAGTCTGGTACCCCGTGGTCTGGCCAGGCTAGGTAATGGAAATGACGCACCTTCTTGGTGGCATCACCCTATGATAAGGCAAAGAGTCTACAGGGATCAGGATTTGGTACTACAAAATGTGCAATTTTACGTCAAGCAAGTCCTAGCTTAAAGCAAGTCCTTGAAAATGGGTTCATAAATTTAAATATGCTCTCAGTTTGCTTGCTTCTTGTGGTCTGAGAAAAAAATTGAAAAACGGCTTGGCAGGTGAAATCTAAAATAGGCTCAACTAAAATAGACTAGGTTTCTTTATCAAAGAGAGCGTTTCTCTGACCTTTTCGAGAGTAAAGTCTCGGATCGTCCAATGTTCCAATTCTGTTGTAGCTGTCAAAGTGACTTGAATTTCTCCATGCAGGTATGGCGTGTTGTCATCCTCCCAGTACTGGTCACATTTTACCTGAGAATGGACAGATATTCCACACAGCATAGGTCAAACAAGTCACTTCCAAATCAAATCACAAGATCAAGTCACATGGGGATGAACAATGAAAAAGAAGTGAATACTGTGTCACTTGACTTGAGCCTGCATGATTTGTGACTGACTTGCGATGCCCTGTGATGACGTGTGATGACTCCTGAAGTCAGGTAAGCTTAAATTTGCTCCACCTGACTCTAAGCTATGAAAGCTCAGCTAGCAAAGTCTTACAAAGTTTACCTTCAAGGATTTACCATGTACCATTAACAAGGGAAGTCCATAATTTTGCCGTGAGTAGGTGGTTCAATAGACTTAAAAAGTGACCACCTTAAATGGCCATTTAATACTAAGATGGTAACTTGCTCGCATACACACGTCACTTTGTTAAATATGAGGCATATGGTTTTGGCAACCCCACTGGTCGTGGAAGCATGGAGTGTGCAAGCATGGTACCAACTCAATAGACTGTCTACTTCAAGCAGCCATCTTAGAGGGCTTTTTTGTTAATCAAATTCAATAACAATGAATGCACAAAAGGTCCACTCATGCATATCCTCCTCCCAGTACAGGTCACATGTAGAATGCCATGGTCCAGTGGTTACAGTGTTTGACTCATGCACGATGGTGCGTGGGTTCAAACCCTGCCAGGAACATGGTGTAGTGCCCTTGGGCAAGACACTTTACTACAATTGCCTCTCTCCACCCAGGAGTATAAATGGGTACCTGTGAGGACTGAATGTGTGCTGCTATCAACTGCCGCGTGGTCTCGTGGCCTGATGAATGGGGGAATAATTGAGATTGTTGACACAATAGAAAGCGCTATATAATATAAGCATTATAGGCCCCCCCAAAAAAGTCTCCGGTTTCTGGTATGCGCGTGTGTCGCCATAGCCATGCGGTTGGCAAAATGAAAACGTTTTTTTTTTCAATGTAGGAAGATGTCTCAAAACCGCCAAACTCACTGGTTTGACTGGAATCCTGCTGCTGCACAATTTTAACATGTTTTTAGATGGGGTTACGATTGAGTATAAGCTTTATGTGGCCTCTCTGGACTCCCATATATTTGCACTAAATTTAGTCGGGCACCATTTGCAGTCATCAGCCGACATTTGAAGAAAAAAAATATAAAAAAAAGCCACGTCGCCACACCACTTTTGGGGCAAGCTCCATACCAGAAACCGTAGACTTTTTTGGGGGGCCTAATACATATATTTCATTTATTTTATATCCCTGTGGAACAAAATCACACACCTCAAAGATGGCTACAGTGCAGAGGATCTATGATGGCTTCTGAAATGGTCAAAGCATTCATCAAAGTATCAGAAATACTCACCGTTGCCTTTTCTACCAGCTGTGTTAGCATGACGATGGTTGCGACGTCTTGTTCCCATATCATCCTCCACATGTCATCCACTGTGCCTGGTAGTGGGCCCTGACATGCGATGTACTCTCTCGGAGACTCATAGCCCTGTATACAAAGTGACCCCCAAAGAAATGGCAGTTGGTTAAAAGAGTGTACTGGCAGGGATATCTTTTTTTCACATAGTGAATGGGACACAAGTTTTGGACTTTTATTCCGATGCAATTCCATCGTATGAGTACTTTGGTTGCGGTGCCAGTTGTTATATCAGATTCGAACCAGCCGGCCGATCCCAGCCAGCTCGGTGGTTGAGTGGTACGACGTCTGTACTAGTAAGCAGGAGGTCATGGGAAACCAGTGATGCAACCGTGCCCAGTGGTCCGGTTCGACTAGAGTAGTCGACTAGTCCAACCATCCTTCGTTCAAGTGAAGTGAGTCAAACTATGGTTAACCTTAGTCCTAACCTGAACTTGCTCTTAGATCGCAAGTTCATGCACACACAGAACACAGTGGGCAAGCCTTCATTACGTTATGTTATTGTAAGGCAAATTAGGATCAAGTTATAGGGACTTTCTGCTGTTCCTATGCGTCTTTGGTCACATAGTACCATGGGGCAACTCGTGTGTAGTCCCCACAGTTACGGAACAAGTATGTGTGCACGTGTTCTACATAACCCCCGAGGACAGACACTTAAAGGGAGAAGAAAGGATCCTTTCAGTCCTCGGGCATTGGGTCTTTTGTTCAAAACGGTCCTCTGTAGTAGGTTCATGTGCTTAGACTTTGGAAGAGTGTTACATTAAAGGGACAAAGGGAAACACAAAGCATTGTCCTCGGGAGTATAGTAATTCAAGAGTGCGTGTCTTATTTGTGTGTGAGTGTCAATATTAGAGTTATGGTCAGAGGACATGTGATGCGCCAGACAGTCACCGACTCTAGTACATCTGAAAAAGCTTTTGAGGCAGTGTTTAGACTATCCCAACCCCGACTCCTCCGCTTCCAAATCTAGGGAACATGCCTGACGAAATCCACACCCAGCTATCACTGTTGAAATATTGCACCACAAATGCATTGAGGGAACCCCAGAACACGTGCCACGAACTTACTGAGATGTAGTTGGCATTAATGTAGTCGGAACCTTCCACATCATCAATGGGGCTCAGCATGACTCTGGTCCTGTCAACTGTATAGAAAAACAGTGAGACACTGTCTATGATTATTGTCTGATGTGGTGCTGTCAATGGCATTCTGTGAAACCCAAGTTTGGGCGAAAGACGTTAGAAAATGCTGGGGCAGGGGCTGCCATGGAATTACTTTTTCATTGTTTTGAGTCTATGAAAAACAATATGATAAATATGACAACATAATAAGTCATTTTTTGGAATCTTTTGATTCATGAAGTCCGATGCTTTGCCAATTTACGCAAACAGATCAACAGTGACAAGTGCAACCCTATGCGTAAATCATCAACCCCATGTTCCGGCAGTATTCAACCTGTGTGGTAAAATGTAGAGTGACAAAAAATTCAAAAGTCTCTGAGAACAATCTAAGTAAAATTTCTGGGGTACACAAGTGTGGTACTCTCATAGAGCTATATTAAATTACTAGAACGCAAACTCATGTACAAAGTGATGCCTGCTGGGCGCATCCATGTTTGTACACAAACCTACGGAGAACTAGAAATTGTGCACACATTTTACGTGTCTATTTGCATTTGTATTCCATACCGGTGCTTCATCGAAGCCAATACGCCCCAAATCGAAACGCACGATCAGCAAATGAGCATGTCATTTTGCTCTACACAAACAGCGCAACAAGTCCATCACAAGTCCCCAGAAGTCCATCACAAGTCCTTCACAAGTCCTTCAGTCTCAACTCTACCAAAGTATGACAATGCTACTCACAGGGCAGTATGTTGGTGTAGCGGTTCTTGCTGACGTTAGCGGCCAGCACGGCAGCGTTGCTGGTCAGCTTACGGCCCACCTTCATGACGGACTCGTACTCCTGAGAGAAGCCGTAGTGGCAGTGGGCGTTCATGACTTGGAAGTCATGGCAGAAGTCCATCAGACGGACGGGCCGGGAGACACGTCGGCTGGTGGAGGCACGGGCCATGACGCCGACGGGGAGGGGTTCCATGGAGCGCGCAGCCATGTACTTGCCATAGTTCCCTCTGGGAGGGAGAAAGAGTGGGAAATGATTTAAATCAATAGAGAAACAACATTTCGGCAGCCAGAATTGTTGAAGCATGTTAAAGGTTCCATGGACTGTGTTGGTGTGTATTGCCCTAACATGGGCGTCGCCAGGATTTTTTCTAGAGGGGGGCAAAACATATTTTTCCCAAAAACATTCCTGAATTTCTCAACATATTCTCGATTTCTCAGTTTAGAGGGGGGCAGGGACATTTTGCCCCCCCCCCCAACTCATTAAATATACACCACTATGACCTTGCGCCTCTTTTTTTTGTTCTCTCTCTCTCTTTTCTTTTTTTTTTCTTCTTTTTTTTCTTTTTTTCTTTCTTTTCCGGGCAAGCACCCCTGCCCTCCTTGCGACGCCCATGTGCCCTAATTGTGTGCTACCTGCAGATGGTGGCCTGAACCCGTCTGGCATCCAGATTCGTGAAAAATAATCCTGTGCCTGGGTCCAGTCAAAGTCAAAACAATCCTGGCGCAAAGTGGTTATAGGCCCTTTTCTTAGTATTTTCACTTTTTTGATAAATGCGAACTTTAAATAATCATAACTTGTGAACGGAACGTCCGACTGAAGTGCAACAAACAATATTGAAAAGAAAATTTTATTATCTTTCTTCATACCCAAAAACCCTCATTTCAACCTGTGCCCAGTTCTGTCTCATTTTGCCAGAACGCCTCACATATGCCATCTACTTCCTGTAAAGCAAAGGATTTTGGGATTTCCTAGAAAAAAAAAAGGTTTGTTAAAAACCAACACGTATGGTGGAGGTAAATACCTGTATTTACGTCCCATAATCATGGCGATCAGAACCAGCACGATGATGAAAAGAAGTATCAAGACAACACTGATGCCAGCCACTACACCAGAATTATCCTCAGCTGAAAACAGACAAACAAAGGTCAAATTCAGTGATTCACTTTCTGAATGCCATTCTGAAGATGCCAGAGAAAGTATGGTAATTTTGGATTGGGATTTGGATTAGGTAGGTAATTTGGATTGGGAAATTTTTAGTCAAATACGCTTTTGCTTTAGAGCTTTAATCGGTTCAATAGACCAGTTTTGCGAAGGAGGCTTTTGGAAGATATATGGTCAATGCAGATTGTCTTGGGTGTACTTCAATTTCATATGTGCTAAAAAAATTTCAGGGAAAGTTGTTTGTCTTCAATCACCAAAACTCAGAATTTGCAGTGCTTCTAAAATATGTATTTTTTTCAGTACCAGTTTCAAGGGATGATATGAACTCCTGGCACTTGGCTAGATGCAGGGATGTTAAAAAATTGACTCTGTGTGTACTATGCATGCTGTGTGCTTGCACATCAGTGCAGCAAGTAACAATATTTCAAAAATGGTACAGTTCATTTCACATTGTGGTGTACCCTTTTTCAGAGTGGTTAGATATTCTCAATTTTTCCTGTCAGCTTGGTGGGGCGCAAGTCTTAGGTATGCCTAGTGGGACCACTGCTGAAAAACAAAAGTTGGTGGGAAATGAGTCACTTGGAAGACGGGGAATAACACTAGTACAGCGATGATCTACAGCCATTTCCTTCAGCAGGAAATAAAGAACATACTTCGGCAATGTCTTGAGGTGATAAGAATTAAAACAAAAACAGCATACTCACGTAGCATCACATGATGTGAGAATGGTGTGTCAGCGTAGCCAGTTGCTGTGAAGGCACGAAACTGGTAGCTGTAACAAAAAATTGTAAAACATAACAATTCGGGCAATTCATAATGCAGTGCGCCACCAAGAGTTTGCAATGGAGAGTCAACTTTTCAAGTTTACAGTTGACAAAATGGCCCATTTGGAGGAGTGTCAGTAGACAATTTGAGCTCATTTGTTATAGATTTGGGCAAAGCGTTCTGCCGCCTTACCAAAAATCACCATATTGATAAAAAGAAAAGAAAAGGGCAAACATATACTTGAATCATACGCTTATGAAACTACGGACAGGACAAACTAACAATTTCAAATGTCCCGTGCTGCGAATTTGTTGACCATCCCCCACAATGCACTGGGAAAAATGAACTCTCTGTGGCAAACTCTTGGTGGCGCACTGCATTGTGAATCGCCCGAATCGAAGAACCTTTTTTTAATGCTCAAAACTAAAATTGACAAGTACAAATGCACGTACCTATCAGTTTTTGTATATTCCATTCAAGATCATATGTGAGATAAATATATTTGTTCTCAAAAGGGACATTGTCCTCTACTTGATGTTTGTGCTTTTCTGGGAGCTTGCCATACAGCAAAAACTTCATGAGCTTGCTCGAGTAGGACTCAAACCCGCAACCTTCAAAATACTAACACGAGCCTCTTAAAGGTAGAGTAGATCACTTGCAGCTATCCAAGATGTAACCGACAAAATTATACTTGAAAAGCTCACTTGGTTTAAAGGTGGGGGTGGCAATAAACCCCCTGTGAAATTATTCTTTCTGGCATGCTGTCATTTTGAAAAAAACAATAAAAGAAGGCCATTTCCAAAGATGTGTCAAGTGGCGCATTTTTGGACATTTCCGTTAGTAGTTGGTTTGTAATTTGGCGAATCCGTGAATGGGTTCGCGCAAGCATGGACGTGACGCACACACGCGCGCGGTTGCTATTATTTGTCCGGCTCAGTGCGTAACATCACGTAGCTGCAATCGCTGAAAACATGACTCGGCAACTTTCAAAATCAAGATTCACAGAGCTAAAACTTCATCGGGTTAGTTGTTAAGCACCTGTCCTTAGATTTGGAGCACTTTTGTTGCATCAAATGACAAATGATCTACCCTACCTTTAAATAATCAAGTACAAATTTTGCTAGGAGGTGACTAGTACGTGGGAATCCCACATGCCAACAGGAACTACAACTGACTGCATTTGTGACTCACACGTATATCTTATTATGCTTCAGTGGTCCGTTGCAGTAGACGTCTTTCTCTTCTTCTGAGCAATCACCCTCTCCGATAATGATGGTCTTCTTAGCATAAGCTTCTCTCTTGCCAGACTCTGCGAGAGAAGAAAAGGTTAATTGAGTAAAACCATGTGAGAGTGGTTCAAGCTTAGTCAGTCTTTAGGGTAATTGTTGACGGTCACGTTTGTTATGAACACTCATTTTCAATTTTGAAAACCGACAGTTAGAGGATATTACCAAAATAAAAAAATGCTTGAGAATGAAAAGTTGAAAACTGAATTTTCAAAATACTTTTTTGGCATCTTCAGAATGGCAGCATGCTGGAGAAAATAATTTCTCTGTGTATTTGGTACCCTGTAACTAACTTAAAGCTATAGCCCTTCATTTGCAGGTATCCAAAAAGTGACTTGCATAATTATGGTTGAAAAACATACTTGGTTGAAAGGTTGTAAGGGGACTAAACTCCCTGTGAAATTATTCTTTCTGGCATGCTGTCATTTTGAAGAAATCAACAAAAGAAGGCCTTTCCAACGGTGCTTCTAAAGATGCACTGTTGGAAATTTCAGTTAGTAGTTTGGGGTTTTTTTATTCGGCAAAGCGCGTGCAAGCGTTGGCGCGACGCACACGCGTGCGCGGTTGCTATAATTCGTTGGATCGGTGCGCGACATCGCGTAGCTGCAATCGGCTCAGTGACAACGTGTCTCGGACACTGAATTCAGGCCCATTTCAAAACACGATTCAGCAACTTTTGATTTGAAATCGCAATCCTAGGATGCTGTTTTTCTCGAAATATACAGCTGAAGCTGAGCTGAAACTTCATTGGGTTAGTTTTTCAGCACCCTTCTTTAGATTTTGAGCACGTTTGTTGCTTCAAACAAACAAAATGCACAAATTACAAATGATGGACTATACCTTTACATAAGATAATATTTGAAGGTTTACAAGGTGAAGGTAGCAATAAGACAAAC
The DNA here is from genome assembly GCA_029964075.1 of Patiria pectinifera. Taxonomy (NCBI): domain Eukaryota; kingdom Metazoa; phylum Echinodermata; class Asteroidea; order Valvatida; family Asterinidae; genus Patiria; species Patiria pectinifera. The sequence goes on along the minus strand of CM057130.1, from coordinate 5,142,331 downwards.
GCTTACAGTAGCACCATGTGACAAATCGCTTTTGTGAGTTTGTGAGGTTCTGAAAAGAACCAGGGGAGAAAGTTTCGGACAGTATGCTCTGCCCATCGTCAGGGGACTGAGGGGATTCCAATGGCAAAGGGAGGTTATGTAGTGGAACTGGAAGCAGCGAAGCGAGTAAAAGAGATCTGTCACACGGTGCTACAGTAAATCCATATAAACTTAAATCAGTATTTATCAGGAATTACGGAGTTGTTGCAACAGGTTTCTGTCTCAGTGGAAACTTTTTTTAACAAACCTGATATGAGCTCCTCATAGGAATATCTGTCAGCAATCTGGTAGCGTTGTATGGTCTCCCTGCCGATAGCCTTGGCCCATGTGCGGGTCTGTAGACCCTCTGACAAGTTGCCGTATTTCGGAAGATTTGCATGGCTTACGGCTATCAAATGGAAAACAAAACATTTTGAGTATATTAATTAATGATTGTAATAAGTTATGCAAAAACCTGTAGCAGTACATTATTCTGATTTGCACTTGCACGTTGGAGGTGAAGCGGCTTAAGGTCCAAGTTCAAGGAAAAAAATGGGGGTTTCTAAGGGAGAACATTCTTCAGGACATGGGTTTGGAAATTGTTGATACATTTCACAACAATGTAATGTCATTGGTCTCTCAAATGACATCACTTCCTACAGATTGTCACGTGCATTAGCATTTTGGGCGCCAAATTTTCATGACATGCATCTGCTGCGCCATATTTCGAAGACATTTAGAGCAACACGCATGCTTGTTTAGAACATTTTGCACACTGCGTGCGCATGCACCCGATGGTGTTGAAAACGTAGCTGAAATTTCCAACAAAGATGGCATCTTATGAGAGAGATCTATTATGTTACTTAAGTTAAGCAAATTTTGCTATCGGGAGAAAATATTGTGTACATGCAATTCTAAGAAAATTCTGGCAATATTATAAATTCTTGACATTTCAAAAAAACATTCAGATCTAAATTCAATCCAAACGCAACTCTGGTTGTGATTATAATTATTGTAATTATAATGAAGGCACCTAGCGATGAGCTTTAGCTACAATCCCGGCCAAAATGGTTGGGACACTTCCTGAGTCTGCCACAGTCACCCACTCCCCCACTCCCCCGGTCAATATTGTTCTCTCCAGCTGATGGAGCACACACCGCGCAATGAGAGACAACATTGAACGGGGGCCGGGGGGTTGGGGGCCAGCAAGATTTGGCCAGGATTGTAGCAACCACACCCTCATAAAATATGGCTTTCTTTTTTTAAAAATCTGAATGTTTTGCCTGTTCAGGGAGTGTTTTGTTGCCGACAGGATCCCGACACTTTCCAAGGAAGTGACTGATATCTGACTCACCGCTCGCCTCTGCTACCAGGACGGTGTAATACAACAAGGCCTGGTTGGAATCAAAATAGCTGGTGTCAAAGGTCACGGGAAATGTGTACGGGGTGACGTCATTGACGCTGGGGGCTTTCGGCGGCCGACCCTCCACCACTGGAACTGCAAAATGGGGAAGATTTACAGAGAGGTAAGTTATTTTAGGATGAGAATTATCGAAGTGTGGTTTGTGGTTTTGGTTTTTCAGACTTTGTAGCTTAAAAATAGGTTGGGAGGTTTGAGGTTTTTAAGTACAACAGTTTTGATGATTTTAGGGTCATTCCACAAATTTGGGGTCCATTTTTTGTGTCCCTTTTATATCTGACGTGTATAAGATTCTGTAATTGATCAGGGCACCCTCTTTAACCCTATCTGAACTCAACCCATCAAAGCCCAACAGCAGGTTTTGTTTAAATCTGTTAGGATAGGTACAGTACCCATAAACTGATGGTCTTTTACATTGGGTTTGGCATACCTCCAGAAACTAAGTCCAACAGTGTGTGTGTGTACGATTTCCCATACGGGTGTTGGAATTTGCCTGGATGGGTACGGTTCCTAGTAAATAATGCTAGGGAGTTAGGGTTAATACCTTCTATCTCCAAGAGTGATTATGTAAAGCAAAGTACCACCCAAACAAATACAAAATAGTGTGAAGTCAATTTTAATGATACTTGCATGGTAAATTGCACAGGTCAGGTGTAACAGGGACACTATAAACTGTTACACTTTTGGACCCCAAATTTATTGGAAGGACCCTTTAGCATATATGTGTAAAGCCACATCCGCATTACTTGGCTATGGCTGAATATAACACACGGGTCTAAGGGAAGTGGCTGCAGCCGCTTACCATAGACACCTGTGTTATTTCAAGCCACTGCCAAGTATTTTGGACACAGCCCTAGTATCAAGAAATAAACCTCATATGGCATTTTGACCTATAGCCTTCCGTTGCCGAGTTAACCTTTCTGTCCTGCGGTGCTCTTTGAATGATACTGTATGTGCTTGTTGAATTTATGTTGTTGAATTTCTCCAATGAAATTGTAAAAGCAGATTATAACAAGTAAGGTGTGTTTACAAACACAAATGCCCCGCAACCGTGACTGTTTCCATGACATAACACCACTCTTTTAACATCAACTTACATGTACCTTGGTCACATGGAACACTCATTGACAGCATTAGTGTCTTCTGTAGGTTTTAAATGAATTAATCCCTAATCCCTATGTTCTCAGAATAAATACAAGATTTCTATTGTTTTAGCCACTGTGACCTTGACCCTTGACCTTTCGACCCCTAATGTGATAGGCCTATTTGGATTACCAAGAACGATCCACAAACCAAATTTGAAGTTCACTTGTAAAGTATTTCTCAAGTTATTGCGCTGACAAAATTTCTTTTGTTTTAGCCACTGTGACCTTGACCCTTGACCTTTTGGCCCCAAATGCAATAGGCTTCTTAGGATTGCCAAGGACAATCCACAAACCAAAATTGAAGTTCATATGTAAAGTATTTCTCAAGTTATCGCGCTGACAAAATTTCTTTTGTTTTTGCCACTGTGACCTTGACCCTTGACCTTTTGGCCCCAAATGCAAAAGGCTTCTTAGGATTGCCAAGGACAATCCACAAACCAAATTTGAAGTTCATATGAAAAGTATTTCTCAAGTTATCGCGCTGACAAAATTTCTATTGTTTCAGCCACTGTGACCTTGACCCTTGACCTTTCGGCCCCAAATGCAAAAGGCTTCTTAGGATTACCAAGGACAATCCACAAACCAAATTTGAAGTTCATATGTAAAGTATTTCTCAAGTTATCGCGCTGACAAAATTTGTCCGGACACACACACACACACACACCCACACACACACCCACCCACCCACCCACCCACCCACACACCCACCCACCCACCCACCCACCCACGGAAGGACAAGGCGGAAACAGTATGCCCCTTCGGCTTCGCCGCGGGGCATAAAAATACACTTACATTGAACAGGTTGGGACTATGAAATTCAAGAGATCTTATGCCAAAAATTGCATCAAGAGATTGTTCTTTTACGTTAGCATCAACCGGGGCTGATGACATGCAAATCTGCCTGATCGATATGGGGAATTATTTGTTCAGGAAAACAGAAAATAATACTCACAGTCTGAAGTAGTTGACTTGACAACCCACCACACAGGGCTTGTGAGGTCGCCAGACTTGGCGCTCAGCGTGATGTTGTACCTCGTGCGGGGCGTCAGCTCAAGGCCTTTGAATTCCGTTATGGAAGAGTTGACTTCGATCCTGTAGATGCAGTCGGCGGTAGGGGGCAGGCCGGCCTGGCACAGACCGATGACGTATTTGTCCACTAAGCCGTAGGAAGGGGACCAGGACATGGTGATCTGGGTGTGGGTGACTTTGGTGAAGGTGATGTGGCCGGGGGTGGCTGGGGCTATTGAGGGAATAGAAAAGCAGGGTCTTTGTCACACATTGTCCAACAAATTTTATAAAAACCTGGTAACAAATTGTCAGGTCAAGAGGTGGTAAATTGAAGTACATGTACTTGGTTTGGTTTATTAACCAATTATGACAGATTGAACCCTCCTGCTATTTAAGCAGTCACAGACAGTCAAAATTCACTTCCACAGTTCCACTTCCCCTGTAGTATACTTTTTAACAGAGGCTAATCACCAGCAGTCAGATCATATGTCAAGCAAGCACTGTGACTGGTCAAACTGGGTCAACAGACAAAGCAGGCAAGTTGTGGTCACAGCTGTTTTATCACTCACCCAGAGTCAAAGCATAGCTGTACCAAGTTACTTAAAGTCACAGCCAGTCAATCCTGCTTTATATGTAGGCTGGGAATCCTTAACTGTTGAAAACAGTCACTTGATTGATTTTGACAGAAGGGACCACTTGGTACAGAACGTATGTTTGCAAAGGAGAAATAAAGAAATAAACCTCGTAAGATTTGCATTAGGTAAAAGACTCCAATAATAGTATACTTTCTCATCGAGTTTAGCCCTTGACACGCTGCTAGAGGTGCTTTCACACACAAAAAATTGAACACTAATTATCTCACGATTGACTTCCATGCCATGACCACCAGAACCTTTTTCATGGAGCACATCAAACAAATACTGTCAGAGATATTAACAATGTTTCAAGTTTCATCCCTTATACTGCCTTGCAGTGTCACTCCTTGCCAAGATATTTTTCCTCGTATAACTTATAAGTTTCAAGAACAATATCAACAGATTCCTTCTTTTTTCTTATCTCGTTTGTAGCCACCATCTTCTCTACCTTCCTCAATCCGCAGAATCACCCAAAACCTCCTTCTGGAATTTGTCAAAATCAGAGAGGCAATAGGTCTGAACGACTCACGTATTCTTATATCCCTGGATCGAGCTGGCGGATCACTGAACAGATCCATCCTGACGGCGTTGACCTCCGCGTGATACTCCTGGCCCGGCTCCAGCGAGTCGTACACCACGCGACAGGTGCCGACCAGGCAGTTGGAGTTCTTCCAATACAATCGCCTGGAGGTCCTGGAGATCATGAGGGAGGTGGTGTAGGAGTCTACCATGCAGCCAGGACAGATACTGGCATGCCAGGAGACTTCTAGGCTGGTACCGTGGGGGTCCAGCAACCGGACGTGGACTACGGAGGGTCCATGTGGATCTAAGTAAAAGGGTCAACAGAAAAGAAAGATGGAGAGAGTATTTGAAAGATCTTGGAAGAAGGAATTATTTGCTGCTTAAGTCTTTCTACTTTATTCGAAAATACTTGAAACCAGTTTACCTAATTTTATTTTGTAACTTTTTGGGGTGGATTGTTATAACTTGTTTTTTTTTAAGCATCTATTTTGAAATTAATATGTAAACTAGCTGAACTGTCACTTTCGTTCTTCTCAATGCTCAACTTTGCCTTCGGATATTAGGATCACAGCAAAATAGTCTACAGTTTTTAGAGTACTGTACAGCTTTTTGATCAGCCAACTGATCCTTGAAAGCCTGGTTTGATTTGAGGTAATGGTCTAACTGTGGAGGAGTGTGGCCTAGTGGTTAGGAATTGTGACTCCTGATCAGAGGGTCAGGGGTTCAAATCCAGCTGCTGGCCATATGTCGTGTCCTTGGGCAAGCCACATCTCCATCCCTTTACCTCTCTGCGTCCAGGAGTAACCAGCAATGGATTGGCATCCCATCAAGGGGAAATAGGAATATTCTCTGTCGTTTCATGCCAAGGGAACCGGAGATAAACGCTGGCCTGATGGACTATACTGGCTCATGGCAGAATTTACTTTTTACTGTTAATGGTCTACCTGTAGATGGTTTGACTGTACAAACCATCACCATTTTCCCAAACTGACACACAGGCTGTGTGTTTTCAGTTCGTGAAAACCACGTAATAAATAATTTCGGTTTCACAACTCACACGCCGGTGTGCGCGAGCACTTTGTACACTGATGCGTGATAGAATAATTTTGGTTTTCCTCAACTGAAACGCAAGCATGTGGCGGAAATACAATTTGGAGAAAAAGTCTTTGAAAGATTTGACACGAATTTGGTGTCGTAGATGAAACTTACAAGTCAGCTCTCTGTAGGTGGCGGGATCACTCCTGATCTGACTGTCCTTCAGCGCCACCAGGGTGCCGTTGTAGACATTCCCTGGCCTCAGTCCTCCGAAGGTAACCCTGTTCACGCCAGGGGCCAGCGTCTGAATCCTCTGCAGGCAGTTGGAGCAGGTCACTATGTGTTGATAGTTCCCCCAGGGTGGCTCCCAGGCGAGAGTGAAGCTGGTGCTGGTGGCGGAGACCGTGGAGACCTGGGGCGGTGCAATTGCTGTCAAAAAGCAGGGGGGGGGGAAAGAAAGGAAAGGAAAATCTGAAGACTGGAGGAAAATGGAGAAGTAAAGACCCCCAAAAGTCCATGCTTTCTTGCCCCTGTGTTTTAGACATTGCAAGTCAGCTTCTTTGTTTGATTGTTATGCAATGGTGCCAAATTGTAGCCAAGTTTTCTGGCTCATTGTTTTAAACGACGCAGGACATGAATGTTTTGTGCTGTCTCTTTCTTATCTCATGCAAATTCTTTCAAAGGAATTCTGTGCACAATATCCTTCGACAGTGACTATACAAAGGAGAGATGCCACAGAAACATTAAATGACGAATATAGAAGGATGAAAGTTAGTAGTGTGTGCTTCACCCTATATATGTGTAGAGCAGCTCTTGTATTACATACATCCTGAAGACAGCAACATAACAACATATTCTTTGTTGTCCTCTTAACATCCATCTTCTGTTGAAAACGGTCATGGAACGTAATTCTGTGCTTAGTTTACAGGAGTGTTAGATTATAGGATCAGGCAAACACAATGCCTTGTCCTCAGACGTAATGGTAAATAAAGAGAGAACAACAGATTCTTTGTTGTCCTCTGACGTCCGTCTTCTGTTGAAAATAGTCCTCGGACGTAAGTCTGTGTGCCTAGTCTATCTGAGAGTGTTAGATTATTGGAACAAAGGCAAACACAATGCCTTGTTGTCAAACATAGTGGTACAATACGACTGTCGGTATGTACGTGTTCTACATAACCCCCGAGGACCGACACAAGGGAGAACAACAGATCCTTTCAGTCCTCGGGAGTTGGGTCTTTTGTTGAAAATGGTCCTCAATCGTACGGTTATGTGCTTATAGTCTATGGGAGAGTGGTATATTACAGGGACAAAGGTAAGCACAAAGCATTGTCCTCGGGCGTATAGAAATTCACGGCTGCATGTGCATGTATGTCCTGTACACTTGACACCTGTGAGTGGTCAAATTGAGATACCATCCTGTTTCTCTGTAATACCCACCTGTTTCATGGATGACTGTTCTGGCATAGCTGGGCCGACCGCTGATACTGATGGTGCTGACATTCACCTCATACTTGGCGTCTGGGATCAGATCCTCCAGAACGATTCTAGTGTCGTTGGTCCACTGAACAGACTGGCCACCGTGCTTCCAGGGATTGCCACTGATGACCCTGTAGGTGACCTGGTAATGTGAATGGACATTTTTTGTTTTATTTATAAGCATAAGACTTGTAGTAGAGTCCACCGCAAGTCAATTTTTAGTCCATCACAAATCGATCACAAGTCCAATCCCAAATCAGGACACAAGTGGACGAACAGAATGCCTTTGCCAGAATGAATTTGAGTTCATCGATTTGATTACTAAGTTTCAACGTTTAAAGCTACAGTCCATCATTTGCAGCTATCCAAAAGTGACTGTCGTAACTATTGTTGAAAAACATACTTGGTTGAAAGATAGTAAGGGGACTAAACTCCCTGTGAAATTATTCTTTCTGGCAAGCTGTCATTTTGAAGAAATCAACGAAAGAAGGCCTTTCCAGCGGTGCTTCTTAAGAACCACCGAAGAAAATTCAAATTAGTAGTTCGTTTTGCTATTCGGCAAAGCGCACGCAGGCATTGGCACTACGCGTACGCGCGCGGGTACTATAATTCATCGAATCAGTGCGCGACATCGCGTAGCTGCAATCGGCTAGTGAGAACGTGTCTCGGACGCTGGATTCATGCCCAATTCAAAACATGATTCAGGAACTTTTCATTTGAAATCGAGATCCAGTAGAATGTTGTTTTTCTCGAAAAATGCAGCTGAAACTAAGCTGAAACTTCATCAGATTGGTTGTTCAGCATCCTTCTTCAGATAGTGATCACTTTTGTTGCTGCAAACGAACAAAATGCACAAATTGCAAATGATGGACTATACCTTTAAAAATGTGTAAACATCACTGCTTACCAGGAATTCCCTGACTAGAGGCCTAGGGGTATGTGGAGGGAAGGTCCATGCCAGCTCCATGGTGGTGGAGGTAGTGGCCAGGGCTGTCAGATGGGAAGGCGGCTCTGTCGCTGTGGGTCCACCAAAAGGAAATGTATCATTAGGGAAATATCATTATGCAAGAAAAGCTGCCATTGGTGGCGAGAATTCTGCTTTCACTGGAATAGTTAATATCCATTTCTCGATATTGTCAAATTGTATTCATTTTGCACTAAGGGAAAAGAACTGAATACTTATACTTTTAGGTGCACGTTCAAGTTGAAAGTTTTTCTGAAAATAATAACGACTTTTATTTGAAGCTTCTGAATGCATTTGTGTTTGTGTGTTACTGCACGTACTGAGGGACAGACGATAAACTGTAGGATAAAATATGCAAGGAGTCACCTCTGCAGTTGAAATTTCTCTTATTTTATCAATGATAACTTTTGATTAAATGGGGAGGAATCAAAACTGCATGGTCCAAAATGTTCTGCTAGCCAGAAACTAACCCTTGTATGTTTAGTTAATAGAACGATTGTCCAGCTCGTAACTCCCCCTACATGACCCTTCTTTCCTTCAATCCAGGCCTTAAATTCACCTGGGATCCATCGTCTTGCGACAGTCGAGGTGTGCGGCCCACTGAAGCCTTGTAGATACAGGTCATAGTTAGCACCGGGGTAAATCCCTTCTAGGGTGACGCTACGGGTCGAGCCGCTAAGATTCTGTGTCTCGTGTTGCTGGAATCCACCCGGATAGTTGTCGGTCTGGTTGTAGGAGAAGACGAACCTCTCAACGTGGGTGAGATTCTGGAAGGACCAATCTATGGTCGCCTCTGTCGTGTCGTCTTCTAGGAGTTCCAAGACTGGATCCAGAACCAGTTCTATCGGAGGAAGTTCTGTGAAGGAGAAACGGAAAAATATTTAACCCTCTTATTTGCTTTGTGAGGGTCTGTGGAATAAGCTATTGAAAAGTCACTAACATATTGTTAGGCATGAAACTGGGAAGTCACACAAAAAAAGGAAATTTCAAGCTTAAATGGTCCGTGCGATACACATTTTGTGCAACTTTCTACTCCTCTTTAACGTATGAAAACAGTTTGACATCCCTTTTGGTCTATTTTATTGGAAAGTACTCTTCTTTAAACACTAAAAAATGTCCAGGCTTTTCTGGACAACTGAGGCTGCTGTTGCTGTGATGTCATTTCAGGTGGACACTGTTCAGTTTAGGGGTTTTCTGTTCAAATTTTGAACCCAAAAATTTGCTCCTTGAAAACATTTGTAGGAAAGGGTTGCTCATTGGCTTACTGCCACGTACTTACACAACACGAAAGAATCACCAAAGTTAAGAAAATCTATGACACAAAATATGCAAAATTCTGGCAACTTTTTGTGCGGAAATAGCTGCAACATTGAGGTTTTTGCCTGGAATGACATCACAGTTTTACTCACGAATGTGGAAATTGGCATTAGGCCAAAAAAAAAAAAAACATTCGGTCTCTGGTCATACCAAAGTTCTGGAATTGACGCGGGGACGCGGCTTTTTTTTTTTTTTTTTTTTTTTCCCCTTCAAGCTTGGATTGTACAGACAAGGTGGGGTACTATTTTGCTTTTTTGGTGTCCTCATGTACATTGGTGTCCTCCATTATTTGCCTTGGTGCTATCGATCATTTGCCTTGGTGCAATTTCCAATTCCTTGGTGCTCTTTGGTAAAAAAAAATTGAGGTGCGGCAATAGAGGGCGCTGTTGGAGCTACCGTGGAACATTTTGGAAAAAAAAAAAGATTGACGCGCATGGTTAAATCGACGCGCGCGCTGACCAGAGACCGACTTAATTTTTTTTTTGGCCTTAGCATAAAAACCAAGAAGGCACGAAAATACCCTTCAAAAACAGCAAAACAAAAATTGAAAATTGAGTTTAATGGGACACAAAGGTGCATTTTCAAGAATAGCATTAAAACAAATTACATTGAGCCCTTAAACAAGACTCTTTTCGATTGTTTTTCAATTTTAATGGCCTACAAGAGAAGTTTTAAAAGAAACCACATCAAGAAACCACTTCAGTATCAACTGTCTGCTTTTTGCACACACTATCGTAAACTTAATCATTTGTACTTTGTTGCATAGGGAAGTCTTGTACCAAAATACAAACCCTCATTATTCACAGAAAAAAAATCAAATAACACGCACACATGACCAAAGGAAAGAAAAAATGTGGATCCTGTTTGTTCAAAATGAGAACTATTTGGCAATTAACCAGTTCGCGCCGGGATTATTTTGACATTGACCGGACCCAGGCGAGGGATTTTCACGAACCTCGATGCCATGCAGACGGGTTCAGGCCATCATCTGCGGGTAGCACACCCTTGTATTTCCGGTCTCGCTCGATGCGAGCAGGTTGCCGACAGATATTTCTGGCCTTGCTTTGCATATATATCTGTCACCATTCCGAATATGGCAAAACCTTTGTGTGTTATAGGCTACACGTCAACCGACATGGTTAAAGGTCTAGCATGAACGTCCAATGATACACCATGGGTAAACTACATGTAGGATTTTGAACCTACTTGAGGTATTTCTATAACGAGCAATGCTCATTATGCACTTGTTCACCTGTTGTGATGTTCAGGAATTCACTCGCGGACCTCCCGCGATCGTCATCTCGTGCGACCACTTGCACGCTGTATAGTACGCCAGCTACCAGATCCTGCTTGCGAACGCACACCGTTGTGCTGTTTAGTAGGTCGTGGCTGCTGTTCCATGTCCGTGTACCGTCAAGGTGAGACTCGGTGATCAGGAAGTAATTAATGGATCCCTCTGGACCAACAGGCTCGACGAGACATAGGCTGACTCCATGGGCTGTAACTTCCACACTCTTACCATTGATGACAGGTCGAGGCAGTGCTGTAAATGTGAATACAAAATGTGGTTATTAGGCCAAATAAAATAAATAGTGCCATAGCATCGGGCATCATCATGGCCACATGGCTGTCGGTTATGCCTTCTTTTTTCACGGCAATTGTAGGCTGAATCTTCATCGTGGATCTTTTTTTTTTTCTTCAAGGACCTGTGTAGTGGTTATGCCAGGCAAGGTTTGGGTGATTCCCAGTTGAAATTAGTGTGTTACGGAGACAAAATTGCACATTTTCAAAAAAATGTTGGACTTGCCAATGCTGCAGATCCAAGTAAAAAACTTCCTCCAGCCCTAAATGACAACCCAATGATAAAATTTAGGGCTGGGTAACTCCAGCTACAGACCATCCACTATTTAGTTCGGAAAAAATGTTGCAACCTGACGCCACTTTTTCCTTCATATATCAAATTAAATATTATTATCATCTCCATGAAGGTCATGATCAGTCATTGCAAAAATGATGATAAGAGTCCGACTCTGAGACATGAATCTACTATGGAAAGAGTAATTCCCTAATATAACCTGAAATGTACCAAAAGTTGTAAATCTGATGAAGAAACACTATTTAAGGAGTGCAAAAAATTCTGAAAAAACTTTTAACTTTTTCTGTCATGGCCCATATAGACTTAGTGCAGGATGTCTGAGTGGTGGCCCAGTATGGAATTCTTTCCGAATCTGGGACTGAGTCTGAGAAACATTTCCAATTTTGTTAGGAAATACTTAGAAACTTTCTTAACTCTCCATAGACATGATAGACTTTGTACAAAATCGCAGACGTAGCGTCAGGTTGCAACATTTTTTCTATTTATTCATTTAATGATTCAGTTGGGACGAAAAGTATTCCGTGTACTACTACTGGACGAGAGGTAGAGCAAAAGTTGTTTTACGGTATGATGTTCTGTAAACGCCTGCCATTCCCGTTGTGGACGCCGAATTCGTGGACGCGGGCTCCGGCGGCGGTACATCACTCGGCGTTCTGCCCGCCGTGGCCGATGCTTGGGCTCCATTCTCCGGACCAGTCGGCAGATAAGTTTCGGTAGATGTCAAGACGTTTGTCCAGCTTGCAGACACATTGGTTCTTTCGGCTTGGGGAGTTTCAGGAATTACAACTTCTGGTGTGGGGGAGCCGGAACCTGCGATTCCATGTTCAAGAGCAGCTGTCAACACTTGTGTTGTTGTGGAATGACCGACGACAGAGGGCGCTGTGTCGGCAGTCGTAACGTTCGTTTTAGGGAGGGGCGTCGGCGAGGATGATGTTGAAGTTGACGGGGAATAGAACGGAAGTGGATTACAAGTTACAAGAGACCCAAAGAGAAAGTAATATATTATGTTTATGTGGCGATTTGGAAAGTTATTTCAAATGCTTGCCCTTTGTTTCACACGTATTTTACCACACAGATGTGTGAAACCTTTTTCATTTCATTTTAGTGTGAGGGGCCAGGTCAACATAGAGAATGTTGATGTCCTTGTTTATTTTCTTAGCTTCTCCGTTGTATATGTAAATACAATGTACTTTCGTTTTTAATTAAAAGTGTCCGTGGCCAAAATCGCAGTCAGTTTCGAAACTATCGTTGCCTTTTGGCAAAGATCAGTTAAGTCGATATTCCACTGGCACTGAATTATGAGATACTTACTTGATAGATTGGCGATACACGCAGCAACTATTATCTGTAACAAAGGTTTAAAAATCAAATGATTACTTACTTAAATGAAAAAGGGAGAAGAAAACGTAAATCTGAATTACATTTCTGTACAATAAACTAGCACAAAAAGTAAATTACAACCAACTAATAACGCGGTCTTTGATCTACAGCTTTGATCTTTTGCGAAGCTCTAGCGTCGGCGCGGTGACACAGACCGTACCGTCATTATTTTTTACACCATTTTAAAGCTTGGAATCTTAACTTTATCCCTGGCAAATATTGGTTTGATATTTAAAAGAATTTAAAAATTACTTGTGTTCAAATCAAGGCATGTCGAAAACAAACTCAACCGATTTCAAGGAAAATCTGTGATGCGCGCGGTATACATGCAAACTCGAGTCAACAATCTATTGAAATATTACCCCCCCCCCAAAAAAAACCCAAACAGTTGATTGATATTAAAAACACTTTGAACTTGAAACGAAGAACAAAATTGGAATCCAAAAGTAATGGAAACACAGAAAGTAAAAGGCAATGAGATCGTCACATCATGAACATGATGAGAAATTTCCACATTAGAAAAATAAAATGCGCATGATTGATTTTCCTTGAAATCGGTTGAGATTGTGTTCAACATGCCTTTATTTGAACACAATTTCAAAACCCTTTTGAAAATCAAACCAATAGTTACCAGGGATAAAGTTAAGATTCCAAGCTTTGAAATGATATAACAATAATGGCGGTACGTGTTTCCATGGCGACGCTATAATTCGCCCAACAAAATGTTGCGGGTATTTTGGGACGCGCTGTACTTGCGCTAGACGTGCGTCCCACACACCGCAGGCTATATGCTATCGGTGTCCAAAACTGAAACCAAAGTGATGGCCAAACTCTGACTCGATGACCCGATTTCAGGCGTACTAAGCTAGTGCAACCTAGTTTGGTAGGAGGCATGCGTTTAAGTTAAGCCTTGGAAGGGGGAAACGGGCAAACGGCCCCGCCCCTTTCCTGGCCCCACCCCACCCCCGGAAAAAGGCACCGAACTAAAACTCCGTTACTGTAATGCCAAAAGGCTGTAATGTCAAAAACCCGATACAGCTGTCGTGTTAGTTAATTTTTTACAGCTGAAAATTCCATATCAAAACCACAGCCCAAAAGCGACCATTTGGAATAAAATCTTGCCAGGGATGACGACATTTTCGCCGGCCAAAAGCTTCACCTAATTACCATCTAGAACACCTCCCCCAGCCCCTCCTTCCGGACCCACTACCCCCACCACTACAGGGTGAGTAAAAAAAACAGCGAGACCCAAATGTCGAGACTATTGTTTTAGTGAAGTTCTTTAAGTAGCACTGTGAAAATCTTGGATATGAAAGACCAATCATAAACTTTCTTTTAGCACAAGAATCATTCAAATCACTTATGTACTTTTCAAGTTAGGGAATTTTAAACACAACCACTGTTTTAAAGTTCTGTCCACGGATATCAAAAAAAAAGTGTGCGTTCTTTCAGCAAAACGAAATCAATTCACACATCCCCATGTAGTTTGTTTTCGTTTTGCTGAAAGAACACTGAACTTTTTTATGATCCGTGGACAGAACCTTAAATTGCTCCAAAACTTGAAAAGTACATGAGTGATTTGAATTATTCTTGTACTACAACAAATTTTATGAATTGGGCTTTCATATCCTAAATTTTGAAAGTACTACATGCAGAACTTCACTAAAACAATAGTCCCGACATTTGGGTTTCGTTGTTGTTGTTTTTGGACTCATCCTGTACAGCATGCCCTGGTGAATTATAATCAATTAGCCCCACCGACCCGTGCCCACACGATGCTCCTCAAACTTTGAGGACTAGTGGGCTTTAGTGGGTAACAATAAGGACCCCATGTGTTTCGACCCCCTGCAAAGACTTGTCCAGAGACGCAATAGTGTCTCCCAGAAAACAACATGATGGAAAAATTGGTCCCAACCATGTCATGCAGTTACTGTGTTCAGCAAAAAAATCAGCCCTCAATGCCTGCAACCGGTCAACTAAAAATAAAATTGACGGTGAAAAGGAAGTTTCTTAATTGCAAGAGCAACAAGTTCCGGTTGAAACTTGCGGTGTGCCGATAGGTATTTTTAAGGGAAAAAATCTGGTCGATGACCGGGAAAACCCCGATGAGTATACGGTAAATGTTGCGGGCAATTCCGGAGGTTTTGTACACTTGGATCCCCTGTTATCATGATTATGTCCGGACACAGCGGGGCTGCCGGTAAAAACGTCAAAGTTTGCTGGAGTTCAAAATCCTGACAAAACCTTTTGGCAGAAAATGCCCCATTTTAAAACTATTTTCAGCCTGATGAGGATTTACAGCAACGGAACCTGATTTTCCCCGAAAAAAGCGTAATATTCCACTGAAGACGACAAAACGTCGGATAAGTTCCGCTGGTTTTTCCCCCTTTTTTCCCCAGATCCACACAATGGAATATCCCCTTGCACAGCTAGGGTCTATGATAATGCTAGCAGATTCGGGAATTGCAAAACAAGACTGCGCCTTGACCTCGAGATTCTGACTATTCAGTGAGCGCCTTCTTTTATATCGAGTCTTCGGTAACCCGTTGTGTTACAAAAACATGACAGCCAAATCGACCAATCGAAAGCTTACGGTCCACATTTCTGATCGAAATGACGTCACAGTTTCTAAAGTCGACTCCGACTGGCTGGCGCGCGGGGTCACATAACATTCACATTTGCATGTTATGTCAGACGTTAACGAGTGTGGCTCTGCACACGTGAAAACTGCATATACGTGAAAACTACACACGTTAAAACTGCAGCAAATCCCGAAAGAATCCAACATGGCATAAACTGGAAAAAAAATACACTCCCAGCATAAAATTACATTTCTTTACCATACAATCCTTCACATAACCTTTGCAACCAGTTGTAAACACCTGTTAACAAGGGGAAAAAACGGTTTACCCTCAACCTTGTTCCCGGGTATCAACCTCTAGAAATTAGTGTTAGGGTACGACTCGACGCCATGGGAACGAGGCTGCAGTATCCTCAATTAAAACATAATTTAAACACAAGACATGAGTAGACAATGATTGTTTTACTGTCCCTATAGCATCCAGGCCTCAGACAGCCCCATGAACAGACATCTCTATCAAATCCATATTCCAGAACAGTCGAAGTCATCCCCTACATCTATCACAATTCACCGTTTCATTTAACTACTGGGTATAGCGAAACAAATACACGATATGTATGATACACTTGGAAAAGGGAAACTTGGCATTTTTTCCCGGCAATTTCTTTCTGTGTTACGCAGAGCAGGTGATTGTTCCAACAACACGTTTACGCAACAATCAAAATTACGCTTCAAGTTGGTGGGCGCGGTCCGATTGCGTACATCAAAATGTAATTATTTAGTTGACACACTATGTAGAAAGATTGCAAATGATATTTCAAGATTCCATCCGAACCAGAGCAAATGGGGAATCCCCACTGGGGCAAGTAAAATCTTGTTATCCGCTAAATAGGATGTGATCCAGACAATAATGCGACTGTTGGCATGAGAACGCGTCCGTTACAGTTTTGTGTATTGATCATTCCAGATCATTATTCATTCATTGTCTCCAGCAATTACACACGTGGGCCTATATACGATCGGTTGTGAGAAATTGTTTAGCATGACACGTCATAACATTGAAGTTTTCAGTGAATCTGAAAAGTTTCCAGTAAATCCACTGAAACGTTATAGGCCCAATATCGAGAAAATATAATTTAGCTGTTCAGTTTTTCCTTGAATCTGTGTGAATCTCAGCTCGACGTTTTCGTTTGTTGCATTTTAACTTTTTTTTTTAAAGTGCCTCATTTCCTTCAATATTACAAGTATTATCCGGAATTATAGGATTTTCTCAGATAATTCTAAATGCGTCATTGTCTTTGCCTCGAGACTTCCAAATGCCGAATCCACTGAGGTCAAACTGTACTAAGAAATTCATTGACACCTGGCCACGATTCACAAGGTATGAGTCAACTTTTGACAGAAAATTTACGACCGCCGAAAACGAAGTTGCAATGATCCCTTGATATAATACGAGGGGTATAATCCCTGCCTTAAAGGGGCTATTTCGCCATGTATCCTCAACTCAAGCGCAGACTGACTGATTGAGCCGACTTTACATGATAACAAAACGTTGTAGGCATGTGCACGGAAGGCTCTCGATGAGGATTATTATGGCCGAGTTGTTACACCCCAACTGTGGCAACTGTGGCTCATATTTGGTAGTCCCAACTATAGTTTGGCTATTGTTATACATGCCCAACTGTATGATCAAACTTAAGTAATAGGACTACCCAACTGTGGATGAGCCATCATAGTTAGCGCAGTGCCACAGTTGGGGTGTAACAGAGTCATCAATTTAAGTGGAAGAACGAAAATTCTTTCAATTGTTTTCAAACTGTAGCCTCTTTTATTACAAGGAACAATTTGGTCACCATGAATAAAGACTTGGCTACAAAATAGGTCTATTTATCGTACACATTATTATTTTAAAGCAGGTCATTATCATGACGCAACTGCACAGTGGACGCTGTTCGGAACTTCCGTCCAGTATCTTGTTTATTGGGCGTTTCCTCATGATGTCGCATTATGTTCACTTAAGGACAATGGTAGCTGTTTTTGTCAATTGGCATGGCTTAATACTAATTGCATAGATTTATAAGTTCGTGCTAGACTTGACTCAAGTTTGCTCCCTTGTTTGAATGGACCGCTGGGATGATGTGTCACGATTGCATTTGTGTTGTGGTTTCTATTAAGTCCGGGGGTAACTCGCATGTTAATATTGCGCGTGCGATGCTACTTCTGATTTCTGGGGGGTTTTCAAAGAATATTGCAAGGTATACAATTGAAGTTGCTTTCTCCGTGTTGATTTCGAGTGTCACCCAAAAGAAAAAAGATTTTGTTTTTAAATTGCCATATTTTTAGCATACAAAAATTGTTCACTTTTGAATGAGACACCGGGGAAAAAAATCGGCCCACGTTAATAAGTTTATGGAATAATTGCTCTTTTTAGAAGTACTTGCGGCCCAATAATAATTCAGGCGTATCTGTTATGCATTATGCGCGCAATAGCAAAATCATATTTTCAGAGGGTTGAAAACATCCAAATTAAAAGTAGTTTTTCTGTTTAAATACACACACAAATTGAAATTTTGTTACAGGAAAAACCATCACAATTTTTGAAGAGCATGTTTTATGCATAGTCACGGCTATTATATATGACTCAGTGAAATCATACTGATTGCATACAGACGATTGGAAGCATAGTACATGCCCGAGGTTGCGATTGCTCAACACATGAAATAACGTGCTGAAATATTAACAACCCTCCATTTCCATACGGTATTATTGAGTCAGACAAAATGTGCAATATAATGGATAACACGAACAGTGATGCCCCCCCCCCCCCTCCGCGTATTAAGGCACAGGCCAAGCGATACGTCTTCATTGCCATTAGGGAATATAATTTGTTTAACGCAATCCTTGAAGATGCACCTTTGTGTTCCACTGAGCTTTATTTTCAATCGTTATATTGCAATTTACAAGGGTTTCATGGTAATGCAAATTTCGCTATTTATTGGTAAAACCGTGATGTCATCAAAAGTAGACTTCAATGTTTCAGCCGCTTTAGCGCCAAAAGTTTCCAGAATTTTGGGGGTTTTCTGTTTTGTGTTTTGGCCGTGGTAAAATGTCTGTTTTTGGTGATTGACTGTTGATTCGATACATGGCAAATGTGTAAACTTCATACCTATTAGAAAACGTGGAGGAAACAGAACTCTGGCTATACAACGCTTCACCGCGTGAAGTTGTTGTTTTAATTCCTCAGGTTTTTAATTCTTACGGAATTTTCTTTGGAGAGGCCGGTGAAGCATGAAGTTAGGTTTTATGAAACACGGACTCATTGGTGGTATTGCGCATGCTCATGCATACAATTAAGAGAGAGACCGGTCACGTGAGAGGGTTTAACCGAAGGGAAAAAGAGTCCGATTTTCATACGAGTCCGATTTTCATATGACACCGGTTCCAGATTATGCTTTAGGCGTATCCAACCCGTAACTCCCGGAAGAGATTCCATTAACAAAAAATCGAAATTGCACTTTCGTGTAAATATTTGGAGGGGTTTTATCCATGTGAGAGCATCTCAGCTCACGTTCTTCTCCTTTTGGCATTCACATTGCATTATGGATATGGATGCAAAACAAACCAGTTAAAAGACATACCCGGTGCTCTAAAAAAAAATCATTATCCTTAATGACTTTTCGAAACTACTTTATTCCGATTTTTGACGTCTGCAACCCTCTGCAAAGGGCTTTCATTTTGCGCACAATGAACCCGCCCTGCGAGAGCCGAATTATTGTCTGCCAGCCGCGCCAATAATTCGAATTTTGTGAAGAAATTATTCCATAACTAAACGTCGGTGGATGTTTTCGTTCGATGTCTCATTTCAAACCTGAAAAATATATAGTGCTAGGAGAATAGCAATTGAAAATAAATAAGCTTTTCGCGGTGAAACTCGAAACGTCTTTAATACATACACAAACCAATGGGTCATAAACTGATCATCGTTTTGCATTATTATCATATATTTCTCCACAGGACGGGAAATCTTGACGACAATTTACAAACGATAAACCAACTGCAGTAGGCCTTAAACGAATGTGATCATGGTTGTGAGAGTCCGTGTCCAAATAATATAACTAATGTAACTCTTGATTTCAATTGGCCAATAAGGATGCCAGTGACACTAACTTTTCAAATTCTGAGGTGATGGAGTTCAAGATTTTGGTAGCGAACAATAAAATGATTCCCAATTTCTAAATAATGTATCAAATTATTCCCATGAAAGTATGTGGAAAGTTTATAACGCAATTCTGGAGGAGGAAATGTTCGGGGCCCAATTTCACGGCGCTGCTAAGCACAAACATTTGCTTAGCACAAAAAAGTCTCTAGCTTACAAAAGGTTATCAGCCAAAACTCCATGTGATTTTCATGCTAAGTGAACAACAGCTGAATAGTAATTACGAGCAATACACATCACGTGGAGTTTTGGCTGGTAACCTGCTTCTATAAGTCAGACTTTTTTGTGCTAAGCAAATTTTTGTGCTTAGCAGCGCTGTGAAATTGGCCCCAGGTTCGTTTGTGTCATCATTACCCAGAATGCAACGCGATTATCGAAAAAGTTGTACTCACCAGAGGGCAATAACCTTACTGCTGAAATCACTTACTCCCGAGACTAGTGGCTTTCAATTATAATCACTGTCACTGGATCCCTGATATCGACTGGATATCTGATCATGTCAATTTTTATTACCAGTTCATATACCGCGTATGGGATTCATATACATCAGCGCTAGTATGAATCGCCCCTATCGTGTTTCACCACTTGTTCGACACTCAAGGTGCTAATCCATTGATGGCATGTAAATTAATAGCTTTCATGATGTGAAATCCAAGATTCGTACTGCGAGGCTCAGCTTATATTCAGGAAAATGCAGGCATCCAACATTGGCGGATAAACAGGGGGGGGGGGGGCAACGGGGCCATCCCCCCCCCTTCCGCCCCCACACAAAAAGGGGGGTATTTTTCGGGAAATAAATTAAATCGTTGCGTATCTCCCTCGCAAGCCATCAGTTACACATTCCTTTTAGTTTTAATATTACCATGTGGACAAGCGCACGATGCTTTCCCTTCCCCTTTTTGAAAAAAAAAGAAGATACTCGAGCCCTCCTGCCTCCCCCCCCCCCACGAAAATTGGATTCTGGATCCGCCCTTAGCATGTACAAGGTTTTGGTAAGAGGGACGCAGCGCAACAAGATTTCGCTGAGCTGAGGACGCTGATGCTGGACCGGGATGCGTGGAAGGTGACCATCAGTGGTTCCCGAGAAGGCGTCGGCTGAAGACGACCTCTCTCATCGTCATCATCAAATTCATGCACGTGTGTACAAGCAAAAAAGGGGAACACCCATGGAACCATCTTTTCAATCTTAAGTTCTGGATTGAACAGCAGCAACAGGATTCACAACATTACATGTGGATTGAGACAGTGAAGCCTTTTTTAAAATGTAGCCTTCGTCTTTCCCTACTTTATGTCTTGATGCACCATCCCCCTAAATGACCCAAAAATGGTCTAAAATGACCCAAATCCAACCATATTGATTAGCTATTTAAATTATAGGTCCCTCATGTCTGTTTTTACCAGGAATGTTAACGTTAAAAGTCTCCCCCTCTTGGCCCCCATGGGACCAGGGACCCATCCCCTCTGATACATGTATGTTTCCTGTCCTTGGGACTACAAAAGTCATGATGTCATACCCCCGGAACACACTATATTATGTGTCACAATCATGAGGTGTTTGCCTCAGACACCCCTGATCCTCGAGGGACCAGAGTTTACCCTGGAATTTCCAAGCTCAAACATGATTTGTCTTTTGCATGTGAGAGAGAATCCTGCTGGAATAAATATCAGGCCATCTAACTTTCTGATAAAAAAAATGCTGACAAGTTCTCAGCCTTCAGCTGGTTTTGATAACAACACCTCCTACGAACCGTGTATGCTGGAAAAAAGGTCACGCATAGATGAATTTCAAATTAGCAATGCAACCGAGGTCCCCAGGGCTCTCTTTTGTTGAGAGGATTTTAAAAAAAAAGGTCTTCAATTCGAACAATGGCGGCACTGGGAGCCTCGATTTCAATGCTCGTTTGAAATTCGTCTATTCGGCATGCAGAAGAATGTAGGCTTAACACAAAAACACCCGCACTCGCGCATGCGCACATCTCGAAAGAGTAATTTCATCATGGGAACTTTCATGAACCAGGGAGACATCGGCACAGTGCTGACAGGAGCCAATATTGTCGTGAAGATTTTTTTCTCCATCTTGCATCAGCTTGTTCATGATATAGATTCGTTTGTTAGGTTGTTTGTCTGTCTGTTCGTGTTTCAGTTCTTTTTTCTGTTTACATTGTATTATTTCTTACTTATTAACCTTAAATTGTACTTTATATTATCCCACTTTGTATTGGTTTATTGGAGATTGCAAAACAAATGGCTACTGAATTGAAAATGAAATAAGTTGCGGAGAACAGAATTATGTTCAGCATAGAAAAGAGTACAAGCATGTTACCATTCAAAATGTCCAAAGTCGTTATAATTAGGCCCTATACTGCTCTCCTCTCATTTTAGCTCAGTGACTTGGGTTTTTTTTCTAAGCAATATTATTTACTTCTACTCCATGAACTCAGTGGTCCTATACATCTATCACTGTGAGGGGTGCCTGGGCCTCTGACCCTATGGGCAAACAATTATGTCATATCCTGCCATGCCCCAGGATCTACGCTCACATTTTCTTCACTTTGGAAAATGTCATG
This sequence comes from Patiria pectinifera, assembly GCA_029964075.1. NCBI lineage: Eukaryota > Metazoa > Echinodermata > Asteroidea > Valvatida > Asterinidae > Patiria > Patiria pectinifera. The sequence goes on along the minus strand of CM057130.1, from coordinate 5,120,171 downwards.
TTCAGGAAGGAGGTACGTGGAAACATGGAACATGTCTTGAAGTGCATTACTTCGAAATTATCGCTGGGCCCAGAGGGGCCAGCCTAAACTCCTTCCTGTGCTTCACTGATGACTGACCATTGGGTATCTCACTGACTGCATATCATGTGCACGACTTAGACTAGCCTGTGACCAGTTTTAGGAGGCTTGCCTATTTATGTCGTGTATATAGGAACTACAATTGTTTCATGTACTGTCATGATACATCACGGAGGGAATGGTTTACGCATGCAACCGCGATTCAACTTTTTGTTCATGTCCATCAAGTTACCAATTAGCATATTTTGGGAACAGTTTTACCATTCTGAATCAATTAAATATCATTTGATTTGGTGCACTGTAAGACCAGCTTTGCTAGGAAAACCTTGTCTCGTTTTCTTCTATTCGTTTCTGCCCACAAGTTCCGTCATCATTCTAAAATGATGCACTCAATGCTGGACAGAGAGACGTCAATACCTCACAGTCACACAAGGGTGCATACCTATGTTCCCCAATATCTATCCTATGTTCCCCAACTCTAGCCCTATAACCCTAAACCTATGTATTGGGGAAAATCGGATAGACCGCTCACACAGCATCTTTCGTATACACAAACAAGGACGGACTCCTCAGGATTTTGAATGAAAACACGCAGTGTATCGATTGCACGATATTAGGAGAGAACGAGGCTTCACATACTGGAATATATACATCTCCGCGGGCATAATAATACATGACAAGGTCTCTGCCTAATGGATACGGGAAGGGTTCCGATTAAACTCAAATGGCAAACGGACCCCAAGCACCATGTTTTCTTTATGTTGTCCTCCGCCTAATAACTGAACCTATAGACGTCAACTAATTTACTGACACAATCCTGCATGCACTTAGTCCATCCAAACACACGATCTGAAAGGAAAGAAATTTAGGCCCTATACGTTTTTATAGGAGTAGGTTATACCGAGCCAGTCGTATTTTTGCATTGACAAACACTATGTGGTATCCATATTGAACAACCTGTCCACTTATAATCTGGTTAGAATTTATTTCATCATTAAACAAAAAATAAAGTCGTTAGATATTACACGACGTGATATAGGCCTAGTTTCATCATTTCAAAAACCATGTTCTGCAAAATTCACTACAACTTCGTCAATGTCAGTTTTCCACCTTGTGTTCAACTTCACCCAGCATTAGACAGATTTTAACATCGTCTTCAATCCAAACGATCCAGGTGTTATGAAAATCATTCAAATTCTCGTTTTTGTCCGTACCATACTGATATGGAACAGGCTCCCCACTGGAAGCAGTAATAGCACCATCATTTGCAGCTTTTCAGGCAGTGCCAGTGGCCCTTCCGGGGGTGAGAGACATGCGTCCCACCACCACCCACCAGCAACTCTAAGAAGTGAGGATGTTTTTACCTGCACCTGTATCTACTGCACCTGCACGACTGCACAACTTGAGTCACCTCGACTTCTCCTTGGACAAGCAGCACTGCTTCCTAGGAGTCTATACACATCAGGCATCAAATGACATCGCTTATCGTTTAACTGAATTGCAACACAAACTCACGACATTGAACATGAAATCACGAGGTCAAATTAGTTGTCACGACATTGGCACTTTCCCACGATATCGCTAACTTCTTCAACACCGCGAAAACATGACCAAACTCACGATTCACAGAAGAAATACACGGAATTGCTATCAAAGTGCAATGCATTTAGGTAACTTGAATACATTACCAAAAATCTTTACGGTGCGATTTCATCAAAGAACTTCGCAATGTCGTCAAAGAAATTCGTAATGTTGTAAATGACATTCCCCTCAAGCCCCTCACTGACCACCGTAGCTATTGATATTGAATTCGGGCTATTATTTCCGACTACATAATATAATACTATAAGAGGAGTATTACACTTCAAAAGATACAGTTTTAATATCAACACCATTAGCACCGTCATCTATATTGATCCACTTGGCAAATACGGCTCAACATACACATTTTACACTGTGCTAATTTAACATCACAGTTTCTTTTCTTTTTTTCGATGCAGCAAAATGAAAACAATTAATTGTTGGTTTTAAACCTTTCGTCCTTCGGCCTCCATGTCCTCCTGAAAACTTCCGCTTCCCGTACTTCAAGGAAACTTGGCAGCACTAAAAAAAGTTCGACATTGAATGGGTTGGTATTTGTCTAATGTTGGTCAACATAATAACATGGACCTATCCGTTTAGTAGCTCCATGCTACTGCCGACACTCTTGGGAAAATTATTCCCAATAGTTGGTTACTTTTTCCCTGAATTACTTTTTACCCGAATTAACCAACAATGAGGTTACTTCATTCTAATGTTGAGCAAATGTTACCCAACTTTTTTTTTACAGTGAATCTATACTAGCAGAAAATTTCGCTGATAAGCTTGTGGAATTTTGGCTTGTGCGCATATACATCGCGGAGGTTGTAGTGCAGAATTTCTGGCTAATAAGCACGGGAAATGGTTAGTCTATGGAATAGCCACTTGCAAAGCAATCGTCTATTATATGTGAGCAGATTCGGCGATTAATATTATGCAAAACAAGACTGCGTCTTGACCTCCAGATTCTGACCATTCAGCGGGCGCCTTCTATCGGGTCTTCGATAACCCGTTGTTGTATTACATAACTTGGCAGATAATTGACCAATCAACAGCTTAGGTTCTGCTCGAAATGACGCCACAATTTCTAAATTCGACTCCGATTGGCTGGCTCGCGAGGTCACGAACGTCGGATCCGCAGACTAGGGAATGGTGTCAGAGTAAAATACGCGGTTAACAGCAGAGCCAGAATTGTGTCAAGATTCAAGAAGGTTATTATAAGGTCATTAATTTCTTTTGAGTATGGATGACAAAGCAGCAGTGATGAGACAGACGGGTCTGCAATAGTCCCCAGACATCTATGATTCTTGCACTGATATACACCCAAACAAACTTGACTTTATATCGCCATCTTTATGATTGTAAATTAAGTGACGTTTCTTCTCGCGAGGGGAATCCCTAAGGCATTTTGTTTTTCTGGCATTGGAAATCTCAGAAGGCTAATTTAATTTACGATGGTTTACCGGAACAAACGAACCCAAAATCGGAGGCAATTTTGTCTCCTGTTGAATTCAGATCGTTTGCAGATAGCAATTGGGTAAATTCAAACACGGGATTCTGCGACTAGACAGGTCAGTGTTTAGCAAGACGTTCACATAAAAAGTGAACGTGGACTGGCGAGACTATACACGCTCAGAGCCACGCGAACTTTAATATTGTACCTTTGCCCAAGTTTTCTATTTAAGGAACAAGTTAATTGTACTTTATGCAACTGTGACCAAAAGAACTGGTTCCCCTGTTAAAGACCTGTAATCACTTTAGACTTTGACAGTTGAAATCGGGTTTTCCTGTTCTGTAAGTCCCTGGTTTGGTTTGAGTAATATTGCCCCTTTGCTTCTGTTTTTGTTTCGAATCTTGAGCAGTGCATGTGTCATGAGCTGAAAGGCCAGCACCCCTGTTCGGTTAATTTTAAGGTGGCCGTTTCCTTCCACGGAAGACTATAATACAAATCAGTGGGCAAAGTGTAGTCTGTTATCAGACGGTGAAATAAAGGTCAGACTTTTGACATTTGCCAATATGGGCTCGGTCATGGTCATATTTTGTATTATAAGGAATTGCTATTCTCTATAGCAGGTTTGTGTGTTTGATTCCGCCTTTGTGTGACCAATGGCGGCCGTGTGTCCTCTTTGCACTTTTCTCACTGACCAACTAACTCTTATATTTCCACAGCCACTATAGTCTCGTGAGAGCTGGGCAGTGCTATCGTATAGGAGTACATGTATTTCACTGTGACGCCAATGAATGGGCTACATCCGTTTCATTGTATAAAGCTGATGTATGAAAAGAAACTTCCAGTGAATATCCATTCCGAATCAATCATGAACAGAATTTTGTGCACTCTGTGACCAGCTCTATACTATGCCTGCCTTGCCTCGTTATTTCTAGTAATTTGTTATGTACGTGGGGCCCCAACCGGAAACCACTTTTTAAATATTTCATCAATACCTTCAAACATTCGTAAAGGTATGCACAACCAAAAATAATCCATGACAGAACAGGATGTTATTAAATATATAGCTTTTACATCTGTTCACCGGAGCCGTAAAATATCCCCATTTATATGCACGGATATGACTGATAAAAACATAAGCTTTTCATTTCAAAGCTGCGGACATGTTAAATAGTTTTGTGATCCTACAGGTAACGGAAAGGTCATGGCTTAATTGCAATTAGATTCACCTGCCCATTACTCGCGCCATTATCAGTTTATTATAATGGCATTCAAGCGTCCATTTTGAGATTTTGTCTTTTACTGTGAGCAGTATTATAACGCGTAACGATCTGCATTATTAATCAGCCGTATTCGGGTTAATTTATGCGTCGCAGACAACGGCGCAGTTTTAAGCATTTTGAGTCGCGCCTGGCAATCCGTTTATCACATAGGTGGTTTAAACCGGCTTTGCTAAAACAGCACAAAAAATACCTGAATCCCAAGGCCAAGACCAGCAGGTTTCTGAAAATCCCCCTCTTCATATTATGTTCCTAAATTGTCATGACTTACCTTGAGTACTGTAGAAATGGCCATGCCTCTTAAGCTTGAAGCAAAATGCCGGTGTCGTTTACGTACGCCCCCGCCAGCCATACGCCTACCCGAGGCGGCAGGGTCCACCATGATGATCGACCAATGCCGGGGAAATATTAAACAGATGTCATACGCATTATTACTAGGCATCGCAACACATGGGATATCTAGTCGAGCACAACATCATTATGATGATTTCAAATTAGACGGGATCCAAGCTGTGATTGGGTCCTGTTACCGGCTAATCGAACGGCCTGATGATTTGCGTCGTCGGGTTACCGCTCCTGTCTGGAAAATGAAATGAAAAGCGTTTCAGTGACTGCGCAGATAGGTCGCATCATTTCGTATGCGTGAGAAATCAGCAAGTGCATGCGTGTATGATGTGTATGCGACGCGCCTCAGTTCACGGGCCGCTAATTGAGACGGACGCTAGGGACAGGAGACAGGAGCCGGGTACGGTGCGAATGACTGTACATTTTATTTAGAGCATTAACTTCAACCCAGGCAGGTTTTACCTTTTTTTCCCCCAACTACCTCGATGTCACCTCATGGGATACTCATAATAATTCAAGGCCAAGGTTGTCATTGTTGAGTGTTCTCACTTTTGTCGAAATTGGAGTGAGCAGGTTCACGACTGGCAGTTTATGGACATTTTGCCCAAAACATTTACACGAGGTGCAGTTGTCAAAATAATGGATCTTCGGTGAAAAGTTTCGAGAACATGGAAATCTATATTAAGAGCGGTCGAGTCCATGAACCTGTTTGGTAAATTATCAAAATTTTATTTGGAAATAAATATGAAATCAATGCAATTTGAAATATTTTGACAAGTAAACAACCATTTTGATTATTGTATTTTCCTTCTAACGGATTTCAATAAATTATTCCTTTGAAATGCGCATTCAGTAGTTTTTATTCTTATTTATATTCAAATTTCATTAAAATATCCGGGAGCCATGTTTAGCAACTGCACTCATGTTGATCACGATTTGGCTAACTACAAAGTATCTGGACAGAAAGAAATGCTTTATGTATTTTCCAGCTCCCCCGTCACCTGCAAATCCTGCTAACATTCCGCGGACACTAGCTGATTAAGCAAAGTGTTTTCCCGACTGACTCTGAAGTAAAATGATTTTACCAGATAAGATAAGATCGTGCGACTACCTCAGTAATAGCCCACCTCATATAAATATATATAATTTTATAAACGTATGCAACTTACCCACCATGTTGCTGCAACATTTCCAGTTGCTTTTTCAGTTATATCAATGATCAATATATCGACTGTGTAAATGTGAAAGGTTTGTAATTTTATGAACACTCTTTTCCTTCACGTTGTTCGTGGCGCCAGTTATACGTTATCTTGGTCAAAGAGTAACCAGCTTTAACTGAAATTTGCGAAGCAACGTTGCTATTGCAAAGCGCCATTAATATTGACCAAAATAGCACTGCTAATTTTGCTGCAGCCTGCTATCAAGTTTTATCAGCGGCTCTTCGCGTGGCCGTATCGTGACGCCTTAATTGCTACAGATAAAGTGCGGAAAGTAGCATTTCCTGCATAACAGAAAGCACGAAACAGCTGATGCCTTGAGGCGATAGATTTAATAATTTGACGTACAGAATTCCCACCATTTCACCTATAGGTGTAGTTCCGCGTTGAATACTATAAGCACCTATTTAGGTCCACTTACCTGCAAGGCAAAAGTATTATCTCCAATACAAGTCCCGCGCTATCTGACTGTCCGCGTAAAAAGATGCGATCCAGCCAATGTTAAGAACGCCCTTTAATCGTAAGACTTTAATCCCGGTGACGAATCAGTCTTGTCCATGCAAGATATATCAGCATGGAGTTTGAAAAAAAATTGTCAGCCTGAGCGAGTGTGGTTGGCGAGTTTATCAACCGCTGTTTGAACCATCAACTCGCACTCGTAGTGATGCTGCACTGATCCGTGTCAGTGCAGGACGGGCAACTGAAGCAGAAAGACTCAGTGAACATGCATGTCCATCATAATATCACAGAACTCCTCGTATAGTATTCATTGTCACAAGTGAAACAATAGCAATATGTAATCCGGAGGCCAGGAAGCGGAAATTCTCTGCACTATCCTGTGTAGTGACACAGATATCCTGATCAAGAAGCTATTATTAAGACCGTCAATGTAGCATGTCATAATCGTGACTAAGTAATAAGTCTGCTTTAAGAGCTTTGGAGTGTAAGTGTAAGCGATGTGTACTATTAGGATCCAGGAATTTTTGGGGGGGGGGGGGGTTCAGGCCAGTCGGATTGTTGCGGACAAGCAGACATAGGTAATTATTATTACTTATAATTGTTATATTTGTGTTTATATTTTTTTGTGCAGGGGTCCCCTCTGGATCCGCGCCTGACTGTGCAAGTTATTGAAAAAAAACCATGTTTCAAGTTAGTATTACCCACACGGTTACACCCGCACATCCCTTTTTCCTTCAATCTGATCTTACCCCCCAAACACCCTTGAACACTGAACTTTAATGACATTCACTGGACAGCAATTCCCGGTAGAATTATTCTCTCAACTTTAACATTAACAACGCACTATAGGAGCACGGGGGTGGGTCTGAATTGGCCTTTTGGTTTCCAAATAGGATTCACGCAGACCTACAATTTGCTAAGAGCTTTAATTTTTGGTCTCAGTTTGTAGGTCTTTTTTTGGGGGGAGGCCATTTTTTGTGACATGCTGAGATTTTTTTCCTCACTAGATAATGAGTGCGAGCATGCAGCCTTTTTTTATTGGACAACTCTCCGTTGACAGTTTTTCTTTCTTTTCTTTTTGTCATAAAGAAAAGACGATACTCCCTCCATCCCACCATTTTTAGCTTTCAAGAACCTGTTGGGGAAAGTACCATGATTTACCAACCCTTCCCACATCAAAACATGTTTAGCTGACCGTATATAAACAATGACGTTATATTGTTTTCGTAAAGCCATATCCAAGGGCGCCCGCTTGTGACTGCGCTAATCTCTTTCACTAAGTTTTGTCAATTAAACGTAATGAATTGTGGGTATATAGTTTACTCAACAGTTATACTGAATCTATCCAATGAGACCTCGCAAATGTTTGAAATCACCAACTCCCTCCGGTACGAGCAAGCTATGGGGTTTACAAAATGTCAGATGAGATCACGACCACCTTGGCCTTGCACTCGACACCGACCCTTCACCCTTGACATTATGCCATCCCAGACAGTGAGGTTTAAACGCAAGTGAACAACATCTTATAATAACAGGTTAATGAAAGTCATGTTATTGTCAAAGGTTTCTCACTCGGTATCAATGCCAAGGTTTATAGGGCAAATCGGAAAGTGATACGGGAAGTGAAGCTAGACGTCGCATTCTCAATTTTTAATCATGTCGGGACGTACGATGCAAAACCGGTTGATCACACGGCTAAATATTCTTTTATTATGCGTCTTGTTAATTCATGATCACTATTTTGCGGAGTACAAATTAAGCGATCTGTTCATTGTAAAATATGAGTCTGTGCAGGGCGCCCTCAAGAATGAGATGTTTGGGTTTTTCGAAACCTCGGCTTCGTGTGCGGTTCGGCTCATATCTTGCTCCAGAATCATGTTGTAAAAACCTTAAAGTCTTAGGCCTAAAGTGTAAAAACTCTTTAAACTGTGGCCTCATACATAATGGCATTTCCATAAGAGAGCAGAACTAGCATAACTTGAATTGAGCCGGGATCATGGATGGCCCAAAGTCAGGGGTTGAAAATCTCCTGAAGCCGAAAGTGAGGTGAAGTCGGGCTTTGCAAATTAAACAATAACAAGGCTACATGCAGTCATTCTGTTGACTCCTGCCAAGTCCAAACTTGAGCGATGATCTTCAGATGAAGCAGTGTCCTAAATAACAGCATAGCTCTTGCTCCCCGGCCCCCCGCGTATGGTAACCAGGAAGACTGTATGAGTAATGGTTCCGCAGCCGGGAACTAAAACACATAGCACAGGCCTTTCACTCCAAGCAAATTAACCCACATTTTTATTTGTTAGACGCAAGAGACATTTTGCCTTGTCCACGTAGTGGACGGAAAACGAAATCTATTCTGTTGTTTATTTGCGAACTTAAGTGCGAAGCCGTAAACGTCGAATTTGTGAATGATTTCTATCTTGTGTAACTCCTTTTTCCGTAATCAGAATCATCGTTTGTCGTGTGCCTGTTATATTATTGCTTTACAGTGTTGGAATTGTGTCTGATGCAAGAACTAAAATTTACCCAACGAGTCGGTTAATTTGGGATTTATGTTAACAACATATACTAGGTGGTTAAACAAGGCCGCCATGAGTTGTGAGTATCTTGACACAATTTGGAATGGAATCGCCGACTGTTACCATGACATTGTTTTGTCTCCGTCACCGCCACCATCATCGTTACCATAGCAACATCATTCTGATTGGTGCTCAATGCTGTTTATTAAGTCGAAGCGCCTCATTAATTACGAGAAACTACAATATTAATAAGACACATCATGTCAGCGACATCTGCGTCAGGGTTCCCATGGCAACCGGTTAAAGTGAATTGCTATCAAGTATGGACTTAGTGCTAAGCCTACGGAACCTTTTCCTCTGTAGAATTCGTGCACTAAAAATTTAGGAAAACAATTATTTTATACTGCACACCGAACGGATATTTTGAACCCCAACAAGAAGACGCCCTCTGTTGAAATGTCCATCAAACTAAAAACAACAACAACAGTTTAATATGAAAGAAATTTCTATCTGCTCCAAAAAAAAAACTATTCAGAGGACACAAGTACTTTTCCATAACAAAATTCAGTTTTTGTTAGGTCGCGCGCGCCAATATACAGGCCATCCAATCAATTGACCATATTCACGAGGAAGCCATTTTTGATCGTGTTCCCTGAATCTATTTTATAAACTGTAAACTGTTGAATGGGATGGTGGCAGACTATTTTGTGTTTGGAGTGCGTGCCAAGCTTCACTGTCAATTTTTTTTAGATGTGGCTTAAAACATTAATGTCTGATTAATCACAAATTTTAACTTTTTCATCAGAGCAGTGTACTGGAATTAATTTATAATGAACTTTTACTTACTTGCTTTCATTTCTACTCGCAAGTTCCTAAAATAAAGAGTTAACCTCGTTTTCAATTTAATATGGCCGACTCGTGAATAGTGGCGTAACTGGGGTCGAATTCGCGAGGGGAAACGAGGTTTACTTCTGACGCGGCGGACATTTGCGGCATATACGCATACGTGTTTCCGGCCGTGTCCATTCATTGGACGGTGCACGTTGTGTGTGTGCGACACATAATACTCACAGCAACAATACACAAATGTTGTTTCTCACACGTCCGTAGAATGTGATGCACGTACTGTGCGGCAGGATTCACAACTAGCACAACAGCTCGATTTTTGAGAGTCAAAATTTTGACCGTCGAAATTCGTTCTCACACTTTTCTCGCAATAACACAAAAACGCCTAGTTTTAAAAGGCTGGTTGTGTGGCCTGTTTATATCCTATTCTTTTAAATGCTCTTTCTAAGTAAATATCATTTCGTTTAAAACACGTTTTATATATGCCCAATGGGGCGCATTCCAGGACGGGATAGGCCTACCCCTTTAACGATTGAGGGCGCTCACGCGAAGGGTAGTATCAACAGACTTGTAATCCAATGTTATTGGCGTAAGTTTATGATTTTCCTGCAATTCGAAACTTACATTCATACAATATTTGGTATTAAAATGTAAGTAAATAAACTGTTTTATTGAAATAGTTTTTGTACCGTACAGTGTCCTTATTCGATCCAAAAAAAATTGTTCTGGAGCCAAACATGAGCTATCCGTCAAAGAGTTATCTCGATATACGGTTCTATTTCGAACGCGCATTGCAATGCATTGTCGAGATAGAGGCAGCTACGGATTGAATACCACAACAAGTTTGACATAATATCGGAATCAAATGAAGTCAAGATTACTTTTCATTCTTCAGCTCCTTAAAAACGATCAGTTCATCTAACCACAGAAAAGATTTGCAACCTTTTAAGAGGTACGCATATTCCGTGTCGACATTCTATCAGTAAAAGGTCCTTATTAATTTCCGTGCGGGTTATTTTTTTTACACTGGAAGAGCCATCAAAATATTTTGAAGGCGTCGTCGACATGAGTAAAATGATAAGACCATGTTACCATTGTATACTAGGAAGACACACGAGGCAAGGAACTTATTCAATGATTTTGATTGAGAAAAGCACGCTACATTGTCAAATTCTACATTACCATGAATAAGTGACAATCGGGTTTTACACACATTCAATCAAATAGCCATGACAAGGCGCCGAAAATACATAATTTATCTAGATGTATACCTGTCGTCATGGTAACAAGTATCTATAATATTCGCTTATTTTTGTTGCCAAGTCAACCGCAAATAAAGATTGAATGAATGAAAAGACGGTGGATAAGCCTTTAGGAAGCCTCACAGATGGAGACAAATTTCAAACTAGAAAGCCTTAGTGCTCTCTGATTAAAGTGTAATGTCCAACGTCATACAAAACGGCTTAGCGTGCGCTTAAAGCATCGGCTTGTCCGCTTATTTTGACCTTCATCCATATGCCTTTCTTTTGTTTGTAAACGTTGGGCACCATTTTGTATGGGCTGTCACAAGGGTATACATTTAAACCGTGGTTGCCAACAAATGTTGCCCAAATTTGGATATTAACACCCTCTTCATTTAAGAAAGAGGCTTTTTTTTTTAATTAAGTCTGTGGTATAGCGTTGGTTAGTTATTATATTTTTTCAACAATCGAATGATATGTTTAGAAGCATTAATATCTATTCTTTATTTCTGCAACGTTGACCTTCCATAGTTTGCCAACCCGTGCTTGGCGAAAAAGCGCCGACCAAAGAAAGTTTTCAGTAATCAGAAATGTTAAAAGTGATGGACATCGCTATGCAAAATTGAAAAATGAAAGTTTGTCCAAAATACTTGATTGATAAGTTAAAAATAGGATCATGTATTTTCGAGGAAAAAGGAATTACATGTAGCTTCATTTCCTCGCTATGGTTAGGACCGACCCATAATGATTTTTCAACAGAAACATGTAATGCTTTGCGTCAAGCACATGCATTTTCACAATTTTCTCAAAAATTGTACTCGGCGGAAATTTCATCAGGTTACTTTTTTATTAACCTGCCTCAGATTTATTGTATTGGTTTTCCTTGAATCGGTAAAAAAAACCCACATTTTTTTATTTGCAAAATGGTGTCGATTACCTTTAAACACATCGCAGAGAGACACACCGACTATAAAGTAAAGAAGATTACCTGTTCAAAAGAAAGCCTTCGGCATCTGCATAGAAAAAATGCAACTGGAGAAGTTGAAACCACAAATTTACACTTCACTGAATGTTTAGTTTATAATGCAAGATCAGTATATATTCGTAATTGCCATTTACAAATTACATCTCTCCTATTTGTACAAAATGAAGGGAAAAAACCGTGTGTAGAATTATTTTACATCATAATAATATCTGCATTGATTTTTTTAATCTGTACAATACAACATCGAAATTATTAATTATTAATTAGGGTGGCATGGGTGGCTTGGGTGGCTTGTGCGTAAAGCGGTTGCCTCTCACCAAGGTGACCACGGTTCGAATCCTGGCCGCGGATCGCATGTGAGTTAAGTTGTGCGTTAGTTTTATCCTGTGCCACGAGGGTTTTTCTCCGGGCCCTCCGGTTTTCCTCCCTCCGGAAAAATCAAACACTTTCGATCTCAGGCTGTGCTCCGTGGTCATATATGGGTCGATGTGGCCGGCAGCCATAGGCGCATGTAGCGGCCCGACCACGTTGTAGCCGCGTCCTTCGCAATTCAGCATACCAGCTGCGAGTAAGGATGATTATCCTCCCAAATTATTATTATATTATTATTAAATTATAGTTTAGAAACAATCAAATTCTGTGTATTAATAGCAAAATTACCCCTTATGCAAATAACGGACTGGGAAGGGCATCATTTATTCAAATGACCCAAAGCAGTTATCACATAAACTTCCTATGACCTATAAACATTTCTTTTGCTCACTAACATTGAGCGCCATTTTGTACGGGCGGCCGCCAGGTTTTTTTTGCATAAATTCCATCCGTCGTTGGCAACATCTTTTTGCTCAAAATATAGGACATTCATTCATACGGGAGTATTTTCATCATACTTTTTTTGGTACTGTTTTTTATCATTGAGAGTTTTTTTTTTACAAACATTGATTGATTTACAAACTTTACAAACACTAATTTGTGAATTTTTTTATTTTTTCCAATGGTGGGGGTCCATAGTTTAGGGCCTACCAACCAACCACCTCTTGGTAAATACACCAAATGCGACGTGGAAAAAAAAAGAAATGTGTACAAATGGGCACAAAATGTCGGCACGTCCTACATGCAATGATCCACAGCCATTCCATATCATTGCACACGTCTCCAACTCACTATCGGTCAAAATGAACCCTAGACAATTTGTTGTATCGTGACTTACAGTCTAGCCGGTCACATTGTTGCTCTGGTATTTCTAATGTGTGTGATTCATGCTATATAATTAAACTTCGGAACAAGTGAGTCGAGTTTCCCAATGTGGTGTTTAGACGTCAATGACCTTTAATTTGGAACCCCCAAAAATAAGACCTTACTTTAAATTCCCAGTACCGACATCGAAAAATGGATCTATGGAAAGCAAAAACCACCATGGCCGAGAAAAATTATCTGAGCAGCATGCTCCAGAAAATATGACGACTGAGTAACAAGATGGCGCCTAGTTTATTCCCTAATTTCACACACCCATTTTCAAGAATGGACATACACTTATGCACACGTTACATATACAAGTGCGCTATGTTGGATAAGATAAATTTTGTTAAGGAGCAGTGACCAAAATTACAAACGGCCAATTTCAGTTCACCTTTTTCCAGACATAGATTTCAAAGAAAAATTACCTCGTTTGGAGGTTTGTTTGCATGGAGCATTTCGTTTTGCGAGTCACCAAAAATCTGCAAAAGCATGCCTGGAAAGTTTTCGCATTTTACGTTATTCTAAAACTTCAGAAGAAATACGCTTTTATATACTAGCAGAGCCTCAGGTATCACAAGACGCTGACTAATAAGAACATTATTCTAGATTGGCTGCACCTGTCATTGTAGGTAAGCCTATATTCCGTTGCTTTGTATAACACACAGGGTGGATGGCTCAGTTGGTAGAGCGGCGGTCATCTGGAAGTCGAAAATTGCTTAAATTGTTCAGTTAAACGAGGATCAAGGGAAGATCGAACAATAAAAATAATTTATACATATATATTGCGCAAATTCCATAAGCATAATTATGATCAAATGCGCATCACAATATAATCCCTGTTCGTCAGGAATGAGACCCTGCATCAGCTTGAGATCCGCGCAATATGGTCTCTACCTTAACAGATGGGTTACAATCAAACAGAGTAGTATCTGGAGTATTTTGATGGAGCGTTTGATCTTTAATTGGTCGTATGTGAGACCAAAGTGCCATTTCTCGATGGCGTAGCAGAAATATGCTGGACCAGACAATCTACGATTAGGTCCATGCCTGTTGGGTACACGAGGGTCCAACGGCTTCTGTCTGAAACTCGCTCTCGAACATGATGGCCGGGTTGGTGTTAGGATGCAGCTGCCTCTCTAGTCGCACGAGGGCGCTCCGGAAGCCGGCCGATATAGTGGTCTCTGGCCGTCTCTTCTTGACCAGACTGTAGGCCTGTTTGAGGGTCATCCCGTTGTGCTGCATGAGATACTGGGTCACGATGGTGGGCGAGAGAGATCGCCCGCCGAAACAGTAGACCAGGCATTTACGGTCCATTTTCCGAGCGCCTTCTATGAAGGCATTGATCTCGTCGAAGTAATGGATGATATCCTCGTTGACTGTGTCGTCCACCAGGAGGTTGAGTCGGATGCGAGTGTGCTTCATCTGAGAAGGGCAGACGCAAGGGCAGTCCTTGAGACGGATGGACTTGGAGATCTCATCAGGGGAAAGATTGCTGAGATCCACCACACACTCGATGTTGAGTCGGCACAGGAGGGGTTCTCGGAAGGCTGCCTCGGCGTCACCGACGAAAAGGAAGCTGAGAATCTCTGAGATGTTCTTGTCTCGGAACGGCGTGGAGCTCTGCGGCAGCTCATCAATCTTGATTTCAGGTATCACCTTGGAGATGTCCAGCTCCTCGTCGCAAGACATCTCGGAGGAGGAGCGGCAGGAGGAAATAGAGGATGTCTTGCGGGATAGCACTTCCCTCCCCTGGCACGGGGATGTCTTAGTTGAGTGTGAATGCTGGTACCGCGAGTAGCCGTCCGCTAGAGGGCTTCGCCGGCCTTCGCTCAGGGACGCCGTGAGGTGGAGCTTACGGTGGATCTCTCCAGCAGCGCAAGGCTCAGTCTTGACAAACAGAAGGTCTGGGCAGGAGGATGCGTAGCCACTAGACGTCTTACCTGTTCCTGCTCCCGTGGAGGAGGTAGTCGGACCTGTCTGGACCACTCCAAAAGACGTCTGGGGAGACATGGAGGAAGAGGTGCTCCTTTGGTAAGCTACGGTGGTTGTCGCTGCTGCTGTCGCCACGGTGCTGTTGGACCTGGTGCGGTCCGCCATGCCGACTGCAGTTTGATCGTTATGAAGCAGTGTTTTCATCATTCTGCAATTGTAATTACGGGAAATATGTAATTAATCTCCGGTTCTTATGGCAATCTACTGTTCCTTGCAAAGACCGTAGACCAGATTTTGCGCATGATAATATTTTTTAAAGATTAAACCATTTCAGGCACGTGCATTTCAGTTCACACTGTGAAACATTTTCGATTAAAATTCGTCTGCAACTTATTTTGCCTGATGAGCAAACACTTTGACCTTATTGATGAACTCAAGTGATCCTAAAAGTGAGCTCAGCACCTCTTCTTCTTTTTTTGGCAAATTTACTGGCAAGCATAGTGCCCACTCTGGGTCTTAATTTCAACTTTGGCTATGTAGCCAATCATGTAAAGACAACCGAATACACCGTGAGCATCCCACCACACAAGCTGCTTAATTCTGCTCAAAGCCGTAGGCCTAATCTTTGTGATTTTGAAATGTCGTGACTGCCTTGAGAATGCTTTGAGTCAAAATGGTTCCGGAAAATGTTTGAGTGTGGGGGGGGGGGCGGGAGGAGGTATAGTCTGAGTATCCCCCGTTGTCCAACGGAGCCCTCTCCGTATATCCAACGTCTGATATTACGTTAGGAATGCAAATTTCAGTGCGACTTCGGAAATTGTGAGGTCGTTTCGATCAGAAAATGTGGACTAAGCTGTTAATTGGTCGATATGCCTGATTTTTTAAAATACAACAACGGGTTACGGAAAACCCGATAAAAGGCGGCCGCTGAATGGTCAGATTCATCGAGGTCTTGACGCAGTCTTGTTTTGCATAATTAATCGTAAGGGTCTATTCCATATATATAGGGGGTGGTTCTAATGGGAAATATGGTTTCGTTCTGGTTACCTAATGACATATTTGGGCTGACCGAACCAATGTGTTGTCAATAAAAAAATAATGCTTCAAAGAAAAATGTCATTAACAGAGATCGACTCAGAAATATGTAATCTTTGCATATAGGATTAGTCAGGCTTTTCTCTCAGTTATACAAGGACATTTTCCCCGTCAACATTCGCCAGCCGGAGGCCCTGACTGTCGACATTTCCTGTGAAATACGCCACAAAATCATTAGCTGTTCTTCACTGTCAAATATTCACGAGTGTGTATAGACTTTGATCTCGAGAGCAATTTGACTAGAGCACGATCGTGAATATCCACTGATGCACTTAGCCCACCACCACTCCCACCCCAACCCCCAACCCCCCCAAAAAAACATCATGGCTTTAATATTTAGAACACCAATGCGATGCCCTCTGTATCAATTTTGCGTTTCCAGACGCAAGCTTTATCCCCCGAGCGCTGATTCAGCGTGTCCCGAGTCGTGGCTGATGTGTTTTTCGTTCCGCAAGAGATTGCTTAATTGCGTTTACTCTTTGGTTAATCATTGTTGAGCGAGAAGTGCTTACATGTTGTGTCCCAGTCGAATCGGGAGTGTTCTCCTATCTCTGAAATCTGTCTCCTGAGTCGGGTTGTCAGACGGTGCGTGCTAAAATATGATGGATTGGGCGTTGGTTGCCATAGCAATGACACGGGATGCGCTCAGGAATTAGGCTTTCTGGCTTCACGGAACAGCCGTCTGATTTGCTCTGGCCAGCCGTGCATGCAATCGACATAACCCGTGCATAAAATGTCACTCTCCTCTAATGGCCGTCTATATAGCCGAATCAACAAGGCGTACATCGTGATGGTCTCTTGGTTATGACTTTATGGCGGTGAAAGACAATGGGCGTTTTATGTTGACTGATTGTGTGTTTAATGATCATTTCTTTGTTTAAGAGTACAACCAATGTTCAAAGGTGCACACAAATTGTAGACATTGCAACAAGACAAAGTATATCTGCTCACTGTTTGAAACGGTATTAAAAAAACACCTACATTTTGTATATACATGAATGTCAAAGTATAAAAAAATGGGAGTTGGAAAGTTATGTTACAAAATTTTTCTTGGGTCCCTTCCGGAAAACTCCCTGGTCTTGCATCAACGGAATGTAAAATCATTATTCGTTTTTCTCTGAAAAAAGTACCCTAATATTTATCACACTGCGAGCTTACTTCCGGATACGGTCATTCTAGCCTAATTGGTTGGGTTTATTTATCGATTGTTTGGATACGATAATTTACACCACTTATATAGTATATTTGAAAATAGTCAAAGTACTTTATAAGGTGTCGTTTGTTTGACAAAAGTAAGGTATAAGAACGACGGGCAAAAGCGTACTGTCCGAAACGTTGTGTTACCCGCGGTTCTTTGAAAAACCCACAAACTCACAAAAGAGACCATGGTGCAACCATAAACTTCATCTCATTGTTATCTTTACCATGAAAACCTTCACATCTTATATCTAAAGAATGCTTATACCGATTCTTTCACATGGAACCATGATAATCGCCCTTCCTATCATCTATGAAGAATACAAAGCAGAGAAACATCAGTAAGTAGTGCATTATTTTGTGAGATGTTGCTCTTCATGCACTGAAAGTACGATAATTATTCTTTAAGTTGATGTATGATGCTGATTGCGAGAAGTTTTTGTGTTTTTGTTCTTACTTTTTTTTCTATTCACGCCACAGAAATTTTAAGGTTTCTTCGTCCGCTGGGAAACCATATTCCGTTCATAATGGGCCACCTCGCCTTTGGGGGTTTTTCCTTGATGAATTCAGCCTGCCAAATTGGAACTCGACATTCACTAATGATTCTTACAGCCATGCACCTGTGTGCGATTCGGACCCGATAAACACATTTCAGACTTATATGCTGTGTTTACGCGTTTCCGTTTCCATCTTGGGTGTCAAATGTTACCCCCCCCCCCTCCCCGCCCCGATTACTGATTTTTCCCTGCCGTAAGAGCTACATCTTTAGAGAGTAGTCTGGCAATGCATTGTGCATGTGTACATCAAAGTAGGTCTTCCTTTCCTACGGTTCTCGTGGACAGGTTGAGGGCGTAGAGGTTGACCAGATTGTCTTTTGGTGTTCTCAGCGCATGTCCAAGCCATTTAAGCTGCCGCTGGTAAATGGTGATGGAGAGGGGCTGTTGTCCTGTTATTTCATGGATTTCATCATTACTGATGTGGTATCTCCACCTGATCTTCAAAATGATATACGGAAGCAGTTTGTAGAAAAGCTATTGATGTAAGCTTCAAGGTGTTTGGTCACTACCCGCGATTCACAGGCATACATGAGGATGGCGAGGCATGAAGTTTGGAAGATCTTGAGTTTGAGGTCAAGATGCATGAATTGTTTGCCATTTCCAGTTTTTTTTACAACCTTCCAGAATGCTGCCCAGGCTAATGCTCTTCTACGGCGTACATCGCTTTCTGTTGATGCCATCATTGAACCCAGACACTGGAAGTCATCATGCAACCTGCTTGATTTTTTTCACCATCCAGGGTAATATCTCCTGGGCAAGAAGGATCAAATGACATAACTTCTGTCTCTGTTTATACGGAAGCCCATGATCTTTGCAGCATCAATATGACATTTGCACACTATGTGAGTGATTTGGCCCGTTCATTGGCGATAATTATGGGCTAATACGAGGCACGGCAAGGCTCACATGTAACAGTCGTCAGTTAAGAAAAAAAGACGACTATACAGAGTGTGCCAAAAAATAGTGCAACATTAAGAAAACAAGTTATTATAACTGTTAAATGTTTTTTCTTCAATGAAAGTATATATTACATTAAAGCCTGACTATTTCCCAGTACACTCCTTTTTACCCCATTCCATTTGGGTCCATAGATCCAGACATACAATCAATTAAGTGGAAGGGTGTAAATGTCACTTGGGCCACTCTCGGCTGGACATGCAGAATCTGGGTTAAGCACTAAATAGGCATTGAAGTTGGTGACATCACAGGTGCGTGGCCCAAGCAAAATGTACACCCTTTCACTTAATTGATTGTTTTTTCTGGATCTAGGGACCGATATGAAACGGGCTAAAAAGGAGTGGATTGAGAAATAGTCAGGCTTTAATGTAGCCTAATATATAATTTCATTTTAAGAAAAATCATTAAACAGTTTTAACTATTATTTTCTGAATGTTGCACTTGTTTGTCACGCTCTGTAAGGCTGACCCTCTTAAGGACCAGCACAAAACGAACTATTACATAGACTGAAGAAACGTACATTTTTCAACACCATTAGATTACATCACTGTTCAACACGGATTTAGACTGCTGATTGTTTCCCGACTTGGAGCAAGAGGGAACAGGCAGAAGGACACTTGGCTTTCTCCGTTGCAGCTTCAATTTATGACCAATCAATAAAACGCCGCCAATTCTCGCAGGCCCGTCGAGGGAAAGTCGGTACGGATCTAATCAAATATTCAGACCGTGAGCGTGAAACCGAAACACCATTCTGTATAGCTGGTGGCAAAAGCTGCGCCTATTCATTGCTTTGGTCCGCATCATACATGCACGAGCATGCCTACAACCTATCGGTTTAAATGACGTACATGTGTTCTGACTGATAGGTCCTAATGATCTCGGTTGGAATAATATGGTGGCCCTGCTTTGAAAGCATACGATATACTGTATATAATAGCACTTTCCGAGCATTACATTTTGGATTCTTTGCGTAATGTGTTGATTTGGCCTGCCAAATCATATACATGTATTTTTTTTACCGCAGGAAGTGCTGACCTACCTACGGAGTTGACAAACTTGGAAACCGTGAACAATTTGGAGCCCGCTGTAAATGTTTCCGGGGTTATTTTTGTTTCTCCATAAAAGGAATTTCGAGGGGTTTACGTCCTTCCCGTTATCAATGCATTATGTTTGCCTTAATTTGGGTTTTAAATAACATGAACAGTGTCCCTTGTGTTCGCTGCATCAAGTTAATTAGTGGGGGTTTTTTTCGATATTGTACTATTATTTTATCCTGCATTAGCCTATTTCCATCAATCTTCAAGTGCCTGTTATTGTAATGTGTGCAGGAAAAAAGGTAATTTTAACTGTGTCTGAATACCCTGGGTAAAAATAACTAAATTACTGAATATAAAGGGCTACACTTTTACGTGAAAATGTCTGTCTTGTTGCAGCGATCATTAAACATACTATTGGGAATTCAATTAATCAATGCATCTGCAGTCAAACCTTGGTAGGCTACTCCAGCAAATGAAAGCTCGTTTTTGACACCTGTGCCCTCTACACAGATCGTACATCACATGATGTCAAGTATGTGTCGTGTGTTATGTAAATTAATGTCTGGCATCCTATCTCCTTTGGCATATAGAAGGACGTTATAAGTGCATTTCATAATTTCAGCTTCATATAGCTCGGCGCGTAATACTTTTGTACATGGAACCTCGTTTTGAGTTTCTTGGTTTTTATATGCCGTCGTAGTAAACGTCGCTTCCTGATGTGAGGCCAGAAGCACTTTTTTTTTTTTTTTTTAATAGAAGTAGCTTAGGCCTATACGGTTCTTTCATATACTCGATCACCTCCGTATTAGACATATTCATCGTACGTGTTTTATGATAAAATTTCGCTGAATTTCGATTTAACAATAAGGGCTAAACAATGGAGCCTGCAGGCCGTCTTCAAACTATCGAGGTTCATTGTTGTTCTTCCCGTTTTCCAAAAGTTGAAAGTAGACAACAAATCGTCAGTTTCAGCGAGTATGGTGCAGCCATTTGCTTTCTGCGTACATTTTGTTCATGTGCCAACGTGCAACATAACGGGTAGCGAAAAACGTGACCCAATCGCTGTGACGTCACGGCCAAGATGGCGACTACCAATACAAAAACGGGAACGCGTTTAAAAAAAAACAATCTTTGAATTTCAGGACATCATGGCACTCTTACTCCAATGCGTAGCTCAATTTATACCTGTACATAATATAAAGTGTGGTTCTGTTCGGTTTGGTTGCTTTGGTTCGGTTTGGTTCGGTTCAATTCGGATCGGGAGTGTTGTTTCTCCTGTTTCATGCATTATCTAATTACTATTTACCAAAATTACCCGCGAACACACGCTTATGCTGCTCCTTTGTTCACCCTTCTTTCTTTCTTTTTTTCCGAATACCTATTTGTTTATGTTCACTTTCTTTTATTCCTCGTGCCTTCTGGATAGTTGTATAGTTAAATCCATGTTTGTCATTTCTAAATGTCAGTCTCATGTCAAAATCATCCCGATCGAAACACGCAGCTAGCTGTTTAAGGACAGTCTTGAATCCGATGCTTGAAAGTGCCAAATGTAGCGAGTGTTTGTGTCAGTAATCTATGCACGCTCAGCTGGTCAATAATGTACGATTGTACATTGTCATGAGCGAAAAACATCTATAGGATTGTTTTAAAATTTTAATGACATAGTTCATTCATTAAAACAAAAATGCAAACAAAAGATTTGAACAATTAATGGTTGGCCTAATCCTTCTTTAGTTCAATCATAGGAATTATCTTTCTCGGAAGTGTGAGGTGTTTTTTTTCATTAGAATGTGGGAGTTCAAGTACTTTTCTCGTCTTCCACGCCTGCGAATCGGGTTCGAATCCAGGCATGGAATTTTTCAATCATTGAAATATACAAATAAAAACAGAGTAGTTCAAAACAACACATTAACACTATTAGAGAAAAATGCGAAAAGCTGTGAGAAAACACAAAAGGGAGATTATGGAAAACAGGCACAATTATTTGATAAAATTAGACAAATCTTAAAAAAAATACACTAAACGGGACTCATACACTATAAAAACTGGAGCCATTGATACAAATACACACATAGTACATACACGCACAAACGATTAACGAAGCTTACACACAAACGTGTGGATTTGGGTATTAAACCCTACTAAACTGATTCCCTGTTTTCGCCTTGAACATCATTCCGTGGTTTTCTTCACACAACTAGCACTTAACTCAACAATACGGCATATAGCAAAAATCAATCGACATAACTCGATTAAAAATGTCTGATTAAATAATTTCTCAATACTTCGTGTGCCTCAGGTATCAAACATAATACACCACGAAATGACATGACGTTGTCCTGCGTTTATACTCAAGATGCTTTTGAAATGTAGGCATGGGCCTTATTCACGAGTTGGCCATTTTTGTCGAGTTCCCTGAATGTATTTCATGAATTGTTTACTGTGTAATGGGATGACGCCCAACTTTTTATGCACGCACAATGCAGCCTTATTTTACTGTCATTTCTTTTTTAAATATGACTTTAAACATTAGGGAATGTTTAATTACACATTTTAAATTATTTATTGAATTGGAATTTATTATAAATGAACTTGCTTTCATTCCTCTTCGCAAGTTCCAAAAATTAAGATTTTACGTAACTTTCAATTCAAAATGGCTGACTCGTAAATAAGGCCCATCGTGTGTGTGAGTGATGACGTGAGTACGCCAAATAACCACTGATCTCGGATTCTCCACGTTTAGATACCTGGATAGATCGTTGGCCATCATAATTCACACACATCTTGAAGCTAAGCGCTGGTTCCAAATCTCTCTAGTCGAGTATGGCATGGGAACCAGTGTTCCCCCAATAGTACCATTAGGGAGACACGTTATCGTAATTTCTTCGACAATTGGGAGACATCGGTCATTAGGGAGACATTTTCATGTCTCCCTAATTCCACAGCCCCCTTTAGAGGCAAAATTTTGCCGTCGCAACCGGGTTATATTTGTTTCTCGTGGTCTAATTAGTAAACATACCGAAATTCGCGGGGAAAGGACCAGGGGATATTGGGTTAGTTCACAGTAGTTAAGTTTGAAAAATTTTGCGCACAAGTCTATGGGAATGTCTCCCTATGGTCCCATTTTCGGTAATTATTATAACTACTTCCATTACAAAAAAATAAAACCAATTTTAAATGTAGGCCTGTATGAAACAATCTTTGTCTCGACAGAATTTAATTTAAATATATCCGACTCACAAATTTAGTATTTTACACTTTACAAATGAATGTATTTAGTGAAAAGGTGAGGATTGCGGTTTAAATTTCTTCTTTTACTCGGCAATAATCTCGGCAATAATCAAGAAAAAGTATTACTACCAACACGTCGTATAATGCGGCCGTTTTGCTTTCGTTCAGTCATGCGCAGTTTGGCTTAAATCATCACTTCCGTCTTAATATGACAAAAATTCTCATAATTCTACTCGGCGGTAGCAATTACAAGGAAAATACACAATGTTCTTACCAACTCAATGAGTATACATTCACCGTGGCATTTTGATTTCATCAGTCGTGTTCAAGTTAAGGGGATCATTAGCAAAATCACTCGATGTATAGGCCTATTGTGCGATACTCTGCCCACGTCTATAATTAACGTGGGTGTGCTCGTGTCAACATGTCCTGGAGAAAGGATTTACAACGCATACAGGCAGTGAAGGACATTTTCTCAACATGAGCAGAAATCGTGATTTCCATAGTTTTGTCATATAAAGGCCGCCTATTACTGCTCGCCCACGAGTCCGATGAAATTTTTCACCCGATATTATGATAAAATTAAAATTACTGTTCCCAATCAGAGTTCGGTGCGGCCATGCCTCCTGGGCACGAAGGCGAACGTGGCATGCAATTAGTTCTATTATACCTCCGTCTTTGGTACGCACGAGTCAAGACGAATGATCAACATCAACAGTGTTTTGTTCACAGATGCCAAAAGGCTGAGAATGTATGTTGATTGTTCACTGTCCACTGCATAATTTCTGTATACTAATGCAGAATCATTTTGTTCTCATGATCGGTAGACTTACCTGATAAGCCAAACGTACAAAATGTCAATTAGTATGCTCGTGTACCTGTGTGCACTACGCTGAAAGAAAGAATCTCTTGCGTGAACAGTTCCGTTTATGCCAAATTGTGATGGTCTAATGCCCGTGGGGAAAGAGAATTTATCATAAAAAGGCCTAATTTCTGGAAAACAGCATTTAAGCCAATGCTTTCGAGTGGAATAAATTTTATTCTCGTGGTATAAAAGGTAATTCATATTAACTTGATCATTTCAGACGGTTGATTTCCCCTTTTTTCAGAATAAAGTAAAGCAGGACACTGGTTAGAATAAAATCCCCAATGCATCGCCAAAAAAAACACGAGAAATTTTAGACTGTTTACAATGTTGGCTGCCCAGCTCTTGACCGAATCAGGCAGCTTGTGTTTCACCGCACAAAACCTCTTGAACTCCCCGATGAAATTGCAAATCAGCGCCGAATACGTGCCCGTGCCCCGGATTCCACTCCCACCAGGCTTTACGAGACATTAATTGTTACCCAAGAACCAAGGGAGGAGAAAAATTATCCATTTTGTCAAGCTCACCTTCCGCGGGGCTCCAGTCTTCTTCGTTCCTCCGCAGCAGCGCAGCTTGTGACTCGCTCGGCAGGCGGAGCGGAGCGGTCGGCCGTTGTTTGCTGATGTTGATTTCGCCGACGTCGCGTGTTGTCGTTGCTCATCGAATGGGCAAAAACAAGAGTGTGTGTTGTGTGTAAAGAGGGCGAAGAGAAGTGTCCTTCGCGGGGGTCGCACGTGCATCATGCTGAGGCGTGCGTTGGCTCCGACTGTTCAGCATGCGGGGGGGGGGTGTGGAGGCGGGGGAGGAATGGAGGGCGGAGTCGACGACTGATTCCTGTTAAGATCTTTATCGCGTGCACGGCATCGCAACAATTTCCCTATTTGCCGAGGTTATAGATGGCGGTGGAAAATCGTGATTCGTACATTGGCCGATCGCGGGGCGACATCTAAGAGGCAATGTTTAATTATTAAAGGGTATCGGTGAAATTTTCATTTCCAACCACTGTCTAATTTACAGAAAGTGTACTCGTGCTTGAGTTACTATAGGCTATTAAACTTGCCCTTTTTCCCCTTAAAATTGTGGCTTAGACTGAGCCGAGTTGTTTTGTATGGATAGCAAGGGGGGCATGGTTATAAAACTGGAGACACAGGCTAGGCGAGGAAACAAATGGGGCCAGAGTTTTGGAAAAATAGGAATGATGCGCAGGCCTATCCATGTAGGAATTTTATGAGAGAAAAAAAGGAACATCGTGGATCATATCTGTTCAAAGTAAGACACTACAATGAATTGGTTGCATTAGGGGAGTTGCCGAGGAGAGGTAAGGAAAGTGGTTAAGTAGATCTACCTGGCCGGCTAGATATAATTGATTACTTTAAAGGCTTCGCCGAGCTGGAATTTAATAATCCGGTAGGCCGCTATACATCCAGCTCTATGCATGCAATGTGGGGCATTTTTGTGAATGCAAGTCAAGGTTCGAACATAAAATTAAGCAAGGGCTACAGTTCACCCAAGGTCCCTCTTTGGATTACTTTATCATGAAACATTTATAAATTTAACATCTATTTTTCATACTTTTTGTCGGCTGCAGCTGTTTTCGTTGAACCTTTTTTGGAGCCGAACTTGACCCGCAACTGTTCCTAAGTGCATCTTCTAACAATGTTACTCTTTTGTCCTCCGTGATTTTGCATGGCAGCTGAAGCATGCGTCTCGGAGCACGAATACGAAAACTTGGCCAGGTATACCGAACACCGCAATGAGCTCATGCACAGGGGAACCTCAGTATACAGCTGGGTATAGCTGAGCTCTAGGCACATGCTTTGAGCAAGTAAAATCACAGAGCTGGTCCTATGGCAAAATCAAGAACTATGGTTGAGTATCGTTAAAATGCCAGCTCGTGGAGCAACCGCAATTCGACATTTGACTAAATGGCAAAGCATCGCTGGTGATCAATAGCCAGCCGCTCGTGTTTAATTTGACAGCAAGCAGGGAGCCAAGAAAAATTAGGTTCGTGACTGCAGACGTCTAAAGGCATAAGATCATTTGCAGTTATCCCAAAAGTAACCTAAACCAAGCTATTATCAAAAGGTTTACTTAATTGGATTGGGTCATACTGGTGCTAATCACGCCTTGATGTCATTCCATCTGACCTGATGTCATTTAGAAGAAATCAAGAGATGTAAGTGATTTCTAACGATCACTGAGTCAATTGGCTAATTTTTTTTTAAATATTGACGAAATTGTGTTTCGTGAAGAAAAGGTTGTGCATGGCTTTCCACTGTTTTCTCGAAAAGTGTAATATCCACTGAGCTGAAACTTCAACAAAACAGGTTATAACGTGACTCTTTGGATTTTGAGTGATGTAATTATTGGCAACGAACAAACTGCATGAAAAGCAAATGATTTGTATGCCTTTCATAATAGTTCAATCAGAGACGTTTGCAGTATAATTGCATTTCAATTCACGGCTAAATGTAAAATGGTCGTTGATCGAACAGGCTGTCACATTCAAAGTCACTCAAAATGTGGAGAACAGTTCGGACAATAAAGACCTTCACATTATGCTGCATTTTAAGTATTCACCTCACGTGCGTTGCCTCGTGCTTTGCTTCAGCATTCAGCCTCCACCCCATCCGTCGACTATGTATTTCCGCTTGCACACAGATATTCGCGCAGATTCAGCAATTAATTATGCAAAACAAGACTGCGTCTTGACCTCCAGATTCTCACCATTCAGCGGATGCCTTCTATCGCGTCTTCGGTAACCCGTTGTTGTATTTAAAAAAAAACCAACATGGCAGGCAATAATTGGCATATGACACGCTAATGTATTTTTACCAGCTAAGGCCGAATTTCTGCTCGAAATGACGTCACAATTTCTAAAGTCGATCCGGTTGGCCGGCGCGCGGGGTCACATAAGATTTGCATGCTCGGATATATCAGACGAGTGTTGCTCTGCACACGTGAACACACAAATTCACTCAGCAACAATAAACACGTCACCAGCCAAATTGTCAAATTCATATCGGTTGAGGGCGGTTCCCGATTGACTGCTCAGCGCAAGAAAATTGGCTAAACATGTAGAAGGCAGTGTCCAATTTAGCAATTTAGCCTGGCTGTATATAGAAAGAAAAGAAGATATAACACAAAAGATAGTCAGGGGAGATCCACTAATGCAACTATAATTTGGAGGGGAGCAGGAGATAGGAATGATGATCGGGAAAGAAAATCAGAGGTGGAAAGAAAATCAGATGTCACAAAACAGAGTCTGAGGAGATTAGGAGCCCATGATGATGCAACGAATCGAGAAACAAACTCATAAACACGCCATGTTTGTTAACGTTAAATGCCTCGCTTTGATTTCCAAGATGGTGTCGCGTGAGATAGGTCGATAGCTAGACGTAGCCGCATCTCATGGAAGCCCGTTTCCGACACGATACATGGTAAAGTAAGCGACACATAATCAGCCGGTGCAGTTCATATTTTTCATGGATGGTGGATCCCAATATCTTTATTTTTTCTTCCTTTGTGTTCTAAAGATCTTGAATCAAATCAAAGAGGTTGTGTGGTGAATTCACACTAACAAGTGATGAAATATCCCTAGCTTGAACTTGTGATTTCTTTACATAGGCCGAAAGTGGACTTTCACCTTTTGTTTAAGTCAATGAGGTCCGAAACGAATTCTGAAAAGATTAACACTTCTTATCATGAATTTGAGTTCAAATGTATACAATGACATGTTTCGCAAATCTTTGTGGCTTAAAAGTATATCATGATAAACTCATGATCACAACAATTATCCCACTTGTTATAAGTTCTGTTATTGTCGTTTATGACCATTTTGTTTACGCTCTGTTATTATTATTATTATTTTCACTTGTATAGATTCCTGAAGAAGAGCAGTTTTACTGTCTCGAAACGTAGATTAAACCCACGTCTTCAGCCAGCAATGCATTGGTTCTGTGTCATCTCTCTTACTTGCTCATGATAAACTATAGAACTATCAATAATTATAGGGCGGCGGTGATGGGTCATCACTTTTGCGCCGTTTAATGAGAACTTGGAGGCATCTTGCAGATGAACCGATGGTTCCGACTGCAGAAATGATCATTCCAGGTGCCGTCCAGGTCGAAGAAGTTGATCTCCCCGCATTGTTCCCCGGCTCCAGCGTTGTTGGGCTCTGCGTTGTGCCAGTTGAAGTAGTCACATGGAGAACCGTCGGTCCACACGAAGCTCCCTTCCGTCGCGTGGTCGTTCAAGCCCATCCAGGTGTGCTTGTTCCCGGCCGTGCCCTGCTGGGAGAGGAGGTTTAGGAAGTTGTCCTCGGCGGCCGAGTGGATTGACGCCAAGTGGGCCCCGTCGGCTCTGGAGAACAACGAAGAAGCGCAAAGTTTCGAACTACATGTATATATGCACATGCAAACTACGCACATTACTCCTCCCCCCTGGTTATTTATACGAATTTTTATGCAATCAGATTGTCAGCCTGTTGAAACCAAACCAATCATTGTTCACAATTTATGTACATGCACTTGGAGAGCTCTTATGATAAACTTACACACATAGATAATCAATCATTTTTGATCGACTTGGTTGTGATCCCCTTGAAAAGTGTTCAAAGGATTTTTGAAAATGTAATCCTGCATGCTGCGAAATCTGAGCTCCGCCGATATGCTCAGATTTTATAGCTTCCTGTGAATTAATTAGACTCCATGGTATAACATAAAAGATTAGTAAATAAAATATTTTCAAATCAGTACCCATCATTAAGACCATAGAACAAAATTAACTGTTGCTGTATAATATAGATGTGCCTAAAGACCAATAATTGTTCATGTGGTCAATGTCCATATTCAACTACAATTTTGGAGTTGATATTGAGCGCCTCCGCTCAAAGAGAACAACATTGAGGACCTTCACGTTGCTTTAAGAAAAGTGACGTTACTTCCGAACCATTAAACTTCAATCTCTGCATCTAAGCCCCACTAAAATAGCCTTTTTGAAATACAAAATTATTAAGACTAATCAGATATTTCATAAACCTGTGAGCATATAGATCATTTATCACTCCCATTATAACATGGATGCAAAATTCAGGGTTATAACATCATAATTATGATTATATCAAACATAATGACTGTTGTCCTTACACACAATGTTGTTCAGCATTGGCCCAGGTCTTTTGAACATCGTAAAGCTTGTAGCAGTCGTGTTCCCAGTTGAGGTACCCATCCGGGCAGGATGGACCGCACCCCGCAAAGACGGCTGAAATCAAGGCTATGAGGACCAGGCTGGATAGTACCTTCATCGTGATAATTTTTGCCCCCTTCTCGCAGCTTTTCAAGTCGGAAGGATTGTGATGAAAAAGTGGTGAAACGTGAGGAGAAGTGTGCTTCTTTTATACGGTGTTTTTGTACCTTGTGTGTACATTGTATTGACTGACTTGATTATGTTGACATGACTGTCACTCAGACTTGAAACGACAAAAAAAAAAATTGGGAAACAAACCAGGACATATTTCATCAGAATCAATCTGACTCTTGATTGATTGATTTGCTGTCTCCGATATTGAATTTCAGAGCAGTGTAATCAATACGTGGAACTCTTGTGTGGTTTTTATAACCGAGCACAAAAATCAATATTATTCAAATAATAATTACTTATAAACTAATTGTTAGATTATTAATAATTTGGAGCCTTGTTATTTCAAAGTGTACTTTATCGATCCCTGTTGATCGCCAAATCATTGAACAGATGCTGTGGGTTTACTTTGTTGAATGACTGACAAATGATGGGTTTTTTTTCCTTTGGATTGCCATCATTAGACGAGAGAAAGTTCGAGCAGGAGCCAATTTTAATAATGGTTGACTCGTGACTTGAATTGGCGCCTGCGCTAACATCCGATTGCCTAATGGCTGGCTCATTCATTAAGGTTGCAGATCAGTAAATCGGTCCGAAATTGCCTACGCCGGCCAAATCACGATTTGCGTGCCCTCAAAATCTTCAGTATTTGAGCATGCTGTGGGCCATGAACTTGAGGGTTTTTAAAAAAAATATGGGTGGAAGCCGTGCACAGGACTGGGAGCTTGCAGTTCTGTGTAATTTGGATGTAATTTGGACCCTAAAAGCGCTCTATTTTGCAATGGAGTGTAGGCATCGTTTTTCAAAATGGCGATGGGCTTCAGGACTATTTTCAGGGGCGATCATCTTCGGATGGAAATTTCTCCTAAAAGTCATTAGTTGACCCCCCAAAATTGAAACGAAAATAAAAGATGATGAAATAAGCTTTAATTTGATGTGTGTCTCGAACATCTTGGAGAGTTGTGAGTATTTTTCCCGAATTTCTGAAGTGGGAGCATTTACCATTGGGGTCTATGGAAGTTTATTTACTGGTCTGCTACCTTAGGAAACGCGAGACTAATGTTGACGTGACCGGCGATAATGTCAACCTATATGCATGAGCATGCTGCAACCATGGAGCTATACTACGGCAACATAGATCTTAGAAACATCGGGGTTTTAGTCGAACTTGTAATTGAGTACCAAGTCGTGAAAAGAGCTCTTGCAGACACTGGAAATTAAAATCAGGATATGTGTCCAAGAATAGGCTTGAATGAAGAAAAAAAGCGAAAGTAATATTCCCACAATCATCCTGATGCATGTTGAATTAATCACGCTTAGCCGGCTATATTGGTCAGCGGCAAAAAGTGCAACATTCTCGCGTCGTCAAGCACTTCTTTTCATACATGCACATGTATATCTAGGAAGGGGTGATTTTTGCACGCACGGGTGAAATCATGTGCCGGCGTGGATGGTACCCTGAAGCACACGGTTATTTCTTGGCACTTGTGTGGAAAGGAGCCCTGCTGATTTCCTTGGACCTCGTACGCACGTGGTGAAAGCCGTTTTTAAAGATTTTATCTTGTACCCCCCCCCCAAAAAAAACCCACTTAGACCAGAAAGTAATACCTATGACGATTTCAGGGACTTTTCCTAAAGACAAACGGGACAAATCCTGGAGAAATTGAGAAAAAAATGACCAAACTGTTTTGACCACTGTACATTTTCAACGGGCCGCTTTCGCTTTTTGCCTTTGGGTCCATTTATGCGCATGCGTGCATAAATTTGAATTATTAGTGAACTGTTCAATTCTGCTTGCCTCACGGCCCTCATTTGCATATTATCATTTTCGGGTGAAAAGGTCTCATACCCACGTTTGCCATTGGCTTATTGGATATTCTATATTTTAGTAAAGACAAAAATAGATGTGTCCCACATTTTCCTGACGTTACTACTATAGTACTATCCTCGCTCATACCCCCGCCCTTAAAACAGGACGCTGGGATGGAATGGGCTGATAACTTTACGCTCTGATTGGATAGATTTTGCGTGACCTGTGACCTGCAAGTCATCATGGCCCCGACCCTGCAATGTTTTAAACGGCCGTTAAGACTGAGTCATCATCCCATTCATATTTTGTTTTCGTTGAAAAGCGTAATAATGTAGGAAAATCTGTAAAACATCTGTTTTGTAAATTTTCAATATCCGTCAATTATTGCTCAGGCTCCGTTTCAAATTGCATATTATGCGACGCTCAAAATTTGTCTACATGGTCCGCAATGAAAAAGAAATCACATCCGGTATGGATGATGTGTGCATTTCTATGAGAAAGTTTTCGGATAGCATTTGCGCGCATTAGCTAACTGCGGTCTTAAACAGCTGCAGCCAGATGTCTTTGTACATAGGCCATGATAAATTACCCAGAATGCCACCCCTACGCCCTTCACAAAATGTGAAGCCCATCAGCCTGTCCCAGCGCCCTGTTTGCAGGGCGGGGGGGGGGGGGTGTACGAGCGAATAATACTATCTTTCAGTGTGCAGCATTGGCGCCTGCATGCATTGTCTGATCTGGCACAATCTTATTATATACCATAGCGGAAGAACATGTTTTTACTTGTACTAATTTTCTGTGACTTGATACATTCAATAAGGAAAGAAATTAGTACCCTGACACCACTTATTTGGTTGTGTACAAAGAGAGCTGAGTGCATTTTCAACATGTTCAAAGTATTTTCAAACATATTTGGGATTTTTTTCTCAGTCCCAGATTGAAATCTTTTCAACATTTTTGCAATTATGACTGACCCGCTTCATGATATATGACGAAAAAAAAGTGGCTCTTTTGAACTCCATTTTGGGCCGAACTTGACCCGCAGCTGTTCCTATTAGTGCATCTTTCTATGATTTTGTTTTTCCCCGTGATTTTGCGTGGCATCTGATCCGAACTCTCGGCGCACGAACACGAGCACTTACTTCAGTCTTTGAAGCAAAGAGCTTGGTCCTAGCTCTATCAACCTCGTCCCATGGTTCCTTTATTTTCAACCTCGTTTCCAATAGCCTACTGAAGGCCTGGGATGGGAACTTGCTTCCTGTATCCTGGTTCGATAGCGCAATTAGCAGGTAGGCCTTTATCGTGTATTGGTGTTGTAATTTCCAACGTGTATAACGTGTTTTCACGGTCATTGTAATTATCACGTCCACACCTTCTCAAAAATAATCCTTTCCTTTCCAATTTGATCATTATTTATATGAAATGTGATACTGCATAAATTATTGCCTGGATAAGATTGTAATATTTTAACAAAATCGTGTTTTCGTAACTCACGCCGCGATTCATTTTGCACCCGTGACACCACATACAAAAAAACCCGCTGATCTAAAGCACAGGCAGGTACCAGACTATTCCTTATTTGCATACGTATCCCAAAAACTTGGATATACTTATGATCCAATACCAGGGTGAGCAAGCAGGTATACGTGATGGGAGCGTACTGCTCAACACCCTGGGAACGAGGTTGTAGCTCCTAAAATCATAGAGCTGGTGGGGGGGGGGGGCTGGACACCATCTTTCAATGATGGCGCAGTTTAAAACCGAATTCATTGTCTCAGACAATATTACTCGGAACGTTAGAATAAACAGCCAATCGCTAAAAAAAAAACCCAGACTTTTCGCCTAAAATAAAGAACAAATAATGTGAACTAAAGGCACTTTATGTAAAACCCGCTAATCATGGTTTCGTGATGTTTTTTGTTTGTTTTTTTTGGGGGGAGGGGGAGTTTGGGGGGAGCACGCCCCCCTCCCCCCGCCACCGTAGCTACGCCCCTGTTCTAAATTCGATTGGCTGCGCGCGGGTTAGCATAACATTTTGCATGCTCGGCCGGATATATTTAGACGTTGCACTGTACTGCGCACACGTGAACGTCTGATCATAATTATCAAGGGGCCATTTCTCAATGGGTCACTGATTTCAGGGAGCTATACTAAACACACAAATTCGCTCATCAGCAACAGGGCACCAGCCAAAAAATCTCAAGAAAATTGGCTAAGCATGAAGGTGTATCTAATGTAGCCTGCTAGGCGTGGAAAGGAAATCGGAAATGATGATCGGGAAACCGGAATTTCTGGCAACTTCAGTTCGGCCACTGGTTTTGGGCTTTATATTATAAGATCCTTCTTCAAAATGGAATCGGAAACGTGACCTAATCTGGATTGATGTTTCTGGGAATTCGAAGTATCCATGGCCAACCATTTATTCAAATCCACCAATCTCAATACGCCGCCATGTTTGTTAGCGTTAGATGCCTCGCTTTGATTTCCAAGATGGTGTCGCATGAGCTAGGTCTATAGGTAGACGTAGCCGCATTTCATGGAACCCTTTTCCAACACGTCCTAAATGTATAAACTATACATGATAAAGTAAGCGACACAAAATTGGCTGGGTGGGTTCCAATTTTTTTCATGGATGGTTGATCCAAATATCTTTATTTTTCTTCCTTTGAATTCTAAAGGTCTTGAATCAAATCAAAGGGATTGTGTGGTGACTTCACACTAATAAGCGATAAAAGCTTGAATCTTATGATTTGATACATAGCCGCACCTAATTAGGTAGACTTTCACCCTTTGTTTAAATCAAATGAAATTTAAACTAAATTTTAAAAGCTTTCGGTGCGAAAGCGAATGCGAACGCGAATTTATGACGCCGGGGGGGATGCTTCGTGACGTCAAATTCGCATCGCATTCGCATTCGCATGAAGTATGAACCGGCCTTAACAATTCCTTATTAATTTGAGTTAAATGTATATTGTGACATTTTTGCCAAATCTAAACAGCTACATGCAGCTCATGATAAACTATAGATATATAAAGGGAAACGGTGATGGGTCATCACTTGTTGCGCCGTTTAATGAGAACTTGGAGGCATCTTGCAGATGAACCGATGGGTCCGACTGCAGAAATGATCATTCCAGGTGCCGTCCAGGTCGAAGAAGTTGATCTCCCCGCATTGTTCCCCTGCTCCAGCGTTGTTGGGCTCTGCGTTGTGCCAGTTGAAGTAGTCGCAAGGAGAGCCGTCGGTCCACACGAAGCTTCCTTCCGTCGCGTGGTCGTTCAAGCCCATCCAGGTGTGCTTGCTCTCGGTTGTGCCCTGCTGGGAGAGGAGGTTTAGGAAGTTGTCCTCGGCGGCCGAGTGGATTGACGCCAAGTGGGCCCCGTCGGCTCTGGAGAAAAACAAGTGCGACTGCACAATAAGCTCCGGCCGTCTTGGAAATTCACAATGCGAAATAATAGTGATCTTCATAATTTAACTATCTACTCACCCGTATACGTCCTGAAGACTGAAGGCACAGGGGCAGAGGCAGGGGTGATGGCCTCCAAGTACAAAATGTTCATAACATTTTGTTTGCTTTTTATGGACAGTTAAAATTTGGTACTTACAGTTTTATGAGACACTTAGGGGGGTTCGTTTTTGGTTAACCTTTTGTGTGTGTGTGTGGGGGGGACCAACCGACCGGCACCAAAGTGACCTGTAGGAGCTCTGTTGCCAGAGCTTAAAAACCAGAAGAAAAACACCGTAGAGCGACGTTTCGAGCTATACGTGCATGCACATTAAAAGCATTTTCGGTTAGGGTTATGGTTGGGTTAGGGTAAGGACTAGGTCGAGGTTGGGTTGGGGTAGTATGATTAGGGTGAGGGTTAAAAAAGAACCAACTAATTGTTCTTAGAGCTCGTTAAACTTACACACATACACACTCATGCCCATCCTGTCTTCAATATTTCCATAGGTTTCCTGGACCAACTGATTGAGTTTGTTGTGAGCACCCCAAAAATTGTAAAAGTTTGGGTTTTTTGCGATGCGCGAAAGTCCCGAGCTCAAACTCCCGAGGGAGACACAACTCTTCAATTAAAAAAAAAAGGTAAAAATGTTCGGCAAAAATTATTTTCAAATCGAAAATAGGTTGATTTTATTGTATTTTGCTGTTCTCTTCTTCACTCTTGTTTGTTGAGTCATCAACACCAATATCCAACTACAACTAAGTCTCAAACATAGTACCTCCTCTCAAAGCATCAACGAACTTCAAGTTGGATTGACAAGAAAAGTAAAGTTACTTCAGACCCGTTCATGTACGTTTATTTTTTTTTATCCCTTCGTTAACTTACAATTAATTTGTGATTAGGCCCTAATCAAATTATGAATCATACCGTTCAGATTAAACCCAAAATCATTCAGAGTTACCTGAAATATTTAGACAATGCAGAAAAGAGGTGCATAAAATCAAAATGGCCTAATAACATGATTTCATGCATGTCACTATATTCTCATGGATTCGAGATTATGAGTTATGAAAACATGCAATATCAAACATTATAAAAACTATGTTGTCCTTACACGCAATGTTGTTCAGCATTGGCCCAGGTCTTTTGAACATCGTAAAGCTTGTAGCAGTCGCGTTCCCAGTTGAGGTACCCATCCGGGCAGGATGGCCCGCACCCGGCAAAGACGGCTGAAATCAAGGCCACGAGGACCACACTGGATGCAAGTATGTTCATCTTGAGATGTTCGTCTCTTACACTCGCAGGTTTCAAGTCGGCAGGATGGCGGTGAAAAAGTGGCGAAACATGAGGAGAAATGTGCTTCTTTTATACGGTTTTTGTACTTAATGTGTTGACTGACTTGGTGGAGATATTTTGACATGAATGTCACTCTGACTTGAAACGACAACATCAGGAGGGGGGAAAATGGGAAACAAACCAGGACAAATTTCATCACTGATCAATCTGACTTTTGATTGATTTTTCAATTGATCTGCTGTCTCCGATATTAAATTCCAGAGCAGTGTAACCAATACGTGGTGCTATTGTGTGGTTTATAAAACTGAGCATGATTATTATTCAAATAATTATTACTTATAACTATTAATAATTTCGAGCCTTATTTCAAAGTGTACTTTATCGATCCCTGTTGATCGCCAAATCATTGAACAGATGTTGTGGGTTTGCTTTGGTGGTTATGACTGACAACCGAAATGTATTGTCTTTCAGTGGATTGCCACCATTAGATAGACTTGAGAAAGTTCTAGCAGGAATCAATTTTAACAGTGACTTGACTTGGCGCCTGCGCGAACATCATTGTTCTGGCTAGTCTGGTTCCCAGACCTGACAATAATATACCCAACGCTCACGTCTAAATTGTAGGTCAGGCGGCCTCCGTGGCTAAAAATAAACATGACGACATTGATGGCCCTTTTTCAAAGCTCGGCTTTGTTTCCGACTTCGCTTTATCACTTACAGCTTTTAATGTTCTGATCAAATGATTAAATAAATCACTTGCTTCGTAATATCATACAGTAGACAATACAGTTTGATATTTCTGTAAGATGACATTGACTAATATTGATCTGGAATCTTCAAATTAGACACCCAAATAGCACTGTTGGCAGGCGAAGCCGAATGAAGACCGAGTTTTGGAAAATCTCGGTAACGGTCGTCAAATTCAAAACAGTACATGACGCTGCAAAAAGTTCGCCCGTACGATCCGAGTATACTTGATGCACAAAATCGTCGTTGAATTTCAAGTTTTCTAAATTCAAGCACTGATGAATATTAATTATCAACTCATTGAACTTTTTAATAAGCAATTAGCAGTTAATTAAACCTATATTATACTCTGAAATACTTGGGCGCTATCCGATTGTCGAAATGAATTCGGCAAACTTCGGACATTTTCGGAAAAAGGAGGAATTCCTCCC
Source organism: Patiria pectinifera (assembly GCA_029964075.1). Classification (NCBI taxonomy): domain Eukaryota; kingdom Metazoa; phylum Echinodermata; class Asteroidea; order Valvatida; family Asterinidae; genus Patiria; species Patiria pectinifera. Next base: position 5,082,983 of record CM057130.1, on the reverse strand, counting down.
GTTTTAGTCACGTGAACGGGGCCAGGGTACGAGCGAACAGCGCGCAATCGATCTGGGCCATCGCAACCTCGTCCCCTGTGCTTACTTTATCTCCAACATCGTTTCCTATAGTAGAGAGAGCAGCTATAGTGGTGGGCGCGTACTGCTCGACACCCTAGGGACGAGGTTGGGGCCATCGGGGTTTAGTCGAACTTGTTTTATTTTTTAAATGAGCACTAATATCGCTCTCCCTTGTTACCTCTTTCCAATAACAATTACATGCATAATGAGAAAGACTTTCGAAAATTGAGAGATAGACTTTGCAAGAAGGATGAGAACGTCATGTATCCCTAACTTAAGCGTTGCGTTCTGCCGTGTTCAGTGATGCGAGACGTTTTTAGCCGACTCAAAAATGCATCTAGTCTGGTTCCCAGACCTGACAATTATTCCCCACGCTCACGTCTTAAATTGTAGGTCAGGCAGCCTCCGTGGCTAAAAATAAACATGACGACATTTTTTTTTTATGGCCCTTTTTCAAAGCGCGGCTTCGTTTCCGATTTCGCTTTATCACTTGTAGCTTTTAATGTTCTGATCAAATCTTTAAATAAATCACTTGCTTCGTAATATCAAACAGTTATGATAATACAGTTTAATGTTTTTTTAATAACATTGAGTAATGTTGATCTGGAATCTTCAAAATTACGGAACCAAATAGCACTGTTAGCAGGCGGAGCCGAATGAAGACCGAGTTTTGGAAAATCTCGGTAACGGTCGTCAAATTCAAATTCGGTCATTTAAAATAAAATTAATAAGCAATTAGCAGTTAATTAAACCTATATTATATACTCTGAAATACTCGGGCGCTATCCGATTGTCGACGAAACGACTTCGGCAAACTTCGGAAATTTTCGGAAAAAGGAGGAATTCCTCCCGTTTTAGTCACGTGACGTAAATTGTAATACATTGTATCACCAGAGGCTACCTGACCTCAACCTCGTCCCCAGTGCTTACTTTATTTCCAACCCAACCTCGTCCCCAGGGTGTCGAGCAGTACGCGCCCACCACTACCTGCTCGTCCCCAGGGTGTCGAGCAGTACGCGCCCACCACTACCTGCTCTCTCACCTTGGTATTGGATCATTTGCATGTGCAAGATTTTTGCACACGTATGCAAATGAGGAACAGTCTGGTGCCTGAATATGCGTTACACATTAGCGTTTGTTTTTGTATGCGGTGTCTGGGGTAAAAACAGAGTCAATTCGTAGCAGCGCGAGCACGGCGTGAGTTACGAAAACACGATTTTTGAAATCAAACTGTTACGATCTTATCGAGACAACATGCAGTATCATATTTCATATTAATATGAGCAACTTGGAAAGGAAATTAGTATTTTCGAGAAGGCGTGGACGAATGATCGCGAAAACACGTACTGCACGTTGTGAATATATAGCACCAAGTACACGATAAAAATCCATTACTAGCCAATTGCGGTATCCAATCAGGATACAGGAAGAAAGTTTCCTATCCAGGGTTTACTATTGGAAACGCGGTTCGAAATAAAGTAAGCACTGGGGACGAGGTTGTTTCCAACCGTGTTTCCAATAGTAAAGAGAGAGCAGGTAGTGGTGGGCGCGTACTGCTCGACACCCTGGGGACGAGGTTGACCTGACCTAAGAGTCATCAGGAATAGTCGGAATCTTTTGGTCTGGGAACCAGACTAAAATGCATCATGCATGACCATTTCTCAAATATCGGTTTCAACACTATTGTGGCTTCAACTTGGCATCCTTCTTTAAAGGGAAAATACAACATTTGCAAACAGCAAAAAATAAAACTACCAAATCATTTTGAAATACCTTAATTGCTGGACTGTAAGTGAATGACAGTGTAAAGCATCCTGTAAAATCATGGCACCTGGTTTACTCATTTTCAAGAAAAGTGGCATTTTTTGTATCAATTTCCAACGCTGATCGGCCGATCAGCGTTGGAAAAAACTGGCTTTTTTTTCAAATTGAATACTGGCCCCAGTTGACCATCGCACTTGTTTGCAATCGATTACACACCTATGAACGGGTACAAGCCAGCTAGACTGGTTCCCTGACCTTACAATTCCCCAATATATGTAAACTGCTTGGTTTCTTCTTAAATGGAGTCAGGGAACCAGACTACAGGAAAATGATTGTTTTTCTTGGTTTTTATAGCATTTTCGAACCCAAAACCTCAAAAAAGTCAGTGTAACTATATTTGCTATATATTTCCAACCCCCCAATTCCATCCATTTCTGAAAATTACAGCAAAAGCAAATGATGTATATTCCCTTTAAGTGTGTACTCGACATTCTATAATGGACCGATCCAGTAAGCACCGCCCCATGGTATTCTGACCAATCACAGCCGTGATTTATGTCCGACATGCGTGCACAAAAGTCCGACATGCGTGCACGCGCGTATGATGCGCGCGGCAGGAAAATGCAGTGTGGCATTGGAGAGGAGCACGTGTTAATTTGCCCACGTGCGCAGTGGGAGGGGCTTACTGGATCGGTCCATTCGAAGCCAGGACGCTTTTATATAGCACATAATTATGTTCAAGTTATATTGGTTATTCCTTCCTCCATATGTTCCTACAAAATAATGTACCATTAGGGAGATACGTTATCGTAATATCTTCGACAATAGGGAGACACAGGTCATAAGGGAGACATTTTCATGTCTCGTCTCCCTAATTCCATAGCCCCCTTTTAGAGGCAAAATTTTACTGTCGCAATCAGGTTATATTTGTTGCTCGTGGTCTAATTAGTAAAAACTACCGAAATTCGGGGGAAAAGGACAAGGGAACTTTAGGGCACATTGAAGTTTGAAAAATTGTGTGCACAAGTCTATGGGAATGTCTCCCAAATGATCCATTCTCGGTAATTATTATAACACTGACGGTAATGTCCGATTCAGAGCCCTTCGAAAAAAAACATGTAATACTGAAGCCAGCGTTTTGGAAACGGTCATCTTTATTCTGCGTGCATCATGAATGTATCGCGTTTGCCATTGGTTAATTGAGCTTGTAGGCGGAGTTTATGCAAATAGCCAGCGTCCGCGCGTAAATTGAACGGAAATCGTTTGCACATAAACTGTGGTTTGTTGCAAAAACTCAACGAATTTGTCCCGAATTTCTCTAAAGAGTTTTACTTCGATTCCACAGTTTGGAAGAAAATAGTTCATTTAACCAGAAAGAACAGATTTTCAGGAACGAGAATCATCTATAGGGTGTATTTTGAAAGGAAGTAGATTGATTCAGAATTCCGCCCATCGGTTTAGTGGCGCGCCATATTTTGTCTACGTGTCGGTAGCGTTAAGCCAGCTTGACCAAATGCTACAGCAAACAACGCCAGTGACCGGTTGCTTGTAAGGTGAGTATTGGACGAATATTATTGCATTAAAGAAAGGGATGCTAAGCCACGAATGACCTATAAATTCACACATAACACCGTCTTTAACTAGCAGCTGTTAAATAGTAGATACAATCTGAAAAATAGAAACATGACCAGTTCTATACAGGACATGGAGGACCTCCATGGACTCACTCACTGACTCGGTGTGCAGTTTTGGCGCCTGCATTGTCTGACTGATCTCTCCCAATCTTATGTACATGTACTAAAAGTAACATGACTTATTTTCAATGACTTGATTCATTCAAAAAGAATGTATGTGATGAGATAGAAGGTACTAGTAGTAGTAGTCACATTAATGTCTTCATGTATTTTATAACTTTTAAATAATTTTTTTCAAAAACGAAGTGGCTATCGTAACGGCAGCCATTGCTTAGCGCCCTCTACGATACTTTTTTGATACGCACGCAGGTATATAATTATTTGTTTCCCCACGTTCCAGCGAGCAGTGCGACAGCTCAGTCGATAGAGGGTAGGATTTTGCACCGCGAGGTTGCGGGTTCGCATCTCAGTTTTGCACTCAAATTTTTTTTCCTTTTCTAACCTGAGGCTTTGGAGGATTTTTTTTTAAAGGGAAATAAAGTCCGAATTTCATAAAGTTCAAATTCACTTTTTTCCTTCTAATATTATATTTTGTTCTCATTTTAAAAAAAAGTTGCAGTACTACCGTAACGATAGAAAATGGGAAAGGCTGCCGTAACAATAGCCACTGCGTTTCAAAAAAGCTTTTAAAAAGTATTTTTTACGTGATTATTTCCATTCCTCTTTCGCCAGATTTATAATTTTTCATAATGTTTGTATTAAATTTTGTAATGTACTTAGATCGAAACTGAAAGATGGCTGACTTGGCCTCCAGTATGTCAAACTTTCTATTTCCTGAGGAATTTCAGCCGCTCGATGGATGTGACGAAGACGAACTGAACATAGAATCATTCATCATGTCATCAGCCTTCCACGACTCTAGAGACAGTGAGATCCAGACACCAAGTGTGTCGTTTCAGGAACCTCTCGAAAATGATAATTCTTTGCCAGAGGTCAGTCACGAGGTAGCCGTTGAGATGGAGCCAGAGGTGACTCCGTCGACGCCGAACAAACCCCTGGTCCACCTGCCGTGCCTGAGCCCACTGACGCCCACCGCCAACCTCAAAGTGCTGATCAGTGCCGCCAGTCCGGAAATACGTGTCCTTGACTCGCGACGGCAGTTGGCGCTCTTCAACGCTATTGCAGATCACGCGTCGTCGTTGCAGGAAGAGCAAGTGGTGGATTCGGGATTGGGTGACATGCAGGAAGAAGTGGTCGAGGTCGAGTGTATGTCCCAAGGAGAAGAGGGAATGGACGACGCTGACAAGCCAATCAACAGAAAGTCCAAATCGCTGGGGCTGCTATGTCAAAGGTATTTGTCTGTTTTGAAAATACGTCTGAAGCTTTATAATATATTTTCCATTTTTCTTACCGTCAGCACAATGAGGTTTTTCCCCCCTGTTTCAAATGTGAAATAAAACTTTCAAAATGGAATTAAAATTATCACAAGTTGGAACCAGAGTTTGTTTACATTGAATTTACAAGCAATCTGAAGTGGTACCGTTTATTTTTAATCGTTCTAAATGTTTGTTTATGTAGATTTTTGTCCAGATATCCAGACTACCCTACAAATGGTGTTGCCATGGCGATTTCCCTGGATGCCATCTCCAAGGACTTAGGTGAGCATTTTTTAAAAAAATTTTTTTGCAATCCCAGATTTAGCACTGCCAATTTTTAAATGCAAAGTTTTAAAAACAGATAATGTGGCACTTCCATTCCAGCAAAAGACTTTTCAGCAAAGACAGCTTGCAAAATGCCTTGCTGTCATATCAAACAAAAACAATCTTGTTGCCTTGCCTAAGTGTTGTTTCCCCTTTCCACCCCAGAAGAGCAAAGTAAGTGTGAAATGTCATTTCTGGAACACAAGTACATGTTTTGGAAACACTTACAATGTGTATCACAGTTTGTTTCAAAGCTTTGTAAAGTTATAACAGATAACAAAGGGCCAGATATTTAAAAGCAAATAGCTCTCCGCACTAATTACGTCAATTTTGCTCCGCGCCTTATGCGCGCATACCTCGGATGTCAGACCACTTTTCGAACAATCACGCGCGTACATGCATGCACACCTGGCCCCATACATTCGCATAGAATTGGTGCTGCAAGCGTGCGCGTAATCTTCACACGAGAAGTTTGTACAGCATGCTTGTCTGAAATCCGGGTACTTGCTTCTATTTTTAACATTAGTGCAGAGTGCTATTAATAAAATGGATGCCTTTTTATCTCTGCCATCATAGGCGTGGAGAGGCGTAGAATTTACGACATTGTCAACGTCTTGGAGAGTATAGAGATGGTTTCTCGAATGGCGAAGAACAAATATCTGTGGCACGGCAAAATGAACATGGAGTCAACTTTAGCTAGACTCAAGGTGAGATTTAATGAGACTCGCAAAACTGATGATAGATACGTCTTGGAGTACAGGAAACAGAACTGGCACTTGAAACAACCAGTCTAACGCTTTCAGAACTGTACAAGTAAAGGACGTCGTTACTATGAGCAAGTTTCGGCCAGGACCATTAGCCAACTAGTGGTTGAAGGATGACTAATGAATAATGGCAACGTGCGAACTTCCTAGTCAAACGATGGTCAAAACGGCATCACAAAAAATTCTGGGTCCTGGCTCCCCGCTGTGCTTTATGATGTGCACGGCTATTGGTAACCAGTGATGGAACTGTGGCCTGTGGCCCAGTTTCAAATAGGCAAGTAGTCCAAACCCTCTTTCAAGCTAAGATAGTCGAACTATGCTTTGTACCTGAACTTGCTCTTAATTGAACGTCTGGTACCAAGACTATATTTCTTCTACATATTTAGACTGCAGTAATGGCACCAGACTACTGAACAGCCTTATCAAAAAGTTAGATGTGTAAGTCTGGTGTTACATGTATGCGTCAAATTTATACCCTTATTTTACTACACTCTCTGAAGCAGAGAACATTGAAAAAAAATCACCCTCTTTAATTTGAATTGAGATGTCACATTTTGTTTGTGAAATATCTCGAGCTTCAAAGTCAATGGAAAATTGAGAGTTTTGCATGTTTTTCTGCACTTGGGGTCTCATTCTTGTGAAAACCATATTTAATAATCACAGTGATGGCTGACCCTACTTTTCCTTTTCCTTGAATAGTGTCTTGGTGAGAAGAAGCGATACGCTGACCAGATTGCCCATCTTAAGAAGCTTCAGATTCAGAACGAGTTCAGCGAGGAGCTGGAGCAACTGTCCAAGCAGCCGTTGCGAGACATCAGCAACATTGGTCCCCAGCCCCAGGAAACGGAGGACAAGAAAGATATAAAGGACAAATTCGACGAAGATATGAGTGAGTTCACGACAGTGTTGTGTTTGATCCATTACAAGTCCAGTCACAAGTAATTCACAAGTCCTTTCACAGGTCCTGTCACAAGTAACAGGGGATGAACAATAACAGAGGAATGCCTTCGTCACAGTTCATTTGAATGACTTGACTTGAGATGTGAGGCCTTGTTGTGGACACAACTATATCACACTGGAGACAGGAGTGCAAGGGCCTTATTTTAGAAAACAAAAATTTGCTTCACTAGTAAAATAGGCTCAGATACGATATGCTAAAAGCAGACACAAGCAATTTTCCTCAAATTGTAATTTGTGTGTTTCTGTATTTTAGCGTGTCCGTGCAACAATGTCATATATCCTAAAATGGGCCGTGAGTGAAACGCGAGTTTCAGAATGTCAAAAGGCCGTATCTCACGTAAAATGACCCAGATGTACACACAAAGTCAATGGACGTCGAAATACGACCTTGTTGCACGGAGCGTATTCGCGCGAGATACGACTTTGTTGCAGAATGGAGTTGCGACCTTGTTGCACTAACACGACGATTTGTTGTCTCGGTTGTTTCAATTTATTCATAGTCATTCCTTTGTTCATCCCTATTTTTGGGGAGTCGGGTTGGTGCAGCGGTTCATTCCTCGCCTTCCACCGCTGTGACCTGGATTCGATTCCTGACTGGGCCAATATGTGGATTGGGTTTTCAGTCCCTGCCTGATTCCGTGGGTTTTCCCCGGAATATTTTTCTGGGGTTTTCCTCCCACCTCTAAAACTAATTTCTTCTCATTGTCTTCTCTCTACGGGTTTCTTCAGGCTTGCGAGCTTCAGAGCCTAGAGCGCTTTTGAGGAATCCTTGGTTTCATTACCAGAAATAATTAATATAATAAGTAGTACATACATACCCATGCATTTCTTATTAAACCAAATATCATTTTGTAAACTCAAATTTACAGTTTTTATTGCATGTGTAAAATTCAAAATAGAAAGTCTCATTTTGTCAGCGACTCTTTTCCTGGTAACAATTTTTTTTCCTGTTTCGTCCCCACCAGACACGCGGCGAGACAAGTCCCTTGGCGTCATGAGCCAGAAGTTCATCATGCTCTTCTTGGTTTCCCAGGTAACATGATGAGTGATTACTATCTAAAACAAATTTAGGCCGCAATTTATTTAATATGAAACCAGTATGTCCTTTTTCATTTTTCAAAGCACTTTTCTGCAGTAGAATGTTTATAATATGTAAAATTCATGGTTGAAAACATTGATAGGCCCTTTTTCTTTTATAAGATGGAATTTTGTGTCGGGGTGATTTAAATCAAACTAGGTTTTGCCGATCCCGTTAGCTCGGTGGTCGAGTGGCATGACATCTGCACTAGAAAGCAGGAGGTCGTGAGTTCGAGTCCCACCCGAGTGATTTTTTCCAACTTTCACTCGGGAGGTAACACACTGAGTATACAGTGTTTAAACGTCGGTGAAGGGCAAAACCTAATTTGATCTTTATTTTATATCTACTTTTATCAATTCCGTTGAATTCAAAGTTTTGTGAATATAACATTACATTATTTTCAAAAATTGTGTCATCAACTCTCTATTGTAGCATTAAAAAAAATGTAAGTGATGAAGTAATTTATACATTTGTATCTTTGTTCTCTCTCTTTCATGCCCAGGCCAAAGTTATCACCTTGGATATTGCGGCCAGAGTGTTAATCGGCGACATCAACTACGAAATCAGGGAAGGCTCCAAGTTCAAAAGTAAGTTTAAAATGTGCCCAAGATGGGTTGCGACACCTTTGCCTGCCGTCATTTAGCCAGTTTAATATATTTGCAATGTATTTTGCAGATGTGTTGCTAATACACTGTCTTTTTATTTGTTTCCAACAAAATTGTAGCTAATGTAGAAAGGGTTATGGCTCCTTTGGACAAAATTTTGTATCGGCAATTAAAGTAGTCGAGAAAATTGAAGAATCCATCTACTTTCTTGGAAAATTCGCAAAGAAAAAGAAAAATGCCTGCCTCCAAGTCCCTCATTTTTTTCAAAAAGGCAAAATGAGAAACTACTTATTTTTTTCACTCGGCCTAAGAGCTGCTAAGCAGAAAGATTTTGGTAAAAAAAAAATTGCGCTAAAGCAGAATTTTGGCAGGAACTTTTTGGCTGTTAGGTTGGTTTTTTTTCGCAAAGCGAATCACTTCGGTGCTTAGCAAATTCCAGTCTTGAAGGGACACTGCGTCCTGGAAAGCACCCAATTGAGCTACAAAACATCCACACAACCATCCTTTCAAAAGTGCCCTTTTTTTTGTTCTTGCGAGAACGAATTTCAGGGGTTAAAATGGTGAGTCTCCAAAATTGAGTTATTTTGGTGCTAGTCGTGATTTCAGTTGCACATGTTCCATCAGAGCAGCGTTTGCTGCGGGAAACAACGTGTGTGTTTTGGTGCTGTGTTTTGTACACATTATGTGTACACAGACACACGACATGTACTGTACATTGAATTGTCTGACACATGGACACAGAAGCTGGGGGGGGGGGCAACACCCAAGAAGGAGACTTATATTTACGGCTGGAAATACGTATATGTATGCCACAGAATGTCCGCCGCGTCAGAAGTGAACGACTAGGTTTTTGTTGTCTGTTCTCAGGAACAGTATGAAATTAGGTTAGTTTCCCTTCAGCCAGACCTTAGAAATTAAAGTAAACAATTTTAAACATTTTACAATTTTGCTGATAACTTGACGATGTACCCCTTTAAACAGCTCTGTGAATGGGGCTGTGTTTAAAAAAAAAAAATTTAACAAAATGATAATCACTGAATCCTGATGCAATATCTCTCTCTGCAGCTAAAGTGCGACGGTTGTACGACATTGCCAACATCTTGACCAGCCTGCAGATGATCCAGAAAGTGCATGTGCAAGAAGGGCGGGGCCGCAAGCCTGCGTTCAAGTGGATTGGGCCCAACCCAGACACAGGTCATGTGGACCCAAGTAAGAACGACTACCCATTTGCAACAAACAAATCTTAAAAATACATTACCCACATTGTAAAAGTGAGTCCTGTGTCAGATATATTTATTGCAAGCGTTTCAAGCTTGGAGGAAAATTTGCCAGTTTTGATTTATTCATTTGGTTTTGTTGTTGTTGTTGTTGATTGTTTAAGATAATGAAAGATCAAGTTAAAAAGGCAAAGCAAAGTGAGTTTTTTTTCTGTTTTTTCATGGAGATTTATCTTTCTTTTTGACAAAAGGACCAATTTCTTTATGAAACACACAAGCTGTACAACAAAATATCCCAAAGAGGTCCACAATCTTTCAAAATCCCAGCTTATTTGTCTTTCTTGCCAAGCCGTGTAGGTAACACAGAAAGTCAACGTTGTACAAATGCATTATTTTGCAGAGCAGGCCAATGACATTTCATTTCAATCTTGTAAGAGCGTGCAATATGCAGAACCATAAGTATGTGACTTTTAAATTCATTATACAGAATTCAACCAAAAGAAAATCATGTATGCATATTCAAATTTTGTCGTGTTGAGTAAAATTCCCACATGGAGGCCGAAGGTTCCTAGAAAATTAGTGTTTGAGTTTAATTTCTTCTTACAAACAAAATTTTAACGAGGCAATTTCCCTTTCCAGGAAAGCTAAGTCTTTTGCGATTAAAGAAAACAAGTCACACAGGGAGCAAAAATACAAGCTGTGTTTGTTTAGAATTTCAAGTGATATTTGCATTTGCTGATTTCCAGCAAAGCTGAAATTGCAGTTTGACCTGTCAACTGTGTAAATATTTTTGGAAAATTTGACGGAAGAATCCAATTTTTTTTGTTAGTAGACCAATTTCTTTGTGTTAATTTGTTCGTGTTTGATTGCCGTTCAGGTGACGTTTGTGTGGAGAATGATGGTCCATCGAGACAATCTTTCTTCTCGACCCCAGCTGGTAAAAAAAATCGCTTTCAGTATCATATCCCTCCCTTCCTCACATGCTTTCCTTCTTTTTTTGTTGTTGTAAATTCTGTCACGAAGCAAACAGATTTTCCCGCCGATACAAAAGACAATTTTCCCAATTTACTTTGTTAATGGACTGTACTGTAGCCTACTTATAGCAGAATGCTCAGGTATCTATAGACTTTTTCTCTTTCACTATTAAAGGGAAAATACAACATTTGCAAACATCAAAAAACGAAATGATCACATTACCACGAAATACCTTACTGAATTGTTAGGGACGGACAGTCTAAAGCATCCTTTAAAATCGTGGCTCCTGGTGGGCTGACATTTTCAAGAAAAATTGTATTTTTCCAACGCTCGTCGGCCGACCAGCGTTGGAGAAAACTGGCTTTTTTTCAAAAACTGTTCTTAATTTTTCATATTTAGTTATTCTGACTTTTCCTTGTAATTGATCACACACCTGTGAAGGGGTACAAGCCTGCTAGACTGATTCTCTGACCTTACAATTCCCCAAAGTGTATTAATTGCTTCGTTTCATCTTAAGTGGGATCAGGGAACCAGACTACAAGAACATGATAGGTTTTCTTGGTTTTTCCAGCATCTACAAGCCCAAAACATGAAATAAGTCAGTTTAACAATATTTTATATAAAATACTAATCCTCCAAATCCATTTATTTCAGAAAATTGCAGCAAAAGCATATGTTGTACATTCCCTTTAAGGGATTTACTTTCTGTTCTGAGTCGAAAATGGAGAAACACCATCAGAAAACCTCACTGCAAATGTTAATGTCATGAAACCCTCTGACATTGGAATGTTGAAAAGACTCAAGACATTGAAATTGTTGGTGTTTACCTTTCGTGTTCTTTATGAGACTTCAAGCTTTTTTCGATATTTTTTTAAAAACCAACTAGCCTTGAAATGTCCATGATTTACCAAATGAAGGCATCTTTCGTGTCACGCAGGTAACTTACAAAGTGGACTTTGCTGAGTAGATGATAATGACTCATTTTGTCCCCACAGCTCCCATATCCACCCTGCCTTCCCAAGACCCCCAACCTTCCTCGTCCCCGGCCTCCAATCCTAGAGGCCCCAAGAAGGTGGCTTGGTCCCGGCACGCCTCCTTCAATGCCATCTGTGAGGTGGTTGAGAGAGAGAGACGGTCCTACTCCTCGGCACCCAACAGCCCGACGAAAGACAGCCAAGGGGACAAGCCACAGGACACTCCTTTAGGTACGGTACTGACGGGGGGTAACTTCACAGAGTTTGTTAGGACAAAAAAAATTTGCTAAGCACAGACAATATTTGCTTAACAGAAACACGTTACCAACCAAAATGCTGTGCAATGTATATTGCTTGTGGCTGGTTCCCCACTGATTTCTGCTTAGCACGTAAATTTGCTAAGCAGTATTTTTCTGCTTTAGAGCCACTCCATGACCTTTGACTTTGGACTATACTACAATGTAAATGGGAATTTCCAAACCTTGGCTCTCATCCCTTGCTGTGGCTTCGAGAGATTTCAGGGTCTGACTTGGAGTATACTACAGCTCCATATAGGTCCATGATTATGAAATATATGTAGAAAAAGGTTTATGGAATATCCATTTGATTTTAACATTAAGCACTTATAAATAATACTGGAGTGAGATTATGCAGTGGCGTAACAAGGGGATACAGAGCGGCAGATTGCAATGGGTTAGAGGTTTGAAAAGCGCAATCAGGATGCTGATAGAAGCAAAATCGGGACAATGAAATCTAGTCCGAAAATTTGGGACTCTCAATACTGTGTATGAGAGTCCCAAAACTTAAGGTATTGAAAACATGCAAAAACAAGAAAATAGACTTGCACAAGAAACAACCAGTCCAACACCTCTTCAGTACTGCATCAATCAACCATGCAAAAAGAATTTAAGAAACGTGGCATGAAGCGGGAACTAGTCTCAATTTACTACACATTTCTCCATAGTCAAGCCACCAGACTATGGACACTGTGTGAAGAGGTCAGTCTTTTCAAATGGTTGGTCCATGGTTGGACATGTACCAGTCTAGTCTTTAGCCTCATTTCGAAATCACTTGACTTCCCTCTCATGTGCAAAATATTGAAGAAAAGTCTCCTTTAAAAATTGAATTGAGTCTGCAAACTTGGTTGGTGAATTACTGAGGACCTTTTCTTTTGCCCAGTGGAATTTTTGGACAAACTGAGTAAAGTGGGCCTGATTTAGTTTTGCACGTTTCAGAGCACTCCAGAGCCCTGTCTGGGTGAAATCTATCTATTGTCTAATAGTGTCCATGATTGTTCTTTTTTAACAACGTCCCTATCAGTATAACTGTATTCTGCCCTCTTTTCAGATGAGAAATTTCGCCAGGACTTTGAGGCTCTTCGTTCCAAGTACCCAGACCAGATGTCCCAGATTTACGTCAGCAACCAGCAAGAAGAACACGGTCAAGAAGATACCGGTACCCAAAATAGAGCTTGCCCCAGCTCCGCAGTACCTATCACAAGTCCAATATGCACCCCGGGAAACACAGCCGGAGTTGCACCGCTAAATCCTAAAGTCATAGTGTCCCCAATCCCTGGTTCCCTTCCTGTGGGCACCAGCCGACTTGTGTCCAGTGCCATCCCAGTTCCTCTGTCGTTCAACGTGGCTAAATCCGACGGCGGTGAGGAAGCAGTTCTGAGTCCCGACAAAGGCTCTGTGCCTTCCTCATCTGAAGGCCAGGCAGTTCTGTGCACCGCTGCTACAAGCTCTGGGCAGTACTCCATGTTGACCGACACGGTCAACGCGCTGCACGTGGTCCTGCGCCAGCCGGACAGCACGCGGCGCAGCAAGCGCACCATCAAGCAACCAACCAGCGGGGAGTTTGAGTACCAGCCCGTAGTCAAGAGAAGCAAGATGGAGGTGGAAGCAGCCCTCGCACTCCAACGCGGCCATCAAGACCTCCCAAGCCAGAATCAACCAGGACAGACCCGGTACCTGAAAATCCCAGTTGACGGGAAGCTGCTTCAACAGGCTTCGGGGAAGCCCGTGCAAACCATCATCATCAGGAAAGACGTTTCCGTCTTGAATAAAAATTCCTCGTTACCTGCCGGTGTCATGACAGGTGACACTAGTGGCCATCCACGGGGTACCGTCACAGCTACACTGGTACCTGGCACTATTTTCAGTGGTAAACGGCTTACAGCTCCACAACAGGCAATTCTCATAAATCGTGTAGGTGCTGCACCTATAAAGACAGTGACTGTAAAACATCACACACAACATAATGCTGCACCAAGTATTCCACAAACTGCCACCAGTGAACCAAACTCTAAACACACCCCAGAACTTATATGCACGGAAAGGCTGAGTGACGGGGAAGATGTCACAGCTACGACACAACCGCTGTTTCATGAAGTTGCATCAGAACAAACTAGTGTGGGGCAAGGAGGACAGCAAGACAGTCAGCAGCTCATGAAACAGACGCAGGACGACAAAGGTTTGAGACTTGACAAATCCAAAGTTAGGCACAGGAAAACAGGCATTCAAAGAGATGCAGGTAGTAAGGTATGCAAAGAAAAGTGCAGTTGTTGGTTCGAAGTTTGGTGTTGATTCATTGAGTTCCAAAATTTATGCAGCATTTAACAAGATAATAACACTAATCTCGGTCAGTTACATTTACTGATGTCTAGCGCTATTAAAATGTACCCCCAAAACCTTTTTTTTTTCAAGAATTTCACTTTTATTTCAACAAGTTTTCAAGCAGTAATTGTTATGCGTTAACATTGTTGTTGAAGTTTGGAGTTGAATTTAGATTTTAATGAACTTCTTGTTCTTGCATCAGCAAGCGTTTTTCTTTGCTTTAACCTTTGTTTCGTGCATGCCTGTTCCAACAGTTTTATGAAAAGTGTTTAAAAGAGAAAAAATTACATACTGACAAGCTAATATTCCAGCTTGACAAGTGAAACTATTTAGAGGATTTTCTAACTTTTTTTTTTCGATTCCCTTTTCCCCCCTCATTCTACAGATATGAGGTATACCAAATAATAAATGCAACTGAAAGAAAGTGAATATCCAGAGAATAATTCCAGAAATATCCATGTCTCAAAGTGAATCTTAAAAAAAATGATCGCACTTCACATGATTGATGCTGGGTTCTGTGCTATTTTAGCCAAAGTTGGACATTTTTTTGTAAAAATTGCACGGTTTCATCAGGACAATCTTACCAAGCAATTTCTCTTTCATCTCCAATGTTTCCTTTTTGTGTGTTGTATTCAGATAACTAATGGCACGGCTGAAAACAAGATGTCCCCTCAGCAACACAGGCATCACTTAAGACAGAAGACGGCCAAGGATTTCAAGAAGCCCTCCTCCGCCAGAGCCCTGCACCTGTGTCCCGAATTCAGAAACGCTGATGTTTCCCGCCAAAGCACACAGGATTCACACTCGACTGAGATTGCTGGGGAATGTTTGTCCCCTAAGTCAGCAATGGCAAAGAACAAACCGAATGAAGGCAGAAGTGATGGTACAGACAACAGGCGCAACATGTATAGAGACAGTGATACAATGTTGGCTGGATTAGGAACAGTATCAGGTCAGCAAGGTGACCTTGGGAGGGAGGGGGAAACAGCTTATAACAATCCAGGACTGGGGAGGAATGGCTTGGAGTTGAACGGCGACAGGGAAGAGATACTGGCTTGGCCGTTACATAACTCATCGGCAGAGACGCCCAAGCAGAAGGTACCAGTGAAGCGAGAGGAGCAACCACAAACATCTTGGCCACAACGTCCGCAGAAAAGCTCCAAGTCTCTACCATGCTCGCCCTTAGCCCTGGATGGCAGTAACCACCCATCACCAGTTGGCTCCTCCAACAGGCCCAGATCGGTCGCCAGTCTTAGGGCTTCTGAGATGGATTTGCCATCGTTTGGATCTCCTAGGGTCTGGGGTGGTGACAATCCCGCTGTGTTGTCTGTCCTAGCCCGAGACAGTCTTCGTCCAGGAGTGTCGCCCGTCACGATGCCCTGTGTTGCCTACCTATCACCAATCCAGGATAGGCGACTTCTGTCTCCCTTTTGGAAGTCCAGCAACAGTTGGGGTCAATTTCCTAATTTCCCGCCGTCCCTTCCGCCTTGCGATATGAGCGATCTCCAAAATCCGTCTCGTTCTCCCATTAATTTTGTCTCAAGTGGTCAATCAACGCAGGCATCCAGTGATCATCTGTCAGGTTTCAGTCTGCAAGGAGGGAGCCCATCGCCGAGTCAGGTTTACCCAACTCTGGCTTCTTTTCCCAACGCTTCTCCACGGAATCCACACACTCTAGGCATGTCTCGTCCACGTCTCTCAAGGATCCAGATCCCGCAGTTTTCTGGGAGTTCATTCCGACCGCTATCTCGAAGCACCAACGTGTGGCCTCCTCGTGGAGATCAGTGCCTGACCAGTCCAATACTGCCCCAAACTTGGGATCTCGGATCTCTCATCCCGCAAACGTCATCTTCATCCCCCGAAACAGGCACCTCATCCTATGTGGGCTACCCCTGCTCTCAGTCTACCCCTGTGACACATCACCAGTTGCTCCCGCATTCACTGCTGCCCTCTGCCCCGCAGGTTACCAGCCAAAACCTCCAATTTGTCTCACACAGCCCATCAGCAGTTGCTATGTACGCTCCAGCGACCGTTAGCGGAAACGGTCTGGTGTGCATTTCAAGTCCTTCAGTGTTGTAGCAATAAATCATTCAATATTCAACCCACTTCTAGACTTACATCTTTGATAAGATGAAATTTGATTACCTCTTCCCTCTCTTTCAGAGAACTCTTTGCCTATCATTTTCAAGGAAGTATTACAATATATTGATATTTTTATTTCTTTTTATTCAAAATACAGTTGATACGAAGTTACAGCTTAAATGTGGGCATTGTATATGTATTCATTTTTTAATTCTAAAATTATAGAATTGTTAATACATGTACGTGTAATAGGTCTTAAATAGTTATAGGAAACCATGGATGAGACTTCTGAAATTTTTGATTTGTTTCTAGTGATTTACATTCCCTTTTTACATTCCTTTTTTCAGAATCTGTAAATTGGTAACTTAATCATAGTTGTTAAACTATCAATATTCTGGTATTTTCAAATTCAAGTTTTACAGCATCTGGTATTCAAATGCCATCAAGTCAGAATTCCTATACTTGCATTCAATGCACGTAAAAATGGGGATTTGCTGAATTTACAATGCCAGAAAGGTTCAGAATTTTGTTTTTTATTTAAATTTATTGGCATTTACCAAGAGGACCTTAAAAAATATTTGTTGATGACCTTTTTGTGTCAAATACTTGATGGATCAGAATTTCAGAGAAGACAGTACGTGTATTGTTGTCTATCAAGATTTCCTGGGGAAGAATTTTTTTCAAACCCCCCCCCCCCCCAAGTGATCCACTTTGACCTTCCAATTTTGAGTAATTTTTGCATATATTATATGAGATATGTTTTACAACCTCATTTTCTCAAAAGTTGACACACATTTAGAATTTTAGAAACACATTTTAATTTGTATTTTTTATATTGCTTACAAAACCTGGCTTTATTTTCCAAATTTTAGCCGTGGAATGAAATGACGCATCCTTCTACATATTCTAATTAAAAATAAACACGCATTTTAATTTGATTTTTTTTTTATTGCTTACAAAACCTGGCTTTATTTTCCAAATTTTAGCCGTGGAATGAAATGAAATGACGCATCCTTCTACATATTCCAATTAAAAATAAACACGCATTTTAATTTGATTTTTTTTTTATTGCTTACAAAACCTGGCTTTATTTTCCAAATTTTAGCTGTGGAATGAAATCACATCCGTCTCTTTAATATCATTTTAAGTACAGAAGCCTGTTTATGTAAATTTTGTACATTTTTTTTTACCATTTTCAACTTGGTAAAAATTTAACTATGCAAAGTCTTGCAGTATCTGCATATAAATTTGTTTCATTTGTAACAAAATGGATTTTTATAAATTAATTAAATATGAATTAATATTTTGTGTTCTTTTTTCCAAAACGGTAGACAAGTACAATACGTAAAGCTAGCTAAATTTGGTGGTACACATTGTTCAGTTGTAATTATGTTGCATTTACGAAGGCTATTACACTAAATACAATACTTAATTCCTTTCAATGATTAAACTGTGGACTAACAATGACATGAAACAGCATCAAGCTACAGAATAAAATGTTAATTTACGTGCCTTCGGTGAGATTGTTCATACAAAATTTTGCAAAGTTTGAATAAAATAATTACAATTGTAATGACACATGTTTGTATGTCTGCATAACGTGAATTAGTCATTATAATTTTTTTACTTTTTTTTCATTTTAAGGCATATAGGATCATTGACTTTTCATGCATTTTGTTTGTTTCCAATAATAACACCACTCAAAATCCAAAGAAGAATGTTCAAAACCAAACCTGTTAAACTTTCAGCTCAGTGGATATTACACTTTTCGAGAAAACAGTGAAAAACCATTCACAACCTTTTGATCACTGAACACAATTTTGTCCATAGCACTCTTTATTTCCAAAACCCAGTAAATTTCTTGATTTCTTCTAAATGACAGCAAGCCAGATGGAATAATTTCACGGACTGATTAGTACCAGTTCGATCTTTAACTCAAGTAAGCTTTTTGACAAATTTGGTGGGTTACTTTTGGGATAAATGCAAATGCTCCTATATGCCTTTAAACATCCACACGTAACGAATTCAATTTGGAAATTCCACTCAATTGTCCAACTTGTACAAGAAAGATTCCTTTCAAATGTTTGTTTTAAGCAACTCTTCCTGATCAGCTGATTTCTTCATTTCTACCATTGAAAACTTAAACCATTGTAAAAAAAATGTTGCACAAAACTTTTGATACATTGTATAATAAAAATACTTTGGGAGGCTTATCATCCTTACTTGCAACTGAATTGCGAAGGACGCAGCTACAACGTGGTCGGGCCGCTGGCATATAAAGGCGCCTCTGGCACCAGCCACGTCAACCCATATATGACCACAGAGCACAGCCTGAGATCAAAAGTGTTTGATTTTTCCCGAGGGAGGAAAACCAGAGGGCCCGGAGAAAAACCCTCGTGGCACAGGAGAGAACCAACGCACAACTCTACTCCTGTAACAGTATGGCATGTATGGTCCGCAGCCGGGATTCGAACCAGGGCCACAGTGGTGAGAGGCGAGCGCTTTATGCACAAGCCACCCATGCCACCCTAAGATATCAAAGTTTTTTGTGTGACTGCCCAGTTGCATGACTGTGTTTCAAAAAGGGGTTCCAATTTTTGATGTCGGGCAGTTTGCACCAAAAACAAAACACCCACGGATGCATCTTCTCTTCACAATAAAAAAAACAAACAAAAAACGAAATTGCCAATGAGACCTTGTGATTGACAGTTTGACTGACAGTCAGTCTCACCAGAAAATTGCAGTTAGACGTTTAAATCAATTGCGGTGAATCAATTTTGCAGAGTAAAGGTGGTGTGAATATTGAACGTTTACCTAATATGACAGTTTCCATAAAACAAACTTACACAATTAACCAAACATCAATTTCAGCTTTTCATAAAGTCCTCATACAATTATATTCTCGTATGTGATAACTGTGCTATTAATAATGTTAAAAACATCAAAATAAAATATGTGCTACACTGTATGCGTTAAACACACTAAACATTCACAAAATCATCAGCAACATTTTGACAAATACCACCACATAATTGCAATTCTAAATCCATTTATTAAATCTTTTACTATCCAATTATATATTACATTTAGAAAATCACATACAAATATCTATCCAATTGTTCTATGGGCACCATATATACACATACATTTCTATGAACAACCAACGTTGGTAACACTATGATTTGATCAATCTGATATGTGACAAAAATCTGATTTTTTTTACACTGAGTGTACTAAAAGTATTAGTAAGTACTTTTATTTTTAAATATCAAAAAATAATAAAGCTGACTGCCAAAAATTACACTGCTTTATTGCATGTCAACAATTGCATACGTGTGTAAAAAGCACTCACAAAATTGCCATAAATGTGTCCGTTTCTGTATCTTGAAAATAAACTAAAGACTTTAAATAAAAATTATATTATTGGGTCGAATAAAAAAAAACATGTTTAGCATCCCCGCCCGCTTCCTTTTTGGAGGCCCCCTCTTTTTAAAAACAAAAAAACAAAACACCCAAAATGATAAACTTTAAACAGTGACATCATTTTGGCCTCTTTGTTGCATCTAGCCCATATAAAGCTACATGTAGTACGTCATTTCCTAAGTCCAAGTGGCGGCCTTAAAAAAACAAACTGGCAGCCATTTTGAAAAATGGCCGGGTCGGGCAGCTATTTTGGAAGAAAAAAAAGGGCCTCCTTCCTTTTTTTTTCAAAAAGGCAGGACGCTAAACATGTTTTTTTTTTATTTGGCCTTACTGCGAACACTATACTTTGCTGTGGCTCAATGCATGTCAATTTCATCTACATGATGTGTAGGGTAATCTTACCCTTGTCCTGCCTTTTTATTGACAGAAAAGAAAGTTAATAGAAAATAATCTAAGAATACAACAAAACACGTTTTTTTGCAAATACATCTAATATGTGCTAAATTTGATGTCTGTCAAAATATGCAAGCCTTTGGAGAAAGAACAGTGAGACAGCCTCAACTGACAGTGAAAAGAATGTAACAAATTATTTTTACCAAAGAAAAATGAAATACATGTAATCGGCTGATTATTTGTAAATTTGATTTAATATCACAATAATCAATGCAATCATGGCAAGAATTTTATAACAAAAGAAAAATAAGACTTATTGTTACAGCCTACTGGCTACACTGATATAAAATAAATACTCTTTGGAGTTCTGCAAATAAATATCAGCTGGCAAGCTAAATAAATGTTAAAAAAAATGTTTAGATTTTATGTAAACATTTCAGATGTAGTACTGAGCTGTCCAATGTTTTATAAATACACCTTTCCTTGATGATTATCGAGGAATAGCATTAAAAACAACTGTAACGATATAAAGGTATGTTAAAATGTACAACATAGTTCCAAAATAAATCTACAGAGAAACATTTGCAGTACAAAATGATAATTTAAAGTTTCTTTCCAAAAGATCGTCGCTTTGTCCTCTTCAATTTTTCAAGAGAAAATAGGTGTATGTAAAAGAAATATGGGCCAAATTTGGACTGGTATTTCCTCAATAGTTCAAGATGTCAGAAATTTGTTGCAACAGCAAGAAAAGCAAACGAGAATGCGCATTGATGGTGAGCATTTGCTCTGCAAATTTGCAAAAGTTGACCTTTCCAACCCTTGCGAATCTGAGTTTAGTCTAAAAGTTTTTGTCTCGTACAGAATTATCCGACAGCCAAAATTAGAAACCATTTCTGAAGTGACGTCACTCCTGCGCAGGTGATACGTGCGCAGTCAATGCTTCTTTGACCAATGGGGTTAGAAATTACACGTGCCACTTAAATTAAGAACACGTGAATCATGCACACCTGTCGCCGGCGCAGTAATGACAATTACCGGATTTGTCGACCACGGAGTTTCACTAAAATCTACAAGCAGAAGAAAGTGTCAAAGCTCAAATTTGTCGGTCAGCTTTATTGGCTTTATTTGTACTGCCTGTGGATTAATTTTTTTCTAGTTGACTTTACCTTTTTTCTTGAGTCTCTCCTCGGCCCTGTTGAGTTTAGCTATATTCTGTTTCAGGGTGTGGTTCTCTGGGTCCAGCTTTAATGCCTCGTTGTAATGCCTCCGTGCCTGGGCGTAGTCTCCCTTGAGGTGTAGCATGGCGCCCAGGTTCAAGTGGGCGGAGCTAAGGTTGGGGTTCAGTTTCACCGCCTCGCGATAACTCTGAAAATCACCAGAGAAAACACTTTACTGATGATAGCATTGCTTAACCCTAGTCCTAGTAAGATGTCAATATTCAGAGCAATAGGTAAAACACTTCAGGTCAGTTATTGGTGAAGGTTTATATCAGCGTTAATTCAATATTAGGTTTTTGTCCTTCACTGACGTCGGTGAAGGGCAAAACCTAATGTTCAATTTACATCACCCCGACGCAAATTCTATCTTATGTAGAGTGTTAACTGTTTCACACAAAACACTGTGGAGAACGGTGAAACGTGACCAAATCTACCTGCTTGCCCTGAGCTTAACCACACACAAGAATTGTGCAAGGATTTGAAGTGGTTTTGCAGGGATTTGAAGTGCAGAAGAATTGTTTGGTTAACGATTTAATAGCAGAAACATGGGCAGCAATACTATAGGTCAGGGTTGATGTTTGCGATCAGTATGGCTACTTCCAAACTACTTGGCTACGGCTTACTATTACACTGCGCCTATGGAAGCGGCTGCAACCACTCCCACTCCCATAATAATAATAATAATAATAGTATCTAGCAGAACAAAACATGAAATGCTGGCTGTTATTTTCGGGGGGGGGGGTGTTTGTATTAATGTTTCTTTGTTGTTGTTTTTTGGCAAGACACAGAGTTGACATCATTACATCTCTTTAATTTTTCATTTTGTAAAGGACTGCCACACTTTGAAAAGCTTGGCATTATCACGGCACCCTCACGGCACCCTCGTGCGGTCATGCAGAGTTCTATTAAAGCTGGTCATGACTATGCGTACCTGGATAGCCTGCTGATCTCTGGCCAGTTCCTTCAGGCAGTTGCCGATATCAAACAGCAGTCCAGCCTTCCTGACATCATCAGCGTTTGGATCCAACTGGAGAGCTACCGTGGCATGCTTCAAACCCTATCAAAGGAAAATAATAAACATATTATCACAGGACAGATTAAAAAAAAATCAAGCACTCTTCAAGGATGCTAGGTTTCAAGCATTTACAAGAGCCCTGTCATCTCAGTGCTACAAAGTTTGTTTCTGTTCAATCTATTTCACAATTGTTATGCAGAAATGTAATGGCACTTTTTTTTTGCAATTTAACTTTTAAAGGAGCCTCATGTAAAGTGACAGTGCCCGGACTCGACCTTCCTTAGTCTGGCATAATCTTCCAAACATTCTGGTGAATTTAGAAGCATCTCAGAGGGTAATGGTAAATAGACAAATATACAGCAAAATAGACAGACAAAAAATATAAACAAGGAACCACAAATGTGTACAATGTACCTCTCTGTGTTTGCCAGCTAGTACATAGATGCTTGCCAGTTGACGATGAGCTTCCGTGAAGTCAGCATCTAATTCCAAAGCGACCTGGAGCTCCTTGATAGCTTGCTCCACTTTCCCCAATGTCGCCAGAACCTGACCCTGTAAGACATACAATTTAACAAAATGTAAAAGACCAATAACCAGGCATGCAACTGGGAATTTAGATAAAACAAGGAAATTCCAGAAGTGTTTTTCAATTTGTAATGGCCTCCATGAGAAGTAAAAAACGAGGAAATCAGCAGATCCGAGGAAAAGTTGCATGCCTGAATAACAGCAATAAACAAGTTGTTTATATTGTGTTGTCATCGTGAGGGCATTTCAACAACATTTTTCATTTGTCTCTTAAGGTAAATTCCTCCAACAAATGGTCGTATGCAGGCTTGCCTGCAGAGTCTGCAAACCTATTCAAAAATGATTTCACTCTTTTTCCCTTGTCTTCCTTTGCCACATAACACGCTGTAATGTTTTCATTAAGCAGCAAAGATACACTTTAATTGCAATAATTATCCTAACTGCCAAAGCATTCCTGACTTTGCCTAAATCCACCGCTGTTCAGTAGAAACCTAAAAAGCACATTCGTTGTACTTGAACAACATCCCATACCATGTACACTAATGTTCGCTGAGCTGACTCTTTGACTGATCATTCTGACAGTGCAGTCGTCCATGGCATTATTAACATGGACCTTCTTAAGGCCTTTTACACACTAGAGCCTCTCAACCCGGATTGAACTCAACCCTGGGCGAACCCAATCCTGCCCCGTGTCGAGTTTTTAATTTTTTAACCCACATTCAACCCCGCATCATTTCACACTTGTTTCTTGCAAACCAAGCTTATTTCACTCGGTTACTACTATTTTGAATCCTGGCGAGAGTTTCAACCCGGGTTGAAAATCTCAACCCTGGTATGGAGCTGCGTTGAGTTTAAGCCGGGGCGAAATCATCCCAGGGTTGACGCAGGCTTGGCGCAGGGTTGAACATTTTTAAGTGTGAAACAGCGCATGTTTTCAACCCTGCGTCAAACCTGAGATTTGTCTAGTGTGAAAAAGCCTCTCCATTCTCCATATCTAACACTGAGCTGGAACCACATTGCACATTTTAATACTTCAAGTAATGGTAGCTGGGCTCTACCTTCCTCATTACTGCAAAATCCTAAAACCTGCAAGTGGATTGTGAAGGATCGGGGATGATTAGGGTCAAGATAGACTCACATAGTGTGTCCTTGTCTCGGCACTCTGAGGGTTGAGTTGCACTGCTTCTCTGTACACATCGTTGGCTTTCTCTGGACGATCAGTGTTGAAGTATAAAGCTCCTAGGCTTTCCAGCAAGCCAGCCCGACGCTCTAGAGATAATGCCCTGTGAGTAGAAGAAAAAGAAACCCATTTCTTCATAGAAAAATGAAAATATCACAATAAATAACATAATGCCAGTAAATGCGCCAAAAGCTTTAAAAATGGGAACATTTTTCAATTTGTAACTGCTTTTCTTGAAAACAGAAAGAATGCATTGTCTGTGGAAAGCCCAACAAGATCATTTTAATTACCAATTAAACAAGCACAGAATGAAATCTTGAGAATATAACTTGAGGCCATGTGAAACTAGTTTGTCTGACATGCTGTCATTTAGGAGAGACCTACATTTTACTTAAACCGTCAGTCCCTGTTCCGCCCCAAAGCACCTTGCCTGTTACTCCTTGTACGGCCTTAACCACCCCAATGAATACATCAAGGAATGCAATGCAACATATTGAATGCTATGAAATGGACCTATCAAAAAGGAAAAGTATGGTGTCCACCGTTTAAAAACCTCACATGGCTAATTACAACAGGACAACTTTGGATTTAAATTGGACTCAATAACTTAAAAATGTTGAGATCTCACCTTAAGAAGAGTTGTTCAGCTTGACTCGTCTGGCCTAGCCTTCTCAAGAGACGTGCCTGGTTGCCCATGGTTACAGTGTGATTGGGCTTAAGATGCAAGCATTCCTCGTATTGTATTCGTGCATCCTCATAGCGACCTGCATACAGTGCAATGACAAATCAATGATCCACATTCATTCGAAATTCTCAAAATTATCCAACACCTGGTTTTTGGAGTTGGTTTGATGAGGAATAGCGTTACTGAAATGCACGCGCGCCTCGTCTTCAAGAAAGCCTGCGGTGTGCACGCGAGCGTGGCACCACCGCAAAAAAGGCTTCTAACTTTGTTCGCCAAATTGCACTATACATTATAAAGTTACATTTGGGAAAGACAACCACACCGACAAAAAGTTTGAATTGTGTTTCAGTCCAAAATACAAATACTGGCGAGATGTCAGACTATCAATTTATTTGTACCTGTATTGGTCAGGAAGGCTCCGTAATTGTTGCAGTAATCTCCATTCTTGGGTTCCAATGTGATGGCGTTCAGGTAGAGTTGCTCGGCTTCTAGGAGTTGACCTTTGCCCTCCAATAACGAGGCCAGGTTGGTGTGGACGTCGGCGAACTCCGGGTTCAGTTGGATTGCACGGCGAAAGAGTACTTCGGCATCTTCAAATTGGCCGAGCTTGCTGTCAGATGATCAAGGTATCGGTCAATTATTACTGTTCAGATTTTTATTCATATTCATATTTATTCATATTTATTTCCACTTAATCATTTTGAAGGGAAACGGTTTAAACAATAATTTAGATAACAGGATAAGATTAAGCGGTGGGCTTCTCCAAAAAGCAAGCTTGTCAAGTGGAGAAGTCCATTATGTGTATAAAAAAATATATATTAAATACATTTGTACCTTTAACTTAACTACACAATGAAGTTTAAGTTACACAAAACACACATATACAAGGGACCAACACAAACAGGACAAGACAAAACAAATCAAGTACAATCAGAACCTACATGGGAAATTATTAGAAGAATATGTTCACAGCAAATAATAAGTAAAACTAAAATTAAGCATTAAGCATTATTAAGCATTTTGTGACTTTCCATAAGCAGAGACTTTAGCTTCTTCTTAAATAAAGGCCTACTGTTGACAATTCTAAGAGTTTGATTTAATGAGTTCCAGAATTTGGGGCCCTGATAATGAATGAACTTTTTAGATTTAGCAGTACGTATGTGTGGGATATGGAAATCCCTAGACTGTCTGGTATGATGATGATGAATAACGGTATTAGTTATAAACATTCGTTCAAAAGAATTAGGTAAATCGTGGGCAACGAGCTGATGCATAAACATTCCAAGCTGGAGAAAATAAATGTCAGTGACTAGTTTAAGGGTATTGTGATTAAAGAATAAAGGATCAGAATGAGCCCTGAAGTCTCCACGGTCTATAATTCGCAAGGCTTTTTTATGTAGAACAAGAATTCTGTTTAAAAGACAACTACTTGTGTTGCCCCAAGCAAGATTACTATAGGAGATATACGGCAAAATCAAAGCGTTGTAGATGCTATATAGAATTTGGGACGGAAAAAAATATTTCAATTTGCTAATAATACCTACATTTCTGGAAATTAATTTACAAATATGATTTACATGATAATTCCAAGACAATTTGTCATCAATAAATAGACCAAGAAATTTAATACAATTTGTTTGATTGATTGTTAAATTATCAAATAATATGTCAGTAGGAATCGAATCAACTGTGTTACTAAATAACATAAAACAAGTCTTATTAATGTTGAGAGATAATTTGTTGGCTTTGATCATTTAGAAACAGAAATGAGCTCTAGATTAACCGTATTAACAAGTGTGGTCAGATTACTATGAGTATAAAATAAGTTGGAATCATCTGCGAATAAAATAAATGACAGGATCCTAGAGGATTTATCAAAATCATTTATGTAAATTGAAAAAAGCAAAGGTCCTAAATTTGTTTTCTTACTGAAGTAAAACTCAGTTCTGTTTGTTAAGACATAGCTGTATGAAGTAAGCATACAAAGACATATTCTTACAATTATCCCAAAAATGACTTGTTTTGAACTGTACCAAAATCCTTGCAGAATTATTCTGTTGGGCACAACATCAATTTAAAGATACACGTGAAGCCACTTCCCATTAACATGTAGGTTATGGCTACTGCCAAGTAATTTGGGTGCCGCCTCACCTGAGATGACTGCCAAGATTAAAGTGCGCCCTCACATGGGCAGGATTGATGAGTATAGCTCGGCGGTAGTGGTCCTCAGCTTGCTGGGGGTCGTCCTTCAGCAGTGTACCAAGGTTGTTGTTGGCACTCGCGTGGTCCGGCCACAATCTGGAAAAAAATAAGATTCACTGCATAATCACCTTTGAAGTTTAAAGGGAAAATACAACATTTGCAAGCATCAAAAAATAAAACTACCAAATCATTTTGAAATACCTAGCTGGACTGTTAGTGAATGACAGTGTAAAGCATCCTGTAAAATCATGGCACCTGGTATACTGTCATTTTCAAGAAAAGTGGGTATTTTTGTATCAATTTCCAATGCTGGTCGGCCGACCAGCGTTGGAAAAAACTGGCCTTTTTTCAAATACTAGCCCCAACTGACCATCGCACATGTTTGCAATCGATTACACACCTATGAACGGGTACAAGCCAGCTAGACTGGTTCCCTGACCTTACAATTCCCCAATATATGTAAACTGCTCTGTTTCTTCTTATATGGAGTCAGGGAACCAGACTACAGGAAAATGATTGTTTTTCTTGGTTTTTATAGCATTTTCGAACCCAAAACCTTTAAAAAAGTCAGTGTAACTATATTTGCTATATATTTCCAACCCCCCAATTCTATCCATTTCTGAAAATTACAGCAAAAGCAAATGATGTATATTCCCTTTAATGCACACGTATACTGTCTTACAGACAAATCGGACGAACAATTTAAAGCCAAATATGAGGCGGTACCACCACATGCACATTCTGTCAACACTACCGGTACAAGGGGCATTCAAATCCAATACCATATTTGTACAGGGTTATTGAAATACCTAGGTTGTGTTGTTAATCAGTTTTAAGGCAGTTTTCTTAACAATCCTACAATTGTTTATTCACTACAAAAAAAAGGGCACAAAGTGATTGAGTAGGTCATAAAAGCCGTCGTTTAATAGCATTGGAAAGTTTTACAAAATTGCTTATTTTATACTATTTATCATCAAAAGATTTTTTGAACATGAATTGAACTGCTGTAAACTGTTTACTGACTGGATTGACCTGAAATATACAAATCAAACAAATTAAGAACGGGCCTGATGTTTCAATCTTAACAAGATCTTCTTCAGAAGCAAAAGATCTTTTGTACTACAAATTCCTTTTAGTAAACCATTCCTTGTAAACTGCGTGCAGCTTCAGTTTTGTCCATAGAGAACTAAAAGAAAAAGCTGCTGGTTGCCCGGCATAACAAATGAGTTTATAACCCTCATCAATCTGAAAGGACAGATGCAGGGTTATGTATTAACCTGTCATACATACATCCACCTGCCCTAACTTATTCCAATGGATTAGCCCGAATTTAGATACATGAACCAAAGCCCATTTGAACCGCCTCTTCCATTTTTACCTGAGGGATGTTTGGTAGTGGTGTATTGCATCTTGCTTCTGTCCACTGTCCATGAGGAAGTTAGCATAGTT
The DNA here is from genome assembly GCA_029964075.1 of Patiria pectinifera. Lineage (NCBI taxonomy): Eukaryota > Metazoa > Echinodermata > Asteroidea > Valvatida > Asterinidae > Patiria > Patiria pectinifera. Next base: position 5,054,463 of record CM057130.1, on the reverse strand, counting down.
GTAATGCATCTTAGCATTGTGCGGTAAAGTCTCTAAACCAGACCTGGCAGAAACACAAAGGAGGAGCAACAGAGAATTTATTCAGCAAGATTTTACTGCAGGGTAACACATAAAAGAGTGTTCTGACCAATATACAGACATGTGTGACTCCAAATTTCAGTTAATAATCTTCAATCTTCTAGCTCAAAATATTTACCTATTTTTACATGACCAGTGGCAAAATAAAAATAACAGTTTTCCAGTTTAAATACCAAATTTAGTGTTTGAGTTAACTTGATTCTAATTGGAATTCAGGTAGAAGGTTCACCAAGAAATAATGATCAGTCATGATACATCGATCAGTTTGAAACTCTACAGTAGTGCGGGGGAATGTGGCCTCAGCTTTGTGACTCATGATCAGAGGTTACGGGTTTTTAATCCAGCTGCCAACTATATGTGACAAGTGTAAAATATAGCCCCCTCTATTTACTTATTTCTAGTCCTTTTTATGCGTGAGAAACTGTTAATTTACATTGTAATAGAATCACTCCTGCATTACCTTTATTATTCAAATTAAGTACGGCGCACCCAAACCTTCAGTTTCGCGCCACAGTTCACATTACACTCTGACGAAGACAACTCAACACGTCTTATTGATGTCTTCGTCATTTTACAGGTGATTCTTTGATTTGTTTATCGCCAATAGAACTTGTTTGAATATTTTCTAACTAGAGTGATATTCTTGTATATTCATTCATTGAACTATTCCGAATTATTTTGATTCACTTTGGTTCGTGTTTTATGACTTTGACTCACGATGTTGTTTCTCAGGAAGTGAGACGAAACAACAATATCTTTAATTTGTTTAAATAGTGTAATACTGTGAAATGCTGTCCAAGATTCCAACATTGTGTAACTGTTGCTTGTGAATATTAATATATAGGAATCACTGATTTTTTATTCATTAATGGTACAGTTAAGTGATATTTTCAAGATGGCGGAAACCGTCCAGACTTTTGGGCGCAAAGTCCATTTGACCATTATTCCAATATCCTATTTTGTTCTTCATTTTCAATTATTGATTCCTCATTTTCTGTAAATAACTACACTTTAATTAAAACCCCGGTCACATATACTGGTATGTTGTCCTTGTGCAAGCCACTTTACCTCTACTTGCCTTTCACCTTACAGGCATCCCCATCCAGGCAGAATAGAAAAAAATATTCCCCGTCTTTTAATGCCAAAAACTGGAGACAGGACTCACTTGAAACTCTACTAAAACACTGCTCCAGTTTGATCATAACAGTCACCAGACACATGCACTAAAACCACTTTCCTCAGAGCCATGGACCAGTGGATATTTCAAGCCCCACTCACACTAAAATACTACCCAGTTACAAAATACCCTGACATATTTGACTCTACATGTTATCTTACCTAAACAGGGATTCCCTTGACTTCCAAACCTGGTTCCTGGTGACGGTTTTCCCAGCATACAACAGCGTGATCACAGCGACAATAATCATCATGACAGTCTTGCCATGTTTGCCGCTTAACCCTCCCAGCTTACTGAGAGCATGTGCACACAGGATGCAGTAGCCCATACTACAGGGAGAAACAGATCAATTCAATTTTCAAATGAGTCTTGGTTTTCTTGCCCTGTCATGTAATATTACTTAACTATCATATTTTATTTCTCAGTTCATTCCAATCTTCTTTCAAAATACAAAAAGTCCTCTTTAAAACCCTCCCTCTCTGGCTGGCAATTTCAACAAGGCCAGCCCAGCAGTGAAAATAAATCAAGTGACTGTTTTTAACAGTTGAATGCTCCCTGCCTACATAAAGCAGGATTGGCTGGCTGTGATTGTTATGAAACCTGATACAGCTATGCTATGACTGTAGGAGATAAGCCAGCTATGCCTACCGCCTACCACCTACCAGATATGTTTGCATCTGAAATGCTCGTTAGAATCGTTAATACAGACACAACAAGATGAAAATTAATATACCTTGGAATGTAAAGAATTCTCTCAGCGACCACGAAGCCGACCCTGATGAAGAGATTGGAGGCAGGGAGGAATGGAATGGCAAGAAACGACAGGCCAAGGACTAAGACGCGTCGCTCCTGGTCCTGCAAGATGAGGCAGTAAACAACAGTAAAAAATCACCACCTTTCACTTTAACATAGTCACAATACTAACTGGGTTACCATGAATAGTCAAGTTATGGATGCCTAAAATGTTTATTTTTGCATTGCATAAAGAAATTTACTTTGTGTTTGTCCATACCCCGGTACATTCAGTTCTAAGACAAGATAAGTTTGCGGTAGCACCATGTGAATAAATCTCTTTTGTGAGTATGTGTGGTTTTGAAAGAAACTGGAGGGACTCAACGTTTCGAACAGTATGCTCTGCACGTCGTCAGGAGAATTCTGTTTTGAATTGTATGTAGTAATTTGTATTGCAAACAAGGCCCCAATGAAAACCATGCTGTTTGGGCATACCCTTGGAAAAAAATACGAAAAAAATTGAAGCTGCTCAAATACATATTTTCATAATTCTATGCCAAGAAACAAATTACAAATAGTTGCTAAATATGATCACGAAGGAGAAAATATACACAAATAATAGGTCTATGCCACATCAATCTGATGTTTAACAAAAATGAAATCAGTATTTGCAGTAATCAGTAAGATTTTAGGTGTCATTCGCTTTAAAAAGTTTGACAATTGAGAACTGAAAACTTATTACACAATCTGTGATATTTTTAACCTGCATACCTTTTTTACGACAATACAGCTCACAGCCAGAAACCCCACGGTGATAACTGTAATTATGGTTGCCAGGTTACGCACATCCCATAATGATTCCACCAATGGGATGCTGTTCATCTGCCAATCATAGGAGAGGGTCAAAGGGCACAGTAGCAACCAGACGTTGAAGAAAACCAGGTGGCTGTAAGTCAAAAACCTGGGGGGAAAAACATAAGAAAAGACTTCATACGTTGAACAAAATACTGCAATGCGCAAGAGAACATCAATAGAACTGTTGCTTATTAAACTATTATTGTGCTGTAAGAAACAGAAATCCTGTTGTATACGTGGAGTGCATCACAGGGAAAAAGCTGACATATGTTTGTAAATATTGCCAAACATTCATTTTGCATGGTTTTCAGGCAAACTACGACTATACATTTTTTAAAATACTTTTTTGATGCACCCAATTTAAGCTGGAATCTTTTTCCTGCAAAATGACGATTTTTTTTAAATTTAAAAACATAGCATCTCAATGCATTTGTATGGTATCTCAAGTTAACAACATTTATTTTTTAATTTTAAAAATTAATTGATGAATAACTCCCGGACAATTTAAGCTTTCAGTTGATTGTGAATTTATACAGTGGTTTTTTTAAGGTGTCCTTGTTTTCTGTATCCTTCATAGCTGCCGGTTGTTTTCCATTTGGCAATGTTAATCAGTTTTGTTGCGGTACCCACTGCCGGTAACCACTGCTATAAGAGATTTAAACCAGCCAGCCGACCCCAAGCTCGGTGGTCGGGTGGTAAGACGTCTGCACTAATGAGCAGGATGTCGTGGGTTCGAGTCCAACCTGAGTAGCTTGTGACTTGTTTCTCACAAGTCCTCGGACAGTGAAGGGCAAAACCCAATGTTAAATTTGATTCAGCTCGAATAGATTATATTATGAAATCTGTGGAATTAGGGGGCTTTTATTTATCCATGTACGATAAAAACAAAAAAATCCCCACACACCTTGTCAGTAGATGTGGAGCAAACGATGCAGGGTTATCCTGCTCTGAGAAGTGAGGCAAGTGACCCTGCAGCATCCAGACCCTCAAGACCAGCACAACACACACCTACAACAACAAGCACCCACGATAGAGAGCAAAATTAACGATGTCTTAGAAGAGGAAACCTTGTGCAGAACAAAAATCTTGGTCTAAAAGAGAACTAAAGAATCTGTGACATATGAAATCACTCTATTTGGCAAAACTAAAAGGGAATCTGCAATGAAATGTACTTTATAAAGCATAGGTTGTTTATGCAAACATCAATTTGATAACAATAAACTCAACCCTTTGAAAAATAAAATTTACAAGTGAAGCAAAAAGTGTGAAAAGGTTTCTTTTAAAGTCTCTCATAAACATGAACAAAGTATTTTGGTGCAGAGAGAATTTCTGCATGGTGTGACCACACATTCACAATGTAAATATTTAATTGTTAAACGAAAGTGGCAATTAGATGGAATATAAGACGGGAATTGAGGTTAGAAATGTGCATGGAGTAAAAAGGGGGGAAACCACATGTCACTGCAGTCGCTTACTTACAGTTGCAACAATAACTGCACACCGTTTAAACAGTGGCATGCAGCCCCTCCCAAATCGTCTTGTTATCAGTACCCTACAGAGAAATGGAAGGGTCCTGGTTAGGAGGTTAAAGGTTAACAACATGCAATGTTAGGAAGATTATTAAAACAGTTTGGAAAAGGTTAAGAAATTTGACATTCTGTTATTGTTTGACAATGATTGGTTGCTATCTTGAGTTTAAGACCAGCATTTTTGTGTAAGAGCCCAACTTTTTAGAGCTCAGCGAATAAACCTGAAAAAAGTATTTTTCAAATCTTATAGATCCATCATCTACATGTAGTAATGGTCAGCAAGATTTCATACAGACTTGGCATTTTGGATCATTTCCTTCAATCATCAATTAGATATCATATATTACTGGCTCTGTCATGGACATTACATTTCTTGTTCATAACGCTAGAATTGCCAATTAGGCTATCAGCTTTGGTCCAAAATTGGGCCACCGGTATCAAATGATCGAAAAGAGCAATGTTCATAGCGATTTTTGACAAGGTAAACACATCTATAATTGGAAAATGTGTGATAGCTTTGAAGTGTGAGTGGTGGTAGTTTTTTTGGTGTTATCACTTTTAATTTTTTTTTTTTTCAAAATGGCCGCAAATATGCTTGAACCAGATTAATTATATGTGGTAACAACCATGTTTTGGCTGCCATTTTTTTAAAAACAATGATAGCACCCAAAAAGCTGCCACTGCTGCAATGCTATCACATATTTTCCAACTACAGGGGTATATACCTTCATTACCTTGCCAAAAATCATAATGATCATTATTCCCCTCATTTGATACCGACCAAACCCCCAGGCTGATGGCCTACATATAGATAAACTAGAGATTGTGGGTTCAAATTCCAATGGGTGGGGTTGCAGTCTGTGTGTCCCTAGGCAACACACTTTTCTCACATGTTTCTCTCCACAAAGGAAATGGATGCTTGAGAAGGGAGAGATGGTTATTTTGTTAACATTGAGCCAATCGCAGCAAAACCGTAGCAGCAAATAATTTATAAGTCTGTTGAGCAGGGGTACATGTAATAATAACATACCATAGACCCTTTTTACAGATAGCCAAGGATGCAGTGAAGGTGTATCTAACGCTGCATTGCGGGAGAGTTTGCACTGCACAAAATCCCAGTTCGTCATGCAAACTTTCCCAGAACACAAAGTGATCATACTTCACTACACACTTCTGATCTATCTGTAAAAGAGTCAATGTATAGCACTTGTCATTCCTGAGCACCAAAATGGTGAGCATTGGCACTTCGTAAATACACGTTATAATTAACATCAGTATTAATTTACTCAAGGAGAAAGATGTATTATTTGAAGAACAAGTGTAAGTTGTTAAGATGAAAGGATTAACTATTAATATTAAAATTAATAATTCAACTGTTTAAAAATCACAATAATTAGTATAAACACTGTCCAATTCCAGGTTTTAAGTTTCAATAACACTTTTACTTTTGACCAGAAATATTTTTCTTCATTGTTATCTTTTTAGTCATAAAAAAAATCTTTGCTGATTGAAGCTGTTCAACATACCTGTAAATCCCTGGTCGTGATGTCATCATGACATCATAGACCATGAACACTCCTAGTATGGTGGCACCATGCTCCTTGCTCAACAGTGCACACACGGCAAGCAGGAGACTGAGTACCAGACTGCCTGGTCTGTCAGTAAATGCAAAGCCTGATTTTCCCTGTTTGATACTCCTGAGAGAAACACAGAAAGAACTATACGTCAAATAGAATTTCATGTCTTTTGTTTTTTCTTGCAGGCTTTTTAGGAAAGGAAGCAATGTATGGGTGTTGACACATTCCATCTTAAAGTGTAAAGCCCAGTTAAAAGTACAGTAATATACAACATTTGAAAACATTGTAAAACAAAATTACCAAATTATGAAATATCTTACTTGACTGTAGTGAATTATAGTCTCAAGCATTCTGTGAAATCGTGGAACCTGGGGCCAATTTCATGGCCCTGCTAAGCACAAAAATTTCCTTAGCACAAAAAAAGTCTGGCTTGTAAAAGCAGGTTACCAGCCAAAAACTCCATGTGATGTACATGTACATTGCTCGTGATTAGTGTTCAGCTGTTGTTTGCTTAGCATAAAAACGAAATGGAGTTTTGGCTGGTAGCAGCTTTTATAAGCCAGACTTTTTTTGTGCTAAGTAAATTTTTGTGCTTAGCAGCGCCGTGAAATTGGGCCCTGGTAGGATGTCATTTTCAAGAAAAGTGGAATTTTGGTATCAGTTTCGAACGATGGTCAGCCGACCATCGTTAGAAAAAAACTTAACTTTTGTTTCAAATACTGCCCCCAATTTATCAAATTTAGTTAGTACCCATTTTGTTTGCAATCGGATACAAACTGTGAATGGGTGCCAGCCAGCTAGTCTGGTTTCTTGACATAACAATTCCCTAAAATCTATAAAATACGCCATTTCATCTATAAAATACGCCATTTTCTTCTGAAGTAGGGTCAGGGAACCAGACTACAAGAACAGGACTTTTTTCCTGGTTTTTCCAGCATTATTAACACAAAATTTAAATAGGTCAGTGTAACAAGTAACAACACTTGCTATTAAATATTAACCCCCAAATCCATCCATTTCTGAAAAGTACAGCAAAAGCAAATGTTGTATATTACCTGTAACACTTCAAGCTAATTAATGCACATGTGTAGCAAATACATAACATCGACATAAAATACATTTCTACTTCTGATTATTATTTTTAACTTTTCACTATTTCAAGTTTGCATATGCCTTTAACTTTGTTTAAAAAAAGATAAAAAAACAATTGGCATGTGCAAAGGAATAGTTGGCAACTGTGAATTTCTATTTTTTTATTCCAAACCACATTTTTTTTTACTTACCTTTGAAAGGCAAGAAATGACAGTAAGAAGAACAGGCAGGCCATCAAGTCAGCACGGCCAACCACCCCAGCAACCTGAGGATAAACAAAAACATATTTATCAGCCACGATTTAAGACCGATATTGACAAATAAAATTAAAGGATTTGAAATCACCGTGGGGAATAAATATTACTAATTAAATAAAACTAAGTTAGAAAATTAGGATCAATATTTGTGTCATCACAAGACCTGAATTGACCACCCTTTCAAATTTTGGCTCTGCCCAACTATACTACAAAATGACAATTTCCAACTTTAAGCTCATTTTGTGGAGACAGGTTACGTTTGTGGGAAAATAAAAAAAAAATCAGAAAATACTTATTGGAAAGTTTTAGTATGAACTAAAAATAGATTTTCTAGGTAAAGGTTTGTTTTAGTTTTGGGTTTTTGCGGGGTTTTTTTGGGGGGGGGGGTTGTTGGGTATGGTTGTTTGTTTGTTTGTTGTAGGGTTTTTTAGGGGTGGGGTGCAGTTAACAGCCTCCTTGAACGTCGAGCATGGCATGTCTAACTCATTTTGAACTCACGGCTTCAGAGTGTATTGGGTGCGTAGCAAACAAGACACCAGCTACAGCAGTGGGCATTATCTCAGTAAACACTACCGTCTGGCAGACATAGGTGAAGAGAACACTGACGACAGCATGGAGGAGGATGTTGACAAGATGGTATCCCATGGGGTGCAGGCCATGGAGCATGTGGTTCAATCTGAAAGGCAGGCAGGATTGGGAAATGAAAAACATATTACAACTGTCTAAAACAAATATTATGAGAGCATATTCGTCAGATATAAGTTGGAAATAATTCCATTAAACGTTGCCATTATCTTTTCTTCCTCCTTAAAAACTGCAAAGATTCCTGAAGAGCTACAGTCAGCACAAAGTAACTGTGTTGCAAACCTCTTCGATAATTTAATTACATGTAATGAGATTTAATTTAATTTATTCAATCATTAATGCATTAAAACTATTTTTTTTCTAAGCTCTAAGTTTTGTCATATGGTAAACTGATATTACACCCCAGTATGAGTTAATTGTTGATAAATTGTTTGCTGCATGTAATTCGGTCTCATATTTCATCTGGAACATCAACACCAGTGTACAGTAAATTGATTATTACATTAATTTTCAATAATTAGACAACTATTAGAGAGACTGAGAGTCCAACTTTTTGACATGCAATGACAGGAGTCAACAATCCAACAAAATAAAGCAATTTCAACTGCATTATCTGAGTTGACAAGTGTGGTTTAATTAAAGAGAATATAGAACAATTGCTTTTGCTGTTATTTTCAGAAATGGATGGATTTGGGGGGTTAGTATTTTATAGCAAATATTGTTACACTGACTTTTTTGAAGTTTTTGGGTTCGTAGATGCTGGAAAAACCAAGGAAAATAACCATGTTCTTGAAGTCTGGTTCCCTGACCCCACGTAAGGTGAGCGGAGCAATTTATTGATGTCGGGGTATTTTAAGGTCAGAAAACCAGTCTAGCTGGCTTGTACATGTACCTGTTCATAGGTGTGTAATCGACTGCAAAGAAAATGTGGACTAAACAAATATGATAAATTCGGAGCAGTAATTGTATTTGCTAAAAAGCCAGTTTTTGTCCAACGCTGGTCAGCCGACCAGCATTAGAAATTGATACAAATATACCACCTTTCTTGAAAATGCCAGCACACCAGGTGCCATGATTGCACAGGATGCTTTAGAATGTCATTATTCACTAGTACCAGTCCAGTAAGGTATTTTGTGATCATTTGGTAGTTTTGTTTTTTGATGTTTGAAAATGTTGTATATTCCCTTTATGATGTGGCTCATACATAATTTTAGACCTCATGACCAGGTCCAAATTCTGGACACAATGTACATGCACAAGTAATAGTAAAGTTTATAAACAAATATGTTAATGTTCAAATCTCAGACAATCGAGGAGCATGTTTCAAAACGCCACACACTTAATAAAAAAAAAACCAACACATTTTAGGCATTCCAATTTCTTACACGGTGACAAGGGACAATTAGTAAATGTACAGTGACATCAAACTGTCACATTTTCCACAAAGAAAAAAATGTGTCTCTTCATAAAAGCATTCATATAGTACATTGAATTTGCATATCACATACCTGAATGTGATGACACACAGTGGCCTGTATGACTTATGGCTTGTGTTGTCCCACATCGGCTTCCCCCAGAAGTCATCCAGCAGGAGATTCCGCAGAGGCGCATCCCCACGTACGTCCCGGTTGCTCTCAACGGCAAAAATATCATCGTGGACCAAATCGTGGCCGAGCGTGTTGGCGTAACAAAGCAAAGCCAGAGAGAAGACGGCGCCATACACACAAATTTTAACTCCAGAAAATGGTGACTGGGGGGCCAAAGGCTCCTTGATGTGGCTCTCAGGGGTGTGGTTAGAGCCACTCCCATTTTGTGGGCGGAACAATTTAGAAGCCCCGCCTCTCTGGAGCTGCTTCTTGCTGGCTTGTCGCTGACGAGGAGCCATTTTGGGACATACTAGTGGGCAATCATTGCTTTCTCTTTTTAATTTATTTACTGCGGTTGCTCAACTTATGTTACAAAATTTCAACCACGTCACATATGGCTCTCAAAATAATTAAGTACTCCACTTCCAACACAGTATGCAACACCGTAGCATGTTGAATTACAACAACGGTATGCAAGTCTTTCAAACTATGCGCACTTTAGACTCAATGGCCCTTCCACAGTTGGGGTTCCATAGCAAAAAATGTGCAATTAAATGGCATCCTGTGAAGTACATGTAGTCTTGCAGTTTTGTGCATGCTTCCTGTGGTTAATGTAGCAGCGGGGAGTGGTCCAAAGACTACAAGTTCACCACCAGTTCCTGTTTTCATACGCAAGCCGCAAACATGATAGTTTCTGTGGGGAAAAGAAAAGCAAATATTTACTTACTTAACAAATCAAGAACCATTTTATGGGTGGACAGGTCATCAAAAAACATATCGAGGCCTTGAAAAAAAGAAAGACCATTGTTGTGGTATGGCTTTCCAAGCATTGCCTAAATAGGAGAACGGATATCTTTATTTGTACTGTGCTGGTTATTGTTGGTGTGTCATAACGGTCTGCTTTGTGTGTATGAATAGCAAGCACTGCGCTTCATCAATCACAAGAAAATTCTTTCAGAACACAACAAAGGATGCACAAATTCTACAAAACTGTTGAGGCAACAAGCATTCTTTATATTGTATCCAACTTAGAGATGTTCTGCATGAACAAACACCACTCGTTATTTATGCTCAAAATAATAATAATATTCTTATGTAACACCAAAACCCGTCAAACTGACACTCAAGGCGCTTTACAATCAATAAAAATTATCTAAAAACCATTAAAAAAACCTTATAACAAACAAAATAAAAAAAACATTAAAATCCATTTAATTTTGCTGGGCTTTATTCGGTTAAAATTTCAAATATTTCAAGAATGGATACAAATGAGGTGCCTTCGGCTCCATGCACAAGTACCCAATAGTTTATTTGTGCTTTAGAAGCACACTCACCCTCTTTAAAGGGAAAATACAACATTTGCAAACATCGAAAAATAAAACTTTGAAGTTTTTACAAAATACCTTACTAGGATGTTGGTAAATGACAGTCTGAAGCATTCTGTAAAATTATGTCACCTGGTGTGAAGTCATTTTCAAGAAAATGGTAGTTTACTAGTTTTGTATGCATTTCCAATGGTGGTCGGCCGACCACCATTGGAAAAACCTAACTATTTTTCAACTACTGCTCCATATTTACCATTTGTTTCAGTCCAAATTGTGTTTGCTATTGGTTACATGTTCATGAACGGGTGCAGGCCAGCTAGACTTGTTCCCTTACCTTACAATTTTCCGGCATCTATAAATTGATCCATTTCATTTTTAGTGGAGTCAGGGAACCAGACTACTTGAACATTTTTGTTTTTCTTGGTTTTTCCAGCATTTTCTGACACAAAACTTCAAACATGTCAGTGTAACAATATTTTGTTGTATTATACTACCCCTCAACTAGTTCATTTCTGAAAATTACAGCGAAAGCCAATGATGTACATGTAGTCCCTCCTTTCTCAAACGTCTATTTTTTGTGTAATTTCCAGGTTCATTTGTACATGTTTGCGTATCTAAATTCTAACACGAAATTACACGAAAAATAGACGTCTGAAAAATGCGGGACTTCTTTTCTATCGCTATAAAGAGGGTGAGTACGCTTGGTTATATAAACAACAAAGATAGTCTAAATGTGAAAATAAGAATTTGACAAACTTCTACATTTACAGACACATGTTCCAAGTGTGGCCCTTACTTACGGAGGTAGTCCAGTAAATTGGCCACATTTATGGGACTACCCAACGGCCACAAAAAGGAGAGTTGGGAGAGACCTAGGCCTGGACTGGTTCCCAGTACAAAATGTGCAACTAAATATATATATATCCTAATAAATCGTATCCATGCAAAAAGTGGGGAGTAACTGCAGAAAACCTTGCATAAATACCCCTTTTGGAATGTTTATGTACTATGTAATGGAATGGTATATGGCTTGGTAGCTGAAGAATGCAGTAATGTAGAAATATTGCTCTGCAGCAAAGCTGGTCATGGAAAGGCAGTAAAATTCAGAGAGGCTTCTATAAATTTAAATTCAATTTTTGTGTTGTCAGGAAATCACTACAGCACTACATGTAGCTGCAAAGTGAATTTGGGCCGTTCTGGAAACTCTTTAAGTCCAACCTTTGCAAACCTGGAGTGACTCCGGGGGTTACACTCAACGTGGGTTTTGTGGAGTTTTACTTTGAAATATGTTCCCACAGAATCATTGGGATCTAAAGAAATAGGTGACCACAGACATCCAGGATTTTTTCCCGTTGGCTTAGCTAGCTCCTAGACACATTTTCTTGGCACTCAATGGCTCTTGAGTCTGGAGTGCTGAATGGTAACACACAGCTGCACAGCAACCAGTGAAAACTAGTGTGCGAATGAATCAAAGATGTTTTCACCAGCTGATGTGTAATCCCACGTTCTAGACATATTTTTTTGGTATTGAGATGAACTGGCAATGTTTTGGCAATTGTTAAGTTACGGGCTCTGTTTCTATAAGAGAACAAAAATCTACATGTATGTTTAGGTTTAATTTGGACAAGAAGCTAGTTAGCAAAATTTAGAGTAAACAGGAGTGTCATGGATAGAGGGCAGGCCCAGCCCGGCAGGGTTTTTATTTTGTTAAGGAAATTTCAAGGTAAGACAATGATGAAGATAACTGAAGCCTACAGGGGTGCATAAGGCAGTTTGAAGACTGTTTTAGGGGTGAAATCTGAAGATTTTGATTTGGGGTATGAGTGAAAATGGTCAACAAAGATTGTTAGTAGACACAATACAGCCATCGATCTCGGACTTTACTATCGCCCGACCATGTCCCAATGTTAAAAAAGCGATCCGTAGCGACCTAGTTAAGTTACTCGGACTAGATTCCTCCTGGGTGAAATCACAAGGTGAGGTGAAAATTGATGTGTTTGGCGGCAGGTACATGTATTAAAGTTGGTGATCCAGTATGGAATTTTTTCCATTTGAACAATTTCAGCATTCATTATTATAACATGTCCACACTAACCATTTTATTATTAATAATACCTTTTTTTATAATAAAAAAAACCGCAATGGCTATCGTTACGGCAGCCGTAACGCATTTCCCATTTTCTATCGTTACGGTAGTACTGCAACTTTTATAAAAACATGAGAAGAAAATATAAAATTAGAAGGAAAAAAGTGAATTTGAACGTTATGAAATTCGGACTTTATTTCCCTTTTAAAAAAAATCCTCCAAAGCCTCAGGTTAGAAAAGGAAAAAAATTCGAGTGCAAAACTGAGATGCGAACCCGCAACCTCGCGGTGCAAAATCCTACCCTCTATCGACTGAGCTGTCGCACTGCTCGCTAAAACGTGGGGAAACAAATAATTATATACCTGCGTGCGTATCAAAAAAGTATCGTAGAGGGCGCTAAACAACGGCTGCCATAACGATAGCCACTTCGAACAAAAAAATCTGTACGTTTTAAAAACCTGTTTATACAGAAATAATTAACATTCTTGATTATTTTTAAAATACAGCCGTCATGACAGCTCCAAAAAGATTTTAATTCAACTTTATGCATAATTGCATGATCATCAATCACATTATGACTTTTTAATGTTGTAAATAAAGATAAGCGGGGCGAGTTCGTTTTACTCACGCTTGTTCGTGCATGATCTGGGGGCGAATTTGGCTAGAACTTTTGTTGTCGCTGCGCGCCACACATTTTTTAAGGATGCTATGAGCTATAATACCGATGCTAGACGGAAAACTTTCCTGATCTCAAACTCTCAATCGATGTTCACACATGTATGTGGTTCAACCATGGTTCATCAACTTACCATGATCTTCTTTGTGATGATTTTTACCGAAACCGGAAAAAATGTTGATCACTTGTGTGTTTAATGTTGAAGTATACCCAGTCTTCTTCCTTTTATGAATTGAAAATACCACGTACTGTTGTTTTGACAGCGCATGTGATAGAGCACCCGTCTAAAAGAAATTATCCTCGACCAAAATTGTATTTCAGAATAAATTATCAAAATAAAATATATAAAACATTTTCTGATTATTAGCTTCTATTTTAAACTTTAAAAATCGTTATAAAAATGTTTGACAAAAACTTTCATCTGACAATAATTAAAATGTCTGTATTCATTTGTAAAATTATGATGCAAGCGCGCCCACCCAACGCGCGCTCGCGCCGCGGGTCATCAGCTGTTTCTTTTCGTTTATCGCGATCGATGTTATGTTGGAGCAAAGAAGGCAGGAATTGCTTGCAAAATGTTGCGTTCGTCGTCGTTCAAGTTTGTAGTTGGAGCAGGACTAGTGGCTTTAGGAGCCGTTACGCTGACGTACGTTCTTAATGGAAGAAAGAGGAAGAGAACAAAGATTATTGAAATGGTAATGAACGTTGGTCCGAAAATTGGTCATGTCAATTGTCATGTCTTGTCAATGAGCCTGAGTGTTGTGCGCTTTCTTCAATTCACGATATCATTCATTAGATGAGCGTGCGTTCTTGAGAACGAGCACGCAATCTTCAGAATGAGTGCACAATCTTAAGTTAAGAGAATGAGCGCTCGTTCTTAAGATTGTTTGGGAATTATGTGTAGGCCTATAATTTATTAATTCTGCCATGTCTGCGCAATCTAATCTTATTATAGGCCTAAGGCTAATAATATTCTTATAAAAGTTGCGCTGTCATGGACAGCATAGAATAATTTTTCTACGCATTTCCTTTTTCTTTTTCTACGCATTTACCTTCAATTTGTGTGTGATAACGCGCGCGCGTATGCAAGCGTTACATGCGCAGATAATGGAGGGTCGAGGATATATTAAAATAAATTATCCTCGACCCTCCATTATCTGCGCAGGTAACGCTTGCAACGCGCACGCGTTGTCACACACAAAGTGAAGGTGAGTGCGTAGAAAGAGGACCGTGTGGCTTTAGGGGGTCTGACGATAAATGTAGGGTTCAAACGTCCAATGGGACGTTATGTATGGGAAAGATTCCCATATCTGGCCATCACTCATTTTTCCCTTCAGTGACCTATCACAGTATAGTCGTGTTCCCTAACGTGGCGCACTTCAAAGCTTACCCAACTTTCCTCGAGTAGTGTTGACAAACCTCTTTGTTGACAAACCTCAAACTCATGCAGTAAAATACTGGTACTTTTACCTTATTAATGCGTGCTATTTAACCTCTGAACAATTTCAGTTTCATAAAATGTAATCCGAAATTCAAAAACGGTGGCGGCCGGAAATTGGGCACAAATTCGCGGAGTGTTCCCTAACGTGGCGCACTTAAATAAATCTCTGTAAATTCCAAATAAACATTTAAGAATTTCTGTTAACTTGATAAATTCTGATAAATCATTATTATCTCTACTTACATACCCAGCCAGATGTTTGTCAGAAATTTTTTTTCTTAATTTTTCGGGGCATTTTCAAAGGGTTCACTTTGCACTTGAAAATAAAATCAGAAAATCACGCCAAAATAAGTTTATCTTCTAACTTTGTAACAGGTAAATAAAGTCGCGATTTATGAACGGGAGTGATTAGAACTTGATGAAATGTCACTTTCTGTGAAATTTCAGTTAAAACTTTTGCTCTAGCTAGGCGCTACAGGCGAAAAATCAAAGTGCGCCACGTTGGGGGCCGCGCCACGTTAGGGTACATCAACAATACTATCACTATCAGCCATCAGAAAATGATATGTCATAAAAAGTATAAATTAGCAGAAAAAATGTTAAAGTATATACTGAGAAAACACTTAATAATTTTCAGACCAGTGTCATAGAGTTTGTGCACAGGGTGACAAGTGATGGCGAGATATGGGGATCTTTCTGTTGCACTGTATAATATAAATATAGACTATAGACTAGTGTGTATTGTAATTCGAGTCATACTAATGCTAGTAGTTATCATAACATTATCCATGCCATTTACAGTCGCTGGATTGTGATGTAAATAACCAAATAACTGGAGGAAATTGATCACATTCACACCATTGGAGGAAAAAAAATATTGAACCATTTCAGTTTTTTTGCCTCGTTTTGTTTTCATATGTTATGAAATCAGGAGATATTATTTTTCCATTATGTTGCCAATATAATGAGTATTCTTGCATTTGCACCATATAGGTGCATCATTTTGGTTGACAGTTTGTTATCATGATCATAAACATGCGGTGTTTATAATGGCACAGGTAGAAAGTGGGCGGGGCAGTACCATAGCAATAAACTATGCACTGGCTGCTACATAAAGACAAGCAAGCATTTCTCAATTTTTCACATCTACGACAGCTAGTACAGGTCATACCGGTGGATAACTCGCAGTGCAAGGATGCATTACATTTCGGAAATTTACTGCTCAAAATCTTTTGATAAATTCAGTATCGACATAAATTGTCCAAGCTAGAATTGCATGCACAGGAAATACAAATACAGGGTGGGTGAAAAAAAAATGCAACCCAAATTGCGGGACCAATTTTTCAATGAAGTTTTGCCTGTAGCAATTTCAATTTGAGTGGTTCTTTTATAAGAACCACTCAAATTACTCATGCACTTTTCAAGTTACGAATTTTAAACACAAACGCCGTTTTAAAGTTCTGTTCACGGATCACAAAAAAGGGAAACTTGTTCTTTTGCTTAAAGAACACTGCCTTTTTTTGTGAAATGTGGACGGAACTTTAAAACAGTGTTTGGGTTCAATACTCCGTAACTTGAAAAGTACATGAGTGATCTGAATGATTCTTGTACTAAAAGAAAGCTCATTGATTGAGCTTTCATATCCTAGATCTTGAAAGTGCTACAGGCAAAACTTCATTCAAAAATTGTTACGGCCATTTGGGTTGTGTTTTTTTCTTACTCACCCTGTAGAACACATGCACATTGTCTTTAAAATGACAACTTTATTTTTTATTTTTTTATTTTTTACTTGCAGATGGAGGAGTTCCAAAAACCGTACGTCCACATGAAAGATCCCGACAGGGTGGAGGAGTTGGTGACGCAGCTGATCAAAGACGGCAAGAGCAAACTTCTAGTGGTCACAGACTTCGACCGAACCTTGTCCAGATTCATGGACAATGAAGGCCGGAAAGTGCCCACATGTCATGGTAAGGGAGCTGACTGACTGTAATAATCAACATTTCTAGTTGGAATGTCATCTAAGGTACATGTATTTGCCCACATTTTTGAAAATTTGGGACTCTCATTAACCCTAACTCCCTAGGCCTTTTTGCTAGGATGTAGCCTCAATCCTGCAAAATCCTCCAATTGGCCTCATGGAAAAATAGCATATAGCCTCAATCCTGCAAATTCCTCCGTTATTTCTTGAATACGGTCCATGGAGGGATGACCACTGCCTGAATCCTGCAAAATCCTCCGGCTATGACCGTCAATAGGCTGAGGCAGAGGCAGTGACATCCTGGAGCAGTGCGGAGGATTTCAAGTATAATCAAGGACTAAATTTATGCACGGCTGAGCATAAACAACACAAGGTCCGGCCCAAGACCTTGACACAGTGCGTACTCCGAAATCAGCAACGCACTTTTGCCATGTAACCTCAATCCTGCAAATTCCTCCAATTTGCAAAAAGGATTTTGGAGGATTCAGGGCGGTTAGGGTTAAGGTTTTGAAAACATGCAATACAAGAAAAACGACTGGCACATGAAACAACCGGTCCAACACCCCTTTAGTACTTCTTCAGCCAACTGTGTCAAAAGAAACATCTGGTATCGGTCTTTATTTCTGCACGTCTCTTTATAGTCATGCCACCAGACTACTGAAGGGTCAATCTTTTCAAAAAGTGGGACATGTACCAGTCTAGTCTTAGGCTTCAAATAGAGATAACTTGGCTTCGCTCTCACTCTCAAGTGCAATATGTTCGAAAAAAATCTTCTTTAAAAATTGAATTGAACCAACTTGTCACCAAAAAAAAAAGATCATCAATAAACATCAAGAATGAAGGGGTAGATAAAACAAATTAAAAAATTTCACTTCAGTTTGCTGATAAAAATGGAGAGAAGCAATGCTAAAAGTACATAACAGTCATTCTTACTGAACAATTGTGGTAGTACTGACAGTTGCTCACTTAGTTTATCCCTGAAAACTGTCATGGGATTAAAGATAATGTTTCCAGTTAAATACACTTAATGAAATTAATCAAGCCATGGTTTATTAAAACAGAAACAGGTATTACTAAAAGTTAATGGAGTTTTTTATGCAGGTCAGGAATTGGTTGCATGTGTTATCAGCATATGTAGGGCTCCAAATTATTATTATTAATCATTTCTGGTAATGAAACCAAGGATTCCTCAAAAGCGCCCTAGGTACTGTAGCTCGCAAGCCTGAAGAAACCTGTGGAAAGAAGACAATGAGAAGAAGTTACAGTTTTAGAGGTGGGAGGAAAAGCCCAGAAGAATATTCTGGGGAAAACCCACGGAATCAGGCAGGGACTGAAAACCCAATCCACATATTGGCCCAGGCGGGATTCGAACCCGGGTCACAGCAGTGGAAGGCGAGGAAAGTACCGCTACGCCAACCTGACTCCCCAAATGTTTCTGAGGACAAACAATTTTATATTTAAACGTGTGCTAAAATGAGGAAAAAAGTAAGAAGACATCGAGTTTTCTTTTTACAAAATGGGGTGCTGCGAAGCACTAATGAAGAAGTAAATGAAAATATAAATTCAAGTAGTGCTCACCAGTATTTGCTTTGCCAAATTTTCGGACATCTTGTCCTTCTTCAGAGTGTAGCAATGTTGCAATGAGAAAACGCTGAGTTTTTTTTTACCTTTTTTAATCAATTTCCGACTCTGTCACAGGTGTTTTAGACATCGCCACAATACTGCCAGAGGAATACAGAAAGAAAGCGATAGCAACTCGCGAACACTACTACCCACTAGAGATGTCTAACACACTGAGCAGAGAGGAGAAATATCAGCTCATGACAGACTGGTAAGGACAGACCGCTGGTTCAGGGAGACTTGAAAATGTTTACCCCCAGAAACCAACTGCAATCCATTCCATGTCATTAGGGTTGGAGTGCTGTGGTCCAATGGTTACGGTTGTTCGACTCATGTGCTGTGTTACGTACGTTCGAACCCTGACAGGGAACACGGGGCTGGTGTTCTTGGGCAAGACACTTTACTGCAATTGCCGCTCTCCACCCAGGAGTATAAATGGGTAACCTGTGAAGGTAGAGAGACCTGATCTCGAGCTGCTGCAAAAACTGGTCTCATGGCCTGATGAACAGAGGTGATAATTGTGAAACGCTTTGAGACCTTTGGTGTATAAAGTGTTATATAAGCACCACATTATTATCATTATACATGTTATTGGGTTGACTGACTCTGCCACAAGAGGTTTTCCAGACCATGGGTTTAATTTAAAATTTCCATGAGTTTTAGGTCCCTAACATGGGAGACACCGAATCGATATTGGGGTCATTTCATCAAACATTCGGTTCAAACAAAAGAGGCTAAGAAAAACAAAACGTTTTTAAACCAAAGTTCTCCAAGAGCTGCATAGTTATTACCCCTGATCATCATGCCAGGTGACCTTTTTCGGCAGTAGCTCCAAATCAGCGCAATCTGGTCTCTACCATCACAGTTGCCCATTTATACTCCTGGGTCGAGAGAGGCTATTGTAGTAAAGTGTCTTGCCCAAGAACACAAGCACCGTGTTCCCCATCAGGGTTCAAACCCACGTACCACGGCACATGGGTTGGACACCGTAACCATTGGACCACAGCGGTCCCCAAGTGTCGTATAGGGGAAATTTACTGTGGTGAAATTTATAATTCTACCTTGTTAATATACTAACTAACATCCAGTAAAGAAAGCTTAAGGTGTAATGAATATTTATCTCTAAATTTCCCCATGCTCAAAAAAATTTTCTCTTGATTATTATTATTTTTTGCTGTCACAGAATTCTGAATTTTAGTGGATCAAAACTAAAACTTATGACAGAGGTGGCCGGTTCCGTGGGTCTCTAGTGTGAAACAGTCTGGCAAATCACACAATTTTTTGTTTTTTTTCTCTTTGCATTAAAGGTGGACGTCAGCGCACGAACTTCTTGTTGAATGCAATCTCAACAGAGGTGATATAGCCGAAATGGTGCGGGATGCAAAGGTTATATTAAGGTAAAATCTTCCTTGTATTTTAAAGACTGGAAAAAATGGTAAATTTGAGCCGTAGTTGAAACAGGGTTAGGTTTTTCCAACGGTGGTCGGCTGCCCACCGTTGGTATATTCTCTTTAAACAAACTGTTACATTTTGAAGGGAGATTCCATATCAACATCTTTGAATCGCAGTGCTTGTTTTTTTTTTAAAGATCCCATCCACTGTACGTAATTGTTACATGCACATGTATATCATGTCTTGGATATTTGTCATTTCATTGGTCTATAAAAATGGCTGTTTACTTTATGTACGCAACGTTGCATATAAATTGCCTCATATGCAGTGCGTTGCATGTAAATTTCCTTTTATCCACTGCCTTGCATGCACACGATGTGTGCGTTTTGAGGGCCTGCACGCCTCGCAACAGAGAACTGCAACCTCTCAATTTCATGTCTGGCACTAAAGCTCATTGTAATCGAATGGCTACAATTTCTTAAATGGTGGGTTGAAATCATCTTTTTAACTTATTGGCATGATATATATTCCCCTGAGGGCACGTACATGTAATGTGCTAAAAACTGGGTACGATTCAACATTGTCAACTGTTTTGTTGCATTTGGAACGCTCAGTGCTTATTTTCGACTGATTTTTGTGGCTCTCTGTGAAAGATTGTATCCATTTCACAATAAATGTCAAGTTGAATATTTTTAGAGGCTGGTTTGTTCTAAGGTAAATTTACTCCAAGGAATTTTTTCTTAACAGTTTCCCTGGTCTGTATGTCAGATGACTTCATAAACAATCGGTACCTTCATTCTTTTTTGTCTCGCCTGAACAAAGTTCAGGAAAGAGACCATGCAATCACTATGTCTGTCTGTATGTTACGTCCGTCCGAGCGTATGTATGTGGTATTTTGGTTAAAGTTTCGAAAAATTTGTCTCATTTCAAAAGTGGAAGTCTAATTGGAACCAAACTCGGGTCATAGATACAACAAAGCAACCTTCATATGATAATAATGTCAAAGGTCACGTACCAAGGTCAAAATTTACATACCAAGGTCAAAGGTCATCTGAGGTCAAGTTGTAAAATAGCCTGAAAATGTAAAATTGGTCTCATTTGAAAAGTTGAAGTCCAATTGGAACCAAACTTGAGTCATAGATGCAACATGGAAACCTTCATATGATAATGATGTCAAAGGTCACATACCAAGGTCAAAGGTCATCTGAAAGAAAACAGGCAGAGACGCGTGGTTCGAGAACCACCTTGTTTATTATTATTATAATTTTTTTTTGTATTTCAGGGAGCATAGTAACATCATGTTTGAAATGTTGGAGTATTATGGCGTACCTCTACTGATATTCTCAGCCGGCATTGGGGATATTCTACTAGAGGCCATCAAGCTAGAAAATCTTCACAGTTATCAGAATGTGCAGGTCATCTCCAACTTCATGGAATTCAGTGACGAGGTATGATTTCCTTCTCTTGGGAATCGATAGGGTCTAAACAGTGTGCCGACAAAAAGGATTTATAAGTGTATGCATGAAAAATGGTACACAGTAGAACGCCACTAAAACGAACGTTATAGGGTCCATTACAAATGTTCGTTATAGTGAGCGTTCGTTATAGTGATTGTGCATTATTGGGAGCCAAAAGGGATGTTTTTTATAGCCAAATGTTCGTTACCGCGGTGTTCGTTATAGCGGCGTTTTACTGTACAGTTTTCTTTGTGGGTAATTTCAATATAATTAAGTGTTTGGCCTTTTATACAGCAGATGTATTCTCGTAAAACCTGTATAGACAAAATAGTGTTAAAAATCCTTTAGATTTGCCAAATTATGAGTTTCATGAACGTGCCAAACAGGTCATCAGTTTAGCCCCAACTATCTGTGGAAACACAACAGCTGTTCCAAGAGGATTTATACAAAGATTAGCTATGCACAGTATGTGTGCACAAATTATGCTGCTGCCCAATTGCATATAAACGTGTAGGCACGACTGGAGTTCAATATTAAAGGGGCACTAGGTCCTGAAATCCCCCAAAATGTTATGTTTTGGATTGTTTACTTAGCCTATTTCAAACATCTGGTTGAAAGGAAACCAACCTAATGTCTTACCGTTCCCGAGAAAAGAAAAAAAAAACCTGCGTGTTTACATCGGACATGACGGAGTACGAATACATTTTTCGTGTCGTTCTCATGTATGCTATACACATTGTGTGTCTTGGGAACAGCGCGCGGTGACCAATCACCAATGCAAAAAATTGTGGTTTCTTCAACGTCCGCAAAAGGCGAACACTTTACGCGTACGAATGAAATCACAACTAGCATCCAAACAGCTCAAATTTATGGGGTCGCAAAAGTGGACCCCGAAATTCGTTCTCGCACGCATAATACAGGAATAACACAAAAACGCCCAGTTTTGAAAGGATTAGTTGTGTGAATGTTTATATCCAACTTTTAAAAGTTATTTCCAATTATCATCATCTCGTTCAAAGCGCGTTTTGTAGCCCAGTTGGGCTGTTTCAGGACCTAGTGTCCCTTTAACCATACTGGGATTATTGACAGATTATTGACGGTGATAGCGGTGATAGTTGAGTTTTTTTTTTTTTCTAGAACAAACTGGTAGGATTCAAAGGCGAACTGATCCACACGTACAACAAGCACGAAGCAGCAGTGCACCACCCTGAATACTTCGAGAGACACAGGAAACGAGACAACATCATCCTACTAGGAGACACACTAGGTGACCTGAGCATGGTGGATGGGATGCCTTATACCAAACACACGCTCACGATAGGCTTCCTCAATGACCATGTAAGTCAGGCACATTTTAAAGGGAATGTACATCATTTGCTTAATTTTGCTGCAGTTTTCAGAAATAAATGGATTTGGAGGATTAATATGTTATAGCAAATATTGTTTTAACTGACTTGTTTCACGTTTTGGGCTTGTAGATGCTGGAAGAACCAAGAAAACCAATCATGTTCTTAAGATGAAACAGAGAAATGTATAGACTTTGGGGAATTGTAAGGTCAGAGAATCAGTCTGGCAGGCTTTTACCCCTTCTTGTGTGTAATCAGTTGCAAAGAAAATGCGGAACAACTGTTATGAAAACTTAGGAGTGGTTTTTGAAAAAAAAGCCAGTTTTCTCCAATGTTGGTCAGCCGAAAAAATACAAATTTTCTTGAAAATGTCAGCACACCAGGAGACATGATTTTACAGGATTCTTTAGACTGTCATTCCCTTACAAATCAGTAAGGCATTTCGGGATAATTTGATTATTTCGTTTTTTGATGTTTGCAAGTGTTGTATCTCCCCTTTAAGTAAAACAAAACAAAGAAAACAGTCTGTCACATTCAATGTAAAGTCTGTCATTTGACTGCCGTGATGTGGGACATGGCGCTTTTTACTGGCGAGGGGCGCATAGCACCCATTCACAGCAGTCAACAATTGTTTTGTTATATTGTGATTAAGAAACAGAAGATTAAAGTCATGATTTCTTCTTCGAGAAACAAATGAAGTCATCGCGTTTATCTTTGATAACTGTCGGAGTTGCTTTTATTAGTGCACATTAGTTCTGATACGCTGTATTAGTTGTCATATTCAACTCATGTGCATACAAACTACTTTATAGGCAGTGTGGAATATATGAAGAATTTGATTTGCAACACGGTGTACATGAGGTCATTTATATGTGACGCGGTGTACATGAGGTGAACAGTCATTTTTGTAGACTGGACACGTGGCTGTTTTAGACCAATGAAATAACAGCATCCAAAGACGCGATATAACAAGTTGAATTATCGCATTCGAATCTGCCTATCGCTTCTTGCAATCTTGGTGGTTAAGTTTGAGATTCAAATCTGACTTTGCTTTTTGCATTCATCGTTGGATTAAAAAGTACATTTTAGTTAGCTCTTCGAGTATAAAAATTAATTTCGTGAAATTGCATGGAATTAAACCATTTACCAACGTTCATTTAACATATTCATCAAAAATTGATGAATTTAGTTGAGTTGAGATTTATTTAGTTTCGTAATTTTTATTTTCTCAAAACTTATTTTTACCTCCCTGTTTGCTGTTAAGGCTTTGTATGTTAACTTAAGTTATATTTCAGCACTTTTTTACTCTGACTTTTCTTTCCTTACTTAATTGTTTTTGCAGATCGAACAGAATCTAGAGATGTACAAAGAAAATTTTGACATTGTGCTGGTAAGTGACGAGACGATGGACCTACCCATTGCAGTACTGAAGAAAATCCTGTAAAGTGAGGACGTCAAGAAGTGGGGTAACAAAAAAACGGTAACGTACAATTGGGAAAGTGAGGACCATTAGGAAAGGGAGGACAAATATACCAGTGGTCCTCAGAAGCCAAATTTCAGTCAAAAGGGCCCTCTGGCTTGCAAAGATTCCAGGCTGACGATTTTAGAGTGTAAGGATAATGAAGGACAACTATGCCATGTCCTCAGAAAGACATGGAGTATGAACAAATAACACGTCCTCAGAATGTGTACATGGGGCAATACTATGTCCTCAGAAAGATATATTGGGAACGGAGTACCAGAGAATAGTATCACGCCCTCAGAAAGTATACATGTAGGTTTTGGCGTGCGAAATGTCTCCTTCGGAAAGATACATTCGAAGTGAGTCACGAGAGAAGAATACCATGTCCTCAAAAAAAGTAATCATGTAGGTATGGGAGGGCAGTACTGCGTCCTCAGAAAAATAAGTTGGATATGGATTAGGAGTTAATATCACAAGCTCAGAAATTATAAATAAAGGAATTGAAAAGCAATATGTCCGTAGAAAGACATGTAGGAAATGGTGTATTAGAGAGAATAATACTACGTCCTCGGAGAGCATTCTTGTAGAAAAAGAGGTAAGGGAAGGCCATTATGTTGCCCTCTGCAAGATATGGGAATAAATGTGTGGCAAGACAATCGTGTAGGTCCTGAAACGAAAAGACATGCAGGAAATTTACAGCAGTGAAGTGTATAAACTTCCAACACACTTGAGAGCAAGTTACATGTATGCACCTCATAACAGCCTTTGAAACAAGATCTTGCAGTTTGTACCGGTTGCTATAACGAGCAGGTGTCGGGTGTGAAAAACTCTTTATAACAAGATTGCTGTTGGGCATGTTGTACTCTAGGTGTGATGAAATGAAGAATCAGAATCCGATTCCTTCTGAATCCCCAAGGATGTTTGGAAGATTTACTTGGTATTGAAAAAGTTGGAGCCTAGCTGCTGTTACTTGACACAAGGCCCAATGCCCTGTGGAGGTTTTTATGTTTCGTGTGAATATATGGTGGATTAACTTGGTGGAGGGATAGTTCTTAACGGACTTCGTGTACTGTGCCGATGGTCAGTTGTCTTTATGAGGTTTTAAGGCAAAGGAATTTAGGAAGAGGAATTATGGCCGAAAAGTTGAAGGATATTTATATAACATTCCTCGACCAGTTACTGGGATGGTGCTCACTAACAATGCCAAATAAATGTTTTGCTGAAATGGCATACACGTTCATGTAACAATGATGTATTAATTCAATTCAATTCAATTCACTTTATTAGTACCATGTATCAGGATTAAACGGGAAAAACCCAAACCAAAGTGTGTAGCCTGCTTTAGAAAACCCTCTCTGAATTTAAAGGGCTTTATAAAATATGTGAAATTATGTATTGGTTGTGTGGCTTACATCAAACTCTGTGTAAACATATTCATCTGTTACAAATTTTTGAAAACAACTATCTAAAAAAACTCTGATCTTCTTTCATTGCTTTCATAATATTACCTCCACCAAGGAGGAATATGTTTTCATCGGATTTGTTTAGTTTGTTGGTTGGTTGGCTTGTCTGTTAACAAGATAACTCCAAAAGTTATGGACAGATTTGCATGAAATTTTTTATTAGGGGTGGTCCTTGGTACAAGTACAAATCAATTAGATTTCGGAAGTGATCTGGGTGTGGATCCAGGATTTTTTGTTAAGGATTCTTCACTCTATGCGAGTATTTCTTTTGGGTGTACTGACAATATGACGGGGAATTGTTTAGCTTTGGCGGATGTTTGCGCTCTCTGAGTGCTTTTTTGTTTTATTATTAAATAAACCAACACATGAATGCCACATCGGTGTAATCTTGAATTAAACAAAGGAATGTTGGGGACAGTATTATACTTTACAAACAACTTCAGGTCACATGTTTGAACTGCCAAATAAAATAATATTTTTGCGAATAGTTCAAGATAAGTTTGTAGAGAAGAATAATGATAAACATAACAGGATACTGGGTTTCCCACATCATGTACAACATGCTAGGATTTGAACATCTTCGTTGTGCGTGGTGTTATTATATTATGTCGAAAACGCATGGCAAGCTAACTATCCTATATGCCTTTAAGACATGGCCTCAAGCTCAAGTCTTGGGCATTTTCGAAATCCAGGCTCATCTCCTTCTCCGACTTCATGCTTGTTGTTTGGCAATGGAGCTGGAGCTGAAGAGACAGAGATGAAGCCAGGGTTTAAAAAATCCCCCTTGTTCCATTTACTGGCCAAATTTCTCGTCTAATTTCCTGACTTCACAACTCCAAGCAGTGTCTAATTTCACACATTGCTGAGGTCGAAACCAGGGTCACTAAACGAATGCCAGGGTGAATGCTCCTCAAAAGTACAGATGCTTCATTCAAACAGTTGGCTGACTTCAGCAAATTCTCTGGTCCGTCCTGAATTAAAGTGGAGTTTCTAAACAGTAGCAACATACTTCAGCAAACTGAGTAAATCAATCGCAAATCATAATTCATTTTTGATGTTTCATTTTATTTAGTTTTTATTAAGTTAATTCAGTGTTGTTTCTGTGGAAAAGGGGCAATTTTTGAAGTAAATATAAGTATTTTAAGGCCTGTGCCTTGTACAGGTTACATCCACTGAAAGTGGAAAGGGTTTTGGTGTGTCATAATTTGTATAAGTGTTAAAAAAAAAGGAGCACTGCACATACAAAAGCAATGGTGGTCTTCCATTCATAAAAGAAATTATTTTCATGAATCAATGTTGATGCCTTTTAGTTTATGAACAATTTTACCAACGCACAATTTTTAAGGAATCACACTGTATAATATGTACATTGTAATTGTATTTGTACATGCATATTTAAAAACAAAGATTCACTTTGTAATACTTGTAGTGGTTTTCACTACATATTTTTGCTGTAGATAGTTGGGACACTTTTAGATATAAAAATACAGTTGGTGACCTCATATATTGATGCGTGTTTAGTTGTTGTCGCGTTCCAGGAACACTGCCCCCCCCCCAAACAATTATTTTTAAAAGTTGCATGTACATACGTTTCTACACAGATTGTTTTTGTGCATTCCCCCCCCCCCCAAAAAAAATAAACCCTTACATATTGAAAGTACTCTATTTTGGAATGGTGTTTTGTTCTTTTAAGGTCATCTGAAAATTGACTTTGTAATCAGCAGCATAACTACGAGGAGGGGGGGGGGGGGAGACGTGTGGGCACGTGTTATTTGTGCGAACAATCTAACAACAAATGTAAGTGCAAACCAACAGTATTAACAGTAAAATGGGGGCTGTTAGCAACCAGGATAGATTGTAGCTACAGGTATTTCTTGCAAAATATTTCAAGCATTTCATTTTATGTTTTCCTTTCTTTCTTTGACTTCAGAAGTGCCCATTGTATAGTTTATATCGCTGATATCTCTTTGACAGAAAATGTACATTGTACATTAGGTGTTCAATAATGTACCGGGGCTATCCATTTTCGAACAATTTAGTATTTGAATACTTGAAACTGTCTTTGACCGAATATTTGGATATTTTGAAACTACCAGCTGCAATTGCGTGCTGCGGCGGTAAAAAGTTGCACAGAGTGCCAATTAAAATTTGCGTGTGGCAATCAACATGGGGTGCTGGAGTGTTTTAACGTGAACTGCCGTCGATAAAAGAAATAGCATCGACAAAAAGTGGCACCTGACAATAAAGCCCACAACTTTCCAAAAAATAATCGTACCGTCGTGTCCTTCTTTCGAACATTCAAACTGGCAAAAAGGTATGTATTCGAATATTCTGTCGATGATCGAATATTTGACTGTTCGGTATACTCGGGACAGCCCTCATCTGATGAAAGAGTTGTACATAATCAGCCCAAATTTGTAACATTTGTAATAAACTAAAATACTATGGGCTGTGACATAATTTTACTAGGAAGAAACTGCTCTTGAAACAGTGAAAAAAAGATATTCATCAATCTATGGTACATGTATACTTTTTCATTTTTCATTCTTTCAGTGATTACTTGGTTGAATGGTGGGTAACAGAATCTTATGAGCTGTAAGCTTAATATATACAGCTTCAGGTTTCTGTGCTGGACAAATAAAATGAACTCTGATTTGAGCTCAAACTAATCATTTTGAATTTTCCTTTTGTTTTAAAATATGTTAAAGGCATATAAGATCATTTGCATTTATCCTCAAAGTAACTGACCAAATTATTATTATAAAAAAAGTTATTGGATTAAACATTGTACTGACACTAAACACCCCGCGAAATAATTTTGTCAATTAGAAGAAATCAAGAAATGTATGTGATTTCCAATGATCCAAATAATTTTTTGGGGAAAAATTGAGTGCTATTCAGACGAAATTGTGTTTCATGATCAAAAAGGCTTAGCATTGTTATCAGTTTATTATGAAAAATGTATTTTTCCCTGAGCTGAAACCTTAAGTTATGTTTTAAACGTCTTCTGTGGATTTTGAGTGATGTTATTGAAAACAAACAAAAATGCACGAGATGCAAATGATCCTACATGCCTCTATTATTGAACACCTTTATAACAAGGTCCTTGGGACTTTACAAATAACCTTGTTATAACAGGTACCTTGTATTAACAGTAATGGAAAACAAAGGAACACAAAGACCTGGGACTTATAACGTTGCTTGTTATAAGCAGGATGTTGTATTAACAGTGCTCTTCTTATCAGGGTTCCACTGTAATTGATGAAACTGCTTTGGACCAACTGGAGCACACTGTGCTTTATTTGCACATTAAAGCTATAGTCCATCATTTGCAGCCATCCAAAAAAGTAACTGGCGTATTATTGTTGAAAAACATACTTGGTTGAAAGATAGTAAGGGGACTAAACTCCCTGTGAAATTAATCTTTCTGGCAAGCTATCATTTTGAAGTTGTCAACAAAAGAAGGCCTTTCCAACGGTGCGTCTTAAGACGCACCGTAGAAAAATTGAAATTAGTAGTTCGTTTTGTTATTCGGCGCAGCGCGCGCAAGCATTGGCACGACGCACAGGCGTGCGCGTTTGCAATAATTCGTCGGATCAGTGCGCGACATCGCGTATACATGTAGCTGCAATTCAAAACAATTCAAAACATATTCAGCAACTTTTGATTTAAAATTGAGATCCTAGAATGCTGTTTTTCTCGGAAAATACAGCTGAAGCTGAGCTGAAACTTCATCAGGTTAGTTGTTCAGCACCCTTCTTTAGATCTTGAGCAGATTTGTTGCTTCAAACGAACAAAATGCACAAATTACAAATGATGGACTATATCTTTAAAAACAGAAAAGCGATGTCACCTGAAAAAAAAATTCTCAAAATTACCGAGATTCAACAAAACCTGTCAGACACATTTGTGGAGAGACACGTCGTCTTTGGACATCTACCAAATATATTTTGTGGCACAGCGGATTGTTTTCATATGTAAAGAATCTTCAAAAGTGTTGCTTGACTTTTGTTATGTACACGTGTGTCTCAGAAGTCAAACAAATTTAATGTGGATGTAGTACATGTACATGCACATAAAATACATTATTCTTCCTTGGATGTTGATATTAAAGTTAAGGCATTTTGTGTTTGGATACGGATATCGGCAGTATGGGGTGTTTTTTTCCTCAACAATTTTCAACAAAGAAGGAATTTGCTACAAATAGTTTCTGGTTCAAATAGTTTCACATAACAGGGAAGGACACAACAGAAACATGTTTTAATCTGATCATAAATCGCCTGAAAAATTCTTTATTTGAAAAATGTTCAAATACAACATTTAAATACTATTTACATAAATATGACAACACACTTTCTAATTCATGTTGAAAAAGCGGCCCAATTTAAAAGTAATCAAAGTAAACAACGAATCCTCACCTACATTTGGTTTA
Organism: Patiria pectinifera; assembly: GCA_029964075.1. Taxonomy (NCBI): domain Eukaryota; kingdom Metazoa; phylum Echinodermata; class Asteroidea; order Valvatida; family Asterinidae; genus Patiria; species Patiria pectinifera. The sequence goes on along the minus strand of CM057130.1, from coordinate 5,024,317 downwards.
CAGAAATATAAAGTTGAAGTTATAAACAGGACGGAATTAATCTCCATTTACTGCATAATTTGGTGGGTATAACATATTTACAAAATACTTTGGACATAGACGGTTTCTATCAAAAACATCATGCATTGGAACACCGTGAAGCATGCACTCAAATGGAACCATGAGACGGAGAGCTTAAAATCCATGTTAAACAACCAATTTCAGTTTATGATGAAATAAGTTATTATGGAGAAATCATTTTCTACACAACTGTTATTCTTTATATAGAGTTATACTTGAAACAGTTATTATAAAGTGGATGCTATTCTATACTCGTAATTGGAATTGCAGTTTAGAGAATGTGATGGTATCAAGCATCCAAAATCATGAAGGTAGAGTTGTTACGCCCCAACTGTGACATCGTCCCAACTACAGTTATGATCGTGAGGAATTTCCCAACTATGGTTTGGGCTGTCCCAACTATAGTTGGGGCCACAATGAAGGTCGGGGTTTGTAACTGACCCTATTCCAAGTACAACCAGGGGGTTGATTTTTAACCAGCAGAATTGTTTATTCTTGACATTGGACGTTGATTTTCCCATTTTCTCTTTTTTTTGGAAAAACAGCAAATGTGCCAAATGTTTTTTGCTCACTCTTAATTTATTTTGGAGGGTTCAGGAAAGCTACCTTGGAAGTTAATAAGTCACATGGGCTTTGCACTCCATTCTTAATGCAATTTTATAATTGAAGTGTACACTTGCTATCTGCTTATGGAGAGACAAGATCCTGTTTCTAGCACTTATTAGTTTCACGTACAAAATCATATGCAGAGGTATAAAGTCCTACATCATACGATGTGGTAGCATTCTGCACCTTAGACAAATTCAACTTTACTATATTTGGTCCAAAATTTAACCAACCACATTGTCCAACCAAACATGCACTATTCATCCACATTTCTGACAAAACATCACGGATGAAATAGGACGGAAAACGAAATGAAAATCCTTCATCGAGATCGTAGAGGTATCAATTTTTCTTACAATGCCCTCAATATGAGATCAACATTGTCTGACCTCTTACTTCTAGCACTTCCAATCACTGTCCATTTATCGCTGAATTTTCCAATTCTTTGGCAAGAGAATTTCAGGTGTACACACACAACACACAGCAGTCTTTGAGTTGTACCCGATTGATTATGCATGCGACCTTTGACCTAAGCATGGGCCATCTCTTCCAGCTGTTGCGTGTAGGTGTCCATCTTCTCTTGGTCAGATAATCTCGGGCCAGCTGACCAGTGGCTGTTGATCCTCGGGCCAACCTTGTCAAACCTGGAACAAAACATGGGGAATTATAAAACATTGATCAAACCAGACATATCAAATTTGAATAAGAATTGTTTTGTCATCACAAGTTAAACGGAAGTTGTCAAATGACGAGTTATTCAACTGAATTTTGTCATTGTTCTTCTGTTACTTGTAACTTTCATTAGGATGTGACTTGTCACTGATTGGTGATTTCATGTAACTGACAGATTTGGATGAAGTAAATTCCCTGACTCTTTTTCTACAAACTCTTAATCCCCTGTTATGTTGATATTTAGGGATGTAATTTGTGCGGGAAGCTTCCGATATCACACCCAAAGCTCAAGAGTACAAAGATACTGAAATTTGCTCTACTTGCCAAACTTCCAGATCAAAATGTATTTTAAATCCAATAGACTGCCAATTGTGGTGTGGAGCACATGAGAATGGCTTTTTTTTGTAAAAAAGTATTGATACAAATCCCCTTTTCGTTGTGAATTTAAAAAAAAAATCCATCCACAGATGTTCAACTGCTATTTCAGCAGACTTTTGCAGCAGAACAGAACAGCTTGAATGACGGTAAGAATTCATCTCAGTTATAATACAAGAAACACTGCAGCAGAGAAATGTCCCCAAAGAAATTGTTGCATCTCGTTCAGCATTGTCTGTGCGCTGTTGCCTGAACAGTCCTGCCCAGTCAAGCAATGGCTGACGAAGTGACTAATGTCGAGGTTCATTCGTACAAATCAGGGAAAGTTTCTCCACAACTTTTCCAGATTACTCCTACTTGCAATGCCAACTTACTTGCTGAGTTTGAAGAGTCCTTTCTCCTCGCCCTCCTCCTTAGCCTTCCGCATAGACTCCGCCTTCTTGGTCATGGCCACCCTCTTCGTCCTAGGCGACCCCTGACCCTTGCCCTCTTTCTTCCCGACATTGATCTCGTCCCGGTACTCCGTCGTCAGCCGGCTCCCCTGACCTGCGTCTTGCTCCCATGGGGGCTGGTTGCCGTGTTTCTTCTTCTGGTGCTCGTAGAACTTCTCCCGTTGGTCGTACCACTCGTGCTGGTAGCCGAAGTTGAGGAGTTTGCCCATGACGGCTTTCTCCTGGGGTTCCTGATTTGGCCTGTCATGAGAAAGTTTTAAAAATGAGAAGAAAAGTTGAGAATACAGACATCCCTCATTTTTCAATAATAATAATTTACCATATTTTTTAGAACAAAAATGGAAGTGCTCTGAAGCCAAATTTTCTTGTGTAAGTGCATTCTGAGTTGTTGAAGAAATATTACGCTATACTGGGACAGGTTCTCTGAGAAAATAATCGAGAATTCTCATTGTCATGAGAAGGCTAAGGTGACTTCACGTAAAATGGAATCTAACAGAATTTGTTCAGAACTAATAATTGGAATCTTGACACTTTTTATAGAAGAATCACATCCTTGTAGCCAATTCAGTCACTATAAGATTTGATTAACACTGATCATGTTTTAGAGGAGTTTTACACCTTTTAATTTCTTCACATTAAATGAATCACTTCTTAAATTCAAAAGTAATAATATAAAGACTTCCTCAATATGTTTTGCTGAGTAAATTACTCTGAAACTGATTCCCAAAATAATGAGGTCACCCAAAGCTTGTCAACATGTTGGATCCTGAGTTCTTTGCAACTTTATTGAACGAGGAAGAAAACCTCATGAGTATACTCAATTTCCTTGAGACAGCTTTCCTGCTTTGCTGTGTTATCTTTGAATTATCACCGATTGAGATGACATTGAAAGAACGACCCAAAATATTCAAAAATTAGAAGAAGAAACTGGCACAAAAAAAACGCTTACATGTTGACGTATCTGTTCTGGCCTTTGGATTTGCCCTCATCCTTCTTCACTTTATCTTTTTTAGAAATTTTCTTGCCGGTAGATTTTATCTCGGGCAGTTTGACGTGCTTCTTGTCTGACGCAGAATCCCCGTCTCGCTGGAAGACGGTCAGCTTGTCCTGGAGGGAGTAAGGGGCTCTGCGGGGCGGGGGGCGTTTCCCTTCCATCTCGTCCTCATGGGTGTCTGGGTTGTATTCTTCGTGGACCATGTAGTCGGGCAGGTAGACCTTTCTGGCAGTGCTGGTTGATAAAAGAAAGGCAGGAATATGAATATTCATTAATTGACTTCGTAAGATTGCCGTCAATGGATCATACGTTTCATGCATAGTAACTGATCGAGCCCTTTGCACTGAGCAACCATTTCATACTGGGTACCGTAAAGACAGAAATTTCCTCCAACTTATGAGTCCATTTAATCAGTGAATGCTAACTCTTACTGTTCATCTTGTGGGTCCTCCGGCTCTGGGTTATGGTCAAACCAGTCCACCCTGGGGTAGGGCTTCGCTTCCTTGGAGGGGGGAGGTCTCTCACGGATCTGGAGCAAATCTATCAAAAGAAACAATTCAAATCAAAAGTTAGATTTGGAAGTCACAAATAACAAACAATCTTTTCTGATTGATCTTTAGTGAATTTGTGACCGTCAATATACTGATCGGGACTCCACAAACTGGTGATTGTGTAGTATAGCCTGGGCCCCTCATTAGGGTGTTTTCAATCATTTCAAAATGACTTTTTCAACCTAAAGCTGACTTCAGTTTTGAACAGTTTCTTGCAGTAGAAAATGCAATTTTTACAGTTGATGCCATGCGAATCAACACGGTTTTGCATGTTCATTGTGTGTCGGGTGATCATCATCTTAATTTTTTTGTTGCAGTTTGTCGTCTTCATCGTCACTTTACCCCAAAATTTTTATCCAAAAAAAAAAACCTGCCCTCCATCTACGACATATCTGTTGCTTTGCAACATTGATAACTATTTTGGTATTAATTCAAAAACTTTTTTTTCCCCCTTATACTATAGGAAATAGGGCCCTACACAACACAATCGCCAACAAATTAGCAGAATTTGTGGAGTTACTCACCTCTCCTTCCCCTCTGCTTGGCCAGGATGACATACTTGGAGTCCGTCTCCCGGATCCACCCCCGCATCATTCCAGTCTCGTCCCTAGGATCCTCCTCAATGATGGCATTGCTCAGCATGGGGATCTGGGACGGGGCAGGATAGTCCTTGGGCCCGGCGTTGGGCGACCTCCTCTTTGGTGCGTGGTAAAACCAATCTGGGGGAAATCAAAATTGAGCCTTAAAACAACATAATCCTCCATTGATAATCATAATAAATGATTTACGCAGGGCAATTGACCCGTCCGGTTCCCTAATTATACAATATTCAATGTCAGGATCTTTGACACTTGGAACCAGACGATCAACTGCATGAGCCATGGATCATTGAGACAAAAAATGAAATGTAACTTTGTTACTTCAATAAAAGTACAATTTGATTAAAAACATAAAACTTAAAAGTAAAGAAAACTATCAAAAGAAAAAATAATAACTGGACACACATAGCCTAGGCTACCTTAGTTTTACTATTTAGAGTTTTGTCAATTGTAATACAAATTTGACATTAATTTTGCTAATTTGGGGTAGGCCTAGGTTTAACATGTTTAATCTAGGACAGGTTTTGGAATTTTTATTTTCTAAAAAGTATGAAATGCAACAGGCCCTAGCACAAGTAGCAGATTTTTGTTTATGATCCTCCAAATAAAATGCCACAAATTAAAGCCTATTCTTATAAATTTATAAGGGAAATTGAAAGTGTATTTCTCGAAAGAATAAAACGTGTTTATGGCCTACATTCTACACCTCAGTGTACACGTAAGCTGTAGCTTGCTATTTGGCAAAACTGCCATTTAATAAACTTGGTATTTAAACATGGTAAAGGCTGCTGACATTGAAAAGTGACATTTTCACACATATTTATGTCCGAATTATGGCATTTATGCTTACCTTGCGTTCCAGATTTTCCTGCCATGCTTCGCAATATAGTAAACTGATGTTTATTAGGGTAAGCTTTATTAGTTTTAAACAAGCGAGAATATTGTCAATATTTTCTACCGTACGCTGTTTTTTCACTATATTTATGTGCAACAAATCATACGGGGCTAGCCTGTACGAATGGACTTCAGTGGACTTTGCTCTACGTACGGCGGCAGTTCATCACATTACACGCATTGACCATTGCATTGTGTACAGAACACAATGGGACATGTTTACAACGTTGCTATGCTATCGCGATCGGTCAGCCGTGGGCCTCTTGAGGGCGCCAATCAAAATAAACATTCACACGTGTGTGGTCTCGAAATAAACGGAGGATGTCCCCAAAATAATTTCACACTCAAATAGGCCTTACGCGTTTTGGGTATTCTTTGGTAGTTAAACTGATTAACATTGAATGCGCAATATAATTACAATGTAGGCTATCAGGCAATACGAAACCACTGCCCTCCAAAAAAAGGACTTTGTTTTCAAAGAGTTTCAATAATTTGTAGTTTGTTTTAACAAAAACTACTTTATTCTGATAAGGGGTGCGTCTGCAACCCTTTAAAAAAAAAAGGACTTTCATTTTGTGCACAAATTAATGCACCCTGTGAGAGTGGAAAATATCGTCCGGCCACAAATATAATACCTTTCTATTTCTTTCAGACAATTGAATAACACAAAAAGATACCATTGTATTTATTTTAGTGCTTTATAATATTATTCAAGTCTCCACTGCAAAATATCACAAAATGACTAGTCCAAATTCATTTTTTTAACAAAAATTAAACTGATGACAAAAATGAAGGGCTCATAAAATTCAATTTCATCCAACTGATTGCCTGTCAATTTGTATACTCAATCACCGACAGAAAATAAAACATTGGCTGTTTAGCTGCTACTTTTATGTTCATAACTTAAATAGTTAGGTCATGATATAATGTAAAATATCTGGGACACACGAGCATAAATAAAGGTGAGAAAGTATCAAAGGGATTATGCCATTAAATCCGTAAAAATGAATAAGAGGTAACTAGGGTTATTTAGAAAGGTTTTTAAAATTTGAAATTCTCTCCGTTGCCTTAAAACAAATTGTATAAAGACATGATTTTCAAATATGAAAGTTTGCATTATTCAATGGTTTCCTGCATGTTAGGATTTTATAAATATGATTGATTGTTCACACACACCTGCCACATGTTATAGTGAATAAACTGATGCATAATTACAAAAGGTAGGTACCCAAGAAAACAAATTGGCCTGGTATACAAAATGGCATTTTAGCATCTCTCCAACCCCCCCCCCCCAAAAAAAATTACACTTTGACTATGTATTATTAATTGGTGAATAACATTAAAAGCTAAACATGAGTCAAGTGAATATTTTGAGGGGGAAAGATTTTGCTCTGAAAAGAATGGGGATTTGGTCTGTGCACCTACTTTTTCAGAATAGTTAATGATTAGTTCTGTTTGACTTTAAAATGCATAAAATCATAATCTAATATATAATTCTCTATTACCATTTAAAAACTTGATTGTCAACAACATGTCATCATCAATATCAACTTATTTTTAGAAGAGTAAAAAAATACATACTTCTGCTATAAAAAGATAGCAACCTGGGAAAGACCATTTTTTAGACTTTCTGTATGGAATGTGCCTTGATTGGAGAACACCAAGACATACAGAAAGGAGTGTTGAAAATTGAGGTGTACATAATTCAGGTAATTTTTGGTGATAAATCTCAGGGCTAGAATTACCTTAAGGCATATAACCACATCCATGTTAATGCATATGTTTCGACAATATTCTTATGTATTCATACATGCAGGTTTGTCTTTAGTTATATAAAGCCCTTTCATTCATTAACATGTTCAAGTTACAATTAGGAAAAATTCATTCACCAATATAAACACCAGTTGCATGTGGGAATTCTGATCTTATAAGACTTTTCAATTGATAAGCTAGCTATTTTTTCCCCTTGGACAGAGTATCCACTGAGAGCTGAATAAAGGCCAATAGACCCATTACCCTGATCTGAAAAGGGATTTGGCATAAAACTAGAAAAACAAAATCTTTCCAAAAAAAAAGGCCAGACATTTTGGCTCCACTGGTGCTGCATATTTCTGGCAGTTTTTAACTACAATTTTCTGTTCCATTTAAAGAACTATTTTTTAAACAAAACACGGCAAACACATTTTACTTATCATTTCTATAGAAAATATTTGCAAATATTTTGACAAACTTTAAAGTGTTTCACACTAAGCATAACAATATTTTTGGTGTTTAAAATTGAGCACAAGCAAGACAATTTCAGTAGAAAAGAAGCTAAATATGTGAACATTTCTTTGTATAAAGTACGCCAACATGTATATTACTTTGTATGTAGAAAAAATACATGTATCTATTTGCTCTTAAAAAAGACAAAAACGAGTTGAAGCTTTTATTAAAGCTCCACTGCACACATTTCAAAACTTTGAGGTAGGCCTATTTGAAGCCAGAATGTGGACAAAGCCCATGAAGGGAAGACGGCGCTGTTTTTCCACTCACAAGAGCTCAATTGTTGAGCACCCACTGCTTATGTGCACACTGGTTCAAAACAGCATGGCACGAAGTATCAACAAGTTGACTTAAAGGTAGAGTATATAATTTGCAGCTATCCAAAAAGTAACTGACCAAATTATTGTTGAAAAGCTCACTTTGTTTAATGATGGGGATGGCGATAAACTCCCTGTGAATTGTTCTTTTTGGCATGCTGTCATTTTGAAGAAAACAAAAAAAAGAATGTCATTTCCAAGGATGCGTCTAAAGAGGCATTTTTGGAAATTGATGCGATGGGCAAGCAGTTGCTATTATTCATCGGTTCAGTACGCGACATCGCATAGCTGCATATTGGCTGAATGAGAGCGTGTCCTGGATGTGGATTTCGGCACAATTCAAAACACCACTTGGCAACTTTTGAATTGAAATTGAGATCCTAGAATATTGTTTTCTCAGAATATACAGCATTCGCAGAGTTCAAACTTCATCAGGTTAGTTGTTAAGCATCCATCTTTAGATTTTGAGCACTTTTTTTGGCTTAAAAAAAGAAATGACAAATCTACGCTACCTTTAATCTGATTGTGCAAAAACCAGAGGCAAATTTCATTAAGCTGATTAGCGCAAAACTTACTATGCACAGAAAGTTTTTGCTTAGTGTAACTGGTTACCAATCAGAATGTCATAGGGATGTATACTACTTGTGACTGGTTCTCACCTATTTCATGTTTAGCATATAAACGTGTCAAGCATATACCGTCTGCTCAGCAGCACCATCAAATTGGGTCCAGTTGGATACATGGTGTTCAAATGTACCACTGTGATTTTACTTGTGCAAAGAGCCAGTAACTGAAAAATCGCCAACGTTTATAACCTGTGCGCCTGCGAGTAAATCTTCATCGCTTTGATCTTACTTGCCACCACCGGCATCTCAATAAGTCTCAGATATCTCGCCAGCTCGTCTCCGTTGGCTGCCCTGCCTTTCATCTCCCGCCATTTCCTCAGCGCGGCAAAGATCATAACCTCAGGCGGGTCATTTTTGTAGGTCTTCTCGATGTGCGACATCTCCTCCCGAGTGAAGTGGAAGACGCGCATGAGGTCGTGAAGCTCTCGTTGACGGACGTTGGCCGCGACACACTCGAACATCCTCTCAATAAGAGCAACTACAAACCAGAATTTTAAAGAAATCAAGCAGACATCCTACAGACCGTGGTTCATATTTCAAACCATTTTTTAGCACAATAATCCGTAAAAGGGACCAGCCTAATGAGTCTTAAAATCCAGACATACATTACTAGATTGTAAAGTGTTCTTTGAAAAAATTAAGGTCAACATGGTCAATAAAGAAATTTCACCTGTTTAAACGACTTTCTCCAAATGGTGACCTAGACTAAAAAGGCTGAATTTTTTTGACAATTTTTGGAGGAAATTATTACAAGTTCCCCCAAAATGCTAAATGTCTTCTTCCAACCAATCAATGTAATCAAATCAAACCAATTCTATTTAGCCCCCCCCCCAAAGGCCAAGAGTGTTACTTTTGGCTTCAGATGTAAAAGATTAGATAATCAGTGCAAGATGATTCACTAAGAGAAGATTTGCAAATATGTGTGTAAACATCAGCAAGTCAACTCATACAAGAACAAACTGTACATACCTTCCCTCTCTTCAGCAGCTAGAAGGAATCGTTTGATCGGCTCCATGGCTCCACCTTCACAGACATCCCTTGGAGGATGACACAACGGATTCTCTTCTAACCTCAGGTCATTCAGGTTAGTTAAGCCATCAAGAGTCAGTGGAAGTCGACGTAGCGTATTTCCCTCCAAGAGCAGACCTTCAAGTTCCTTGAGCTGGGATATCGAATCCGGTAGCTCAAGGATGTGATTGCCTGTGGCATCCAATTTGATCAGTTTCTTCAGGTGTGATATCGTTGATGGGAGACCCTCCAAGGCATTGTGCGACACATCCAACTCTTCAAGCTGTTGGAGAACTTGGATAGTGGACGGCAGGTAACTGATCTTAGTACCCTCAGGCTGGGAGAAGTTGAGAATTCTAAGATTGGGAAGGCCGCAGAGCTGGAGTGGGAACATCCCGTACCGATTGTTGGAGAGAGACAGTTCCTCAAGGAGTTCCATCTTTTCCACATCATCTGCCATGTCCATCAGCAGGTTGTCGGACATGATGAGCTTCCGAAGCCAGGACAGAGAGCAAAGTTCCTCAGGGAAGTTCTCAAACTTGTTGTGGCTCAGGTCTAAGTGGTGAAGGTTGACCAGGTTTGAGATCGCAGTTGGCAGACAGGTGATAGAGTTCTCTGTGAGAGTAAGGTACTCCAACATCTGAACCTCGCAGACTTCGATTGGAAACTTCTCGAGGCGATTACTGTTCATGGTGAGCTGTCGCAGACAGTAGAGGTTTTCTACCTCCTTGGGAAGGTCTGTCAACTTATTCTGATCAAGTGTGAGGAGTTCAAGTTCTGCTAAGGAGCACACTCCCTCCGGCAGAGCTTCAATCTTGTTGTTTTGGAGCAGAAGCTGGTTCAGATGCCTGAGGTTTGCAATCTCCACTGGCAGGTCGGTCAGTTGGTTTCCTGACAGATCAAGTATAAAGAGATTATGCAGGAGACACAGATCATCAGGAACTTCTGCGAGGCAGTTTCGTCCAAGATAAAGCTCTGAAAGAATGCTGAGATACCTGATCTCTGGTGGAAGATGCTTGAGTCTGTTAGAGTCCAGGCCAAGAATCTCCAGTTGGGTCAGATGTTGGATTCCATTGGGAAGCTCTTCCAACTCATTGCTGTTCAGTCCCAGGGTTTTCAACTTGTCCAGGTGTCTGATTTCACTGGAAATCTCAGTGATGAGATTGTGGGAGACGTTGAGCTCCTGCAGCTCAGGAAGCCAGTATACCTGCACAGGGAGGATCCGGAAGGCATTCTTCTCCAGGTTGAGTTCTCTGAGATTGAAGAGGTACTCGATGTCAGCTGGAAGGGTCTGCATGTAATTTCCGCACATGCTGAGCTGAACCAACTGGTCCAATAAGCAGACCTGCTTGGGAAACTTTCTAAAGTTGTTGTTATTCAGTCCAAGAATTCTCAGAAAGTGGAACTGATTGAATCTCAGAGGTAGCGCCTCCAGCTTATTCTGGTTCAGATTGATGACATTAATTTCCGACAAATTGCAGAACTCATCTGGTAGTTCCCGAACCTGGTTGTCATTCATATGGAACTGGTGTAGCATCTTCAAGGATGCCACATCACCAGGTACGTCTTGGATATCATTGCCACTCAGATCAAGAATCTCCAAGTTTGCCAGCTGACAAATCTCAACAGGGAAGCTTGTCAGTCCGCAAGCCTGTACAACAAGAGCCTCAAGACAGCTCAGCTGCTTGACCTGAGCCGGGATCTCACACAGATTGTTGTTACTCAACAGAAGACAGTGTATGTAATTCATTTCAAACGTCTTTGGTGGGATACCTGTGATGGCCTGGTCACTCAGATCAAGACAGTACTTGCCGTTGGGGCTCAAGAACACCTGAGAGTTAAGGTCCTCCATAGATGCGCTCTCAAGAACCTCTCGCAGCAAATTCAGCTTTCCCTGCTTATCCCCTGCCTCATCTGATAAACCGTTGATGCCATTCCTCCAGGAGACTTTCTCTGGAGTGACACCATGAGATTCATCGTGATGCTTTCTTGTGAGCTCCTGGGTGATGAATGCATCTTCCTCTTCAGTAGAAGTCTCCACGTTTGCCATTGTGTTACTGTGAGCCGGTGAAGTGTTTTCAGATGGCAAGCTTTCATCTTGCATTGTTCCTTCTCCCGCACTCTGGTTGGTCTCTGAGGTGTCCCCATCTTTAAGGACAGTCTCAGTCCCCATAGAGGCCTCCTGCTGAGTAGCAGCATCCATTCTGGTTCAAAGGTTTGGTGTCACATGCCTGATAAGTACCCTGGGAAAAAGAAAAGACAATTTTAATTGATCTAAAAAAATCATCCTTATAAATAATTAAAGTCATCAATTGGTAAGATGATCATTTGTACAGTTTAAATTTCTTCTATAAAGAATCTAAATGCTATCATGCCAGAAAACTAGAAAACGTGTCTGAAACCTGAAAGTGAGTGGTTTCTTATATTTTCTGCCAACATTATTATTTGCTTCAAATAAGACAATAATCTGTGTCATTAGAAATGAAAAGGCTGGAAATCAGCAAAGTCAAGTATATTTAACATTAAAAAAAACAAGATAACCATTTGCATCTTGTTGATCACATATTTATGTAACTGAAGAAAAATGATGACAATGATCCAGATTTTAAAAAAGGAGATGCATAATTTAAAAAAAATGAAAGCACTGCCAAATGGTGGTTATGTAAACTTTCTGTGGGAAGTCATGAAAATGCATGCTCGAAGTATTTTATAAATCTCAGTCGCTATCGTTACGGCAGCTGTAACGACATTTTTAACTGCTGTCGTTATGGAACCATCTGGTTCCCTGACCTAATAGTATTCACCGTCAGGATTTTTTGCTGCTGGAACCAGACTATCAACGGAATGGTTCTCAAAAAATTATCACGGACTTTCTTAAAAATAAGGCGATCTTGAAGTGTAGGGCCCCTGGTTTGTTTTGATCAAATAAGAGTCAAAAATGTTTTTTATTGCTCAACAATCACCTTTACAATCAAAAGCAGACTTTTCTCAATTCTAATGACACCCGTTTTGAAATTTTGAAATGTTTCTTGGGGTAGAAATCACGATTTTCCTGCGCGGTTTGTGCCTTGTGATTCAGCGTGCCGTCCGTGTTCACGGTACATCGCGCAGACGCGATCGCGCGGTGATCGCCATCTTTATTTGTCGTGTGTTGTTCGCGCGCTGTCATCGTCATTTTACCCCAAAATTTCCCTCAAAAAATCAAAACCCTGACCTCTATCTATGAAGTATGATCATACCTGTCATTGCCTGTTTACTGAGAATGTCGCCAACTGACTAGTTTGGTACTTGTTCCGTTATACTAGGAACCGGGCCCTACACTACACGATCACCTAAAAATAAAATCCTCCAAAGCCACTGATTACAATTTAAAGAAGAAAATGAAATCTAACTGTCCAACAAAATAATTTTGAAAATTGAAAATATTGCAACATGTTTTTAATATTAATTTTTCGAAGTGACTATCGTTACGGCAGCCGTTGTTTAGCGCCCTCTACGATACTTTTTTGATACGCACGCAGGTATATAATTATTTGTTTCCCCACGTTTTAGTGAGCAGTGCGACAGCTCAGTCGATAGAGGGTAGGATTTTGCACCGCGAGGTTGCGGGTTCGCATCTCAGTTTTGCACTCGAATTTTTTTCCTTTTCTAACCTGAGGCTTTGGAGGAATTTTTTATAAAAGGGAAATAAAGTCCGAATTTCATAACGTTCAAATTCACTTTTTTCCTTCTAATTTTATATTTTCTTCTCATGTTTTTATAAAAGTTGCAGTCTACCGTAACGATAGAAAATGGGAAATGCGTTACGGCTGCCGTAACAATAGCCACTGCATTAATTTTTTAACATTATTATTTAGGAAGTGGCTATCGTTACGGCAGTCGTTGTTTAGCGCCCTCTACGATACTTTTTTGATACGCACGCAGGAATATAATTATTTGTTTCCACACGATTTAGCTAGCAATGCGACAGCTCAGCCTCAGGCTCAGTCGATAGAGGGTAGGATTTTGCACCGTGAGGTTTCGGGTTCGAATCTCAGTTTTGCACTCAAATTTTTTCCCCTTTTCTAACCTGAGGCTTTGGAGGATTTTTTTTAAAAGGGAAATAAAGTCCAAATTTCTTAACGTCCAAATTCACTTTTTTCCTTCTTTTTTTATATTTTCTTGTCATGTTTTTATAAAAGTTGCAATCTACCGTAACGTCAACGATAGAAAATGGGAAATGCGCTACGGCTGCCGTAACAATAGCCACTGCGTATTATCATTATTTATTCATGTTATTTCATCCACAACTTTATTTTTCATAAATTCGAACATCTTTTTCTGACCATTGAAGTCTGTCTGGGGGCAAAAAACGCTATCAGGATATTGCATTCGACCCAAAATTGTAGACACTCACTTTTTTACAAACTGGTTTAATCGCTCGTGCTCGTAGCAGTCGATCGTACCGTCATGACCGTCATGCACGACGGGCGCAAGCAGACCATTCGTTTTCATGTAACCGGGCAACTGTTCGTATGGGTCAAGGTTCATGGTGCGCAACAGGTGTCTGGTTTCCGAAAAGAGCTTGCTGTTCAAGAGATCGCTGTCAGACGTGGCGGGAACCAGACAAGACGGATTGTTGAGTGATTGATTGACGAACAGCGCCCGCTTGCAATTCGCAAACGTTACTCGTTGCGGGTGCAATATATAGTAATCGCTTGAGGGCGCTAGAGCAAAATGACAGAGTACATTCTGACAAATGACCGGCCGTGACATGAACCCAAAACATTCGCCGATTAACATGATTTAGTGACAACATATTTGACGATTTATAATCTGCTAAGTTTCACTCAGCCGTTCTATCAAATCTATGGAAGAAGAACATAGGTAAGAGGATTTCAAAACAACTAGATAAATGCAATAATCTGCACATTTCCAATACAATGTCAATGATTTAGAAAAACGGGGGGGGGGGGGGGGCTCAGTCTGTAGCCGCCGTCATGGCCGTTGAGTTGCTGCAGCAGGTCAATCGGTGTAGGCCTATTCGAATCGAAAACACAGTGGCTATTATTACAGCAGTCGACCGTCTGGTTCCCTGACGAGTGACCTAGTATTCAACATCAAGATCTTTCATTGTGTCTTTGGCTCTTGTCTTGGAACCAGAGTCCAGAGTAGGCCTATCCAGGTGCTATCATAATCAACATGATCAACCGAATGATTCTCAGATTTTTTCCCTTTAAAAAACTCCTCCAAAGCCACGGATTACAAAGAAGAAAATGATTCTACTTATATAGAAAGAACAATCTGATTAAAAACATGAAACTAAGTAAGGAAAACTATTAAAACAAATTTGAGCAGCATGGCACTGGCAGCATTTTCGAACCTGGATCCCTGGCATAGTGGTCTGACATGTAAGCAATCGAGCTACCGAAGCATTCTGGTTGGACAGATAGTTATACATGTGATACAGATTTGCAGTGGTAATTTTGCAATACCGTAACAAAGGCAGTTGAAATCGTGTTACGGTAGTCCGAAAATTTGGGACTCTCAATTAATTGGGTAGTCAGAGGAAGCAGGGTAGTCCTGAGGAAGTACTAGGGGGTTAGGGTTGAAATTGGATTTAAGGTCTCAAATTTCACAGGCTACATGCTTGCAACTATAGCATTTTGATGTATGTGTTGTGCGGGCGTTAATTAGCCGAATGGTGAACGTAAAAAAACATCTGTAGTAATTGTGCACGTTTTCATGCACTCACGGTCCCAGTGTTACGGCTGCCATAACGATAGCTACTACATTTTTAATTAATCGTGATTTAATGCAAGGCAGGTTGAAGCCATCACCCTCGAGCAGCACACTCATATTTCCGGCCTCGCTCCCTGCGAGCAGGTTGCTCCATTCCGAATACCGCAAAACCTTTGCGTGTATACACGTCATCCGATGCGAACTGGCCAAGGCAATAAGTGTTGTTTTTTTTTATTTAGTGTAGGCCTACTTATCCTTTTGTGAATCCCTTCAATGAATAAAGCATTTTCATTTTCATTTTCCTTCAGGACGTTTGAACAGAAACCCATCATGGATGAGGAGTACCAGCAGACCAGTAGCCTGGATAATGATGCGGTGCCTGAGCATGTGTCCGACTCTCCTGTGTTGCTATTACAATCTGGTGAACAAGGTGTGACGACATCACCATCCCAGCCACCTCCACTCCTGTCCCAGCCTTCAGAGGCTACCGTGACCTTTCCATCATCCGGCAACACCTCCGCATCATTTTCCTCAAGCTACATGAGTCAAGGCGTGGATTTGGCATCTCTGGCTCCGAGTGAGATGGCGAGTGGCTTCGGCGGTGAGATGTCCCACAAGTGCGTCAAGTGCAACTCCAGCTTCAGCTCGCCTTACCAACTCACCCTACACTGGCAGGAGGAGCACAGGGACAACTACAAGTGCAAGCGGTGCCAGCGCTGCTTTGCAAAGAAGCACAACCTCCAGCGGCATAATTGCGTGAACGCCTGCAACATCTGCGGCCAGCAGTTCACCCGCCGCTACAACCTGAAGCTGCACATGCAGATCCACGGCGACGGCTCCAAGATGTACAAGTGCGATTATTGCGGCAAGAGCTTCACGCGGCGCTACACGCTGCTGACCCACATACGCTCGCACACTGGCGTCAAGCTGTTCAAGTGCAGCATCTGCGGGAAGGCCTTCACACGGCAGCACACACTCAACCTGCACCTCAAGCGCCACGTCACCAAGGCCAGCTTTTTCTGCCGAAAGTGCTACGCTGTCTTCACCGACGCAGTCAGCTTACAGTTACACAGAGAAACTGAGCACTCCAAAGTTAAAAAGGCCCAAACCCCACAGGTTTCGACAACCTCACAGGCAATCCAGTCCTCTTCCAATGTTGTATTCCCAAATTCAAACACTAGTTTCATTTATGGAACAGAGAATGTTGGTCTTCCCCAGTCTTATAATCTCGGTTCCTATTATCACGAGGGCCAACATGGAGAAGCAAGCCAGCTTCAAGGAAAGGGTAGTTCTTCCCACGCCAATCCTGAGCACAGAAGCTTTGATGATAGTACATGTAGGGATAACAGCTTGATGCTTGAAACTTCCGGGCACTCTTCATCACTGGACAAACACCATTGGTTTGATGACAAAGATGACGGTGTGGATACTTCCCCAAGACAACTTGATCCTCTACCTCTTCAGGACAACTCGGCACAACAGAGTTCATCCAGTAACATAGTCACTGTTGTGGACAGTGACGAGGAAGCAATGAAAGAAGAACCTGCAAGTTCCAATGACCCCACTGATGCAAATCAAGACTCAATGCATCCTGATGGCAACATCGGTCGAGGTTCGGAACCGAAAGAGGGAAACTCGACAGCTGTTCATGAGGTCGAACCGGCAGAAGAAACGCGGAGATCATTGTTTCCCATTGACAACAGCAAACGGGACAAGAGGATGGGACGCAGTGTGCATCGGCCTGTCCGTAGTGCTTGGAAGCATGGGGACAAAATGGTCAAGGAAACCTCGGAGATCCGGATTGATATCGTGGACCCAAACTCCTTGGAAGAGATCAACCCTCTCCTGACCCCTCCAAGAAGCAGCGACACGTCGACGCCAAGACTGACTCACGCCTCCTCAGAATCTGGGAGTCCCAGCGCCGTCTCTTTCCTAGAGATGAGCCCAACATACCCCAATCAACAGCAAACCACCAGAATGAAAGTGTCGCAAGGTGCCACCAGCAGTTCTCTGGAAGACAAGTCTGGCTCCTCCGGTAGGTTACCAAGTCAAGAACAGTTGTCAATCCGGAAAAGCACAAGTTATCATCGTGGTAGCAAGACACAAGCCCCGTTTCAATTTGGGGCTAACAATTCGGACAGCAGTTCTTCGGAGATGGTTCATACCCAGAGATCGGTGCTGCAGATGCCACAACAGACAGTGAAGCCTGACAAGGATAATGACGACGACAACACAAATTGGCGGTGTGCTCATTGCGGGATCTCATTTGAGGAGAGTTTGATGTACGTCGTGCACATGGGTTGCCATGGGCAGCAAGATCCGTTTCAGTGCAGCATGTGCGGGCTAGTGTGCTCGGATCGAATGGCTTTTACTCTGCATATAATTGGTGGGAAGCATGTTAGGCCCAAATCCCAGTAGCTGATTAAATATCCTATATACATCATGGTTAAGGACTTATAGGATCATTTGCTTTTCATGCATGAGTTCGTTTCCAGTAGTAACACTACTCAAAAGCCAAAGAAGAAAGTTCAAAACCTGTTGAAGTTTCAGCTCAGTGGATATTACACTGTTGGAGAAAACAATGAAAAGCCATGCACAACCTTTAATCATCATGGAACAAAAATCAGTCAGTTGACTGATCGTTGGAAATCACCTACATTTCTCGATTTCTTCTAAATGACAGCAAGCTAGACAGAATACTTTCACTGGATGTTTAGTACCAGTGCAATCATTAATCACAAATAAGCTTTTGATCATAATTGGGTAGTTCACTTTAGGGATAAATGCAAATGGTCCTATGGCTTTAAATTTTGAAAAGTTGTGTGAACACAAATATTAAACTTGACCACCGAAAATCAAAATCAGTCCTGGCCTAAAATGAATTTGACTCCAATTTCCAGGAGATTATCATCTGATCTATTTCCACCCTCTTTTTAAAATAGAGGGAAATATTGAACAACAAAATATGCAAATTGCTCATGAAAATGCACGTGGCGTAATTCAAATATGACATTGTACATGTTTTGTGATACAGTCATGCTTGATTGGGCTTCAAAATCATGTAAGCTAATGTGCACTTTTGCAAAAACAAGAATATTCCTTGCGGCACAACAGACTTCAGACCTGCCCCATGTATTTATTTTTATGTATACCAACTTATTATTTTGAAATATGGTATAATAATATCATGCATGCCAAAAAATAGTAATTTTAGAAGTGAAACAAGGGAAATGGGAACACTGCATTCTGAAATTAAAACTCTAACCCTGCTCAATCCAACAGGATCCAACTATTTTACACACCCGCTGGGTCCTGTTGGATTCAGCAGGCAAACTGAAAGCATTTAGAGTCAGATTCTGTTGGGTACTGGTAAATAACGCCAAGTTGGACTCGGTTGGATCCTGCAGACAACAGAAAAATAAGGCACAGTTAGATTCTGTTGGATTGAGCAGGCCAGTCATTTTATATTTTCAGGTACCCAACAACCATGACAACTGATTGTGTGGGACTATGTTTTATTGAGCAGGAAACTCATATGAGTAACCATTGGACTCCTGTTGGATTTAGCAGGGTGGTCCTGGGGGCCTAGTAGGGGGTTAGGGTTTAAAGACAGGCATGCAACTTTTCCTCGGATCAGCTGATTTCCTCTTTTTTTTTGACCTCCCATGTGCGTCATTGAAAATAGAAAAAGACGGTACAAAGTCTTGGACAGATTTGAATTTCCTCTTTTTTTTGTGTCTTCCCAGTTGCATGCCTGTAAAGAATATCAGGAGAATACAGTGAATGAAATAGGAAAATTTTTACTTGTGAATAGAGTGTAACACTGCAGGCAGTATTCATTATTCAATCAAAGTTCGGTTCTTGACACAACTGCATATTATTAATGCCATTACGGAAAAAAACACTGGGCCTGCTGTCCAAATTAATAATTGATTTATCGATTGGTTGGAACATCACAAATTCAAACTTGATCTTGGACTTAACTGCAACATCGACAACTGTTACATGACTTTTGATAGTTTGGGCTACTAGGCTGCGAAGAACTTGATCAATTGGTAGAGTGCTGTGTGCTATAAGTATGGACCAATCTGTGCTCTCAATTCTATCACTAAGGCCCCCTTCAATGGCGATTGCATTGTGCTAGCTATTGTTCAGATATTCTGTCACAGGGGAGTTGCTTTGTGCAATAGCATGCCAATGGTTTCTCCATTGAAGGGGGCCTTGTGAGCAGTGATCACCTGATTTGTCTATGTATCGTTTTGTTTGATTTTTTACAGCTTTTTTGTAAATTACTGTGCTATATAGGCAAACATATTTTGCACCTTATTTATTTCAAATCTTATTTATGTTTATTTTCAGGTGCACCTTTAAATTAGAACTATGTTAAGTATTTTAATAAAAAATTGTAATATGGATATAAACTAAGTCCTTTTTTTAGTCTTCGAAAGACTCTTTGTACAGGTTGACAATACCACATATATCAAAAGCTTTTTGGTATCAGATAGGAAAACTTAAATTCATTAAACCTTCCTTCAATGAATTTTATCAATGCAGTTCATGTGAATACACAAATTTTGGAAAATTTGTCCGCTGATTTACTCTTCAGTAAATTTAGCAGATAACCAGTGTGTTTTTGGCATTAAAGTGTATCCCCTTGCACAGAAAGGGTCTATGCTATGCGAGCAGATTTGGCGATTAAATATGCAACTAGAGTACTAGACTGCGTTTTGTCCTCAAAATTCTGACCAATCAGCAGGCGCCTGCTATATTGGGCATTGTCTTTTTGGTAACTTGTTTTGAAAGCCAGGCCAGGTTTTAACTGGACACCACTTAACAATTAGTCTGAGTATCACCCGTTATCAACGGAGCCCAGACTCCTGTCTAACTTCTGATATACCAAAGAATGCAGATTGATGTGATCTTGCGCCTCAGCCAATCAGAGTTGATTTTACTAAATTGTGATGTCATTTCATTTCCAAATCAGGACTAAACGTTTGATTGATCAGTTCGAATGCAGTGGGTTTTTTTTAATACAACAGCCGGGCGCGTATCGCGTAAAATAGTACAGAGCGCGTGACACAGCCTTTGTTGCTGTGTCTAGGTTTTTTTTTATCCATGTCTATGACGCGACAAAAGACCCGATATAGTTGCCCGCTGATTGTTCAAAATCTAGAGGTCAAGATGCGGTTGTCTAGCATAAGGCCTAAAAAAAAAAAGTGTTATGTTGGCGTAACCCGACCGACCCTAAAAATGCGGCCGACCCTGGATATTTTTTTTTTTTGAAGGGAAAAATATAATTAAAATCTATAGAAATGAATTTTAAATACATTTTGAAACCATTTCTGACCCTTTCTCCTCAATTGTATGACGATAGCGCGCGTGGAACTTTGGAGTGCACAATGTTTTGCACCTTCCTACAACGAACATGCAGAAGATCGCGCAGGCCTACAGGCAGTGCGCGTGCGGAGCTGGAGATCGATGCACGATGCATTCATGATAGATGCACATGTACATGTACAGTACATATATAGCCTCGTCCTAGACTGTTGCACGGCGCGAACTGCTACATACACTATTGAAAATACTTCGCTATTTATTCCATGTTAAAAGAAATAGTTCGTTATAATATAAATTATTTTAATTAATTTTCCACTATTTTACACGATAATAATTTATATATATTTATTCTGAAAATGGTAAACTATTCTGTAACCTCGGCGGCCGACGCGACCCGGCCGGCCCCCGGCCCCCGGCCCGTGGTCCGGTTACGCGCGTACGCCGTCGCATCATGGCGCCCGGTACCGAAGCGTACAGTGTTTCCATCAAGTGCAAATTGGGATCTTCGGTCATTTTCGACCGTTTAATGCGGATAAATTTGAGTCTAGAGCTGGGGGTAATGCCCAGAGCTGTGCCGATGGTGTAAAGCGGGTTACACCGTGCTAAAAATACAAACTTCAAAGGAAGAATCGGGTCCATATAAAGATGTCGACGCAGATGAAACGGCTAACATTTTGTCTGATTTTGGATTCCGCTTTTTGATATGTACCTTTGGAAAGGTTGATGATGAGTTTAAAAGTATACAAATATTGTGTGTAGCCTTGTTTTCTTTTGTTATCGTGTACTACTACCGGCTTAATGTCATTTTCGTTGCTGGGATAAAAAAAAAAAAACGACCTACTTACCCTATTTTTTCTGGCCCGTTACGCCAACATAACTTTTTTTTTTTTTAGGCCTAATTAATCCGCAAATCTATTCAAATGTTATAAATACCTTGGTGAATGAACTACTTACATGCAACTATTAGGGCTAGGGTCAAAGCCGATGATATGGGTGGCACGATTTCACTGACAAAAACTATTCAGAGGGTGTGACACCCCCCTCCCCCCCAGAGGGCGTGACACGGGAAATCTTGAAATGCACATAACCAATATATTAGTTGCCTTGCAGAACTTTCTCCCCCTTCCCCCGCACTCCAGTTACGCCACTTGCATACATTATCAATTATGACGTACCGGTACTTTTGTAGCCAATGAAATTGCCTTTTTGCAAATTCACAATTTGCAACTTTTAACCAAAATGCGCAGATGTTGCCGTGCCATGTACATTGGACAGTATAAATTGAACAACTACTTCTTCAGTTGAGGAGTGCAGTGACCTCAGTGGCATCATTGTTGTTCTCAATTCATGAACAGGTGCTGTGGGACCAGTTATATTTGACTGAACTCCGCATTAGTTGTAACAATCTGGTACTGAGCAAAATATACTGACACTCTAATTTCATGGCATAAATTTATTACAGAATAATGGCAGCAGGTTGAATTCTTGAATAAAATGTGGATCATTGAAGCTTGATCTCTGTAACTTGACGTAAAATTGTCTGGAAATCCTTTTTTGTTTTTGTTTATAAAGCTGAAAATGTAGCTAAATACTTCAAACCCTGCAGCACATTGTCCCAAATTGCCAATCCTGTTAGATTTTAATTCACCCCCACCACAGTGCCCCATTAAAAAAAAAGGAAATCAAAATGGCAATACAAATATACATGTATGCATTTGCGGCTGAGTAAGATGTCTGATTTTTTTTTAAAGCAATCTGTAAGAGCATACCCCTTTAATACATTGGCCCTAAAGTGTCACTCGGTGGCGCTATTTAAGGTTTGTGCATTTTGTCCTGTGTGTGGCGCTACCATCGTCGCGTTATACTTCACGTGTTTTGACGGTGGCAAAATGTCGACAGAATTATGCGCGATTTGTGAGGGATCTCTCTTCGATAAACAACGTAAGAGACGTCGTGCGTCCACTCGTTACCCCCTAACCAACACATGTACCATAAGTGATTTTTTGAGTGATCTCTTCAGCTGCCAAATTCAGCCAGATAAAAACAAACATGTTTGCCATGATTGTCGGCTCGAAATAGTCAAGGCTCACCGCCAGCAAAGCAAGTGGCGTCAGACGGAGGACCAGCTTCGTAATCGACTGAGTATTACAAGTAAGCACAATTAATTATACTGAAGGACTAGGCCTACATTAAATGATAACGTAGTGTCGATCCCTCGGTTGCAACATGGTTGCAATAAGCAATGATATTGATAAATGTGAAGAGCCACGACACAGCATATGTTGCACCGATATTCATGATATTAGGATTCAACGGATTTGTAAATTCGGTGCGCCAAAACTAGGAATTTCAATTTTGGTATCGCATTTGTAAATCCGGTACGGTACTGTCTCGTTCACGAACATATTATGGCACGGCCGGTAAAACAAGGATTATTTTCATTACTATTTATTAATAGAAGGTCTCAAAAATTAAGTATTTAGATTTTAGTGTTAAGAAAATGTAGCTTTGTAGGTAGTTTGGCTCCTTTTTGCCGTTGCAACCGAGTATTAATCAAGTTCTTATAGTTAAAGATTTTTCCCTGTTTATTCTTTGGGTTTCATTCTTAGCATTACTTCACGTATTCTTCTTCTTCCTTCTCAGTGCTGCCTTCATATGTTGAAGATAAACGCACTGCGTCGGGCGCATGCATTGTCTAAAGACAACAGGAATTTGTACTCGGGTACAGTGCTACAGGTATATGTACAGGTGCAAATAAAAATCTGGTGGTGCGATTAATCCGAGCGGATGTCCCTCAGCGCAGACTTGAAGGCGTTGAGGGAGGGGTATGCAGCAGGATCAACTGGGAGGTTGTTCCAGTCTCGGATGGTACGTGGGAAGTACGACCTAGCATACACTGAAGATCTGGTGTGTGGGATAGTGAATCTGGAAAGATTTCCATATACGAAGTTCACTCAACACTCTGTGTACAAACCCTATGAGAGTGGACTGAAAAATTCTAATTGTTTTCTAAGAAAATGCTTGTATTTTCTCACTGCTCAAATTGACTTTGATGACATGAAATTGCTATCTGGGGGGCTTGATAGTCAATACAGAGGAAAATTAGTGAACTTCGCATATGGTAATCTTGCCGTGAATCTGGAACTGTGTCCTCTGGTAGATGTCGATAATTGAGTAAGGTAGTTGTTCCAAGGGATGTCGACCAAGTTGTATCTGATCTTGTACATCATCTGAGCAGAGGTGGCATCTTAGGGAATTGATCCAGCTATTTAATGACATTTCAACAACATTGCCCCCTCCCCTTCCTCCCGACGGAAATTTTTTGGACAATTTTTTTTTTCAGCAATAAATTCAAGAAATGGTTAAAGAGTTCTGACAATGAATCCCACAAAATAAAACCCGCTCAAAAACCATTACAATGTGCCGTGAAAATGCATGTGCATATAGTTATTAGACAAAGGTATACATGACAGTGGTGTAACATGGGAACGTGTTTCTCCCCCACCCCAAGCACAGGTCTGTGCCCCGCCGATTTAAAATCTTACACATAACTAATATATTAGTGGCCGTCAGTACCTTCTCCCCTCCCTAAATTGGTGTGTCCCCCCCCCCCCCAGGTTCCCCCTAGAAGTTCAACCCCAGTTACGCCACTTGCATACATTATTTACAATCCAAAATTTACAGCTTATAACCAAAATGTGCACTGTGCTGATGTTGCCATACCGTGTACATTGGACTGTTGAACATGTATATTGTACAACTACTTCTTCAGTTGAGGACTGCAGTCACCTTAGTGGCTGGTCATCAGTATTATTTTTGTTCTCAATTCATGAACAGGTGCTGTGGGACCAGTTATATTTAAACTCCGCATTAAATGTAACAATCTGGTACTGAGCAAAATGTGCTGACACCCTTAATAATGGCAGTATGTTGAATTCTTGAATAAACCGTGGATCATTGAACTTAAGCTTGATCACTGTAAGTTGAAGTAAAATTGTCTGGAAAGCCTTTTAAATTTGTTGTTTAAAAAGCTGAAAATGTAGCTAAATACTTCAAACCCTGCAGTACATTGTCCCAAATTGCCAGTCCTGTTGAAAATTAAATTTACACCCACCACAGTGCCCCAATTTATAACAAAAACAAGGAAATTAATCAGTCAATCCAAATGCCTTTATAACAAATTACAAATTACCTATTGCCCTTTGCGAGTTAGCCACGCCCCTTAGATATCCAAATGGAGTTTTTTTACACAAAGTTTTGTTTGTCTTAGATTTTGTGCATTCCGTGTCATTTTGTATATCATGTAATTGGACAATATTTCACAAGCTGCGTTGACTCGATATTCTACCGCGATTCTACCACGATAGGTACTGGAAAACAAAGAAAAACAAAGACTTGGAATTTAATATTTTGCTTGTTAAAAGCATGACGTTGTATTAACAGTGCTCTTATTATCAGGGTTCGACTGTATACTTATTCGCGGCTTAGTAAGGTGTCTTTGTTTGATTGGGAAAAAAAAGAATCAATCTGTATAAAGACCATGCCCCTTTAATTCATTGGCCCTAGGCTGTCACTCGGTGGCGCTATTTGTCAATATGAACGCTATTTTCCAAAGCAAAGATCATAGAGCGCGTGATGCTGACCGTTTTAGCCGATTTTCGGCTAACTTTGACATTATTTGTTAAAAAACGAGTTTGACAAAATTAAGAGAATGGATTTTTTTTTGGCAGATTTCTGGCAGAATTTTTTAAAAATGGTTATTTCACACAAAAAAACATACGAAATTGGAAGAAAAAAATGGTAATTTGTTTAAAAACTTCAATCTTTTTAAACAAACCCTTGCATAAAATGGGACAGGTTGGCTGGTCTATGTGCTGAGGTTCACTGCGAACCAGATTTCGTCGTGGGGCAACCGAGTTTTGCTTAAAACTTACGCGATTTCATAAAATATTTATGAGTATAGATTATTTATTATGTAATTTGAACCTTTTATAAAGGCAATACTACAACATCTGCATGTGATTTTAAGTGTTTGTATTGTATTTCGAGTGATTCTGGGGAATTTGGCAGATTTTTGATAAATCTGACAGATTTTTGAAGTGCATTTAGCAGAATTTAGACATGACCTTACGGTCGCCGTGGAGCGCGTAGCGCGGGCTTAAACCTTCATGTGCTTTTGCGCCAGTGACAGTGGCAACATGCCGGAAGGATTGTGCGTGATTTGTGATGGAGATTGCCCCTTCGATAAACACCGTAAGAGAATTCGTGCGCAAACACTTCACCTCCTTACCGACACATGTACCATTAGTGATTTTTTGAGTGATTTCTTCTGCTGCCAAATTCAGCCAGATAAATTCAAACATGTTTGCCATGATTGTCGGGGCGATATAGTCACGGTTCACCGCTTGCAAACCAAGTGTCGTCAGGCGGAGGACAAGCTTCGTAATCGACTGAACATTTCAAGTACGCACAATTCAAGTGAAAGACTACATAAAACGATGCCTTTTAGTAGTGTCGATCTCTTCTCAGTTGCAATAAATGTGAAAATGGTGAAGAGCCAGTGGGCAGTCACGATGGCCGCCAGGCCAGTTGTTTTTTTAAATGGCTACCATTGGACTCGGGAAATGACATAACAACTAGGTAGTGTATATTTTGCCGGAGGTAACGCCGGCAAACTAACGTTTATTAAAGGTTTGCCGGTGGCAATCCATGTCAACAGAGGGCACTGTACTCTTTAAGATAGGGCTGAATTATAACCTGTATTAAATTCCCACCAAAGTTGTGTAGCACAGTCGGTGCAGTGGTTAAGCAATAGCTCTAGTGAGTGGGATGTCCCGAGTTCGAATCCTGACCCGCAGCACAATTTTAAGAATTTTTTTCCAATCCCCAATAAATAAGAATATTCTTCTTTTATTATTTTAATATGTCTCAAACATTTTATTGCAGAGTATTACTTTTTCTTTTTCAGATTTGTGGCTCTGGAGTACTCCTAGAACTATGAGGCTCCGCGTGAGCGGAGCCTCATAGAGTCAGAAGCCCGCAAAATTGCTGTCAACACAAAACACTAATTAAGTACAAAAATGTCCATTCCAAATAAGCCATTTCATACAGAACCGCTGCACAGTTTGCCCCTAAACTCCGTACAATACCTCATGACATACTCACGTTATGTGCACCAAACAAACATCGGTGGATTCTGTCTGTTTTCGGCAAAAATGATGAAAAATATGCCCTTTCCGCACTGAGCCAACCTAACACTTGAATCGAGCACGCGCGCTGATATCGCAGTCATTTTCGGGTTCGATCGCTCGGAGCGCGCCGCGGGGGGTATGGTGCAGGAGCGGATTGATAGTACGCGCATGCGTACAAGTGCAAGTACGTACCCCCCGCGGCGCGCTCCGAGCGATCGAACCCGAAAATGACTGCGATATCAGCGCGCGTGCTCGTTTCAAGTGTTAGGTTGGCTCAGTGCGGAAAGGGCATATTTTTCATCATTTTGGCCTAAAAACAGACAGAATCCACCGATGTTTGTTTGGTGCACATAACGTGAGTATGTCATGAGGTATTGTACGGAGTTTAGGGGCAAACTGTGCAGTGGTTCTGTGGGAAATGGCTTATTTGGAATGGACGTTTTTGTACTTAATTAGTGTTTTGTGTTGACAGCAATTTTGTGGGCTTCTGACTCTATGCTCCGCTCACGCGGAGCCTCATAGTTCTAGGAGTAGCTCTGGAGGATTTTTTTTAAAGGGAAATAAAGTCCGAAATTATAAAATGGTCTGATTCCCATCTTGTTAATACAAAAATACAACGATAATATTGGCATGGAGCCAGACTAAAATTTGTCACCGGAAAATGTTTTAAGTCCAAAAAAACAGTAACTGCGCATGTTCAGTGCATATCCGGCAAACTAACGTTTACTGAAGGTTTGCCGTCTCCGGCAAAATATCCACTGCCTAACAACTAACATTGCATGATTTCGTCATTTCTTTATGTGGGCTAGATGCCAAGAGACAAAGAGGCTATAATGATGTCACTGTTTAAAATGTATCATTATTTTTTCGGTGTTAAAAAAAAGAAGAAAAAATGGAGGCGGCCTCCAAAAAGGAAGCGGGCGGGGACGCTAAACATTTTTTTTTTTCATCTAATGATCGATACATGTATGTGTGTGTGTGCATGCACATAGGCATTAGGGTGACCGTTTTAGCCGATTTTCGGCTTACTGTGACAGATTTTTTGTTAAAAAACAAGTTTGACAGAAAATTTGACAACATGGCAGATTTCTGGCAGAATTCTGCAAACATGGATTTGAAAAAAAAGCATAGCAAATTTTTTTAAAAATGGAACATTTGTTTATTAAAAAAGCATCAATCTTTTCAAACGAACCCTTGCATTATAATGAGACAGGTTGGCTGGTCTAGGTGCTGAGGTTCACTGGGAACCGGACTTTGTTGTGATGCAACTGCGTTTTGCCTGAAAGTTACGCAATTTCATAACATGACTCTTTATTGTTTATAATGTAATTTGAACCTTAATTAAGGCAATACCTCAACATCTGCATATGATTTTAAATGTTTATAGGGTACTTAAAGTAATTCTGGGGAATTGGACAGATTTATAAATTGCATTTAGCAGAATTTGACCTTGATGGGCATCGCCAGGTTTTTTTCCAGAGGGGAATTTTTCTTCCAAAATTAATGTTGGCTGATGTTGCAGATGACGCTTCAAAAATATCCTTCAGAGTGGAGCTTGAGGTGACCTGAGTAAGGCCATAAGGCTTGAGAATTCTGGACCCACTTACAATCTCTACCGACACGAAGAGAAAACGGTAACGTCAGACCATACAGCAACATCGACATCATGCATGACCTGCCACGCTGGTCATAAGTCTGCTTCCTTACATATTGCGCTAATTAAAAAGCGTTTACAGGTTCCAGATACACGACTGTCGCACCCTCAGTCTGGCTTCCAGATGCACAATTGGAAAATTGCGACACCGTCTGCAAATGGTGCCCGACTAAATTTAGTGCAAAATATATGGGAGCCCAGAGAGGTCACATAAAGCTTATACTCGATCAGAACCCATCTAAAAACACGTTAAAATTGTGCAGCAGCAGGATTCCAATCAAACCAGTGAGCTTGGCGGTTTTAAGACATCATCTTACATAGCAAAAAATCTGTTTAATTTTGCCGACGCGGATTGCTATGGCTACGTGTTCGCATACCAGAAACCTGTTTTTTTTGGCCTAATGTTTGTAATTTTTGTTGGGGTGTCGTGGGGGGTGACATTATTGTTACTAAAGTTCAATGGAATTTTTTTAAAGGCCTTCAGGGGGGGGGGGGGGTGTTTGACCCCCAAACCCACCGCCCACCTCCCATTCTGGATCCCTGCCTGCGTGTTTTACATACCCAAACTGTTTTTCTTTCTACAAAGGTTACTTGGCACAATTGAGAAGAAAAAGAAGTCTGTCTCTTACTGCTGCAGCTGAAGGCCCTATCACTCCAGCGAAGCAACCATGCCTGGCTACGAGTACCCCCTTGCAGCCTGTTGTACAGTTACCGGAGGTGAGTCCTGCAATGTCACACATACCTACCTCCAGGGATGTCTAGAAAAGCTTGCTCTTTTTTTCCTGACATTGGCCAAAGACGGTTTTGAATATACAGTAAACTCTGACCAAGTCGACATCGTACAACTCACCAAATTGCTAAAGTTGGCCGTCTGATGAAAGTCCCGATCGTCTCTAATGCATTTCCATTGAAATTTTTAGTGATAATTCTGCTTTTATAAGTTGCCATTTCTTCAAGTCGGCGTGTTACTCTTGGTCCCCCTTCAACAAAAACACAACAAAATCCTATGTCGGCATTTAAAAAATAACGCATTGGCATCAACTTCCTGCACTGCAGTTGGCAACATGTATCACAGCGTTCGCAATCAAACGATGCAGTCAATGCACGCATTCAATTGGTGAACTGTACACATACACGTATGAACAGTACTTTCAATGCCACACACATGTATTATGTACACGTTGTCTTCAGTACATAAGCTGCAATGCTACATTGCACGGATCGGACAGTACCCCAGCCCGTGATGTTAAAAATCAAGGATTAATTTGCTGGAATCATAAAGGAATAAAATCAACTCAATCAATAACGAGATAAATTGGAATAAATCGAAGCATTTTAGTGCAACGAATCAAATGTGCATAGGCCATTTAACTCATGTAAGTTGGCAAAATGACGTCTAACGGCAGATATGTCTACAATCGCGTAGGTCCCAAGAGTGCCGTCTTGGGCGGAGTTTACCTACTGTATTATTAAGCTGACTTGGATTCATACTAAAGAAGAAAGCTGCATTATGTTGCCATCAAATTCACCTGATTTTTTTTGGGGGGGGGGGCTTAAAAGTTGAGAAATCCCCATCCAATCCACATTATTTTTTTAAAGGGGTGGGGGAGTGTTTATCCACATTTTTCTTGCATGATGCATTTTTTGAAATCGTTATAAGAAATTAACCAATTTCACCCAACCAAATGGGGGGTGGAGCATTGAGGGTCATTGTTGGGTTTTTTTAACTTAGTGTATGCATATCAATCTAAAAGCTGAGACGGCGCCCCTTCCTCGATACAACAAACCTCAGTCCTCCTAAAAAAAAGGATAAATAAAATTGAGGAAATATACATTGAGAGCATTACTGTGGTCATTGGCGTAAATATACATCTGTGCCATGAGTCATCTTCGTTTCAATAAGTCCAATAACCTCAAACTTAAATGTGAATTTTGTTCCCTGGCATGATGGACCGATGCCATGGTGGCACAATCGACCAAGACCGAATAGATGGACCGAACCCGTAGATCCATCGATTGCGCCCGACATTCATGTACATGTACTCTATAGTAGAGCAGACATCTCATACAGCTCTTTCCAGTTCGCGCGTAAAGGATTCGGGGTACAGTGCACGACCATTCAGAAATTCTGTATAATCCACAAATTTTTCACATCTTATCAGGGACCATTGCGCTGTACTGATGACGTCACACTTTGTTTACTTGTGCGCTATAGGGCTACGAAACTGTCGTCCCTACCAGGCTCCCATAAGGAAGCATGCGTGTAAACAAAGTGTCGTCGTCACTACAGAGGCTTTGGCCTATTTCTGGGTATGACAGATCATGTGTGAATGGTAAAACGCAGATAGCCTCATATGAAAGCTGGCTACTTAAAAAACACAGGTACAACTTCCATTTATAAAATGTCGCAGAAGCAAACATGAAGGATAGAATGTTTTGAGACAGTCTTGAGACATGGCGGTGAACAGCCATTGTTACGGACCTACATTGTACATGTAGACAACTAATGTTAGTCTTGATGCAGGCCTTGATTTGGATTTTGCTAGTTGCTGACTGGGGCTGATAGCCCCATAAATGTAGCTCAAATACTGGACTTTCCCAGTTGTGAGCCACACACTGTTGCAAGCAAAAGATGTAGTTCCTGAATTTGGCATCTCGAGTGTTTATTTTTCACTTGATATTCACTGTGGAAGCTGCCTTTCTTGAAAGCTTACCTTCGGCATTCCACATATTTATGACACAGGGCGGTTGTTACAATGCCTTGTTTACAGGTCTGTGACTAAGACTATACAGACTAAAACAGGGAATGTATTAAGTGGTACTACAACTACACCTCATAAATATACATGATCAAATTGGAGCATGTCATTGGCTGATTCCGCTGTGGGTCAGGGAAGGGAGGTAATCGTCAAGCTGACCTACACGTTGGGACCAGTAATTCCCACTACTTCCCCTCAAACCATGCTGTATTTGTAAATTACTGCACATGTTGCATATTTACAGTATATAGCAACTAACTGCAGCAAGGAATCATGAGATGCCAAATAACACATACGTGTAGCGCCACCGCGCGATGTTCAGCTTGAAGTTTAACTGTTAAATTATGCGCATTTGACCAAAACATTTACGACACTCTTTCTTCAACTTTTTCAGGAGGAGCTCATGATGGAAGGTGGCGATCACTGTGCTGTTTTTGGTTGCAACAATGACCGACGCTACCCAGAAAGGTATGACAAGAGAATGTTGTAACAATGAAAAAGTAGTTTTAAAATTTAAAGTAGCAGTGTGGGAAGGAATCCAGATATTCACACCCACTTTGATTTTGTCTAAAGCAAAATTTAATGTTAAAATGTCTGTGAAAACCGTTTCATCGGGGTTCCACTTTAGCGGTAGCCCGCTAGACAAATGCTTGTCAAAACAGCAGCGGGCTAGTCAAACTATTCCTTAAGTAGCCAGGCTTGCGAGTCAATAATTATTGGGATACGGCAAAGATGACAGGCAGAAATAAATCATTAAAATTCAGAAAGCAAGCCTGTATCAATTTGTGTCTTATTTTATTGGCTGTTTAGGATTAAATTATTGGATCTTTTTATTAAAAACACTGACAAGATTACCTCGGGGCACACCTTGTTTATGAGATGCTCTATAAAGGAAAAACAGGCGGGTTAGTGAAAATGTCCGCGGGCTAGTTAGGAGTCTGTTTCGGTAGCCCGGCTGGCTAGTGAAAAAAAAAAAAAAAAATTATGGTCGAACCATGCATTTCATATTATGCCATTTCATTTTGTATCCCTATAAACGTGAGTGGTATTGGTAATAAAATTTGCTCTTCTATTTGTGTTCAACAGATACGTCATCAAGGAGCATGTCGCCACACTCCGGTTCCACAGCTGCAGGAATAAGAAAGATTATCCACTCTGGACAAAACTACTCCAACGCAAAGATTTCAAAGTCACAAAATCTACCAAAGTGTGCAGCAACCACTTCGTGTATGGGGGGCCATTTTCCATTGACCCTCACCCATCCTTGTTCTTGAAAGGTTACAGTGTCAGCGACACTCCGGAGCAGTTGCAAGCGAACCAGCAGCATTCAAGTTTACCCGTGCCAGTCAGAACGGATTCAAGTAGTGTTCATGTGAAACTTGGGTCTGAAGTTGAACATGACCATGACTACACACAGACTCCCGCCCTGAAAAGAGGGTACAGCTTGGAATATGTGACAGAGCTGCACGACAAAATTGATCAGCTGCGGAAGAGCTATGATGATGCTCGAACCAAGATGGAAAAGCTCGAACGTGAACTTCGTGAATCTCGATCAAAACCGAACCCGCTCTCCGCTGATAATATTCACTTTTCAGATGAACTTGATATAACTGTATTGTGCGGCCCTTTTCCGGCAACTTAATGGGAATGTAAAACAAAGAACGTGCATCATCTAAGACAAAAGTTTCTGAAGGACAAAGTATAACAGATTTAGAGGTTTTTTGGAAGACGGTCAAAATGGTAGAAGTTGGAGCTCGATGGCTTTTGTGAATATTTTGTAAATACTGTTTAGTTGACCTAGTTTTTGGCATGTTTGGGGTGTTTTTTTTAGTGGTTTTAGGTTTTAAATGATCGGTGTCAGCTTTTGATAAACTTGGAGATGTTATAAATAAATAACAAAAATCACGCAGTGGCCTTAGCCACCCAAAGAAAAAAAACATCAAAACTGGGATAATTACAGTTCTTCTTACAGAATGCAAAAGAAGCTGGCCCACATATTTGACTGTACAGAGATCCAAATATATGGATCAACCCTACCTGACTGTAAATGGAATGCTCCACAGATTTGTGGGTTTTTTTTGGGAGGGGGGTGTTGAGAAGTAGTCGATACTTGCATTAAAATAAGTGTTTCATCCATAAATTATGTTGAATACAACAGAGATATGTTCCAATAAACCTTACCCAGTGTAAATGCACTTCTGTTCCACGTTTAAATGATTGACAATCTGCTTGCAGTTTTTCGAATTCCTCGCTAGTGGCCACTCTGATAAACTGATTATTGGACAATAT
This sequence comes from Patiria pectinifera, assembly GCA_029964075.1. NCBI lineage: Eukaryota > Metazoa > Echinodermata > Asteroidea > Valvatida > Asterinidae > Patiria > Patiria pectinifera. The sequence continues at coordinate 4,990,947 of CM057130.1, read as the reverse complement.
TAAGGGAATAAATGTGTGATTGGGAGGTATTATAACACTCTGTTTAAGACCGGTTTGAGTCTGGATGGGCGATAATTACCCGAGGCGAAGCCAAGGGTAATTATCGCCCATCCAGACTCAAACCGGTCTTAAACAGAGTGTTTAATACCGACCGAACACGCATTTATTCCCATTCATAAATACCTTTTCACGTTAAATACCTACTCATATTAAATTTTCTCCACAATTTCTGGGTTTCAAGACTTGTCCTTTTGCCAGCTTGTTGGCCTACTCATAAGCTTCCGAACAAGGTATAGTTTGTGCAGAACTTCCCATGTAAAGGTACCTTTCGACTGCAATATACGAAGTTCTTGTCGCGGGCGCTTGCAGGCATTGCTCTTGGATTGACTGCACCAAGCGGTTACTCGTGGCATCATGCGCCATATCTTAAATTTTCTCCACAAATCCTAGATTTCAAGACTTGTCCGTTTGCTAGCTTGTTGGCCTAGTCATAAGCTTTCAAACAAGGAAAAGTTTGTGCAGAACTTTCCACGTTAAGGTACCTTTTGGCTGCGATATACGAAGTTCGTGTCGCGGGCGCTTGCAGGCATTGCTGTTGGATTGACCGCACAAAGCGGTTACTGGATGCATTGACACGCTATATCTTGAATTTTCTCAACAATTTTTGGGTTTCAGAACTTTTCCCTTTGCCAGCTTGTTGGCCTACTCATAAGCTTTCGAACAAGTTAAAGTTTGTGCAGAACTTTCCACGTTAAGGTACCTTTTGATCGCGATATACGAAGTTCGTGTCGCGGGCGCTTGCAGGCATTGCTGTTTGACTGACTGCACATAGCGGTACTACTGGCATTGATGCGCTATATCTTGAATTTTCTCCGCAACTACTGTGTTTCAAGACCTGTCCGTTTGCTAGCTAGTTGGCCTCATGATAAGCTCTCGAACAACGTATAGTTTGTGCAGAACTTCCCAGGTTAAGGTACCTTTAGGCCGCGATATACGAAGTTCGTGTCGCTGGCGCTTGCAGGCATTGCTGTTAGACTGACTGCACGTATCGGTAGTACTGGCATTGATGCGCTATATCTTGAATTTTCACCGCAACTACTGGGTTTCAAGAGCTGCCCGTTGGTCAGCTTGTTGGCCTCATCATAAGCTCTTGAACAAGGTATAGTTTGTGCAGAACTTCCCACGTTAATATTTGTGAGGCTTGAAAAGATTGGCAGGCATTAACGCCAGTGTTACAGCTTTCAAATAATTATCACGTAACCACTACAGGCCTATTTTTCCAATTTCAATCCAAAGTAAAGAACATATCACAACGATTTTTAGCACATAATTGGATCATTACAATGAAATAAACCCTGAAAGTTGCATGACGATACGGTCTTGCAAACGGGAGAAATTAATTTTCAACGATTTCGCCCGCCATCGCCAACGTGAACACGTGTGTGTACAATCCCCATGTAGTTTCATTCCAAATAAAGTGTTACCGTTAGAAATCGCCCTTCGCAACCAGTGATGGCTGCATGTGCGGGCTATAGTGTGCTCGAATGGCTTTCACTCCGCCTATAATTGGTGGGAAGCACGCTAGGCCCAAATCCCAAGCTGATTATTATTTATATCCTAAATACATCATGGTTGAAGACCTATTTGCTTTTTATGCATATTTACGGTTTATTTGCTAATCATCACTACTCAAAATCCAAAACGAATGTTAAAACGGAAACAGGACAGCTCGTACGCGAACCAACTCGTACGCGAGACAACTCGTACGCGGATTGGTCAACTCGTACGCGAGACAACTCGTACGCCAGCCAACTCGTACGCAAGACAACTCGTACGCGGGCCAACTCGTACGCGAATCAACTCGTACGCCGGCCTACTCGTACGCGGACCGAATGTTTACGATCGCCAACTTGAAGTTTACCCCCAAAACACACGCCAAAGTTAACGATTTATCACAGTCCGATGACTGTGATTGACTGTGAACAATTTTAAATTCCATAAACGCAACGATGTTCAAGTTCAAAAGTTTCAATGATAAATAATATTTAAAAAAATCCATTTTGCGACCGATGTGTAGTGCAATGCCGCGGCATGCACTTCCAACCACGCAGCTAGTGTGGAGAATTTGTCAAGACATACATGTACAACGATTTGATTTACACACAGCGCGGGGCCACTAAAGCAGTGTTTTGTTGGAAGTCTACAACTGCAGCGGACATTACACGATTTAAATTCTCACTACGTGGCTCTTGTCGTATGGCGTACGGTGTGAGTAAGGATCAGACAGTGAGCGAGTGGTCTGGGAAAACAAAACACAACTTTTTTGTTATGAGCAAAACAAGCTGATTTAAAAATGAACTAATTGGGACCACTCAGTAACACAAAATAATCCCCTTAACTTAACAAAAAAAGAATGTGCTGGACAACTGACCGACCCTAATTTCCTACACGCCCGAACCTACGGTTTCAGTAAAATCCCTTGTCATGCTTGTGCTACGGCTGCTAGTCTATACTCACGCGTACGAGTTTGTCCGCGTACGAGTTGGTCCGCGTACGAGTTATCCCGCGTACGAGTTGGTCGCGTACGAGTTGGCTCGCGTACGAGATGACCTGTATTCGTTAAAACCCTGTCGAACCAGACACAGTGCCCCAACTTACAAAATAAAAGAAACCAAAATAATCAACACAAATATGCATTTGCGACTGAGTAAGGAGGGTTTTTTTTCAACTTAAAGTTTGATTTCAAATTCTTTTTAGACCATACCCATTTTACATTTCGCTCCTACCCACCACGCCGGAGGTCGAGGGCGGGGGTACGGGCAACCTCGTCCCCAGTGCTTACTTTATTTCCAACCGCGTTTCCTGAGAGAGCAGGTAGTGGTGGGCGCGTACTGCTCGACACCCTGGGTACGAGGTTGGGGTACGGGTACTAGCGAACTTTTACATTGGCCCTAAACTGTCACTCGGCGCGGTGACGTGCGCTATTTTACGCTTGTTCACCAATGTCTGGTTCCTAGTGCTCGTGATACAAAACGCAGCGTGGCGCGGATATGGCATGTATGGAGCGCCAGCTTTTTCTCTTTCGCGCGGTGTATTTTGTTTCGTAGTAAAAAATCGGAAATCTGGAGAGGGATGAGGTTTGGACCTGGACTTTGGTCAGTTGTTTTGTAGTGATCGGACTACTATGGCCAGTTTATTTTTGAGTGAAGATACTTTAGTATGCACTAGTGGATCATCTTTTGTGGTTCTTTCCCAAAGGTACAAAAGCAAAGGTATTCATCAATTTGTGTCATGTACGTCAGACGGTCCGACCATAGACAATGTGTTGGTAGATCACAGCCATCAACGTTACTGAATGGTCGCTGTTAGCCCTGGTGGACTCCCTTTCCTCCTAGCTGGAGTTACCCAGCTCTGAGTTTTATCATTGGGTTGTCATCTAGAGCTGGAGCTCATTTTTCTCAAAAACGATAGTATAGGCAAAAAAAATTTGGAAAATGTTGAATTTTGTCCCCGTTACACATTAATTGCAACTGCAACTCACCCCAAACTTGCCTGGAATAACCATTACACAGGTCCTTGAAGTAAAAAACGATCCAGGATGAAGATTCAGCCCACAATTGCAGTGAAAACAGGAGGAATAACCGCTAACCTGACAACCTTGCGACCATGTCCACGAACGCCAATGGTTTGTGCACACAAAAAAATTGTGTACGATTGAATGGCGGTCGGTTACCGGTACCAGGCTGTCAACTAGTCGTTTTTGCCGGCTGGCGATTGGCTGTTGGCGCATGACGTCGCGCGGAAGCGTAACACCCGATGACTGTTTCATGTACTCATATTAAGTTTACCACTCGCATCACAGCTGCGGTACTGGAACCGCAACCGATAGTGCATGAAACAGTCATCGGGTTTTACGCTTCCGCGCGACGTCATGCGCCAACAGCCAATCGCCAGCCGGCAAAAACGACTAGTTGACAGCCTGGTACCGGTAACCGACCGCCATTCAATCGTACACAATTTTTTTGTGTGCACAAACCATTGGCGTTCGTGGACATGGTCGCAAGGTTGTCAGGTTAGCGGTTATTCCTCCTGTTTTCACTGCAATTGTGGGCTGAATCTTCATCCTGGATCGTTTTTTACTTCAAGGACCTGTGTAATGGTTATTCCAGGCAAGTTTGGGGTGAGTTGCAGTTGCAATTAATGTGTAACGGGGACAAAATTCAACATTTTCCAAATTTTTTTTGCCTATACTATCGTTTTTGAGAAAAATGAGCTCCAGCTCTAGATGACAACCCAATGATAAAACTCAGAGCTGGGTAACTCCAGCTACTTTCCTCCCTACGTTAGTCGTATTGCAATGAAGACTTCGTCCAACCTGGGCTAGGTCGCTGTATACTATAGTGTTATTAACTTCCAACTTAATAATGCTGTTGTGCCCATTCTTGAAAATCACGCATTCTCGAGAATGGGCGCGCATTCTTAAGAATGAGCGCCCATTCTTAAGAACGAGCACGCATTCTTAAGAATGAGCGCTCATTCTTAAGATTGGGTGGAAATATCAAAAACAATTTATGAATTTTGCCCAATCGTAACAAACATTGCACGACATAATTATGTTAAATGAATTGTATAGCGGTTAAAAGGGAAACAATTCATATAAAGAGGAAAGAAAATGTTCTATGCTTCTGTACTCGTATAACTACGATATTTTGAATCAAATTAAACCTGTTATTATTGCTTTTTTCTGCCCACTTTGGGAAGTTTTGTAATAACGGAGGACTGGGAACTAGTCTGGGAAGCGCTTTGTTTAGGCCAGACAAGTTACAAGTCCCTGCATGTATCATATGCGTGCCACGAAAAAAAAACGATGTCCAGAAGCTGCCAAAATTGCTCTTTTGACTAGATAGAATCCAGCTCTGCGACGTTATGGTGGGGTGTGAACAATAAATTGGTGGCAATTTAAATGGGAAATAGCATTAGCACTATGGGATGTCGCAGTATTCATTCTCATTCTTCACATTCTTCATTCTTACCTCCCCCCCCCCACCCGCTTTTATTATCCCAAAAATCAGAATTCTTTGCACTAGTATTATTATGTCTCTTATTTTTTCCCGGTCCCCCCCTTATCAATACGCCTTTACTTATCATATCCACTCTACTTTTCAGCGCCTTGCGTTGCAACAGTATAATTATTGAGAATCAGTGAACGAGGATTCAGCTAGACTTGCCAAGCGCAGCCGGTGCTCGGCATCGACAAGACCGTTATCTTGTCGCGCATTCTCAAGAATGTGCGCTCAATCTGGAAGAGTTATTTTTTGCTAAGATTGAGCAAGGATCCAGTTGCACATTCTCAAGAATGTGCATGCCCATTCTCGAGAATGCGTGATTTTCAAGAATGGGCACAACAATGCCAAGGCCAAAAAAAAAACCACCTCGGTCTCTGGTCAGCGCGCGCGTCGACTTTAATCATGCGCGTCAACTTTTTTTTTCCTTTCAAATTAACACGGAAGCTACAACAGCGCCCTCTATTGCCGCACCTCCTCAAATTTTTGTACCAAGGAGCACCAAGGAATGGGGAATTTGCACCAAGGCAAATGATAAAGGACACCAAGGCAAATTATGGAGGACACCAATGTATACTGAGGACACAAAAAAGCAAAATAGGCCTAGTAGGCCTACCCACCTTGTCTGTGCAATTCAAGCTTGAAAAGAAAATAAAGCCACCAAAAAAAAAAAAATTTAAAAAATGCGTCACCGCATCAATTCCAGAACTTCGGTCTGACCAGAGACCGATTATTTTTTTTTTGGACCTAATAGTAATAATAATATTGAAAGGTTACGCTGTTGTCGACACTTCGGACAACAGGAGCAGTCGCAAGCGAACCAGCAGCGTTCAAGTTTACCTATATCCTAAAGTGGCTAGTGCCAACGGTTTAAGACATCTGCAACAGATTCAAGCATGTCAAGTAAGTAGTGTTCAGGTGAAACTTGGGACTGAAGTTGAACATGACCACGACTACTCACAGGATCGTTACCTGAAAAGAGGGTACAGCTTGGAATATGTGACAGAGCTGCACGACAAAATTGATCAGCTGCGGAAGAGCTATGATGATGAGCTAGGATTTGGCTTCAGGCATATATAAGGAGCTTCTGTCATATCTGTAGCATTAACCTGAGGATTTTTTTTTTGTAAATTAAGAAATATCTAACAAGCGTTTGTAACTTTATTTGGTCTTTTTTCATCAAATTGTTCATGTACATGTATTTGTTAGCCTGATGGCAGACTATCAATTCATCAACAAATACAACCCAAAATTAAAATTCACATCTCCCTGATGCTAATTGAATCCTCATTAGATAGTTTTCGAATGCAGTACTTGCTGCTGATAATAGACTCAACCCAACCAACAGAGCCCAACAAGCTCCCCCACCCCAACAAGCTTCCCCCTTCCCACCAAGCTCCCAGACAGCTCTGATTATGCAGTGTCTTTAAAATTACCTTGATAAAGGGCAAAATTTAAAAAAAGAAAATTTCAACCGTTAAAATTTTAAGTACAGCCCACTACTACTCTCACAGAAGATTTCACGTTTTCCCTTTCATTTGCTAGTGGCCAGGTTCTGTACAGGGAATCACGCAGAAGACCGGGGCAACTTACAGGTTCAACCGCAAGCCAGGAGAAGGGTTCATCAGCGGGCGATTCCAAATCAGGGGGAGAACCTTGTGAAGAGAACTCGGGCCAGGAAGGGTAAGAAGCATTGCACCTCATCAAGTGCCAAATCTTTAAAACCAAAACTCCGATGTTCTACTGAGAACACACCCTGTCACCACTTTTTACACACAAGTTGTTGCAAAATGGAAACTCTGGGAGTTGCAGAGTTAAGCAAGACTGAGGCAAGTCTAGTGAAGCTGGTCCCAGAGTGCACTAAATTCTATTGAATAAGGCAGTCCGGTATTTTAACTGCGCATGTGCACTATGATATAGGTCACGGGTCATTCAGGATAATCGAACGTTACCATACCGGTACATGTATACGTAATGCGCTATTGAACGCGCCCCAGGAGTTCCCATATTAGGCCCCCCCAAAAAATAAGTCGGTCTCTGGTCAGCGCACTCGTCGATTTTAATCATGCGCGTCAATCTTTTTTTTTTCAAAAATGTTCCGCCGGTAGCTCCAACAGCGCCCTCTATTGCCGCACCTCATTTTTTTTTTACCAAATAGCACCAAGGAATGGGAAATTGCACCAAGGCAAATGATCGAAAGCACCAAGGCTAATTATGGAGGACACCAATGTACATGAGGACACCAAAAAAGCAAAATAGTACCCCACCTTGTCTGTACAATCCAAGCTTGAAGAAAAAAAAAAAAAAAGCCGCGTGGCCGCATCAATTCCGGAACATTGATCTGACCAGAGACCGAATATTTTTTTTTTTTTTGGCCTTAAAGTAGGCAGGATCACTGCTTTGTTAGCAAATTTTTTTCCCTGTGTGTGATATAAACTTTTAACCATCAATTAAAACATTCTCCTAAACATATTTGTTTTTGTGCCAGTGATGCCAGCCACTCTCCGACAGGCAAGATACTAGCCTGTCGCTTCTCACCTAGCGGAAGATACTTCGCACTGTGTGACGATTACAAGACGCTGTCCTTGTATAACACTGAGGGATGGTGCCTACTAAGCACAAGGTATCTCTGAACTTGGGAGTAACAAGTGTATTCAATTCCAGGCACACAATAAGCCTCTGTACTGATGACGTCCCACTTTGTTTACATGTGTGCTTTCCTATGGCGCTCAGTGGACCGTTGGCCCCCACTGGCTCCATAGGAGGGTGCATATGTGAACAGAGTGTGACCTCTTCAGTACAGAGGCTTATTCAGTTAACATGACATTTATTTCAACACACTGCAATATCAGCAATTATCAGGTGAACAGAAATATGGAGGCAAATTTACTGAAAGCAAGGCTTGGTTCTAGTGTTGTGCATTTACGGTTAGTACGGGAACCGGGTACCTTGTTGAAGTAAAAAAACGGGAACCCGGGTAATAATAATAATAATAATCTGCTTTTAAGGACGCTCTTATTAGTAAACTAAATCACAGCGCTTACAGTATTATTATTACCCCTGATCATTGGGCCAATTAAACATTCCAAATACCATCTCAGCTCCCTGGGGAGTATACAGCTGGATGCTGCCTGTTAGGCGCAAGCAGGCTTATTCAATCACAATAACCATCTCTGCCCTCACAGGTACCCACTTTATACTCCTGGGTGGAGAGAATCAATGAGTGACAAAGTGCCTTGCTCAAGGGCACACGCACCTTGACCCCGGCTGGACTCGAACCCACAACCCGCAGCTTTACCCACAGACCACGAACCCAGTGCCCTTAACCACGAGGCCACAGCACTCCACAGCTTTTACGGTTACCCGTAAAAGAAACCCAACCCCAAAATTAAAATCCCAGAAGCTGTCTTGGAAGGGCTTTAGGCCTTTAACTTTCCTGTGCAAACCAAATTTGCGAGAGTCATATCTGTCATTCATTAAAATGCACATTTACGTCAAATCTGTTTCCGTTTCCCATGTAGCCTGGTTTTCATTTTGAAAATTTCCCACAAATGGCATTCAAAACCTTTCTTTTTTCATTGTCTGGGAAGTTACCAAGTAATTTGTAAAGTTGGTCCCGGGTACCCGATCTCATAATCTGGAACCGGTTCCTGACATCAGTGGTCGGGTACTCGGGTACCCGGTCCTGACGCACACCCCTACTTGTTTCTACCAAGAATTAATGTTCATTTTTGTGCAATTTTTTTTTTTTTTGAATCCCATGAGGAATTTACATGGACTTCCGATTTGTTTTCCATTTCTGTTTGCTCATTTTCAGCCCAACGTCCAAGCGGTGTATGGCAGTAGCCTTCAACCATGCAGAGGACACGGTGTATGTTGCCGATAAGTTTGGTGATGTCCACTGTTTCTCGGTGACGCAGCCCACCGGCGAAGGAAGCCTCATTCTGGGTCATTTGTCAATGCTGCTGGACATGGTAAAAACAATTTTTTTTTTTGAATGTGTTTCATTTTACAGTATCTTCCTTAACTGTGGGACAAAACTAAAAACAATTGCCACGTATAGAAGGAATGTCATGCAACCCCCCCCCCTTTTGTATATGAGACCCCGCCCCTCTCCCTTCAGTTTATCCAGTTTGGGGTATGTCACTACTTATTTTTAACCTCATTTTGCTTGGTGTGGAAAAGTTTATCATTTGTGAGACAAAGGGCATGGGTTATGGACCTCAAACAGCTCGTATCTTTCATCCAAAGAATGTGAAATGCCATAATGAATACATGAACATAAATAAATTAGTGAATAAAAGTTTTTGAAAATGTTGGTTATTTACAAACTACTTTAGTGATGGGGTGTCAAAGTTATTACATTTTAATTTGAAAACACTTTACGTGTTTTAATCAAACACCGGTTGTTTTAACCTTACTTCCAAGGAATTTTTTGGTGGGAGTATTCCTGAATCCTACAAAATCCCCCAAACTGGGCAGGAAACCGATAGAAAATTGTTGGCTTTTAACACTTGGTGGGCATCAAGCCACGTTACTAAGTAGTTGTGGCTGAGCTGTACTTGCCTCAATGTGGCAGAATCCTACAAAATCTCATGGTGGAATCTGATGGGTTAACCTTCAAAACTTTTGCTTTTGTTCTCAGGCTGTGTCACCAGACGATAGGTTCATCTTGACGTCTGACAGGGATGAGAAGATTCGGGTCAGCTGTCTCCCAAACGCCTACAGCATCCACGCCTTTTGCCTTGGACACACAGAGTAAGACATTTTGTGGACTACTTTTTGTATACATGCTTGAGGTAGAATATGTGTACCTCTCTTAAATTTGAAACAGCACCTTGTTTTATATTGTATTGACTTTCAGTGCAATCAAATTGTAGTTTAGCACCAATAAAATTGCAGCAAAAAGTAAAAGTCAGCCAGTCATCAGTGTTTATAACTTGGAAATTAGAGTAAATTGTGCAAACATTTCTAAATTATGTGCTTGAAAGAGTGAGAATTTATGTTGTCTTTCCTTATAGATTTGTCAGCAGAATAGCTATCTTGCCGATCTTGGAGGACATCCTTGTAACAGGGGGCGGGGTGAGTTGTGCTATGTTTTTTTTTATTTCCTCATTTTTAAACATATATACTCACAAAAATAGTTTTTTGTTTAAATATTATTAGTCAAGTTCAAGTTATTAATCCCTAAGCCTGTTTGTTAGTTTTGTTTTGTTTTGTTTTCACCTGTGGTATTTTATGTCCAAAATGCTGTGGGAGCCGAACTGATTTAGTGGGAATTTAGTTTAAGTCAAACTGTTTTGCTTTTGTCTATTTGGTTTATCTTCTTCTTTTTTATGACTGAACTGAACTGAACAATTCTTTCCGGTATAAATTACCCAGAGACAAAAAATAATATTCTCTATAAGTCCTCACAAGTCAGTCACAAGTCATCCAGTTAATAAACATCTCTCAAATGACGTCACTGCCTACAGATCGTCAAGTGCATCGGCATTTTGGGAGTCCAGTTATCATGACGCGCATTGGCTGTACTGTATTTCGTAGAAACACTTTTTGCACACTGCGTCCACAAGTACCTGATGGCATTGAATACGTAGTTGTAATTTGCCTACGAAGATGGCTGTCTTTGAGACAGGTCTGATCAAGTAATAAGTAACTCAAATGACATTGTTAAAAAGCCATTCCGTTATCATTGTTCCTCTAATCATCTCCTGCAACTTGTGACCTGATTTAAGACTGACTTATGATTGGCTTGTGACTAACCTAGAACCCCTTGGCCACCACGTGAGCCAAAATAGCCATCTCCTCATGGTTTTTGTAAGCACTATTATACAACGGACATACAGATCCTTGTCATTTAATTGGTGGAACTCGCATCACGTGACATTCGTTATTGCTCTTATTCACACAGGGGCTCAAAAAGTCCCATTCGCCCATGGGGAATGGGAAATACTTTTCAACAGTTACGATCATTCTTGTTCCATGACGCGGTATTTGTGTGCAAATACATGCTGGTGTGCACGTTAGCATTGGGCGTAGTGGGTATTGTTCCAAAGAGCCAGCGCTACAGAGTGGGTTCAAACATTTTCATGAAGGGGCGGTTTGGAAGAAAGAAATACATTTTCCACCAATTTTGTATTGAAATAAAAGTTCAAATATATCAAATGACAAGGATCTATATGTCAGTTACATAAAACAAATATTGAGTGGCTTTAAATTGTGAAATGGGAGGAATATTATCGCTCGGTAAAATCTGGACTTTTTCCAAAATGGAAAAGTCCAGATTTTACCTTGCGATAATATTCCTCCCATTTCACCCTGACCCACTCAATATTTGTATAACGTGATAGGTACTCGTCATGTTAATTATCATTAAGCCCTTCATGGTGCTTTCATGTCTGTGGGTCAACACATTCCAAAATGCCGACCAGGACTTAAATGCGCTCTGTAATTTGACCAAACCCAGGATTCCACACTCCGCTTTTGGGACTACCAGCAAGGCAAGCAGCTACATTGCCTTCCCTTGCAGCCTCCTGGTCAGACAAGCAGTGAAGACCAACAGCAAATAGTCACAGGGATCGCCTGCTGTCCTAAACATGGTCTGGTTGCTGTCACAGTGTTAGGGTAAGAGTTCCTCAAGTGCTATTAGTGCACAAGTGTATGTTACGTCACAACTCAACCATTAGTCTGCTAGTAAATGGCCCCCGCCAGAACTTTGATGTGAACTATAAAGTTGTCAAAATGACTCTAGAGACAAAGATGAGCCGAAAATTGGAAACAAAACCATGGTTTAAAATGCCCTATGTTGCAGCAGTGTGGTGGGGGTGCATACCTACGTTCCCCAATACCTATGTTCCCCAATACCCCGAAATCCTTACCCCAACCCTAACTCTAACCCTAACCCTAACACTAATCCTAAGGATTTCGGGGAACATCAGTATTGGGGAACATCAGGTAGACCCGTGTGGTGGTTGTAGGAAACTACTAACCAACGTCCAACTATCTAGCCCGTTCAAATGTTTATGTGGTGTAGTTGTGATAGAAATCTTTTCTTAAAGTTAAGTTTTAGTACTGGAAGTAGTTTTGTTAGTAAATGCTAAAAGATAATTCAAGCGGCTACACCAAGAAATTAAAAAGTTTTGTCATTGTTCCGACTCGTGGCTCTCGTCTATTGATGATGATAAGGGCATACTAGTTGAAACTTTGACAAGATGTTTTGCTTCTACGATGTGAGCTACCGTTTGAACTGCTGTATTTCCTGGAGATTTTCACATTGTGTAACCGTAAATTGGTAATGCATGTACATTTGATCTGAACAGATCACCTAGAGTTTTGCTCTACCATGCGACATCATCTGAATCAGGCAGCTTGCAGGTCAAACAGTTGCCGTCCCTCGATGCTCAGGCTGTTTGTTGGTCCGCATGTTTTGATGGCCAGGGCAGGTTATGGGTCCTCCGTCAGTTCAAGTCTCAGCCGCTCATTGTCTACTCAGCCATCGAGTCCTGTGATGGTTACTCGGTGAGTAACATCCAACACAAGACAAAATTCAATTCACTTCGCAGAATGGAGAGAAATACTGGTCTATTTGTTCGTACAGGGAGGCTTGTTGATGCAGTAGTCTTTTATGGTTGGAGGGGTGTGTTGCAATGCAAGAAAATTAATCTAATTGCCAACATTTCAATTTAATGGCAACCATTACAAAACAAATTATAAAATAATTAAAATTGCCTCACTAGAAATGTCCACTGTGAGCATAATAATGAGAACTGTTACAAAACGTGTATGAAGTAAAATTAAAAAAAAAGCTCCCTGGAAACTTCCAGTAGGAGTGTGTTGCTTCCAATTCCAACAGTATAAAAGTATATTACTTTGAAATGAAAATAGTATTTCAAAAACAAAATGGAGTTCAGAGTGTAATAAGTGAACTTGTTATTGGCTGTTTCGGCACTTTTGCCGAAACAGCCTTTGGTTTCGTTAAGATTTTTGGCTGTTTCGGCATCCAGCCGAAACAGCCTTTGTTTTTGTTATTTTATTGGGATTGTGAAGTTTAGGACACTTTTTCCCACGGATGAACACATTCTACGTGTAAGTTGTTTGTTATGCCACATTCTGAACAAACAGCCGTGTCATAGACATATTACAAGCTTTGTTTGAGAGAAATATGGGGTTAACTGGTCAAAAAATACGAGATTGCGCACTACCCCTTTATACACGTCAATGCGCCTGGCGGCGGGGTAGGGGTTGGGGTAGTTTTGACTCAGCAAAAACGTGACCCGCGTAAGAAAATTGCATGTCCTTGTCAGTCTTTCTAAAATGACAAAAGCAGGTGTTATTCGGATTCAGAGAAGTCTATTAAAGGTCAGTAAGGTCATTTTTAAATAATCAAATATTCCAGACAGTAATATAACCACAATGTATACAGGAATTCTTAACTACACAATCGCATATTATTTCCTTGCTTTTAATGCTTCAAGTATAATTCTTTTTCAGTCATTTTGCCCATAGCATTTGTACACGTTTTTTTGTTACCGGCACTTTGGCCAGTAAAATCAATCCGATTGTCTTTATAATTGGCACACACTTAGACCAGCATCTAATGTTGTGCACCGAACATTGACGTCATCATGAGTCACGTGACGTCACATTATATGCGGTTTTTTTCTGTTGTGACCATTTTCTAGCAGAATTCGGCTAGATCTGGCAGATTGGGCTATATCTCCAGAACTACATGTCCGATTAGGTTAAAAGTTGGTAAGGACCTAGACCAGGATGTCTTATAGATGAAAATTAACTTGAAGTCATGATGACGTCATCACGTGACATATGACGTCATATAAAATAAACATATTTTGAAGGCCTATATCTCCATGACTACAGGTCCGATTGGGTTGAAACTTGGTATGTACTTAAACCGGGATGTGTTATAGATGAAAATTTAAGTGACGTCACGATGACGTCATCACGTGACATGTGACGTCACAATATAGGTGCATATTTTGAAGGCCTATATCTCCATGACTACAGGTCCGATTGGGTTGAAACTTGGTATGTACCTAAACCGGGATGTTTTATAGATGAACATTTAAGTGACGTTACGATGACGTCATCACGTGACATGTGACGTCGTCATGTGGCATGTGACGTCATATTCAAAATTGCATATTTTGAAGGCCAATATCTACAGAACTATACAGGTCTGATTGGGTTGAAACTTGGTATGTATAAACAGAACTACACATCCTTGGTTGATGGAACACATATCACAAAAAGCTTCCGAAACAGCCCTGTGTTTGTCCACAAACATAAGTCTAGTTCAGGTTGATTCTATGTTTATTAACAGGGGTAAATCTATTCTTTAGCAGAACAAGGATACACATGTACCAACTTTAAGATTTGTTCCCAATTTTAACTGGTTAAATATATACCTCAATTGCATGAAGTATGTCAATGCAACTAGCAACCTAGAGCCATACGATTTCATTGGCTGGAAGTCAAAGGATTGGAGCTTGGCACAAGTTAAAACATTTCACGCTTACATTATTCATTGAGTCATTTGTTTATTTCAGTTACAGCCCATAAATAGTTCAGAGGAAAACTCAAATCTGACAAGCATGTACAATGAGCTGAACAACGACTGGACCTTCTTTGAAGGTAGGAATGATGCTTACTATTTCAGCTGTTATTTCTGGATAATTTGCCGTTGAAAATTTTCAGAAGCCCCTCCTAACAAAACTGTAAATGTTATGCTTTGCCAATTTCACGCTGTGGTACGGAGTTGACTTTCTGTTGAATTTTTCCCGGCATTTCTGATTCATTGGTATTCCCTCGCATCAAATGCGAACACTATAGAGTTCTCAAAAATTTCAAAAGAATGACAAAGTCTTTCATGTCTTTAACTTGCAAAATGTGTCTGTGAATTGTTTGGCCGTTGAGTTTTGTATTTTATAGGGAAAAGTAAATAGTGAAAGCAAAACAATGGTTTCTGGCATCAAATGCTTTTAGATATTGGTGTATTTGAGACAAATCATTCTGCGATTATCGTGGTCAGTAAAATGTCTGGAGATACTGGTGTATGAATTCCCTACTCCATTTTTATTGAACTGCAGAATGTTATCACTACGTTTTCATATTCTTTCAGTAACCTGGCACTCGTACCTATGCTTTAACTGAATTTTTTTCTAAATTCATACAAAAGAAAACTCATTTAATGACAACAATGCTTTCAAACTTGACAATGTAAAGACAAAAAATTGTGATTGTCAAACTCCTCATCGAAACAGTGAATTGTTTTATCTTTATCCAGAGGCTGTCAACACCCCCAGCCCGTACGCCAATCTCTACAAGAGAAGCTTTGACAACACCCGGGCATACCTGGAACGGAAGGAGCAGAGAATCAAGGAGCAACTCGAGAAGAAATCTGGGAGGAAGAATAAGAATAATGGGTCGCCAGCGGGAAAGAAGGCACGATTAAAACGGGACGAGGAACCCTCAGAGAGCGACCGGTGATGAACAGATTTGTACATTGCGAAGCTGGGATCAGAAATGACTACCTGAGGAAGATTGATCTTTAAATTCAAGTTGATTTGAGCAAAATCTGACTGGAATGGGATTTGAACCTACAAATCAGAAAATGCTGAAGAGCTCTTACCAGGAACTGAACTTGAACTGAACCATTCAACTGAAAAAAAAAAAGATCAAAATGTAGGGTGATTTTATTTGAATATCAATTTACTAAAGATAACAAATGCCCAACAGATCTAAAAGGCTTGGCTATACATTATACATGGCAATTTGGGAAAATTCTTCTTTTATTACAGCCAACTATAATGCCTATTATATTATGCCAAGGTGAGTCACGATGGAGATGGAACTGTTTATCCAGTGAGGAAAGGAAGCAAATAATTTGGATAGGAGGAAGTGAGATCTAGTCTGGGGAGTAGGAAAAAATTCAGAGCATGTACAAGAATTCTCTAGTTTCCAAAAGAGAGGTATGTTGAGGAGAAGAATTTTGTGGAAGTTCCATAGATAAATTAAAATTTGCTGGAGGAATAAACAGGGCTGAGGTTATTAGAGAAACAGTATGTTCCAGGGGTAGGAAACACTTGGTGTTTGATTTTTTTTGGGGGGGGAGGCTTTAAGCAGTTGACTTATGACGGAAAAGTGATAGAAGTCAAAGATTTGATACATCAAGCAGGTTTGACAAAGTCGGTAAGATGTAAGAGCTTACTAATTACCAAGATGTTGTTTTTTTCAATTGGTTTTTAATTGAATGATGTACAATTAAAATTTCCTTGAATCACATGAGCCCCGAGCTTTTTCTTTATAATTTGTGAGCACCCCTGTCAAAATCTGAAAACTTCCATCATTAAGTTTTCAAATTGAATTTATTTTAATTTTGATAACCTCGCACTTTGAGTTAAAAACAATCTGTTCAAATCCGTTGTCGGAATGTTCACCCCGGTGAAATGTTTATTCAGAGCCCTTTCCCCTCAAGCTCATTCCCCTCCCCTGCTCCCCCTTACGCCTCCCCACCAGCACCCCACCCGCCCAAAATTGTGGTTTTCGATTGGCCAGTTTACTGGGAGGGTGGGGGATATCCCCCCACCCCAATATTTTGTAAAGACTGCCCTTTTCCTCTCAAGTGCCTTTTTTTCACTGGCGTTTACCCCCCCCCCCCCAATATTTTGAACGAGTGCTACATTTTTTTGGAAACAAGTGCCCTTTTTTTTAAACAAAAAAAGTCATGCCGTTTTTGTAGCAGTGGTCGTTACTGGCGGTTTTTTTTTCATTTCAGCCATGTGTCGCCCTGAAGCGAATATTGTCTGTTGGTGTGCATAATCGTCTGTTTTGAACAGCGACGCACCCCACCTGAAAATGATTTTGATTTAACACCACTACTTTTACACAGGGATGCAATTTGTTAAAGTTGCTCGATCTCCCCGTGCTATTTTCGAGTTTCATCCAAACTTGTTTTTATTAAACTGCTCTGTGTTTAGCAGTAAAAATCTATTCACTTTTGAATGTGGCATCGAACAAAGAAAATACGGGATACGCCAAGTTTGTCTATTGCAAAGGTACAAAAGTACACAAATACTTGCGGCCCTACGGGCGCAAATGACCCCACAACTGCAAAAAGTTGGATCTATTTTTCGTCAAACTGAAAATCAGTAGCAGATACTGTGGAGCAAGGGGAGAGTGATTTTGTCAATAATATAATGGCATCACAATAACACAAATCTAAACTGGAAATTAAATTTATGGGGGAATGCAAAGTAAAAGTATTGCACGCATTCATCACACCGTCACGCGTCATGTACATGTACGTGCGATCTTTACGAGTTGGATAAAACGCGACAACCCCTTTCTTGATATGGATCAGTCCAAACAGCTATATGCAAATTTGCGGTTTGGACTATTACATTATCCTGCCCCTTCCCGTCCTTCTTTTTCCCTTTCCCTTTTCCAGTGCCAATCTGGGACTAGAACCCGTCATAGTTTTGCAGAAAATCCACAAATTATTGTTTTTTTAACCATAAATCAGAAGCTTTAGTTCAGTTTATACATGCAATGGACATTTCATTGGGGGGTTTCCTCGTTCATTCATGGTTCATTTCATCATCAGACGTTGACAAGTGCGATGACATCGCTAGAATATCACCTGATATGACTAAGTATGGAAAGCCAAACAAAACAAAATACACAGTGGCCTTTTGCGTGCAGGCCGTGTCCGAAAAGGGCTTTTAGACTTTCGGCTACATCTACTTTCAGGTTCTTTTCACGCATTTCAATGGGTGAAAATCTCGAAAAAAGCTGTAGACACAGATTCGTGCGCTGCCTCGGACTATACCGTGAATGCAGCTGAAAATATTATTTTTTTCATTCGCGCGCCATATTCGTGTAGCAAACGCATGCACGCCGCACGTGAAGCTGAAGCTAGATATATCTAGGCACGGCGCGATCACCGGTCGTCTCTTGAAAAAAAAATACTGAAGGCTGTCGCGTCGATGGACGACAGGTACACAAAAACAAAGGTAACGTGAAATTTTAACTCCTTTTTATTACATGCACGTAGATACCGGATAAGTATACATGTTAAGGTTTGTTTGTCTAACAGGAGATTATACTTAAATACAAATTCTAAGTAAGAGTAAGATGGATCACTCGGCATACATGGCATATTGACACAAGACAAGGTGTCGTCAGGCGACCCGGCGCGGCAAGCCTCATTAAGCGAGCTACGCGCGGTCCGGGGTTACGTATTGTTAGAAAACCGCCCATGCTGTGACCTTCGTGTGTTATTTTTTTTTCTTTACGTAATCCGCAAAATTCAAACCGGACACTTGTGAGTCATATCTTTCTTATTCTCGTGCTGAACTGTCTCTGAAGAAAGTGAGCAAAGCATTGTTTGTAGGCCTATCTTCTTACACTTACTTTCACTTTCAGCACTTTTGAGACATTTTGTCAAATGGTCATTGTGCATTGAAAGAATTAGCACTGCAGACTGTTTCTCTATTGAGTATTGTATGGCACTTTTAGATCTGGAAAGAATTCCATACATGGACATCACTAAGTTTTCCCTGTTTTTCCTGCCATCAGAAAGCGATAATCTACGCGATTTCCTTAAAAGTCAAATTTAGCAGGAAAAATGATGAAACCTAGCTGAGAAAACAAAGTCTGGAAAAAATGTTGCAACCTGACTCCACTTTTTTCGTCATTTGCCATCTCAGTGAACATGTCATTCATTGCAAAAGAATGATAAGACATGAATCTGGGACTGAGAAATATTTCCCATTTTGCTAGGAAATACTTCAAAAATGTTTTGACTCTCCATAGACTTTTGTACACAATCCCGGAAGTGGCATCAGGTTGCAACATTTTTTTCAAAAAAAAGTCTCCTGGGTAAGAATATAGAGCCACATCATGACCAACTGTTAAAAAAGGCGATTTGTATAGAGTCATAGCTCAATGGTCAGACTAGTCCTAGTATAGATACTGTCAGTGCTTGTAAGTTGTAGAAAAACTAAGAAAAATGTTGCTTGCTTGTTGCAGACCTGTACATTATCATCAGACACCGACAAGATGGGAAAAGGAGGCAACCACACAGAAGCCGCTGTAGCAGAGGCACAGGCCTCCAATCTTGGGACCATACCATGGGACGAAATCAGCAAGCACAACGGCCGTGCTAAGGAGGACCCAAGCAAGTGGCTTGTGATCAATGGTCAGGTGTACGATGTTACAGCCTGGACGAAAAAACACCCGGGAGGTTCCAGGCTTTTGGCACACTACGCTGGGCAAGATGCTTCGGTAAGTAGCCAAGTCAAATAAAATAGTTTCGTGTCCAAAGGTGCCATTGCCCATTCTACTAGATTTTAAACTTGCATACATCTACAATTTTACTGGGAAAAAAATATATTTATATATTAGGCCAAAAAAAAAAAGTCTCCGGTTTCTGGTATAGAGCTTGCCCAAAAAGTGGTGCGGCGACGCGGCTGGTTTTTTTTTTACCTGATTTTGTGGCTTCAAATGTCGGCTGATGACTGCAAATGGTGCCCGACTAAACTTAGTGCAAATATATGGGAGTCCAGAGAGGCCACATAAAGCTTATTCTCGACCATAACCCAATCCAAAAACACGTTAAAATTGTGCAGCAGCAGGATTCCAGTCAAACCAGTGAGTTTGGCGGTTTTGAGACATCATCTTTCATTAAAAAAAAAACGTTTTCATTTTGCCGACGCGCATGGCTACGGCGACGCGCGCGCATACCAGAAACCGGAGACTTTTTTTTTTTGGCCTTATGGATGTGTGATTTTTTTTTTTAAAGGAGGGAAAAAAGAAATGGATAATAAACCTTTTTTTTTTACTTGGCCTTTTAGAACTTTTTGTGTTAAAAATTGGAAAAGCCTGAAGGCTAAAAATAGGAATAGTTGTCGACATGTTGTGTAACTTTCTCCCGGTGGGGGGGGTGGGGGTGCAAGAATAGAGATGCCACTTAATTAGTTTCACACAAAGTCTGTTGAGAGTCACGAAAATTTTCTGAGGATTTATATTAATTTGAATGATTTCTCATTCACAAATTCACTTTTTGTATTTCACCATAAATCATTGCAAATAATGGGCAATGATCGATCATCATTGAGGTTGTGAGAACAATTTTGTCAGGAGTCTGCGTTCTTTTCAGTTGGTGTAGCAGGTGGAATAGCACCATGACCCATTGATGTTGCTGGTACAATGTACCAATGTCATGCTCTGCCACACTCGACTTACGCTAATGTACAATGCAGCCACGCAGCGCCCCTGCTCTCAAAAGCCTCACAAGTCACATAAACAAAACCCATATGTCGGGATATTCAAGTCAAACGCTTTCCGTTGCAATTTCAGTCGTTCTGATGAAATGGTGATATTTTGTTTATTCAGTACTTCGCAGTCATCAACAATGGGGAGAAAGTTTCCTGTTACTATGGACAGTGAAAGTGCATCACAATAAGTTTTTATGGCCAATTGGGGGGAGGGAACTACACATAGTTCAGCTCTGTGAGACTGTATGATAACCTCTATTGTCACAATGGTAAAATTGAACAAATGCAGACTACAAGGCAAAGCAATAGTGAACCCTTCGTTTAATCTAGAGCACTGCAAGGGGGGGGGGGGGAAGTTGAACACAAAACTTGGCCAGAACTGTTTACCCAGAATAAATAAGGAGAGGAGATATAGGGTTGATTTCATCTGACATAATGGGCACTGTTCATTGCAGGCATTAGGTTAGGTGCGGAAATTGCATGTTTTCCCAAATAAAAATCATAAAACCGAGGCTCCAGTTACTTGGGGGGAGGGTAGCTAGAGTGTTGTTTGGCCAATTTAAAATATTGAGAATCGTAGATGTGCTGTTATCATTCAACAAACACACACACACACAACACACCCACAGACTTACGTTACATACCTTGTGTGGACATTGCTTTGTTTTCGCGTAGTTAAGAAAACTCGGTACAAAAAATAAGTTTACTTCAACTGTGAAAACTCTTTTAACCCAATTTTTTTTCTATGATTCCCTATAGTGTTTCTCTTCATTCTGCTACAGATAAACCTAACCCAAAAATGCCTCTAAACCTGTTTTCCAGAAAGGGCAAAACCTTATGTGGACAGGGCTTAGTCCACATAAGGTTAACACAACCTGCATTATGTGGACCTCTTTTGTTCACAAGTCCACATAGGGTATGTAACACAAACTCACCCCCACCCATGTGGACACAGAAAATGCTGACTAGAGCCCTTGTTGAGAATGTACTACACACAAAATTTATCACAGATTGTTGGATGAACTGTGATGAAATACAATCATGGCTAGTGCTGGTTCAAGTTTAGTATGTAAATGTGTGTAAAAAAACTTATAATATAGCAGAGGCCTGGCCCGCAAAATATAGAGGAACTGCTTCAGAAAAATGGCTGGAGAATGACTTCCACAACTTGTTCCAAGGAGCATCCTGTTAAATAACAGACAACTAAATATTCCTTTAAACTGAGGCAAATTTTGTGTAGACATTTCGAGCATAGGTTGGCAGGCCTTTAGGGCTACAGTGTTTTAGTACACTTTTGTTTACCCTGGCCGGTTTGGAATGTTATATTGTTTTTGTTTTCTGTCCCTCTATCTCCTCTCCCCTGTCAAACTGTCCACCCTCCCTTCCCTCCCCCCTCCCCCGACCCATTCCTACCATAGAGCAAGGACCCACTCGCATTCTTCAGTCTTGTCTGGTCTTACTTTTCAATTTCCAATTTTTGTTTACTTTTTAATTTTTATTTGCTTTGTCATTGTACTTTTGTTCATTTGTTGGCCGAATAAATAATAATAATAATAAATGTCACTGGGGAAGCTTACAGAAGTATGCATGCACTTATGTGTTCACCTTTAATATTTGGAAATTAAAAATGTCATGTTGGCAAAAAGGGCAAAAGTTTGTGGCCTTATATTTGTCAATCTATATCCTATTGACCTTTCACCAAGTATTGGCGCAGCAGCCAAGAACAATGCATGATGAAATCGTAATGGCCCTACATATTTGTTTGGCACAATCTGGAATTGTGAAGTGAACAAACTTTTACGGTCTGAAATAGGCCAGCAGGTTTTGAAAAACACCAGGCTGAGTTAGACTTGGCCTGAATTACGTGGGCATTACCACCAATAACATGTACACATCTTAAAGAAGAGGATTTACCACCTCCATACTTTCCATAGGCACATACGGAATTGGTGTACGTAGCCAATCCATTATTTTCCATCAAAATTATGACAAAGCAAATGAGAAATCAAGATTAAAATCAATTAAAAATTTTTTTTGCCTCGACCCTTTTAGACTTATCCCCAAATAATTCCAGTATCATTTTGATTTTGTTGATATGATCATTGAACAAAAGACAGGTTGTCTAACTTTTCAGGTCACCAACTTTCAATTTATTTTCTTCATCACAGTAAAGGCACACCACTTTCAGATTTATCATTAAAAAAATGTTTTTATGAGACTATTTAAAGGCATTCAATGAGCTGAATTAGCTTATTTCATGTGTTCTGAAAGTTGGAATCCGTTTGAAAGGGGTTTAAGTTTTGTGAGCCTCTATCCATGTTCTATCACAAGTCTACAAGTTGACTTTGTTATAATGATTTGTTTGCAAGTGTTTAAATTGATCTGCGGATCTAATTCCTGCATTTGTTTTTGATAAACGATTAACTTTTGCCTTGAAAATTAATGTTTGCCTGAAAAATTATCTCGTAAATTAATTAGGCCTAATAAACTGCAAAATAACGGAGTGAGATTAATTTTTTTTTAAATTTTTGCCTGAGAAATTATCCAATAAATAAATAAATAAACTGCAAAAGAAAAAAAACGCAGCGAGACTAACGAAAAGTGCGTTCAGATATCAATCAGCTGGGGTACTTTGTAGCGTGAGGGTTATTGGGCAAGATATTATCCAGCAACTGTCAGACGGTACCAGTGACTTTAGCAATGACACTAGATAGTGTATCAAGAGTTACATCTCGCATATCACTGTATTTGGTTTCATAGTCCACTTTTCAATTGTGGCGGTTACCCTGAACTTAAACTTGTGGTTATCGAGTTAATTTTTTTTTTAAAGAAATAAACAAAAGAATGTTATATTTAGAGTTCTCCATTGAAGTTGATCAATATGTCACGTATGAAATATGGTCGTATGAACTCCAGTTTTGCACGTATTGCACATACACGTATTGTGTAATCTGTTTGAGGTCTCATAATGATACGTACTTGTTGGAAAGTGTGAATTAACAGCAATGAATTGCCATACAAGTAAAACCTTTTATTATGTACATATAATGTACTTGTAGTTGTGAATATCAGCAGTAGAATCGCGTCAATGCAGCTTGTGAAATATTGTCAAATTTATACATGATATAAAGGGTCGCGGAATGCACAAAATCTGAGACAAACAAAACTTAACGTACAACACTCCCCTAGGGTTGTCCATGGGGTGTGGCTAACTCGCAAACGACGATAGGTCAATCCCACTGCAACAGGAACCCAGTTGCATAATTCTTTGTACTTCAAACTTTCAAGCATTATCGATCTACAGTAAAGTAATAACATCGTGCAATTGGCTGTACTTTTCTCAATCCTTCAAAATCCTCCTTAAACTCTTGGTTCATTTTGAAACTCATGATACGAATGATAGCTAACGCTACGGACCAGGAGTGAGATTTTGCAGGATTGCTCCTGATTTCAGGATTTTTGGGTGAGGATTTTTTTCTGATTTCAGGATTTTAAAAGAATGCCTTTTGAAATCCGAACTCTGAGTAGTTACCGTAAAGGTGTTTATGCCCATAAAAGTTTATATAGAACAAAAGAAATTGGTACTGTAAGGGGTGCCTTGAGGCAAATACAAACATCTTAGACCCTACATTGCTCTGGGGCCCTTGGTGAACCTCAAACCCTCGGCCGATTATTTCGTGGATTTTTCATTTTCCCCCGAATCTCAACTCTAAACAGACTTGCCCCCACCACGCCAAAAACAATTCCCTTGTCTCATCTGCTGTGTTTTGTTTCCCAACTAGGAACCCTTCACTGCCTTCCATCCCAACATGAGCAAGGTTCAGAAGTACCTCAAGGGCCTAAAAGTCATCGGCAAGGCAGAGCAGAGGGAGGAAAGGAGGGAAATCGAGGAAGATCTCAAGAATTTGAGGAGCACTGCCCAGAAAATGGTAAAAAGCACAATATTTCAAGGTGCTTTTAAAACTTACATTCATTTGCTTAGATTTTTTTATTTTCAGCATCTGTATAAAATGAGGCAAGACCAGAAGCCATTGATTATTGCCTTGTGTGTATATATTGATACTTTATTAGGCAAAAAAAAAAAAAAGTCTCCGGTTTCTGGTATGCGCGCGCATCGCCGTAGCCATGCGCGTCGGGAAAATGAAAAAGTTTTTTTTTCAATACAAGATGATGTTTCAAAACCGCCAAACTCACTGGTTTGACTGGAATTCTGTTGCTGCACAATTTTAACGTGTTTTTAGATGGGGTTATGATCGAGAATAAGATTTACCGGTATGTGGCCTCTCTGGACTCCATATATTTGCACTAAGTTTAGTCGGGCACCATTTTCAGTCATCAGCCGACATTTGAAGCAAAAAAAAAAAAAAAGTCGCGTCGCCGCACCACTTTTGGGGCAAGCTCCATACCAGAAACCGGAGACTTTTTTTTTTTTGCCTTATGTTCTTTTATTAAGCGTGACTCGTGCCCAATAGGCTCTGTGCGCCAACAAAAGAGGGCGTTTTTTAACCTATTTTGAGAGCTCCGTGGATGGGACACACAGCGTGAATGTGAACGTTAATGTGCAAAAGCCATAGCCACCGCGTCTTTGTGTAAGCGTCAGGCGTCGTCGGCGTGCGAATACGTTTGAACTAAATTGAACTTGCGATGGTCTCCGAGACTAATCCCCACCTCCAATAACTTTGAATACATTCCAAATACGCAGTGGATGGATCGGGAGCCAGTCTAGGTCACCCCCAACTCTCCTTTTCTGGCCGTTGATGGGGTACTTGTGCACGGAGCCCATAGTTATGACTGCTTGCTCTATTACAAGGAAATCTAACATTTAAGATC
This sequence comes from Patiria pectinifera, assembly GCA_029964075.1. Taxonomy (NCBI): domain Eukaryota; kingdom Metazoa; phylum Echinodermata; class Asteroidea; order Valvatida; family Asterinidae; genus Patiria; species Patiria pectinifera. The sequence goes on along the minus strand of CM057130.1, from coordinate 4,965,758 downwards.
TGTGTCTTTTATTTGTCAGGGTCTGTTTGAAGCCAACTACTTCTTCTATTTCCTCATGCTTGCACAAGTTGTCTTCTGTGACCTCTTTGCCTACATCAACATGCTGTACTTTGGGGCTGGATGGGGGACGTTTGTTGCGGCTGCCCTCCTGACAGCAACTTCACAGGTAGGCTAAACTTTCATTTCTAGCCCATAATTCATTAATTCACTCTGCATGGAATTGTGTCAAGCCTTATGGTCCAATGTTAGTTATGACGTTACAGGCATGATGTATGGCTAATTTGGGGTGGAGTGTGGTTTGCCCAATGGGACATGGTGTTAGTGTTCTTGGGCAAGACACTTTGCTACAATAGCTTCTCTCCACCCAGAGGTACAACATTTAATGTGTACATTATGAGAGAGTAGTGGCCACGCTGTGCTGATCTCGAGCTGCTACAGAAAACTGGTCTCGTGGTCTGATGAACATGAGATGATTGGAAATCACTGCCATATTATTTAACCCTTGGCTTTAGCACTTGTATTAAATTGTATTCATAAATACCTGAGACAGTTTACCCATTCCTATTGGTCAGGAGCCCGTCACGTGGGTTGCTTTAAACCACCGATAAAGCGCCGCTGCCGCACCGCACGTGCCAATTTCCAAATAAGGAGAGTTTTAGCACCCACGCCTGCAAGAAACATGCCATAGATATGACCAGAGGGTTGTTTCGCAAAACCTGAAGTAAAATTGTTGAAGAGAATCGTTGGAAATTGTTTTGATTTTTTTGACCAAAAGGTATTTATGAATGGGAATAAATATGTGCTTGGCTGGTATTAAACAAGGACGCTTAAAACCGGCTAGGGGCCTGGTCGCGGATTTCTCTGAATCATTAATCAGATACCATGGTTAATTGGCTCCGTCACGGACATTACATTTCCTTACATAACGCTGGAGTAGCCCATAAACAAATACCATAATCAATGGCTGTCGAAGTACAAAACCAGCAGTGCAAAAAAAAACAACCACAAACGACTTCTGAGGTTGAGCTCTGCAAAATCTAAAATTTGTGTTTAATTTTTTTTTCTTCATAAATAAACATACTGCATATTTCACATTCATTTGCCCGTATAATGGCTATTTTCCCTACGTAGTTTAACCCTTCAGTAACCCAGCCTTGATGAAAGTGGGTGTGTTTTGCAGCTGCAGAGCAGGCCGACTAGACATACATTCAGGTTTTTTACCCATGGGCTTTTATCATAGCTGACTGTGTCTCATCGCCAGAAGGCATGGTGATAGGTGCATTTATTATGCAAAATAACATCCAGGAGAAATTGTACGAATACCCTTGAAATCAGGCCTCAAAAATACCCACTCGACTGCTGGACCGCTGGACCGTGTCAAATGATTAAATTAGTGGTCTAGTGCTTTCTGTGACAGAATTAGGCCGGTGGTCTATTGGTTTTTCGCCCTAAATGAGTAGTATTTACAATGTAAAAATCTCCATAGAGAGGAGGCATAAAATCAATACACAAACTCATTGATTTCTTACTCCTAAGTGCGCACTGTTCATCCTGACAACGTAGCTTATTCACATGTTGCATTATGGTTGTTTTTAAAAGGCGATTCATTGTCTTGAAATTGTACCTGCAATACCATCAAGCCTGTTCGGTATGGCGATATTTCACGATATTTCGATTATATTTTCATATCGGAAATCGTATCGATCTCATAAAAAAAAAATCGGCACATTGTGAAATTCGATATGCCGAAATATATCGCGATATTCTGTTGAGGTACCGCTTTTGTAACCAAAGTCAATCCCTTACAGTTTCAAACCATCGCTAAAGCGCTCCCATGAAAAACCGCAAACGACAAATTCACCGCATTGTATTTACCGCGATAGGTCTTACCTATTCAGGGGCGGAACCAACTGACTAACGTCACGTGTATTGGATTTTGCGTCTTCCACGCTGCGCTGCACGTGGTGCAGTACAAACAACACAATTTCACCCGACGTACCAAGTGCCAAAATCGTAATCACGTGCGTGGAGTTAACCGAAGGGAAACGAAGTCTCTGACATTTCGCAAAGAAAATACGGTGCCTGTTTTGTTTTGACGGAAATGTGAATTTGTATAGACAAAACACCACAAATACATGTGCTTGAATTGTAGATTACGACGTTGAGAAGTGAATGTTTCGTTTCGGCACCTGCTCGAGGAGACTACGCCGATCCCGCAATTTTTTTTCCAGCACCAAACGACATCCGCATACGCACGTTAAGCGCCCTCTACGATACTTTTATGATACGTGGGCACTATATGGGCAATTCTCCATGGGAGAGCAAAAAATGTCAAAAATAAATATTTACATATTAAACCTTTTTTGTACTTTTTCCAGACCTCAATTAAATGGGGAATTCAGTTCAAAATACGAAATTGAAAAAAAATACATATTTCTGGTAAAAACAGTGATTTTTGCAATTTATGATTAAAACCGTTCAGATTTGGTAAAAAAATAAAATTGTGTGTATGTATTACTTTCTGAATTATAGGGAAAAGATTTGATTTATTTTATGATGTTACAAGTTACTAACATTACTCAGGGTCATTAAAAAAAATTAAAAATATAAATATATATATAAATATATAGTGTGGGCCTTCATTTAAAAATGTCAAAATTAGCACGTAATTCCGTTACCGAAAAAATGGCAAAAGTTACTTATTTCACAAATTTTCTTGTTTTTTTTCTTCAAATCATGTATGTTGAGAAAAGACCCTACTACAAACATAAATGAAAAATAAAAACTTTAAAATAGTAATTTCTTGGCATTTTTCCAAGTGGTAACGGAATTACGAAACGGTAACGGAATTACGGTAACGGAATTACGCATGCACAAAGTATGCACATTTCCTCCAGATTATGTACATGACATATTAAATAGGAGATTTGCATGTAACCTTGGACAATAACTTTAAATACTAAATTACTTGTTAAATCATTTCCCTCTTTAATTTGCTATTATACAATTAAAAATAATCAGGTGTTCCATTGATATTTTTTACTTTTACTTTTTCTTTTTTACTATTTAAAAAATGTTAATAGTTGTTTGGATGCTTAAAGGGAATATACAACATTTGCAAACATCAGAAAATAAAACTACCAAGTTTTTACGAAATACCTTACTACACTGTAGGATGTTGGTAAATGACAGTCTATAGCATCCTGTAAAATTATGGCACCTGGTGTGAAGTAATTTTCAAAAAAATGATATTTTTGTATACATTTCCAACGGTGGTCGGCCGACCACCTTTGGAAAACCTAACTATTTTTCAACTACTGCTTCAACTTTACAATCTTTCCAGTCCAAATTTTGTTTGCTACACCTATTTGTTACATGTTCATGAACGGGTGCAGGCCAGCTAGTCTGGTTCCCTTACCCTCCAATTTTCAGGCATTTATGAATTGACCAATTTTACCTTTAGTGGAGTCAAGGAACCAGACTACTTGAACAGTTTTGTTTTTTCTTGATTTTTCCAGCATTTTCGAACACAAAACTTCAAACATGTCAGTGTAACAATATTTGATCTATTATACTAACCCCTCAAATAGTTCACTTCTGAAAATTACAGCAAAAGCCAATGATGTACATTCCCTTTAAATATGTGTTGCCAAAGCCATTGTCTGGTACCCACAGAATATATTCGACAAGTATATGAAAGTTGAGTACCAGACTGTACTTGTACTTCTACATGTTCTACTTGGCATAACTTAACATCTTCCCTTGCTCAGAGATGCCAACCAGTGCAGTTTTATTGTATTTTCCACGATAAACTAGTGAAATACGATAATACAAATGTTCATAGTAAAATTCGATTTTCGGTAAAAAAAATATACCTTGCTAACAGGCAATGCAGCCATCACCAGACTGCTTTCATTTGACCTTGACCTTTGACCTAAAAAATGAAGCCCAGACATGTTTAGGCCTACATTTACATTTTGAGCTGCTTATTTTCACTGAGCTTTCCCCTTGTGTCATTTTATAAACTTCTAAAATTTGTATTGTGATGAGCTTATGTTGAATTCAATGTTAATGTATTGCATTTACCTATTACATGTAAACCTATGGCGTAATTCCGTTACCGCCCAGGCGTAATTCCGTTACCGTGATTAAAATGCAAATTATGAAAAGAGTGATTATTTTTTCAACTTTGTTCTGCATTGTAGTTAACAACACCCCTGAACTCTACAAATAACAGGTAGTGTCCAATTTTAAAATTGCAAAACTTCAGAGAGTTTTATTAATTTATGCGAAAACTCAAATATGCTTGTCCTCTGTCCGTAATTCCGTTACCGATATTAAGCTCCGCCCCTTAAAGGGAAATCTTGTGGGATTTTTTTTTTTTTAGCGGTCAATCAATTCTATTAGGTCTTGGCTCCCTTTCCATGTTTAGATTAGTTGCCTAGCATAGAACATATTTTCTTGGGAAAGAATAATCCTTGACAAAGTGACAAAATTCCGTAATTCCGTTACCAAAGAATTGCCCACATATTGATTAGTTTTCCACTTTTGAAGCGAGTAATGTGACAGCTCAGTCGATAATTCATTGTTTTTTTTTACCGCGAGGTTGCGGGTTCGAATCACGGTGTTGCACATGATTTTTTTATTATTATTATTTTCTAACCTGAGGCTTGGGAGGATTTTATTAAAAAGGGAAATAAAGCCCGAATTTCATATATTTATATTTTTGATTTTCTTTCCATGTTTTTAGAAAAGTATAAAGTCCAAAACGTCATAGCGTATTGCGGATGTCGTACGCGTTTGGGAGCCGGAGAGAAAAAAAAAATCGCCACAGGCTAGGCCGACTCCGCACACGGAGCTCCGCGCAGGCGAACTAGAATCAAATTTTCCTGCACGTATTTTTCCTGACTCGGAACGAGCTTCTCTTCCGTGGTTGTGCCTGGGCACTTACACTTGCTTAGTGCCAAAGCTGTCCCAAACTTATGAAATCTGTTCATATTTTCAGCAACAAAAAACGTCGAAAACCAACTGTTCAGTCGCGGCTTTTATTTCGTTCACAGAACAAAAAATGCGTCACAAGAAATTGGACTGATCCATTCATTTTTTGTAAAGGGGTGTTTCACCCTCATTTTTTGAGTTAACATCGTTTTTCGAACAAAATCTTTAGAAAAAAAAATATTTTGTTAGTTTGTAACGATGAAGAACTTTTTCTGAACCAGGAAATATTTCGGACTCCATTAAAAAAAATATTATTTGTAATTCTGAAAAGATGGAAATACTGGTAAATTGTTTTCAGTGAAGCACACCCTTGCCGCAATGGTGTGGGCTGTACTATGCGTGCGCGCACGTGTAGATCATGTCAATGCGGCGTGCAATTGCGTGCTTGTGCTTCGTTCTTTCCTCGATATGGATTTCTAATAAATTGCACATTTTTATCCAACATTTCAAGGTAATTTTGTTTTCGATGTTTGAATGTGGAATTTGTTTTCTACCTAAATTGGCAAAGAAAATGAGACTCTAGTCAAATAAACTTGACGATTTTGTTCAGGACATATTGGGTCTTTTTCGCGGCAGTGGACATGGTGGATCGTGACTTCGGTCGTGTTTTTTTTTTGTTTTTTGTTTTTTTTGTTATTCCATTGTTCCATGAATGGAAAAATGACGTCATCACGATAATATCGCGATATCCGATATTTTTTTCACGATATGCCGATTTAAAAATAAATGGATATCGAACAGGCTTAAATACCATTGACTTTTACTTTTCCCCTTAACCAACATACTTTATATTTCTGTAAAGTGCGAAACAGAGCTATCATTAAGTTTTTGTTTGAATTTTATTTAACATTGATTTTATCCAGTATCTCCAGAAGTAATGATCAGGTGATTGTGCTCAAACAACTACAAAAAAAAAAGTTTTCTCGAGATATGGTTTACCAGAGTACAAACTATGAAAGTGATTCATTAATTATAAATGAATAAATTTGGTGCAATATTTTCATAAAATTATTCGAAATTCAATATCTGATTTACCAGGTGTCAACAGTAATATGCGCATCTTCGATACAGGGTCGATGTTTGTTACAAGTTTCAAATTTAACCCATGTGCATACCATGTTTAGAAGAAAAGCCATGAGCAATCGATGAACACACACACAGATGTATGAAATTTATTAATGTAAAAAAAATGATGATTTTAGTAATGTATGTTTGCGTTCATTCTGTTCCACAGGTTCAGTCCGGTTGGTTTCAACATGACTTGGGCCATCTGTCAGTCTCCAAGAGTCGTACAGTGAACCGTGCTCTCCATGCGTTGGTGATGGGAATTACCAAGGTATGATCATGCTTCTGAAAGCCGAGAGCTCTTTAAAATCTATACGAATGATTCTTTAGGTAGACCATAAAATAAAGAATATGAATGGCTGAATGAGATAACTAAAAACATAGAAATTGTTAAAACGACCATTTTATGTGAGCAAAACAACCTTTCACATTTTGCAATTGGTTTTCATTCATTGGTATGAACAGATATCTTGAATGAAAGAATGTTGGGCCTATATGCAGATTGTTGCCTTCGGTGACCTTCAGTAATATCATTCAAATTTGGAACAAAAACACATTATACAAGAAGCCGCAGATTAAGGGAAACGTTCTTTTGTTTCAATTTTAAAGATATGTGGATCTGGTTCCATTCACTTATCAGAATAACCACCCACCTCCCCTCCCCCCCCCCCATAATTTTTTCCAGACAAAGTAAATGTGTTCCAATCAATCTATGAAGCTTTTCTAGAGTTGTATCTCATTTTCTGCGATTAAACTTTGACTTATTTGTTTGGACAAACAAAAATAGGATTATGAAGCACTTGATCATGATTTGGTCTGATTTCAAAGTTTGTCTTATCTGCTGTGTACTATGCACAACAACAAGTCACACATAAATCCTAGTTGATCGATTATGTTAGATTCTCATATAAAATGCATTTTCAATTTCAAATAGCAAAAACTAAAATTAGTTTTGTGAGGCAAACTTTGAAATTTTGTATGGCAAAAAAAATGCTGAAATTCTCTCACATTTTCCCATACGAATCAAGGTAATTGCTCGCTGAATTATCAAGGTACACTATAAAGTTCCTTTCTGTGCAGAAAAAGGAAGGCTTTTTTGGAGGGGGGGGAGGAATAAAGAACAAAGAGATTAGGCCTTGGCTGGAGGCTACAGACAGAAAATTGTGGACAGAACAGTTTGCAAGGGTGATCTGAGTGGAACACTAGAGCAGCTGAGTGATATAATGTGCCTATGCAAGGACAAACCCATACCAATGGTCGTTATAGGCTGCATCCATCTGGATGTGTTATATAAGAGTACAAGGTGACGGAACTGATTATAAAACAGTTCTGTTACGTATTGATTTTTTTCCCCCACCTGCTGGGACAGAAGGGACCCTTGTATTTAACCTTTTGTGTCCTGGGCACTAGTGCAATTTGCAAGGAAAAAGGATGAAAGCACTGTGGGAAGTTACTTCTCTTTTGAAAAATTTGTGTCTTTGACAAATTTTGTTTTGCTTAATCCTTTCCAATTTTCCGTATTTTAAACTGCAAACAAAATACCAACCGAAAGAAAACACTCATCCAAGCAGCTCCGAATCCTCCAATTGTAATGTAATTTCCACACACCCTAGGGTGTTACAGTTAACAGATATCTGTCAAGATTGTCAGACATGATAAACAGTATCAATTGCTGAAACATTTCAAGAAATTTTAAGGATTGCATTGAAGTGATCAAAAGTTCCTCCGCTAATTAAAGAAAAATTATAGTCACATAAGAAGAATAATAATAACTGGATTTATAGAGCGCTAAATTGCCCAAAGATACAATGCGCTAGAACCAAGAAATGAAAAAGGGAAAGAAGACAAAGAAAGAGGACAGCCAGTTAAGATTTGGGGAAAAGATGGGTCTTGAAAGCCTTTTTGAAGGACAAGACGCTGCTTGAATTTCTGATTGGGGTGGGTAGGCTATTCCATATTCATGTGTCCAGTTGTTAGAGAGTGATACTGCCAGTAGCATGTCTTCCAAAATGATTGTATTTTTTAGCATGTTAATCTTGTCAAGAATCAATTCATATGAAGCCATGACATGATTACTTTTTGGGAGTGGGCTGTCTGGCAAGTGACAAGGTTATATCAACAGCAGACCATTGTTCAGTCCAATGTTCAGTCCATGTAACAATTAGAACAGAATGAAGAAGAGTCAACAGATACCCCAGAGATAACCCCACAAATCCCTGTGTATAAATAGACCTTACATCACGGTGTAGTCGTCACAGTAATCCAGCCCGCTAATCTTTCCGTGCAAGTTTCTGGTAAATTGAGTTTAAAATGCATACACGTATGCAAAGTTTTACCATGACGCCCAGCTTTATACTGCCCTGGTTTAGATTTGTCCAGTTGTTTTTTTTAGATTTGTGGCTATTAGAAAAGCCTAAGTAAGAAGTTTTCGTCTACTTTTTTTCTTTTGGGGGTGAAAGTTTTATTTGAAACAATTGCAATGGGCAGTTTTTAGGAGTGCCCTTTTATGCAAATACACACCCATACCACAAGTAGACCCTGTGTTGCTCTGAGGCTTTTTAAAATATTTTGTTCATGAGTTTTTTATTTGCCCCAATCTACCGCCCCTGTTGCCTACTTTCAGCTGTGTTTCTCACTAGCCCTGGCTTCAGTAACCCCCCCCCCCACCTGTTCCCTTCCTTGTAGAAATATTTTGGATTATTTTCACCCCACTCCTGAGGTAGAACTTCGCCTGACCAGTTCATGACCGTGTCCACTCATGTCAAAACTCCAGCATAGTGTAAAACTAGGCATGTAACAGTAACACGCTCAGTTATGTGTTAATAATGTGTCTGGAGAGATCAGTACAATGGACGACCCAGAGGCTAGACTCTGACAAAAGGGGCAGACAGAACAATCCCAGCTGGACCTCAGTGATCCAGACTGGTTGCCTAGGGGAGGGACAAAGAGAATATTATGTCCTTCACAAAAGTCAATTGAAATTATGTCCTTCACAAAAGTCTATTGAAATGTATTCATAAGATGGAATAGAATTGAAAAAGTCTGTTGAATTATTCAATAGACTTTTTGTGAAGGGTATAATAGCCTTGTACACTCTTTTCCAGACACAAAAATGATAAAACTAATAAGACCTCTGTCCAGTTTATTTTGACTCCAGTGACTTAAAAATTCAAAAAGTAGAGTCAACTTTTTTCTTTCTTTTTTTTCAATTAAGAAAAAAAGACGTGAATTAACATTTGTTAGCAAATTTTGAAGGGGAGGGAGGAATCCAAAGAAAAATATAATTTATTGAAATGAAAATTGAAATAGAAATATGATAATTTGAATATTTGTACAAATTCATTAAATGGTATCATCAGTTGGACAAAATGTACCCAACCAAAAAATGCAACTAGAAAAAATGTGCAAAACGTTTTCTTTGTTTAAAATGTTCAAAATTATATTCAGCTAGATGTGTCCAGTGCCAATGTCTGTCCTGTCCTGGATGGTAGATAAATCCAAATCTTTAACATTATTAAGTGTCTTTTTTTTTCTCCAAAAAATGTACAGGGTGCCTCTGGCAATTGGTGGAACCACATGCACTACCAGCATCACGCTAAGCCAAACGTAGTAAGTAGCTTTGTATTAGTAACTTCGTATTTCTGTTAATTAAATGTAACTTGACCAAATGGAAAATCTGTAATCCACTGTTGAAAAAAAGAAAAAGCCTTGAACCTGTGTTTTTCTCGATCCTGTTCGGTACCGCCATGAGATATCCATTAAAAGCCAATGAAATATTGTGTGTTTACAGTCACCCGACCTACCAGGATTTTTTTACAGCCAAATCGCCGACCTCAAACCTTTTATGCCACGCTTGTCCAAAAATTTGGAATAAAATATTTTTTATCAATAAAAAAGTATTTTAGTGTGTTATAGGTCAATTGAACAGCTTAATTGAACAGAATCTGTTAAAGGTAATTTTTTTGGTTGCATACATTTGTAGGCTTCGCTGCACAGTGCGGCAAAGACTGCACTGACGATCAACTTACACAAAATGAAATACAAATTTCAAACAAATGCAGTACGAGGTACGCTAAAACGAGGGTGGTGGGCGACACCATACATTTTTGTTCCCAATAAAAATATTTAGGGTCTGCATGATTTGGATGGGGGAACCGAAAACACAGGTATTGACCTATCGCGGTAGAATCGCGTCAACGCAGCTTGTGAAATATTGTCCAATTACATGATATACAAATGGACGCGGAACGCGCAAAATCAGAGACGAACAAAACTTAGTGTACAAAATTCCATGGGGTTGTCTAAGGGGCGTGGCTAACTTGCAAACTGTGATAGGTTAATTATACTTGGCGTTATTTAGATTGTTAGCTTATATCCAATGCTATTTAGATAGGCGTACGATATTAAAATATCTTCAAAGTGGGGTATTATGCCAAACAATGCCTAAATTCATCCACCCGGCCCCAAACCCTGCATCCAGAAAACATTTTTAAAAAAAGTTTTTTTTTAAATTTAAAAATTGCGTGACTCACTCATGATTGCATCCATGTCCCCAGATGTACAAGGATCCCGACGTGAGGCTTGAAGCCCTCTTTGTCGTTGGGGAGAACATGCCCAAGAAAATAGCTGAGAAAAATGCGGCCAAAGGAAAGTCCACCATGCCCTACAACTATCAGCATAGGTACTTCTTTATAAGTAAGTTGCCCTTCTTCATGTTAATTTCCAATTTGTGATAATTTGCCCAACATTTTTTTCCCCACGAAAATGAAGTGGTGAGTAAAACTTCTCACTTGTTTCAGATGGGGATCAAGTGGCACGGATTTACAGCATCAAAGCCGGTTCATATTTCATTATCCTTTCAGTTTGCGGTAACACCATGTGGTAATAACTACTGCTTAAAAGTTATTAGTTCTGAAAAGAACTTGTCCTGCTTATTATCAACTTTGCTAAGTAGTTTTTTGTTCTGATAAGAACCTGACGATGACTAGAGCAGGCTAGTCGAAACGTTGAGACCAAAGACAAGTTCGTTTAGAACTTACAGCAGGACTGTTCTTATCAGAACAAAAAACTACTTAGCAAAGTTGATAATAAGCAGGACAAGTTATTTTCAGAACTAATATCTTCTAAGCAGTAGTTATTACCACATGGTGTTACCGCAAACCGAAACGATACCGATACCCCACCATGCAAAGCCTCAAAGCTTATATTCATATTTCATGTTGATGGAAATGTGAAGGAAATAAGACATCTCTCAAATTCTATTTTAGTAAACGTAAAAAACTAAAATTCTATTTTTTTTATCTGGTCGTGGCAGAAACTATTTCCAACTGGGTTGTTTTTTAAGAAAGTTTTTGACATCTATTGGTGCATAGAGATGAAGATCAGCTATCTTTCCATAGGCACTAGAATACTACGGTTAAATGTTCACTCTACATTAATGCATTCATGGGAAGTTTATACAGTCCTGCCATAATCTCGAAATTTGTTGTTTGAAAAAGCATCAGGTCTCTTCACAAAGCTGTCCATATTTGTCAGAATATTTATGGTGCATGACGCGTTACAGAGAAAATAATGCCAGGTCAGTGCTAAAAGGTCATCAGAGCAGTCCATCAATTTCTGGCAAGCACTCTTGGCTCAGATTTCAAATAAAATCAACATCTAGACTAATATTCATTTTGTAAAATAATGGTTTTCCTAGCAGTTTATTTAGATTTTGCTATGTTTTGCTGCTGAGTTTGAAGTTCTGCCCAAATTTTCAGATAGCGCTGAGGCAATATATTTAGTATTAAAGCATTTGGGAATCTGCTCTTTTATTTCTCTCTGCAGTTGGGCCACCTCTTCTGTTCCCCGTCTACTTCCAGTTCATGACCTTTTACTACTGTGTTACCCGCAAGGAATGGATGGTACTGATTGATTTGTGAATTTCGTTGACACGATCACGTAACTTGTACTTGAAACTTTCAATATTTTCCAGAATAGAGTGTGTGCAAGTTGACCTTAAAAAAAACTAGCAAGATTTTGCAGGAATATTTTACTTTCGGGAACATCTTTTAGGTGTTACAATGTGTGCGACATGTTTTCCCATCTGGGTTTATTTAGTTTAGGTCAATAAATTAGTTTTGTGAAACAAACCAAAGCGTTACAATTTACAACAGTTTGAAAATGCTGCTCAAATAAAATGGGAGAAAAAATGACGTAAATTTCCGGTCAATCAATTCTGCAAATTGCTATTGGATAACAGACAAACACTTGAGTCTGTAACTAGACTAGTCGGTGTTCGGAACCAGGGGGTTCACATATAAAGTGAACATGAAGTCACGACACTTGCCTGCTATTTTTTTCCCCCTAAAGTTTAACAAACTCTGTTTGCTCTTGTTCTGTACATGCAGGATCTATTTCTAAGTGCGACCTACTACGTCCGCTTTGCTCTGTTCTACATACCACTACTCGGTTTCTGGAAGACACTCGTACTGTTTGAGTGCATGAGGTAAAGGGGGTGGGGCTAAAGAAGAAATGAAGGGGGGTGCTTGAGAGACTTGTATAAAGAATATGCAGATGAAGTCACTGAAGCATTTGAACAATGTGTCAGAAGGCAATACTCGTACAATTTTTGTTTGTTTGCTGTAAACAAAATCACTTGACAGTCGCATGACTGCATGTTCTCTGTAGCTATGCAATAGAGGACATTTCTAAAGCAACTGCTCTGATTTTCCTAACGCTTTCTTGTTAGACTGATGTATGATAATGTTATTACAATCAGTTGAACCAACTCTCAATAGACAAAGTAATCTACAGGGTGAGTAAAAAAAAAAGCGAAACCCAAACCTCAAAAAATATATTTCATATTTAAAAAAAATATTTAGCACCAAAATTAATAATCACTGAAAAGCCAATTTCATAAGCTGCTTTAGATGAAAAAAATACTGAAATTGCTCAATCTGTTCAAAGAAAATCACTATTTAAACGCAATGACCCTAAAACTTGTCTCGTCCAAAAACAAAAAAAATTATTGTGTGTTTTGACTGTTTAGAACAAACAATGACAAAGAATACTTGTTTCAAAATGAAAATGACAAAGAATACTTGTTTCAACAACTGTCACCAACTGTAGTACACAATATCTTTATTAAGAATTCTGGTTAGGCAAACAATATGATTTATAAAATCTACTTTTTTTGAAAGACGGGCCTTTAAAAGGACTTTGTTGAATGATTTTAACGTTTAAGCCGAGATTTTATCGCTGGTGATGTTTGAAGACAATTGTGACGACGATACTTGAAATCGCAGGTTTTTGGACAAGACGGGTTTTAGGGTCATTGTGTTTAAATGGTGATATTGTTTGAAGGGATTGACCAATTTCAGTATTTTTTTCATCCAAAAGTAGCTTATGAAATTGGCTTTCCAAGTCATTATTATTTTTGGTGTTACATATTTTTTAAAATATGAAATATATTTTTGGGGTTTGGGTTCCGATTTTTTTGACTCACCCTGTATGACATCATGCCTGTTGGTTGCCCACAGGCAAAGCAGCCGCCCAAGCATGCTTCTCATTTCCTTTCCCCGTAGAGTAAAATGTCAACCCCGGCAAGTTCATCCGGACTCGGCGATCTTGCAAAAATCAGTTTCTGGTCTTGCAAAAGTTATAAACTTGTTGGTGTTGAAATAGCTGTAACATTGAGGTTTCTGCCTGAAATGACATTACACATTTGCTCATGCATATGGAAATTGGCATTAACGTAAAAACGAAAAAGGCACAAAGGTGCATTAATAAGGATTGCATAAAAAATGTCATTGCATGGCCCTTTAACGGATGTTAATCTTTCATTCCTATCGTTTGGTTGTTGTTGCAGGGTGTTGGAGAGCATGTGGTTCACCTGGGTGGCCCAGTCTAACCACATACCCATGAATATCGAGGAGGATCAGGGGAAGCCTTGGTTAGCATTACAGGTAAAGCTAACTTCGCTTCAGCTAACAACGGAATTCTGTGCAATTCTGTTTCTCTGCTTACAGTGCTCACATAAAAACTTGTTGTTTACCCTCTAAGCACAGAACCCCTAGTTACAGACATGCGCCGTGGCACAAAACAAAGTTTCCTGCTAACCCGTGGACTATGCTAACCTTTAGTTAGCAGAGCCAGGAAGCAGGCCCAGGGTTTATGCAGCTATTCTGCGCAAGGAAATTGCAATATTGTGGCTTGGATGATAAGGATGATGCACTCTCCAAGTGTGTATTTTTATTCATAACAAATAAAGTAGTGTACCACACTGTGGAGCTCTCATGAATGGCCTGACGGCACTATTAAAGAGGTTGTGGAATGCTCGAAGACATTTCTGTCATTTTTCGGGTATATGTAGCCTAAGGTGTGATGAAATAAAAACGACTATTGTGTCTGTCATGAAATGAGTATAAAAAGTACTTTTGAGAGCTGTTTTTCAGGTCCTGTTGCAGCGTAGTATAAACGAGTCCTGCTTATTACGTCTCGATTTACTATGTTTTGTTTGCTGCCCCCAACGACAACTTTTACACGAATTGCACGTTCGGGTCGAAACAGGACCTGAAAAACAGCTCTCAAAAGTACCTTTTGTACCCACTTCATGACAGACACAATAGTCATTTTTATTTCATCACACCTTAGGCTATGTATACCCGAAAAATGACGGAAGTGTCTTCGAGCATTCCACAACCTCTTTAACTGTTCCCACACACACTCCATATAGAAAACTGTAATCGGATTTTGGAGATAATTGAATGAATCACATCATGCTGGAATAAAGCCGGTTCGGTATCTCCATGAAGTAGTCCAGGTCATCGAGGATGAAATGGAAGGGTCTTTTGTAACCGCGATGTTACATGCGAACACTCATTCTGCTCGTAAATAACACGCGAGCATCGTGCAACCGTCTCCTTGCAAGGTTCTTGCGCCTTCGATGAGTGTTTGTTTATCTCAAAAGACCTGTGACCCTTAAAGGGAAAATACAACATTTGCAAACATCAAAAAATAAAACTACCAAATCATTTGGAAATACCTTGCTGGACTGTTAGTGAATGACAGTGTAAAGCATCCTGTAAAATCATGGCACCTGGTATACTGTCATTTTCAAGAAAAGTGGTATTTTTGTATCAATTTCCAACGCTGATCAGCCGATCAGCATTGGAAACAACTGGCTTTTTTTTCAAATACTGGCTAGACTGGTTCCTGACCTTACAATTCCCCAATGTACGTAAACTGCTCTGTTTATATTCCCTTTAATATTGTGCGCATGCGCAGTTGAAATACCAAACTGGCATATGGCAATTGCTTTACAGCATGGAGTGCAAAGGGATTGGGGAGCAGGAATGTAAATGTTCCTATCTAAGTGTCATTCTTTGGAAATCGCACTTTTCAATTTTCTGGTAATTATAATCATTTGATTGCCTGTGCATTTTTCTCGCAGCTGAGTGCTACTTGCAACATCCAACAGTCCTGGTTCAACGACTGGTTCACTGGGCATCTGAATTTCCAGATTGAGCACCAGTAAGTATAGGAATACAAGAGTCTTCTTCATTAGAAATGTTACTGTTTCAGAAAATAAGGTGACAATAAGAATAAATCCACCTTTCTATAATGCCATTTCAACAATCATCATCACAATTGTCTTCAAACATTACCAGCGGTGAAATCTTAGTTTAAACATTAACAATATGCAACAAAGTCCTTTTGAAGGCCCGTCTTTTCAAAGAGTAGATTTTATACATCATATTGTTGGCCTAACCAGGGTTGTTAATTAAAATATTGTGTACTACAGTTGATGACAGTTGTTGAAACAGTCAAAACACACAAAAAATTTTTTTTTTTTTTTGAGACAGTTTTAGGGTTACTGCGTTTAAATGGTGATATTCTTTGAAAGAATTGAGCAATTTAACTTTTTTTTTCATCTAAAAGTTTTTTGATTGGCCTTCTCCAGTCATCATCATTTTTTGCTTTTTTTTTTTTTTATATAAAATAATATGTTTGGGTTTAGGTTTCTTTTTTTTTTACTCACCCTGTATATTGCCATTTTCTTGCTGTTTTAGTTCACCACGAACAGAGCCTATTTATATAAATCATTGGGCTCAATGTGAAATATACATAAAAAAGATTTAAATGCACTTACAGAGAGGTTTGTATTACCGAGATTTTAAAATGTGCAATTGATGTGAAGTTAACGAACTTAAAGCAGAAACTTTCTATTGTTTTTATTTCTCGCCCTAACAGCCTATTTCCTACCATGCCACGTCACAACCTTTACCGCATCGCCCCGATGGCCAAATCCCTCTGTAAGAAACATGGCATTGATTACCAGCTGAAGACTCTGGGCTCAGCCTTCGTAGACATTGTAACGTGAGTCACAACTTTGTCATTTTTATAACTTTACAGTTCTGAAGCCAATCTAAGTGAACTTACAACAAAACTATTTTTCCTGTGCTCACAGAGTGAGAGTTAAGTCCCAGAACTCGAATTTCAAGAGTAGCCCCCGGGCCTTTCTCTTCGACAAATTAAAAGCATTTAAACTTCAGCTCTCAAAGTAAGTTTTATCAAGTCCCAAAGAAGTTGCAACAAAATATAATGGTTGCTGCTTGTTTATAAAAACTCATGACCTTATTACTAGGTCTGTCCATCTTGGAATAATTTAGTATTCGATTTTTTGAAGCTGCGTTTGACCTAACATTCGGATATTGAAACTGCCAGCTGCAACTGCATGCCGCGCTGGTCAAAATGCGCCAGTTAAAATTTGCATGCGGCGATCAATATGGGTCACTGGAGTGTTTTGCAGTAAGTACTTTATCACTGTCAAAGGCTTAACCCGCTAAAAGGATGAGAACAATGAACGGCCGTCGGAAAAAGTTACCGTCCACAAGAAAGTGGCACCTGACAATAAAGAACCGCAACTTAACAATAACATGCAATCGTGTGTGGACTTGCATATTTTTATTCCAATTTTTTTAAATACTCAAACCAGCAAAAAACCTAGTCGAATATCTGATTGATGATCGAAAATTCAAATATATACTCGGTATATTTTCGGGACAGCCCTACTTATTAAGTTGAGAAGCAAGCAACTGAGCCAAAAAAAACACAAATAGTGCTTTGGTATTGCGAGAGAGCATGGATATTTTAGTCAAATTTCTTAATTTCTGCTGCAGTTTTCGCAGTATGAGGGGTAAAAAACTTCAACAAGAATCGACAGTAGCAAAATGAAAAGATGACAACGATCATTCAAATCTTTCGTTGCTTTGTTATAGAAATTTTCTTGATGCTGTGAGTTTTACAAGGTGAAGTACAGTAGCCCGTCTGGTAATTATTTCCTCGCAGCAAGTATAAACTAAATCAAAAATATTGCTTTTTTTAATTTTTAATTTAGCAAACTAGTCTTTTTTTTCATTCTTTCTACCTTTCCTCAAGGTCTCTGGAAAAGTCCGGCAAGATCTGGTTTGATGCCTACTACAGCCTGCGACATGAACTCTAGAAGTCACAGGTCACGAAGGTCAAAAGTCATATGATTGATTGCATGTTGTATATGTTAATGAGCAGGTGTTTCATTTAAAATGCAGCTGGCACGATCAGTCCATACAAAAACACATAGCCCAGGCTTTCAAGTAGTCCTACTTTTTCTACTTTTTTCCAACTTGTTTCTACTTTTTTTGTTGCTATTCCAGCATTTTCCTACTTTTTTGTCCCATTTTCCTACTTTTGTGTCCCACAATTCCGAACAAAATGAAATCTCATTGAATATTGTTCATAAGGGTGTTACACACTGTCATGTACTGCAACTGTGCTTCCAAGAGCTTAGTTGAGGATGGAGCACAAGTGTTGTGAGTACAGAACATGCCAAACGAGGCTTATGATGCTGTGGGCTTGGGCGAGTATCAACGAAAACTACTCCTGAAAGCCCACAAAAGTCCTACTTTTATCCTGATTTTGTCCTCCAAAGTCCTACTTTTGTTTTGTTTTGTTTTGTTTTGTTTTTTTGGAAATTTGATTCTTTTGTTCTCTTACTTTTTCACCTGGGTCTGCTTGAAAGCTTGGTAGCCGTTAGTATTACTTGTAGATTTCAAAGAATGTAGCATGATATGGTATGATAGGAATTTTAGAACAGTATTAAGATCCCGTTTAGAATATCCTTCATTACAAGAGTTTCACTCCTATGTGCTGAATATGATGCAATATAAGATGCATTTGGCTAAGGATAAATCAGATTGTATTTATGCAATTAAAAAAAAAAGAAGTTAAAACAGGTTGACAGGAACTTTTTTATGGATTTTTATGGATTGAGTCATACGGTTTGCTGTTTGAATGTAGTGACAAAACATTACTTTAAATTTTTCATTTCTACAGTAAACAAGACAAGGAATAAAAATACACAGATATATTGATTCAAATATAGACATTTTCTTTTATAATTTCTTTGAAGATTTGTGTCTTAACAAACCTTTAAATTTCTCGAAGTACAACTTCCCTTTACTTTATAGTGGAAAAGTAACCCATGATATATATGTTTTAATTCCAGTTCATTGTGTAGTAATGTTGGTTATAATTATAGTGGTATATATACACTTATATTGTTGCCTAACGTCACAATTACGCCAAAATGTCATTTTGAAAATGACCATAAAAAGTGCCGTTTTTTCCAAAACGGATTGGGACCAAAATGTGCATTCAAAAACACTAATGCAGCCTTTTAAATAGTACTCTCCGGAGTACCGAAGTGTGATGTCATTTAGAACCAGAAAGTGTAGTGCAAACGAATGGAGTACGCGCGCGTAATGGTTCAGGGGCTGAATCGTGCACTAATGTCTTTCACGCACATTTTGAGCGCATGACGTATTCACTTCGGTAATCCATAGTAGGACATTATTAGGCACCAAATCCGCGGGATTAACCATCATTCCTAAAACCTTTCTTCTTTACTTCAGCAGTGTTAATTATTAATATATTCATATATTAATATATTGGTCCATTTTGCAGTGATTATTTTTAAATTCTTTTTAGTTTGTTTAACTCTAATGTGTAACTAAACTAAAAAAAATCTTATGTTGATTTCCAATTTTGATAACCCTGTGGGCAAGCAAAAGGGGACAGAACATAATACTAACAATATCAAAATTACATGGACAAATTCAAGTCAAGATAGTCCCAACGATTTGTTGTTGTTTGAAAATTTGGTGCATATTGTGTTTTTTTTACAATCAAATATTGATTAGAATTAAGCATATAATGCTACCTTAAATTTGTTTTAAGATGTGTGTGTAAAAACCTCCAAATTATAAGTGTATTCTTGAGGGCTAAAATGTTTTATTTTTTGAAGGACGTTTAATGATTTCAATTTCTTGAAAATAATGTTAGTAAATTAGTGTAGTGTAGATAATCAAAGTTACTAAAAGTACCGGGTAATATGTCTGTTCCTTTGCTCTCATAATGAGACATTGGAAATCAGTTTTTGATAAGAAAAATATTGTGAACTAATTTTGCTGAATATGTCTTGTACTAACTGATGTAGCCATAGCATTAAAATTGTCCCATGCAAGCCTTG
Organism: Patiria pectinifera; assembly: GCA_029964075.1. NCBI lineage: Eukaryota > Metazoa > Echinodermata > Asteroidea > Valvatida > Asterinidae > Patiria > Patiria pectinifera. The sequence goes on along the minus strand of CM057130.1, from coordinate 4,946,146 downwards.
CTTGATTGTCCCACTTCTGTCCAGTGTAAAACAATTTGTTTAAAGGTTCTGTCTTGTCAGTGTTTATCTTGGATCTGAAGGGAGCCCTCGTTTGGAGTTAATTTGTTTAGTTGTTTGCATGGCTCCATGGTTAAAACCTGCAATACCACTGAATACCACCCCAAAAAATATGTGCTGATTCAGAATATAATTCTTACAAATATCATGAAGCATTTAAAATGTTTAGAGTTGGACATACATTGAGTCTAGCTTATCAAAATTGTTGCTATTCAATTACCGCCTTAAATACTTTTTATACCAGACTAAATTGCTTTACCTTATTATTGTGTGTCAAAAAAAAATAATATAAAAACATAGTAGCATTTTGGTTAACATTTTAAACAGAATAAAAAGGTGTGCCGTGTGGACCATTCAGTATTATCATTTGGGGTTTACGAAACCTCGTTTTTCTCTCCAGATTCGCCTTCAGGCTCTGGCTTCGTGATTGCAGGCCTCCGACTTTGGGAGCACTTAATCAGTTAAAAGTTTAGAGAATTTCCATCTGGTGTGTAAAAGTGGTTGTTGAAATTTTTTCAGGAACCAGAGATGAAGTCGAAGTTGGAGACAAACCTTGATTTGGTAAACTTCCATGTACGAATCATTGGACATTCTCAGATGTTGTGTATGGAAATTAGTGATGTAGTGATAGTATGGTGATATGACCATTGCTATGCGAATACGACAAACTGATGAGAAGTGCCAAATGACTCATTGCTTGGTGTTTAATTGGCAAACTTTGTTATATCCCTAAATAAACCGTTATCTTAGTTATGCCTCGTAAAGATGAGATTCATGTACTTCAGTATTTTAGATAATGTTGCCTGAATTGGAAGATTTAATCGATAAAAAAAAAAAAATCTTATATAGTTTTTCTTTCATGTATCTTTGAATTGAAATCTCTGCTTCAAGCCTTAGAACAATGGGTTTTTTTGAATGTGTAATTCTTTTGAAGAACATTGAAATTTCAGGAATTGATATATTTTGTATGCAAGAAAATGAGGTAAAATTCTGATCCCTGCAAACCTACCCTTCATTTCTGTAGAAAAGAATCTCCCTAGAATATTTTAGATCTAGAAAAAAATAAAATCCGTAACTTCCCTATGTTCAGGCTTCCCTTATCTTCTGTAAAAAAAAAACATGTAATGGGCAACAAGAGATGGAAAAGAATTAGTTGATGTCTGAATGTGTTACGAACCATAGACTCTTTGCATGGCGGCCATCTTGGAGGTGCAGTGCTTGTGTTCCACAGGAGTGTCCATGACGACCTGCTTCTTGCATGCATTCAAGTTTGGCTGTTGTGTGCAAACGGTCTCTTTGGAAAGGTACATTAATGAAGACTTGAGAATGGTATATTTAATTGAATAATTAGGGAAAGTGGGACTTTAGTAGTATGTGAGTATCGGTATAACCCTATTTTGAATTGTTAGAACATGTGTATAGACCTTATGCGTTAAGGCGGAGTTAGGGGGCTGTGGTATTGTATAGCTTGGATTAGCCTTGACCAAGGCTATCAGCTTGTTCCCATACGAGCTTGTTCCTGCTACATTTGCTACAGCACGCGCCGCGACACACTATTTGTACTATATACCGTTAGCCTCAACGACCCTTGCATGTGCTTTGTGTACATGTACATGTACGTACACCCTACACACACTTCCGCAAACAGCCGTACACAGTGAGTCGAAGCGGAGGATATCCTCCGGCTCGACTTACTGTACGGCTGTTTGCGGAAGTGTGTGTGTGGTGTACGTACATGCACACAAAGCACATGCAAGGGTCGTTGAGGCTAACGGTATATAGTACAACTAGTGTGTCACGGCGCGCACTGTGTGCAGTAGCGGGAACAAGCTCGTATGGGAACAAGCTGATAGCCTTGGTCAAGGCTAAGCTTGGATAGGCAGAAGTACACCTTTTGTGCATTAATTGTTACTAAATTGAAATAACAAAGAGATACCTGAGATATCTGCCATGCATGTCAAATCACTCGAATGTTTGAACTTTGTCGGTTCACCTTTTTGATGTATTAAAAGAAGCCACATCCTTTCGAATGATCCCAATTTCCGCTTGTAGTATTTCTAATTTTGTTTATAGTATCATGACTTTTGGCAGAAGGGTTTGTTGCTTGTGTCACTTCCATCCCTTGAACAAAGAGATTGAGAAATTATTGAGACTGCCAACATGGCCAGGGCTGGATAGCTCAGTTGGTGGTGGGCCGGAACAGTAATCCTGAGGTTGCAGGTTCGAACCCTGTTCCACTCATTTTCATTCTTCAATATGGATTGTTAGTGAACCAAGTCATTTTCCTATTGCGGTCTGATGAACTCAGTAAAACGGTAGATATTTTCGTTTTTAGTCCCTCCAATATTTTTTGGCAGCTAAAGACATTTGACTACTACTTGTAAAATTGTATCTTTGTCTTGTTCCGCGTTCGAACAGAGCAATCATTTTGTGATTGGAGGTCTACTTTTTTAGGGAAAAAAATGCACTGTTGATGCTGTGAATTGCAGATTATGAGTAAAGCCATTAAAGCTAACTGTATTAACAAGAGAAAATAGCGAGCTTTTTGTGTTTTGTTTTAATTTAACTGATTGCTTTTCAACTAACAACACTCAAATTGTAAAGGTGAATATTAATTTTGTTTTCTTAAGACTTTTAGTAAGAAAAACCTACCCCAAAACATGATTTTGACTTTTTTCGAACCATTATCTGCGTAACTGAAATTTCAGGGCATTTTTTGAGAGAAGAAAGCAACAAGGGGTAATCTTGTGTTTTTGTATTCATTTTCAATTTTGTCAGTTACAAAAAATTCAATGCAATTTCTAAATTTTCCCCTCTTTTTTCGATGTTTTTTAAATGTCGAAGTTTATCTAAAATGATATTTAAAGTAGAACAATTTCAACAGAGAATTCTCAAAACCATTATTAGCCCGTTCGATGGTTAATAAGGCCTCATTGATAGATTAAAGAGGTATCGTTACACCTTCCAATTTCTTTGCTTTCAATGTTGGCCCCAAAATATCTACCAAATCAAAAAACAAATTTCTGGTGAATTTCAGAATATTTGTCATCTGAATTTGATCAATTTGACTACAAGTAATTTACTTTTAATAATAAAGATATTCATCTTTGATTTTAAAAATCTAGTTTAACGGAATCCGAACGCACAAAACAGAAAAAGACAGTATTAATCTTTTTTAACCAAAGAATTAATTTATTACTCTCCATTATTCACAGTTGTACAGTTTTACATAAATAATAATTTTATGGGGAAATACATTTTAAAAAATTACATTCAATACAATGTCTCAGTGCGCACATTTTCACTTGTTTTTAATTTTACCACTGCCACTTAAAAAAGATGGTTAACAAATAGGGGATCTCATTTTTGAGCTACAATTACATAAATACAAAACTTCCCCACACTTCTGTTCACTTACAAGAACAAGGCGGATAGCTTACATTATTTGTGTACATTACTCTACAGGATGAATGAAAGGAAATTGGAAACGGATTTGTCATTAGGCTGATCTGATAAGTCTCATTAAAAAAAAACAACAGCATTTTCTTTTGCTGTAATATTCCAGAAACGGATGAATTTTGGTAGAATTTAACAACAAATGTTGATACACTGACTTGTTCACAGTTATGTGTTCATAAATGCTGGGAAAACCAAGATTCCCTGACCCTACTTCAGATGAAACGGAGCAGTTGATAGACGCTGGGGAAATGTCAGGTCTGGGAACCAGACTAGAAGCCCAGCACCTGTTCACGGATGTGTAACCATTGCAAACCCAATGTGGACGAACTAAATTTGGTAAATTGGGGGCAGTATCAACAAAACAGTCAGGGTTTTTTTTCAATGGAAATTAATACAAAATCCCACTTTTGTGGAAAAGGCTCTGCTCACAATTAGCGGAAAATCCCTGCTTCCTATAGCAGAACATAATGACAGAGATACAGGGGGTAAGAAAACTACTGGTACCACCTCTCCACATACAAGCCGTTCAAAAATGATCACAATGAAACAGACACACAGTCATAGTTACAATCATTATTTTGTTTCCAGTCTGCATGAGCAAAAACACTTGACACGTTCATAAAAAAAAGAGTCGGGGTACCTCAGCTCAGCTCATAGAGCTATATTAAAAGTTGAACACATCAACTCGGCAAATTTCAAAGCGGATGTTTTCTGACGTCAAATTTGCTTTGCATTCGCGTGAAGTATGACATTGCCTTTACAGTGAAATTTTCTATTAGGAAAATCTGGACCGTGTTGTGGCTGCTTTCAACTGTCCCTGCAACATTTATGGTCCAACAAAGCCTGTCGTAAAATGTAAATGGTCCCCACAATTAATGGCAGACACCATACGAGGGCGCTATTTGGAGTACAGTTGTATTTCCACATTGCATCCTATTGTGTCCGCTACATCTCTAATATCAGATAATATTTGTGCACTTGTTTTGTGCACATTACAATCACAATGTGTCATGTGGGGATATTTCTTTAGCAAAACTAACAGCTGACAAAACCAATCACAAACATAAATATAAATTCCAGTAAAACCAGAAATGCACATACTTTATCAAAGGGTGGACACCACCGTGGTTTACACATAATGATTAATAAAAGACAGTCTGGGTGGTACTTTCAGATGAAAATGTGACAATTATTGATGAGATCACAAAAATATATCAGGCCATGATTTGCAAATTTACGATCAGTGAAACAAATTGCACTTACAAAACACTGAGCTAAAAAACAAAGTAAAATTGTCATTTCTTTTAAGTTTCTTATTAAAACATGATTATTCAGGGTCATAAAATAATATTCCATCAAGCCAAGTTCATACTCATTATGGACAAGCGGAAACCAATCTTGGGAATTTTGGCACTCAGACCCCGAGAAATGCTGAGCATACCTCACAAATGCTACACTCAAGCTGATGCGTGCCTGTGAGATATGCTCGGAATTTCTCCGGTCCGAGTGCCTACATTCCCAAGATACGATTCGACTGATTAATCTTGACAGTGCCTCCTATCGCCCCTGTCACCGTTGTGACTTGACAGTGCTTGAGGGTTCACTTGGGAAACAAATTCTGAATGTATTCTTGGACTAAGACTACTGAAAAGTGAAAAGTGTGACACTTTCTGCCTGCTTGCCCTCAGCTTAATTAACCACTCAAACGAACGGTGCAGGGATTTGAAGTGTTATCAATACTCTGCAGAAGATTACCTCAAAGAAATTGGAAGTGTAGGTGCTTACTTTGGTGACAAATGTTGTTTTGCAAAACTTGAGAGGTTGTTAAGTGTCAAGGGTAAAGAAATACTCAACGATTTAGTTTCCTCAGAAAAAAAAATGTTGTTTGACTGCTACATTATTTTTGAGACACGCTGTAGGTTACCAGTCAAAATGGTATGCAATTTATATTGCTTGTGACTGGTACTCAGCAGCTCCATGACCTTTGACCTTGGACCTCACTCAGCAACTTTGATGAGGACTTATAAAGTCTCCATATTTTGATTTCTGTTATCGAGGGTTATTGGGCTACGAGGACACTGTACACTGAAGACATTAATTGACTGCAAATATAAATAACCTTTTTAAAAAAAAATGTAAAATCATTAAAACATCAAAAAATAAATCTGCACTTGCTGTATATGTATATCAGAGCACAAAAATACAGGATCCAACGTCCTACAAAACTCCACAGATTACACAGGGTTGAAATTGTGTGAAGTTGTACACTTAAACATAGAGCACATAAAAAATTGATTACACTTTTTTTTTTAATTCATAATGCTTCCATTGTTCTCTGTGACTTTAACATTACTTGCACCTCACAAACACAAATTTCACGTTTCCCTTTGTCCAGAAAAGACAGTGGTAATGACGTAATAGTTCTCACTGATTTATTGATATTTTTCAGTGATTGCTGACATCCAGCAGGACATAAAGCATTGATTTGGGATTATGGATATATTTTACACAATACACATACTTTACAGTCTTAATATGTGAACACACGAGGGGATGATATTTTGGACATAAGCAGTTGGGGACAAGACAAAGCAGATGTAATCGTAAGGTTTACAAAAAGCTGACTGCAATTGACAGGTTGCCACAATAGACAGCTGGACTCTGCACACAGGTGGACAAAACAGACAGCAGAAGAGATGACCACAGTACACAGGCACAAGGGGAAACTGCAGTCGAACCTCGGACATTTGCCAAGCTTTTACCATGTACCGTTTGGACTGTCAGTGCATTCTCAACACTTGTATGACAACTCTTAATTGACTTTGCTAGGTCATTTTTTTTCTGAGCAATTTTTTTTTTTTTTGGGGGGGGGTATATTATTTCATTCTCTTGACAGGAGACTGCAGTGGGCAAGTTGACAGAACTGACAGTTACCATCACTGGCTCTCTCTGAACCCCATGACCCAGCCAACATCTGGGTTATGAAAAGTCATCTTCACTTTTGTAGCAGGCTAAGATTGTACATGTATAGCTCCGCGCACAGTAGGTAGGCAAGTCTGCAAAGCTGTGATGGATTACAAAAACTGTGAGAAAAATAGCCAACATCCGGTGCTGGGTTGGCACGATTAGGACAACCATACACTGTACTTGTAGAGACAATTATGCCACTTGCTAAAGAATTTGTAGTTATTTTATGCAAAAAAAAGCCCCACTGTCTAGTTAACAACGCAGGACAAGGTTGCTATTACCAAACACTTGCCTACTGCAATGGTAGCCAATCAAGGGGGAACCGGATGGTCACATGGTACTTTGGCATCATACGATCAGGGCCTATAATTGCTCTGAAAAATGTCAGGTGGCTGAAATGGACCATGTTGCTGAGAAGATCTATGGAATCTACTAGGGGAGTCAGGTTGGTGTAGCAGTACTTTCCTCGCCTTCCACCGCTATGACCTCGGTTCAAATCCCGCCTGGCACCGCTATGACCTCGGTTCGAATCCCGTCTGGATCAATATGTGTACTTGGGTTTTCAGTCCCTACCTGACTCCCTACCTGACTCCTACCTGACTAAGGGAGTCAGGTTGGTGTAGCAGTACTTTCCTCGCCTTCCACCGCTATGACCTCGGTTCGAATCCCGCCTGGGCCAATATGTGGATTAGGTTTTCAGTCCCTACCTGACTCCGTGGGTTTCCCCCAGAATATTCTTCTGGGCTTTTCCTCCCACCTCTATAAAACTGTCATTTCTCCTCATTGTCTTCTCTCTACAGGTTTCTTAAGGCTTATGAGCGACAGCGCCAAGGGCGCTTTTGAGGAATCCTTGGTTTCAGTACCAGAAAGTAATAATAATAATGACGACTCCATTCACAGGTTGTCCCACCGAACAGCTGACTAACATGAAACTTGGTATCTACAAAGGACTTGTGACCAGACCTTAAATGGGGCACTAACAGGAGATGATCCCCAATATGCCTGTGCTATTTAAGCAGAAGCTCCTGCCCAGCTGGAAGCAGCTAAAGTACAACCACCTAGAACATTGAACTGGCATCCTTAGCAGTTTTATGACATCGGCCTGGGACTCGGTCATCCATGATGGAACAGTGCTCCACTTGACATGATTTGACGTCCTTGACGTATACAAGGAAAGCGAGAATGTGTAAACACATTAAGGGTTTACTGGCAAGAAAATAGTTGGATTCAGAAGCAGAGTGGCTCCAAATCTTCAAATCCGCCGCAAGCATCTTAACTTGCATACATTTGTCCCCGGTTCGATTCCACATCGACCTGGCAAGATAAATATTACATCGACGTGTTTATACTTCCCTCGCTGCCTTCAACAGCAAAAGGGCTCCGCAACACTTTTTAACTGGTTAAACAAAAACAACACTTGATGTTTTTGTTCAGATACTTGCACTTTGATATGTCCCTGGTTCGAACCCAGACGGGTGAGATTCTAGGAGGCAGGTGTCATGAGATGATAGCCGCCGTGAATTTGGGGCCTAAGTGAATGCCGTCCACGCTGGAGGAGCGCTTCAGCTCCTGGTAGGTTTGGTCTCGCGTCTTCTCCTCGCAAAGCCTTGTGATGGCCTGGAGTGAGGGATGAAAATAACAAACAGGAAATGTTAGATAATGCACATTCCTAGTTAAATGTTGTGTCATTTTCAGAGACCAGATTAATTTTGCACAGGGCGCGATTACAACGTGGTCGAGCCGAAGGCATGTAAGGCGCCTTAGGCAGCCGTCATACGACCCATGCCTGACAACGGAGCACAGCCAGAGACCGAAAATGTTGATTTTTTTTTTGCGGAGGGGGGAAAACCGCAGAGCCCAGAGAAGAACCTTCTGGCACAGGTGAGAATCAATGAACAACTCTACTCACATATGGTCCGAGCCGGGAATGGGACCCGGGCCACATTGGTGAGAGGCAAGCGCTTAATGCACTAGCCACCCATGCCACCCTAGAGTGATACAACTGGTCTGAAACTGTGACCGAAGGAGACTAAAATCTTGAAGCTGAACCCATCATCCCACACCTTGAAATTAAGCCAAGATTTTGTAAGCCTTCATCATAACTCAATAATCTTAACATAACTGCTGCAAAGCAGGATATATGTCACTGGAAAAACCAGTGTAAAACATCAAGTTTTTACTTTAAATGCTGCTTGGGAGAAAGAGGCCGATTACGGCAGGTAAATCGCAGGGTATTGTGGGTTTTTTTTCCTGTTTTCTCCTAACATTGTATTGTATGAACTCTCAGTGAACGAATTGCCCCATCTAGGGAAATATGCATTAGTTGTAGTTCTATGGGAAAGATGAGTGCATATTCTGTTGTAGTTTTCATAATGGGGACATAATGGGGGGGGGAATCCACAAGTATAAACAACATGTATTGTTTTCTAAACTTATCGATTTTAAGAGAAAAGGAAAACCTTGAATCAAAATGTTCAAAGCAGGTAATTGACATTTCAAAATTATGAAAAGGTTGATTATACATACATGTTTTTGAGGCAGAAACCTCAATGTTACAGCTATTTTAGCAACAAAATGTGCCAGAATTTTGGATATTTCGCCGTCGTTCTTTTCTTGGTGATTCGTTGTTGTGTCAGTACATAGCAGTAAAGCAAAGACAAGTCAAATACATGTAGTCTTCATACATGTACGAGTAGTAGAAAGTTGCACAAAATATGCTCCTAAAGAAAAATTTGCTTCATGGACCCTTTAAAAGAGTAAAACAAAACAGCAAATGTTCCCAAAAATCAGCGATGGTTTCCTCACAGTTGCTGTTATTACAATCAGTTTGATCACTGTCCCATTTTCCTCCAAATGATATTTGCCCCCCCCCCCCCCACCAAAAAAAGAATACGAAAATATTGGACAAATGAATGTTTGTAGTACCTCCAATGTTTGGGCTCTTTCTCTGCTGAGCGGTGAGGAAGGGAAGGAGATTTCATAGGCATCAGCCAGGGCACGGAGGTCAAAATAGTACTTAGCGTAGACGCTGGAGGGAACGTTGATGTTGAACTGCAACATCTCCAAGAACTGTCTCTCAAGCTCATTCCTATCAAAGAGAAATTCAAAAGAGGATCTTGAGCAGACACTGAGACATTGCGAGGATGCAGATGCAGGCATTAATAGGCAGTGCTGTAGTCCAGTCCATCCATAGAGCTATATTGAATTACTAGAGCGCTAACTCCTCATTCTTGCGCGCGGAGACGCTTTGAAGCCGTCCTGGGCGCAGACATTTTGAATTCATGTGCGTATTTGTGGAACACAATCAAAATAGATGGATTGAATTTTAAAAGTGTACCTTAAATGCAACACGCAAGTAGAAGATACGCAAACAACTTAAGCGTGTCATGACGGTTAAAAAAACTTCACGGCGAAAAGCATCTGCAGCGGAGGGACGCGCACACGTTGCGCTGTTTGCGTAGAGCAAAAAGAAACGCTCATTTGCTGATCGTGCCTTTCGGTTTTTGGCGTATCAGCTTCGATGACGCACCGGTATGGAATACAAACGTAGATATGCAAATAGCCGTACAAAAGCCGTAGAAAATTTCTAGTTCTCCATAGGTTTGTGCACAAACATGGATGCACCCATCAGGCACATCGAGTTAGCGTTCTAGTAATTTAATATAGCTCTATGAGTCCATCACAAGTCTGGTCAAAAGTAAAGTCTTATCACAAGTCCTGTCGTAAGTAACAGGGGATGAACAATAACAAAGGAATGCAGCTACTTTGAATAGCTTGTTACTTGACTTGAGACTGGAGGACTTGTAATGGGGTTGTGATGGGCTTGTGATGGGCTTGTGATGGACTTGTGATGGACTTGTGGTGGGCTTGTGATGGGGTTGTGATGGACTTGTGAGGGACTTGTGATGGACTTGTGATGGACTGGTGAGGACTTGTGATGGGCTTGTGGTGGGCTAGTGATGGGCTTGTGATGGGCTTGTGATGGGCTTGTGATGGACTTATGATGGGCTTGTGATGAGCTTGTGATGGATAAGTGATGGACTTATGATGGGCTTGTGATAGGCTTGTAATGGGCTTGTGATGGGCTTGTGATGGGCTTGTGATGGGCTTGTGGTGGGCTTGTAATGGACTTGTGGTAGGCTTGTGATGGGCTTGTGATGGATTTGTGATGGACTTGTGATGGGCTTGTGATGAGCTTGTGATGGATATGTGATGGGTTTATGATGGGCTTGTGACGGACTTGTGATGGACTCTACTACAACACCGTCAATAGCTCAGAGGAGCAGTGTTACGGTATTAACAGAGGTTGCCGATATTCAAATCCCGTTTCAGATCAGGTTTTCGGTCAGTTTTCGCAAATTCCTTGAATTTTCAGCAAAAGCCTTTTGTCCGAATTCACAGAATCCTAACCAGAGAGGAACAGGTTCTCAGAGCATATGGTCTACCGTCTCAGATTAAATCTTTTTTTTTTCAGTAACTCGGAGAACTCAAAAAAGAACTGAATTGCAACACTGGTAGGAATACATTGCTGATAGCCACTCACATATCATCAACAGTGAGGTCTTTCATGATCTGGCAGTAATCTACATTCCAGACGGCCTGGTCGTCCCACACCTTGGACGCTAGGAGTATGGCACCTAGGACCATTCGCTTCCAGTTGGCTGGGGTGATGTCAATCTCAGCGTAAGTTAATAATCTCTCTAGATAGACCTGCATGTCAAGAGTAAATACAATCAACCATGATGTATAAAGGAAACAAATTGTAGTGGTTTTTATTTGATAAAAACTTTTTTTCTTTGGAAGTACAATAATATTGCCTTCAATAGTTGAGATTGTCTGCGTCTAGGGTTGTGCATTGGAACAGGGTACCCGAGTATCCGACCGATGATGCTAGAAACCGGTTCCAGATTATGGGATCGGGTACCCGAAACCAACTTTACAAATTACTTAGTAACTGCTCAGAAGATGAAAAAAGAAAGGTTTTGATTGTCATTTGTGAGGAATTTTCAAAATATAAACCAGGCCACGTGGGAAAACAACAATGTTTCTCGTTTATGATGCTTGCGAACGTTGCAGTCTGCTTAATGTACTCACTCGTATCTTGCTGCATCGACACACCGACTCGGTAGTATTGTTGTGCTGACCTTTATGAACAATCTGAACAGGAACTTCCCAAATTTGAATTTTGGGGTTGGGTTTCATTAACGGATACCCATGGGTTTTTTTCAATCGGGTATCCGGTTCCCGTACTACCCGTAAATGCCCACCCCTATCTGTGTCTGCAATGGAGTCTAGGGACAATGTCCTACACCTTTTAAGTATGTCAGGAACCATTAGTTGTAGTAGCTTGTAAGCAGGGGGTTGTGAGTTTGATTTCTGCCGAGCAAGTTCGGTAAATTTTTTTACCCACAATACAGTATGCATAAAATTGCATTGCAAAAGGGCAAAAGTCAACATTAAAATTTGCAAATGTTTAAATAAAAAGCTCTTACTAATGTGACAATAGCACACTCTGCAGTCAGCTGTGCCGCGTTGAACAGCATGCGGATAAATCTGTAGATGTGCTTGTGTTCTGGGTTGGTTTTGAAGTAGTCGTCTGGCACGGGATCTTTCTATAGATTAGAGAGAATCACAGATATAACACATTGTGGTCACCTGGTAAGGCCTTTCATAACATGGGCTAAATAAATTACACGTCCTGTCATGCAACCGTAGCCTGAAATGCTACTACAATCAATACCGTATGTGAGTCACTCAATTTTGCAATTTGCCAATTATTGACACTCCGATGTTTTTTTTCCAACTTTCACTCGGGAGGCAACACACTGAGTATACAGTGTTTAAACGTCGGTGAAGGGCAAAACCTATAATTTGATTTATCACCCCGACGCAAAAATTCCATCTTATAATAGTTTATGCGGTACCCGCTGCTATGTACATCAGATTCGAACCAGCCAACCGATCCCGTTAGCTCGGTGGTCGAGTGGTAAGACATCTGCACTAAAAAGCAGGAGGTCGTGGGTTCGAGTCCCACCCGAGTGATTTTTTCCAACTTTTTCCAAGAAATGTAGGCGAGGTTTGGGGTTACGTAATACTAGTTATCCCACAAGCGCGAGTGGATTATGGAATAATGCAATGCATCTGTGTCCCATGTGCCACGAGGCCGAATGCCAAGTGGTACATGTACATGTATGTGGGACACAGACGCACTACATATTTCCTGTTCCAGGAGCATGATTGGGATAAGGAATTTATCTACAAGCAAACTTGACACACAGTAAATTCGGAACAGTTTTTTTGTACCGTAAGCTGATGCATCTTCTCATCAAATATATCCATCTGTCTGTCTGATTCCCTGTTCTTGATGTGGTAGTAGATTGCAAGCGCGACACTGAGAGGGGAGAAACAAAATGAAACATGTCGTCATTACCATTTTACCAACTCATTATATCATGATTGCAGGGGAAGGGTCATAAAGGGAGGGGCCAGAGGGGAGGAGCCATAGGGGAGGGGTCAGAGGGGAGGGGTCAAAGGGGAGGGGTCAGAGAGGAGGGGTCAGGGAGGAGGGGAAAGGGACAATGAAATTTTGCCAACTGGTACATTCGTATATCAAATCCAATGAGATATTTTTTTCCACATGATGAAAAATTGAGAGTCACTCTCCAACTTGCCACTAGAGGGAACTCTTACAAGAGATGATGTCACCAATGTCACATGCAAAACAAAACATTTGTACACCGTATGTCTATAAAACCAGGTCCATAATCCTGTGTGAAGTCTGAAATGTTAACTGTTTTTCTTAAATGTCCGGTTAACCACAGGGGCTTGGCAAAAACAGGAACTATCAACAACCTTCTGTGACACGTCCTGTAGGATGATTGCCTTCATATGAAAGACCTTTAAACCCTCCCTGGATCCTTCTGAATCAATCAGGAGGTTTTTTCCAAGGATTTTGTAGGGTCAAGGCATGATGCCTCTGGAGAGTTAGAGAAGAAATAAATGTGCCATTTGGTTTCCTGCCGAGTGGAGGATTTTAGAGGATTCAGGAAAGGTTCCTTGCAACAATCCCTCAGGTTGCAGACCAGTAAATAAACTGGCATGGACCTTAGTGATAATTACACCCACTTCCAAACATTATGAAAAATACTCGCAACTCTCCAAGGTGTCTGAGACACACATCAAATTAAAGCTAATTTCACCATCTTTCATTGTCCGTTCAATTCTTGGGGTTAACCTATGACTTTTGGGAGAAAATTCCATCCCAAAATGATCACCCCTAAAAGAAGTCCTGAAGCCCATCGCCTTTTCCACAAAGGATGCCTACACTCTATTGCAAAATAGAACAATTTTAGAGCCTAATTCCATCTGAATTTCACAGAAATACGAGTTCGCAGTCCTCTTCACAGCTTCCACCCTTCTTTTTTTACAAACCCTCATGTTCATGGCCCATAAAATGCTCTAATACCGGAGAATTTGAGTTTATGCGTAGTGTTGGTTTATGCGAAGTATATTAATTTGCTGTAATCCTATGAGAACATACATGTACTTGCAAACATGTGGCAAATTTGTGTAGCAGCTCTGCGTACATTAAATTATACAAAAAAGATGCAAGATGATTCCTATACTGACTGATAGCGATTCCATCTTATTATGCAATCTACTGTACACAACAGAATTCACACAAATGTGTGAACCGATACATGCATTCATCATTACATGAATGGTGCAATGTACTTGTACTAAATTAAAAATTGATCCATCAGAGTAACGGCCAATGACCACACACAATTTTAATTGACTCATCACATACATGATGTGCACGTACACGCAGTGTTGGCAACACAAATTGATTTTGTACATAAACATGTACAGACACACATGTGTGTTTGCATATATGTACGTTAATGTTTAAGATACTGCATTAAAAATAAATTTACTTAGGCCAAGTAAAAAACAAGTAAACAGTTTCTCGTCTCATTTTTATATAAAATTAAAGAGGCGGGTCTTTTCTTTTCTTGTTTTCCCCCAAAGATGGCAGATTTTCCAAGATGGCTTCCACTTTCTCAACTCTTTTTGTGATACAAAATTGTGTATTGCATTGTACATAGATACAATTTTGTTGGAAATAAATAAAAAGACAATAGAATATATATTGACAATATGCGTGCAAAAAAATTGCAAATGATAAACTGGTTTATTTTTTAGTTGGCCTTATCATGAGTTGCACTGTGGAGATGTAAATTTTAACATTAATGTTATATTATCGGCTTTTCCCTTTTGCATAACCAACTGCAAGATTCAAACTGGCAAGCTGACCATAGTGAGCTCGGTGGTCCAGTGGTTAAAGACGTCTGCACTAGTAAGCAGGAGGTCTCTGGTTCCAATCCACCAAGCTCTCAGACATCACTACCGTGTATCTAAAGAGAGCTATTACAAAACTTAAGTCATTGACAAGCAAAACTACTAGTAATATATTTACCCAGTTATGTGTACAACCATTAATAACCCACATATGTCTACATGTCATTTGAACTGTTCATTCCTCCACTCTGCAATCACCAGGTGAAGCCGGAACGTTCAACATACTGGACTCAATCTAATTACACTGTGAAAAGGTGACATTACGACCTATACGCTGGATGGGGGTTCTCTAATCTGTTTCCTGCAGAATTCATTCAGGCAACTGTGCATTTCACTGACAGCTGAAACCAGTATAACTGTAGGAGTCATGGAATCAGAACGGATCATAGATATCCAATTCATAGTTGAGTTTCGATATTGCAGTCGATAATAAGGTTATTGGGCAAATGCCAAACATGCCAAATATAATGACATATGAATATTAAACTAACTTTTTTTCAACAGCACTTGGATTTTTTAATCTTGTAACCTCGCCGTCCCTCTAGATATTGCTGGATATTAATGTATATCGGTGATTTGGCCCAACCCAATGTGAAATTTTACAATTCCCTGACTCAACAGTCTATCACAGAAGTTTTTTTTTTTAAACCTAGATTGAATAACGGGGGGAAATGCAGTTTTAAAACAGAACCAAAAGGAAAAGACAGAACCAATCTTTGGAGGCCAGAGTTCAACTCTAGTTGTACATACGTTGAAAGGTCACTCAAGAGTATATAGATATGTACATGCACATGTACATGTACACATGTATACGTGTCCAAAAGTGTCCAATGACAGCACTTCTACTAGCACTGCATGTCTATCATGAAAAATTGCTAAGAGAATAATTAATTTCTCGTTTCTTTTGCACTGAAACTACTCTGACGCAGTGGTTGTACATAAAAAGTGAGATACTATCTATTTAGAATTTGCATTTTATGCAAAACGTTAATTGTAAATGCTTTGTTGACCAAAATCCTCCTTCTGACAATATCAATTACGCATGAATAATAATTAATTGGCATTCAAATGATCAGCCCTGAAACCAAAGATGATGGAAACCGAAGGGGTTTCCCCAGTGTACTTTTAAGAATAGTACGGTTGTTGTGTTGACACCAGTGATCCCCTGACTGCCTGGGTCTGCAGCATTGCTTTAGAATGTCGCTAGCATCGTGACTTTTGCCACGATCCCAAGCCACAAGCTCTTATGGCTCAAGACTACGGTAGCATCCCAAAAACAGACACGAATAAACTTGGCAGGATGGCTCAGTGAGGAGTTGTTGCATGAAATATCCAGGCTAACCTGCGGAGTGGTTTAATTATCCACAATGGGACCAATGTATCAGGTACATGTATCAGTTGAAGGATTCTCAACAACTTCCTCAGAATCTTCCCCCAATGGAGCTATCGGGTTGTAAACAATGTTGACGACCTCTTTGTTGGACAATTTTCTGGAAGTTGTTCAGAATCCTGCAACTAATATCCGAATCAATTATCCGACTGCAGATAAACTTGGCCGAAACAAATCCCGGATATAAAATTAACGAGAAACTCCTTAGCAAAGCACCAGAACAGTTTTTTGAGGGTCATAGGTTTAAATCCCGCTTCAGTCAATTTTTTTTTTAATATTTAAGAGAACATCAAATTATACACATACAAAATTATATACAAATGTTAAATATTACAGCCTGGTATCGTGTATGTATTTGTCCAAACCCAATCCAATCCAGTAGAGTGGGGAGCATGACCAAAAATCCTAAAATTACCCAGCCATAAATTCAAAAGGAGGGGGGGGGACACAAACAGAGGGCACTGTTCAAGACACAAATGCACATCTTATAAAAAGTTGTGTGCTTACATTTACAGCTTTTCTAATGTATGTTCTACATTTCTCATAACTATTTCGGAAGAAAGAGGAATTCAATTTCAGGATACATTGAGGCATAACAATTACATGTCTCTTCCTCAACACATATTAATATACTAACTTCCTTTTTCTACATATGCGGCCCATCAGTTTCTACAAAGGAAACATAAGTTTGTAAAAAATGTAGTGTCATCCCGAAAAATAAACCCCCAACATTTCCTGTAGTAAATGGGGATTTCCATTCAAGATTTATAATCCATTGTCTTTCCGGCACATACATGTACACTGTATGTCCCTTTTCACTGTGAAATTGTTGGTCCTCCTTAAAAAAATACAATGACTTCCTGTTGCTTTACAGCTCTGTCCAAGTATAAAATCTAATATTATTGTGCAAGTCAAAGTTCCACAAACTGACGACCATACGACACACATACACATGTTCCTTGTATGTAGCCATGATGTACATGTATGTAACACCCCACTTGTATGAAAACACACACAATGAAGCACTACAGAATCAAATAGGGCTGGCAAATCTGCTGTCCAGTGTTTTCTCTTCAGTATAGAAATCTTCATTAACCCTATGATTTTTGCTAGGATGCAACCTCAACCGTGCAAAATCCTCCAACTGCCTCCATGTAACAATTGCATACAGCCTCAATCCTCCAAAATCATCCGTTATTTCTTGAATGTGGTCCTAGGAGGGGTGACCACTGCCTCAATCCTGCAAAATCCTCCAGCAATCACTGTTGATACGTTGAGGCAGAGCCAGTGACATCCTGGAGCAGTGCGGAGGATTTTAAGTATAATCTAGGCCTAGATCTATGCACGGCTGAGCATAAACAACACAAGGTCCTGCCCAAGACCTTGAAACAGTGCATCTTCCGAAATCAGCCACATAACAAACCATATAGCCTCAATCTTACAAAATTTTGCAAAGAGGATTTTGGAGGATTTTGGAAGGTTAGGGTTAATTGGTCGGGTTTACCCATAAATGTTAATAAGTAGACGTGTGACTTTCATAAGAACTTCTCACAGAGCTGAACTCCCTAACAAACAAAAATCCTGCACCTTATACTCACTATTTAATGGTGGCTTTGAGGTTAGGTTGCGTGACGGTGCTATCATTGATGTATATCGTTGAGCAGGAGCTAGACTTGGTCAGTAGCCTGCTGCGTCTGTGATGAGCCGCCTGCTCATTCAGAAACTGCAGTTGGTTCTGCTTCCGTCTTTCCCGAACTACTTCTGTTTTATCAAATTTGGAGGGAAAAAAAAATACCTTGACAATGCATGTTTCTATTAAATTAACTACAAATTGCTTTTCAGAAATCATTTGAAAGTTGATTTTTTTTGGTTTCATTCAAAATTAGTCACATTTCCGCTAATTACAAGTGACATGAAAATGGAGATATTTTTATTTGTATGACGTCTACCGACATATTTCTCTCTTCGCTTGTATCTTATTGATAAACCTGATCACCCCAAGGAAGTCATTTTTGCCACTTGTGTCAAAATACAACTACTTTTTTGTTCTACCTCAATTCACGAGCCGTTTAATCATGCTAACATATATCTGTGTGGCCCAATAGCAATGAATATTTCGAAAACGAAAAAGTGATTAAAGTCATTACTAAGGCCACTGAAAAAAAATGCATGAATAAATAGCCAATCCTACAAGAATAAAAATATCCGACCCCCACCCCCCCCAAAAAAAAATCATGCATTTTGAGATGAACAAAAAAATTGCAAAATAATAGAGAAATTCATATACCAGTAAACAAATGGGTATCGCAAATTGCATTAGAAAAAGAAAGTCAGACTTTGAAATGCCTCATAAATGGCTCACTTACAACTTTCCATTCAAAAACTTGTAATTTGGAGCCCGATCCGGAATTTCCTCATGTTTTTTTCCCCAAACGGTTTTTGCAAGGCTTACGCCCATCCCGTAATCAGCAATTCTTGCCCTGTACTTCAAAGCTAAATTAAAAACTTGTGTATCTTTCTTTTTTTGTATAAAGTATTTGTAAGCATTAATGCCCTTTGTCTCTTTCACCAATGTACTTTTTCCTTGTAAGTTTTACTTCACTTAAACTTTATTCAATAATATGTCATGTATGCAGGGCCCCAAGGGAACACCGGTTTTAAACTGTTTGGGCATACAGCGTACCCTGAATAAAAAAAAATGTAATAAATAAATAACTACATAAATATAAATTTAAGTACCGTCAGTGTTCCAATTAAACTCACCTAATGTTTGGGACTTGGTCATGAATAGAGTAATTGGTCTTGGGTGTAGGGAAGGATCCTCTGTGTCCTCTGAAAGACACCCAAAAAAGCCAAATAATTAGTACAAGTTACAAAATGTAAAATACCTCAGAATTCTGAGAAGTGTCTTCATTGTATCCATATAATGCAAACAGTTATAATCCAAACCAGGGGAAACGAGATTGAAAAAAATAAAATAAAAATTGACTCACAAAATGATTATTAAAGTTACAAAAGAAATAATTAACCAAAAGTAAAATACAACACACCAACTTGAAAATGACTCACAAAACGGGCACAGTTTAAAAAGACAGTATTTAAAAAACAGAGATAACTTTTTATAAACAATATAACACTAGTTCATCGTTCAAGATGGTACTTGTACATTTGTACATGTACATGTAAAATAGATGGTTATAGTGTGAGTGTATGTTCAATTCGGGCGATTCACAATGCAGTGCGCCACCAAGAGTTTGCCATGGAGAGTTCATTTTTCTCAGTGCATTGTGGGAGATGGTCGACAAATTTGCCGCGCGGGACATTTGAAATTGTTTCTTTTTTCCAGTCAGTAGTTTCATAAGCATATGATTCGAGGATCTCTTTGCCCTTTTCTTTTCCTTATAAATCAATACGATGTTTTTTGTAAGGCGGCAGAACGCTATGCCCCAATCATTAACATATTAGCTCAATTTGTCTACTGACACTCATTCAAATGGGCCATGTTTTGTCGACCGTAAACTTGAAAAATTGACTCTTCGTGGCAAACTCTTGGTGGCGCACTGCATCGTGAATCGCTCGAATTGTGTCATAGTGTCACGAGCATGGATAAGAGATTTGAATCCCCTAAGACTGCAACCCAATGGACATACATGTACGGTAATGAAATGGCCAGACACAAGGATTAGGTACAGATCAATAGGATAGAGTGTGTACATACATGTACATGTAGCTGCATAGCAGCGATACATGATTAGGTACAATCAGATCCATCACAACATGCACGCGATTCATGTGTGTTGAATTGTGATCATTATCCTTGACCCTCCTCAATCCTCCAAAATCAACCAGGCAGTTTTTGGAGGATTTTGAAGGATTGAGGCCTTGTGCCATTTTTGTGCCAGTCATTTTTGGCAGGATGCATTGTGTCAACGTCTGAAGCTGTACCATGTTGTTTATGCTTAGCCATGCATAAAGTATGCCTAGATTATACTAGACATCATCCGCACATGCTTCTGGATATCATCGGCAATTCCTCATTGGATATATTTACAGGGAATGTTGGATACATTTCTAAGGATTAATGCACATGTTCACTAACAGAAAGATAGGATTGCACGGTCGCATACATAAACTTGTACGTGTAAATGCGTAAATATTTTAGATTCCTCAGTTTGGCCAGTGAACTTTACCAGTCCTCAACACCCTGTGATCACTGTCAGTTGGATACCCCTTCCCCCCCTCCACCCCCTCCATGTCTCCCTCTCCAGCTCCATAAATTTCACAGAGGCCAACCACCTCCCTAATGATTGGGTCATCGTACTTTACATGTAAATCCTTCACAAACCAAAAAAATATCACAATGTTAAAAATGTGAATCTGTGAGCAATTTTGTCAAACGATATTTGCACACAACTGCTGCACGTTAATATTTATTACGTAGCAATCAGGGAAAATGTAACTCGCACGATTTTGTGATTCTTTTCAAGGCAACTGATGATGGGGTAGCCTCATTACTTGCAATTCTAAAGAGGAACATATTTTTGATTCTTGTTTTCTGGTTTCATTTGCTGAGGCAAATTTGTAATGATTGCTGTTAACGACTCTCGTTAAAATAAAAAATACACATGATGAAGACACGAGGTTGGAATTCGTAATTATCTCTATAAAGGAGCAGACTTTGGGGCAGGTGTTTAAATGCTGACAACAACTTAACGATTCTTAACGACCCATGCTAACGAGGCTCTAAGCACACAGCCGCAACTAAGAGATACAATGCAATTAGGTTTTTTTGGGAAATCTGAGTCTTAGCTGCAGAATGCACTGATTTCCAATCTCCTCATTCTAGGGCTATGCATTTTTGGAATAATTTAGTATTCAATTAAAATTCCAACTTGGAGTTGATTGAATATTCAAATATTCAATATTAAAAATGCACTGATCTGAGTTAAACATGTGTCATCCTAAAGTGGTCGCTGATCTCGATTTGCTTGCGCCTACGCTTGTCAAATAATCGACAGAGAGCTAATTAAAATAATTTAAAGAACAATCAGCGGAATGGCCGATATTTGACCGATTTAAAAGACAACTTTGTGCTAATACCATGAATACTCTCATGAAAGCCTTCAAATCTTGCACAAAAGTGCATTTCGACAAAAGTGTGGCATTTAACAAAAAACTAAAACCACACAAATTGTATGACGTTTTTCATTATCTCCTCAAGATGCTCACATTTTTCAAATAGTTGATTCAAAGAAAAAAAATTTGAATATTGGGAAAATGACCAAATATTCGGTTGGCAACCAAATGAGATGCTCACATTTTTCAAATAGTTGATTAGAAAACAATTTGAATATTGGGACGATGACTGAATATTCGGTGGACGACCAAATATTTGATTGACGACCGAATATTTGAATATTCGGTATATTTGGCACAGCCCTAGCTCATTCTACTAAATCAATGCGTGAATATGAAAACAGGATGAGGGGTACACCCCATCTTAGGTGATCTCAATTGACATAATGGCACAAATGTCAGCAATGCAAGGGACAAAACAAGCTCCACGTAAAATTGGCCAATGACTGCAACGCTAAATTGCTAATTCAAACCGACACTGTCAACTTTGCAATGTTTTTAATTCCTTCTTATGTCCGAGTGTAATTTGATTTCTGGATCACAACAGGACGTTAATAACCGGGTCAGGGTTGCCTAACATCCTTAGAATTCCAGCCACCGTGCAGTTAGCGTTGCAGGCTGTGGAATAATACATGACAGATCTTCGTTCATGAGGAACTACATGCACTGCACGTTTGAATGCACTGAAACATTTTCATGGCATATGCCTACACTGTACATTGCATACATTTGTACATGTCGGTCTGCACATTTTTATGTTTGTACATGTATGTGCATCCCTTCATAGGCAATTGAGCATATTTACCCAGTTTGCTTATTCTCAAGGTGAGATCTACATGTAAGGATGCAATTCTTTTGATTCACGTTAACTCTACAAAAATTGGAGGACATAATTCCTGTTTTTATTCAAAATCACATTTTGCACAGTGCCCAAGTGAAGTATTTACTGAGGAATATTTTTTTCAGACCACGAATCAGAAAATCTACCAACACAGAAGTAACGGAAATTACTCCCATTATTTGACAAACTAAATGTACAAAAACGAAATTCAGTTTTTGCATCTGGGCCTAATAACAGCTGCTTTGGGTGAATATCTCTCATGAAACCAAGGAAACAACAAACGTGGATGTCCAAAATCGAAATACATGAAGCACACAGGATCACAACTGCAGGTATTGAAAATGAAAGTTTCACTGTCAATTGAAGACACATGGAAGTGCTATTACCGTGGTCATTGCTAGGAGAACATTAGCATGTGGCAGGCTTTGTACACTTTCAATTGATCCATTAAACCCTAGCCTTCCTCAATCCTCCAACGTCCTCCAGGCAGTTTTAAAGGATTTGGGAGGATTGAGGCTGAATGCAACATACAATTATGGGCGATTGTGGAGGAATGAGGGTACATGGACATTCAGTATCGTTTGATTTTGGAGGATTGAGGCTGAATGGTGTTTGAAGAACAGGAGGATTTTGGAGGATTGAGGCTGAATGCATTTGGAGAGGCAGGGCTGTTGGAGGATTTTGAAGGATTGAGGCAGTGAGTATCCATCATTTGAACTTAAGTGCAAAATTATGGCGGGTTTTGGAGGATTGGGGCCTAGGGGGCTAGGGTAAAGGGCCTTGGGGGTTAGGGTTAAGCCCCACCTACTACGCACCTGTCTAATGCCATACTGCATATTCAGCCGCACGCATCACGCATGTCAGACTTTTGTGCACACTGGTCGGACATAAATCTAGGCTGTGATTGGTCAAAGCGTCTTGGGGCGGAGCTTAGTGGATTGGTCTATTCATCGATACTCATGAAGTAATAATGACAAACGATGATGAGGTAAGGTTTCCTGGGTATGAGGTACCGGGTATGAGGTATGAGGTAATTAAATAAGCAATTTTGGTGTACAAAATTAAATCACTGATTTTTTTAAAGGGGGGGGGTGTAACACCATTTTTATCAGTCAATACCTCTTTTTTGTGACAACACAACAATTTCCACACCTAGCTTTGTCTACAGACATATCTGTTGACCAATGTTGGAAGACATTTATGGGGTGCCAGCATAGTAGCATGCATGTCGCTCATATTCTTAAATTTTGAGGTGTGTGATTTAGAAAGTTGAAAACACACAATTGGCCAATGGAACATTCGATGTATCCACACGACCTGCAAGTAACGTACTACTGCTGGAATCATGCTTGTTACTGTGCTTATTTACTACATTGCCTCCACAACCATAAACCACACACAACCACGACAAAGCGCTTTGCCAAATTTTGATTTTTACATTTTTTTTTTAGGCTTAGTTTCTAGGTTTTTTATATTATCTTTCTTTATAGGCTAATCAGAAAGTGAGATTTTTTCAGTATATTTTTCCATCAGAAATATCCAGATTTTTTTTTATTCGATTTCATATCAAAATTACATGAAATTACAAAAAAGAACACATCTGAAAAAAGAGCACTCCTATAAAGAAGGAGAGGTAGTAAAGCTCTAAAAAAAAAAACCAAAACTAAAGAAAATGTGAAAATCAAAATTTGGCAAAGTGTGACACGTTTTTGTACATGTGGATGTGTGGCCTATGTTTACGGAGGCAGTCCAGTAAATAGGCCACATTTATGGGGCTACCGCTGGAACAGCTTGTAACTGTGGTCATGAGATTAGTCTACAGGCCTTTCACTCAATCCAAAATCTCTGTGTTGGACCCTGGCACAACAAGGAGATTTCAAGAGCCCCTTTCACGTTAATTCACGCAGTGCAATATTATTGCAGAGTTACTGTGCTTGGTACAACCAATGTCAAACCACCGCGCGAATGTGCATGTGGTTTGTGGTCTATCACGCACAGTCTATAACGTGTAGGCCCACCAGTAGGAAAAGTTATGAGTCTTCACCGTACCATAGCGTATGATTCTTTACTGAGAGATGACATTTTCACGCCAGGCGGGAATGTTCGGGCACAAAAAGCGTACACAGTTGCCCAAGCCAGTTAGAAGTTATTTTTTCGGAACGGTTCAGTTCGGGTCAGTTTTTGCTTGATTTTTGTCAGGTCGGGTCGGATTTGGGGAGTTTATATCAGTTTCGGTTCGGATTCGGTACATATCTATAATGTCTCGGTCGGTTTGGCCTGGTCAACATTAATCACAAGTGGTCAGGTCACAAGTAACAACATACAGAGGATAAACAATGACATTGTTCCCTTGCTCTATGGAATGACATAGGAATGTCCTTGTCACAGTTACAGAATAGCTTGCAGCTTGACTTGAGACTGGATGACTTGTGATAACTTGTGGTGACTTGTGACTGACTCGATTACAAATCTGCCAGTGAGAGTCGCACAATGTCATCTACTGCTCCCACACAGTACCCACAGTCACAGCTCTAAACTTCACTACGGATGACAAGGGACAATCTGAAATAATGAATGGTTTGCGGAAACACCATGTGCGAATAATTTCTCAACTAAGAGAATGGTTCTGAAAAGAACCAGAGGTATAAACTCAACGTTCCGGTCAGTATGCTCTGACCGTCTTCAGGACCGTCTCTCTCCTGAAGACGGTCAGAGCATACTGACCGGAACGTCGAGTTTATACCTCTGGTTCTTTTCAGAACCATTCTCATAGTTGAGAAATTATTCGCACATGGTGTTTCCGCAAACCTTTCCTTATTTTGTATCTCCACCATGCAAAGCCTCAAATCTTATTTAACCCTAACAGCCCATAACCAATCAAACTCCAACAGTAGGTTAGTGTTTAAATCTGTTGGGATAGGTACAGTACCCCTAAACTGATGGTCTTTTACACTGGGGTTGGCATACCTCCAGAAACTAAGTCCAACAGTGTGAGAGACAATCTGGCTATCTTGTTGACTCACCTTCACCTAACTGCTCCCTGTCGCTGATGTGCTGCAGATTTGGAAAGGATTCGTTGTCCTCCAGCTTGAGGCTATCCTTTTTGTTGACGGCCTTGTAGCTGGTGTCATTGTGCTGTGCAGCAGGCCGCTGGACGTTGTTGGTCCGCCTGGTCTTTTTCTCCGCCCCCTCATGGGACTTGCACTCCATGCAGTTCCCCATCGTGCTCCGGTTTACGTTCCTCACTGGTCACTAGCCGACTGTGTGGATCACGTGGCAACGTCGGGACTCGGTTAAAAATAACACTCCCCAATTTTTTGGTTAGGATCTGCAGAGTTAAAACATACATTTGTGGGAAGGGTAATTACACGTAAAATGTTTACAGCCGAAACAATATGTAGATGAACTATTCCTGGCTAAATTTCTCAAAGATTTCTAAAATCTCCAATGTTGGAGCTTGCGAATAGAAATGAAAGTAATGAAATAAAGTTTATTACAAATTAAGGTTTACCTAGCTTGAGTAACTCCAGCTCTAATGCCTATCGCCTATTACAAAATCCTCCACAACAATGCCCCAGAGAATCTCATCAACCTCATCCACCCGTACTCAACAGCACGCACCGGACTCTGCTCCAGTGAGCTGCATGATGCTTCACGAGCCCAGGACCTCCACTCTTTGTGGTGACAGATCCTTTACTGCAGCGTCAGCCCGAGTGTGGAACCAACTCCCTCTGGCTATCAAATCATCTCCATCCATCACAACATTTAAGACAAACATAAAATCTCACCTGTACAAACAAGCTTACTCTCACAACACACAGTCTTAACTTGACTTTCTCCTCAAGCGCCATGAGCGCCTTTTTTAAGGCGGACACCGGCGCTTTACAAATGTTCTTTATTATTATTATGTGTAAATCAAATTCAGGGAACACGATCAAAAATGGCTTCCTCAGGAATAAGGTTCGCACAACACAACTACTTTTACTAGTAGTAGTAGTAGTAGTACTATAATTTAAGCTGCGTACAAAAATCGTAAAAATTCTACCCTAAGAAACAGGTCTGATCAAAATTACAAAAAATGTCAAGGGTGCTTGTTATTCAAAAATGACCTTTTCAACCTAAAGCAGACTTCTCTCATTTTAGACTAAAAATAAAATGAGAGAAGTCTGCTTTAGGTTGAAAAGGTCATTTTGGAATAACAACATGAACAAGCACCCTTGACTCTAATTTGACGGAAACTAAAGAGTGGCCCGTAACTACGCGATCGCCAATACTTGTGTAGTTAGTTGTCGTTGTGAATGGGATGACGACCATGAATGATGTCGTTGGCTATTAATATATATTGTGGTGACAACTGACGAGTGACGTTTACGGTTTTACAGTCATGACAGCTCGGGTTTACAAAATGGTTTAGTCAAAAGTATCACAATATTCATAGAGGAAATAGTTCACTAACCTTAAGATCTGATCACAGTCTTCCTCTTTTGTATTACTATTTCTAGCATTTGATATCCTCTGTCTTTGGACATTTCGACACAAAAACAAAGAATTACCCACAACTATCTGACTATTGAACTAAAATCACAACATTTTCTTCCTTGCACGATTTTACTGCAGATTGCATGTGAGAGACTGGTTGCTGTTTTTTAACCGCAGGCCATAGACGTGGGTGAGAGTCACGAACCAGACAGACGCACTTTAGCGAGGGGTCATGTCAGTGTGCGCTTGAGTCGACATGATTGGCTGAAATCATTCGACCGTGACGAGGTCAAGGGTCATATACAGGGGGACAGTCCCCTTTTGCGGAAATATAATATTCTCCAACAATTGAATCAACTCATGAACTTGCTCATGTTTGTAAAACCCTTGTTTGATTATCACATCAGAAATGTTACTGACTAGGCCTAGGTGCTAGGGCGTTGTGTTTCCATCATTTGTCCATGGAGGTAGGAAATGTTTTTTTCATCATCGTATTTGGTAGAGATTTCTCGTCAGTAAACATGCTAAATCAATCAATGAATCATTGTGTTCCTTGCCATCTGTTCCTTGCTCCATATGGTTGCTAACCGCAGGCATCGCCATTGTTTGGTAAAGCTAATCCGATACGTACTTAGACGCTAGTCCGAGTAACTTGGACCCAACTTATGTTGGGTCCAAGTTAGACGCTATAACGGAGCAGTGAAATTCATGCACCCCAAAAACATGGCATTTTGAACGTTGTGTTTCTCAGAAAATATGCTCGGTATGATTGAAATGTTACATTCTAACTGAAGAAGAAATTCTAAACGTCATATGTCAGTGAAAAAATTGCCGTCATCGATGCCGAAACCTCAATACTGGTAACTGTCAAAGCTGACCTTCAAGTCTGGAAGAAATCGTTTGAAAACTTCCCCAAATGTATGTATTTAGTACTCCTAGAACTATGAGGCTCCACGTGAGCCTCATAGTTCTAGGAGTATGTATTTAGCCCAATTTCTAGGAATTTATCCCAGTTGTTATTTCCAGAAAATAAATCCTGAAAGTTGCATGAAGGATGGTGATACGGTCTTCCAAACTGGAGAAGTTAGTTTTCAAAGATTTCACCCGCCAACGTGACCATGTCTGTGTACGTGTAGTTTTATTCAAAATAAAGTGTTACGTGACCTTAAGAAATCGCCCTTCGCAACCATATGGCTGAGTAGGCCTAAATAAATAAACAACCGGGGTGAGCTGTGACTTTTAGTGTGAGGGTAGTTGTACTGCAGGGGGGGGGGGTGGCTAAAAGCCTAAAGAGGCCTATGCAATATTATTTAACCATGTGTTTTCTACATCAACCTGATGGATTGGAATACCAAAACAAACTGATTTCTGGTCTATTACTTAGAAGTTCTACATTTTCGGGTACATGTTCCCAGTTCGGCCTTTATTTATGGAGGTAGTCCAGTAACTTGGCCACATTTATGGGGCTATCTAGGTCCCAATCTGCCTGCTCATGTACTCATTCAGATTCATCAGTTTAGGCTTCATGTTCCCTATACATATATATCACATTATTCTTGGGAACTTGGGAAACTAACTCAAGTACGACTGCGACCCTGGTAAATGGTTCATGTGGAAATGTTGAAACTGAAGACAGATCTGAAACTTTCAGGTTTATTCCCCAGCTTTTCTTCATACTGTGCCTTCTGCCCTTAAACTTCTTCCCTTTCAATTGTTCATTCTGCAGCCGCCCAGAATGATGCTCCCTAGTCTCCCCTCCAGATTAGTAGTCCTGGCCACCATATTTCTCATGGTTCTCCTGCAAACGTTAATCTTCATGATGTCGGACACTAAGGAGCAGACCGAATCTCAGGAGATGGCAACAAAGGCAGCGACACTAGATCCAGGCTCGGCAAATTACCCATTCCTGAAAGATCCTCAAACCGTCAAGTACATTTCCACTCAAATAAAGGTAATATTTCCCATTGTGTTTGGTTGAATTTTGTGTTGGAGAGATGTAAGTTCAGTATAGACCTTATGCCTGCCAGCCATCTGAGATAGAGGGCAGTGCCTTTGTTTTGTTGGGATATGCATGAGTGAACCTTTTGTGCATTCATTGTCACTGAAATAAAATAACAGAAAACGCCCTCTTAAGATGGCTACTATTACTATGCAAAATGTTTATTGGGATTTGCTCTTTACTGCTGTAATTTGAAAGGTAGAGTAGATCATTTGCAGCAATCCAATAAGTAACCGATCAAATTATTTATGGCACTAAAGTCCCTGTTAAATCATTCCTTCTGGCATGCTGTCATTTTGAAGAAAACAATAAAAGAAATTCAAAACAATGAAAGGCAAGTCGGCAATGGGCAAAGCCCAATATAAAATTCCAATTTCTCTTTTCAGGCCATTAATGTATTTGCACGTCGATATTTCCTTTTCGTCAGGTGATGATTTTTCTACATGTTGCATCAGACAAAGAGATGTCAGCATTAGCCCAAGCCATCACCAGCACCTACAGGGACTCGGCGTCTTGCTGCTTGAAGACTTCCAGAGGTTCTGAAGTAAAACCCTCCGGGGGAATCAGATACCGGTACCAAGGATGCCAGGACCAGGTAAACTTTGAAGTTTAAAAAACAAAACAGGGAGAAGACATGTCAATAGATGCTTTCGCACATTTGTCGAAAAGAGGTGTTATGAAATTTTTGGTAAAAAACGTACCTAAGGTAAAGGTAAAGGTCCCACAGCCATTACTGGCTGTAGCGGCAGTGGGATGTTAGAGGTCCACTGTGTCTTGGGCGCGGCATATCAGTGGCAGTGCCCAGTCCTTTCCTCTCGCCGTCTTACCTTCCCTGAACGAATCAGGTACCCATTTTACTGTTGGGTCGTCAGAGAGAGTTTTTCCGGTTTTTGGTCCGAATGGGATTCGAACCGCCAACCTTCCACTCCGTAGCTCCACGCTCTAACCGCTCGGCTACGAGTATGGTAAAAACTATAATCCCGTCTCGTATGCTGTTATTGAAAAAGAAATTTTGAGAAGAACATGATGACCAAACTTAACATTATTGAAGTTTAGTCCTCTTCTGACCAACATACCTGACTATAGGGAACGTGAGTGACAGATTGTTCTTTCATAAATGCAAATTCTTGGCTTTAGAGTACCGAAGTGTGCTGCGTATTCCGGTTCACAATGTTGCATAGCTTAAGTGTGTGAAGACATCAGCATGCGAATCAGCGTGTGAAGGGCCAGGTTTAGCTCAGAGTGTAGCATATTGTCAAATTTTATCAAAGCATGCTTATGAAAAAGTACGATCAATAAGTTTCATTAGGGGTTTTCATATTTGCCTTATAAGAGTCTGAAACTTTTTGAGTTACATTATGTTTAGTATGTGCCAATTTTTTTTCCAAAATGTTACTTTTGCATGACAGATTGAAGACAGCTGTAAAAAAGGGGTGCAAGTCATCGTCGTGAATGGCACAGAGAATATCCCGTCTGATTTACAAACCTGCTTCACTTTGGCGCATCGTTACAACTACACAACTCTTGTCATACAACCGAACGCCACCTCAGGTCACCCAGCGGCTGCACACGGCTCGCACTCGGAGCTCATGCAAGAGACTTTGAAAACGGCCAACGCAAAGCCAAAGCTTCCAACGATCTTGTACCCTTTCTTCTACGGATGGTTTCTTGGGTTCAACCTCTCCGTGGACACCCTAGGATTCGGGAAGACCATTTTCAAGGAGTGTCTACAGCAGCCCAAGTTTGTGGAGATATTTACAAAGTACGCCATTCCTGGCTCACCGCGAAATGCATCTGGTAGGTTTTTCTATCGTCAAACTAGACGGGCATTTCAAATATGATTTTTGGTTGGGAGCTGATCTCTTTGATGTGTGTCCTGCATGGCAATATAGGGTGGTGCAAAAAGAAGGAAGCCCACATTTGACAGGAATTGCAACCTACTTATATATTTGAGCAGTATTTTTTTATAATGTAGTGAAGTATAGCTCTTCAACCATACGTGGTGAAAAAAATCTTTAAAAATATCGCAAGAATAGTCTTATTATATTAATTTGAATACAAGTCAGCAAAATCACTGTTGTCCGCATGTAAGTCTAGTGTAGTGTTTTTTGTCTTCAAACCAAGCCCCGGAGCTCAGTCAAGCGGATGGAATAAAGCCGTCCGTGGACAAACAGGTTTGGCACATGAAATTTTTAAACTACCATATCTCAGAGACAAAATATGCATTTGCAATCATTTTTTCGTCACTTATGTTTAAAGATCAATATTTTAATACCATTAAATTGAATTTTTGAAATATGCTCAACAAGTAGGTGAAAATTGCTGTCAAAAGTGGGTTTCCTTCTTTTTGCACCACCCTGTAGTGCATTTACAAGTTGAAACGGGAATTTGGAAAAAGAAAGAAAGAAATTGCTATCCAATAAATTAAATATGCATCCTGTTTGATGCACATCTGTGCATGGAAAGGTGGATTTAACTCATGAGTTCCTGTACCATCAGGAATCACCTTGACTGTTGCTCCCTTTGATTTTATGGATTCATCAGTGAATAAATACAGTACAATGTAATACAATGTAGTACATGTACAATGTAATACAATGTAGCACAATGTAATACAATGTAGTACAGAGTAATACAATGTAGTACAGTGTAATACAATGTAGTACAGTGTAATACAGTGTAATACAATGTAGTACAATGTAATACAATGTATTACAATGTAGCACAATGTAATACAATGTAATACAATGTAGTACAATGTAATACAATGTAATATAATGTAGTACAGTGTAATACCATAGAGAAAGGACATGTATTACAATGTAGTACAATGTTCAGGTGCTGATGGGTAAATTCCTTGTTACAGTTGACTATGGAGAGACTGTAAAGTTCCACACTTGGTTGCTGGCACAAAGGGAACAATTTACATTGAATGCGAAGTTCCTGCAAACTTCTTAAAACAGTAGCACTTACTGCACTTGATATTCTTATTGATTCTTTGTAACCAGTCAACCTGTTTGTCAGGTGACTGGAAGATGTTCTACTTTTAATCAAATTGAGAAAAACAATTACCAGTTTGTTAGGTGTTACAAAATTCATCAGGTGGTGAAATATTCACAACTTTTTTTTAATCGTTGTCGGAGCTTTTCAGACAAGCGTGTTTCAGGATAGTTCACGTACTTTCATTCTATTTCTGGAATTTTCTCATTTTTTATTGGCTTACTTCAAGCAAAACAAGCAAAACCAAGTGATCTATATTGAAGAGGAATAATGTAGATGGAGGGCACTTTCAATTATCTTTCACAGTGAAAGACAACTTTCCACTTTTGTTAAACTTTCCACAGGCGGCCTGGACTTTGATCGTTACTTTTCCTTGGAGGGTTTCATCACTGGTACTACGCTGCTCCACTGTACGTCATTCTTCAGCAACTACAGCGAGAGAGCCGGTTCCCAGCAGTACGCGACTTCCCCTGCGGTCAGACAGGCCACTGGACGTGCCTTCAACCTGACGGTTATAGGATTCCTAATCACGCCACGAACCTTAGGAGCTCGAATCAGACTCAATGATCAGGAGTTACTTCTGTGGGAGACGAACAGTAGCGCATTGAGCGATTTCACCCCAGTTGGAGCAGGTAGCAATGTAGACAAAACAATGCAACAGAAACATCACCAACACCTGGACCAATCACAGATGCCAGGTCAGGAGATATCAACCTTTGACCCTATAAGAGACGAGGTTCCCTGTCCAAAGGGTTGGCGCCCGACGGAATTCTCACCCACGTGCGGGCGGGGGAGTCGGGCTCATCTGACTCTAGGCACTGGGAAGGACGTAGAGGCCGTTCAGACTGGTTCCGATCTGAACGCGATCATCCAGAGAGAACTAGAAGCCGTGGCAAAGAAAGAAGACATCCTGACCCTCAAACTGAAAAGTGGAATAGTCCGTTGCTATGGGGAGGGCAACTGGGCCATTTATCTTGACAAGGCACTGGAAATCGGAACTTTGTTCACAGGGTGGTACTAGGCTCAAAGAATGCTTTTGCTGGCTGTTTTGTTAAGAAACAGTCTGTATGTTCAAAAGCCTGATATAATTGTCTGGCAGTGTGAACTCAGTCTGCAATGCACAAACATCTCTCCCAGTGGTCTCCCCCAACTCTCCCTTTCTTACCGTTGAGGGGGTACTTGTGCCCGGAGTCCATTGATGGCCGACAAAGGGCAAGTTCGCGCAAGGACTATAGTTAACCATTGGTCGACTAACGCTTGCCCGAACTCTGTCTAGTCGACGATGGTTGACTACTCTAGTCGACTATTTGGAACCAACCTACTGGGGTTGGTTGCTTCGCTGGTAACCAATAGCCGCGCGCATTCATAACGCTAGCAGAGAGCCAGGATCCAGAAGTTTTGCGATGACATTTTGACCAGCGTTTGACTAGAGACGTTCGCACGTTGCTATTAGTGCGCAGGCGTTAGGTACGTCACAAATCAACCACTAGTCGACTAATGGTCCTTGCCCGAACTTGGCCTATGTGGCTCATCACATCTTGACCATTTCCTTTTAAATATGTGGACATGTTTAAGAGGAGTAAATCATTAAAAAAAAATATATCAGGGGAAAGGTTTATTCAGCTTCATATTTTTTTTTCTAAGTCTAATTACACAGTGCTCTAGATAAAGTGCCTACTCGTCAAAATTGAATTTTGAACGCAGTTAATTCCTATCAGAAAACCCTTAAATTTACTGATAAAAGGTGCTTTTTTTCAATGTAAACTATTTAAAACATGTAATAAGGAGTTTCACATTGCAACCTTGAGGTAACTTTTCTACAAAACCTTTTTATAATATAAAATCTGGCAGTAGAGATGTTGAAGGTGTGGTGCAACTATTAAGTATGATGGGGATTGGTGGTAAAACAACACAAATCAAGCTGGTACTTGCAGTAATGATATAATTTAAGAGTCTTTAATACCTGAGACAGTTTACCCGTTCCTATTGGGTGTGAGCCCGTCACGTGGGTGGTTTTAAACGGTTGATAAAACACCGGCTGGCCGGTTTTAAACACTTTTCCGGTGTCACGTGAAACTTTAACTCCTATGAAATCTCGTTTTATTTACCCTTTTTCGGTTGAACGTTCACAGTCTTCACTTATATGTGCACAGTACACCTAATGAGTTTGTATTTCGAGTCCTAAATTCACACTTCATAGGCACTGCCATGTTCTTTGCCACATTGCGCAGTAAGCGCCACACGCGTGCCAAGCACCATATAAGGAGATGTTTATGACAACTCACGAGAGGCACATACCATAACATAGCTAGAGGGGCGTCGCAAAAAACACCAAGTTAAATTGTGTGAACAAATTGTTTGGACTTTTGCACTCAAAGGTATTTATGAATGGGAATAAATGTGCGCCTTGCCGATATTACTGGCTCAGGGGCCTTGTAATGGCTCAAGTGTCCAGGCCCCTGAGCCAGTTTTAAACGTACTTGCTTAAAATCGGCCAAGCACATAATTCCCTTATTCAAGGTTTGGGAAATTGGTGGAAGTACTAATGGTTGAACTGTAAATGTCATTCTTCAGAAGACTTCATAAAATCATGTTTTTTAACCGACTTTTGTAATTAAAGATATTAATTTTGTACTTGACTCCTTTTACAACGTAAACACAAATTGTTTTAACATATAAACAATGCAATTTGACTTCATTCAAATACCTCTTTATAAAAAAAAAGGGCTCCGGTTTCTGGTATGCGCGCGCGTCGCCGTAGCCATGCGCGTCGGCAAAATGAAAAAGTTTTTTTTTCAATGAAATATGATGTCTCAAAACCGCCAAACTCACTGGTTTGACTGGAATCCTGCTGCTGCACAATTTTAACGTGTTTTTAGATTGGGTTATGGTAGAGAATAAGCTTTATGTGGCCTCTCTGGACTCCCATATATTTGCACTAAGTTTAGTCGGGCACCATTTGCAGTCATCAGCCGACATTTTGAAGCAAAAAAATCTGCGTCACCGCACCACTTTTTGGGCAAGCTCCATACCAGAAACCGGAGACTTTTTTGGGGGGGGGGGCCTAATATAGTAGGGCCCCGTATTTTTAAATGGTTGCATGCTATATAATTCTAATGTTTCATAATTTGCATGCACGTTTACAAATTTGTGTTTGCAAATTAATTATTTTTGACTGCAAAGTTGGTTCAAAATATTGTGTTAATGTGTCAGACAAGCAACAAATGTAATTGTTTTCAGGTACAAAGTATTCTCAACCAAAGGCTCGAGAAAGGTAGTATCTGCACCATACTGACCAATCGCAAAGCCAGAGACTGAAGCTAGTATCGGTAACCCGTTTCTCATTGGACAGCTTGACTACTTTAAAGATCACACAGCCTATCAAAAGCAACCGTGATCAGACTGACCAATCGCAAATCCAGAGACTCAAGGTAGTATCAGTAACCGGTTTCCTCATTGGACAAGCTTCACTACATTAAAGATCACACAGCCAATCAAAAGCAATCATGGTGCTCAGTATTTATTGTCTAAATTAATTATGCAACAATCACATGATAAAATCAAGCTATTCAGTAATAGTTATCGGCTTCAAAAGACTTTGAAATTTTAAAATGATGCAATCAAGACAAAGTTGTTAATACTGTAAATGGATTCAATACTGTTGTAATGTATACATTCAATGTATCGGAAAGCAGGCATTCTGCTTTGAAAGACACAAGTTCATGATGTGCACACTGAGGCTTGTGATCTACAATAGTCTGGTGCCAACTTAACAGTGATCCAAACTGTAAAGATCCGATACATGCTTGCAGGGAACATGACCAAAATGGCTGTAACATTATTACTTTCTTAACCAAAATTAATTACACTTTTGTCATTAAACTCAAAAAATGTCCAGTAAAATTTTGAACTATGATAGTGTGTGTAGAACAACTGTCCAAATTTAGAGAATCATTATGCAGTTTTTTTTAATTGTACTGCAGCTGACTTTTGGGAATGCACTATACGAAGCAATATCAACAAACACCTTGAGCAAGGCTACTTCAGATTGCAGGTCAACCCGAGGCTAGCCTAAGAGGCACTGTACGACAAGTGCACAAGCGTGGTGCTAGACTTGAGAACAAGTCACTAGACAGTCGTGTTTTGTCTGTCAGCACAGTGTATCATGTATATTATCATATGCTGGGTTTGGCATGTCTTGGTGCTGAGGATGCAAACACTGTCTTTATGCGAGTACCATACTGCACACTTCACTTACTAAGGAACAAAACTGGGGTGCGCTGCGCAGCTGGCCAATAAATCTGGCCAATTACAGACTTGATTTCAAGTCTAGCGTGGTGCCAACCGGGCCTCCAATTTATAAATCATTTCCTTCTATAAACCAATATGGCTCCACGTGCCATAAAAATATTACAGGAAGTTTCACCAGGAAATATGTCACTTGTATATGAGATGCCACTTTGTTGGTTGTGTACAAAGTCGATGGGTTGTGATCAGTATTTTGATTTAATCAAGACTATCAATTGTTTCTGTTTCAACTTTCCATTTACTTAATTTTTGTTGACAAATTCAAAAGGACTGATTGTTATCAGCCGTATGGATGCTTAGAAAATGGTTGACAGATGCTACATTCTTGCTGTTTGTTGTCTCAAGATGTGCCTTGCTTTTATTCTTGAATGTTTTTTGTAACTCTTACTCCTTTGAAATTACCGAATAAAATGATTTCTTCGATACTAATGAATGCTTGGCTTTGTTTGATGGATTTTGATATTTTTCGGAGATTTGTCTAAATGTATCTGGGAATCCAGGATTTTGTGTTTTGAGTGCCAAATGAGCTAGAATAATGTAATTCAAAGCCAATTTTTTTTTTTCCTGGGATTTTTTTCTTCTTAAGTCTGAAAAAGTATTCAGCTGCATTAGACTTGCAGGGTCATATTTGGATTTTACATGCTTTATCATCCAGAATTGTTTCAAAATTGTAATGTCGTTTTTAACATTTTGAAATGTTTTAACTTTTTTCAAGTTTTAAGCGCAAAACAAAAATGAACATTTGTACATATACAATAAACACCATAATTTTTTTCACATTATCTAGCAACCCTCCTCCCCCCGAAAAAAAAGTTGTAGCAATTTAATGCAAAAAAAACCTTCACAAAGACTAGTTTAGAAGCTTTAAAAACATCTGAAACCACTTTAAAAAAAATTAACGTCGATTAGTACAACCATGCCCCCCGCTCAGTAATTACCTAATTATTTTTCTCCAAGTCACGATACTCAAGGTAGTTAATCATCAGAAGGCAACACACACGTACTGTGTTCACGACACATTATCTCAAAACCATTGCATATAACTTGCACACACACAGTATTTTATACCATTTGGATAAATTTCTAGTAAGAAATTTGAAATTTGGAAAGACAAAGAAAACGAAAGCTGCCTAGGTGGTTTACGAGTCATTCTATAAATTTAGGACATTTTTCCTGTCTCTGTTCTCTTTGCCTTTCATTTGTATTATTAAGAATGATTTCAATGATTTTTTTTATTTTATGGGTAGGTCATTTGCTATTAATCACAACTGTTTAATGACAACTTCATTAAGGAATGCATCAGAATTATATAATCATAGATGTCACATGTACACGTAACAGGAACAGGAAAAAAATGTACCCAAAATTTATGAAATGACATTCTCAATGCAAATTATGTACTTGGGACGTAATTTTGGATACCAAACATTACGCTGTTTGGCTATGCCTACATAGTTCTATAACTACAAACATTTTTTATAGAACATAAACTCTATCACAAGATATTTTTTCCACCGAAACATTTATTCAAAATCAGACTTAAACCATAGAAAATAAAATTTACTTTGAATGTTCAACCAACATATTAGGTTTGGTCAATCTCAGTACTTCTCTTCTGTCTATTGTTTTATCGGTGGTAGTAGGCATCGTGCCAAATCTTTCCTGACCGCTTCAGAGAGCTGCAAGACACAAAAAGAACAAGTGCTGTCAGAAAATTTTCCCACTTGCGAGACCCCTATCCCCTCCCCCACCTCGGATTAACTTCTCAGGATCCTCCCATGTGTGTGTGAATGGCATCATACTCACAACTAAGCTGACTTTAGTAAGTTCGATATCAGAAGAGAAAAAGCTGTTTCAGTACTTCAAACTGATCCTATGAACAATCTTCTGTGCACCAATTGCTTGGTGTTCAGTGCACGAATAGCGTTGAGGGCTATTATTTCACAACTTTTCCTAATGGCTTAATTGTTTATCTGAATTTCCACCTGGTCTCGAATGGAGGGTTAAATATATTGTAAGTAAAGTTATTAGATGAAAATAAGGAAAGTTGGAAAACTTACCGAACAATGTCGGCAAAGGCAGTTAACAGAGATTTAGTTTGATAGGGGATGTCGTGTTTCTTGCATAGCGCCTTCACGTCAGGCACCACCTTGTAGAAGTTGTGCCTCGGCATCGTCGGAAACAGGCTGAAATGATTTACAACAAGGACGTATTTCAGAAGAAAAAAAACCTCAAATATGCAGCATAACTTATCTTGCTCAAATCTTTTAGTGTGAGCTTTCTGGCCCATTTCACGGAGATGCACAGAAATGTGTTAAACAAGAAAATTTGCTTAATGTAAGACTATGGAATATCCCGACTTAACCACAATTTACTAGTTCATGACCTATAGAACCCTTGCATGGAGAGCAGATACTGTCAATTCAATTTGAGTGACGAAGATTCAAGAACAAATTGCCATCTTGTTTCATTTCACGAGTAGGACGGGTAGATCTTACTGGTGTTCAATCTGGTAGTTGAGGTGGCCCGAGAACCAGCTGTTGAAGAACGTGGGTTCCACGTTGCAGGTAGCCTGCAGCTGCATCGGTAACCACTCCTTCTGTTGGTCCTTTTCTATCTCCATGGGGATGTGATTCATCTGGGTCACCCAGACAAACCAATGGCTCTCCATAAACCTAAGGACGGTCCAAAGAATGAACAAAACATGCAGAGTCAGTACTGCATCACAAAAGTCCCGCTGAGTTAAAGGAAATTTCCCAAGTCAGTTCACAAGTCCACTCGAAAGTAACTGGGGATGAACAATAACAAAGGATGATTCATTTGTCGCAGTTCTTTGGAATAACTTGTGCCTTTATAATTAACTTGAGACTGATAGACTCGTGATGGACTTGAGTGGACTCACTTAAAACACTAAATTACAAACTTATGTCAACTGAGGTGTTCAGTACAGTTATATGTTGCAATGTATTTGTGGGCCAGTTTGTGCAAATGAATAGCGATTTTGTAAAACTGTCTCATAGTGTAACACAACATGCAATTTCCCTGCACATTGCCGTCTGGCAGCTATCCGTAATAGGTCTTTGGTAAAGGTCTCAACCCCCCCTTTAAAAAAAAACAATAAGAACCCCCCAAAAGTGCTTACCCCATTGGGAGTTTTAATTCAATCTCATTTCTCTCCGTCAATAAGGTTTTAAGTTTGTAGGCTTGACTCACATCGCATCAATTATCAGTCTGCCAGCTATCCATAAAAAGTCTGTGGCAAAGGCATGCTCCAACCTTAAAGGTTCCCCCCCCCAAAAAAAAGCCTCCCCATTGGCAGCTTCTATTCAATCAAATTTCTCTCAAAAGAATACACTTCAAGTTTGTAGGCTTGATCACGCAGTGCATTTACCAGTCATTGCAAGAATCAATTATCTTATGTGGCAGTGTTACTTGGATTTTGTTGGTACCTGTGATGTCAGTACACAAAACCGTGGCCACTTCTAAACAAGGACCACATTCCACATAAAAAACATTGCCTCTATTGTGCTATAAAAATTTAGTGAAAAACAGTGATGCAAGCACAACAAATTGAAATAAAATATTAATACCTGACAAACATGTAGAGCCAAAATGCACCAGACAAGCCTAGCAGAGGTCCGTAGGTCAAAAAGAGCTTGCTGAAGAAGAACACCATCCAGGCTAGATCCTGTTGGGGAAAAAAAATGAGAAAAAGAAACAAATGGTGCAGTGAAGTGAGCAGGAATTTATCTTTCTACAAAATTATCGTCGTAAAATCAGTCCAGTATAGTGCTAATGACAATTAAACGGCATAATATTCAATATAAGAACCGTGTCCTCCAGCATGCACCTTAAATACTGAGGTAGTACCATGCTCACGCCCCTATTTTTACGCGCGGACGCAATCTATCTTGGACCAATAGGCTGTTAAAAAAATGCACATGCATCTTGATTTTAAGAGCACTCGTGGCACACAATTAAGGGTCCTATCACACTTTTGAAACTGTGTATATTTAAGGGGATCTATAATACTTGTATAAAGGTTACATCATGAACTTACGATCCACACTTTCTTCTTGATGACGTGGGCAAAATACTCGTAGTGAAAGTATACAGGCAACAATAGCGGCGGCAAAACTGTGAAGAAGTTTGTAAACAGGGAAAAAAATTACTGTTTCATGGTCATACAGTAGAAGGCCTATAATTACACATTTGGTTGGCTTAGTGCTATTCCCTTTTATTCCTGTGTTATTTTATTGTACGATGTACACAAATCACTGAAACAGATAAAAAAACAAACTCATTGTCGTTTGAATAGGATTTAGTTGGAGTATAAATTTACAACAAATGATTTGAATTTACTTGCAGCAGGTTGCAGTTAGGCTGATCCCTAATCCAGCCTTCAGACTGTCTGGCATTGTCAGTTATATGCTAATTATGAAAGCAGCCAGCTGATAATCTGATAATCCATTGGGTAAACACTGTGAGCCTGATTGCATTGTGTGGGATATTTGCTGTACAATAACAGTTCTGTGGCTTTGCCTGTAACAACACAATCATAGAGCAAGGAAAAGCTCTATGATACAATAAAAAAAATTAAAAAAATCATGATTCACAAGCCTGCAAAACTGAATTAGGCTCGTTCTAGACGCCGTGCTACTGCCGTGCTTAACTCAATTAATGTGACTTTTTTGAATTTTGCACGGTGATGGCACAGCGATAGCACGACATTACGAACTATTTCGCTCGGCAAATTTAGTTCGGCATGGCACCATCCTTTAGGGCGACAGGGCTGCTGTGCTATCGTCATGCCGAATGGCAGTGGCATGGCACTGTTCTAAACGCTGTGCCATTGCCGTGCCAAACTCATTCAAATCGAAGTTGGAGCAAACATTTTACCGTGGGAATGTGCATGCTCACAATACCCTCGATCGCGTCCGCATCACGGGGAGTGAAATTGGTGCCAATATTTTGATCGCACTGAAAGTTCACTGAAAGTTCTAGATGCATTAAGTTTTGACTATCACGTTCGGTGTTTAGAGCAACTAACCTGCTGTAGACAAGCTATTGCAGTACTCATTTAAGTTTGGCATGGCAGTAGCACAGCATCTATAGCTGGCCTTTTTTCTGGTAAAATAATTATTCCATAACTAAAGGTGTTTTTTCCCCCGCTCATTGCCTCATTAGAAAATGGATAACTTTTGTATTTGTAGAAATAGATTTAGCCATTACATAAAAATACAAACTTGAAAATTGCACAGACAGTACATCTTTCAATTAGTTTATCCTGCATCACGGATCATAAGGAAAGTTACTTCCTTCTCTACTCTCAGACTCTCTATGCGAGTGAAAATGATTAAGTCGTGTTCAGAATAGGTCCCGCTGCTAATGGGTCATTTCACAAAAAGTTCATTCCAAAAGAAACAAGAATGTTTAATAGTACGCATTTTGCCCTATTATGGTAATAAGGTTATTATAATATTTATAATTAATAACCTTTATACTAAGGGTCTCAAAGAGCTTCACAATTATCACCCCTGTTCATCAGGCTATGAGACCAATTTTCTACAGCAGCTCGAGATAAGCACAGTCTAGTCTCCACCTTCACAGGTAATTACACTCCTGGGTGGAGAGAGGCAATTGTAGTAAAGTGTCTTGCCCAAGAACACAAGCCCCATGTTCCCCATCAGAGTTTGAACCCACGTACCATATGGCACATCAGTCATAACACTGTAACCATTGGACCACAGTCCAAGTACTCACTGAAGAAAAAGTAGCTCTGCTGGTGGTTGTACGGCATGACACCCT
The DNA here is from genome assembly GCA_029964075.1 of Patiria pectinifera. NCBI lineage: Eukaryota > Metazoa > Echinodermata > Asteroidea > Valvatida > Asterinidae > Patiria > Patiria pectinifera. The sequence goes on along the minus strand of CM057130.1, from coordinate 4,904,341 downwards.
TCTTCCTATTGGCCCACTGGACCGGCATCTTGTCTCCCAACATAAATAGATACTCCATCCTAATGTCAGGATCCTTGCTGACAATGTTGGGCTTGGCGTGGTGCTGGAAGTGACGGTAGTTCCACCAGTGGGCTGAGGACCCCTGATCATGAGGAAAAGTTGAAAACCATTACAAATCTTCAGAACAAATGCATATAGGGAGGAAGAGTTAATCTAAAGATGTCTAATCCTAAGCAATTTTTTTTATTAATGGACACCCCTGTGGTCTATTCTTTGGGACAGCCGCTTGTACACAAGCGTCTATGACACAGGCATGCAACTTGGAAGTAAAAACCAGGAGTTTCCAATTTTTAAACGACTCTGTACGTTTTTTTTCATTTTAAACGGCAAAAGTGTGAAGTGGATAACGTGGAAATCAGCTGATCCGAGGAAAAGTTGTACGCCTAATGATATTCGCGCAGATTCTGCAATCAATTATGCAAATCAACACCGTGTCATGGTCTCCAGATTCTGACCATTCTGCAGGCGCCGGGTCTTAGGTAACCCGTTGTAGTACAATGTATTACAAAAACATGGCAGCCAAATTGGCCAATCAACTGCTTAGTCTACATTTCTGATCAAACTGATTTGTTAAAGTCGACTCCAATTGGCTGGCGTGAGGGGTCACATAAAATGTGCATGCTCACACATGTCGTACGTTGAATATGGAGCTGGGCTCTGGTGAATATAACCAATGATACTCGGACTATGGTCTCCATACGATGCTAAAAGATTGAAAGCTATTTACCTTCAATCCACCAAGGATAAAGCCGTGAAGAAAATGATTCCAACTAGACTTTTTGAAGACGGACAGATGACCCAGGTCATGTTGAAACCATCCAGCCTGCCCCTTAGATTCAAGAAAAGGAAATAAACGTTAACAACTTTTTACATTTTGTTTTAATTTGAGACTTTCCTTTAAATGTCAGAACTATTCGTATACTAATACCTCCGTTACCCGTTTTCAAGTCAACACGAAATGTGTGCTGTTGCACTCCAACAAAGGCAAAGCTTAACTTTATGGTAAGGGTTTCAAAAAATGAATCACTTAGAACACTTCAAAGGGAATTCCACCTTTTCTGCGCATGCGTCTTGGATTGGTTAACTTGAAAAATGTTTTGGAAACCTTAACAAGATTGAATAGTTTTTTGAAATTTGAATGCAGTGTTAAAATGACAACACTTTGCAAATGATCAACTTTTTTGCATCCAAAAATAAAAAAGTTTTCTCTCTTCGAAAGAGAAAAGTATGGAAACGGGGCAATTTCCAGATGAATGCATTTCAGATGAGTTCATTTGTATATTGTGTAAAGTAAAGTCTGTTATGAACCAATATAGCCCATCATCTCCGGATTCCTTGGCAGGAAACGATTGAGAATATTTCTATTCCCCCTGAATGGGATGCCGGTCCATCGCAGGTTACTCCCCAGCTAATGCTGGTACCCATTTATACTCCTGGGTGGAGAGAGGCGAGTGGGGGTGAAGTGCCTTTCCCAATGTCACAACTTGTGATATGGCCAGTAGCTGGATTCGACCCCTTACCCTCTGATCGTGAGTCACAAACCCTAGTCACTAGGCCACACTCCCCCTGCAGTCGGGGGAACTTTGTTTTACCTGTTCTAGAAGCAAGAGTATTGAAGTTGTCAGGTATGGCACCCAGCCCGTTCCATAGCGCCACAAGACAAACCAGCCCAGCACTTCAAAGGCTAAGATGTGGGCCAGCACAGCCGCATAGAACCACAGGTTGGGTTTCAGGAGGCCTCTCTGCTCCACCTGGAGACGGAGGTCTCGCATGTCACTGATGAGGGACTTCTGCGAAAGGAGAGGGTTGAGAATAAATCATCAATGTTTGATCACATTAAAAGTTTTACTCAATTTATTTCCAATTCCTTTTTGAAGTAGTTTTTGCTCATTTTTTGGTCAGTTCTCTTCTTTTGTCTCAGGACAAAGTCAGGGAACAGCTAGAGCCTCATGCAGTTTATTTTTTTTGTCAGATGACATGCAATCAAGTCAGAGTTGTAATGACTCGACTCGAGTCCGACTCGAGTCACAATTTTTGGTGACTCGACTTGAGTCGAGTCCCTAAGGGCAAATGACTTGACTCAACTCGAGTCCCTCATCAGAATGACTCGACTCGACTCAAGGAAGGCTAATAAGACTCAAGTCCCAAAAATAAAAGCAAAACTTTGCGAAAAAACATTTGCAATGACTTACGCATGGTCGCGAATAATGTTTATAAGTGGTTTGATCAGTCCTATTTATAGTTGAAAGGCGATCAGCTGGCACCCCCTTTATGAGTCAAATGTGGTGTCACCACATGTACATGATGTAGCCCGAACGAAAATATAAAGGCCAAAAAATGACTTTCTCTCTTGTGATTATTTATTGTATAGTGTTCAAATATTTGTGACTCGAATTGACTCTAGCTACATACTTGACTCGACTCGACTCGACTCGACTCGACTCGACTACACTGTCGACTCGACTCGACCTTCTTGACCTAATGACTCAACTCGACTCGAGTCACTTCTTTAAAATGACATGACTCGACTCGAGTCACAAAAATCAGTGACTCGTTACAACTCTGAATCAAGTTAATTTTAATTTTTGATTTTGAGGTCTGCTTTTTAGCCAATAAGGTTCACGGAGCATTAAAATCACGGGCCTTACTCTGTTCAAAGTTTATTTTTGATTATACTTCGTTAATATTTTTGTTTATTTGTTTATTTATTGGAAGTGGAGAAGGGACCGGGATTTTACTGAAAACTGAATACTGGAGGTAGACAATTTTTGTGTAATGACTTATAATGACACATATTATGGTATTCACGTATAATACAAACTTGAAAAAAAAAATTAAATCATCAAAGAATATATCATATCATTTCTATACCACAGGGAACAGTTATACAAAAAGTTTAATAACGGTTTTAGAAGTGAAACTGTGATTCTCTTTATGGGTATCAGGGTTTTTTTAACTTAAAAGTTACATGGTCCTTTAATCCATGACTTCTGCAAACTTTGTTGTTCGTTCAACAACTTGTGACACAACAAAGTCCAAGAGTTCTTGATAAGCACAGCGAAGGCAATTAGAGTTTAAAAACATACATGTATGTCTTCACATTGAGTCACGCAAAGTTCAAAAATCATGGTTAGATAAAAATTGAAACATAAATGGCCAAATAGAAAAGAAAATACCCAACTACCCTAAAGACTGCTGTAAAAATAAAACGTCAAGTGTTGATTCTACAACACAGTGAAAAAAGCACAACGTCGACAAATTTGTTAGAAACACCAAGGGTTCATAAAAATATTTTAAATTGAAAGCTTAAGCCCATAAGGGTGAAATCAAAAGCTGTAAAAAATGATGGGAGGGACTAAAATTATTAATAATTAATTTTAAAGGAGTTTGGAAAATGTTGGTTCTTTATATTAAAAAAGTAGTGAAATTTCTTAATTCACCACAAAAATCCATGAAAGAATTGTTCATCACAAAGAGGACAAAAGCAAAAGTTGAGTCTCTACCTTGGGTTGACCGTCCTTGTCTAGCGAGCCGATGTACAATGGCTTCATGTATTTCCTGACTATGCTCTTGTCTGGATGAAATGCAACAAACGCATCCTGTCAAGAAATAATCATATAAGATTTCACTAAATAGGGTCACTTGATTTTTAAACAAACAAAAAATTAATCTATTCACAGTTAAATTTCTTATAGTATTTTAAAAAATTTTTTACAGTATTTGCTTATCATCAGATTAGTGCTAAAACTCAAGTTATTTGTTGAGAAAAATGCAAGCAGGGCCACAGTGGGAAATAAAATCATAATTTCAAGCCATTTTAAATTTTAATACTTAGATTTTGTGCAATTTGGGTAAGGTACTGGTTGGGAAAACCCTCCCTCTCTGGCTGGCAAATTCAACGAGGCCAGCCCAGCAGTCAAAATAAATCAAGTGACATTTTAAACAGTTGAGTGCTCCCTGCCTTCATAAAGCCGGATTGACTGGCTTTGACTGTCCTGAAACCTGATACAGCTATGCTTTGACTGTAGGTGATTGATAAGCCAGCTGTGCCTACCTGTCACCTGCTTTTGTCTGTTGATGGAATTTGACTAGTCACAGTGCCTACAAGGAATATGATCTGACTAGCTGTTGACAACTAGCCTTTTCTCAGCGCTAAAACAAATGATTGGAGCGGGCGGGGAGACCACTGGGCGTGCACTTGCTCTTCTTCTGCTTCTCTGTGCGTGCATCGCCTCCGCAGCCACCCAGCTCCGCCTGATGGCCTTGGCGAAAGGCTAGTGACCAGCCTGTGTAAAAGGCATGGCAGGAGAAGTGTATTGAATTTTTGACTGATCAAACAAAAGAAAGGATTACAATTAAAGGAAAGGTTTGTTATGCCTGGGGAAAATTTCAGGCTATACGTTTTTCAGCAACTTACTTCCAATTGTTGTTTGTCAAGAATTTTGCTGTTACAACCCCGACACAATTTGTCTGACAGTGCGGCACAGCACAGTAAACCAGAGATTGTTAGCAGACCCGTTCAAATCTTGTCATCAAGTTTCTTAGTTTAAAACTGTGAAGCTTACCGTAGCATCTTCGCCAGCGTAGTGAGACAGCACCTTGAACCCCCCTGGGTGTCTGTTCACCCACTGGCTGACATCGTACACCCCGTCCTCAATCACCACCCATTTGTCTGTCCTAGTGCTGTGCTGTCTGACCTCCTCCCAGGTGTAGGTACCTTGCTTGCTGACCCCAGCTGAACTTTCACCTTGTTGACCTTTACCCATAATGCCGTGGGGTTACTGTAGGACAGGAGAAAGTCAATTCAAATTATATTTAAAATGACACTCCGTGCGCTTCAAAAAAAAAAATTCTCGTAACAAATTTTCAATTTGTATGTTTTGTTTTAACGAAAACAATATTATTGGGCATCTGCAACTCACTGAAAAAGAAGTTCATTTACACACAAATGAAACTGCTCTCAGAGAGCAGAATTATTGTCCGACAGCCAATAATGTCTCATTCACAAGTGAATAACTTTTATATTTCTAAGAAAGGAGCAATTGAAAACAAACAAATCTACTTTTCGAGGTGAAACTCACAAATAGCATGAGGAACGCATCTTTAATCGATAGACCCAAAATATTCAAAATTTCTGGTCTTTACATTCCTCTCTGCAGAAGCTGCACATCAGTTTGTTTGTTTTGGTTTGGTTTGGTTTTAGAGTGTTTAATTATAAAAATGGCCTAGTGAAAATATTGTCTCATAATTTTCTTCCTGGATTTTAATCCCTTCAATTTTGAGGCAAAAGTGCTGGATGAATTTGAATCCAATAAGACATTTGCGAATTAAACTCAAGTTACATCTGGTACCCTGACTTGCTCGAATGCTTGGCAGTTTGGCACATTTTAACTTTAAATTCAGACCATTATTGCTTAGTTTAGCAAAAGGATTTTTCTAGACAGGGGGAAAGAATGTCGCATCCTGACGCCACTTTTTTATCATATAGGCTAAGCGTATTAATTATCTCAATGAAGCAAAAATGCTGAAAAGACATGAACCTAGGACCGAGAATTATTTCCAATTTTGTTAAAGAAAATACTTTAAAAATGCAATCCATAGAGTTTGTACACAACCAATTAAAGAAGTGGCGTATGGATATTTCTTTCCGAAGCAAGTTTTATTTCAAAAAGGAAGTTGGGTGCGGTTGTGTAACTCTTATAGTCCCAGTGCCCAGTGCTGTTGTCTGTACATTATAGCTCCATGTCCTGACTGAACCATGGAGGAATTCTTATTCCTCCATGACTAAACTAACCTGTACTTCTATCGTAATGGCAAGCGAAATTTCTAATTGATTATAACGGTTTAAGGCAGGCCTATAGGGCCTAAATAATGTCGGTGTAAACCGCAACTTACCCTGGCCTCATGAAAGTGGGATATTCTGAGGTCTAATGTAATCCAAAACACACACTCTGTACCGCCAGGCCCACACGTCCGGCCGACATAGCCAAACATAGATTTACCGCTCCGATATGTCTGGAATAAAGGAATTATGTAACTTGAAGGACACCTGTCCTGGCCATTCACACAAACAAGTAGCACGCTGCCGTGCCGTGCGCGTGCAAGGCCAAAAATATCACGCCATCGAATCACGTGATTGTCCTAGGACACGCCTTCTTTGGACGGGTATTTTTTTTTGAACAACTCTCCGAGGTACACGTGGACCTCACGTACGCCCGTACCTATACTAGAGCTAGCTATCGAACTCCGTGAGATGGCTGTTACGGGGGTCAGAGACCGACTTCGGCTGTATTACAGAAGACTTTTTAAAGTTCTATACCTGTTTAAGGAATCCCGACTCGTAATCTGTTTTAGGAAAGATCCGCGTATCCGGACCACTGGTGCGGGCACGGGGTAAGATTAGGCCTAAAGTATGCGGCTCATGGCGGCCGGGAAACCTATAGTTTTTTTCACCATTTTTTTGTGGAAGGATTAACCCTAGCTGAAATGCACATTGTTCATTAATAATGTGCTAGATGAAATAACCACGCAAAATGGTGATGAGCAACTTTATCCGAGGCTAGCCGCACAGTATCCCTGTATCCCGCACGCGTATCATTTCTAATGGTGCCTAACTAATGAGGCCAAAGTGCAGGGAATATGGTAACGGCCTTTTTCCATTTTGTTTGTTCAGAATGATTCTTCAGAATGATTCAATAAGAGCGAGATTGAGGCTGCAGACAAATTATAGCTTGGGAAGTGGGGAATTGAGTTGGGAAACCCCCGGATACCAAAGTTAAGAGCATGCATTGTACAAGACAGTTTAAATGGGTTTTTTTAGAGCGCGCCAAAAATGAAACTGAATGGTGTAATCTATCATAATGGATTTTTTTAGAATATTGGCAATTCAATTTTATGATGTTTCCCATTATTTTTAATTTGTATAAAATTACGATACACGGATATTTTGTAAGGCCCCTATAACATAAATGTTAAACTTTGTTATATTACCCCTTCCACCAATTTTCAAACAATCTTAAAGGCTCAGTCTGCACATAATTAATATTGACAAATCCAATTAGACTACACAACAAAGAAAACATCTTAGACAAACAAAACTACACAACAAAGAAATCATCTTAGATCAATTTAGATTGACGTTTAATTATTCTTTCACATTTGTATCAAGTAAAAATAACTATTTCGTAGCAAGGGTTTAGAATACAAGTTTAGAAATGAAATACTAGTACTCAGTTTTGGCCACTTCCCAGCCAAGACTGGATATTGGCCAAACATAAGTTTAAGACTGTTTCTTCATTTTAGGAGTTCCTCTACATTCAAGGCAAAATCCAAACACAACAAAAAAATCACCATATAAAAGCAAACATTTGTTGCATTGGTTTGTTTATCAAGGCCTGCACAGCCAAACTACACTCAACCAAAAATGAAAGTCCCCCCCCCCCTTTCCAATACTTTTTGTCTTACTCAAAAACTACTGAGCACCTCTCACTCAAATGATAACTTATCAGTACAGAAATTCCTTAGCCACCCAGCCATACTCTTTATTTAGCCCAAAACAGTGATTATGTGTACGAAATTATGCAATTTATGACAAATGATACCGAAAATAGTTGCACCTTTGTATACGTGCAAGTTGTGGTTCACACTCACCTTGCACGTATACAAAAGTGCAACTTTTTTTTGGTATGTCATCAATTGCATAATTTCGTACATTTTTATGACTTTTTTGGGCCAAATAAAGAGTGTGGCTGGAATGCTAAGGAATTTTTGATTAGTCATAGTTTGAGCAAGATGTGCGCAGTAGTTTTTGAGTGAAGACAAAAACGTATTGGGACGGGGACTTTCTTTTTTGGTTGAGTGTAAGAACAGTACCAAATTCAATATTTTTTCTAAGCATATCGACATATATTTTGGTAACATTAACTGAAACACTCCCCTTAAAGTAAATATTTCATACAAGTTGGCCTACTGGTAGTTTTGTAGTTCAGAGTAAAGAAAACCAAGTTAAAGATATATATTATTTCAGCTGCGATGTAACAATGCCAATATCAGCTGCTGTGGCAAAAACTAGCAACAAGTTATGAAGACCACAAAATGTTCAATGCTACATTTTGTAATGTAACATGAACTTTTCCCCCAACTTTGTACAGAGTAATATTGTGTGGATTAGCTGCAAGAATTCACTGATATTGTATTATACTTCTTGAAGAGTCAAGTTTTTTTAGGCTACAAGAAACTTTCTTGTAGTAATAAAAACAAAACCCAAAACTCCAAAACTGCATGAGATGCAAAGCCCCCCCAAACGTCTTGTTGGATTTTGAAGAATCTGGAGTTAATGCCTTGATAATAAATAAATTGTTTTATTTCTGGATTTCAGTAACGAGTATTTCAAGTACTTAGACTGACTGTTGTCCATTTCACACTAACATCAACCACAATATTTCAGTAACAATTTTAATACAGAATTTAAGTAGGATTTAGACAAGAACTGATTATATTCGAAACACATTGGTAATCGCTTGATATGAAGTTAAGCCACAGGTGCAGAACAATTGAAGCAAAACCCATCATCAAGGTACTCGATCAATCAACCAATAATCAATGTAGTCAATCAGGTCTGATCAATTAATCAATCGATCACATCTGAATGTCCGCCTATGTGTGGTAATAGGCGTCATACCACAGCTCTCCAGAATGCTTGAGGGAACTGCAAAATAAGTGCACACAAAAGTAAATTAGTTCAAACAAAAGACACAAATATATTCATCACAAAACAAATCGACTGTAATAAGTCATGAGCTATAGGTATATCTTTGTAAACCTTTATTCTGAAAGTCACTGTTAATTGTATGTCCAACCGATTTGATACGATTTTCACTGACTAATAGCGTTTACATATAAATAGTCTGAGCAAACAATTCATTATACATCCAAATTCTGATTTTCTTCTTTTATTTGAGATAGTCCAAGAAAAGTATTTGGACCTACAAGACACAAGTTGGCAAAGTCATTATATAAATATCCATGTTTCTCATTGAGGCTGTTTCTCAAAAACAATGACTACAAACAGATACAAATTCAATTTAAAGTAAAGATCAACAACGACACCTCATAAACTAAACATTTCAGGATCAAAGTTCCAACAGTCAATGGGTTTTTTTCGGTTTGAAAGTATAATTGTCTTTTTATTGTCTGCTCTTTTCAGCCATTGTGAGATTAAGTCTGTGTTGTCACTTTCCGACAATAAATCGTTTGTGAATTACATGGTGTGTTATGTTCTGAAGTTTGAGCTGCCTTTGCAGCATTTTATTCCACGTTTACAAACCCATCAATAGCATTTTCCACACGTGTCTTAGCAGATAAATAATAAATGTTCCCATACAACTTATTCTGCACACTCTAGGGGCTTAGTATATTAGTATCCAATCAACGGATATGTGGACATACGCAATTTATATACTAGTATGTGGTTCTGAGAACTGGTGTCAACTCAACATTTTCTATGCTCTGTTCATCCGTCATTCTTCTGTCACTTTGTCTGGAGACTGTTGACTTACCGGATGATGTCAGCGAATGCCTGGCCGAGGCTCTTTGTCTGATGGCGAATGTTGTGTTTCTTGCACAGCGCCTTGACGTCGGGAACAATCCTGCACAAGTTGTGCCTTGGCATGGTGGGGAAAAGGCTGTCAAGCAAATGTTGGAGGAATCTCAGTAATTCAAGAAAATTCACACACAATTAATAAGTGTGGTTATTTTTTGAGATTTTAAAAACTTTATGCATTGAAGGTAGCTCATGTCCTGAATTACATGTTGTAAAACTGGAGCTGTCTTCCCAAACAGAAAGGGAGAAATATACTATAATTTCATATTAAATTGAATGTAAGTTCTAAATATTGACTCACTGGTGCTCAATCTGGAAGTTGAGGTGACCAGTGAACCAGTCGTTGAAGAACGAGGATTCCACATCACAGGTAGCCTGCAGCTGAGCCGGTAACCACTCCTTGTGTTGATCATGGTCTATCTGCATGGGAATGTGGTTCATCTGGCTGGTCCAGACAAACCAGTTGCTCTCAAGGAACCTAGTGCCAAAATAATGGTCGGCAGATTCATGTTTTGTTACTAAATTACGAACTCCATGCGCAAGCAACAGAGGGCGCTTTCTAAACACTTTCGAGAACCCAGTGAATGGGACACACCGAGTGACTTATTTATTCGGAATGTGCAAGATAAGCCATAACGTCTGCACGTGAACGTCAGGCGTCATCAGCAATGCATTCAAATGTGGTCTCCCCAGCTCTCCCTTTCTTACCGTTTGAGGGGGTACTTCTGCACGGAGCCCATAGCTCAATCAGACTTCTTTAATTCGTTGTATGTCTTTTTTGAGGGAGGGGGCCTACATCTAGCCTTTGTTACTTTTGTTTAGTTATATTTTTGTTCCAAATAATGCATGACCCGTTTTTGCAAAAGAATTATAACCAATTTGGGAAGATCCTCTCAAAGTCTCGAGCAGTTCTTGCAACACATCTTACTCCACCTTTTTTTCAAATGTGCAGAATCCATCTTAGGTGGATTTTTTAAAACAAAATGTCAAGTCCCAAGACGAGATTCCTTGTCCAGAAATATTTGTCAACAAAAGAACCTTACTGAAAGTTGTTCTAAATTCTTACTAATTTCATTCAATTGGATAAAAAGGCGGCCATTCTTTCAAAAATAATGGTTAGAAAGGGCAGTGGGCTGCATACTTGACAAACATGTAGTTAAAGAAGAGTCCAAAACCTCCCAGCAATGGACCGAAGAGCAACGCGTGTTTGATGAAGAAGACGCACATCCACGCAAGATCCTGAAAAGGAAAAAGAAAAGGAAGTGGACTGATTTCAGGCAATATTTAGTGCACGTATTACTTAACTTTTTTGTCTTTTGGAAGTTGCCACAATTTATCACTGATTTTTACAGACTCCAAGAGCCCCCTCCCCTTTGCCAAAATAGAAAAATGCACCAGACAAGAAATGGAACAAAACCTCCTAGCCTACTTGTTTTGAACTGTAAAATTCCTATTTATTTTACCAATACTTGTGGACAAGAAGTAGGAGGGTCATTTTTAAAAAGTCAGTCAGATTACCTTCCACAGCCTTTTCCTGATTACATGTGTGAAATACTCCAGGTGGAAATACAGGGGCATCAGAAGAGGCGGCAGTGCTGTCAAGACAGAGTCAACAAGTTTTAGGTTTCTATATTCTGGACAAAACTTACGCTTTCATTATCATCTCAAATCAGCCTTTTGTTACAAGACTAGGGCATCCAATGCAGTAGCCTGGAACATGCCTCCTTATCGAAACAAGACCAAATTGCACACGATGATTTGAAGCTTGCCAGTGCCTTTCATGCTGAAATCAAAGCATGTGTCAAAAGTCTCAGTTTTTTTTTGGTCAAAAGTGACTATATAATGTGTGATGGAATTTTATCAAGGATGTAAATTCAATATTGGGTTTTGACGTTCAACATTGTTATTTTAGAAGCACTATATACTCCGTGCTAGGGAATGCAAGAAAGAAAATCACAAGCTCACTTGGTTGGGACTCGAACCCACAACCTCCTGCTTATACTAGTGCAGACGTTTTACCACTCGACCACCGAGCTCGATGGGGTCAGCCGGCCAGTTATTGCCAGTTCCACATGCATGACTTACTGAAAAAGAAATAGATCTGTTGGTAGTTGAAAGGCAGGAAGTATTTCCTCTTATTAGTGCCCCAGGTGATTGGCTGCTTGTCTCCCAAGACAAAGAGGTAGGGCATCTTGATATCAGGGTCCTTCCTGATGATGTTGGGCTTAGCATGATGCTGGTAGTGACGGTAGTTCCACCAGTGGCTCGAGGCACCCTAGAGAGTTATTGATGGGTGAGATTGGGAGAAAAATCCACATTAAATGATAATTGGCAGAGGGTTTATGGGTCATCGAGAGCCCCAGAGCAACGTAGGGTCTAAGGTATGTTTGTATAAATTTTCCTGAAGGCACCCCTAAACTACCAATTGTTTTTGTTCTACATAAACCTTTATAGGTGAAAACACCTTTTCAGATATTAAAAGGGATTTTCTTTTTAATCCCGAAATCAGGACAGTCCTGACAATAAAATCCTGAAATCAGGAAAAATTCTGACCACAAACATTCTAAAATCAGAAAAGATCCTGACAAAAATCCTGAAACAGGAACAATCCTGACAAAAATCCTGAAATCAGGAAAAATCCTAACAAACAATTCTGAAATCAGGAAAAATCCTTACAAAAATCCTGATATCAGGAAAAATCCTGACAAAAATTCTGAAATCAGGAAAAATCCTGACAAAAACCCTGAAATCTGGAAAAAAATTCTGAAATCCGGAAAAAATCCTGACAAATTTCACCCCTGTTATCGAGAATGGTACGTGTAAATGGTTGGCAGAATACAGAACAAAGAGGGTAAAATGAGACAAACAGTGAACTAGCACAATGTGTCAAACTCCTTCACTAGGAATGCACAATTCACTTACCGAACAAAACTACACCGAGCACATTCATTTTTGTTCAGAGAAAGACAGTTAAAGGTCAGAAAATATCTGGTCCCTGGCTGGGGAGTGCAAGTTTAACCTCTGGGATAAGCACATCTCTTGACTTTTTTTTGCAAGGAACTTTTCTGATATCCACACTCAACAGTGTGTGGTAAACCAATGACCCGTTCTTTGTATTAAAAAAAAAGGTGAAATTGAAATTAGTGGATTTGTTCCGCCTGTTGGATGCAGTTAATAGATTTGGGCATAGACCTCAGTATAAAGAACTTTCAACTGGTGTGCCTTTACAATCCGTTATTCATCAAAAGTTTGCAAAACTTGGGCATGAGTTTAAATCCCTATGTGGCTTTAGAATCTGTTTTATGTCTAATTGTGATTTTGCTACGAATGACACACTAACTTCACCCACAAATAATCAAAGTATCAAATGGTTATATAAATCATTTTGTCACATCAAAGTTTAAAACAGAAACTGGTGTTTTAAGCTGAGGTTAACTTGAATGAACAATAAATTAGATAACTTTTCATAAGTTGCCAAATAGAAAAAGTGGCAAACCAAACACAGGGTATCTGTTAAAATGCACAATTGTTTCAAGCCTTACGAGATGAAAAAACATACGTACCTTGAGAGCACCAGTTGTGAAGTACTGCAAGAGATGATTCCAGCGTGATTTGCGAAAGACCGACAGATGGCCCAAATCGTGAAGAAACCAGGAGGACTGGGCCTTTATAGAGAGGAAAAAAACCACCAAATTTTCAACCAATGAAACTGTTGGTTTTGTAAATTTATCCTTCAAGGTCAAAGTGCTTACTTTCTTTCTTTTTCGGTATAGAGAGACCCTTGATTTAAATATTTCATCCTTTTTTTTAGTACCCTTTAAGTGTCAACCATTAGATTGAGAGAGTGGGTGTAAATTTTCGGAAGCATAGAAGGGCCATATGGAATTGCCACAACAGGTTGCTGCGTATCCAGCTCACCACAGTGAATTACAAATTTGCTGTGGCAAACTATACCAACTCGCTGCTATAACTTAAACTCATTTAAACTCAGATAAACATCTCACAAGTGGATATAATCCTTTACTCTGTAATTTCAACTCGAGTTCACTTGCTGCAGTAATAAGATAGTAAACTTGCTATTATATGGGTGAGATATTAGGCACAGCGAAAAAGAAAACTGACTTCTGTGTGGCCCTTTATTACCATACCTGTTCTATGGTGAGTAGAACTGTTGCCAGCAGATATGGCACCCAGCCGACGCCGAAGTACCACAGCAACAGCCACGCTAGAACCTCCGCAACCAAGATGTGGCCAAAGTAGGCAGCGTAGAACCACATGTTGGCTTTGAAGAGACCCATCCTCTCAGCCTTCACACGGAGGGCTTCCATGTCGGTCACAAGTTCACTCTGAAAGTTTACAAACGAGTTTACAACTTTTCCTACTACTCCAAAACCTCCTGGTGGAGTTTGAAGAATCTGGGGTTAGGGTTTTAAGTTTATTATTGCGAGCACAATTAATGCTACTTCATTTCATCTAATAAGGTATGAATTGCACTGAAACACAGACATTCATGCACCCTCTTAAATATTCATTTTTTTCTAATATTTCCAGTGGCACAATTTTCTGAACATTTCTGTGAATATGTAAATACGATGGTACGTGGTATATAAACATTACACCTTATCTGCAAAGATTTTCAATTGTACAATCCGTCAAAAATAAAATGTCGACAAATAAACCATAAAGGGAATCGCACTCACTAAAATGACTAGGTGCACTATAATAATTTATAAAGTTGACCAAAGAAATTAGCTGGAGCGGGGTTGAGCCTGCGACCTCCAAATTGCCGTTCCGGTGCTCTACCAACTGGGCTATTCAGCCGCTATGTTCGCAGTTCCCCATTTGTCAAATGACTTTGTCAAATTGCCAGAAGCAGATGCTTTTCAACATCTGCTTCTTTTTCCTAGTGCCCCTTGAGCAAAGACACTGCCAAGATAGGGCTTGATAGCTCACTTGATAGAGCACCGGAACGGTAATTCGGAGGACGCAGGTTCAAACCCCAGTCCAGTCAATTTCCTTGTTCAAATTTGAAATTAAAAAATATATATTTACATTTTGTTTTAACTACCACCAAAAGGGTTGAATATTTTACTGATGCATGAGAAAAATTGAAGTATTTTGGTGGTTTTTTTTGCTAAAATGGAAACATAAGCACGGGGGTGAAATGGTTTTTCTCTTCTTATAAGTCATGGGGTCCAAGTTCTGAAATAAACCTCATGAGACTGTAGTCTATGTTTAAAAGCTAGAAGCTGTATGGCAAGTCAAGTTCAAAGGTGACCAATAAAAACCACGTCTTTTGTAAAGAAACAGGTGATCCAGCATCAAAGCAATTCGTAACTTCCTGTGACATCACTGAAGTCGATAAACTTTTGCCATTGTTTGATCAAAGGACATCATTAATTGTGTCGTACGATCTGGAGTACAGATCTCAAGGGCCACTATCTTTCTAAAACCACAAAAAAGTTTTTTGAACTGTGGGGAAGCCGAACTTATTCACATATCAAGGTTCAATTAATCATTTGGCACTAGAACTTCATAACTTTGCACTTTTAACGAAAACTTCAACAAAAGGGTTAGAATAATTCAGTGGTTAGCAGGGACGTTTAAGTTTTAATTCATCCCTCCCTATTCCACACAAAATGGTAAGATGCAATACTGGTGAATATTGTGCACATATGTACATATGTATTATGACTACACTGTAAAATGGTGCTTATAGAGTTTAAACACTTTTTGTACCAATTTTTTCCACATATGTTTATTCTAAGATGTGTTTAGATTTTTGCACTGAGTGGCAGCCTGCTAGTGCAATCAATAATAAAACAAAAAAGTTAAATTTAAATTTTAAAGTTCGTTTTCTGAGGTGTCACATACATCCATAATTCTAAACACGTTGTAGATTCAAACAATATTAAAATCTAAACACCGCTTTTACAGTGTACTGTTCAAATTATTTTTTCATCCATGATTTGATACTCAGTGATTTAATGAGCCATATACCTTGGGCGAGTTATCCTCCAGGGTGCCAATGCAGAGGGGCTTCATGTACTTCCTAACCAGACTCTTGTCGGGATGGAAAGCAACGAAGGCCTCCTAAAATGAAAACATGGACAAAATCATAAACAAAATTTAAATCATCAACAGATTTGACACAAAAGGGCCTCAGTGCACTCTTTTGTGGCGAGGATGTCTTACAATGGCTTCACAGTGAGATCCCCAATTTTGGATACTCTTACTATAATAATTGGAAAATAATGTAATATAGTATAAATAATAATAATAATGTGGTGCTTGTATAGTGTTTTATACCACCAAAGGTCTCAAAGTGCTTCACAATCATTATTACCCCTGTTCATCAGACCATGCGACCAGTTTTTTTGCAGCAGCTCAATATCAGCATATTGTCTTCTCTACCTTTACAGGGACCCATTTATACTCCTGGATGGAGAGAGGCAATTGTAGTAAAGTGTCTTGCTCAAGAACAGTGTCTGTCAATTTTAAATAAAGTTGTTTACTTATTCCTTATTTTTCCATTTATCAAATGAAAGGCAAACTGTATATAGAAACCTCAAAAGAAATTGAGTCTTTTTGAATCGATGAGTTGAGCAAAGAGTACACTTGTCTTAAGTTGAACTGTAATACTATACGAAAACAAATAACATTTTTTTTATTAATTTCAATATTGGGGCACTCTTCATCAACCTACTTTTCTGATGTAGTGGTACAAAGGCAGATGTAGAGAGGTTACTGCCGGGGGGGGGGGGGCTCTCAAGAAAAAACATGGTCTTATTTAAGAAAATGTCGGTCGCACTGCCGGGGGCGGACGTCCCCTCCGCACCCCCTCCATCCAACACTGTGAAAAAAATTACCCTGAGATGTCCTATTCTCCATTTTCCCGCCCCCTTTTTTAAGGAACTATATAGGCCCAATGAGAGGCATGCAGGAATAGGATGACTGAGGAATTTACAGTGGCATCCTCCAAAGTGAGATAGCACCTGAAGAGACATTTGCTTCTTGGTCTCTTTTCTTATTTTTTATTAACTGTTTTAAGGGATGACTCAGAAGGATGGATGATGTGACCCCGGGAGGCTGAACTTACGGTAGCATCCTCCCCGCCATAGTGAGACAGAACCTTGAAGCCGCCTGGGTGTTTGGTCATCCAACGGGACACATCGTACACGCCGTTCTCAATCACCAACCATTTGTCGTATCGGCTGTTGTGTTTCTTGATTTCATCCCAGCTGTAGGTTGCATCCCTGCCGACCCGGGTCACCACTTGACCTTGCTGACCTTTACCCATGATGCACTGCGATCTATTTGTCAAGAGTTTGGTTGCATTATTGTTTTAGGGCCTAAGTGAGATATGTTGCCTATTAATACTGGACTTCCTCCATATTTGGAGCCACACAAAGATGCACACTAAATGTTCATGGGCGTCGCCAGGATTTTTTTCTAGAGGGGGGCAAAACATATTTTTGCCCAAAAATTCCTGTATTTCTCAACATATTCTCGATTTATCGGTTTTAGAGGGGGCAGGGACGTTTTGCCCCCACCCCCATTAAATTTACACCACTATGACTTCGCGCCTCTTTTTTTCCTTTTTCTCTTTTTTTTTTTTCTTCTTCTTTTTTTTTTTGGTGCCCCCCCCCCTCCCGACGCCCATGTAAATGTTCCTGAAAAGTGTTTCCTGGATTTCAAATCTAGGCCTAAAGAATTTACCAGGTCAATTACCAGGGAAAATCAAAAGATCTAAGGTGCATGACCAATGACCTCGAGAAAAATTGTGGTTGCTCTCTCCAAATTCCCTAAAAATTACAGGTCGATAACTGCACATCTAGAACTTAACAATTACGTATTTCAATTTTTCCTAAAGTAGATTCCATGGCAAATCAAAATGAAAAAAAAAACAACTAAATTTCAATTGGAACTAAAGAACTGAGAAAATAGCATGTGCATTGCTGTGTGACTCTAAATGTATACGGACGAAGTCCAGTATTAATTTTGAGACATTTTATGGGGCTATAGACTGGCTGCAGATTACAATTTTCAAAGACATAACAAATGGGTACTAAGCACAATAAAAATGGTATCATGGTCCAAAGCAAAGCAAAAAAAAAAAACAGTTTGAGAAACAAAAGGGTAATAGGATTAAATATTATATTTAATTAAAAGAATAGCATAGTGAAATAAAATAAAGAAAAATTACAACAGACTTTCCAGTAATATGGTAATAAGGAGTGACAATCCAATAATTTGTATTATTTTTTAACAGCAGGCATAGGATGTCAAGAAAATTATTAGCCAAACTTGAAAGAGAATGAATCATTGAACACAATGATATCTGAAAGTTTTTTGGGGAAAATGACAGTTAAAATTTGTAAATGGTACAGGTATTATAGGGCCTGAACAAATCAAAACCATTTTTGTAGATGTGTTTCAGAAGTTGTTCAAAAAAGTTTGAAGAAGTCAAATTGGGAAAATTTAAACAAAATTAAAGCCCGCGGACGATCGTTTAATTAAATTAAACATAAGAAGCAATATCAAAATAGTGATTCTTACTATATCCAGGTTGATTGAAGGCAGACAGTTGAAAACAAACTGGACGCATCTAGCTAGCATCAGAGTTGATCCATTTAGCAATCGGTTCAAAATTCAGTATAATTTATAAAACTGAGAATTTTTTATTGTTATCGTACAAAAAAAAGGTCCTTGCTCTATGCATGGTACATATACAACGCAGTATGCTTGCCGCACATAGCAAGAGAAACGTACGCACGCGCAGGCCGGCCACGTGTGGCACTTTGATCACCAAATATCACGCCACATGTCGCGTGGTACGAGATGCTTACATGCATAGCCTTGACTTCAAGCCGATAATCGGGCGGGACGAATTCTTTTGACCCACATTTAAAGCAAAACTGGCATATAATGATTGTAGCCATTGATCTCCATGTGTTCCTTCCTCCATGATTAGAAAGAATACGTTGCGAGAGAACGCTCTGATTGGTTGGATTTTGTGTGACCAGTGACCTGCGCGTCATCAATGTCATGACTCTGCAAGGTTTGAAACGGCCGTTTATTGAATGATTCATTACTCTTTTATTCCACTTTAGAGATGTTTTTTTTCTCGCTGAAAAGCGTACTAATGTAGGAAATTCTGTAAAACGTATCTGTGTTGTAAATTCACAATTCCCGTCACTTGCTCAGGCTCCGTTTCGAATCACGAACGGTCAAATTGCATTATGCGACGCTCAAAATTGTGTCCACATGGTCCGCAATGAAACAGAAATCACATCCGGTATGGAATGCGCGCATTTTTATAGGAGGTTTTCGGATAGCATTTGCGTACATTGTCTAACTGCGGTCTTGAACAGCTGCAGCCAGATGCTTTATACATAGGTCATAGGCCACTTCCTTCACAAGATTCTGTGAAGCTCATCAGAGTATCCCAGCGTCCTGTTTGCAGGGCGGGGTACGAGCGAAACTCTTCTCGTTTAAAAGTGGCGACGGACACAAAAACACGAACGTTTACCGACTTGAGACGCGTCTAGTACGCACCTCGGCCTCCTCATGCGAGCAATACAGCTGACGTCTTTTTTTTTTATAGGCTTAGCAATAGCATGTATTTTCATTGATAAACATAATAGCAGCAAATGGGGCGGGAGAACCATTTATCATAAAATAATCGCTCTTGCTGAAATGCAAATAAGACCCGGTGTAGCGTGAATATCCGACTCCATGAAATGTGGACTCATTGGTAGTACTGCGCACACGTGAGTACGATACTATTATATGCTATTTTTAGGATCGTTTCGGGAGAGTGACCTGTGACGTGCGAGGGATCAACCAATAATAGGGAAATAGGGGTCCGATTTTCATAGGAGTCGGATTTTCATATGACACCGGAACTTCCAAAATGCCTGAATGACAAAATGTAAAGAATAAAACCAGTAGGCCAAATTACGATGATTTAATCAATTTAATCAATTTTTTTTATCACTGCAAAGATAACATTATTTATAGCATTATGGAACCACAGAAAATTAAACGTGAAAAATCCGATTTGGTGCTGCATGACAACATTCATTTGGCAACTAACAAAAGCATATACTACATGAATATAGCGAAGGTTTTCCTATTTTCCCTTCGTCTATAACTAAGCTGTATTCTGTCCATTGCTTATGATTTCCATGTTGCATTTTTCTTAATCTTAATTCTGTATAAAAGTTGCATACTTTAGCTGATACTTAGAACTCTAACAAAGTAAATGGACAAGAATATTATTTCCACTTAAACTTAATTTGTGATCTATTATCATTTCAAACCTGAAGTGTTACAGTTTTCAACTTGTCATATAAAATATACACATCATTTATTAAAGGCCATGTATTTCATGGTAATGTATAACAGTACAAGGCACAGCATTATTTTCTGATTACAAAAACGTAAACCAAATCAGCTGCTATATTATTTATCTACTCTACTATATTATTTATACTAACTACATTATGTAATGTGCCTAAGCAATGCACTGCAACAAATCAAATGCAACAATCGGTGGTACTGAACAAATTCACACAATGAACTTGATCAAATAAACTTCATCTGAGTAAATAATAATACCGACTAACTGACATAAAATTGTTCTGGACAAAATTAAAAAAAATTGAAATGTGACTCCCAAAGGAGCCTGATTGGCAACATCATTGACACTTATTAAGTTTTGAAGAAAAACGAGAAAGGTAGGGATAGAAAAGCTCCAGGGTTTGGTGGGTTTCAAAAACCGAACTTTCAATATAATTCTGATAAAAATGTGGGCTGCTTCAGATTTCATAAGTGGATGGTATCCACCATTACAAGGATATCCTCCACCTTTTCTTGCGCATTCAGAAATCCCCCCTTCGACTCACCAATGTTAATTATTTCCATAGTAGAAAAGAATCCTAAATTCTTCATCCACCCCCCCCCCCTTCAACCCGTCACTGCATTCTTCCTCAAATGATAATGTCCACGGCTTCACAAAATGCAAATGCCCTGGATGGAATGTAATATTTTTGTGTGATGCATATGGGAGTGTGGGAGCATCCTAGTAATGGTGGAGAAGAAATTACTTTATTATGCGCCAAAATAAAGCAATGTCTGTCATGAACCAATGTGGCCCATCAAACCCGCAGCGTTAAACTCCTGTTTTTAGTACCATGAAATGGCTGAGAATATTTCTACTTCCACTGGATGGGATGCCAGTCAATCACAGGTTACTCTCCAGCTAATGCCGGTACCCATTTATACTCCTGGGTGGAGAGACTGAGGCAACTAAGGGTGAAGTGGCTTGCCCAGGGACACAACACATGGCCAGCAGCTGGATTCGCACCCCAGACCCTCTGATCATGAGTAAAAAAAAAAACCTAACCATGAGGCCACACTCCCCCGTTATTTATTGTGAGCATACATTACTCTATACGCACAGAGAAATCAGAAAGTGGAGGATCCTTCAAATCTTGGGCCAACTTCAGGGTGCTGCTAAGCACACACGAAAACTGGTTAGCACTAAGGTAAATTATCTGCTTAAAAAAATAGGTCAACAGCCAAACTACCATGCAATGTATATTGCTTGTGACTGGTCCTCATCATATCCATGCTAAACACAAAAATTTGCTAAGCCTTTTTTTTTGCTGGTAAGCAACTCCATCTCATCAGGGCCCAATTTCTTGGCTCTGCTAGCCACAGAATTTCGCGCTTGCGATCACCATTTTGAGCTAACCGCGCTAGCAGAAAAATTATATGCTAACCCTGTAAGGACAGAATCCTTAGTGACGGGACGTACGCATTTGCATAAGCCAAAATTCGTCGCTAACGCGTGAAATACGCTTACCGTTAGCACAGAATTTTCTGCTACAGTAAGCATGGAGTTTCATTAACTGTAAGCGGAGACAAGAAATTGGGCCCTGATAGATCCTAAAAGCCGTGTTCAATTACTTGTCCACGGCTTGAAATAACACACGAGTCTATGGGAGCCACTTCCCATAGACTCGTGTGTAATTTCAAGTCATAGCCAAGTAATTCGGACACGGCTTAACAGCAACAGGTACTGAAAGAAATGTGTTCCTTGAAAGCCACGTGTGTATTGGTCCAACGTTACCATGAAACTGTAAACTACTAAGGCAAGATAAAGAAATCTCTTTGGTTGACTTCTGAAAGACCTACAATGAATATAATTCTAAATCTTTATAAGTAAAAGATATTTTTGTTATCAAAAGAACTCTTTGACCCAAAATCACTCATAAAGTTTAAAAAATATCTTTCACAATTCTTAGAAATCACTAAATTAGATATGGATTTCATCGATATAAAACTATAATAACAATTTTCACACAAAAGATATCTACTTCATAACAAACACAAACCAAAAATTGCAATAAAGCTGTTCGAAAAGTCTAGGTGGAATGTATGTAGATTTCAAAGGGTGGATTTCAGTTACATTCTTACAATAAGACAATCACTTTAAAACAGAAACGTGAAAGACTAAAAAAAAATTAAAAAACGCATACATTTCATAATTCATATTTTAAAGATTTTTTGCCTGTTTAAAGTAAATTCCCTTTTTTAAAGGACTACCAAACAAATGCAAGATACTACAACATGGAATTGTATTTTAAATTCTAAGTACTTCACTACTTCATATATTTTCCAAACCTTACCCCCAAAAAATTCTCCAATGGAACTTGCAGCCCAAATCAACTTTACATTTCCTGCAAATCAAGCCCTCAAATATTAATAACTTCAGTGGTTTTTTGAAAGCCCAAAAAGTTTCCGTCAACAACTATGCCAAATATATTAGCATTCGGATAACTAGGTGCATAGCAAAAAATATATTTTTCTCCTGGGAATGTATGGCATGTATCTTTTAAGAACGTTCCAATTTCAATTAACTGTCAATACGATCAATAATTTTCAGCTTCATTACCTAATTGTTACCTTTGAAGTGTTTTTGGCTGATAAATAAGCCCAACTGGAAAAAAAAATCCCCAAACAACAGCAGAGTGTACAGGCCGATTCAGGTTGCAGGCCAGTAAATAGGCCTCAAATTGGCTGGGCCGACTAAATCTTGATGTATATACTATCTATTTTAGAGAGATTTGAGGCCCTCAAACTTGAGGGTTTGTACCAATGAAAGGTCCAATCTCTGAACCAGGCTTACCAAAACTGAATAGAACGTGATATATATGAAAGGATAAAATCAAGTTTATCTGAATGTAAGTCTTAAACACCTTTGAGTTTTTTAATACTCCCCCACCCCTTTTTTTGGGGGGGGGGGGGTGTCAGGTATGTTTGATTGGTATCTGTAGTAACTTACTTACTCGTGTACAGTCAATAATCAGCGCCCTCTATTGGCAATGATCTCCATGACCTTAAATGACCCCTGACTTAGACTGTACGTTAAACTATTCGACTTTACCCCCAATCACACTGTCAAAATCACCTCTCAAAAAATTTGAAGTGAATTCAAGTAATTTACGACCGTGTTAAAGGGCACTTTGCTTACATAGAAAATAGGTGTTAGCTACCTTTCGGAGGGCATGTTTAGGCGTGGTGGTAGGCGTCGTACCACAGCTGGCCAGAAGATTTCAAGGAACTGAAATCAAATAGTTGAGAAAATTCAAATTAAAGTAAGTTACTACATAGAGGTATCACAAAGTCACCAGTAAAAGCATACACAAAACATCCAAGGACTAATGATATTGAACTTTTTCGAGTTGCATTCCCATCATTTTTTTTTAAAGTTTCATCCAAGAAACTATGATCCTTTTCAAAATTGCTCCTTTCAAATGGTTATTCACTTTTGAATGAGATATCGCCCATTGTTTAGCTATTGAACTATCACTTTACACATTTATAATTACTCACGACCAGACAATAATTCCGTTTTCGTGGGTAGGCTGGTTCCTACCAAACAATCAGTATTGATAATGTATGGGGCAGGAACCAGTCTGCTCACAACGTGGATCTGTTTGTGCCCAAAATTTAAAAAAAAAAATTTTCCGAGGGTTGCAGACGCCTAACAAAGTAAAAAATAATGGTTTGGGGGGTTTTATCCATAAGACATACAAGTTGAAAATTTATGAAGAGGATAAAATCAATTTACTGGAGAGCATGGCAAAAACTTTAATCTTTTTATAATGATTTCTGATCAATTTTTCTTGATATTTTCATTGAAAGTTCGTTCTTTTAAAAAATCTAGCAAGGAAAAAGTAATTTCACACCTGACTGCAAGTGTTACTTCACTGTAACATTGATTTTAACAGTGTGCATCTCAAGGTTTCTATTATTTTCATTGTTTTCTTCAATTAAGTGCTGGTTTCAAGAAAGGAATGAATTACAGCTGAAATGTTTTTGAAATCCCAAAATTATATATCGACGGCATATTTGAGCGGTGGATCAGTTGGCAATCCATCAACTTTTTATTTAACCTTCGTTCATTTTTTTTTTCAACATATTACTGGCAAAAATCCAAAATATTTCAATATTGCTATCAATTTGGTAAGTCGTGAATCCAACACCTCAGCCATTGGCACCCCAATGCCTTCAAATAATTCCGACACTTTTCAGAAAATGGAAAGATTTCCATATACGAAGTTCACTCAACACCCTGTGTACAAACCCTATGAGATTGGACTGAAAAATTCTAAGTGTTTTCTAAGAAAATGCTTGTATTTTCTCACTGCTCAAATTGACTTTGATGACAATCCTAGGCCTACCCCTGTAAATCTGATGAGACAACTCTCTGACACTCTGATTTCCACTGGAAAAAAATTGGAATAAATTAAAAACTTACTGTACAATATCAGCGAATGCACCAAGCAGTGTCTTAGATTGGTAGTTTAAGCCGTATTTGCTGCACAGAGACTTCACGTCCGGCATTATCTTATAGAAGTTGTGTCTCGGCATGGTAGGAAATAGGCTGTAACAAAAACAATGAGCATTTCTTAAATAATTACTCTCTTGGGTGCACAATTTTGTCAGACAGAAATTTGAAAACCAAGTTTTGTTCACAACATCAACATTTTCAGTAGTCTTGCTCCAAGATTTTGATCATCGGATCATCAGAAAACCGCCATTGTTGTTTTCACCGTTGCAGAGACCGCAACGTTAACCTGCACACATGCCCAATTCTGTTCTATAATCGGTCACAAAATGATCGTTCATGACAAAAATGGCAGCCGTCAGTTTTGAATCATGTGACTTCCTCGTGAATCTGATTGGTTAACATAAATATTGCATCCTGTGAAATCGGAGTGTTACCCGCATAAAAATCGGGCACATTTGATTTTATCCAGTCGCCCAGTGTACAGTAAGATTGGTCCGATTTTTCAGCGCACACCTCTGTACGATGGCCCAACGATCGGCGAATCGGTAAATTTGGAAAGGTGTGCGGCTTGTCTTAAGGAATTTGAGGGAATATCTCACATGTAAGCATTAACCCTCCTATTTGGAAGTCAATATTCATGGCAATATGTAAAACCTAATTAGGTTTTGCCGTTCACCGACGTTTAAACACTGTATACTCAGTGTGTTACCTCCCGAGTGAAAGTTGAAAAAATCACTCGTTTGGGACTCGAACCAACAACCTCCTGCTTTCTAGTGCAGATGTCTTACCACTCGACCACCGAGCTAACGGGATCGGTTGGCTGGTTCGAATCTGATGTACATAGCAGCGGGTACCGCATAAATAATATGTACCGCTTATAATATGTAAAACCCTGCAGGTCAGTTTCCGGTGAAGGTAATATAAGTGTTACTGTTTCACACAAAACACAGCAGTGTGGAGAGCAGTGAAACGTGGCCAAATCTGCCTGCTTGAACAGAGTTTAACCACACAAAAGAACTTTGCAGGGATTTGAAGTGTTATTCATACTCAACAGAAGATTACTTGAATGAATTTGGAAGAAGTGTGGGTGCTGACTCTATAAAACATACACAGTATAACAACTGTTTCTAAATTCCTTTTTTTTTTTACTTTACTGTATTCTTAAATTGTGTTTCACAATACAACAGCTGTCGTTACCAACTTTGGGCAGCCAGGAAAGGGCGGGATTCTAAAGGGTAACAAAATGGCATTTATCGCGTTTTTGGAAATAAATTCTTCATTTCTTACTGGTGTTCAATCTGGTAGTTGAGGTGGCCCGTGAACCAGTCATTGAAGAAGGACGGATGGACGTTACACGTTGCCTGTAGCTGCATCGTCAGCCAATCACGCTGCTTGTCTGTATCTACCTCCATGGGGATGTGGTTCATTTGGGTCACCCAGACAAACCAATGGCTCTCCAGAAACCTGGGCAGAATAAAAGTTTTTAAAAAAGCGAGGCAATAATTGGATATTTTGTTTGGCTTCAACTCTTCAATGGTTGGTCTAAACAGTGTGAGCATATTAATTAGAATTGTTCAGAACTACATACAAAGTGGACTATAACTTCACAGCAAAAATGCTTAGCAGACGTAATGGACCGATCCGGTAAGCACCACCCCATGGTGTTCTGACCAATCACAGCCGTGATTTATGTCCCACGTGCGTGCACAAAAGTCCAACATGCGTGCACGCGCGTATGATGCGCGCGGCAGGAAAACGCAGTGTGGCATTAGAGAGCAGCACGTGTTAATTTGCCCAGTGCGCAGGGCTTACTGGATCGGTCCATTTTTCCAAAGGAAAAAAATTGGGAATAACCTGAAGAAACAGGGTCCAACTTTATAACTATGCATTTATGGGCTTACTGCATGAGTACAGAATATCTGCCCTAAGGATGAAAGCACACAATGTTCACACAGACACAAGTCAACATTCTTTACTAACATTTTAAGTCCAGAATTTTCAGCAACGGTAAGCAAACATTCTTTGCCCATGCTAAGCATAGCCATGAAATTGAGCTCACACATGAACAAACAGTTCAAATCATAATCTCTGTTTTTTTTACAAAGCGAAACTCTTTTTGTTTATATAGGTACATTAAAAACCAAAATGGTCCAATATATAATCTAGTGCAGATGAGATGTAACACACTCCAGATTTATTTTATCAACAAACCTGTTTTTGAAGAACTGATAAAGACAAAATCTTTGGAGTTTATTATCCAGTACAGTTTAAATTTGGATCATTAAGGGTCCAGTTCTCATCGGAAAGATTTCTAAACAGAACTTAAATGGCACTGGCATATTACAACTCATTTTTTCACTGACATTGTAAGATGGAATTTTGCGTCGGGGTGATATAAATCAAATTATAGGTTTTGCCCTTCACCGACGTTTAAAACACTGTATACTGACGTTGGTTTTTCAACTTACCTGACAAACATGTACAGGCCAAAGGCACCCAGTCCACCTAACAGAGGCCCATAGGTGACAAAAAGTCGCACAAAGAAGATGACTGTCCAGGCAAGATCCTAAGGACAAAAAAAAAAAATGTAGAAACTTTAAACTTCAGTCAGTCAAAAAAAAAAATGCTTCACATTTCATTTGGAGTCGAAGTGAGATGTACTGTCATTCGACAGCAAACTGGAGTTATATTAAATGTCAACATAAAGTTCAAAGAGTCGAAGTGGAGATGGGCTGGGCAATTGGCTTGCAGAGATGACAACAGATGGACAACAAGATAACAGAATGGCAACCAAGGACAGGAAAAAAGAAGAAGAGGCAGGCAAAAAAGAAGATGGAGAGATGATCTCACAGCTTTCATGGGTACGACATGGGCAAGACAAACAGAAGACAGGTCAACTTGGAAGGATCATGAGAGCTACATCCGACATTGGATGGACATAGCCTTGGAGAGGGAAGGCAAGGCATGGTATACACAATAAATGAATCTGAAAATCCTTCTTATAAGTTGAGACCATCAAAGTACATTTCAGATCTTTCCATTGGAAATGGAAACTGAGTGCAGATAAATGTGTTCATATGCTTCTAGTTTTATATGGTGTCCAGTCAGCCTCCCATTTTGATTTTTTTTTATATTTCCTACATCCAGAAAAATGTATTGATGTTTTCCATAATCATCCCCCACAGATGTCAAAACAAACCTACGCCCTTGGCTAACACAAGAGCTAAATTCAAAATGAAATTTTCAGTAAAATTAATATTAGAAGTAGTATTACTCTTTTAAATTTCAATAATATTATAACGTGCTGGGAAAAACAATGACCTGTTCAAGTACTCAGATGACTGAAGCCTCAAGCATGACTGTGAATTATCGACACTCAAGACTTTATTTGCTGCTCTTCAATCCCATGCCATCTGATTTATTTGCCCACCAAGTCTCACAGGATCATCACTAAGTACGTAGTATATTTCTACGTTAAGAGGGATGACTATGAGGCAGTCCAGCAAGCTGCGTTGGAAGACGCGCTCCTCTGTCCCTCACCGGGTTGAAACAAGTCACGATCTGAACACTGAGCTCTCAATCTGCTCGTCTTTTAATATTTTTGGGGGCGCATAAACAACGCAAGGAGCGAGCGCCTCACAACAGCACACCTTACGAGCCAACTTGATTGGCTATTAACCATTAGAACAAGAATTGTTACAAATATCAACAATCTTAGGTAACTTTTGGCGCAGGAGAATTAGAGTCTCGTTTAAGTCATTGTACTTTACTACAGACCCTACTGATAAATAAACAACTTGTCATTACTTCTTTTCATTAAAGTAGACGTTCATGACCAAGTACATGTAGTTATTTCTGTTCTAAGTCCCATTAATCCTAACAGAATTCAACCCATCAAACCCCAACAGCATATTTTGTTGGAATCTGTCAGGATGGGTACAGTACCTCTAAAATAACAGTCTTTTACATTGAGTTGGCACATCTCCAGAATCAAAGTCAGAAATATGTGTGTGCAGTTTCCCATATCGTGTTGGAATTTGCCAGGATGGGTATGGTTCCTAGTAAATCATGCTGGGGAGTTAGGGTTAATGAGACTTTGTGAAAGGAGTTTTGGTTTTATGAAGATAAAGAAAAATTAATATATTAATTGGAAATTATTCATAAGTTGTATTTTACTTGAGACTTAAGGGTTTGCATGGTGGACATGATTAATGGACGAAAGGTTTGCGGTAACACCATGTGAATGACATCTCTTTGTGACGAGTATGGCTCTGAGAAGAACCAGTTAGTTTAACTCGACGTTTCGAACAGAATGCTCTGTTTATCATCTGTTCCGTCTCCTGAGATATCATTCACATGGTGTTACCACAAACCTCCCATTCATTGAAGTGGTATTTTTATTAAAATGCATGTATTACTCACAGTCCAGATCCTCTTAGAGAAAACATGGTACAGATTTTCCACGTGAAAGTAGATGGGGAGCAACAAGGGCGGACCAACTGCATAAAAAGACAACATAATGATGATGTCACGCAATTAGTCCAGTGTACTAATTGAAGCATTATTTCGGAGAAAAGAACTGTTCCGAACTAAGAAGACGTTCAACTTTCATCTTGTTGAAAACTTTTAAGAGTTTAATGCCGTGTGAGCCAAATATAGCAAAACTTTACACAATAGACCTGATACCTAATGACGTAACGTCTTTGTTTATATATGCACTTTCCTATGGGAGCGAAGTCGGGACGCCAGACCAACTACTGACTGTCTGCCACATAGGAAAGTGCACATGTAAACAAAGAGTGACTTCATTAGGTCTCGGGCCTATTGGGAAATAAGTTTACATCAACATCACATGTACAAAAAAAAACAGACTGAAACTGCATTAACCCTATAGAATCCTCCTCATCCTCCAAAATCCTCCAAGTGGTTTTTGGAGGATTGAGGCTGAATGGTAAGAAAAAGTTGGTTGATTTTGGAGGATGCATTTTGTCAAGTTCCCAGGCTGTACCCTGCATTGTATGTGTTAAGCCATGCATAATTGAGCCCTGCATTATGCTCAATGTCATCCGCACTGCTTCTGAATGTCACCGGCTTTGCCTCAACCTATTAACAGTGATTAGTGGAGGATTTTGAAGGATTGAGGCAATGGTCACCCTTCTACTGAACAAATTCAAAAATTAATGGATGAGTTTAACCCTAACCGCCCTGAATCCTCCAAAATCCTTTTTGCAAATTGGAGGAATTTGCAGGATTGAGGTTACATGGCCAAAGTGCATTGCTGATTTCGAAGTACGCACTGTGTCAAGGTCTTGGGCCGGACCTTGTGTTGTTTACGCTCAGCCGTGCATAAATTTAGTCCTTGATTATACTTGAAATCCTGCGCACTGCTCCAGGATGTCACTGCCTCTGCCTCAGCCTATTGACAGTCATAGCCGGAGGATTTTGCAGGACTCAGGCAGTGGTCACCCCACCATGGACCATATTCAAGAAATAATGGAGAAATTTGCAGGATTGAGGCTATATGCTATTATTCTACCATGAGGCCAATTGGAGGATTTTGCAGGATTGAGGCTACATCCTAGCAAAAGGGCCTAGGGAGTTAGTGTTAATAGTGATTGGTGGAGGATTTTGAAGGATTGAGGCAGTGGCCACCCCTCCACTGAACAAATTCAAGAAATAATGGATGAGTTTGGAGGATTGAGGCTGAATCCAATCTTTTACATGTTGGCAATTGGAGGATTTGGTAGGATTGAGGATGGTTTCTAGCCACTTAAGGGCCTAGGGGGTTAGGGTAAAGGCCGTTTCATACTCAGAGAATTTTAACATGTACATGTATGCAAACGTCAACAAATTTCATTCATAATGTTTCTTGACTCGGGAGTGACTTACTCAGAAAGAAGTAACTCTGTTGGTAGTTGTAGGGCATGAAACCCCTCTTCGATGACGCCCATTTGACGGGCATCTTGTCTCCAAAGAGGAACAAGTACGGCATGCTGATGTCTGGGTCCTTCTTGACCACGTTGGGTTTGGCGTGATGCTGGAAGTGACGGTAGTTCCACCAGTGAGCAGAGGCAGCCTAGAAAGAGAAGGGGAAAAAGTTGTAAACAAGAACATTCGTAACTTCTAAATTACAAACAATTTCTAACCTTAGCAGTGACCTAGAGTAAATACGTGAGATGCCATCAATTTAAAGATACAATTATTGAAGGTTATTTTGACATCTTTACAGGCTGAGTCAAAAAGAAAGTGACTGAATTAGAAAAAATATTTTTTTTAAATATGTGGCTAGCTCCACTTCATAAAAATAACACAGGAATAAAGTACATGTTATTGAATAGTAATTGTGCAAATTCCATGTAATTTGCATATTCTATTTCCCAAGTTATGTTTATTTTAATAAAAACGACCACAATATTCAGCTGATGAATTAAATACAATGAAACATGGACAAGCCCACCTCCGTGAATGAACGAAAACTTGCAAAGGAAACCAGACAAAAATGACTTCAAAATTTTCAGAAAACAGAAAGTTGACTTGTTCCTCATATTCAAAACACAAAATTTGACAGTAAAAATAATGTTTTGAGTCTTGACTCAAAAAATAATTACAATCTCATTTGTATTTGAATGCCTGTGTGTAATTTGTGATTCTCAGTCAGCTCAATAGCATCTAATGGCATTCCATGGACGGCTATTAAAAAATAAGTTCTTTTAGTAAAAAATGCGTATCTTCTGTTAGCATGGATGAATTTTAGTAATTTTTTTTTTCAAATGAGTGGAAGAACATGCTCTTCTAAGATATGCTTCATTGGTGTATCAACTTTGTTTGTTTAAAAAAAAATATATATCAATCCATGTCACTTTCTTTTTGACTCACCCTGTACAGAGGAAGATGGGGTACAACTGGAAACTTTATTTCCGTTGTTGTCAATTATGTACCTTGGAAGTACAAGGTCACATGACCACTTTTGGGCCCATAACAAATTTGGCAAATTTACTCTGCCTAGAGCGCTGCTTGACAGAAACTTGACAGAAAAACAGATAAAGATACCCTGTAACATATGTAATATTTGTAGACTTCATTTTGAATTCATAAAAAAATTAAGTTTCTAAAATTATTGAGGTAAATGATAGACTCTTTTAATCTTAGTCTACAGCAAACCAGCAACTATTCTTCATAAAAAGTAAAAAAAAATTAATAATAATGGTGTGCCATTTTTCGTATCATGAATACGGTTGAAACAGGAAGTGGAATAAACTCCATATAGAAACTGACAATGCTGGAGTAAGCGCATTGTTGAAAGGGAATGGTTGCGTTATATTCACATGCATTTAATTTCTATTGTGTGAAATATTTCAATTTCATCCAGCATTTAATGCTTGAAAAAATTACACTTTAGCATTTTTTCATTTTTACTGAGCAAGTTATTTGTTGGGGAGTGTGGCCTACTTGTTAGGGTTTGTGACTCATGATCAGAGGGTCAGGGGTTCGAATCCAGCTGCTGGCCATATGTTGTGTCCTTGGGCAAGGCACTTCACCCCTACTTACCTCTCTCCACCCAGAAGTATAAATGGTAGCCGGCATTTAATAGCTGGGGAATGATGGACTGGTATCCCATCCGGAAGGAATAGAAATATTCTCAATTGTTACATGTCACTAAAACCGAAGATAAACACTTGCCTGATGGGCCGTACTGGCTCGTGACAGACGTTATGTTTCAGTAATAGATTCGGAATTCATTCGCAGTTTTCTTACATTGCCCCTCCAGGGATCCAGCAGCCATAGCAGTGTACATACAAAGGGCTCAGTGTCACTCCTGGGCTTAAAGTACAAGGGACAGGCTATTGGGTAACTACATTATTACATAACATATTCACAGATTAAGGAAGATTCCTTGTACAAATGCCAAGGAGTTTAGAGATTCTCCACGAGAATTTTTGGAGTCTGCTGGCTCTTACCTTCATCCCGCCGATGACGAAGTAATGCAGCCAGTGGTTCCAGCGAGACCGACGAAAGACAGACAAGTGACCCAGGTCATGCTGCAACCACCCTGCTTGGGCCTGAATGGGGAAAAAAAAGTGAAACAATACGAAATTTGTATGTTTGTTTTTGCCATTCAAATTAATTTTTTGAACCATTGTACAATCACAAGGCTGTCACATGGCTTGACACTTGGGTTATGCTTGTGTACTGACCCCCTTCCTTGCCTTACACCTCTGTGGCTCCAGTTCAATTACTGCCTGGATCCACATTTGTGGATTTGATTTTCAGTCTCTGCATGATTCCTAGTCCGAGTATCGCCTGTGGTCCGATGGACCCCTCTCCATAACCGACGTCTGATATATGAGAGCAATGCACATTTTATGGGATCCCGCGCGCCAGCCAATCAGAGTTGACTTTAGAAAATGTGAGTAATTTCGATCAGAAATGTGGACTAAGCTTGATTTGTCAATTTGGCTGCCATGGTTTTGTAATACAATAACGGGTTGAGGAAGACCCGCATGCCAGCCAATCAGACTTGACTTTAGAAATTGTGACGTCATTTCGATAAGAAATGTGGACTAAGCTGTTGATTGGTCAATTTGGCTGCCGTGTCTTTGTAATACAATAACGGGTTGAGGAAGATATTGAAGTGTTGAAGGGGATATTCCATGGACTACATGATTCCATGGGTTTACCCCAGAATGTTTGGCAGTTTTGTCTTCAAGCCTGCCAGCTACGGTGCCATAGAAATCCCTGGTTTCATTACCAGAATTAAAACATGAAAATGAACAAAACTGCTGCAAATTGCTTTCTGACTGGATGGACCTGACATATACATTGCGATCTTACCATAGCAAGATCTTCTTCAGAGGCAAATGATGAAATAAAATAATACTTAATTGAAACAAAACTTTTTTAAGTCCAGTTCTATTCATGTAACAAACTTATGGAAAAACAAAACAGTTACGAAAGTGCTCGCCACCTATGCAAAAAATGCTAACCTGTGAAGTTGTGAGCAATGCAGCAGTGATCAAAATGGGCAGCCATGTTGTTCCATAATACCACAGGACCATCCAACCCAGTACCTCAAGGGCTACGATGTGGGACAAGTGGGCAGCGTAGAACCAAAGGTTGGGGGTGAAGAGACCCATCTCTTCTGCCTTGCTGCGCAGGTCCCGCATGTCGCTTACGATGGACGCCTGTGTGAGAACAGAGACTCGGAGGGTGAAACAAGGGCCAGGCAGTGGACATTGTCTGACCATCAATCGTATTTGTGAGACGTTTTGGCAAAATGGCAAGGGTTAAAATGAGGGTATGCAGGTATAAGGAAAGAGAAGGAATTTCTCCGTTCCTTGTTTGTTGCATTTCAATCGGATATTCCATTGACAAGTTATAGCTGTTTAAAGTTCAACCCCCCAAAACTTGTAAAGTTTCGAGTTTTGTCGTCCTAAAATTGAAAGGTGCCAAATCTTTTTTCATTCAAAACACTTTTATTCCAAGATTTTTATATTGTTTCTTTCAAATATGTGTGTAGTAGACATATCAAAAATTATAAATAACATTAAATCTGAAAATCGAAAAAAAAAAGTCATTCTCATTTGTTTTTTTTTGTTTTTTTCTCCATTTTCTCATTTTGCCAGAATGCCTCACATTTGACCAAACAAAAGCAGTGAACTCTGTCAAATTGTCTGAATGATATATGAGCAGGGAGCACGTTTACCACATTGGGATTTTTTTCCAAATTTTTGGAAAAGCCATAATGCTTCTTTCCACAACCAAAGGTAGAATAGACCTCATAAACTTCAAGCACAGGCTAACTTCTTATTTCAAAATGCTTTTTTTTCCAGGGATCAAAATCCCTAGGTCCTCCAAAAAAGTGCCAAAAATATTTTTAAAAATAAACAAAAGTAAATAACTTTTTCTCACCATTATATTATAATTTTTCCCCCGACCTATTTCTTCCTATTCACAAAATTAAATTTCACCATTATTAAAAGTTACAATCAATTGCCAATTGAAAGGGAAAAAACTTGAACACTTGAAAAAAACTTGACTGAAAAAGCTTGAAATCCAAGACGTGCTATTTATAAGTTGCTTTCGTCCTAAAGGTCAAGATGATAGGTATTATCTGCAAACCTTGACTGCGTCCTCCGATGACAACGATCCGACGCGGAGAGGTTTGAGGTATTTCCTGACGAGGCTCTTGTCGGGGTGAAAGGCGACAAAAGCATCCTGAGAAGAGACAGGAAATAGGAGCTGGAAATATCGTCTCGTTTTTCACAGCCGATTCAATTGAAGTCATTCTTCAATTGTGCAAGGCTTTTTGACGTCATGTTCGCAAAGGAAGAAAGCCGGGGAATGGGTGACAATAAACGTCTATGGGCTTTTCCTGTTAATTTTGAGATTATTTTGTGACCTCCAAAAGTCAGAGTAGATTGGAGCGTTTGGATATTAAAGGGGCTTTAGTCTCCCACTTTGAAAATGTTGAAATCTCATTCTGAAGGTTACGGCTTAGTTTCCCATTCATTGTGCAAGCCTTTTGCAATTCGGGCGATTCACAATGCCGTGCCCCACCAAGAGTTTGCCATTGAGAGTTCATTTTTACCAGTGCATTGTGGGAGATGGTCGACAAATTCGCAGCGCGGGACATTTGAAATTGTTAGTTTTTTTGGTCAGTAGTTTTGTAAGCATATGATTCGAGGATCTGTTTGCCCATTTCTTTTCTTGTTATCAATATGGTGTTGTTTTTGTAAGGCGGCAGAACGCTATGCCCCAATCTATGACATATTAGCTCAAGTTGTCTACCGACACTCATTCAAATGGGCCATGTTTTGTCGACCCTAAACTTGAACAATGGACTCTCCGTGGCAAACTCTTGGTGGCGCACTGCATTGTGAATCGCCCGAATTCTACTGAGGCTATGCCATAGCCTGTCTGACCAAATTTACAGTAATAGAGTGTGTAAGTTGACCAGAAAAAAACTGCGAGATTTTACGAGAATACAGCGCATCTAGGCACCATGTATGGGATAGTATCTACAAAAATGTGTGTATAATTGTTTGCATTATTCTTTGTCCTGACTTGGCCCATCCAATCATGGGGCAATAAATGGGCATCTTTCAAAAGAAAACAAAGCATTAATTTACAACATATTGAAAATATTGCAAAATGACGACTATTATCAAATTGAAATTGATGATCTCAACGTCCCTTCGATCGATCACGCAGATAACAAGCGGGTAAACTCAAACACAGGAGTCTACATGTATGACTAGACTAGTCAGTGTTTGGTACCAAGACCTTCACATAAAAGTGAATGTGGACTGGCGAGACATACACACTCTATAAGCAACGCAGAGTCTAAAATCTATCTTTGAACCAACTTACTGTAGCGTCTTCGCCAGCGTAGTGAGACAGCACCTTGTACCCCCCTGGGTGTCTCTTCACCCACTGGCTGACATCGTACACCCCGTCCTCAATCACCACCCATTTGTCCGCCTTAGTACTGTGTCCCTTGACTTCCTCCCACGAGTAGTTGCCGTGAGTGTTGACCTCTGACACGCCTTGACCTTGGTGACCTTTACCCATGGTGTCCACTAACCAGTGGTGAGTGTGCAGTTCCTTTGGTTTACTGCTTCATGTCTACATGTGCAAAGAAAAAAACAGAGTTAGGCAGCAAAACAAATTTTGTTTATACATGAACGCCATGTAGGAAAACAGTGTCATTTTCTAACTTTTGTGTGTGTTTGTTTTTCAGGCATGCAACTGGGAATTTAGAAGGGGAAAAAACGAGGAAACTCCAAACCACACAAGACTTTGTACAGTGTTTTTCAAGTTGTAATGGCATTCATGAGAAGCAAAATTAGAGGAAATCAGCGGATCCGAGGAAAAGTTGCATGCCTATCTTTTGGTCTTTTAACGGTATTCTGTTTACTTATCCCCTTTAATTAACCAATAACACACAAAAACTTCCATAGAGAAGACTTTATTTTATATCCAAAATATACTTTATTATATTTTTTTTGACCAAATGTGGCAATAAAAAGTTTGAGGTCGGCAATCTGGCCTAAGAAAATACAGGAACATGTAGGTCGGTTTACTGTAAACACACAATTGTTTTTAGGCCTTAATTAAGTGCTAAAGGGAAACATCTTTTAAAGGGAATATACATCATTTACTTTTGCTGTAATTTTCAGAAATGGATGGAATTGGGTGGTTGGAAATATATAACAAATATAGTTACACTGACTTTTTTGAGGGTTTGGGTTCGAAAATGCTATAAAAACCAAGAAAAACAATCATTTTCCTGTAGTCTGGTTCCCTGACTCCATATAAGAAGAAACAGAGCAGTTTACATACATTGGGGAATTGTAAGGTCAGGGAACCAGTCTAGCTGGCTTGTACCCGTTCATAGGTGTGTAATCGATTGCAAACAAGTGCGATGGTCAATTGGGGCCAGTATTTGAAAAAAACCAGTTTTTTCCAATGCTGGTCGGCCGACCAGCGTTGGAAATTGAATCAAAAATACCACTTTTCTTGAAAATGACAGTATACCAGGTGCCATGATTTTACAGGATGCTTTACACTGTCATTCACTAACAGTCCAGCAAGGTATTTCAAAATGATTTGGTAGTTTTATTTTTTGATGTTTGCAAATGTTGTATTTTCCCTTTAAAGTGCTAATATTGCAATTTGAGCAAATTTTAATGCCGACAACAAATTTCAATTATAAGGACACCAAATTCAATTGTAGCACATTATATGGAATAAAGATGACATTACCCCCACCCCCCCCCTCCAAAAGAAATGCCATTAGAAATAGGAGGGGAATGAAGTGGGGAAAAAAGAAGTTATAGATCAAGTGGATCAGTTGAAAAGCTAAAAAAATTATTTGCCCAGAGCACCAATATTGGTGGATACTAGCGCTTTATAAATATACATTATTATTATTATAATAATTACAGGAAATGGTACCTTAGGGGGACATTTCCATAGAGTTGTGCACAAATTTGTTTCCAACTTAAACTTCGTTTAAAAAAGCTTCAATCTTTTCAAACAAACCCTTGCATAAATGGGACAGGTTGCTTGGTCTAGGTGCTGAGGTTCACTGGGAACCGGACTTTGTCTTGACACAACCGCATTTTCATAACATCTTTATGTGACTTTAGATTGTTTATAATGTAATTTGAACCTTAATTAAGGCAATACTACAACATCTGCATGTGATTTAAGTGTTTATAGTGTATTTCGAGTAATTCTGGGGAATTTGGCAGATTTTTAATAAATCTGACAGATTTTTTAAGCGCATTTAGCAGAATTTGGCCATGACCGTACGGTCACCCTGGTTAGTGTTTCCATGCACTTGAAAATCTACACACTAGTACCAGTAGGGTGGGGAAGTGAAGTGTCAAAGGCTAAAGTTGACAGGAAGAGTTTTGCATGGCCTACATGCAGCACTGCAGATCATCAAACAGTCCTCTTAACTTCAAATTCAATGGAAGTAAAACTCACCCCACTGAATTTACAAATTTGGGACTCTGTGCCTGTACTAAGCACATGTACATGTACACTGTACTGTAGTTTTACACACAAGTTTGTAGTCTGTGATTGTATGCGCTTTTTCAAGTTGTGCATGCATAAGAGCATGTTTCCTACCTCCATGATAAGAGCATGGAGGAATAATAAGGGAAAGACTGAACAAAAATTAACATATTGCCCAAAACTCTACCTTAACCCTAACTCCCTAGGCATTTTTGCTAGGATGCAATCTCAATCCTGCAATATCCTCCAACTGCCTCCACGTAAAAATTGTATACAGCCTCAATGCTGCACAATCCTCTGTTATTTCTTGAATGTGGTCCTTGGGTGGGTGACCACCACTGCCTCAATCCTGCAAAATCCTCCAGCAATCACTGTCAATATGTTGAGGCAGAGCCAGTGACATCCTAGAGCAGTGCGGAGGATTTTAAGGATAATATAGGCCTAAATGTACATTTAGGCATGTATGCACGGCTGAGCATAAACAACACAAGGTCTGGCCCAAGACCTTGACACAGTGCATCCTCCAAAATCAGCTACACATTTTGCCATAGCCTCAATCGTGCAACATACTCCATTTAGCAAAACAAAAGATTTTGGAGGATTTGGGATGATGTGGGAAGGTTAGGATTAATTATAATATAGCGCTTTTAGCTAAGATCAAAGCGCTTTACATTATTATTACCCCTGATCAATGGGCCAATGAAACATTCCAAATACAATCTCAGCTCCCTGGGGAGTATACAGCTCGATGCTGCCATTTCGGTGCTGCCATTTGGGTGCAAGACAGCTAGAATCAACCAGGTCTTCCCAGGTACCCATTTACTCCTGGGCAATGAGTGACAAAGTATCTTGTCCAAGGGCACATGCACCACAACCCCAGGCTGGACTCGAACCCTCAACATGCCACAATTAACCGCAGACCACGAGTTCAATGCTGCAGACCCCAAGGCCACGGCAATCCACTTGTATTCCTTCCTGGTATTTTGTAGTTACAGATGTTTTGGTTTGGGCTTTGGGAGGGGGGTTATGGGGGGGGGGGTAGGTAGGGGAAAAAACTTATTCAACAATGTCCCTAAAGGTTAATGACATCCAGCCTTCTTTCCGGAGAAGTACCACATCAACCTCGTCCCCAGGGTGTCGAGCAGTACGCGCCCACCACTACCTGCTCTCTCACCCTGGTATTGGATCATTTGCATGTGCAAGATTTTTGAACACGTATGCAAATTAGGAGTAGTCTGGTGCCTGCCTGTGTGTTACATTTGCGTTTGTTTTTGTATGTGGTGTCTGGGGTAAAAACAGAATCAATTGGTCGCAGCGCGAGCATGGCGTGAGTTACGAAAACATGATTTTATTTTAATTAAACTGTTACGATCTTAACGAGACAACATGCAGTATCACATTTCATATTAATATTAACAAACTGGAAAGGAAATGAATATTTCGAGAAGGCGTGGACGAATGATTGCGAAAACATGTACTGCACGTTGTGAATAACAACACCAAGTACACGATATAAATCCATTTCTAGCCAATTGCGGTATCGAATCAGGATGCAGGAAGGAAGTTTCCTATCCAGGGTTTACTATTGGAAACAACGTTGGAAATAAAGTAAGCACTGGGGACGAGGTTGGTACCACATGCAAAAATGTATTTAGAATTATAAATAACAGAAAAATCTATTTAAAAAAAAATTAAAGTGCATAGGTCAAACTAAAAACGTGTTTACTACTTTCTGATGCTGACATTTTCTCATTATGCACTGCAGGTAAGGCAGTTCTTCTGTTTTGGGATCGGTTACAATATTTAGTTGAAAATGTCTCCCCCATTCTAAAGGATGGCCTACGAAGCTTGCAAAAGGACAGCGGGAGTCACATGAATGACACATCTACGATGACAATGTCATTGAAATGAATTGTTTGGAAGACAATCCTTCAATATTCCCCATGGTGTGGAGGACATCTTACCTGCAAAGCAGGTATTCTGATTTGAAAATCACAGGCGTGTGGAAAAAGGCACACATGGATTTTTCTAGGCATGTGTTTTTTCTAGGTGTGTGGTTTTCTAGGTGTGTGATCTGTGGTCCAAGGAAATTCAGGCGTGCAATTATTCACACTTCTCGGGAAGCATTTAGGTGTGCGATGGTGTGGGATGTGATCGCACGCCTCAAAACAGAAGGACTACTGCTTATTTTCTAAAATGTGAAGAAAACAAATTCTGATATAAACTCTGGAGGTCATTTCATCTCTGTGTAATTTCCAGAGAAAAGTTTTACGACGACAAGTTCTCAAAATTTCCTCTGAAAATTACACAGAAACTTGAACCACTGGGGGAAAGAGTGAAGTATGCAGATGCCAATTCTTTGGTTGTGTACAAAGTCTATGGAGAGTCCAGAAAATTTTCTAAAGTATTTCCCAGTCCCAGATTCATGTCTTATCATCATTTTTGCAACGACTGACCTTCATTGAGATGATATATGAAGAAAAAAGTGGCGTCAGGTTGCAACATTTTTTCCTGGAAATGTTTTTCAGTCCCAGATTTATGTCTTTTCAACATTTTTGCAATGACTGACCACAGGCTTCACTGCACTGAGAATGAGATAGCTAGGCCTAGGGGCCTCGGCCTACGATGAAAAAAAGTGGCGTCAGAGTGCAACATTCTTTCCCTGCTGGCCTGGCCTGGGCTTATGCAGTCTAGTATCTGAGCCTCAGAGGCAAATACAATCAGACCATGAACATTAAGAATGAATATTTATAGTGGGTAATCATAATGCCACGCATCGTTGCATTGCATGTGTACCACGCCTAACATTAACAACCGTCCATGTCAACATGTTGTATTATCATATCAACATCGCTCGTCTAGCGAACACGACACTAACACAAGTATACTTGCACTGTTGCAGGCTTAAAACTCAAAGGCAGAGGTACATCACGACTTGAGCTACAAATCTAGATGGTCACAATGTTACTTCTCACCTCCACAAATGCTTCAACCGTAGAAAGGCGCTTCCGAACCATGCAATTTTAAACAAAATATTTTATCCGGGAAACAGGACTCGTCGTTGGGCCGGGTAGCCGAGCGAACTACATGTATTTTGACGCATGATGGCGCCCTACTGCTTTAGCGGAACTCGGTTCTCTATTTTTTTGTCCAGCTTGTATTGTGCGATTATTACCGTTTCCTAAAACGATATTTCTTTTATTTTTAACGATGCGTAACCAACCCACAAATAAACCAACAGGCCAAATCACAAATTATTAGTCAACTGCAAATTAAATAGTACAACTCATAACTTAAATTGCGCCTTTTGTAAGGAGAAAAACAAGTAGTTGGCAAATCAATTGCAAATCCAAGATGTTTTTTTACCCCGAAATTATTATTATTTTTATTATTATTATTGATTCGACCTCAACAGCACAAAAACAAGAACAGGAAAAATATATACAAATGTACAGGACAAATCCAAAAACTAGAAATACAAAAGTAACAAGACAAATACAGACCAAATGACAGCAGGGTAACTAGACGAGCAAAGTTAACTTCAGAAATTACGATTAGGCCAAAAAAATATATAGTTCTACTTCCGATTACATGGCATTTTTTTGTTTTGCAATTTTTTTGTGTACGATCATATGGAGGCTTCTGCGTGTAGTCAATGGTAAAAACGTAGAAATTGTTGGGTGTTATTTTCTCACTTTTCCAATAAAAAAATTAGGGTAGGGGCTGTCAGAATAGGGTAGGTAGAGAAACCTTAGGTAAAAACAGGATTAATGAGTGTACTAGTGTATGAGGGGAGCAAGTCAATCAGTGGAAGGTCACCCAAAAAAACTCAAGCTTGACTTGTCAAGCAAAAACACAAGTCATCTCAAGAAATGCGGTTTGGCACAGATTTCAGGAGCCAGAGCAATGTAAACCTTTTTTTTCTTCGTCTCCAATCCCCCTCCTATTTATTCACTAAACTGAAAATTTGCAGGGGGAGGGGCGGAGGTTGGGGATAACCAAAAATACTTAAAGGAAACATGCAGTGGAAATTCAGCTCCTCTTGTTTTCATGCACATAATGATGTGTTGCAACAATACATACAGGATCTTAATACTTGTTTTCATTGGAAGTGACAAGAAAGTGGTAGTTTTTCAATTATCAGCAAATCCTTTCATCAATACATGTAAGAGGGCGCTATTTCGCTTTTGTCACACAAGGTACTCCTAGTCAAAAATGTATATGAACAGTACAAAAATTAGTCCTTCAAAATTACCTACAAAAAAAGTTTTCAAGAAATATTGGCCACTACTATTGACCAAACAAGCTGTTTAACATGATAAATAAGGAAAAGTGGAACTTACTCCAAGAAAAAGTTTGATATATTATTTTTACACAAAGCTATGAAGAGTACTGGCCAAAGTTGAACGACATCACGTTTTGGCTCATGAATATGGAAATTTAATTAGCATAAAAACTAAAATGTTGAAATTTCTCCCTTTTACTGCTACAAAGGAGGTGGAAATTCATAGTTTGTCGTGGCAAGAACTGAGCTGTTTTAAATGTATTTAAGTCATAAAAATCCTAATGCATTAAACTGCCCAACCGAAGATATTCGACTAAAGAGAGAGAGAGGGGGTTGGGGGTGGGGTTGGAGGGGGGGGGCTGGACGACATGACAGTAGGGGGTGCTGTTCATGATACAAATGTACATATTATGTAATCTTGCGCCCTAGTCCCTTGAACCACAAAAGAAACTTTTGCAATAACTGCTCTCCGATATTCTGAACTTGGGACTGTCGGAAAGTTACAACAGAACCTTAATTAAAATAACCATTTCTTTGTTTCTCAACACAAAATATGGCGGGGGTGAACCAATGCCCCCCCCCCGGTCAAAAACGGGGATCCGCCCCCCTGGATTTACGCCCTCGGATCGTCTTGACTGAAAGCGCAACAACTTGTGTTCAACAAGAATTCGGAACTGCTCCAGTACTGAGCCTTATTGCACAAAAAGTCATCTTAAACATTCATGTTTCGTGTGCTGTACGGCTTCTCGGTCTTTTGGGAGTCATTGTGCTTGGCCTTTCCCTTAAAAAAAGACTATCGAGTTATATGATTTGATCTATTAAGAGTAATAAGCCTTAATATTGTCTTTTCTTCGGATACGAATATAAGGCGTAGGCCTATTTCTTTAACTATGTCCGATCTCACAATTTACAGCCGGCCTCCAGCCGAGAAATATTGAGGGGGGAGGGTAAAAAACCCCCGTAATCTGTTACAAGTTCCATTCAGGAAAAAAAATTACGTCAAGGACTAAATGCAAACACTGCGGGCCTTATTGATTGAACTCATGCGAAAGATAGGTCGCTGATGAGGTACTAATCACTAACCCGCGCACAATTTCCTCTTTTATTCTGAATAAAAGATAAAAATGTTCAACATAAACAACAATATTTTTGGCGTAGGCATTATGTTTAAACTCTTTCCTGTCCCAGCCGCCCATGACGGCACGTGACCCGGCTCTATGGCATGCGCACTGGTTCAGGAGACTCGAGTAATGAGTTTATCATACACGCGCACTGTACATGACTTTGTACAGTACATTGTAGGTACTTTAATACCGCCACTCTATATCGAACATGTACTACACGAAATTGTGAACGTAGGGGAGCACATTACAGACAACAATCATCACATCAACCGATACAATTCTACCCATTGTAATTTGAAAAAAATACCCGGTAAAAACATTAACGA
The DNA here is from genome assembly GCA_029964075.1 of Patiria pectinifera. Taxonomy (NCBI): domain Eukaryota; kingdom Metazoa; phylum Echinodermata; class Asteroidea; order Valvatida; family Asterinidae; genus Patiria; species Patiria pectinifera. The sequence continues at coordinate 4,860,555 of CM057130.1, read as the reverse complement.
AAACAGGAACGAGGAACTTGAACGAACTGCATGACTGTATCCATGTTTTTCTTACTCTATTATGTTGTACCTTTTTATCTGATTTCTAAGAACGTGTTTGTCAAGGGATTACACCTTTTTTTTAATTGCACAATAATTAATACGATGTTCACGTCAGGCACGCAGTCACATTGTGATACCTTTAATTATGGCTAACTTACTGGAATGGCAATGCAACTATTACGTGTCGGGAAGTTGGGATTATTCCAGATCACACTTAGAAGCCTAATTAGTTTTCAGACATGCCATTCATGGTAAATTGTGGCGTACAGATTTTGACTGCCGCAGCCGCGGCTGTTCACTCTGTGCGACTTGCCCCACTGAAAATTCGGGAAGCAGGAAAATCGATAGAGGATAATTGCTAGTAATCGATACGACCGGTGCAGCATTAGTAGAAGCGTATTGTTGGTCTACGTTGGAATGTGAATGCTTACATCGGGTTGGCAATAAAAGGAAGTTTCAAATTAGGTTTTGCCCTTCACCGAAGGAAGTTTGCCGTGACATCATAATGTTACAATATATCACTTGTGCGGTAAGATGAACTCTTTTTATGTAAAACTGACTATTTTGCCATGCAGTTTATGATCTGTCTATTATAATATGTGTTTTGGGTTGACTTTTTGCATCTAAACCGATTGATTTATGAGCATGGAGGTTTTCATTCAAGATCTTGTGTGATGGAATATTTCATACTTCGAGGAGATGTTTTGGCATGTTAAATCAATTTAAGGGAGACGGGTGTTGGAAGATTTTCGAATCCGAAAGGATGGGATTCATGGGAAACACGTTGAAATCATTCGTGCTGCGGTTGTCACCGAGCAATGGCATTCGGGTCGAATTGATGCCTGGATGTAAGGTAATAAAAGGCCTTATTTTTCAATTCAATAGATTAATATCCAGCTCCCAGATATCGTTCTACTTAGTTAAGTTCATACTCCATCCTCATATGGGTAGAACTGTCGTAGTTCCATTGTTACAACTCCTCCGTTTTGCAGGGCTGTGCCGGGGTGGGGCTTCTTTTGATAAGGGAACGCTCACTATTCTTGGCGGCCGGGTTTCTTTGTAGGCTCGAGATAGTGCCCTGTATTACCTGCAAAGTCGCACGGCCTGAGACGCTGTCTACAAAAAATATTATATTAGGGGGATTACAGCCTGAAATCCCCGGAAATGTTATATTTTTGATTGTTTACTTATTCTATTTCAAATGTCTGGTTGAAAGGAAATTAACCTAATGCCTTACCGTTCCCGAGAAAAGACGAGGAAAACGGTTTAACATCGATGTACGCCACACGTCTCCAATACACAAATGGTGTTTCTCGCACGTGCGCATAATGCGACGCACTGTGTGGTATGATTAACAACTAGCATCTCAACAGCTCGATTTTCGAAAGTCAAAATTTTGACCCCAGAAATTCGTTCTCGCATGGTTCTCGCAACGATAACATTAAAACGCCCAGTTTTTAAAGGATGGTTGTGTGGAAGTTTATCTCCTGCATTTTAATATCCTGTCCAATAATTTTAATATCATTTTGTTTGAATCGCGTTTTGTAGCCCAGTTGGGCGCATTCCGGACGTAGTGCCCCTTTAAATTATTATTACGGCAGACCGGGAGGGTTTAGTCTAATGGCGTAGACTTGGCTGCGTTGACAACGGGTGATACTCAGACTAGGAGGGGTGAGGATGTCACACAAAGGATGCCTGCCACAGATCGTTTGAGCGGCTTGCATGCCACTTGACATAGACATTGAACGGTATAATGTGACTTTTGATTGGCTTGTGTTTGCTTAAACCAAACGTACTGCACCCAACTGTACCCAAGCGACGGTGGTGGCCCGTGAAGGTGACAACGAAAAGACAACTGGCCAACGACGGACAGAATGAATGATTAAAATGTCATGGTCTAGTCCAATCACGTATACTATATAGTGTCACGACCAGTTTTTGCATATTTTATTACTAATAAATATAAAACTATTACATATTCAGTTCCCGCAACTCATGTACTATTCCATGGGCGAAATTGTTCACGCATCCGAGTTTGAACCCGTCCGGTGCTTTCAGATAGCATAATGGAAGCTTTTTTTGATAAACCCTAAGAAAAAGGGTCCAGGCCTATTGACAAAAAGAAAAGAAACTAATGATGAAAAGTGAAGCTGCCCTAAATAAAGCCTTTTCTTTTCATCGCTACTGTACTGTAGTATCAAGCATTTCAAAACCAAGATACATTGTAGGACTCAAGGAGTGCATGAACCGTCGCATTTGAATGTCAATGGACATGGACGGTTCAGTCCACGAAGATAATAAGAAAGGACTCAACGGGGTTTAATTATCCCATTTAAATATCCCGCGCACTGCACGCAGCAGGGTCGAATTTCTGAGGGGGGGGGGGGCCACGTGGAAATGCACACATTTCGCAATTTGTAGGTCTATATAATATATTTATTCAATTCAAATTTTAAACGGGGAGGGGGGGGGGGGGGGGGGGGTACCGGGGGGCACGAACATCCATGGGAGGGGGTGCGTGCCTTCCCCCGGTAATTACAACCCTGACTGCACGTGCAACTGACATGAATAACACTTTTACGCATGAACAACTTTTCACGCATGCTTCAAGACTGTAGAGCGCTGTGCAAACAAACTCGATGAGAAGCATATCACAAACAGGACACAATAATTTGAGTCTTCGACATCCTTCCGGCAATTTGGGTTTAAAAATTCAGTATTCAACACGGTCATCAATAGTTATACCATAAATATGGTTGGACGGGTTTAAAGGAAGCCGGCTCCCATGATAGTCTTCCTGGAAGTTAGACAGTGGTCGTGTACGGTGGATCTAGCATCTACCGCGCGCACGAAAAAACTTGCAATGCCCAAACTCGTTCTCATGCAGTTACTTTTGGAAACGAGGTTGAAAATAAAGTACTTCCGGGGACGAGGTTGCTAGTTGCCCGACGTACGTACACGTACAACAGCATGACGTCACACAAAGAAAGCTATTTTTGACCGGCGTGATGCGTGACGTGACCGTCACTTTCACTGTGAGCACAATATGCAGAAGGAAACACACATCCGGCTCCATGGTTTTACAGTGGGGAAACGTTTTTACAATGCGTGTACTTTTTGTCGAACAAACATAGTTCCCCTTACACAAAGCCTTCTTGTATAGGCCTCAGGGTTCTTATATTCTTGGCTCCGTGCAGGCACCGCTATTAATACCTGTATCTATAATGCTAAAAAAGAAGAAGCTATATATAAAATCAATATTGAAAATAAACTGTTACTGGGAATTCTCAATCTGTTGGAAGCAGAAATTCAAACTTTAAATGTGTAGCTATTTGTTAGGGTAAACTGTACTAGTTAATCTGTGAGAAAATTAATAAAGAATCGTGCGGTGTAGCCGCCAGTACGAAAGTAGTCATTCCTCGATCCAAACTCCACTTATACTGATTACTTTAAAACAGTGCCTCAAGGATAATAAAACATTCCTTGTTTATAATTTTCCTATATCATGATGGGGTGTTGCTGAATTTTGAGCATTAGTAAACTGGGGTTCGGGATAATTAGGTCCTTGTACCTCACTGCTCACACTTACTAGGGAAAATGATGATGATGCAGTGCCTCCAGAGAAGTGGTGAATAAATGGCATCGAGAACCGGGGCCAAAGCCAAATCATAAGACGTTTCTGTGTCTTAATATTAGAAACGGCCAGGTTGCCATTCCCGTTTGCTTAGGGGCTAACTACATGTAGAACTGTCCATTGCACCGGGTGGATCCGGGGTGGGGTGGGCGGATTCTCCCTCTTGCTTCCCTATCCATAAAAACTCGATTTTTAAGAAAACATATTGGAAAAACATTTTGTTGCTTGTTCTTCCCATTTTCCTTGGTGCCCAGCCAATAAGCCCGCGACCAACACTACCCCTCTGAAAAGAAACATTCTTACCTCCTTGGCAACGAGTATAGAATGTTCCTGGATCTTCCGGTGGCCAGAATGAAGGCTGTTGAAAAAAAACGTTGTCAAAATGCTTTAAATGTTGATTTCGACCAGATATTTTAGTCAGAACGGATAAACCGTTGCCTTGCGTTTAGAAATTCCAATTCGTGAGTTCATTCCCCGTCATTTATTCGCTGTGTGAGGTGTGCCGATCTTTTCGGAGGAAAACAGGGCAATTTAGCAAACTAAACATCTCCCCGACGCAAAATTTCATCATGCAAAAACAAGGTAATTTATTGTTGAGACAAACTTGCAAAGGTCCGTAAAAGGGTTTCCTGCTCTTCCACCGACATTTGGCTTTAAGCAGATGTCAATTCAAAGCTGATTTGCGTCAATTTGTTTGAGAATTTAATACGGCCGATGGAAATTAATAAGTATCTGGGAGAATGAATTTGAATTAATTTACGGATCCATAGCAAAAACCCTACTCAGTACTCCTTTCAAATTTAAATTGAATAGAAGACAGTAAGTCGATCTACTCGCGCAGTCAATGACGATTGCTGTCTATATTACAGAACAAAATCTTTCCGAGTCGACTGGAAAATATGGGACAATACAATTGTATCCATTATATTGCTGAGAGATACAAGACTGACAAGATTGTTTATGTATTTATTGACCAGTGCGACGTATTTGGCGTTCTACAAGCCCACTCACGAGTTGAATGTGAACATCAAGTGATGCGTAAAGCCACTATTGTCAGTAGTGTATAAACAGCACCTGCCAGAGGGAGGAGGTGCACTAACCACACCAGCGTATCTCGTGCTCTAGCTCGCCGGACGCAAGTTGTTCATGTTGGCGGATCGTCTCTTATTTTGGGCGAATATTTTGCCGTTTCTCACTGAACAGATCGACCTTTTCTTGAGGTACATGACATGTACGAGTATCATCCTCCCTCCTGGTGAAATATCAAAGCATTTGGACGCATTTTGGTGGGCGAACTGACTGATCTTTGTTTGGAAGTTCATGCTTGGATTATCGCCTTTATCAATGTTGGCCTCTCATCGCATTCATTCACACACACAGTAGGCCGTGCGATTGTAAAGGACAATCCATCTAAAACTCCTTTTTCCCTGAGAAAAGTGGCTACTCGCTCGCAGTTTGCTTTGTCGTATCGGAAGTTCTGGAGTAGCTACAAATACGAAAATTGGCAGGGAGTAAGGAGGAAGGTTCGTCAATCCTTGTTTCAATTTTGGAATTATTTGGTTAAAGTTTTCTTGGAAAACTAGGGGTCGAAAACGTCCTCTTTGCTCGCACCTCCAGTGGCCAGCAGGCTGGATGTCGACAGCGCGTTGGGTTTTTAAATCCACTTTGGCCTGGAGAATCGTTCCTTTTCGTGTTGTAATCTTGTTCGTATCGCCGAGATAATTAATCCAGATCGTCATTGCTGTTTACAGGTCTGGATAAGACGCATATTTATGCCAAGATGAACGAGGTGGATCGAGAAGTCCAACAGCAACCGCAGCAGCATGCCGTGGCTGGCGGTGGTCGACGGGGGAATAGTTCCGCTGCTGCAGCTGCTGCTGTCGCTGCTGCCGTGGCCGCAAATCGAGAGCAGCAGACCACTTCCCAACAAGATCGCGACCAGAAATCCAACAACACAGGAAAGTGGACAAGCGAAACGTATGCCAAGAGTACCAGAAGGTACGACTTACCAGGAAAATTGTGCTTTAAATGCTGCCTAGGAGTTATTTTTTTTGCTGGGCGTTTTGAGGCCGATGCTCGTGTGATCGATGTCTAATCATTGAATGGTGCGGCGCTGACATGCCTGAAAATGTAAAGTCCACGCTACGGCTCTTGTTACGGGCTCGCAGCTCATTTGCATATAAGCTAAAAACCGTTCCCACTGGGTTTCGGTCCACAACTGACCGCCCATTCCAACCTTATCCTAGAGATCTCACCGAGCTCTTTCGCGTGGTGTAAAAATTATCGCCGTATTTGCCAGAATTAGCGAAAAATCGCGTCTGGAAATTAAGCCACGTAGGCCCAATGGTTAACGGATCGGCCATGTTTTTGTATTGCTCCGTGTAAATTTGTGTAAAGCCTGTGCGTGTGTGCACATTTTGCGGAAGGGTCAAGAATTTTCTTTCTCAGCTTTGTCTCCACCCTTTCTTTGGGGAAAAGTCAAGCTTTAATTTTCTCTGAAACATGTTTATTTTTTTTTTTCTTTTTCAGGATTCAGAAAGAACTAAGGCAAATAATGTTGGATCCCCCTCCAAATTGCAGGTAATTTTTTGATTTTCCCAAAATATAGATCTAGGCCTAGTTCTTGATTTTCCCAGAAAAAATGGTTATTCCTTCCTCCATGATAATGTAAGCTGGCCTAAAATGGATACCGCATCACTGCAATGTGTAAAATGTATTGATTTGTGGCAGGTCTTAATCGAGGACCCTAGCAGTTTGTTGTAGAGCTGAATTTTGGATTGGAGTTTGGTTTAGTTCGACCATAGTTTGACTTGAGACATCTTTGATACTTTTGAAATGCAATTTTTGGTCCACAAATTGTACATTATTGACCCCATTTTTGTTCTTTGGTTGAGAAATTTTACTTTGTTGACCCTATGCTCGAAACACGTGCAAAAAACTTGTGGTAAAAATCAATTTTTATTTTACAAAGAAGTAAAGTTGTGGGATAAGAATACGGTCTTATGATTTGTGCACGTGCATTGATTCTTCAATACTGTTGAAATTGGCAGATCACAATTCAATATTTGGACAGTTTGAAAGAGAAACTCGATCGGCAGCAGTACTACCAGGAAATTTGGTTAATCTTTTCAGTTGCTGAACATGTATGTTACATATCTGCTGTGAGAGTACTTGAACATGTATGTAGAATGCATTTTGGCGGTGCAGTCTGGGAAATACATTGCAATTGTATATATTCGGGACATCAAACTGGAAATTGTTGTGTATTTCATAAGTGGACCGTGGTCTACCAGTACATTTGTATATATATTCTTGACTTCCTTTGTTACGATAAGAGCATTTTGTGTTCTGCATTACTAGTTGGGATTGTTATATTTAGTCGGTCTCCTCTGTGCAAAGAGTGTGGCCCATTGTGCGTTTGAGTAACTGATACACCATTGCATTGCCTGTTGTTGCAGAACTTGGTGTCTTTTAGTGATTTGTATCACTTTCGTGATTTCTTTTCTGAATGTGTTAGGAAGACAAGTTATTGATTTCTTTAACACACAATTGGCTTTCCTTTTTGTTCTTTCGCTTTCATGTCGTGTGTCAACATTTTCACTGTGTACAGTACTATGTGAGACATTGCAAATGGATTGAAAAGAAGTTGTCCTATCGTTTAAGTCGTAGCATACATGTAGTGTTTCCATTTGTTGTAGCTTTGCATGTAAACATGGGTCATTCTCGCAGTGTAGGGGAGTGTAGGTACTATGATAATGTTTATTGATATGACATTGTGATAACATGTGTAATTGGAGAGTGCAGAAATGTGGACCGTATATCATTATCAGCATTTGGGTATTTTGAGTGGGTAAGCAGCAGTGTGTTCTATGTGGTTTTGTGTGGCTTACGACGGGGCTATATTCAGTTTGACTTTGCAGTGGGGTTATGATGTTGTATTGAATGGCAACATTTGTTCTTTGTTATATCGTGTCTTGGATACTGTGATTTCATATTGGTCTAGAACGGTCAAGTGTCCAGTCTGTCATTTACATTATATACACTGTGTTGCATACTTCATATACACTGCCTTGCATAAATAAATGACCTCATATACACTGCCTTGCATATAAATTACATCTGCATTGCGTGCGCATGTATGGAAAGAAACCTTGCAATTATCAAAGTTTGCACAGCGGTGATATAATTTATTCTTCCATAGTCAGTAACAACCCTTTGTCTTTTCGATTTAATCGAAGGATATAACGAAACGATTGTTGGCTGCTGTGATGTGGGATATGTCGTTGGAAACCTCCTCGGGGCAAATAGTCTTTTCGATTTTAATCGAACGATATAACAAAACAATTGTTGACTGCTGTGATGTGGGATATGTCGTTGGAAACCTCCTCGGGGCAAATAGCACCCAAGGCGATGCGCCCCTCGGGTGTCAAAAACGCCATATCCCACATCACAGCAGTCAGCAATTGTTAAATAGTCTCTTGTGAATGTTTGGCATTAACGCTGTAGAGCTTTTCAGACTAACCGAAATGTCACCAGCAGGAATGCCATGGTCCAGTGGTTACGGTGTTTGACTCATTCTATTCTGTTCAATTCAATTCAATTCTCGTTTATTTGATAAAAAAACACCAACAGATGAAAAGTCAAAGACTTTAATAATTCGGTTTACAAAAATTACGATAAATATTCAAATTTATACAAAGCCTTAAAATAAGTATTCAAGAATTCAAATTAAGTTCAAATTAAAGATTAATCAAATATTCATAAATTAAGTAAAAATGGGGTACATGTATGATGGTATGTGGGTTTGAACCCTACCGGGAACATGGTGTTTGTGCCCTTGGGCAAGACACTTGACTACAATTGCCTCTCTCCACCCAGGAGTATGAATGGGTACCTGTGAGGGTAGAGGACCGAATGTGCGCTGATATCGGCTGCTGGGTGAACTTCGTGGCCTGATCAACGGGGAGTGTTTGTAAAAGCGCTTTAAGATTGTTGATGCAATTGAAAGCACTCTAAAAGCATTTGATTTATTACAATCAAACTAGCAAGTATCCAAAATGGCTTCTACATGGTTCTGTCCGTCTACACGGTTAAAATCCAAAGCTGGTTCGGACCAGGGTTGAGGCCCTTGAGGGGTGTACCCAGGCAGAAAATCTAGCTGACCCTGGTTTACATGTTTATATACCTTGTCCTCTGCATAAATTTGGTGGACCGGTGATGAAAAAGACCTTACAGCCCTGACAATTTTGCCATAATCCAACACCAGGGTTACAATGCACAGGGCGCATGAAATCTTGATGAGCCACTGTTGACATCACAAAGGGTGAAGTCATGCGAAATCACATTTATGTTGTGTTGGAGCATGTTTTTGCATGGAGTACAAACCATTTAGTGTACAGAACATGATGTGCCACGATGCGTTGCAATGTTACATTGTCCACAGCAATATTTTTAGGACAGCAGCCTCAGTAATGTTCTTTTTAACCCTCCTGCTATCTGAACAGTCACAGACAGTCTAAAAATCTATCTTCTTCCCCTGGCCATACCTTTACACAGGCTAGTCACCAACAGTCAGATATGTATGTATTTTAAGCAAGCACTGTGACTAGTCAAATTCAGTCAACATACAAAAACATCCAAGTGGTATAGGCACAGCTGGCTTATCAATGACCTACACTCAAAGCATACCGGTAGCTGTATCAAGTTACATGTACATTATAAACAGTCACATCCAGCCAATCCTGCTTCATGTAGGCTGGGAGCTCTTAACTTTTGAAAACAGTCACTTGATTGATTTTGACTGAAAGGACAACTTGGCACAGAAGGTATGTATGCGTAGGAGGAAATGTTTACTTTGCACACTCACAGGTCTCCAAAAACAAGTCACTGGTGTTTGTTCTTTGAATTTATTACTGGCAATAACAAAAACATTATTCCACTGCAGATTTATTGGACAATACATTGCACCCCAAGCTGCGCACAGGCAGTCTCTTGTCCCTTGATGACTAAAAAAAAAATCCATTATAAATATCTTCTGCTTGTGAAATGCTGATTATGGGAAATGATAAAACAGGTCTGGGCCATGCATACATGTATTATTTTTGGACCAAGCACTGCGTGATGTATCAGCACGGGTTGCGAATAAAGATAAGGACACCCCATTATGATGGTCATTAAATAGGTGGAATTGTTAGGTTGAACAACAACAAAATCAACTATTGTATGACTGGCACGGGTTTCAGTCTGCTTGGACAATACATGTATCTTAAATCAAAGAGTTACACTTTTAAAGCTCTTTGTACAGTTAAGACAATCGGTTGACAGTCACCATTTATTCACATGTTCTAGGATAGCAACAGATACAGCGTTCCCCCAAAATTTCCCTTAACAGCGCACACCCCAACTACTTGCTGTAAAATACAGAACAACTTATGCAACACTCCTCAGTGTTTACTTGTTCGTTTTAGACTTGTAGTAGAGTTTTGCAATTGTGGAAATGAATACCGTGGAAATTGATTTGCGCGTACAGTTCTAAGCAGATAAATCAACAGCGATGATTCTTCAGACCGTCTGCGGAATAAGTACCACCCCTAGCAACTTCCCGGCAGGCTAGAATTTCATCAAAGATTTTGTGTTCAGCCATCCCAGAGTCCATGATATTTCTGACGATGCCACGACTTTATTGCCTTACCTACTAGCCTCTCAGCCTGCAGACACTTGATCTTTGCATTGCCTATAGATTGTGTTGTGTGGAGCTTTGAAGCTTTGATTGACCGAGGCATATTTTCCTCCCTCTGCGCCCCCCCCCAATTTGCTTTTGTTTGTGGAGGATTGAGTGAATCCTTGCGATGACGCAACGCGTAATTTCAAAAGTTCCCTTCCATTTGCCTCAGTTGTGTTGCAACAATTTTTGAAGTTGCTTGATACATAATTTGTCGACCTGCCTTTACTGTATTGTGACACGCTCAGCCGTGCTTGTGGCACGCATGCATAAAATGCTCCTTCGACCAAAATGTGCGGGCCTCGATTTTAAGAATGCGTGCAACATACGCGAAAGCATTGCTCCACCTCCGTATTAAAATCGCTTCCAATTTTGTTTGCTGAATGAGCCTATAATTTGGGAAACCTATTTAACACAGTGACTTTGTCATGTAATCATGTTTGTTATTGGAATGGGAATTGTAGTGGAACCAACTGTTGGGGTGGATAAGGTGCTTTTTGACTGTGATGTCATGCTTATGGAGCAACAGGAACTCATGCACATGTGGTTAAATAATTGTGAAACTAGACACAAACTGTTTGGACAAAAATACCTTGTGCACGTCATCATGCACATGGAATGCACTTTATACAGTACAATATTTGTCTAGGACGAACTGGTAATGGTCAGTGTTTACGTGTCCAACGGCTAACCATAATTTCACCCTTCAATTTTATTAATATGACATTTGATTTTGAAAAACACTTTGCCTTGATAAGCCTCTCCCCTACCAGTCTCTACGTATTAATGGCTTACTTATAATTCCATCCCAATTAATAGTGAAGAAAACTGGAGCATGTCATGTGTGTTCATGTAACATCACCGAGTCCACTTTTAAAGCCTTCATTCAGTCAATTGCTGTCATCAGTATCAGTGTCTACCCTGGAAATTACATCTGTTTGTGTATCACTATCAGGCTGATTTTTTTTTAATAAAACTGAATTATCCTACTGGTATGCTCAGTCCCCAACTCTAATTGCACTTGGAGTGTAATCTTTTTTTGATTAAGACCATTACAGTCATTGTGCTGTGGTTACATTGGACCTATTAATTGCGTTGGCCCAGACCTTAGCACAGAATGCCATGCCCAATTCATCAGTGGGAAATTTGGCCAATCAAGTTCATGTGTGCGCTACAATATGTATAGACTGTCAGCACTGTAAACAGCTGTGACTAATTTCCATTGTCTTGTGCTGTGGACATAGAAGGCAGTGCCTGTGGCACACTGTCAGTTCTGGGTTGTATGGAATATCATGTTATAGGCGCTGTTTATTTGAGATAAGAGAGGGATCAAAATTTGGATCCTGGCAAATGCATGCATGGGGCTTGGAGGGGATCCATGTGTACTTGTAAACTATGTGTATGATATGCAAGAACTCCTTTGTGTATGCACGTACCGTGTATGTAACCACAGAACTGATCATAACCACTGGTGTTCAAGCTGCCAAGTTTTTTTTCTTCAGTATAGCTGCGGTTTAGAAATGTATAGTACAAGTAACACTATGTTGCTGCTATATTGTTGGACTTTCATACGTACATGTACATACATGCACTACATGTGTACAGATTTCAGGATATGTACTCCATATAGGTAGGGTTCGCCCTTAACTGTTTCTTTCACTAGCCAGCCGGACTAGTAAAGGCCTACCGGTACCGGTATCTAGTCTGCGGGTCTTTCACTAATCCACACTAGAATTTTTAAATTTTTGCACCATAACTGGAATGTCATAAACAATAATGTTATTAACAATAATTTTGACTTGCCAGGCGGACCACTGACTACTGGTTTTGACTAGTCCGCCGCTGTTTTTACTCGTATACATATATATGGCGAGTGGGTTACCGCTAAGGTCGAACCCTGCATGTAGGCATACATGTATCCTACACAACTTTCCAAATTCCAATTGCACCGTAGATATTCATGTACAACATGAACAAAATGTACATTGTACACATTCTTGTGACTGACATCAACAACTAAAACGTTTGCTCTCAATAGCCAGTGTTTTCACAAAGGATGTAGGTAATTCAAACATGTAGGACCCAGACACCACAGAATGAGTCGTGATGACTCGTGAGGACATTGCTCCACTTGATACTCTACATGCAACAGAAGGAGCATTCGCTGCTCTTCATCAACTTGTATTATGTACATGTAGTTTGACTGTCTTCTTAACCTTACGTTACATATACATTTTGTAACTCCTTATGGTGTGTGAAAAAGTTTATCATGCAGATATTATCTTGGTGATTGAAACTGTTGACTGTTCTTGTTAATTTCCACGGTGAAAGATTTTCTAAAAAAGTCTTGTAATACAAATGGGCATGTTCTATAAACAGGAAGTGCTTGTGTGGTCTTATTTTTCAAAACAAGAGTAACCCGGTACACACATGTGTACCTGGGTGCGTTTGCTGAAGTTTAGTGTCCAAAATATTTGTGGGTAACATGTATACATATGGAATGCAAAAAAAACTTGTTCGCCATTTTGAATTTTCAGTTTATGCTTTTGTATTTGCGGTGTTTCAAAAAGTCCTCACACTACCGGTAAGTGTTACCTCATCACAATATAAAAACAGTTCTAAAATATTTCAAAGTTGAATTTGAATTGAGCATTAAAGTTTGTTTCCTGTCCCACTATTATATCAAGTAAATGAAAGTTTCCTTTTTGGGACGTATTTGAGTTACAGAGCTCGTATCAGGAGCTTGCGACACCATCACGGTGTCTTTATCAATTAACCGATGTTGTTGTAATGCACTCCTTAATGCAATTTTAATTGGTTCAACATTGTCATTTTGTTTAAGGAAGATTTTGCCAAATTTCTATTTCCCTTTATTACAATCTGGACTTGAAATCAACAGAGGCATTTAACTGCCAGCTGTTCATTCACTTCAGTGATTTTGCTCAATAACATTAAATGTGCAGCCCTGAACAAAAATGGTGCTTTCGTGGTAAATATTTCTGTGGTAAACAAATTGTTTAGAATTAGACCCCAACATTGGTGGATTGAGGTCAGTGCAGACTCACACACACACGTACATAGGCTTACGTTGGCTTGATCATATAGAGCTAGGTCCTAGCTCTATGGTTTGATTGATGGCTTTTTGATGGTCAAAATAATGGGTGGAATTTGTGTTGGGTGCATTATTCATCCATCCGTGATACATGCACACAGGCAGTGTACAGCATGACAAAACTGTACAAATTAGAAACAATAGACCGTACGTGGAATACATTTGGGCTCGTTCAGCATTTGGCTTTAGCATTTGACAATTTTTCTCATAAATAAAGGATAAAAACATCTGCCCTGCATCATCAAGCTTGAAGAAGAGTTCTTGTTCTGAAGTACTGGTACAAACTTGCTAAACCTTTTGACTGAACACTATTTCTTAATGCTCCAACTTATTTGCAAACTACAATGTACCGGTACATGTTTATATGTTCATGTTTGCTGGATCGAAGGACATGCCTTTTGCCCACTTGACTGCCAGTCAGCTCACTAATCAATGACTATATTGAGCTGACTGACAGTCGACCGACTAATTAGGCCAGAAATAGGGTAGGTAGGTAGGGAATTTTTTTTTTTGCCAATTTTTTTTTTGTGTACGATTATATGGAGGCGTCTCCGTGTAGTCAAGGGTAAAAGGTATAAAAAGTGATGGTTTTTGGTGTTTTTTTCTCATTTTTCCAATAAAAAAAATTAGGGTAGGGGCTGTCAGAATAGGGAAGGTAGGGAAACCGGAAGCAGAACTATTATTTTTTTTGGCCTTAGGTGTAGTTTTCCAAACTTAGACTTTCAAGTCCAGATCAACTAAGCAGGCCTAGCCTTGATTCTTTCTGGATACAGATTACAGATTTTGTTTAACATTGTCTAGGGGTGTGCTTTTATGGGTAGAACGGGAACCAGGTACCCAACTGATAAAAAAAACCCAGGGGTACCTGGGTACCCATTAAAGTAACCCAACCTCAATATTCGGAAGTTGTTGTTCGGATTGTTTATAAATAAAGGTCCGCACAATAATACTACCAAATTTGTGAATCGGTACAGCAAGATACACGTGTGTACATGCTTATAGCTTTAGGTGTGAACTGAACCTTTGGCGACTGTCATAAACATGAAAAATATTATATTTTCCCATGTAGCCTGGTTTCATTTTTAAACTATCCCCCGCAAACGACATTCGAACTCTTTCTTTTACATTGTCTGAGAAGTTAAATTTGTAAAGTTGGATACGTGTGCCTGATTCCACAATCTGGAACTGGTTCCGACACACGTCAGTCGGGTACTCGGGCACTCAGTTCCGATGCGCAACCCTAACATTGTCCACATAAAATCAAGTACTGTACATTAATAATAACTGGAATTGTTTTTCTTGGGTGAAAATATTAGCCGATCACAATGGATACAGAAACAGAATGTTAAGCAATCTCATGCGGAAATGACGCCGTCTGTTTTGGTGTGATCATCTCCAATACATGGGTGGCCTCTCTAGCGGTTTCTCTTCATGCACGGATCCTGAATGAAAAGGAAAAAATGACAAGCATGCAATCTGATGCTACACAGGTCAATAAACCGCCTATTATCTATCGAGAATAATATGCGCATATAGCTTGGGAGGATCGCAACACTGGGATGGTTATTGTTCATTACTGCAATCCCAGGGGCATAAAGTGTTTAATAAAGAAGATCTACTTATTATTTCTGAAGTGATGTTGTGATTGGTGAAATAATTTTAAATAATTAGGGAATCTGCCCCACGTTGTTGGCATCATGCTCAATCTCATGCAGCCTTTTGCGCATTAAAGGGAATATACATCACTTGCTTTGGCTGTAATTTTCAGAAATGGATGGAATTGGGGGGTTGGAAATATATAGCAAATATAGTTACACTGACTTTTTTGAGGTTTTGGGTTCGAAAATGCTATAAAAACCAAGAAAAACAATCATTTTCCTGTAGTCTGGTTCCCTGACTCCATTTAAGAAGAAACAGAACCAGTCTAGCTGGCTTGTACCCGTTCATAGGTGTGTAATTGATTGCAAACAAGTGCGATGGTCAATTGGGGCCAGTATTTGAAAAAAAACACCAGTTTTTTCCAACGCTGGTCGGCCGACCAGCGTTGGAAATTGATACAAAAATACCACTTTTCTTGAAAATGACAGTATACCAGGTGCCATGATTTTACAGGATGCGTTACACTCATTCACTAACAGTCCAGCAAGGATTTGGTAGTTTTATTTTTTGATGGTTGCAAATGTTGTATTTTCCCTTTAATAGGTGATAGACATCTGTGAGTACGATCAAAATGGAAATCCAGAGTTAATGTGCATTTAGTATTGCCGTCCAGATTTGCAGCATTAATTGGCTTCCGTGTATAATGTCTGTTACTAGTCTACTTGTGTAACTGTGTGCTTAGCAGTGTGAACATGCGCACACCGGCCCGGAGCATTATAGACGCATTATACATGTGTATGCACAATGGCCGTTGATACTGATAGTGATAATGAAAGGGTGAAAACCTTCTTGTTAAATCTTGTGAGACTGTGGTTACAGCAGTGCAAATGCTACAAATCTTTTGCTGAATTTAATTGTGTACTTAAAGGGAAGATACAACATTTGCAAACATCAGAAAACAAAATGATCAATATCACGAAATACCTTACTGGATTGTTAGGGAATGACAGTCTAAAGCGTCCTGTAAAATCGTGGCTCCTGGTGTACTGACATTTAAAAAAAAGAAGGTATTTTTCCAACGCTTGTCAGCCAACCAGCGTTGGAGAAAACTGGATTTTTTCAAAAACTGCTCCTAATTTTCCATAATTAGTTATTCGGCATTTTCTTTGCAATTGATAACACACCTGTAAAGGGGTACAAGCCTGCTAGACTGATTCTCTGACCTTAAATTTCCCCAAAGTCTCAAATTAGTCCGTTTCATCTTAAGTGGGGTCAGGGAACCAGACTATCAGAACATGATTGGTTTTCTTGCTTTTTCCAGCACCTACAAGCCCAAAACGTGAAATAAGTCATTTTAACAATCTGTGCTATGTAACTGATCCTCCAAATTCATTTATTTCTGAAAATTGCAGCAAAAGCAAATGTTGTACGCACATTCCCTTTAAACGTGACCTTTGACCTAGTGTGCATTTTCCTCGTCAGCAGTAGACTGGAATTGTTTCTGAATGATCATAACCACGTGTAGAGATTATGTCAGTTGTTGCAAAAACATAATACATCCCCTTCATCTCTTCATTAACACGTACTCATGAGTGGCAGTAAACATGTACCAATGTCCACTAGCCTGCATACATCTATATGAAGATGTACAAAATGACAGCTTTGGGCATTTCCTTAGGTACAGCTGCCAGGCTTATTAAAATGTTCAGCGGATCACACAAGTCACTTGAGGATTGTGACTGTAGCGGTGGCCTACATGGATGATGCACATGTATGTACTTGCTGCCAAATTCTGTGAGCATAGATTTGGTTGAGTTAGTGGATAAATTATATGACATCTGTGCAATAATGTGTATACTACATGTACAACAAGTTTAGAATTGGGTTAACAGTATCGAACAATGCCAATTGATGTATGTTTCTGTTTGCAAATGTTGGCTTATCTTAGAGGGACAACCATGCTTTGTACCTCACTGACTGACTGACTCCCCACAGGTCTGGGGCAGCTTGACAAGGCTAGCATCTACACCACATGTGCATTAGTCCGGCGCCGCTTGTTTCATGAACTTTCACGATGTAGGCAATAAGTAGTATCTCCTTGGGAACAGAGACAGTGAACTTATTTTCATTTTCATCACTTAACCACTACAGCTTTACTCTCTTTTTTGGCCATTCTGAATTTGAATAGTTTTTGTGTACTCGGGGACCAGCTTTAACAAGCTTGCCTTTTCTTTAACATTGTCCTTTCAAAGTGGGAGATGGTAGTCACCACGTTATGGGTAAGTTTTTTTTGTTAGGCAAATTAGGATCGAGTTGTGAGGACTTTCTGCTGTCCCCATGCGTCTTTGGTCCATATAGTACCATGGGGCAACTCGTGTGTAGTCCCCACAACTACGGAACAAGTATGGGTGTGTATTTGGCCAGTTAATCTCCAAATAGCCGAGAAATTATTAATACGTAACTTACAATTGCCAGCAGCTTTGTGTACAAGTATTCACGGTACAACTTGGAGGCTTTGAGGATGCTGTGCATGCTGGCATAGATTAGCTATGATGAATACACATCTGTGCGCAAATGTAACTTGTCAGACAGGCCCCAGACACACGACTTCCCATGGGTTCATTACTTGACGCATGTAATCAACTTCCCCTAGTCTGTGGTGGTGGTTTACATTTTACATGAAAGCTCTTGTCATTTGTACATATTCAAAATGTTAAGCTATTTCTTGGCTATCTAAAAAAAAAATCAAATAGCACTGCAAGTGTTGCAACTTAGTAGACATTTGGATATAAAACATGCACAGTTTACTGTATGGCTTGCACACAAAAAAGGGGGGGGGAACCAGAAAAAAAAAAGACAAACGTAATTTTGAAGCTTCTCTTATAAAAGCAATTTAAAATTTTTCATTCAGGAAAGAAAAACATGCAGTGTTCCAAGTCCAATCAGATTCTTTGTTAGAAAGCATGCCAGGCAGGGGGCTGCCACTGCCTTTTGACTGACACAGGGAATATCCAACAAGGCGCGTGATTAGCCGACCCAATTTAGGCTGTCAGCCTTCTGGTTGGAGACGGTGGAGATATCAAGGCGTGTTTGCTTGCTACTCTGTACGTGGTACATGTACATGTACCTTACATGTTCAGTAAACAGTGTGTCCGAGAATCTGCAAGAGAACATTTTCTTTTCGTGGTATTTTTTTATTTTTTCCTTGCACAGGTTGCAGATTACATACCTGTACATTTCTGAGGACCATATTATGTTTGTAAAATATCTGTCAGTAATTAATGTACACTGGTACATGTACATGAGTACATGTGTAGTTGTGTGAAGATAAATTGTTGGGTGTAGATTGATTGTTAAACAAGGTCAACTTTCCTGGAGCTAGTAAACAGAAAATGTTGCTTGGCCAGTTTACACGCTTAGCAGAAATCGGCTGGGGACCAGTCACAGGCAAAAGACAGCTCATGACATTTTGGTTGGTGACATGTTTTTGCGAAGCCATTTTTTTTCTGTGCTAGGAAAATTTGTGTGTTCGGTTTATTGACCAATGTACGGTACTTTCCTGAATTTGAGGTTGAACAGGCTGGCCCAAGTCCAAACTCCCCCCCCCCAATGAGTTTGGTAATTTACCTGTGGCATTTATTACGGTGATGCCCATCCATATGATACTTGTAAATTTCTGTTGTATCCCTTGGGTCTGATAAGAATGGAGTGCACTGTCTAAGTCTCTGAGGGAAAACCCAAATTTGATTTTTGTAGAAAGTAGTTTGGCGGAGTTATGAGTTCCAAGTATTTGGTCCACAATAGTAACCTCTGCCCCTCTCGCTGTAAATTTGTATATATTTTTTTAACAACACTTTTGCTTAGCTGCCAAATTGGGTTAACAAGAAGTTCCGCTTAGCGCTTCCGTGCGGATCCTTTGCTCGACCGAGCTGCTTTCTCGCCGGCTCAGGATCATGACAACATATACACAACACTCGGTGACTCCGCCTCAGCTTAAGTCTTAAATTGTATTGATTTACCGTACCGGTGGACCAAGTCGGGTTGCATGAAATCCCTGCATGGTCACAATATTGATTTGTGACTGGGGTTGATGTGTTGGTGATTGGCCTTTTTTTCCCCCTTGACTCTGTAAGAAATGCCGATAGCGCCTGAATGCGCCAGTGAACATGTTGGAATGCGGACTGCATATTTTGGGTTGTTCTATGTGCTCTTGATCAATTTGGATGCTTGGCGTGCTGGACTAGTATATTTCAAAGAATTCGTCACTGAATGTCTGCACAGTTTGGTTGGCAGGTGGTGCCAAGAGATGTTGGCCTTGACTTGAGAAAGGTCTTGGGGAAGGTTGGAGCATGGTGAGAGGTTTGGAGTGAGACGATTGTGTAGTATTTTGATTTTAATATCCTATACAAAAATACCTGAGACAGTTTACCATTTCCTATTGGTTGAGAGTCTGTCACGTGGTTATAAACACAGCTGCATTCTGTGCCACATCCCGCAGTATGCGTCGCACGTAGTACGTGCCGCACGTGTGCCAATTTCCATATAAGGAGATATTTAGCACTAGATTACACGCGTGAGGCACATAGACATGGCCAGATCTAGAGGGGTGTTTCACAAAACATGAAGTAAAATTGTAGCACAAAATCGTTTGTTATCGCAATCGTAAATTTTTGACTTGTTTTGACTTTTTGACCGAAAGGTATTTATGAATGGCAATAAATATGTGCTTGGCCTTCGGCTTGGGCCATTATCCGCATCCAGGCCCCTAGCCGGTTGTAATCGTACTTGTTTAAAACTGGCCAAGCACATTTATTTTGTTTTGAAAAAAAGTTGCATGTGTATTTAACGTAATTAAACTTTGGCCTGTTTTGGCATTCACAAATGTATGGTCTGTAATGCTTTATCAACACAAACAAAAGAATGTACATTGTATGTAGGCACATGAAGTAAATACTGGTGGGAAGCACAGGTACCGGTACTTACATATATCATGTATATTAACCCTTAGGCCAAAAAAAAAAGTCTCCGGCGCGTAGTCGTGCGCGCTATAGGCAAATGCGGCAAAAAAAAAATGATTTTTTTTTGAAATGAAAGATGATGTTCAACTGGAAACTTGCTGCTGCGCAATTTCAACGTGTTTTGCACGTGTTTTTAGATGTTTTTTAATGATTTATGATGGAGAATAAGCTTATGTGGCCTCTCTGACTCTATTATATTGCACTAAAGTTTAGTCGGGCACCATTTGCAGCAGTCATCAGCCATTTGAACCAAATTTGAAAAAAAAAAAAAAAAAAAAAAAAAAGCCGGCGCACCACTTTTTTTTTTGCTCCATACCAGAAACCGGAGACTTTTTTTTTTTTGGCCTTAGTATGGGTAATTTAATTATTCACAACAATGAATCCCCTTTCATGCCTCAGTTTCAACCTTGGTTAAATGGCAACAAGAATATTCCATGCATATTTGATGAATGCGTGGCAAAAGAGGGTCAAGAATTGCATGAAGAACCACCTCACTGTAGTGCTGCGATCTTTGTGCCATTAATAATTCTAATCCCAAAAAAATGTGTCCCCACAATGTTGTTCGGAGTCTTGAAAGCGCTGCAGTCTGTCTGAATGAATTAGCCAGACATTAGCGAATGGTTGATTACAAACGGTGCCTGTATGTATAGTTCCATTGAATACCGACGTGACAAATGCGCTTATAGGCAAAGTGCCTCAGCGCAGCAAGCGCCGCTCAACAAATTGAAGAACTTGAACAATTGGCCTCAAGGCTAGCCTTGCAGAGACACAGCACAAAGGGAAGTGGGTTTTTTTCAATTTTTTTTCTCTCCAGAAACAGTCACTTTGTAGGTTGGCAAAACAAGATTGCTTTGGCTACGTGTATACTGTAAGAAAATTGGTAACAATTATGGTGCATTCATTGTACGTGTGTATCTGAATTCACTTCATTGCTGAATTTACTGTAAGAAAATTGGTAACAATTATGGTGCATTCATTGTACGTGTGTATCTGAATTCACTTCATTGCTGAATTTACCGTTCGCTAAGTTGTTTGAGCATCATCTTTTTTTTCAACGGATTGATTCGCTATAATCTTGATCCTGAGAAAGCTACTTCAAAAATTAGCTCCATTCATTTTTTTTTTCAAGAAATATAATGACAGTGACACAACTCTTTTGTGACTCATTTTGAGCTGTTGCAGTTTGTTGAAAATAGCCAAAAAGTACTCCAGCGTTATGTCAGTGACAGACCTTTCAAGATCTTAGTGAATAAACCTGAAAATGAATTTTTTTCAAATCTTATACATCCATCGTCTATGGTCAAGAAGTTTACGGCGTTAAACTTCCTGTCATAATACTGGTATTGCCCCAAGCAGACTGTTTCCAAAACATGCGCATTTAGTCTCAACTGAAGTTCAAAAAAACATTACACAAATTATTTTGTCTTGCTGGTGGCAGTTTGTAAAAAAAGAAGAAGTCTATTTTGAAGAATTGAAAATTAAGTGGAGATTTTGAAAAATACCTTTAATTCATGTACCAACAGACAAGCATTTCATTAAGTGATAAGTCACATTTAAAAGATGGAAAAATATTATCAACCTTGATTCCTTTTCACAAATGCAGTGTTCAGCTATTTCGTGTCCATTTAGTAACTTTGGGCTTTAAAATGAAGAGGCCTTATACACAATGTACATGTACACATGTACATGTACATTTTTGTACAATCCCTTAAAAACTGGCTGTGCACACCTAGTTACATGAAGCTCCTTTGTCTTGATCAATCCAGTTACACCAGAAATTACCTTTGCCAAATATTTACCTTATTGTAGTACCGGTACATGTTTGTACGTAGGACTGCAATTTGAGCACTTCGAGCAATCCTCACAATGCTTTGCAAGCAGGTGCGTTTTGCCTGAGGTTCTCTCTGGAAAACCACAATTTACATTGTGTACGTGCACCTTAAATCTTGTTATTGGCCAGATTACTGTAACGCTCCACTTTTTTTTTTACGAGTCATGATTGATTGCAATGTACATGAACTTGTGTGGACCTTGCCTGTTTGACACCAAAATGCCAGGCTTTTTAAACCAAGGTCCCACAAAATAAATTGTGGAAAAATTCAAAACTGTCATATATGGAGGAATTGAAAAGCAGGCAAAAGAAAAAAAAATCACTTTAGAAATTCAGCACTCGGCCTAGCCGCGAAACAAGATGTTTTCCTTGTAGTGCCAATGACTCATATAATAGAGTGGAAAAAAGATTGTGCATTGGTTGCAATACATACAAGGTGTGCGGATCCCAATTGAACAAATACTGTACACTGTGCGTCTATGCATGCACTCCGCGCATTGGGCCTGCATCGGTCTGTTTACCTTGTTTTAGTACACACTTCAGCGCTTTGAATGAGTGGAGTGTTTCAGTCACTGAATACTGCAAATTGCCACTGAGTGAATCAATTGTAGTTATTAACGCTTTCAATAAACCTGCGCTAGGATTTAAATGGGGTAAGGGGTGGGGTGGGGGGGGGGAGGAAGAGGTTGATTATGCATAATGTTTTAAGATCCTAATTTCAATTAAAATATTTCACAGAAATAAAAAAAATTGCTGCAAACTGCATGCTTGCTGACTGGTCGACCTGAAATATGCAAACTGAGAAAGTCCCAGGGCCTGGCATTTTCATCCTAACTGTCACAGAGTCTTTCTCAGCACACAAAAATATTTTCAAATGTTGGCATGTTGACCCATAAGCATGCACCTGTACTATTTGTACACATTGTGTTTATTCACTGTACTACATTGTATTACATTGTGCTTATTCACTGAAAAATCAATAAAACCATTTGAGTGCTTGGGGGGTTTTGGGCACTACAGTGAGTAATAAGCAGGGCGGTTTTCAGGCGCAAAGTGACTAATGTGTTAAAAGATAAGCCCAACACAGTCCTGTATCCTCCAATTTCAATTAAAAAATTTCACACACCCATAGGGAGTTAGGGTTGGTGTTCAGTGATGATGTCTTTGCTTATTTGCCCCTTCAATGAACAAAGACGTTGACAAAATATGCCGAACCCCCAAGATAGGGCTGGATAGGTCATGCAGTTGGTAGACACCAGAGGTGGTTGGTTCAAACCCCCCTTGCAGTCAATTTCTTTGTTCAACCTTAAGTTAAATTAATTATAATGCACACGTTCAGTTTCCCTTACATGTTTAAAAAAAAAAAAATTGATATGAAATTAAATCACTGGATGTCACTGGATTATAGTAATGTAATTTGAACGAATGCTTTTAGTCAAGGTCCGTAAGCAACACTTTCCAGCCAGTGACACTGGTCTTAATTGACCCCTAAATATTCAGCCATCACTGACCACTGTATGACCAGTGGGTCATCAAACATAATACACCAGTCTAGCGTAGTGGGTCATGGGTTTATGGTTTGTCAGCGCACATATTCAGTCCTGGAGGAGCTTACTGCCTGCACAAAACAACCATTTGCCCCTATCATTAAGTGTGTCCAAGGGCCATTCATTGTTAACACTCATTGATTTCCAATGTATTGTTGTTAGAGGCTGTTAAGACTCGGCCACATTGTATGGCTTAGAGTTGTAAAGTAGTCTAGTCACTTTGTGTGGTATGTGTACATTAGTTGGGTTTTGTTTGTGCTGGCATTATAAGAGCACATATTACCAGTAGGGCTACATGTTGTGCATCATATGATGTGTTGTGTTGTTAAAGGGAAGATACAACATTTGCACACTTAAAAAACGAAATGACTCAAATTATCAAAATATCTTACTGGATTGTAGGGAATGACAGTCTAAAGCATCCTGTAAAATCGTGGCTCCTGGTGTGCTGACATTTTCAAGAAAAATTGTATTTTTCCAACGCTGGTCGGCCGACCAGCGTTGAAAAAAAACCTGGCTTTTTTAAACACTGCTCCCAATTTTTCATTTAAGTTATTCCGCATTTTCTTGGCAATTGATTATACACCTGTGAAGGGGTTCAAGCCTGCTAGACTGATTCTCTGACCTAACAATTCCCCAAAGTCTATAAATTGCTCCGTTTCATTTTATGTGGAGTCAGGGAACCAGACTGCAAGAACATGATTGTTTTTTTTGGTTATTCCAGCATCTACAAGCCCAAAACACGAAACAAGTCAGTTTAACAATATTTTCTACAACATTCTAATCCTCCAAATCCATTTATTTCTGAAAATTGCAGCAAAAGCAAATGTTGTACATTCCCTTTAACAATCCTTTATTGAAAAAAAAAAATGATGGCAGTCAATTTTGCTGGACTTTCTGATTCATGATGTGTGTATTTAATGTATGGATGAAATTGTAGAGTTCATACTTGCCAAGAGACCAATCCATAATAATAAACCCTGCCTAATCGTGTTTGGGGGTTGATTTATGTCCAATCTGCGTGCACAAAAGTCTGACATGTCTGAAAAGTCTGGATGTGCGATGTGTAATTTGTGGACTTGAAAATATGTTCAACTTTCAAAATCAGTCCAAAAATTACAATGTGGTGTGTTTTAGCATTTGTTTTGTGCTTAGTATGCATTAACCTGCTGTTTTCAACTGTTTGAAAATGTACGTTGGAATAGCTGAGCAACTTCGATCATTCATGGAAGATGGAATCATGGTCCAGCTTGCTAAGCTTGTGGTGGATTTGTGATACACCGTGTGCTGGTGCTTGCAAA
Organism: Patiria pectinifera; assembly: GCA_029964075.1. Lineage (NCBI taxonomy): Eukaryota > Metazoa > Echinodermata > Asteroidea > Valvatida > Asterinidae > Patiria > Patiria pectinifera. The sequence continues at coordinate 4,835,750 of CM057130.1, read as the reverse complement.
TTTGGAGTGCCAATTTCCCACAATACGGTCATACATGTATGTCAGAACAAAACCTCACAGTCCATGCCTCTACTGAACAGCGCGATACCCGCGGCTATTGATAATCATTGATGCGCCCAGTTTCGTTCGACTGAATTTTCAATTCAAGAATACATTGTCAATGTTGTTTTACAAGGTTTGAAGCACCGAAAAATGGCTCAGGTTATTTTCGCGAAAGTGAAGTGTAATTGAACCTGTTCTTTTCACTCAAATTACAATGCACTGTACTGGTATGTGTATACTGTATCTTTATTCAGTATAATAATGACTTGACTTGCTAGCTAGTTCTAAACAAAAAGATTATGTAGTTCAGTCATCCTGGACGAGTTGGGCGTGTCCGCAAAAAGCCATAGTCCGGTGTGTCCTAATTATGGTTACCTGTAGCCCTTGCTGACAACTTCTGCTGAGAGCAATCTCAGCAGATGTTGTCAGCAAAATAGTTTTAACACATCCTCAAAATCTCTTAGGCGGATTGAGACTAAGTCTGAGTAGGGCTGGTGTGACATTGGATGGTTTGTCCCACTGACACATGTACATGTATGTAAAGCCGTGTTGGTAAAATGAGAAATGGTCAAATGTGACCACTGTCCGCACTGGGACTTTCGACACGGGAAAATTTACCCAGACCGCTGTCAAAGTGTCAGTATAATGACTCACCACACAGAAAAAAAATTGCCGATCACATTTTCAGCCCGCTATACAGTAATATTAATATTACACACATTTTTTGCAACAACATACATAATTACACGATATTATTTCATCTTGACACACGCTATCTTTGACGAAAAGGCCTATAATTCAGTGCCACAAGTATTCGTTGGTTCCCATTGCATGCTATGATGTGGGCCAGGAACCAGTGACTACGGGCCTACGACGGGTACGGACCATGATGTTCAAAATAACATACATCGGTACTGGAAGAGAAAGAATTTAAATTAAATCTCAGAACGTGATCTCTCTCTCTCTGTGTGTGTATTTGTCGTTGAAATATATATTTTAACGAGATTTTACCGCTCAGTCGGACTTGATGATACCGCTTTCCCCGCTTTTACCGACTCGCACTGTCCGCACTGGACTTATCGTCTCGGGAAAAGTGACCTGCGCTCCGCACTGGACTTAAGGAAAAGTACGTGTATAATCGTGTATGACTTAAGGGTCAACCTAATTCACATGCGTACAAAGTGAGTGTGGCATTTTGGTGTGATGAGTACATTATAAGTGTGCTGGAGAAGCAAATATATGAAAGTACTGGGAAATAAAAACTGGCGAACTGCAGGCATTTTCAGAAGTTGTCATCCATGCATTCCGACATGCCAGTTTTGTCTGTATACTTCCCTCCTCACCAATATTGTGACACCTCAAAGTGAGCAAAATGCCTGGCAACACCATTTGAGAAAATAAGAATTCATCAATTGATTTTTTTGGGGGCCAACTTCATGAATCAGAACTGACCAGCCAAGTCACGTACCAACATGTTACTAATCTTCAGATGCAGTTTGGGCTGTTTTCCTCCCATTCAGTGAGCAGAGAAGCACACAATCCCAGATGTTTGGCCGCTCGCGAAGGCCAGGGGGGTCCCTTCAGTCAATTAAAGGGTCAACAATTGGATTTCCTCTCTGGTCTTTTTTGGGGCTGGTTTCACGTTGCAACCCTGCCTCAGACCCCAGCAGGGGATACTTTTGAAGCTGAGTAACCAGATAGGGCGGTTCCGTTGGCCAGAGCCAAGGACCTCTCGATTTGGAAACACGGCTCAACTAGCTGACATGGGCGTTGTGCATGCAAGAATGGTTTTGACCAGACAAAAAAATATGCACGTACATTCTTTCCATTTATTTAGGTGTATATTCCTCACATGCAGGCTGATGCATTTCTTCTTTTTTGACATCATAGCTTAATTACTGGTGTCAATTGCTTTCATGTGCTAGACTAATTTTATGCTTGAAATAACATTGCTGTTATTGAGGCAACATATTTTTTTTAACATTTAACCAAATTGCTCTGATGTTTACACTTACGGGAATAGATCCATTTGTTCATTTTATGTCAAAGTAGCGATTATGTCAAAGAAGTCCCTGCAGTGGTAGTTATACTGGTACCAGACAGAAGGGTTTAAATCTAGGTTTCTTGGAATTTGAAGTAAAGGTTTCTCTTTTCTCTTTGCAAGCCGTGATGCAGTTTTGTAGTCGAGGCCATCATGAGCTTACAGTCAGAAGTATTTGACAAGTCAGTTCACAAGTTCAGTCAAAAGTACTGGGATGAGCACTACAGCCCCCGTTTACACAGGAGAGCGGTAACGCCTAACAGAATTCCGTGCGGTTAAAAATATAGAACACATGTTTTTTTTATGAGGTTGTTTACAGTTACATACATAGACAAACAAACCACGCGGTAGGGCGATAAACCGCTGCGTTTAGAAACCTGAACGATTTTTCAAAGATACCGCGCAAAGACTGCGCATCCTGGCCAATCAGCACTCTCGTTGGGTATGAAGGGCACCGAGAGCTTGATACTTGAGGTTCAGAAGTTATAATCCTCAGTTATACGACACGAAATTCTGCAAAAAAAGAGAGGTTTTTATTGCTGCTGGTTTGTCACGTATACGTATGTAGGCATACATTGACATTGTACAAGTCATTAACATAATTATTTGCATACCGAACGGGTTTCCGCTCTTGTGTAAATGTACAATATTGCGCGGCATACCGCTTTCCGTTACGGCTGTCCGTTACCGCTCTCCTGTGTAAACGAGGCTTAACAAAGGACTGCTTTTGTCGCAGTTCATTTTGAAGAGATTCTGTCTTGACTAACAGGACTAGTGGCTGACTTGTGTAAGGACTTGATTGCAATATTGCCATAATGTTCTCTTTACGTTCACATTGTAATATCTTCTTGTTGAGAAAGCGGAGTGCATGGAACGATATCACAAATCTTCAATCTTGTGGAACAAACCTAAATAAAGTACATGTAGTAGGAAAAAAAAGTAACCACACGAACGTGTATGTGGATAGTTGAAGCTTCCTGTTTCGTGCTTGCTGCAATCATAACCTGCTTAATGTCAAATCCAGTGTTGCTGTTTCTGGAAAAGGAAATGATGGGATTGGTGAGATGATGACGAAATGCTTTCAAAAGTTTCCCCTTTTGTTTCCTGCTCGTGGAGTGGTGAATTACCCCTCTGTGTTTAGATTTCCAATTCCCTTTCAACAAGGAAATCCTTTGGTGAAAATAAAACTGTATTTTGCCTGCTGCGAGGAAGATCTGTCCCCCTTGAAAACAAAACCAAAAAAATTGAGTGAAGGAAAATGTGTCCCGATACTATGCTGATGGCAAATTCATTCGTTGTTTCAGTAGTCGTTTATCATCAGTATAATTACCATCATCAACAATTAATGCGGCTATTCAGTGTGTCATAGTGTTGGGTCTGGTGTGCGACTGTGCGGGCTCCGCTCAAGCGGCTCAAGGTCTTATGGAAAATTATGAGCTGAACATCAACTTTGAACATATGAGAGATTGTACCGACAATGCTTAAAGCGATAGATGGGTCCCTGTGAGGGTAGAGATGGTTTTTGTATTCGAATGCACACCGTATAGTTTCATCGGCCCGTTGAGCAGGGGTAATAGTTGTCTGACATCTTGACTGACAATTTTGGCTAAGTGCATGTATAGTTATACCCGATATTTTCACTTACAGATTAGAATAAAAATCCCTGAACTTGTCAGCAAATAACAATTGTACATTTTTACAGTTACCATATATGTCCAAGATTTTGACCGAAGGTTGAAAGGGGAACATTAGTAATTGTGTCTGATGTACCGGTAAGAAGGAGAAAAGGAATTTGACTTTGTTGCACCAAAAGAATCAGGATTTTTTTTTTCACTGTGTAAATTGAGTTTAATCCATTGGGACCTGCACTACATTGTATTACATTGTATTACATTGTATTACATTGTATTACATTGTATTGGTGTCCTGAAAAATGTATTAAACCGATTGGGTGTTTTGGCAGTTCAGGGTGCTACAGGAATAAGCAGGGCGGTACAGGGACTTTACGTATTTTGGATCATGATCTTGTCTTGTCATGACCCACTAGACAGTTTTTCACGTAAAGGGGGTTCTTTACTTCCCTTCAGTGTCAAAACAGAGCACTATCTGTCTTAATTCATATGCATCTCAATCTTGGCATGAAAGACAACTTGAAAATATGCATGTTTGGCCTGAGGAAACTATAATTGCCTCATATTGCACATACGAACCGCATCATTGTCAGATACAAGATTGATTTATTTGTTGTCTAGATGGTATAATCTTGATTTCCATCCAGTCATATGCCGAGTATTAATACCCTAATGGAGTAGATACAGCCTACATTGCGTATGTATGCATGAGGACTGCATAAAAAAAATTACCACGCATGAACGCTGTGTGTGAATACAGGGAGGATGAAATTATGAACACACACCCTTTTCCCAACCATTTACAGTATCCGTTGGATGTACAAAGTCATCTTTTTTACCAAAGTGCATTCTGAGTTAGTGAAGGAAAAAGTAACTTGACACTCCGTGTGTGACAGCTCAAAAAATTGATTGCATGCGTTCAATTTTGTCGGAGTATTTTTGTAATGTCTAAATTTCACCCCTCCGTGGATCGCACACATGCATCATGCATATGTACAAATGTACGTGTTGTACCGTGATATTAGATTGCGAAATTTCATTGGTTGCGAACTGTTGAGGAATTCATGCGTGACCACGGCATGGACTCTGCAGATGTGTATGTACCAGACATCACTTATGTATACGTGTACATTGGGTACATTAATACGTAATCGTTCTTTTTTCTGTACAACACAGTAAAAATAGACCAGAGTGCGATGTACTCGGTACATTAGGTAACTGATGCACAGATGCACACAGACGCTCACATGTTAACATGTTAAGCATTATAGACTTTTCACATAAAAATGGGTGTCAAAACGTAAAACAATATATTGTAATTCCCAATTGATCAACTTAAAGAGGCGTTCCCTGTGCCTGTTTCGACTTTCACCTCGGAAGATACAGTTGACTTTCGTTAATACAAACTTAGCCAGACCTAGTCAAAATGTTTGTTATATCAGAATTTTGTGTTAAAGGAAAGATACAAATTTTGCAAACATCAAAAAACGAAATGACCAAATTATCACAAAATACCTACTGGATTGTTAGGGAATGGCAGTCCAAAGCATCCTGTAAAATCGTGGCTCTTGATGTGCTAACAATTTCAAGAAAACTTGTATTTTTCCAACGCTGGCTGACCAGCGTCGGAGAAAACTGGCTTTTTTCAAAAACTGCTTCTAAGTTTTCATATTTACAGTAGTTATTTCGCATTTTTTTTGCAAATAATTACACACCTGTGAAGGCGTACAAGCCTGCTAGACCGATTCTCTGATACCTTACAATTCCCCAAAGTCTAAAATTGCTCTGTTTCATCTTATGGGGTCAGGGAGCCAGACTACAAGAACGTGATTGGTTTTCTTGGTTTTTCCAGCATCTACAAGCCCAAAAAGTCAGTTTAACAATATTTTCTATAACATACTTATCCTTCAAATCCATGTAAGTCGGAAAATTGCAGCAAAAGCAAATGTTGTACATTCCCTTTAAGAGGAACATATTGTGTACATAAAACACAGTTGGGCCCAAGGCTGTATGTTTATTTACCAGAATTTGTATTAACAGTGTTAATTAACGAAAGTCGACTGTAGATTTTTGTTTCAATTTAGTATTCCTAGCAAAATACAAGTTATTCACTTTTGAACAAGATATTAAACGAAAAAAAAAATTCATTACAAATATTTTTTTTTTTAATTGGTTAAAATCAAAATTCATTAGGGGGAATAAAATCCATTTTTGGAAGAGCATATGTAATGTTAATTGATTATGCAACTTTTATTAAAAAAAAAGAAGAAGCATGGTACTTTTTTTGTACAAACCCCCACATAAATTTGGTGTCTGTTGCGATGTGGTTATGGGCTTTGTTCACCCTTGAGGGCAAATGGTACCCAGGATGTCAGTTAGCCCTCCCCCTTCGGTACATTCAAAACACCATGGACCAAACTGTAGACATTCTTATAATATGCAGACTTTACATTTGTGTTACAATAATGTTCATGTACACAGTGTATGTTGAGTGAGCAAGTACATAAACATACTACATACATTGTACTGTTCGTGCACAGGTCTAAAATAAATTAATTTGGAGTGCCAGTATGTACATACATACACTGTCACACAGTGCAGTACATCTGAACAAATGAATGGTAATTTACATAGCCCACAGTCTATAAATGTACATTAGAGTATGGATTGGTCCTATATTGATTGCCTTGTTAAAATATTGACCAGTTACGCTGACACCTATTTCCCAATTAAATGATGCCTGCGTTACTGCAGGCACAAGCCTGGCAGTGTGCCATGTACAGTGTACACATTGATGATGGATAGATGCGGGTACAGTTTCAGTATAACATCGTAAAACATTGTAGAATCTCTTCCTGTTTGATAGTATTTTTTTTTTTTTAATATCATTGTTTGCTTCTGATATCAGGAAGCACAAAAAAAGACTCTTGCTTTCGTGATTCATTGACGATTTCCTTGTGAAGCTGGCGTAGGCGTGAGTTGCTTGAAATATTGAAACTCAAAAGGAAAGTTTTGTGAAAGCAATTATTTTTTTCCAAAGGTTGGGTGATATTTTCAATAAACTAAGTGACTGTGAAATTTTTTTTTTTATTCACTTGTGGGTGGGAAGGGGAGGTATCGGGGATGGAGGGCTTAAGACAAAAAAGGTTAAGCACACAAATCTCACGTGTCAATCAAGTATTTGAATATTCGATCAAGTCCAAGTTCGAATGATCAAATACTAGAGACTCCAATTGATCATTGGTGTTCATGATGGCACGAAGAACATGACCTAGTGGTGGATTGCCATTTAGGCTATGTCCACCATGAACAGCAACCCTTCCCCCCAAGAAACTGCACACGCTAACAGACGTACACATTGAACCACTGTGAAGATATTTTATTTAGAAATTACTATTAATCGTTATCATCTTACTGAAGTTCTTGTAATTCATGATTGTTCTGAAGGCCACAAAATGTGCAGTAGTTATCCTGGTAATACCTGAGCTCACTTTTGAAGGCCGTGTTACCTTGGGCTGAAATGTATAGACTTACAGTATACGTGTACCTGTTATTGTGGAGCCAAGTCACTGCTGGGCGGGGCATATGAGTCATTCATCTGTAATTACTGAAGTGAAGGGTGGTGGAGCTAAGATCAATTCATGGTATGTCTCAAACATGAGGCCAGTGGGTAACCGTGTACTTTGCCAGAGGTATGGCCCTATTATTCTTGGTTTCAGATTTTAATTTTGGGTAAGAAAACGATGCAAAAAAATTGATTTATGCCTAGAGTAGTTAGAGGACTCAAATTTCAGGTCAACGTCTACTACATGTAGACTACAAGGTTAGCAGTTTAGAAACTTTACTAGACCACAAGACCAGTGTCACCCCCCCTCCCCCAAAAATGCAGTTTAACGTGACAGTTGTTATCCAAAATAACTTGAAGTTCGTTGGTATAAATGGCAGCTGGGAAACAAAAATTGTAATAAATATGAGCATTAAATCATTAGGATGAATATTCACTTTCGTCAATTGGGAATTGAATGTGACATTCAATTTTTTGTTATGAAATGAAGAGTAAATGCCGGTTCATACTTCACAAGAAAAGCAAACGCGAACGTGAATTTTTGACGTTGTGGCAAGTTTTCACGCTGCGAATTTGCAAAAGTTGAATACATTCCAACTGCAAAGCATTTCGCAACAAACGTTTTTCTCATGTGATATATGCTCCGCCATCCAGTTTGCATGACGTTTGAACTGGCCTTTAACCCAGAACCTAACCAACTCCATCAAAATCCATTCCCCCCATTTTTGGGGACTTTGTCAGATAAGCCATGTGTACCAAGTCCATTAAAATCCACCAGCATCAGCGGATCATTAAATTTCAACTGATTTGGTCCTCAAGCATAATGTTAATCAAAGTGAGTGATGGATTTTGATGGACATAGTTTGACCATATGGCACCAGGTCCACCGAGTATAGTTAACCTATCACGGTAGCATCGCCTCAACGCAGCTTGTGAAACATTGTCCAGTTAACATTATATACACATGAACGCAAAATCTGAGACAAACAACATTTAACGTACAAAATTCCATAAGGTTGTCTAAGGGGCGTGGCTTACTTGCAAACGGCAATAGGTCAGTAGTAAACAGAGCCCTGAAAGAGTCTCATTTTGCAGGATGGTTGTTCAATGCCAATACTGTGGACAGAAACTAGTTTGAAATCAGTGCTGAGTGATACACGCGTACATGTACCTCCATTTCAAGACTGTCATATGGACTGCCTGATATGAGCAGGTGGATTATGTAGGTCACGCCCGCAACGGCAGTAGAATCCCATCAACGGCGGACCTTTCATCTATCACAGAGATCAACTTGAAATGGAGCCTAATCCAATATACAATAGCGAGCCTTTGGCAAAATATTTACACAACGAAGGGCAAGTTCACTTCTCATTTTCAGTGCACATGAGACCCAACAGTGCAACACGCTTTCAAATACTGAATATTATTTCACACTAAGTTTGGCAGCCCATATTATAATTCCAAAAAGTTGTTGAAACATAGAGGAATCACTTGCATTCAGAGTGTTTGTATTCGGTTTTTTTCCCCTAGCATCTTTTGCAACCTCAACAGTAAGTTTCACTAGCCTAGAGCAGTTTCTATTGGAGTTGTTGACAAACTGGGCAAAGTTTAAATATCTTCCCTTGATACGATACACTACTAAATCTCACAACATTGTTATATAGGCCTATATCGCCTTGAAAAAAAATTCCAGTTTTTGTTAAGCTTTTTGCCATGACTGCCAAGCTCAGGTCAAATACAGCCAGCTACTGCAGGGATATATTATTTTGCGACAGCAGGGATATATTTTTGTTGTTGTCAAACAGTCACATATCCTACAAAAATATACTAGTGGCTGAAAGGGGATATATTCTGCAACTGCAGGGATATATTTTTGTTGTTATCAAACAGTCACAAATCCTACAAAAATATACTTGCGGCTGCAGGGATGTATTTTACAACTGCAGGGATATATTTTGGGACTGCAGGGATATATTTTTGTTGTCATCAAACAGTCACATATCCTACAAAAATATACCAGTGTCTGCAGGGATATATTTTGGGACTGCAGGGATATATTTTTGTTGTCATCAAACAGTCGCATATCCTACAAAAACCAATGTCTGCAGGGATATATTTTGGGACTGCCCGCAGGGATATATTTTTGTTGTTATCAAACAGTCACAGATCCTCCAAAAATATGCTAGTGGCAGCAGCACTGAACATTGACAGTATTTAACAGTGATCACTGTCTAAATATTGCTCACTATTGTCACACGCTGCCTGCCCCCCCCCCTTCTCTGTTTTCTCACATTTGTTGTTGACCTTTAATATTGTGGCTGTGTTGTAGCACTCTTAAATCACTCAGCTGAGCTGCCGGGGCGCGATTGAATGCTCACAAATATTTGGCATTGTGTGTTGATATGTAAACCTGAATGATTGGCCTCCAGGCCTCTGTAATGTAACACAGATTTACAGTTGCACAAATTTGTTACTGAGTGAGTTTGGAATGGGGGGGGGGGGCGTGGGGGGTGGTTTGGTGTTTGCCGCCATTCTGAGGAAGCAATCAAGTATGTAACCCCTAAACAAAAAAGAAAATGCGGTCCTTATTCAGCACTTTACAAATGTCCCGATGTGCTTCACTATTCACCAACTATTAAGAATAGAAATGTTAAAACAAAAAAAATCTTTAAAATGTTTTTGCATTTTTTAATAATTTAGTATTTGATTGAATTCTAACTTGGACTTAATTGAATATTCGAAATGCGCTGATCAAGTTTTACATGTGTTAGATTATACTCTGGCCACCCATAGGGATTTGTTTGCTCCTGTGCTTGTGACAAATTTACGAAGAGCTTATTAACCATAACGTCCTACCCATTACTTTGAAATAAAAAACCGAGTACTACAGAATACTACACAAATTATGTATGCAGGCACCAAATACCAAAATATATATATGCTGAAGTACTGCATACTACAGGTTACTACTTAGTAGTATTTTGTAGCTTTAGGTCAGGTTACGGTTAAAATAACACAAAGAACATCATGTACACCTGCATCAACATATTTGTTCAAGGAATAGCTGATTTATATGACAAATATTAGAGAAGAAATTTGGCCTAATATTCCTCACTAAAACTTGCAAATCAAGCATCTAAAGTGGCTTTCCAAAATGTATACAATAAAAATAACATCGTGGATGTTTTTCATCATCTCCTCGAAAGTGCTCAAATTTTTGCAAATAGTTTAATCAGGAAAAAAAATCCTATTCGGATATTCGTAATATCTAAAATTCAGAATATTCGGCACAGCACTACTTTAAAAAGGAACCTTAATAAATTGTACAATAAATTACAGAATAAAAAAATAATGATTGAAAAAATAACAAATCCACCCAAAATTTAAAATTACCACTCAAAATGCTTTGTTCCCTAACCGCATTGTAGCTTTTTCCTATTTCTGTTTCCTGTATTAAACTTAAATAGGACAAAAGCGGGCTGTTATTTTTGTAATTCCAAATTAATAACGACATTAATTGGTTGACAGAATGTTCAAATCAGAATCAAAGCTGTGCACATCCGTGGTTTGGACGGACAATGAGTAATAAACGCTACTTGAGTTTGACGGAGGCGTGTGGCTCCCTACATCAATTTACTTCATCAGTTGATATGTGTACAGGACGGCCAATTTAATTACTTGGTGTTGGGCGATGGGTGATTTTGATATAATTGATATGATGTTCAGTGTCCCCATTGATTCTTGTATCAATTGGAATTGATCCATTCAGTGTGGTACCGCGTACACAAGTGGGGTCTCACTTCATTTACCACGGTGAATAAATTTAAATCCGCTTATCAATTTTACATTCATATTTGATATGGATATCTGCCAGTGTCAATAAATATAGTGTTACCCTTATGCCTTTTTACTGTTTACACCTGTACGTGGGAGTTACTACAATGTACATGTACCTCGTTAATATTTCTTGTATTACTAAAACTCCTTGATTGATTGAATGAATGAATGAATACAGAAGACTTGTAAAGAGCTGGTATCTGCCACAGATGGGCGCTCATGGCGCTTGCCATGAAATGTCCAACCCTAACCAGCAATTATGCAGCGCACTACAAAGTCAGAAATAAATTCACAATTTATGTTGACGTTGCCACTGAGAACAAATAGTCTTCAGAGCCAATTTTAAGGGAATATATACAAGTTACAACATTTGCCAAAAAAAACAAACTACTGAATTGTTATAAAATACCTTGATGGACTGTTAGTGAATGACAGTCTAAAGCATCCTGTAAAATCGTGGCACCTGGTGTACTGACATTTTTTTAAAAAGTGGTGTTTTTGTATCAATTTCCAGTGTTGGAAAAAAAAAGAGGCTTTTTTTAAAATACTGCCCCTAATTTACCGTAGTTTTAGTTAATCTGAATTTTGTTTGCAATCTATTACACACCTATGAATGGGTACAAGCCAACTAGACTAGTTCCCTGACCTTACAAATCCCCGACGTCTATAAACTATTAATAGCTCCATTTCAATTTAAGTGGAGTCAGGGAACCAGACTTCAAGAACATGATTGTTTTTCTTGGTTTTTTTAACATCTACAAACACAAAACTTCAAACAAGTCAGTGAAAAATATTAATCCATCCATTTCTGAATATTACAGCAAAAGCAAATGTTGTATATAATTCCCTTTAAAGTAAGAAGTTGTTGAACGGAATATGGCAACCTATTCCTCTCTTTGCTCCCGATGACTGGAAAGATCCGTGTCCCCATGAAGTACCACGCACCAGTGATTCTTTAAGATTGAGGCACTAAATGGTGCGTTACGTTGGAGTGAATGTTAATATTTGGGCCGTTTTGTAATTGTACATGATTAATGATTGATCATTAGATTATTAAACTATCCTACTGTTTGATCAGTCACAGACAGTCTGAAATTCAATCCACTTCCCCTTCCATAACTTAGACACGGGCTAGTCACCAACAGTCAGATCATATTTCCTGTAGGCACTGTGATTGGTCAAATTCCATCAACAGTCAAAAGCAGGTGACTGGTTGACACAGCTGGCTTATCAATCTCCTACAGTCAAGGCGAAGCTGTATCAAGTTACATAGACAGTCACAGTCAATCCTGTTTATGTAGGGGAGAACTCAATTGTGTTTGAGTCACTTGATTGGTCTTGACTGCTGGGATGGTTTTGTCAAATGTGTCAGCCAGAGATGGAGAGTTTTAACCCTCCTGCTGTCTGAACAGTCACAGACAGTCAAAAAAAATCAATACTCTAATTCCCCGGCCATGCTTTATACACAGGCTAGTTACTTACCAACGGTCAGATCATGTTAGGAGCAAGCTCTGTGACTAGTTAAATTCAGTCAACAGACAAAAGCAGGCAAGTGGTAGGCACAGCTGTCTTATCAGTCACCTACAGTCAAAACATAGCTGTATCAAGTTACATAAACAGTCATAGTGAGTCAATCCTGCTTTATGTACATGTAGTCTGGGAGCTCTTAACTGCTAAGAACAGTCACTTGATTGATTTTGACTGAAATGACAACTTTGTACAGAGTGTATGTTTGCATAAGAATGTTAATGGCGATTGTTGATGCAATTTATCACTCACTCTGTCCATGGATATAGTGTGCCTCTGGAGTAATGGCTTGATGTCATACTCCAGCGCAATGTTCACGGTGCGATTGTTCACAACTTGTCAAACTCAAAGAGTGTTTTTTTTTCAATGAGTGCAGTTGTTCCTCTTACAACACATATGTACATGAGATACAAAGTGATATCTTGAGGCCAATGTACATGTGCGTGCCATAGAATATTGATGTGATTGTATCTTACAACTTGTCAAAGAATATCCTCAACGACTGTGGTGTTGATATCCCCAAAGATCAATTCATAGTCTATTTGAATTGCTGATGTCAGTCTTAAAGGGTACATGCAACCAGTTTTTCTGAGGAACATATTCTGTGCAACTTTCTCCTCTTAAATGTATGAAATCTATATACATCCCTTTTTGGTTAAAGGGAATGTACAACATTTGCTTTTGCTGCAATTTTCAGAAATAAATGGATTTGGAGGATTAGTATGTTATAGCAAATATTGTTAAACTGACTTTTTTCACACTTTGGGCTTGTTTATGCTGGAAAAACCAAGAAAACCAATCATTTTCTTGTAGTCTGGTTCCCCGTCCCCACTTAAGATGAAATGGAGAAACGTAAAGACTTTGGGGAATTGTAAGGTCAAAGAATCACTCTAGCAGGTTTGTACTCCTTCACAGGTGCGTAATCTATTGCAAACAAAATGCAAAATAACTAAATATGGAAAAATAGGAGCAGTTTTAAAAAAAAAGCCAGTTTTTTCCAACACTGGTCGGCCGACCAGCGTTGGAAAAATACAGTATTTCTTGAAAATGTCAGCACACCAGGAGCCCAGATTTTACAGGATGCTTTAGACTGTCAATCCCTAACAATTCAGTAAGGTATTTCGTGATAATTTGATCATTTCGTTTTTTGATGTTTGCAAATGTTGTATCTTCCCTTTAAGTTCATTGAAAAGTGCACTTCGTTAATAAACATTCAGAATTGTCCATGCTTTTCAGGACAACTGAGGGCGCTGTTGTTGTGATGTCATTTCAGGAAGACACTGTTCAGTTTAGGGGGTTTTTCTGTTCAAATTGTGAACCCAAAAATTTGTTAATTGAAAACATTTTTGAGAAAAGTTTGCACATTGGCTTTATACTGTCACATGTATGGAGACAACGACAAATCACCAGAGAAAAGAAAATCTACATCAGCAAAATATCCAAAAAACTGGCAACTTGTGGTGCTGAAATAACTGTAACATTGAGGTTTCTGCCTGAAATGACATCAAACATTTGCTCACGAATATACCGGTTTGGACATTTTCATTAGGCCAAAAAAATTAGTTCTGCTTTCGATTACATGACATTCAAAAATAAGGTAGGTACACATGTAGGTAGGGATTTTTTTTTTTTACCAATTTTTGTGTGTGTACGATCATATGGAGGCGTCTGCGTGTAGTCAAGGGTAAAAGGTATAAAGTGATGGTTTTGGGTGTTTTTTTCCTCATTTTTCCAATAAAAAAATTAGGGTAGGGGCTGTCAGAATAGGGTAGGTAGGGAAACCGGAAGCAGAACTATTTTTTTCTTTGGCCTTAGCATAAAAACAAAAAGGCATCAAACTACTCTTCAAAATGGCAAAACAAAAATTGAATATAAAAAAGCAATAAGCACAGCAAAAGTCACAATTACCGCAGAGGTAAAAGTTTCTTAATATAATGAAAATCAGTGACGTAACAGTAAAAATCTCCATATATATGCACAACCGTTAGCCCATCCACGCCATGAAATATAGTGCTTAAAGCAGCAGCATGATTTTCTGCTATATAGTTAGCACAACTTTTCTGCTAACTGTTAAGCAGCACTATTAGAAATGGGGCCCACGGCCCAATTTCATGGCGTTAAACAGTTAGCAGAAACTTAGTTAGCGTAGAACCTCGCCCTGGGTCCGGACAAGGGCTGAATTTTATCCATGTGGAGCGAGGGACCCAGTTTAAGACCGTGTTGCTAGTGCCAAAGTGGTCAACAAATTCTTAGGCTTTTTTTCCTGAGTGCAACACAGATTTTGCATTGTATAAAATGGCCTCGTGTTCTTGTCTGTGGCAGCACTTGCTTTTGAGCTCAGTCGGACGGGAAAATCTGACTGGATTTTTTCGCTCATTTCCTGCTTTTTCACAATTTACCAGTCGAATTCCAGGAACAACAGCACTCAAGATTGAAAGCAGGTTTGCAGACATTGTTGAAGTTTGTGTCAGTTGATGTTATTACTAGTGGTGTGTATCTGCAGTTAGTACGGGAACAGGGTGCTCTATTAAAAATAAGTGCCCGTATTAGAAACCCAACTCTAAAACTCAAAACCCGGAAGTTGTCTGGAGTGTAAAACTGCGACTTTTGTGAGCGTCATATGTCGCATGTTAAAATGCGTGTTTAAACGTAAAATCTGTTGTAGTTTTCCATGTAGCCTGGTTTTTCATTTTGAAAATTCTCCACAAATGGCATTCAAAAGCTTTCAATTTCATAGTCTGAGAAGTTGCGTAGTAATTTGTAAGGTTGGTTACGGGTACCCGATCCCATAATCTGGAACCGGTTCCTGACATTAGCGGTCGGGCACTCGGGTACTCGGTTCCCCCCAAAAAATTCATCAGTTCAACTAACAATCCAGATGCCCTTTTTTTCATTATCCTTGCAATTTTTTTTTTTCAAAGAAGTTTATTTAGATAGCGTTATAATGAATGATAGAGCAAATTTGTTGTCATAGGCAGGTTGTCACAGCTTTCTCAAGTAAAAACTTTTGTTGTGTTTGTTTCTGAGGTTTTTCCATTGTTCTTTTTGTAATGGATTGTGTTGCAATTTGACATTACAACCTTAGAACCCTAAAGTGTCAAGCAGGTGTAAAATTTTTTATTTTTTATTTCTTTAATTTTAAACCTTTACCAATGGGCAAAGAAAAATTTTCCTTTAGATCATCTTTCAATTCAAACTTTCAAAGGCTTGGATACTACACAAAATATTTATTGTGGAATTCATTTTATTGGTGCTTACTCCGCACACATTTCTTTCCCCAACATGTATCTGCACAGCTGCCAGCCCACTGATTTATAAGCCTGGCCGTCCTGCAAACACGCTGCTCCCAGCCCCTAATCACAACAGGCTTTCACCAAGCGTGCTGCTCTGTTGCAAGACTGCAGCACGCGCCCTACGTAGAAACTACGTATCATACAGCGAGATGCTATCTAGTGATAGCCGCCGCACCGTATAGCTCCTCATCATCTACCCCCTTCAGGCCAGTCCAGGAAATCAAGTCTCGTTAGATATCAGCGTTACTCTTTCCCCGGTGCGCGGCATGCAAGCCAGCTAAGCCCCAGCATGCGTTGTCCACGGTCCCCGGCTGTAGTAATGAGCTGTGTGTGTGTGTGTGCGCCGCGGAGTGAAGCAACGGAATAATGGATAATAGGGCTTCCAGTTTATCTTGATAACCACACAGAGCTGGGCCACTGCAGTTGGAAATTTCGTTTCTGCCTGTTGGGTGCCCTTGGAAGTTCTGCAACACATGGGTGAAATTAAGGAATTGTCATCTGTAAAATTGTAAGTGTGATGGAAAAGTAAAGAACCAGGATATGTGTGTCACTGTTTTACATGTTCTAAATGGTTTATTTGGAGGGGTGGGAGGAATTTTGGAAGGGGAAGACATGACAAGGCGTTTGTGAGGAAGAAAATGCGGGTGCCATTTCATTAAGCATTCTGATGGTTATGTACCGTATTTTGAGTCATTGGGGTTGGGCAAAAAGCGTCCAGCAATTCATCTAGTACACCCCCCCCCCCAAAAAAAGGGGCCACTTACCAAAGATGTGGGCGATTATATAGTATAGGGCCCCTCTTTAGTTTTGATCAAATTATAGAGTCAAGTTTCTTTTTTATCATTCCAAAATGACCTTTTCAAAATGACTTTCCTTCCAAAAATATAAACCCTGTCCTTCATCTACGGCATACCTGTTGGTTTGTAATGTCATTATAACTAGTTTGCTGAAGCCAATAACCTAAAAGTGGATTTTTGTTCCCTTATGGGGAATAGGGCCCTACACTACACAATTGCAGGAATTTGGTACTGCTAATAATGTTCACCAGTAAACAAAAAAATTGAACACAATTAACTTGTTTTTCTCTACAAACCATGCTAGATCCCAGTTAAAAATCAAAGATATTCTGTGAATTCTGTATCCATTTCCAATTAGACGATTCGGTAGCGGCTGGATGCCACTTTGTGTTCACCTCCAGTTAGTTCCCCTTGCACTGTGATTGTTTGTATCCAGACTCTCATCAGTAGACCTTGACTAGTGTGCCTGGCACAGTGGTATTCCCATCCAATCTGCTGTCGTGTGGCAAATTCATTTGTCAATTTCTGGTACAATTAATTAAATCAGTGCTTGAAGTCGTGAGAGTCGGAGCCCCGACCAACTGTGACAAATCAGAGCAAACTGCTGACAGTGCTCTGAACTGTTCCTCCCACCCCCCCCCCCAGAAAAAGTGCCAAAAAACACTGTTTTTGTCTTTATTGTAAATTAGGGCTAGAAATTGAATCTGGACCGCTGGTTCAATTCAAGTGGTTTAAAGGGTCTATGAAATGAATTTTTCTAAGGAACATATTTTTTGGCAACTTTCTGATTCTCTAAAAATGTATGAAAACTATTTGACATTCCTTTCTGGTTTATTTTATTGAATTTGAAACGTGCACTTTTTTTAACCAGTTCACGTTGGATGACGTGTATACACGCAAAGGTTTTGCGGTATTCGGAACGGATGACGGATAAACACGCAACGAGCAAGGCCGGAAATATCTGTCAGCGACCCGCTCGCAGCGAGCGAGGCTGGAAATATCAGGGTGTGCTACCCGCAGATGACGGCCTGAACCCGTCTGGCATGGAGGCTCGTGAAATATAAACCTGCGCCTGGGTCCGGTCGATGTCAAAATAATCGAATAATGGAAATTTGCATTAGCATGAAAACCAAAAAGGCACGAAAATACCCACCAAAATACCATTGAAAATGGCAAAACAACAATTGAAAATACAGTGTAAGGTTAAGTGGGACCCAAGGGTGCATTTTCAAGGATTGCATTAAAATAATTATATTGTATGTCTCTTTAAGCATTGGTCTAGTGCTGGTTTGACTGACTGTCTTTTCACTCAATTGAATACTGAATATTAAACAATGCTCCATTCAGGGACCGGTACAAAGTTTGACTTTTTGACATTTACACACATGTCAACGCCAGCTTAATTTCATATTTTGCCCATTTCTGTTTCTTATTTTTTACTATGGGCCTTGAAAAATTCCTTCAGGTTTACATGTATATAGTAAAATTTGGAGCTACTAGCCGGGATGTCTGTTGGGTAATTGCAGCGTTATGAAAGGAAATGTAATGTCCGTGACAGAGCCAATTAACCGTGATATCTAATTTGTGATTCAGAGAAATGATTCAAAACTCCTAGTCTGTATTCTCCTACGACCATTTCTTTGACTATGAGATTGAAAAAAAAAAAAAATTCAGGTTTATTCACTGAGCTCTTGATAGCATTGGAATTGCCCTGTTATATTTTCACCTGAAATATGAAACCGGTTTTCGAAGCTGTGGCTTTCTTTCTTTTGCAACATGATGGTGGCCAGTCATTTTTAGATTTTCAGTGGACTTCCTGGACGGGTTCCGACTCTGACAGGTTTTTACATTCACCTGTCGATGACTGACAACAAGTGTGACACCTGCCAACACCAATTCACACTTCTAAGTCACACATGGAATTCACATTCTGCATGGGAGAGGTGGACTGCTTTAGTGAAACTTGAAAAGGTGTTAAAAAATACCCACAAAGAATCAAAACCCGATGGGACATTAATTCACACAGGAATGTCAAACAATTTAGAAGCTTGTGTAAATCACGTTCATAAACCATGATAGACATTGTTCGAGGTTTTACATATTACAGATAAATAAATGTAAAATCGACAAAATTTGCCAATTAACCAAATCCTGGTACAATGTGTTTACTTTGTAAGTATTTTACAGGTGTTGATTATAAACTGCACAGTTTACCCACTGTACTTTAGAGAATATATACCATTAATGATGGAATTGTGTTATATTTTGGTGGGAAAAGAAAATCGCGCCCTAGAAAACAAATGCCAAAGCAATTCAAATTATATGAACAATGCTTGAGCATGCGCATAGTGGACCTGCACGACCACTTTGTAAAAATCAGATTTAATGAGCATGTCAGTTTCCTCAGTGTGCACTAGTGCAGTACGTATTCACTGCCTGGAGTAGAATTTGTCAGCGGCATCAATGCTATTTTTTTTATTCAGATTACCTGTCAGTAGTGCTGGTCAATTTTTGAGTGTAAATGTTTTCGCCGGTAATATATTGAAGAATGAAACTCTTGAAACGAATGGATCACTTATAGATTGTCAAAATGCCCCATTGATATTACACAATGTAAGGCCAAAAAAAACAAGGAAGAGGTTTTGCTTCCGATTACATGGCATTTGAAAATAGGGTACTGTAGGTAGGTAGGGAATGGTTTTTTTGGCAATTTTTTTTGTGTGCGATCATATGGAGGTGTCTGCGTGTAGTAAAGAGTAAAAGGTAAATTGATGGTTTTCATTTTTTCCCCTCATTTTTCCCCAAAATAAAATTAGGGTAGGCCGGGGTTGTCAAAATAGGGTAGGAAGGGTACCTGGAAGCAGAAGTTTATTTTTTTTTGGCCTAAAGGGTTAATTACAAAATCTACAACTCCTGTACAAGATAAATAAGTGGAATAAAATGGAACAATATTTGTGCACTGTGTGCAGCCTACTGATCTCCATGGATGTACATGTAACTTTTCCCAGCTGTGCAGAAAAGTGAAGAGCTATATTCTGGTTCCCGATCCCTCCGTTGGATGTGGGGAGGGAACCATGCAGTCCCATGAACCATTGTTCAAAATAATGATAATAGAGCTGTCTAAAAGTATACAACATTTAATTTTTTTTCTAAACAGAAAGTTTTATATAAAATATATCTCGTTGCTCTTTTAATTTTTTTGAAAACAAAAAATAATACTTCTTTGCGGAAAAAGTGTACATGTCAATTAAATTAGATATATTTCTTCACAAAATATGATGGACGGTGACTTCACTTCTAACAGCTGATGGGCTAGCTACAGCCCCTTTAAATGATTTTGTTACAGACTTGGCCACCTAAAGTCATGTCTGTATAGTGACCTTCAAGTAGGGGTGACCTGACCCCTGGTAACAATTCTGAGCTCCTAGAGTCAAGCAGCTTGTTTGGGTTATTGAAAGGAGATCAGTTGGATCTTAAAGGGGCATGCAAGTTTTGTTGAATTTGAGGTTTGTTTTTTTGAGGTTTTTAAAGGTTGTATAAATTATTATTTTTGATTGTCAAGATTTGAGTATCTCACTAGAGGACCACAATGAAAATAAGCTGATTGTGTGGGGTTTTTTTTGCGTTATCCTCGACGCCTCGGACATTGTACCGGTACATGCATGTTCATACTTTGTTTTTAATTTGATAATTTGTAATTTCATGTTTATTGTATTGTCTCTGTAAAACATCCGTGGAGATTGTCAAATAAAAATAAGCAAATTGACAAACAGATATGTAACTTTAATAATGTAAGCACTGCAGGAGAAGAGTGGTTCCAAGACTGCTGTATGGGCAATTCAACGCTGCATACCAGTATGGAACCTGTCCATAAATGATATTTTGAGAAAATTCAACTGGTACCGAAACCACTGGAATCTTTAGAACTGATGGAATTGAATGCACATATACCTTGAATGTTATGTAGAGAATGAACCCATCCTTGGTCTGAGGTAATGTGACATATGACATGTATGCAGGCCACCCATCATATCTGAAAGTGACAAGTCTAATTTGTCAGGGAGGTCACACAGCATGCCAGGTGTGCCAAGGACATGTCAGTGTCGACTTCCACTGATGTACCATCTTAACATTTTGATAAGGGTCCACTGTTTTCATTTTGTAGATGTTTATCCTGTGAAAATCACAGTTGCAAATACTTCCCACTGTCTTCAATCATGTGGTTAATTTGACAACAAATTCTTCTCGATGAATATTCATGTTCTACAGAAATATTACATTTTTTTAACGACCCGTAAGTAGCAATTAATCATTTTTCCCGATTCTATTTTCACCGAGGAAAATAGAGTCGCGATTTTTTGGATGGAAATAGAATTGATTTCAAGAATGTTTGAGTTGCCCAAGCTATAGGGCGATAGGCGGAGTGCGACGACTGTAGTATATGAGATAATATCAGTATTGAGTATTCAAGGTGTACGGCGGTATTTATCTGCTGGGATGAAAATTCAGCAGATAAATTTTCATTCTTCATTGAGGCAGTAAAGTTGACTCGGCATCGTATAATCTTATTCCATCTGATACAGGCTATTAATTCCGTTTGTCAAAGAGTATATATTTTTGTGCATTTCCTTTGATCTGATTGACTCCATATAGTGAGCTGGTGTTTCGATCCATCACACTTTATTGGGTGTAGCTGTGCATTGTGGGTGCATATTAACATTCCTGTATTGTCAGCGAGAGTATGTCAGAATGTGTGTGATTTACGATAAAGAATGATTTCTGAGACGGTCGATAGGCAGCCAAATCAAAGTACATGTTCATAAACGTGTTGACCAGATAAGTATAGAACGTTGAACCCACCTCACGACTAAATTGGTTTTAAAGAGAAGTGGTGATTTTTCCATCATTTCTGAGAAAAGAAACTTAAGAGATTTTATTCTTGACGAACAGTTTCAACCCTTAGTTCTTCTTCTTTTCCCCTCCCCCCCCCAGCATTATTGTGTAAAGCCTGATGACGCAGGGCATTTGTGTTTTTTTGGCTACCACGCTATGCAGCAGGAAATTGAATTTCGCAGATTCTAGTGCTAAGTTGCCTTGTGGAAAGTGGGGAGCAGAAATGCATTGTAAAACTCATTAATTAATGAAATTGAAACTAGAAACGAAATTTGACTGCAAACATTTCAAGGAAATTATCTATCCATAGTCATAAATCGGTCGTTGTAATTTCATTCTTTTCAACATGAATTGCAACGAGGGTCATTAAATATACATCCATTTATGTTTTCACATTTGATTAACAACATGGTCCCTTTTCAGGGGCGGATCAATGTTTGGATCAAGGGGGAGGGGTTAGCTGTCAGTTAAGAAGCAGAGGGATTAGCAGGTATTTGCTGTGTTTTTCTGCCAGAGTTTCCTATTTTTTTTGCGGCCCAAGAGGAGGGTTTATCACCCCCTAAATCCTCCTAGATCCACCTTTGTTATGAATCTTTGCAGTTGAGCAATAGCCCACAATTTTATTTGAAGCATAAAAAGATAACGATTGAAAATTGTGTATGCTGAAAATGTATACCCTCATCCGATAGCTAACCTTGGAACTATTAACAAATAAATGAGTAACTGCAATTGAAGTGCATCAAAACGTGCATAGTAGATTACAATTCCATCCTTCCTATGCTGTTTTCATGTGAAGTCAAGCATGTGGATGTGGTTCATTGATCCTACAGAGTGCACAATTCCCCCCACTGGGCATGTACATGTAACAATAAAGAGGCATTATGTGACCTAACTGTCAGGCCTATAAAACACAGCTACAATACCAACAATATGAAATCCTAAATGTAAGACTAAACCAATAAACAAGTACGGCGCAGTACAGTGTCCAACACTTGCTTCGGTCCTAATCTCACATCGTCGAGCTCTCCTGACACAATTAGCGCCGATATGTGCTCACCTCCAATCTGTCTACAACAAGAAATGATGAGTTTTATATATTGGCTATTATTCAGTCATGGAAGGCCTTTATCAGTCTATCATTATGTGATCGATATATTTGCTTCAGTGTATGTGAGGTATAATTGAGGCCAGCAAATAATAAAATTGTGGTGCACCATGTATTTTCTGGGCTAAATCGTCCATGATAACGTAAAAGATTAGAAAACCTTGTAATATAGGTTTAGGCCCTTTACTGATGTTTCTTTACTGTTACCAGGTTAAGTTACCATTTAAGTATCATTGAGAATCACTTCAAATTGTGTTTATGTATGGGTAGGTGCATGTTATGATGGAGTTTGCTATTCATAATCACTCTTGGGGGATCACTGCATTAAGCAAGGAGTGCATCAGAATTATAAAATCATAGATGTCAGATGTAACTGCGACAGGAAAAATGTCGACCCCAATTTAAACAATGACCCACATGCACCTTTCACCAAATGGCATAACCTCCAAAATATTGTCCAGTTTCAAAGAAATTGTCAGTAAACCCTCCCCCCCCCCATGCCCAGCAAAAAGCCATTACCTTGAGTGTATCAAATGGTGCGATTTTCATTCATATTCCTTATAAAGCAGATATATGCAGGGATGTCATAAGGGGGGGGGGAGGGGTGATGTGACCTCCCCCATTGTCTGTTGGAAAAATCATGCTTCTGTCGGCATTTATTCTGCAATGAAAAACATCACCTGTTGTCCGAAAATTTACAATGTCACCGGCTTTGAACAGTGCCCTCTTTAGTCAGATGGTGTCCAGTCCCGTCATGGTAAACCCCCCCCCCCCCATTGGTCGGACGACACCTGTGAGCAGATGTTTCAAGCAGTGCGGCATACATACATCGTACGAATACGCTATGCTGAACTTCATACTGTGTGTATGTAGCTGAGCCCTGTCAGCAATGATTGACAGGTGATTGGATTACCTGATTGTTTGCCCTAATGTTGCCCCTTTCCACCCTAGGGTTGAGTGTTTGCTGTCAGGGGTTTGGCAAAACACAATTTGGACAAGATTTGAGCATGATAGATTGGATGTGTCACTCACTTCCTAAATTTAGTCCCCCCCCCCTTCCCAACTGCAGTTTTGTGGTGGGCTGCCAAAACAGCCCAGATCGAGTTCTCTTAGTTGGAATTGTGATCAACTGTGTTACTTCATTTTCTTAAAGCTCTAATCCTCCAAGATTCTTCAGTTTGCACCAGGAGGTTTGGAACGATATTTCAGGACGACTGTGACCCTTCTTATTTCTCCATGATAGAACCCAGCAGCTTTTTCTTTACTTTGAATTTGATTGATCTTCCTTAATTGATGCAGTAAAAAAGAGTGTGCAGTAAAAAAGAGTGTTCCACTTCTGCTACGTTAGTCCATTTTGGAAGGTTTCAGTCAAATTCCTAGAGATGTACTGTACAGTAGGGTAAAAAGAAATTCCTGTCACGAAAGAAAAGCCAGTACCCCCTCCCCCCCCCAAAAAAAATCTGACAAACACAGAATCTACTCTGAGTAAATTGAGACTCAAACCTACTCAGGACCGAAATTTAATCGACGCTTACCCATCTATTTCAAATACCTGGACAAAAATCAGGCCAATCGGACGAACTCCCTAATGTCTATATGCAGCTTCCTGCCATGCCAATTAGACCAATTTCTGCGCGGAGATTGGACCGAGCCCTGTTCCAATGCACCTGCTGTACGCGCACCCATGGGTACCCAATCCCGCCCCTAGGGGGAACCTAGACAAGGCAAACACAACAATAGAGTGCCCGGTTGACAATGGAGTCGGGAACCCCGGGGCGGGGCATAATATCACTCCCCTGATTGGGTCCGGTGAATGGATGGAAAGGATTTGGGGGCTGTTTTGTAAACAGGCTGGGATAGGGTGTTGTTTTTTTTTAGGTTGTGTGCTACAATCTGAAGAAGGTTAAGATGTGCTTTACTGCTCGGAGTGAGTTGTGGAATAGTAAAAGAGTGATTAAACTTGGAAAATTTGATGTTATTCTGTACAACTGCATTTCAAGCAGTGCAAATATCCAAAGCAATAGTGATTTCCATGATATTTCCATGCCATTTACAACGACTGATTTAAAGAAATCTTTCAAGTCATTATAGTCACATTTCCCTTATTCTGTAATGAATTAATTTCTTTTCCAATAAAAAATTTCCTCATACAAAACAAAAGTTCTTGCTTAATTAAATGACCTGACTCCTCGTCGGGTTCTAGAATTAAAGCAAAATGATTTTCCAATCACCAAATGCAACGGCTGAAATTAATCTGAATTTCCTTTTTTGGTTTTTTTGGACATCAGTTTAAATAGACAATTTACTTATTTGATAATGTTTTGCCAATGCACTGTATCTCTCAAGTTACACAATGAAAAATGTAGTACTATTCAAGACGGATTGAAATGGAAATGCTTCAATACGTCTCAAATTTCAGTTGTCTTCGAGATACACATGTACTTTGTATTTTGGAACAAAGTACATTCATTTCGTGTCATTGCCCGTACGTACATGTACGTGCATTCACACTCTGAAACGGTAATGTTGCTTTAATAAAGTACATGTACAACCCATTGTGCTGTTACTATCCTTTTCAATTTGTATAATGTACCGTATGTTCGTGAAAATTACCGAGTTGATTCATAATTGCACACACAGGACAAATCAATAATACTACCAGTATGTATAATACATTAATAGGCTGGCTTGTACATAATCTGCGTTCGAAAGGGTGGTTTGGGTGAGGAACAGCTACAGGCCTTTATTCATTAAAAAAAAAAATAACATCTATGATGTATGTTTTGCAATCTGGCACACTCGGGTCCCTGTATTACTTCTCATCATTTCTCATTTGTATTCATTCTGTGCGTTCATATCTGTGCGAGTGTACGCATTCAATTTGTTCTGCCACTGGGCAATGTGTACATTGCATGCAGCCGACAGCACATACCTGAGAACATGCACGTCATGTTTCCAACGAAATGGGTCATTGAGTCTCCCTGAAAAAAAAAAAAAACGATGACATTTTATGGGCCTATAAATCACCGCCGAAGGCTCGCCCAGTTGATAACAGTCTGTACTTTTGTTTTTATTCTGTCTGATGAGGTGTTTGAGTGGCGGTTTATTTGTTGATTGTGATTTTTACAATAATTTAAATCTTGGTATTTTTTTTCCAGTAACTTGTGGATAAAGACAGTTTGTCTGTTGTGTTAAAGAGGCACTCCTGATCTAAAAAAAAATATGATTTAAAGGTTTAAGTAGATCTAGGATTATAAAAATGCTTTTAAAAAATTACAATAAAATTCTGGAAGAATTTTGGAAACTATTAAGAAAAAGCTACAGGGACATTCAAATTCGGGCATGGCATTTTTTTAGACTTGTCTAAAATCATACATTCTGAATCGGAGAGAATGATATTATCAGTGTAGAAAGAAATGCATCTTTAAGATCTTTCATCCAATTTTCAGACTTCTAAAATGGACAATATCATCGAATTCAAGTGGTTGAAAAGCAAATTGTTTTGCTTAGGGCTTGTTGTGGTCTTGGAAGTTCCCACAAAGGGAAATATATACCGGTATGATTGAAAAGCTTGCAGGGAAAATGTGATTTTGCCTTCTGCAAAATTTTTTAGGTTTTCAGTCTTTGGCATTCTTCATTAATTAAAAGTCTATTATTACTGCTCATGGGCATCAACTTAATGGAAGTTATTTTAGACGTTCGTAAAAAATTAATTAAGTGAGTTTGTCATGTAGCCAGGGGGAAAACGGTTCAGCTCGAACTGTCAGCGCACTTCAGACAGCAATTATGATAATACGGCGTAGTTCAACTGGAAATCAGTTAATCTTTACCAGCTGACCTTATCAGGCCAAGACGCCAGAATGCAGGGGCTGGCAGGCTTCACCCCGGATGTGGTTGAGTTCACAGTCACACTGTTCAGACACTGTGTAAGCAGATAAACTTGATCTGGTGTCCCTTGCAGATGTCCATGGGGATTTAACCTTTGAGGATTAAGCAGAAAGTTGAACCATACATTGTACCTGCAGGGGGCTATTTAGATACCGGCTAAGCACAGACATCATTTTCTTAGCAGAAACGGGTTACTTATAGGCAGCCAAAATGTCATGCGATCTGTTCTGAGTTGGAGTGGTTCAAAGTTGATTTGGGCTTAGCAGAAAAATATGCTAATGAATGTAGGTTTTACAGTGGCTGTAGAAAAATAATTGGTGGCTACATATATAAAAAATAAAAAGTGCTAAGGGGACAGTTGAGATTTATTTCATCGTGCTTAAGTGCATATGCATGGTTTGCAAGTTGTCTTAGTTATTGTGCCATTGAAGTTAATTTGGATAGATGCCTTATAGCAAAACATTGTCCACTTAAGCAGTTTCTGTGTAAAGTGAAATTGCGACCCGGTTGAAAGATGTTAAAAGAAAGCTTTAGATACAAAAACAAACAAAACAAAAACAAAATACCATTCAGCTCCCGAAGGATCGTCCAAAAGAAACATTGTTTCTGTCTAGGGGTTCTCCAATTCCAAGCTGAATACGTGAAAACAACAAGCAATAAATATAAAATGAAGTTTTAACTATATAAAAAAAGCTAAATAAATTTTACATAAAGTTTAGAACAAGGTTGAAATCCAAGGCATTTCAAAGCTAAATGCCTGATCGTTTTTGATGGGCAGGGACTAATAATCTTTCCTTTTTCTGGAAGGGAACAATTTTTTTTCCTGCCTGGCCGGTTGATGATGAATCTAATGTTACAGTGCTGGTTGACCTATACAATGCCATAGTGCCAACTTGTTTAAATGTCCTGCCTGTCAGCTGGCGTGGGTCTAAGCCCCCAGCTTCATCAGTCTGCCAACGGCCTTGGCTATCATCGTAACTCTGTCTTTCCTTGGCAACGGTTGAGAAGCCACTCGGGGATTTCCGTTTAGGAAAATGCCACAAATGAAAAATGTATATCATTTTGAAGCTTGTTATCTGTATTTTATTGAAATATAGTTTATTTCTGACAATGTTGAACAGTTTAGCTGTTACAGTTACCTGAAAAATTAATTATAAGTACACAAAAAAAATAAGTTTGTCTGAGTATGTCGGACACCATGGAACTGCCCACATTCCTACATGGATGTAACTTTGATAACTGTCCTATTCGGCCAACTGTCCAATTGACCTATCGCCATTTGCGAGTTAGCCACGCCCCTCTGACAACCCTCTGGCATTTTGTACGCAAAGTTTTGTTTGTTGCAGATTTTGCGCATTACGCGTCCATTTGTATATCATCCAATTGGACAATCTTTCACAAGCTGCATTGACGCGATTCCACCGTGATAGGTCAGTTGCCAACTGTCCTATTTGGTGCGATTGAGTCCGTGAATCCTATCTGATGAAGGTCCGCCATCAGAAAAGTGCCCCCTTCCCCCCGAGAAGAAATTTCAGTAGTTTGATTGTCAAATAAAAATCATAGATTTGTCAGTAAAAATGTCTGAACAGTGTCGTCAGTCATCACTATTTTTTAGAATGATGAGTGAATTTGCTTGTAAAAACCCTGAGTAATGTTTTTGTGTTAAAAGATTAAAGACTTCATTTTGTTTCTGATTTTTTTTTTTACCCCCAAGGGAGGGGACAGCATGGTTCATTTTTGAAAATTTTACTCAAGAACTGTTTTGGATCGGGGTTTGGATCTGTATTTCAATAAGTAGGCCTACACTGGGCATATTGAGGCATTCGTGCATATATACATTGCACAGGAACTTTTTTTCTCACAAAATATTTACTCAAGATATCTATTTCAAATAAGCCTTTCCTTAAGCATGCTCCGCAGTACATTTCCATTTTGTTACAAGAGGACTCTCCAACTGAACTCATAGAAATTCCTGTACCTTTTTTTGTGTGCGTTTCCATGGCAACACGTGCGCCAATGGCAAGATTTGGGGGGAGGGGGAGGGAGTGCGGAAGCCAATCTGTTGCTCGGGCCGGAACAGGGATTTTGTTGTTAGAGAGTGCCTGAGGATGGAAGGTTTCTTGAATGAACCGTACTAATGATGTGAAGTAATGGGGAGTTTGTGTGTTGGACAAAGATTGATTAAATTGTTAGTTTTCACCGTAAATGATTTCTGAGTAAAGCATGACGTAAGTTTGGGATCCTTAGTCTGAACATTTCGGCTGTGTATTTCTGTTTATCTGGGATCAATTTCACGTACTTGTTAAGCAGTAAACACCCAAATTTGTTTGCAAAACAAAAACGGATTACCAGCCAAAACGCCATGGGTTGAATATTGCATGTGGCTTGCTCCCTGCTGTCTGTTGCTGAGCACATATATTTTGCTGAGCTGAACGATATTTTCTACTTATACAGTTGGTTTGTGAACTGTTGCCCAGGCATGCCGCACACGCGTTCAGTTCACTTGTACAGTATGCAGTGGAAGGGTCCATGCAATGAATTTTTCTCAGGAACACTTTTTTTTTGCAACTGTCTACTCCTCTGAAATTATGAAAACTATTTGACATCCCTTCTTGGCTAAATTTATTAAAAGGTGCACTTCTTCAAAGTTTTAACTTTTCAATTCTTTTGTGGACAGCTGAGGGCGCTGTTGCTGTGATGTCATATCAGGAAGACACTGTTCAAATGAGGTTTTCTGTTCAAATTGTTAACGCAAAATTTGCTCATTGAAAACATTAGTGAGACAGGGGTTGCTCATTGGCTTACTGCCATGTACTTACACAACAACAAATCACCAAAGAAAAGAAAATTTACGACAGCAAAATATCCAAAATTCTAGCACTTTTTTGTGCTGAAATAGCTGTAACATTGAGACTTCTGTCTGAAATGACATCACAGTTTTGCTCATGAATATGCAAATTTCATTAGAATAAAAACCAAAAAGGCACCAAAATGCCCTTCAAAATGGCAAAAAGAAAATCAAAAATAAGTTAAAATGGGCCACAAAGGTGCATTGTCAAGGATTGTATAAAGAAAATTACATTGCATGGGCCCTTTAAAGTCATATATTGCCTACATGTATCCAGGAGCAATGTTTGTATTCTGTTACACATGGCTGGTTGCATAATGCACTTCAAAGGCCATTTAGTGTATGGCATTTGCGTTTGCCTTCAAAACGTTGAAAAAATGATTTAATTTCTAAAAAAATTTAAATATTTTTTTTGTTGGGGGGGATAGGAGCCATTGGAAAGATTATAATAAATGGTATTTCAATGTTAGAATAACTTTAACGTAATTTTTTTTTTTTGGGAGGATTAGGCTTAATCAGTTGTTAAAATATAAGTATAATTTAAAATCTTTAACTTAGTATTTTGAGTCCGCTGTGATTTGGGTAATACAGATATTTTAATCACATCTATTTCCAAATGAAACCTGTGTGCTAGATTTACACAGCAATGCCTTAAATATTTGTACCTTTTTTTGTCTGTCTTGACAGTGCTGGTCCCAAAGGTGATAACATCTATGAGTGGGGATCAACGATTATGGGACCCAAAAATTCCGTCTACGAGGGTGGTGTCTTCTTCCTTGACATCAACTTCTCCCCCGACTACCCGTTCAAACCGCCCAAGGTACGTTTCTCGTCCTTTTCTCTAGCATTACCTCCATTTACCTGGACTTCACTTTTGATGCAACCTGCTTAGCCAAAAATGGCAAAGGGGGTCAGTTTTGCCCGGCTGTAAAGTTGCTGCATTGTCAAGATTAGTCTTCACTTTTTCCTTCCACTGCTGAGAAGCAAACTTCTCAGCGTTGTAAAAAAATCACACAGAGGACTTTTCAGGTGCTTTCAATTTTCCTAGTAATAGATTTTTTTGGTTCAATTTTCAACTTAGAGCAAAAAATTTACCTGAAATTTAAGTGAAATTTCATCAGACTCTAAACATACCCGTTCATTAATCTGGAGTTTACCTACCCGTTACAAGTTAACAGAGACATTTATTTCGGCGTGATTTTCCAATTTTATTTTGGCGTGATTTTCCAATTTTTTTTTAAGTGCAGACCTGCCAACCAGTACGCATTTGGCGTATTTAGTACGCAATTTTGATAAAAATACGCCAGTACGCTTTTGTCCCCATAAAATACGCACGGAAAAAAAATAAGAAACGACTGTGTGGAGTCTAATAATATTAGTCGCACAGAGCGGCTGCGAGCAAGACTACGCCGTGTGACACGAGGTTCAACAACCCTAATGCGTAAAGTAGGGCGATCGTGATTGGCGCACTTGATGTACATAAAGCCTTGTGGAGCGTACATAATAACCAATCGGAATCTCGCATAGAAAACGATCGGGATAACCTTTGCTGAAGGCCATTTTGAAGCGCTAACGTGTGTGATACTGACAGCGAGGGTTTTACCATCTCATGCGAACGATCGATTGAACGTAAAAACTTTGACTTCGCGGTAAAGATGGCATCAACTTCGAGTACCAAGCGGAAGCAGTCCTTCAAAAGAGAATACACGGAGACATTTAAATTCATCGTACCTTCGCAAAAAGGCGAACATTTTGCACGATGTACCTTGTGCAGCGTCGACTTCAGCATCGCGCACAGCGGTAGTTACGATGTGTCTCGCCATGTCGAAAGCAGTAAACACCGCAGCATGGCGAACGTGAAGAACGCAAATCATAGCATACAACATTTCATGTCTTCCGAGGATTTGAGTGTAATCAATGTTTCTTTTGAAAAATACACATTTTCAGTAAAAAATACACATTTTGATGCCCCCAAATACACATTTTTGATTTTCAAGGTTGGCAGGTCTGTAAGTGCTCAGTGAACCCTTTAAAAATGCGCCCAAAAACAATTTTTTTAAGTTTTCTGACAAACCTCTTGTTGGGTGTGAGTAGAGATAATGGTTTATCAGAATTTTTTCTAATTTTAGAAATGTTCTCAGATTTGTTCAAGTGCGCCACATTAGGGAACACTCAGCTGATTTTGTGCCAAATTTCCGCCAAATTTCCGGGCGCCACGGTTTTGAATTTCAGACTAAATTTCATGACACTGAAATTGTTCACAAAGGTTCAACCATGGGCATTGCGTGGATTTTTTCTAGAGGGGGGCAAAGCACATTTCCCCCCGAAATTCCTGTACTTTTCCAGCATATTCTCAATTTATCATTTTTGGAGGGTGGGCAGGGACATCATTTTTTTTCTCTCTCTGCTAAGCAGATTTGTGTGATCAGTATCGCTGTGCAATATTGCCCTGTATTGTTATCGGTTTTTTGCTGCATATATGTGAACTTTGTTTAGAAATTAACAAAACAAATTGACTCTGATGTTGTTGTGTATTCTTCAAAAATTGACCAGGTGAAGTTTCGTACCCGCATCTACCACTGCAATATCAGCAGCCAGGGAACTATCTGTCTAGATATCCTCAAGGACAACTGGAGTCCCGCTCTGACCATCTCCAAAGTCCTACTCTCCATCTGTGCTCTACTCTCTGACTGCAATCCCGGTGAGTACGCAGACTCTAGAGGGCGCCCTGCAACAGTATCGTAGTCAATCCATCACAAGTCCTCATCCCTGATCTCTATATAAAGACTGGATAGCGCACAGAAAGCTGCAGAAGAAAGTCATTTGAAGCCATATTGGAGAAACCGGCTGGTGATCTATAAAGAACAGGTTGCTGTCTTTATAGGCAGTTATGATTCACTTTTGTAACATCATGGTTCACCTAGTTCACCATGGTTTTTTTTTTTTGAATACCGCAGTTCATTTTTTGTGACATTTGGAAATATAATAACAACGGAAATTTGTCCTTTTATGTGCGTCAAAACTTGACACTGCATGTAGGCGTAGAACGTTCGTATATCAGCGGCCATTTTTGAAAGATGGGGGAGGGGTTGAACTGGTCGAAATGCAAATTCAACTGTGTGATTGGTGTATGGGCATCTGCTATCCAGTCTTTATATAGAGATCAGTAGTCCTCACAAGTCAACTAGTCTCAATTCAAGTCACAGGCTGTTTCACTGAACTGTGATACAGCCATTCATCTTGTTCAAGGCACTTGCTTGTATCGAAGTTGAACTCTTTATGGTATGCAGTGTGCCTGACTGATTATTTTATGAGAAAATCTGAGATACCTTCTCAGTTTTCAACACAGGGACAATTTTAATTGCTCACCCACAAGGAAGCGTGTTGCACCTTCAAGATGAAAGAGAATACCCCCTTGGTTTTCCTCTGCATAAATGAAGCTAAATTTTGACCAGTCAGATTGCTCCGTCCAATTTTGGGAACGATTTATGATAGGGCCACTTCTCATATCTACAAATTGAAATAATTAAAGCAACGTGATTGTGAGTTCCAAAATTAACTTCCCTTCTATCTCTCCCCCCCCCCCACCTCCGTTTTTCCTTTGTAGCTGACCCACTGGTGGGCAACATAGCAACTCAGTACCTCCATAGCCGCGAGGACCACGACCGGTTTGCGAAAACGTGGACGAAACGCTACGCAACATGATGCCAGCCAACACCGTCTACGGTGGCAACTTTTGTCTCGTCATTTTTTTTGTTTCTCGCCCCGCAGTGTCTTTATTTATGTTTTATTTTGTACAGCATGTTCACCCTTTCCCATTTTCCCCCTGTTTAATTAAGATGAATTGTGTTGCAGTCCAGGTACCAGACTTTGGTGTTGCAGGGCCTAACACCAAGTATTTAGGGCCATTTCCGAAATCGCGGTTTTGTTTATTGCTCGGGCTTCATCCTAGGCTTTGTTGGGAGAAAGTGTTCTAAAATTCAGAGTCATAGTATAGGATTTGATGTCCAGAAGCTGAACACAGACCTATAGACTCCTTGCACAACTACCCCCTCAACTGTTATAGAGGGGCAATTCCGTAAATTCAGATGTACACGTCAGACACTTTAACCCTAACTCCCCAGCATGATATACTAGGAACCATACCCATCCTGGCATATTCCAACACCATATGGGAAACTGCACACACATCTTTCTGACTTTGATTCTGGAGGGGTGCCAACCCAACGTAAAAGACTGTCAGTTTAGGGGTACTGTACCCATCCTGACAGATTCCAACAAAACATGCCGTTGGGGTTTGATGGGTTGAGTTCTGTGAGGGTTAATGAGCTGCTGTTGGAAAAGTGAACGTGATACATCACTAATAATGTGACATCTAATGAGTAGAAAACAATTACTGACCAAGGTAAGGTACCGGTACCTCTACCAAAAACGACCTTGTACATCATGTGGTCGGACGTTACATTAGATTTTACGGAATTGCCCAATGGGAGAGTTGGGGGAGATCAATGGGAGAGGCAATCCAATGCAACCGACGACGCCTGACGCTCACGGGAAGACGCTTTGGCTTTGTGCACATTCAGGATAAAATATGTGCAAGTCATGCCTACTTCGCGTCGTATGCGCATGAACCAGTATGCGCACACGGTGTGCCCCTCCCACTAAGGGTCTTGAAAGTGGTATAAAAAAAAAGCCACCTACTTTTCGTGCACTGAGTCTATAGTGTTGATGAAAATCTCCATTTACCCTCATTTTGTTGGCGATGGAACAAAAACACTCAATTTTTATCAGGTTTGCCTTGTAAATGTTTTAAAGAGTCCACTAATTTGCTCAGTATGTTAACGTTTGGTTATAATTTGTTCAGTGATAAGAGCTAGATGTGTATTTACATACGTGTACATAACATAGAAACCATATGTAGTTGTACTGTAAGCATAGAGAGTAGGAGGAGTAAATATTAGGTAGATCACGTATGCACAACGTCCGTGGTTTCATGATATGGATCACAAAAGATAGAATTATATGATTCTTTTAAAAAAAAAATGGGGGGGGGTAGTCATTTCAGACAATGAAGTGTCATTTTTGATGGCGAGAGTGTTAAATTCCACTGTAGCGTCGTTAGACGAGAGATTTGTATCACGTTTAGCGAGTAGGCAAATATTGGCCACGTCCTCGGGGGCAGTGTTTTTAGTTTAATGGATTTCCCCCCGCCTCACGTGCTGTCTTGCAGGCTTGCGACCGCACTCACTGCAGCAGTAAGCTTTACAGTGACGACACGCACTGCGGAAACTGGGAAAATGTTGACGCGGGCGTAGGATTTCACACGACAAAAAGCAGTGTCGATATCAGCGGGAACACGGATACATGTCTCTGTGTGCGTACGTTCCAGTTAAGCCCTTGAGTTTTGTACACTTTACAGTCTACTGCACACAATTTTAGTGTGCACTAATATTAAACCCTGTATCTGCAGAATGTGAAGCACATGGTACAATGAAATCTTTGTTTATACCTGGTAGGGCAATAGACCTTATGCATTGAGGCAGAGTCAGAGAGCAGTGGTTTGTATTGCTTGGGTATGACCTTTTGTGCAATCATTGTTAACAGAGAACACCTGCTGAGATACCTGCAATGCATACGGTCTACGATCAAGTTCTAAGAAGTTATTCATTGGTGGGTTTTGTGATTTGAAGATTCGGGGTGCCCCCCCCCCCTCATTTTTTTTTACTGAAATTGGTTCAGAGTATTGCTTCGATAGTTAAGTTTTGCGTGTACATGTATACATGTATTGGCAACACCGAATCCAGTAAATCAAAACTAAAATTATACAATTTAATGAAATTAAATGAATTCACTGTAAAAAAAAAAAATGGCAATTCAGTTTTTTCCCCTCTTTTGGTCAGAATTTTAAAGGCATGAATACTGCTCTAAAATGCTCTCGACATGTACTGTCCGACAGTCAGTACCTTCTGACGAGATCTTGACCAGGAGTGGTGCCGTGGTTAAGACTTGTGGACTAATAGGCAGAAGAAACAAAAATCATCTAAGTTTCAGCTGTGCAGCACTTACAGCTATTTATTTTGACTAAATTTTTTTTAAAAATCTTACAGATTTCTTCCCACTGCACAATTCAACTCCACTTTCAATAAAAATCCACCGAAACTCACTTCTCCTTCGAACGTCCAGGTCATTTACATTGGAACAAGTCACAATTTTTACTCCTGTAAGCTCACAAGCGTGCTGCTACAGATGAAGCACTGGCCATTTTTTATTTCATCTGTGACACAGGATGGCAAAAATCCAATCTCCCGATTAGCTAGTCCCGTCAGCTGCACACCCACATGAATTCTCTCGATGATTCTGACAAGAAAACGTAAGATGAACTGATCAATTATTCCTGTATGACGATTTGCACGACATAAGGACTCGATCCTGTAGGCCATATGGTTTCCCCTTCCCACCCCGATTTAGTGGATTGCTCACTGTTGAAGATGAATTTAAAAGTGCAGGTTTTGTTAAGTGTATGCATACAAATTACCCATACACCATCTATTATAAGATTTTTGCGGGGTGATATAAATCAAATTAGGTTTTTGCCCTTCACCGAGTGATTTTTTTTTCTCGAACTTTCACTGAGGGAGGTAACACACTGAGTAGACAGTGTTTATTCGTCGGTGAAGGGCCAAAACCTAATTTGATAAATACACCGTCTGTTTGGGAAACCGGCTGACTGCATGTTACTGAGTGTATGAATTTGATCAAGTAACCGAGACTATTTTTTTAGGAGTTAGGAATTAAAGATCCAGGATTAGTGTTCGACTAAGATATTGAATGCAACTCAATTGAGTGCCAATTTGAAAGAAGAAAATCCTCTGCAGTGATTGCAATGGCATTATAACGTCAGCTATTGGAACCCCTTTGTATTGCCTTGGGCCTGGAGTCATGTGTGTTACATAATGGGATAAGTATACAATTGCAGGTGTTTTGTACTCCCAACAAATCATGCACTGCTGATATCTTTTCCTCGACATTTTTCAGTGAATAATGGACTCAAAGCATAACAAGGCCTACAGATTGTATAGCATTACCGTATCCTTTAACCGACAGATATGGAAGTATTCTCTCCAATTTTTGACTGTGATTAGGCGCGTTCCTCTCTCATGCAATGATGCAACTTGTACTAATTTTTGTTGGGAATTAGTTGCGCACACCCACAGTATTTTGCACATGCAAACCAATCGATCACAGAATGTGGCTTTCCTATGCTCTCATGAGAACGCCACACGGTTTCTGCGTGGAGTCCGTTTGGGCAGAGGAGTGGCAATTCTGTTTTTCCCCAAACACCGCCAATTCAGTTGGGAATAAAAGTTGATTGCAATGGTACAGATTGGTTGGAGGGATATGTAGGAATGCATGTGTGTTGTATTTCTATTGAGCAGTCATCGTTGAGGTATTTTTATTTATTTATTCATTTTTGTGTGTGTTGGAAACGCAGGAGAGGTCTACTCAAATTTTTCCCTCAAAAGTTGGCTACAGTGGACAGGATCTATTAACAGGGCTCCCAGCAATTTGTGAAAACAGAATTCCCTGAGTTTCCCCTGGAATTACCAAAAAACAAGAGAATTATGTTCACTTTTACGAGGTTTTACTGAAAAGTCAAGAGATGGTTGCAGCAAAGCAGCTAAGATACTGATAATACACAGGCAACTTGTCGACAAGTGACGGCCTCCCTTCTCCCCTTATAGCCATCCTTTCCTCACCATATGCAACAGAGATGCACATAATGCCAAACTGGCAAAAACCTTCCCTTCTGGGTATTTAACTTTTGGAGGTTTTCCCCGAAATTCCCCGAGTTTTTCGTGACTGGAAAATTGTCAACTCATTTTCAAGGTTTTCCTGTTTTCCAGAGTACAGAGATGCCAACCATTACTCTTTTGGAGTAATTATTAGGATTTTGAGGCATGTTACTACTCTTGAAAATTCCAGCTGTCCTATACCCCAACATTGTGGCTGCTCTGAAAAGGACTGTGGTTACTCTTAAACTTGACTGTTGTCCTATGTATTTACATTAGCATTACTCTTTGCAGGAAGCTAGAATCATTACTATTTTGTTGTCTGTAAAGTTGGCATCTCTGCGAGTAGCTGGGAACCCTGATTGTTGGGGTATCTTCATGTATTTGAGATATCCATGCAAATTGCATAGGTTTATTGAGCAGACAGTTAGCTTTATTTTTTTTAGAACAGTCCTCGCAGACCATGCAGTGTGCAGTAGCATAAACTGAGCGTGATTTCAGGATGGTAATTAACTTGGCCAGAAATGAAATCACGGCTTCACCTATGAGTCCCAAGGGAGTTCACTTGCTTAGGAGGGAGGGAAGGGGTTCGGGGGATGCGGGCGAGGTTTGAAATATCCCAGGAGAGCATCTGATGTGACTTATATTGTAGGAACAGCTATTACATTGGTCTAGTTTGAGGCTACTCAACCCCGAGAATCTAATCAGAGTCTCCGATATTTCCCAGTCCAATGTGGGGAATGAATCTTACAGAAGGAAATTGCCTTGGGTTGAAAAGTGGAGTTTTTTTGTGGGGATATGTGGCTTTTGATTGTGATAAGCAACTTGTAGTAAAATCTCATCTCAAGCGTTCCACCTGACAAACATTTGACAAACATTGCCTATTGGAGGTTGTGCCAGTCGATATCACATTGGGTTCTGGGCTTGGGATGTCATTTTGGGAGCTCATTATTAAAAAAAAATAATCACATTATGTAGTTTCCATTTTCCGTTTTGCACTGTTACGTCCAGCAGGTTCATTGTGTTTAGGTGACAAACTTGCACGAACACTGGGTCTCTGTTGTATGTAATTTAACGTCCAAAGTATAGTTTCACATATTTGTAATCCAGTCAGGTACATGTATCTGGCCAATAGAATTCACAAATGTAAACCTTTGGTTCTGGACAAATGAGACGGAAGTGGGTATGGGCTGAAGTGGAGGAAAAAAAATGCAAAAATGCAAAGAAAAAAAAATATGGTGTTGTTTTTTGGTTGATTTTCAGATTTATTGATATTTGTAATCTTTGATATGTCTACTTCAAATATTACAAAGAAATGGTATAAAAAGTGTGGATTAAAAATGTTTTCAATGGAAAAACAATTGGCATCTTTCATGTTCACGACTACAAAACAGTCAAAACTATAAAAGCCTTTCTCAGTATTTTACTTTTTGACTTGTCGAGAAATGCAAACTTGAAAACAGAACGTCCCATTGAAGCGCATCGAACAGTGTTGTAGGATAGTTTTATTCTCTTTCCTAATACCGCAAACCCTCATTTTGACCCCTGCCCACTTCGGTCTCTTTTGCCAGAACATCTCACAAATGTCATTTTTGTCCAAAAGGAGGGATTGTTTTCCTTTTCTTGTATAAGCAGTAAATGTATCTCTCCTTTTGAGTATTTTCCTTGATCTGGGGCCAGTTTCACAGATCTGCTAAGCAAAGTTCATATATGCTTAGCACATACAGGTCACCAACCAAAAAGTTATGCAATATATACTAGTGACTGGTGCTTGGCTTTTTGTTGGCTTAGAACTTACCTTTGCTAAGCAATATTTTCTGCTTAGCAGATCCATGAAATTGGGCACTGGCATTTTGCAACCCTCGTGCTGTCTGAACAGTCACAGACTGTCAAAAAGCAATCAATCCTCTTCCCCTGCCATGCCTTTTACACAGGCTAGTCACCAACAGTCAGATCATAATTTAAGCAAGCACTGTGACTAGTCAAATTCAGTCAACAGGCAAAAACAGGCAAGTGGTAGGCACAGCTGGCTTTTAATAATAACTTACAGCCAAAGCATAGCTGTATCAAGTTACATAAACAGTCACTGTGACTGTTTATGTAACTTGATACAGCTATGCTTTGGCTGGACTCACAGCCAGCCAATCCTGCTTTATGTAGGCAGGGAGCACTCAACTGTTAAAAACAGTCACTTGACTGATTTTGACTGAAAGGACAACTTTTGCATAGAATGTATGTTTGCATAGGAGGGCTGAACATGTGAATCATGCACCATTGACACCACACATCTTTACTTCAAAAAATTCCTGTAGTGATTTTTGTCGCCACGTGTTTCATTGTACATGTACATGCACTTTTTTTCCGTTTTTGTTTTTCATGTGAACAGTAATGCAACATCAGAGATGCATTTTAACCATTAATTAGTTTCCCCCGATTGTGTATATTAGATTCGGTGTAGACAGTAGGCTTTTTAAAAATCCCTGTACAAAAATTACACAGAGACTATTTATAAAAAAAAATTGAAAAAAAAAAAATGGGAAAAACACAAAAATTGATCCCGATAGTCTGGGACTCTTACCACGCAGTATTACGTCAATTTATTCAGTAGTAGGAACAGATGTAGTGAAAAAAGGTAACTAGTCCGAGGAATGTATTAATAAACTTGATTATTATCATCATCTATTGAAACTGACATTGTTGTTATCTGCCTGTTCATTTCTGTGGTATGACTCGGGTTACATAGGATCCTGTTTTGATCAGTTTTGGGCCATGATGGGACAGGTTATTGGCAGTTATCGGATTACATAAAGGCACTGTCAGATGGGTTTCTAGACATTAAGAACAGCGACCTTGAAAACAACTGAATGTTGTGTAATGTGATCGTCAGCTCTTTTTTGGGGGAGGGGGAGGGGGTTATGAAATGTTACCGGCTCTATACAAAATGAACACTTGGTGTGGTAATGTGGGTTTCCCTAGAACATCATTCTGGGGTTTTTCTCTCACCTCTAAAACTGTAATTTCTTATTGTCTTCTCCCTATCATCTTCCTATAGGCAGGTTTCTTCAGAATTGCGAGCTACAGTGCCCAGGGGGCGCTTTTGAGGAATCCTTGGTTTCATTACCGGAACTGATTAATAATAATAAGGCCAAAA
The DNA here is from genome assembly GCA_029964075.1 of Patiria pectinifera. NCBI lineage: Eukaryota > Metazoa > Echinodermata > Asteroidea > Valvatida > Asterinidae > Patiria > Patiria pectinifera. The sequence continues at coordinate 4,795,342 of CM057130.1, read as the reverse complement.
ATAAAAATAGTCGGTCTCTGGTCAGACTGAAGTTTCGGAATTGATGCAGCGACGCGCTTCTTTTTTTTTCAAGTATTGTACAGACAAGGTGGGTACTATGTTGCTTTTTTGTGTCCTCATTATACATTGGTGTCCTCCATAATTTGCCTTGGTGCCCTTTACCATTTGCCTTGGTGCAATTTCCCCATTCCTTGGTGCTCCTTGGTACAAAAATTTGAGGAGGCGCAGCAATAGAGGGCGCTGTTGTAGCTTCCGTGTTAATTTGAAGAAAAAAAAGGTTGACGCGCATGATTAAAATCGACGCGCGCGCTGACCAGAGACCGAGTATTTTTTTTTTTGGCCTAATAAAACTTTTTTTTTCTTTTCTGGGGTAGGTTGGGGGTGGGTTGGGGAGGGTCCAATCCTTTCCACATTAAAAAAACCCAAACATTGTTACCTTTGATAGAAGTCACCCCTAACAATGCTTGAAGCCACTTGGGGTTTACTCCAGGAAACCGGAAAAAAACGAAAAATTTAAAATACAAAGGACTGTTTTTGTTTTCCTGAGCTTAACTATGATACCATTAACAATGAACAAAGAACCTTTTAAAAGTAATCTACAACATTTGCTTTTGCTGTAATTTTCAGAAATGGAAGGATTTGGGGGTTAGTTTTTTTTAGCAAGTATTGTTACACTGACTTGTTTACAGTTTCGTGATCACAGATGCTGGAAAAATCAAGGAAAAAACCAGCTGTTCTTGTATTCTGGTCCTTGACCCTAATTCAGATGAAACAGAGCAATTTATATATGTTGGGGAATTGTCAGGTCAGGGAACCAGACTACCCAACTTGTGCCTTTTCACGAATGTGTAACCAATTGCAAACTAAATGTGGACTAAGTTTGGTAAATTGGGGGCAGTATTTGGAAGGAAAACAAATCAGTTTCTTCCCAACGATGGAAATTGATACAAAAATTCTACTTTTCTTGAAAATGACAGCACACCAGGTGCCACGATTTCACAGGATGCTTGAGACTATTATTGACTTGCAGTCAAGTAACGTATTTCATCATGATTTGATAGCTTTGTTTTTTTATGTTTGCAAATGTCGTATATTACCTTTCAGATCATTTTACAAATAAATCAAGCATTGGCACGCCACACTCATTTACACGTCTATTTCTTTATTCTGCAATTAAGTTATACACATTCCACTTACCAGCTAAAAAGATACACTGTATAAACTGTACAGGCAACCCCGAAACAAAGTCTCACTAAAATATTCATACATGTGGACAAAAAGATAAAATTAATATAATTCAACAGTTGCATTACAAGTCTCGGTCAAATTATCAAATTATGGAGGGTGGTAGAATAGAAAAGAAAAGATCTTTATAAAGGTTCACTCACTTTTATCCTGATTTTTCTTTTTTTTTTTTTTACTGTGTGTGTGCCATTGAAAATAGAAAACACTGTAAAAGTCTGAGAAAAGTTTTAATTTCCTCTTTTTTTGTGATTTCCCAGTTGCATGCCTGATAAAGAATTGCAATGTTATTGAAATGGAGAAGTCTGGGGATTGCCAGTGGTTGTAGTCAGGTACCCAATTATCTGTCTTGACTGAAACTGTGCCATATACACACATGGAGCAGTTTCAGTCAAAACAAACTGCAACCACGTCACATAATACATAGAAAAGTTGATAGATAAAGCCAGCTGCCACAGCTTTTAGGGTTGAACTGCCAAGTGCTACGTTTCAGTTCACAGCCAACATTCATGTCATCTACAACAGTTTCTAGCGTTACTGTCACACAGTCTCCACTACATGTACAGAAAGTGCTGTGTGCTGTTGCATTCTTATGACAGGCAAGAGAAGACAGTTGCTTCAGACAGCTGGGCCCCATTTTAAAAAAAAATTGCTTAGCAGAAAAAGTCTGACTTATAAAAGCAGTTTACCAGCCAAAACTCCACGTGATTTTCATGCTATAGCAAACAACAGCTCAACACTAATCAAGAGCAATATACATGTACATCACATGGAGTTTTGGCTGGTAACCTGCTTTTATAAGCCGGACTTTCTTCTGCTAAGCAAATTTTTGTGCTTAGCAGCGCCATGAAATTGGCTCCAGCAAATGCCAGTTATATCTTGTCTTTACGTACTTATTGGGATTGCGTTTATTCAACCTACGGGATAAAAATCAGCTGACTCTGCTTCCAATCCACACCATTAACTGCAGTTCCAAACTTTCAATTAAACAAGGCTGCCAAAAACATTATGTTCAATAACGTAATCCGCAAATATGAAAAATACAGGCAGGCTATAGATCTGGTATGATGTAATGCCACAGAAAAAAACAACCAGAAAAATAAGTACAGGCTAATAAATTACGAAAAATTGATATAAACTCTGTGAATAACCGTGTGAGTATTTTGTAATGTATATCCATGAGGGAATGGAGCACAATTCCACTGGGCCCAAGGTACAGATGTCAAACTCTGGAACTTGCACTTGATATTTGAAGAACTGCACTCTTAAGTTGTGGGCCCAATTTAAATATTTTCATCAGGTAAGCAGTTTCAGATTAGAACACATGCTGTCCCGTATTGCATAAGAGTGACTAGGGCTGTGCATCAGGACCGGGTACCCGAGTACCCGACTGCCGATGTCAGGAACCGGTTCCAGATTATGGGATCATGTACCCGTGACCAACTTTACAAATTACTTGGCAACTTCTCAGACAATGAAAAAGAAAGGTTTTGAAGTAATTTGTGGGGAATTTTCAAAATGAAAATTTGCATTTTACGCCGTAAAGCTGTGTAAGGCCCTTCAGGCAATATCCAGGGTTTGAATTTTGGGGTTGGGTTTCTTTTATAGATACCTGGGCACCCATGTTTTACTCTAAGAGTGACTGCGACAAAAGTGACAATGCATTGGTAACGGATGAATTTATACTACTCGAGTGTGCAGAAAATGAAAAAAATGTTAGAACAGTTTAATCATACATGTATGTACCAGAACAGACAAAGAATAATTATGGGTTTAACATAAGTGCACATTGCATGATTCCAGTATTTACAAAAAACACTTCAATTAAATATTCCCAGTTATGAGTGTAATTTTGAGAGTGGGCAGGGGGAGACACACAAAAAATTAAAAATAAAAAAATTACCAAACTGCAAATAGATCCCATGCGTAGCGGCCATCTTAGGGGGCAAGGCGTCTGTTTTGCTGAGATATGCATGAGTGAAACTTTGTGCGTTCATTCTTAATGATTTAACTAACAAAAGATGCCCTCCAAGATGGCCGCAATGCTTAAGGTCAATTTGGGCCAATACTTAAGAAGTAGAGATTTACATTTAAGATGACACAGACTTATTCAAAAATCAGTTTTTACAGAAAATATACCTATCACTTTATCTTATCAAAATAATGTTGATTGAATGTTTGACTGTTCCTCTCCATTACGACGAACCATTTTCCAAAGAGTTTCACCCTTTTCTCAAAGTCTTTGAATCAAACATTCTGGACGTTTATTTGCAGGTTGGTGGGTTGTCATCTAGACTCTCTGAGTCTACATGTATGCCACACGTCAAATCATTTTGGATCTAACAAACAATTTATTCTTCTATTTATAAATACTCCCTTGCAAATCTACAAAGAATTTTCCACGTATACAAAAAGCATTCCCTTGTCATCTCAAATTCACTAATTTGTCCATTGTTGTAATCAGTGCGCATGGTTCTCAAAATGGCTATGATCATCGGGTTCCCCACAAATTAGGAGTAAAAAGTTTCACGGGGACTCACTCTAAAAAAGGGTTCTGGAGTCAAGAATTTGCCATCTGCTCTTAAACACAGGATGCGAGGGTGCTATTTTGCTGTTCCTTGCAAGAGATGTAGCACTGTGTGTACATATGCAGTGCACTACACTGATCAAACACCTCACTGCCAAGTCACAACAGCCATCACTGGACAATCGATGAGCAATTTTGGGCAAGGACCATTAGTCAACTAGTGGTTGATTTGTGATATAACTTACGCCTGCGCACTAACAGCAACGCGCAAACACTTCTAGTCAAACGAAGGTCCTGGCTCCCCGTTGTGCTGTATGATACCAGCGGCTATTGGTTACCAGTGATGCAGCCGTGCCCCATGCTCCGAGAAGTCAACTAGAGTTGTCCAACAATCCTTTTTTTTCCAACTTCGTAGAATTATGGTTGACTATAGTTTGTGCCAAAACTTGCTCTATAGTGCATGGCTGATTCAGGGAACAGAACTTCACTCTTGCGTCGCCAACTACACGTTCAAAACGCTGTCTTTGCAAGAAAAATCCCTATGCACAATGGATATCTAAGACTTTTGAGAGTGTATAAACGCGAGTATACATCCGTCAAAATATCGATGCAGAGATTAAACAAGAAACAAAAATTTGATACTCGGTAGAAGAATGTATACCTTAGCCATACTGGAACTGGAATCCTCCTGGGAAACCGCCGCCATAGTAACCGCTGTCCCGGTGACCGCCGCCACCCCCTCCGTGCCCTCCGAAGTTAAAGCCACCATGGTGGCCGAAAAAACTGGTGAAGATCTGGGAGGGGTCAAAACCTGAACAACAACAACAAAAGTCCAAAATAACATTTGTTTTGGTTTAATTTGTTGGTATAATATTTATACAATTTAAAATGCACTTCAGCATTTTATTCAACAGTTTTCATTTTTAAAATTTTTTTACTCTTTGGATATCCAAAAACTATTGCAAAAATATACAAATATATACAAACTGTGTACATAAGATTTGTATTTACAAGTAAAAAACAGTACTGTTTAAGGTTTCCCAAACAGATCTTCAGCAGTTATTTAATAAACTATTGCTACATATGCCAAGAATACAAAATCTATTTGTAATACTACTTGCTTGAAATCTACAGAACACAGAATCATGAAGACTGCATGTGTTTTCATGCAGATATCTTGCACGCTGCTAAGATCTCAGCCTGATTTCTATGGAAGATTTTTGGGGCAGTTGTGTTTTTCCCTGAGTTTTTGTTAACCGGATCATCTTGATTACGCGGGCCACCCTTTGTCACACCCAGAAGGTGAACTCTGGATCGCATTCCGTGAACAAACTGCTGAAGATGTCTGTTGGGTCAAAGTCTGGGAAGTACAAAAGACACAACAATTTACTGAGTTGCTTCAGTAAGATTTGAGGCTTTGCATGGTGGAGATACTAAATAATGAAAGGTTTGCAGAAACACCATGTGCGAATGATTTCTCAACTACGAGGTTGCTTCAGACTTGGAAATAAGTAAGAAATCCCTCTCCCCAATCGAGTACAGCAAGTATGTCGAGTACAGAAAGTCTCACTTGCTTGGTGAAAATGTTACACAATGAACTGACACACTCTACAAACAATGTAGATGCAAAGGAGGGGGGGGGGACTGGAGTGTAGTCAGGGTTTCACTGACATGACACCACACATTCTACCCAGGAACCCAAGCTAACTTTAAGAGGAATACTCTGGGAGTGCATAGTCGCACAGAGGATGATTGGTTTCAAATGGGTTATATTGTTCACAGGGGGAACACTGAACTGTTCCTCACTCCTACAAATTCCAACACCATATGGTAAACTGTACACAAAATTATTGGTGGTATGCCTGACCCCATCTAAAGCATAATCCGTTTACTAGTGCAGTACTGGTGTTGGAGTTTGACAGGATGGGGATTGTTAGGGTTAACAGTGATTGTTGGAGGATTTTTGAAGGCTTGAGGTAATGGTCACCCCTCCACTGAAGACATTCAAGAAATAATGAATGTATTTGGAGGACTGAGGCTGAATCCAATTTGTAAATGGTGGCAATAGGGGGATTTTGTAGGATTGAGGATGGCTCCTAGCCAAAGGGGCCAAGGCAGTTAGGGTTAATACCACTCAACATCGTTCCCTAGTGAAGATGCTACAAATTTGTGCACGTACAGATAATTATTCATCATGAGTATTCTCTGCAAAACATGCTCAAGCCAAGTACCATCTACCCTTCTTGCACGGAGGCCACAGAGCCCCGAGGAAACGACAAAGCAAGAGTAAGTACAACTTACCTCCAAATCCACCATCCATTTCTTCTAGATCCTGCCCGCTATCATATCTCATCTTCTTCTTAGAATCCGACAGCACGCTGTATGCCTCCCCTACCTCCTTGAACTTCACCTCCTCTGCTTTCTGCACCTCCTCCGACTTGCTGGAATGACGATCTGGGTTGAAACAAAACAATCAATCAATCAATCAATTAAACCATAACAGGTGTTTAAGTCTGTGGGACCTTCTTGCACTGGGCAGTGAACACCAGCATCATCAACTGCCAAATCTAGGAGCTCATTACAATAAACAATGCTACAGTTTATTCCTGTGTCAGCAGGCAGCCCCCAGACTTTTACCCTCCTAGTCTTCTGCGCTTCACAACCCTTCAAGACAAGTTTTCCAAAACCTCTGTTGCCCATAGAGCTCGCACCCACACTTCAAATTACTTTGAGGTAATCTTCTGCAGACTATGGAAAACACTTCAAATCCCTGCACAGTTTTTTTTGTGTGGTTAAGCTCAGGGCAAGCAGGCAGATTCGGTCAAGCTTCACTGCTCTCCACAGTGCTGTTTTGTGTGTGCAGTGACTCTCTGTGTGACACAGTTACTTTAACACTTCATATCCTTTACCTGAAACTGACCTGCAGGATTTTAAAGGGTTTTACATATTGCTCTGAAAACTGATTTCCCACTACTAGGTCACGATGCGCTATCTACAGTTTAGCACAATGTCCATACTCATACCCCCAGCATTCCCTTCCCCCATCCCAAATTTAAAAAAAACAAAACACTAGGGAGTTAGTAGAATTTATCAAGATCCAATAAAACAATTTCTATCAATTAAACTAAAGCTGTAAGTGGTTTAGCTCTGATTTTGACCAGCTGTCTTACCTGGATGGTGTAGCAACGCATGTTTCTTGTACGCCTTCTTAATCTCGTCGTCGGTAGCGTTCTTGCTGATGTTCAGCATCTTGTAGTAATCTTTCCTCTTGCTCTTCTTCAGCTCAAACTTGGCATCTTGAAGAGCGGCCTTATTTTCTAAATTTTTGTGGGGGGGTTTTATAAATGAAAACCAGGTTACACGGGAAAACAAAACACATTTCATGTTTATAACGCTCGCAAAAGTTGCAGTTTACACCGTAAAGCTATTAGCTCACTGAACACACTTGTATCTTGCTGTATCGATGCACCGACGTGGCAGTATTATCGTGCTAACCTTTATGAATAATCTGAACAGCAACTTCCGAGATTGGAATTTTGGGGTTGGGTTCTTTAACGGGTACCAGAGTACCCATGTTTTTTTCCAGTTGGGTACCCGTTTCCCGTACTACCCGCAAATGCACATCCCTTGTCAATTCTAGTTACTTGGGGTCACTATTAGGGTTATCTGGGGAAGCAGAGTTACAATTGCTTAAAACGAAAGATTTCCTCTTAATACGATGTAAATACATAAGTATCGCTCCAACCGCCAACCCACCCTCACCTCTAGATCTATCCATCTGACACACCTTCTCGTAGTCTCGTACTGCCTCTTCGTATTGCTCCGTTTCCTTGTAACTGATCAAAATCAATTCAAATCAATTTAAAATCAAATCAAATCAAATCAATTATTTAACTGAGTGAAATTTGATCTTATTTCTTAGTTTCTCTCATACTTTTTCAAAGTTGAAAATTTGTGCTTACTTTTTTTCGTTTCTCACAAACTTTGTCAAACAAACTATTCAAAATAAAGCACTTCTTATTCATGATTTAGCGTCTGTCTTGTTTGTGACAATTTCTCTTAATGGATATTGAGCTTGCCAATGTTTTTGAAAATCCACACTCACCATTTGGCCCTTCTCATTAGTGCCTTGAGATAATCAGGGTCCAGCTCCAGAGCCTTGTTGCAGTCAAGAATGGCTTGGTCTGGCTTCTTAAGCTGCAGACAACACAAGACACACGCACCAAAAGAAACCCCAAATTAAACCAACTATTCTGGAAACCCTTACCCTCAATATGATGGGACAAGATCTTGACTGACAGTCTTTTTTTGGGAGAGAGAAGGGGGAGGGGGAGGGGATGGCACAAAAATACAGCAAGCCCAGAGTGTGAATGTGGTCTCTTTTAAAAAAAAATGAGCCTTAATGCACCATTTCCTAAAAAAAGACAACTTTTCACCTTCATCAACTTGGCCCCTCAACTGCACCAACTTGAGTACGGACGTCACGTGAGGATTGTGATGCCCGCGGTTGAGCATCCGATTAGCCTGGCTGTCATAGCTAACCTGTCTGCCTCTACCCGAGTCGATCCGGGTGCGCTACTCGAATGCACCCTAAACCAATCTAACCCTTGACCTTTTGACCTCACCTACTTGACCTCTCAAAGCGGTCCTTGTGGGTCTTACCTTGGAACACACGGTTGCTCTGTTGCAGTAGATCTTCGCATTAGTGTTAACATTCAGTGGATCGACCTCTAGCGCCTCCGTGTACAGGTCGTAAGCTTCCTTGTATCTGCCACTTTTGAACCTTTCGTTTCCTTCTTCCTTCTTGGATTTTAATAATTTACATTTCTGCGAGAAAGATACGAGAGGCAAATATTCAACCAAAGCCACGGAAAAAGAAATTGCCGTGAACTTGTGAATAACAACACAATAATGAAAGTGACTGTCTGCTTGAGTAACTTAATGTTCTTTTTTTGGGGGGGGGAAAGAGCACTGTTCTTGAAGATCTATTTTAAAGGTGGTTTTACCACATACAAGTTTTAGTGAGAACAAACCTAATCCATTTAAATTCAACATGCTTTGCAATACCATAAATCACACCATGGCAAATTCTGTGCGGTGATTTCAATATTTTTCCCACAAGGATCCTGAATCGTCCAAATTTTCCCACTGTATGGTAACCAAGGGGCTTATTAACTCATGTCCCATGAGGAGTCAGTGTGGCTAGGCTATACAGACTATCTGTCTTTAGCGTAACATCTGTGCTCAGTTTCATGGCTTTGCTAACCATTGAATTCTGAGCTTATGACCACCATTTAGGTGGTATTTGATTTTGAGAGTCTGTGGCATATCGTCACAAAGATTTGGCGGTATACTGCAGTATCAGGTACTTTTCTGGGCGGACGATTATGTCATCATAATACAATAGGACACATGGTGTTAGGGAAAATGCAAACAGGCAGCATGGGCAGAACTTCAAAGGCCTTGCTGGATTACCAACTAGCACATTTCGCCTTATCTAGACCACAACGAATTTAAACAATTGTCGGTATAGTGCAGATCTGGCCAAGTTGTTTCTGTCACTTCTTCTGAACACATCTGGCCAAGAGGGAAATTAAATCCTGGTAATGAAATTTCACACCGAAGTCGTCCCTATTTTGGTAATTTTGACATCATCATTCGGTATTGTTCGGTATCCAAAATTTGTTGTGACTATACGGTACTACTGAAATACAGTCCAAACCCTACCACCATTCTGCTAACAGTGCTATCGCAGAAACCCTGCGCTAAGCATATAAGCACAGAATCCTTCGTTGTGACATGTATGGATGCGCGCAAGTGAAGATTCCTAGCTAATCCATGAAACACGCTAATAGTTCACATGGAATATCCTACTAGAGTTTGAGGAGTTTTTCTGTCTCATAGGTGGGTACGGACATCCGGGAAATTTTTATTTGGCTAATCTAGCTCCCAGACTTATGTTCTTGCAACTCAATGGTTCTTGAGTCTGGAGTGCTGAATGGTAACACATAGATTTTTTCATTGGATGACGTCAGCCCGCCCCCACCTGTGGTAAGCCAAGCCATGAAATTGGGGGCCCCGATCTGTCTCGTTGCTTACCTTAAATGCTACTCTAGCTGAGGAATGGTCGGGGGCAAGCTTGAGGGTCTGTTGAAAGTGTTGAAGAGCCTTGTCCATGTTGTCTTGGTAATACAGGCATAACCCTCTCACGTAAATGGCATCTGCGTTACGAGGCTCCCGCATCAAGATACCACTGGGGGTAGAATTTAAAAAAATCCACGTTTTGACAGGGTTGGGGAAACAGAATGGCTTCAACAGGCTTTGGGGTCCCAGGGTCCCAAATGCAAAAAAAAAAAAAAACCCTTTTTTTTTTTTTCAATTAAAAATTAAAAAACTGTGTCAGCTTTGTGTTATGTAACAGCAACAAAAATGGTACCTACAAGAAAAACACTCATTGTTAATTAGATTTTTCTCAAAACGGTTCTCTCAAACGATCAGCATCATAAATGATTCACACATAAATGTTGTGTATAATTGTCATAGTTCACTTGTAGAACAAATATACGAATCATTTTGTATATTTTTTCTTTCTTTTTACACATTTCCACAGCACATGTTGAAGATAAAAGTTAGAGTGAATTTGTCCAAATGGAGTGAATTGTAAAACGCTTTATCTTGATTTATACATTGTTTTTTTTATGTGGGTCAAGGTGCTACGATAACTGATGAGTATAACAAGAGTAGAACCAAATGTGATTCCTTTAAAGGTGTGACCAAGGTTTGACAGTTCGATTATCCCTTTCTGCTGGGAAGCTGACATTTTTTTGTCATTCGCACTTACTTGACGGCTTGTGATGCCTCTGTAAACCGTTTCATCTTGGCCAAGGCCTCGGCTCTCTTGACTTTGAATTTGGTACATGCCGGCGAGTGGTCAATGGCTCGGTCCATATTGTACACCACCTGTGACAAAGTTTCAAAGAATTGTAATCAAGTCCTCACAAAATCCTACAAATCTTCGCAAATCCTAAAAAGTCCTCTTAAGTTATGACAAGTCCAAAAAAGTCCGTATAAGTCCTCACAACATCCTAGAAGTCCTCACAAAGCCTAAAAAGTCCCCACAAGTTATGACAAGTCCTGAAAGTCCTCACAAGTCCTCACAAAATCCTAAAAATCCTCACAAATCCTAAAAACCCTTCACAAGTTATGACAAGTCCAAAAAAGTCCTTATAAGTCCTCACAAGCTATCACAACATCCTAGAAGTCCTCACAAAGCCTAAAAAGTCCTCACAAGTTATGACAAGTCCAAAAAAGTCCTTATAAGTCCTCACAGCATCCTAGAAGTCCTCACAAATCCTAAAAAGTCCCCACAAGTTATGACAAGTCCTGAAAGTCATCACAAGTCCTCAAAAGACATCATGAGTCCTCAAAAGAATCACGAGTCCTCAAGTTATCACAAGTCCTTGCAAGTCTTAATCAGTACTTGTAAGTCCTAAAGAGTCATTTCAAGTCCTCACAAGTCCTTAAAGTCTCATAAACAACATTGTGCATACATGTAAAATGTGCACACGTATCTCGAGGCAATCTTGTCAGTGTTTCTAATAAACAAATCGAATAATTTAACCATTAACAGCTAATAAAAATAGACACAAATTGAGACAGGTTTGCTTTCTGAATTTAATGACTATTTCTTTCTGTCCTTTCACCGTATCCCAATAATGTTTGACTCGCCAGCCGGGCTACTTAAGGAATAGTCTGACTAGCCCGCCGCTGTTTTGACTAGCATTTGGCTAGAGGGCTTCCGCTAAAGCCGAACCCTGTACTTGTAAGTCCTAACAAGTCATTACAAGTCCTCACAAGTCCTTAAAGATGTAACAAGTTATCAAAGGTTATCACTAATTATCACAAGTGATCACAATCATCAAAAGTGATCACTAGTCTTCACAAGTCACAACAAGTCCTTCCAATTCATTCAAAACTCATCAGTTTCAAGTCTTTTGAAAGTTATTCAAATAAACTGTTACAAAGGTTTTCCTTAGTCATTTTTGTTTTTAGAGTACATCATTCGAAATGCATTCCATCTGATTTCATCATGTTCTACAAACACGCATATGAATTCAAAATGCCTGCGCTCAGGATGGCTTCAAAGTATCTTCGGGAAAATGAGGAGTTAGCGCTCTAGTAATTTAATATAGTTTTATGGTTTGGGTTGATTGAAAACAGTGCCTGCAACAACCCAAACTGCACTCTACTGACCATGAAGAAGATCATGTGACTTCGGGTAGTCTGTTGTGTTCGTGTCACCCCGACAAATGGGTAATATGGATTTACTGCCAAAATTTCACATTCACAGCTACGGAAAATCCAAACAGGTCATGATCAATCAAGATTTAAACAAAAAACACCTTTGTGAAATACCTTTCGAAAGTCTCCTGCGTCAAACGCCTTGTGGCCGTCTTGGTCATGATGCTGTACCATCTTGGCAGCCCTCATCTGACAGAAAAATACATGATCAATAAGAAGTAAACCTATGATACATCTGAGTATTGTAGAAAAAGTAGACTTTGGAAAATTGAAAACAAAAAACGACTATAAACCATACCTCTGACTGAGCTTGTTTATTTCCCGGTTCGAAGTCGGCCACTTGGTTTAGTGATCGGATCGCTGCGTCTGCAAAACCTAACGCTAGGTGGCACTTGGCTTCTCGTAAATAACCCTGGAATGAACCCCAAAAAACCCAAAGAATGTTTGTTAAAGATCTTTGAAATTTACTGTTCAAAGTTTATTTCAATGCAGACAACAAGCAGAAACTATAATTACAATATTAACTCCAACTCCCTAGGCATTTTTGCTGGGATGCAACCTCAATCCTGCAAACTTCTCCAACTGCCTCTATGTACAAATTGCATACAGCCTCAATCCTGCAAAACCATCCGTTATTTCTTGAATGCGGTCCTTGGAGGGGTGACCACTGCCTCAATCCTGCAAAATCCTCTAGCAATCACTGTGAATATGTTGAGGCAGAGCCAGTGGCATCCTGGAACAGTGTGGAGGCTTTCAAGTATAATCTATGCCTAAATTAATGCACGGCTGAGCATAAACAACACAAGGTCCGGCCTAAGACCTTGACACAGTGCATCCTCCAAAATCACACATTTTTGCCATAAAGCCTTATTCCTACAAAATCCTATATTTTACAATGAGCATTTTGGAGGTGGAGGATATAGGAAGGTTAGGGTTAAGTTAGTGATGTAACACTAGAAATCTCCATGCACGCAACTGTATGCACATCCACGCTGTGAAATAGTGTTTAATGTTAGCACACTTTTCTACCATAGTTGGCACAACTTCTCTGCTAACTGTTAAACAGCGCCATGAAACTGGCCAACGGGTTCTAAATCTGCATTCCCCAATGCAGCAAATGCATCCAACAGACCTCCTTGGATTTTCAAGGATCTAGGAAGGTTAGGGTTAATCGAAGTAGACTTTTCCTTTTCTCTTGGCATACCTTGATCAGAGTGTTGTCTATTCTCAGCGCTCGTTGGACGTCCTCCAGCCCCTGTTGGTATTTATCCAGCATGATGAACGCTGCTGCTCTGTTGTTGTAATAATTGGCACAGTCCGGACACATTTCTAATGAAAGATAAAGATTTGGCGGTTTGCAAGGCGAAGTCAGCAACGAGAGTACTGTTACAGTTGCACTTTGTGACAAGGAATATCCATTGTGAGTTGGTGTGGTTTTGGATAGGTTAAATGCAAATAGGTTAATTGTAAAGATGCCTGCTGTGCCCAACTACAGTGACGACCCTAGTTGGGACGGTCCCAACTATAGTTTGGACTGGTTGGGACTGTCTCAATTGTAGTTTGAACTGTCCCAAGTATAGTTTGGACTGTCCCAAGCATAGTTTGCACTGTCCCAAGCATAGTTTGCACTGTCCCAAGCATAGTTTGGACTGTCCCAAGCATAGTTCGGACTGTCCCAAGTATAGTTTGCACTGTCCCAAGTATAGTTTGGACTGTCCCAAGCATAGTTTGGACTGTCCCAAGTATAGTTTGGACTGTCCCAAGTATAGTTTGGACTGTCCCAAGTATAGTTTGCACTGTCCCAAGCATAGTTTGCACTGTCCCAAGTATAGTTTGGACTGTCCCAAGTATAGTTTGCACTGTCCCAAGCATAGTTTGGACTGTCCCAAGTATAGTTTGGACTGTCCCAAGTATAGTTTGCACTGTCCCAAGTATAGTTTGGACTGTCCCAAGTAAAGTTTGCACTGTCCCAAGCATAGTTTGGACTGTCCCAAGCATAGTTCGGACTGTCCCAAGTATAGTTTGCACTGTCCCAAGTATAGTTTGCACTGTCCCAAGTATAGTTTGGACTGTCCCAAGTATAGTTTGCACTGTCCCAAGTATAGTTTGGACTGTCCCAAGCATAGTTTGCACTGTCCCAAGTATAGTTTGGACTGTCCCAAGTAAAGTTTGCACTGTCCCAAGCATAGTTTGGACTGTCCCAAGTATAGTTTGCACTGTCCCAAGTATAGTTTGCACTGTCCCAAGCATAGTTTGCACTGTCCCAATTACAGTTGGGGCCATTGCTATAGCTGGGATGTAACATGTGCAAGAGTTGACTGACCAATTGCTTCTGTATAGAGCTGGATGGCTGCTTCATAGTCCCTGTTGTTGTAGCAGCTGTTTCCTTCACTCTTCTTTGCCTCGGCAACACTGATATAAAAGAACAATAATACGTGTATATGTAAGCTTGTACACTAGCTTTTTAATAACCCTGGTGCTATTTAAACAGTCACAGACAGTCAAAATTTCCATCCACTTCCCCTCCTTTACTTTTAACACAGGCTAGTCACCAGCAGTCAGATCATATGTAAAGCTGTGACACAACGCCACGTTCACGGGTCTAATGTCTTTGCATTGTTAGAGCGACCTTGCACAATTGTTTTCTTTTTTACTTTCTCACATAAGCCTACGTTATCTTGGGAATCTTGCAGCAATTTATGTAAATTGGACCGTTGGTGAAAAGCCCTTGTTAATATCTTCTAACCTCATCATCTTCCCATTTGATACTCGCTCGCACGGCGCGGGGTTATCACTGCATTGCATATCTTACTCATTTGTACTGCTTGCCAACAAAATGTGTTGGTCACATTTTTGGGGGTCAGACAAGTCGACCGTTGAGACAACTCGACTCGGGACAAGTCGACCGTTGAGACAACTCGACCGTTGAGACAACTCGACCGTATGTGCGATAAATGGAAAGACAAGTCGACCGTTGAGACAAGTCGCCTCGCATGTTTTGGGCCTAGTTTCGGGGATAGTACCGGGGATTTTGACGGCGGCTGATCGCCGTTTAGGAGTGATGACACATGAGTTTTTTTTGTTGCATATAACAGAGCCGATATAGCGCAGTGTGATTGTCCATGCACAAAAAAAAACGAACGATGTGCACTGCACATCGTTCGTTTTTTTCAAGGCCACGTGCGTGCATCCCCGGTCAACATGGCCGTACCGTGCACGGTGGCATCGTTTTTGCCGGGCCTGTGCGCCCATTTGCCGGTCAACTTGTCCGTACCATGCACGGTGACATCGTTTTTTGCCAGCCCTGTGTGCCCACTTATCTCATCCCCGGTCGGTCAACGTGCCCGCGTGCCGGGCCCAGCCCGGTCCTCGCGGGCGGGCGGGACGCAACGGCCCGACGCGACGCCCTCTGTACATCGAGTATGCCCGCGCCGCA
Source organism: Patiria pectinifera (assembly GCA_029964075.1). Lineage (NCBI taxonomy): Eukaryota > Metazoa > Echinodermata > Asteroidea > Valvatida > Asterinidae > Patiria > Patiria pectinifera. The sequence goes on along the minus strand of CM057130.1, from coordinate 4,779,836 downwards.
CCCGTGATCGGTCTTGCCACAGATTTGTGCAACTTTTTCAGCTCCACGTGTATTCATTTCCATTAAGTCGAGCAGTCTCAACGGTCGAGTTGTCCCGAGTAGAGTTGTCTCAACGGTCGACCTGTCTCAACGGTCGAGTTGTCTCAACGGTCGACTTGTCCCGAGTCGAGTTGTCTCAACGGTCGACTTGTCTGACATTCACATTTTTAAACATAGGCCCCCTAGCGGCCTAGGTATGTTTTTAGGTAGTGTATATTTTGCCGGAGGTAATGACGGCAAACTAACGTTTACTAAAGGTTTGCCGGCGGCAATCCACATCAACAGAGGGCGCTGTACTCTTTAAGATAGGGCTGAATTATAACATGTATTAAATTCCCACCAAGGTTGTGTAGCACAGTCAGTGCAATGGTTAAGCAATAGCTCTAGAGAGTGGGATGTCCTGAGTTCGAATCCTGACCCCCGCCACAATGTTAAGGTTTTTTTTCCCATCCCCAAATAAATAAGAATATTCTTCTTTTAATATTTTAATATGTCTCAAACATTTTATTGCAGAGTATTACTTTTTCTTTTTCAGATTTGTGGCTCTGGAGGATTTTTTTTAAAGGGAAATAAAGTCCGAAATTATAAAATGGTCTGATTCCCATCTTGTTAATACAAAAATACAACGATAATATTGGCATGGAGCCAGACTAAAATTTGTCACCGGAAAATGTTTGGAGTACAAAAAAACAGTAACTGCGCATGTTCAGTGCATATCCGGCAAACTAACGTTTACTGAAGGTTTGCCGTCTCCGGCAAAATATCCACTGCCATGTTTTTAACACAAACTGCCAAACTGGCATATATGTAACTGATAGTGATACAAATTTCAAATTTTATAAAAATGATAGGCTCAATAATCATAATAAATACGCCTGTAGGCGCGCCTATGGCCAAAATGACTGAATAAGGAAACGGGCATAAATTAAGGCCTTGCTTTCGCCGAATACCGGCCTTTCGCCTGCACAATGTCACAGTTTAATACGGATTCTTTAATACATAACCACGAACAGATGTTAACAAAAATAATTTCAATAAATTCCACTTCAAACGGTTAAATATGAAATACCCTTTACTATTAAAATATATTATTAAGGTCCGTGATGATTAAAATCTTACTCTTCGTTAGTTTCCATGTGGTTTTCGGTGGAGTTTTCCATGTTTTCTGTGTCACGTTTCGGGTTGCGAAGACAGCATAATCACGATGAAATAAGTCGATGAGGGTCATCATATGGGTCATACCAATCTTTAAAGAGGGGTGCAAGTAGAATACATTAAAGGAATCTTGATTCTTTATCATATTTTAACCCCCATAGATGCACATTAATGATTGTAATTAAATATGAATATTGATTTAATTACCTGTTCTAAGTTTTGTATTATCTAATTAAATAAATTTGGCAAGAGCTATCGCCTTGTTAAAGAAACCCCCCTACAACGTAAATTAGCATGACCTCTACTTCTAGAAATTTCTGAACCGATCCATGTGACGGAGGTAGTGGGTACAGTAGGGTACCGCATTGCACCGTATAAAATGTCAAATGCCGGGGGAAAATGCTCTACGTACTTCTTATTGAGATTAATGTTGAAAATTATGGACTTGATAAAAAGATTTTAATTAAGATTTGTGGTAGTATCCTCTTTCCTAACGCCACATTGGTATCGTTCGGAAAATGTAAATGTAAAGCGGGCATTTCCCCATAGAGTTCTACATTTTTCTAAAAATAACTAATTTATGCGTTCAGGCAAAGGTCGACGGAAGTGCGACTTGCTCATCAGTCACACCGGAAGTTACTTAGTGAATAGGCTATAAAACAGTTAATAGTAATTTTCAGTTAATTTTTCCAATTAATAATTTCAATACTAAGGAACGTTTTAGTACTTTGAAATGATCATAATTTTCAGCTTCTAATCTCTACACTTTAAATCTAAATAATTATAATCCCACCATCTTCACTTTATTTCTAGTATCGCAGCCCCCTCCTCTCCATTAAAAATGTACACACGCACAAAATATTATGGGATTTCCACATACCACATGGGAAAATAAAGAGCAAAAGCGGCCAAAATATTATGATAATAATGATGACTGTCAAAGGGGGTCACAAATGATGAAATACACAAGAGTGTGAACAACTCATTTTTCACACAGCTGTACTTCTAGGGGGCGCTATCTAAACTTAACAGGACAGAAGTTTTGCGAATTCAGGTACGCCACTGGTAACCAGCAATTTAGCTCGGCTCACGCGCGCATGGAGGACAGAATACCAGTGTTATACATAGCAACAGCACGAACACTGCAGCAAATGACAGAAATCAAGTGCTGGTTGTTCTGCTAATTTTTGCCTCGTTGTTTTCGTGAGCTATTTGGTGAACGGGGACTGAAACAAGTGAGATTTATTTCTTTTATAATATATATTGAAATTTATTTGTTACCTTGTTTTAATTGATAAATTGTAAAGGGATATTATGCAACTGGACGTCATGAACGTACGCCTGATCGAAATCCCCTGGCCCTGAGCCTGCTGCTGAGGTGGTATCAGGTCAACTCGGACCCAAACCAAGTCGGACCCATGCCAAGTCGGACCCATGCCAACTCGGACCCACGCCAACTCGGACCCACTACCAACTCGGACCCACTACCAACTCGGACCCACGACCAAGTCGGACCCACGACCAACTCGGACCCACTACCAACTCGGACCCACTACCAACTCGGACCCAAGCACAACCAACTCAGACCCAACAATGACTCAATCATTAGTTTTAGATATTATATTTATAGGTGATCTTAATGTTAGTGCTTATATAGTGAATGTAATTGTTTGGGTTTTTTTTAATTCACATGCTGGCTTTGATTTTTGAATTTTGTGGGATTTTTTTATGAATCTGTTAAACTTTTAATAATTTTTTTATTTAACTTTTTTCCCCCGTGGAACATCATAGTGGAACATACAGGCAGCTACCTGTAAGGCCTTGAAGGATAATCTTCCCAGAGCTCGATCCAATACTCCTTTTTGATGATTGACATTGCATCTATTTGTAGGGTATTAAACTTGATCATTTGTTAATTCACATGCTGGCTTTGAATTTTGTGGGTTTTTTTTACGAATCCGATTAACTTTTTATACTTTTTTGATTAAAAACGAAATAAATTGCTGTTAAATTTAGCAACAGAGGGCTCTTGCTGCAGAGAGGGACACCAGTGCATGTAGATTTTGCTGTGAGGGACTGAGGTTTATTGTACAACGCTATCACCCTTTAGCATAATGGTATGGTCCGCGCTGCCACTGAGGCAACATGAAGCAGCCGATTTTTGAGCGGCACGGGTGTCACTTTTCAGGTTAAACAAATGATTAATAAATCGCAATTAATTCAGACGCATTTCAAAATAGCATTTCAATGCGCTTTACAACGACAAAAATGTTATACTGCTGCAATACAGATATGAGATAATTTACCTTACAATTACAATGAAAATTTATACTAAACAGCATCACTGTAATAACAGATGAGAAGTGGACAAACTTTATGAAATGAATGATTGAAAACGATGTCGAATGATTGAAAACGATGGGTCCGAGTTGGTCATGCATGGGTCCGAGTTGGTAGTGGGTCCGAGTTGGTTGTGGGTCCGAGTTGGTAGTGGGTCCGAGTTGGTCGTGGGTCCGAGTTGGTCATGGGTCCGAGTTGGCATGGATCCGAGTTGGTAGTGGGTCCGAGTTGGCATGGGTCCGAGTTGGTTTGGGTCCGAGTTGGTTTGGGTCCGAGTTGGATCGAAACCGCTGAGGTCTCTCTTTTTAATTTTTGTACACAAAACGTATGGGCCAAGTAAAAAAAAATAACGCAGTGGCTATTGTTACGGCAGTCAACTGTCTGGTTCCTTGACCTAACGGATTCAACGTCAGGATCTTTGGCTGTTTGAAACCAGACTATCAACCGAATGTTTCTCAGACTTGAGTTCCCTTTAAAAAAAGGCAGTGTATATTTTCTATTTTGCCGGAGACGGCAAACCTTTAGTAAACGTTAGTTTGCCGGATATGCACTGAACATGCGCAGTTACTATTTTTTTGTACTTGAACATTTTCCGGTGACAAGTTTTAGTCTGGCTCCATGCCAAAATTATCGTTGTTACCTCGTATTCACAAGATGGGATTCAGACCATTTTATAATTTCGGACTTTATTTCCCTTTTAAAAAAAATCCTCCAGAGCCACAAATCTGAAAAAGAAAATGTAATACTCTGCAAAAAATGTTTGAGACATGTTAAAATAATAAAAGAAGAATATTCTTATTTATTTGGCGATGAGAAAAAAAACCTTAAAAATGTGGGGCGGTCGGAATCGAACGCGAGTCATCCCGCTTACCAGAGCCTTTGCTTAACCATTACACCAGACGTGCTACACAACTTTTGGTGGGAATTTAATACATCTTATAATTCAGCCCTATTTTAAAGAGTACAGCGCCCTTTGTTGATATGGATTGCCGCCGGCAAACCTTTAGTAATCGTTAGTTTGCCGTCATTACCTCCGGCAAAATATCCACTAAAAATCCTTCAAAAGCCACGGCACGGATTATAAAATAAAGTCATGAAAGTAAAGAAGAAAATGAAATCTAGGCCAAGGCTATAAAGTAAATGAAACTGTAATTAGGCTAGGCTAAATAAAAGGGAGAAAAAAAAGGTTTCGCAAAGCGCAGATTCGCTCTAGTCCTGGGACCTTCGGCACGGTGGGTGAGCGTTTAACCAATCGAGCTACCAAAGCGCTCTTTGGTTGGAAGGGCAGTTGTAAATAGATAGATTCGCGATCGCATTACGGCAGTCGTAATGATAGCCACTACGAAAAAAATAAACCAGTTTCTCCATCTCATCTCCGCCCACTTCCTTTTTTTACTGGCCGCCTCGGTTGTTTTTTATATTTTGCTCATTTGTTGTCAGTTCTCAGGCCTATAATTGTCTTTTCATTTAATTCCAACAAAATTGTAGCTATGTGGAATTTGGGTTATGCCTTATGGCTCCTTTGTACACAATTGTGTTTCAGCAAAATAGACATAGGCCTAGTGGAGAAAATTGAAGAATCCAAAAATAATTTTAAAAATTGAAAATTGCCAAATAACACTAGCTGATGTATTTTTGTTTTCAGGTTTGACAAGTAGTTTACTGAAGAAAACATCTGCTCAGCTGTGCTGAAGTAATTTCGCCTTAAAGCCGCAAGCAGCATGGGGCAAACTCTGGCAAGGGCTGCCCAGTGGACCTCCGTCAGCGAGGGCGGGGAGGGCAAGTTGGAATTCAACAAGGCTAACGAACTCCTGCTGAACAGCTTCATCCGGTTTGTGGAGGCGTTCCCCTCCAAGCATCCACAAGAGGCAGCCCTTGTCTTCAAGACGCCCTTGGTGTGGAAGACGGTCTTGGACACTTCTGAGTTTAGTGGGGACTATGAACGAAGGTAAATGAAGAAATTTCTTTATATAATAGGCCTTGAAGCAAATAGTGCTTTAAGGTTACGTAATGGTCAGAGAGAATTTTCGGGAGGGAAAAGGTGTCACAGAATATTGCGCCTTTGCCTCACTACAGTGCTTTGAAGCTATTCTGCAAAATAACTTCATTGCGGTATCAGCTGTTAAACATCAGATTCGAACCAGCCAGCCCATCCCGGCAAGCTTGGTCCAGTGGTAAGACGTCTGCACTAGAAAGCAGGAGGTCGTGGGTTCGAGTCCCACCCGAGTGATTTTTTTCTCACTTTCACTTGGGGCTGTGGCACACTCAGTAAACAGTGTTTATACGTCGGTGAAGGGCAAAACCTAATATTGAATTTATATGAACCCGACGCAAATTCCATCTTATGAATACTATTCATAAGCAGAGTTTGCAGTTAAGCAAGGTTGTATATCATTATTATACTACTGAAGGGAATGGATTCTTTGTTGGACTTAACAGTTGTTTTGAGTTAGCAGAGTTTGACTTATCGAGATTTCGCTGTATTTGTGATGCACTTGTGATCCATTCCAAGTACCCCAATTGCAACACTGCTCATCAGTAACAGTTGATGATTTCTCTTCCACAGCGATGATGGGCTCCGTTCCAAGGCCAGAGACAAGCATGACCAGCCCCTCCTGTTTGTGGAGAAACTGGGCGAGCTGAACCATAAAGTCCATGTGTCTACACTGGGAGAGCTGAGCAATCTCCTCAAGGCAGCGGGCAACAAGAAGATGCAAGAAGCCAGAGCCATCTTGGAGGGTAAATTAATAACAAACTTTTTTTGTTTTTTGTTTTAGAAGTAAAGTTTAACCCTGACCAGGTTTGAGATTCTTCCAAACCTGTTAGAAGTGTTTTAGTTGCAGGTTTGAGGATGTAGATGTAGAGCCTGGCCATATTAATTGACATTGGACTTGTTGCCACTTGAAAGTTTACTGTAACCACATGTGGAACCTTAAAAAGAAAGTTTGAGTAGTACTTAAATTGTGAATATAAACATTTGGTGTCTACATGGTCAGTAAATGCTTTTTAAGATAAACAAACATGAGGTGTTATGCTTAGTTTACGTATACTTTTATCAGTTTGATAAAGTTTTGTGGTATCGTTATTGGTTGTAAATTATATATTGAAGTAAGTAGTTGTTACATGTATATTTTTGTATTAAAGCCTAGATTAAAAAGCAGACTGAGTGTTGCATTTTATTGTCAAAAGTTCAGATGTAACCCTTCTGATCAAGAAATATAGCTGACCTTCTACCAAATGTTGTTATTGTTATTTTTGAATTTTGTTATTAATGTTTATTAAGTGTATTAATAGAATGCATTGTAGTTTTCTGTAGTTCTGTTTCTAGTAACATTTGAAAATTATTATTATTTTTTTTTTTAGATTAATCCCCCTTTGTTATTTTGTCTAATTTTTATCTTTTAGCCAACCGAGACCCAGTAGCCAAGATCCTCGGAGACGGCTTTGCCACAGTGGAAGGGGAAGACAACTCCACCCTGCGCTTGCTGGATCAGGCCAGCAAGGAGTCAGGAGACCAGTCCGCCGAGGAGAACCAGACCAAGCTACGTCTTCTGCTGCTGACCCAACAGTTTGACATGGAGCTCATGAGGAACAGTATCAAAGAACTATCCCAGTAAGAATTCTTTCCAACACTTGCCTTGGGTAACCACTTAAAAAAATGAACTTGTAGCATTCTGTACTGGGAGATCTTGGAAGAAACGCTTTAATTTTGGACATTATCATTGTAAGGTGCTGTGGTCCAGTGGTTATGGTGTCCTGACAGGGAATTTGGTGCTTGTGAGCTTGGGCAAGGCACTTTACTACGACTGCCTCTCTCCACCCAGGTGTAGTAAATGGGTACCTGGTAGGAAGAAATTCCTTCAATGCTTGAGCGCCGTAATGGCAGCCGTGCTAAAGCCAGGGTAATGATAGAGCGCCAGGAGCGTCACTTCATGACGGACATGAGCGCTTTAAAAGAAGCCATTATTATTATTATTATTATTTAATAGGGCAAGAGGTCTCTAGAGACCTTTTGTCGTTTGTATGATGCTTCCGTAGCTAAACCACACGGGGATGTCCAATTCTTGCAGCTACTTGGCTGTATGTTCATCAAGCTCGATCAGACCGGTGTGTCCATAAGGGGGCTTGAAGATTCGGCAGGCTATTAGGATATGTTCTTTTGTCTGCGGAGACCCACAAGAGCAGATGTCATCATCACAAGCACTGATCCAATGGAGGAAGGAGTGGGTCTTTCCCCACCCCTCGCAGAGGCGGTTCAGCCTTAGGCCTACCCCAGGGCTTGAATTGAATGACTGCCACGATGGCTATTACCGTCGTTGCCTTCTTACTGGCCGAGGTTCCCACAAAAAATCCCCGTCTTCATGGCCAGTTTTGCTTTTGCACCATATTTACCTTGGCCGTCATGCCCTTTTTGCAAACACATCCATAAGCCTATTGCTGCCACTACAATCCTTGATTTCAGTAGTTTTTGCACACATTGACGTTGTATTTCGATGTCCTGCCAGCCTGAGAGGTTGTCTTAACATCTTGCTGAATCAATCACACACGCGGCCAGGTAAACAATGCATACTTTGTAAGCACAAAGTGAATCTGGATTTGCAATTACCCATGCACTGTACATGAATTGTACGATGTACGATGCACATGTTCATGTACCACAACTGAATCTAGTCCAGTTCTGGAGTGTGTCGATACTTTAAGAAGCGACACCCCCCCGCAAAAATAAATTAAGGGAAAAAGCATTTGAAGTATTTGCCTCATTAAGAAACATTGTTTTACGGTGGCATAAAAAGGTTCTTTAATTTAAGCCTTCCTGAAGTGCTATAAAGGAAATATTTATATGGAAAATGTGTGCATAATTACATAAATTATATCACAATATTCAATTGAATTTATATCTATTGTCTCTCCCTGTTTTTGTTTGCTCACAGAGAAATCCGCCTGACGCCTCAGCTGGTTAACAACGAGATCCACCTGCTGCAGTCCTTTGCTGGTACAGACAGCGGCTGTGCCTTGGAGAGCATCCAGCAAGTCTTGGAGTATGAGTTTGACAATGGCTGCCATGCCCCACCCTGGAGGCAGGTCAACGGGGATATCTGCTACCTGGTGGTCAAGCCGCTGGACGGAGATGAGATGTCGGTCACTGCTAACACCAGTGGATGCTACGTCAACAAGGTTAGTCAAAGGTCCATATGTGCCCTGTTCCATGTGGATTGGGTTTTCAATCCCTACCGGATTCCGTGAGTTTTCCCCGGAATATCCGTCTGGTGTTTTCCTCTCACCTCTAAAACTGTAATTATATTCTCATTGTCTTCTCTGTACAGAGTTCTTCATGCTTGTGAGCTACAGTGCCTAGGGCGCTTTTGAGGAATCCTTGGTTTTATTACCAAAAACAAATTATAATATAATATCATAATAATAAAGAGCTGCCCTTTGATGGCAAAACAGGGGAAAAAAGGCAACATTGGCCAACATTTATCAACTTGCAAAGTGGAATTTCATAAACTTGCATTAATGTGCATTTTCAGACAAGCATGAGCTGGTAATAAATGACCAAAAAATAGAAAGAAGTCATTTTGCTTGAGTTGAAATGTTTTCAACTTTTGTAAATTAGCAGCGTGCACACTTTGTCACTGTATTCTCGAAAAGTGTAGTATCCACTGAGCTGAAAGTTCAACAGGTTAGGTTTGAACGTTCTTCTTTGGATTTTGAGTGGTGGTTTGGATTTTGAAAACAAACAAATTGCATAAAGAGCACATCATCCAAGAGTCATCACATGCCAGAGTCCATCATCCAAAACTCCAAAAAAGTAAAAATTATTGTTAATTTAAAAACATAAAACATTGAAAGATAGTAGGGGACTATAAACTCCCTGTGAAATTATTCTTTCTGGCAAGCTGTCATTTTGAAGAAATCAACAAAGAAGGTCAACGTCAACGGTTTCTTTAAGAAGCACTGTAGGAAATTCAAATTCGCGTTTTTCTTTCGCTTCAGCGCGCGCTGCAGAAGAAACAGGCACACACACGTGCGCGCGGTTGCTATAATTCGTCGGATCGGTGCAGGACATCGCGTAGCTGCATTCGGCTCAAATTACAAATGATGGACTATACCTTTAAAATGTTTGCACATATGTATAGAAGGTTCTGGGTTCACATTCAGACTGGACAGAAATACACCTGTGAAAGGGAAGACACTATATTGCCAACCAAGTTGGTAAAGCCATTCCTTCCTCATAGTGCACTTTTTTTACCCCAATTATTTTAAGGATTTCATATTTTATTCCAGACTGTGACCAAAATGTAAAGTTTATCTCTTCACATTTTTTGAACAATGCTTTAGGGAGTCACCAGCAATATGGACGATTCTAACTTTGACCGGGAGGGGGAGACCTACAAGGACCTGGTCAGCCTCCTGTCTGCCAAGAGCCGCAAGTTCCGAGACATGATCAACAGCAAGGAGTTTGCCCTGCACGAGGAAAAGAAGACAGAACAGCTCAACGCTTACGAGGATGCCAACGCCGAGGACGAGCCAGACAGACCCATGGAGAGGGAGAAGACTAAGGAGGAGAAAGAAGAGAAGGTCATCAAGGAAAAGGTCAGAGGTCGACAGAGGTCTTGTCGAGATATTGATGTTATATTAGGCGGTGTCTGAATTACTGGGCTTCAGCCAGTTAATACACATTTGGCTACAGAAGTTGAAGCCACATCCCATACATATGTATGTACTACTGGCTGTAGCCAGTAGACACAAACTTAGAGACCAACAAGTTCTTTAAGCCTCCAGGCTGACGATGATGCTAGGAAAGTTTAAGCGCTAAGCAGAAACCAACCGAGTACCAGTCATGAGTGATATACACCGCATGACTCTTTGGCTGGTAACCCGTCTTTGCTAACCAAATTCTTGTATGTACTAAGCACATTTGTGTGTGTGCTTAACAGCCTGTGATTTTCTTTTGCAAAGTGAAACTAAAGTTGCCATTCAAATATTGCGTTCTTTTATATAATCTTTTTAAAATTCTTCATACTCTAAGAATATGGTGAGATTTGTAGGTCCTGTTTTGATGATTGAATTTGATAACATCTGAACTAAAAATGACTCTCCGAAAACAAGCAAAAATATCCTGGGCTTGTATTTTTGTTATTTGATATAGATTGTCAGTATTCACAAGGCCGTTCTCCATGCACAGAAAAAAATGTTTTGTTGACTAGTGCAGCACCTTAAAATCCAAATGCTAAAAGATGTTTTATTTCCAGTAACGATATTCAGTATTTTTGAAAGCTGGATAACCATCCACTGGATGATCATTTCACTACATGCAGATGAATGCTATATTCGTTGTTATTTCTTAATGCGTAGACCAGGAAATCCAAGAAGAAGACATCCCCTAGCAAGAAGATGCAGCCCACATTGAACTGGAAGAATGAGGAGAACAAAGGCAAGCAAGAGAAGGTTGATAAACCAGAGAAGAAAGTATCCAGGCAAGCAAGGTGAGATCTGACAGAGAATAAACTGATCCGTTAAGCCCCGCCCACTGCACACGTGAGCAACAACACATGTACCTCTCCAATGCCGAGCTGCATGTTCTAGCTAGGCACATCATACACGCATGCACGCATGTTGGATGCATTAAGCCCCGCCCACTGCACACGTGAGCAACAACAGGTGCACCTCTCCAATGCCACGCTGCATGTTCTAGCTAGGCACATCATACATGCATGCAAAATGTTGGATCCATTAAGCCCCGCCCACTGCGCACGTGAGCAACAACAGGTACACCTCTCCAATGCCACACTACATGTCCTAGCTAGGCACATCATACATGCATGCATCATGCATGTTGGTTCCGTTAAGCCCCGCCCACTGCACACATGAGCAACAACAGGTACACCTATTCAATGCCATGCTGCATGTTCTAGTCAGGCACATCATACACGCATGTTGGATGCATTAAGCCCCGCCCACTGCACACGTGAGCAACAACTGGTGCACCTCTCCAATGCCACGCTGCATGTTCTAGCTAGGCACATCATACACGCATGCACACATGTTGGATGCATTAAGCCCCGCCCACTGCGCACATGAACAACAACAGGTACACCTCTCCAATGCCACGCTGCATGTCCTAGCTAGGTACATCATACGTGCATGCACGCATGTTGAACTTTTGCACACGCATGTTGAAAATAGAGCACAATGGGGTGGGGCTTAACCCTTAAAGGGCCGGGGGGGGGGGCGGAATACCCCTCGACTTTTTCCGCAATAGCCATCATAAAATCGTAAGTTAGTGACAACTTTGGTACACTTCATTTTGTTTAGTTCATTGCCTTGACTCGAGAGTTGTTGCCTTGTGATTTACCTGTGACTGACTCGTGGTGACTTGACTTAGCTCCGGTAATTCACCCAACTTTAGCACAGTATTTTCTGAAACCTCATGGGAAAAAAAAACATGCACCAGGGTGGGACTTGGCATTCAAACGGCAACCTTGCTGTGGTTGAGGATTTGAGTCTCAATTTGAACAAGAGATTGTGGTTCACTGAACATATCAAACTGAAATTGAAAGCAGTGGACTGGATATTGAATGTAGCCCACTGGGTATTTTGAGCTCTCATTACTAGATATTTGATCATGAATTGATATCCCATGTTTTTGCAGCGATCGTAAGACCAAGACCCCAGCCCTTGAGGAGGAATACTCAGAGAGCTCCTCGGAGAGTGAAGAGGAGGAGGAATCGACTGACAGGCGGCAGGAGCAGAACTCGGACTTACCGTCAGAGTACTGGCAGATTCAGAAGCTGGTCAAATACCTCAAGGTATGTTATATGAAAGTGTTTAACCTTACAATGAGCCCTTTGGAATGCTAAATAATATCACTGTAGTAATCATTTGTTAAGTTTTCGAAAGTTGCCTTTGCTGTAGCTCCGATCATCAAAATTGAGGTCATGTTGCCAGGAGCATAAACAAAACATATTTCTGACTTAGATACTGAATGACCAAATCGTTGTCTACTCAATTTAACCAAACGAAATGGTTACACCTTTGCAATTTACCCATTAAACACTCACTGTACAGTGCCGGAAAAAATGTATTAGTGAATAACACAAATCGTTCCAATTGATGTCATTTGTGTTCAGACACTTTTCCCCATCTATATTAACCTGACATGTTCTTGCACAAGTTACTGTAGTCTCAGTAATCGGCAAAACCCCAAATCATAAGTTTCACACGCAGCAAATTTGTGACAGCAAATTCAAATCATGTGCTTGCCTTTTGACAATTGGTATGAAAGGTTGAACTTCCCATCATCTTTGATTCTCGTTTGCTCCAGTGATGTTTATGTGGCTGAAACAAAACCAATTTATGTTTCTTGTTTCGGTCTGGGAAAAAAACCCCAACACCCCTCAGGACCATAAGCTCCTTAAGATCCATTGTTATCCTGAGAGAGACTTCCTGATATTTCTCTTTCTCAGGGAGGCAACCAGACGGCCACAGTGATTGCCCTGTGTGCCATGAGAGACTTCAACCTGTCCCAAGAGACCTGCCAGCTGGCTATCAGGGACGTCGGGGGCCTAGACGTCCTTATTAACCTGCTAGAGACTAATGCCATCAAGTGCAAGGTTGGTCCTCATTTTTATATTTCTTAAATTTTAAGCAAAGTTACCATTTATTTTTTTTTGGGAATAATGTAATTTGTGTTGCAGTGGCAGCTAATAGAGCAATGGACAATATGAAAAAAAGTCTTCCAGATAGGATTTGAAGACTTGCACAGTGAAGTTGGCAACAAGAGGAAGTTTATTTCACTTAAAAGGAAATACTACAAAGTCACAATAGAAAGTTCCTGTTACATATAGCAACCACAAACATACTCTTCAAGAACGTGAAATTCCAGGGTTAAATCCTGCTTTATTTATACTGGGCAAGGTCTCTTAAGGTTCCCTTTTGTGTGTGTGTGTGTTGGGGGGGGGGGTGGCAGAAAGTGGACATGTTTCCTGTGGATAAGGATAATGAGGAGTTTGAATCCATTTGTGATTGTATGTTCCTGCAAGTAAACAGTGAAGGCAGAAGATTTACTCTAGGACAATAATATTAAGAGAAGTGATCCTAGAGTTGGAAAGAGGCCTCTTAAATTGAAATGCTTGTTGGTTTCTCGTATTATTATATTCTTTTATACTTAGGGTTTGATTGGATTAGTATTGCAAAAACAGGTGTATTTGATTTGTTTTCTGTATAGAAATATGAGAGTTGTTGTTGCTGACTCAAAAGAAAAAAGACAGAGTTACCTGGATACTGGTAAAGAAAACAGCCAACACAAATGTTTGAATCCTGAATTACAAATTCTTGAATCCCAAACCAGATCGGCTCGCTGAAGATCCTGAAGGAGATATCACGCAACACCCAGATCCGTAAGGCCATCGCAGACCTGGGAGGCCTACAGACCATGGTGGACATCCTGCAGGCCTCAGACAAGGACCTCAAGTGTCTGTCGGCCGAGACTATCGCCAACGTGGCCAAGTTCAGGAGGGCTCGCCGCACAGTCAGGCAGCACGGAGGCATCAGGAAGCTGGTCAGTCACGTCTGAATCATGCCCCACCCAACTGCTTTTTCAAATTTGACATCTCGAAAGGTTTCAGTGAAATTCAGCAGAAATGAAATGTGTTAAATATTTGTGAATTTTGCAGTGCAGATACTTGCTGTGTTACATTTACATTTACTTTCATGCAAAGTTTGAAATAGCCATAATGCTGTCATTTTGTTTTTGGGTAATTTTCAGCATTATGAAAGGAAGTGTAATGTCCGTGGCAGAGCCAATTAACCGTGATATCTAATTAATGACTGAGAGAAATGATCCAAAACTCCTAGTCTGTAATCTTTTTGACCATTCCTAGCTGATGAATGTATTTTCAGGCGTTATTCTCTAGACTCTCTTAAAAGCTCTGTCATGGAAATTTTATGTAACGCTGGGATTGCACTCCTATTGAGAATAAATGAAAGCCTTCAAAGGAAATAAGGAGGTTTATATTTGAGTGTTGCTTTTTTGTAGAGAAAAAAATGCCTGTTAAATTGGATTTTCAGTCCCTATCTGATTCCATGGTGTCGACTTTCCACCAACCTCCCCCAATCCCCTGATCCTAGCGTATTCTCTGAAAATTTTGTTTGTTCATATATTTTGCGATGTTTGGAGATCAAAATCAAATCAAGTCAAATAAAATATTACCTTAAAAAAAACCCAACTTAACCGTTTGTGTTCCCCTCCCAATCAGGTTGCCCTGTTGGACTGTGCCCCCATCGGCTCCGTCCCAGTCACCCCGGAGTCGGAGAAGGACGTTGAAGTGGCCAAGTCTGGCGCCCTCGCTCTGTGGAGTTGCAGCAAGAGCACCAAGAACAAGCAGGCCATCCGCAAGGCCGGCGGGATCCCCTTACTGGCAAGGCTGCTCAAGGCACGGCACGAGGACATGCTTATTCCGGTCGTAGGCACGCTGCAAGAGTGTTCATCTGAGGTAAGTTGGAAAAAATGCAATCTCGACCAAGTTTGCTAAATATGTAAATACTTAAAAACAAGTGGAAAGCCTGTGAATACATGTATCTCATGCAGGTTGGTAAAGACAGTCTGTCCTCGGATTCCACTTCTAAAAAACCTTTGGTTTGATTCCTGTTTGGTCATTTGGTTGAGAGTCCTTACCAGATGGGCTAGGTTTTACTCAGACTCAAGGGTGGTTCATTCTTCATGCAAATGCAAGCAAATTTCTCTGTGAAATTTGTGTAAGACTTAAAATGTGCCAATTCTTGCCGTGACGTCACAAATTTGCGTTTGCTTTCGGGCTGAGAATGAAACGGTCTTAAGGTTTTCTCCGAAACGGAGAAAGTTACTGTGCGAATTCTTAAATTTGCATTCACGTTTGCTTTCGGGCTGAGTATGAAACGGCCTTGAGGTTTTCTCCGAAACTGTTGGATTTTATCCGTAATTTTGGATTGTTAGTTGAGCTTGTCAGTGACAGATAGTGAAGCAGTAGCCACAAAATAGCTGAGTAAGACGTGGCTTAAAATATAGCTTTGCATCTTTGAGTTCCAGGGACAGGGTTGGAGTGATCCAAAAGTTTTGTCTCTCACCACTGCATCTCTTTGAAAGTCCTTGCCACAATCCTGCTTTATAACCTCTGATAATTTATAATCTCTAAAACGTGAGCAGTTTTTCTTTGCTCTCTTTAACCGCATTCTTTGTGGGTTTGTGGTTGGTGAATTCTTAAAAAAACTCACAATATGAGCCCCCCTCGCCCTTTTTGACTTCGCAGCATAGCTACCGCCTCGCCATCCGCACTGAGGGCATGATCGAAGACCTGGTCAAGAACCTGCACAGCGAGAACCAAGAGCTGCAGATGCACTGTGCCAGCGCCATCTTCAAATGCGCTGAGGAGAAGGAAACGCGGGACCTGGTGCGCCTGTACGGCGGGCTGGACCCCATGGTGGCGCTGCTCAATAAGTCCGACAACAAGGAGCTGTTGGCAGCTGCTACCGGAGCTATCTGGAAGTGTGCCATGAGTCCTGAGAACGTGTCGCGCTTCCAGGAGCTGAAGGCCATTGAGCTGCTGGTGGGCTTGCTTAATGAACAGCCAGAGGAGGTGGGTTTTGTTTTTTTCTTGGTCAGGTAGTCGAGTCTATCACAAATCCATCACAAGTCTGGTCAATGGTAAATCACAAGTCCTTTCGCAAGTCCAGTCACGAGTAACAAGGGATGAGCAATAACAAAGGAATTTGTCACAGTTCATTTGAATAGCTTGTGAGTTAGGATGGCGATGGCTTGTGATGGACTTGTGAGTACATGCAAAGACTTGTGATAGACTGAATACAGCCATGGGGTTGTTGGGTGGGGGAGGGGGGTGAGGGTGGACATGCTGTGTCCCCCCTTCCCACTTTTTAAAGTTGGGGGATATCATATAATTTGTCCCCCCACTTTTTTTGTCTCCCAATAAATAGTGTCGCCTACATTTGATTCTATAGCTCAGAATAGCTGATTCAATGACTCCAAACTCAAAGATGATGTTTAAATGGTGAGCTTTGTCTCAAAAAACTGGTTGAAGTAGTCAGAAATTGCCTCAGATCGCACCACAGAGCATCTAGAATCCAACAATTTTTAAAACCGCGCTGTTAGGGCTTCGCATTTTGCGCTCGCATTAGTTCTGATCAAGGTACCTCCTCCCTAACTTTAGAGAAGCAGTTGACTATAACACTGGTTACTTGACTCCCTTGGTGCTTAGCTGTATGCAGTCAGCAGCACTATTTGTGGATACAGTTTTTCATCAAAATGCAAAACCTTAAGCTAATTTCAAGGAGCTGTGAAACACAGAAATTTGCACAGATCGTGTTGACTTACTAAAAACAACAGGAATGTCAGCCTAGTTGCTCTCTCAGAGTCGGTCCCAATTTCATCGTAAACACTACCATAGGGTTTCATCACGATCGTTAACTTATATTTTTTGTTTTATTATTTTTTAAAACCTGTCTTCAAAGGCATTTTTGCTAGGAGTCTTCCTGAATCCTCCCAAATCCTCCATTATACAAAAGACCTTTGCCATGTTACTTGTACTCCAACTCTCAAAGGGCATCAAGCTCCGTTTACGTAACAATGGTCTCGATTTTGTCTCTCATAAATTGTTTAAAAATCTTT
The DNA here is from genome assembly GCA_029964075.1 of Patiria pectinifera. Taxonomy (NCBI): domain Eukaryota; kingdom Metazoa; phylum Echinodermata; class Asteroidea; order Valvatida; family Asterinidae; genus Patiria; species Patiria pectinifera. The sequence continues at coordinate 4,762,642 of CM057130.1, read as the reverse complement.
CAAAATCTCCTGATTTTGAAAGCTCTGGTTGGGCTAGGACCGGTTCATCTATAAAATGTCACATGTTCACGCTTTCTGTCTGACATTGCAGGTTTTGGTCAATGTGGTCGGAGCATTGGGTGAGTGCGCAGCCCAGGAACCGTCCAACCGCATGGCCATCCGTAAAGCTGGCGGCATCCCTCCACTGGTGAACCTACTGACGGGTACCAACCAAGCCCTGCTGGTCAACGTCACCAAGGCGGTGGGTGCCTGCGCCACGGAGGCCGACAATATGGGGTAGGTTGTCTGGATGGGATTGCTAGTGATTCTAGAAGTTGTTGTCCCCTTTGCACTGAGTTTGAAGCTGCTATCTTGAAAACTCTGAGCCAGCCTTGAATTTATCCCAAAAGAAACCTACCGAATTATCAAAAAGCTTACTTGGATTAAAGACGGTACTGGTACTAAACACCCTGTGAAATTATTCCATCTGGCTTGCTGTCATTTCTGAAAAAAATCAAGAAAAGTATGTATTTCAAAATGATCAGTCAATTGACTGATTTTTTTGAAGTAAAGAGTGTTATGGAATAAAATGTGTTTTGTGATCAAATGTGCATGGTTTTTCACTGTTTTCTTGAAAAGTGTAATACCCACTGAGCTGAAACTGCAACAGGTTTGGTTTTGAACATTCCCCCTTGGATTTTGAGTGGTGTTATTGGAAACGAACAAAATGCATGAAAAGCACATGATCCTACGTGCCTTCAAGCCAAATCAATCAACAGCATCCACAGCCACTGGTTTACTACTGTTTAACCTTTGAAAAAAAATGTTGCGGCTAAAGGTTAACTATGGTCAAGGTTTACCACACAGCTTTGTGATCTGAGCTATTGATATTCCCATCAGTGTTACCAACCCCCAGTCCTACTCACTGGAGCTTTAATAACAATGCCATCCACTTTTCCTCTACGGAGTCCTTATACTAACATTGTATCTCGTTTCCCTTTGCAGCATCATTGACAGACTGGACGGTGTACGTCTTCTCTGGTCTTTACTCAAGAACCAGAACCAGCAAGTTCAGGCCAGCGCCGCCTGGGCCATCTGCCCGTGTATTGAAAATGCAAAGGTATAGGCATTTTTCATTGTATCTTCACATTTTGTAGACATTTGATTTGTTGGGTTCAGAATAATCACCGAACCTCTGAAACAAAGTCAAGTGATTTTAACGCTTCGCTAATAGAATTAATCAATTTCATTCGCTGGAATTTAATGATGTGACATTGTTTCCAGCGGGTGTTAATTCTAGCTGATATAAATATTGGCTCATTGAGGAATAAATTATATGCCACACTTGCCGAGGAATTTGATGTTCCAGAATTTGACTCTAGAACTTGAAAATGACACACAATCTATTAAAAAAACACTATTTTACATTCTCCCGCCTGTTTGTCGTGCAGTGGGTCAAATAATTTTTTTTAAATACTGCACTGTAGATTTTAAATGAAATATTTCTTGTCTGTTCTTTTGTCAGGATGCGGGTGAGATGGTGCGTTCCTTCGTAGGCGGTCTGGAGCTCATCGTCAGCTTGCTCAAGTCAGACGACAGGGAGGTGCTAGCCAGCGTCTGTGCTGCCATCGCAAACATTGCCAAGGATGAGGAGAATTTGGCCGTCATCACTGATCATGGCGTGGTGCCCATGCTGGCCAAACTAGCCACTACTGTAAGTCACAATCCCTGATGATAGAGTGTGCAAGTTGACTTAAAACGTGCATAAAACGCTCGCCTCTCATCAATGTGGCCCGGGTTCGACTCCCGACTCGGACCACTTGTGAGTAGAGTCGTTCATTGATTCTCTCCTGTGCCACGAGGTTTTTCTCTGGGCTCTCCGGTTTTCCTCCCTCCTCAAAAATCAACACTTTTGATCTCTGGCTGTGCTCCGTGGTCAGACATGGGTCATATGGCGGCCGCCTAAGGCACCTTTACATGCCTTCTGCTTGATTATGTTGTAGCTGCGTCCTTCACAATTCAGCTTTAAGCTGCAAGTAAGGATGATTAGCCCCCCAAATTATTATCCCCGTAACAAGTGCGGATGTTTTAAGCACTTCGTCACTGAGCTTGCCAGCTTTTCTTCGAACTAATTTTTTTGTGCATCCATAATTCTGAAAGTAATTGTAGTTAAAAGAACACAACTCCAACCCAATCCGAACCCTGTTTTCTTGTTTTTTTCCTCAACAGACCGATGACAAGCTGAGACGTCACCTAGCTGACGCCATTGCCCGCTGCTGCATGTGGGGCAACAACCGCGTGGCGTTCGGTCAGAATGGTGCGGTAGCGCCGCTGGTCAAGTACCTCAAGTCACCAGACATCAACGTGCATCGGGCAACTGCTACGGCGCTCTTCCAACTGTCCAGGGATCCTAATAATTGTATCACTATGCATGACAGCGGCGTAGTCAAGGTAAGATGCAGGTCCTTGTTTTTCAGAAACAAAATTTGCCCATCACAAGTCAATCACCAGTCAATCACAAGTCCTGTCTCAAGTTGATCATAAGTCCTGTCACAAGTTGATCATAAGTCCAGTCACAAGTTGATCATAAGTCATGTCACAAGTTGATCATAAGTCCAGTCACAAGTTGATCATAAGTCCAGTCACAAGTTGATCATAAGTCCAGTCACAAGTTGATCATAAGTCCAGTCACAAGTTGATCATAAGTCCAGTCACAAGTTGATCATAAGTCCAGTCACAAGTTAATCATAAGTCCTGTCACAAGTCAATCACAAGTTGATTATAAGTCCAGTCACAAGTTGATCATAAGTCCAGTCACAAGTTGATCATAAGTCCAGTCACAAGTTGATCATAAGTCCAGTCACAAGTTGATCATAAGTCCCATCCCGGCAAATATGATCACAATTCCTGTCACTAGTCAATCACAAGTCCTGTCACAATTCCCGTCACAAGTCACAGTAAAAGGGTATGGCTACAATGACACAGTTAACTTAAAGGTAATATCCATTTGTAAACATCAAAAAACAAAATTACCAAACTATTATGAAATAACTTAGTTAACTTTTAGTGAACAATAGTCTCAAGCGTCCTGTTAAATCAAGGCACCTGATGTGCTGTAAATAAAAACTAACAGTGGAATTTTTGTATTAATTTCCAACGATGGTCTGCCGATCATCATTGGAAAAAAACTGACTGAAAACAAACTAGCCTTAAAGAGTAGGTTTGATGTGGCAATAACATACTTCTTTGTATTTTTTTTATCATCTTTTCAGCCTTTGATCGACATGGTGGGTTCTGAGGACTTTGCCTTACAAGAAGCGGCAGCCGGCTGCATCGGTAACATCAGGCTACTGGCACTGGCCAATGAGAAGGCTCGATATAAATAGACAAAAAACACAAACAGAAATCCGCGGCGTCCATTGGTTCATTCCACAGAGAAACGATTCTGATTTATTATTTGATATTCTGGTCACGCCACATCGTTTAATTGCTGGAACTTGCAAAGCCACGAACTGTGGGTAACGTTGCATTTAGAAGCAGAAAAATTCAACTTTATGTCTCTTGTTACATAGGTCGTAAACATATGTTATTTATACATGCATCTAAAGCCTAGTTTCCATATCGACGTAAGAAAAGCAAAGAGAAACGCCAACATGACCAAACTGCAATGCAGACATATGGAAACATTTCATTCGGAAGTGTCGCCGACAACTAAGACAGACGCAAACTACCTCGAAGACGATCGGCAAAATTGAACACGGTTCAACTTTGCCGACAGTTCCACACACACATTGTCTGTGTAGTCTGCGTATCTGAACGTCGATATGAAAACCAGGTTTAACACTGAATGGCATTTTCACAAGGTGTGTATATTTATTTTATTTTTTCTAAGGATTTTGCGTTTTACTGGATTAACACATTTAAATATTAATTTGGTCTCTTCCGTATTTTGAGCAGAGCCATAAGGTTTGAGTTCTGCTTGAAATTGTTTTTGGTGTCACAGCCAATTAATTTCCTTGTGGATTTACACAGAAAGTCCCCAGAAAACTTTTGAAAAAGAAATTTACCACCAAAACTACGACTGTCTGTACCATATGGCTTATAATGTGGGGTTTTTCTTCAAGAAAATTTGTAGTCTTAACAGCAGAAAGGCATACAAAAAATACTTGAAAATACAAAATGACAGCATTGGTAATGGTAGAATTTTGTGGTTAGTTTTGATAATTTTTTTGTTTACCTTGGTCTTTGAGCTTCAATTGTGGAAGTACCCTTCAGTCATCCAGTTGTAAATAATTTTTTAATAAAACAAATTTCCATGTCAGAAGGACACAAAATCTAGACATTAAATGGGTTATATACAGTCTTATCTGTAATGAGGAATTTGTAAATAATTGACATGTTTTGTAAATGAATGCAGTGTTAGTTTTTAATCACCTTGAAAATCAAAATCTATGTTTTCCACAAAATTTGTTATAGATTTATATTAATCCTTTTAAAATTTCCTTTACTTGTATTCCGTCCGTACAAATATAAAAGACAAAGCAGCGATTTGCTTTAGTCGTGCCTTGTTATAATTTGGAATAAAACGCTGTATTTCCAATAAAGAATTTAAGTGTTGGTATAATCTGAGAAAACATTGATGTATTATTCTTGCAGTTTAATCATTGTGCTGTTAATCACAGGTGTTTGGTTCAGTTTTGTTTGAGGCTGACATACTGCAGTGTCAACTGTTGAAGAATTTGTCAAAAAGACAACATTGGTCAATGATTTTGGCCAAAAAAATAAATACAAATTTTGAAGGGGATCCTCTTTTTTTAAATTGACACCCAGATGCAGTGCAACACATAAGAATGTGTGTGCAAGATGGTTCAGCTTAACATGCAAATCTAACTTTTCCGTAATTATAAATATGTTGAGAAAATTCAAAAGAAGGAAACAAATGACAACGGTATTTTTTCGTTTTAATTGAAAGCCATGCAGATTTTTTTATTTTGACCATTTATTCATGAAAGAATAGTATATTCTCATCAAATAAAATTAATTATACAATACGGAGGTATGGATTTGAAATCATATCACAATGTGAAAGAAAGGGAAACAAAAACACAGCAATAGCAGACAGGGAAAGGAAAATAAATTATAAAATAAATAACAGGAAAAACAGAAAAAAAATGTTACATGAGAATGATAAAATATAAAGATTACCAAATCAAATATTGATAATTAGATGCGAGTAAATTTCAGCGTAAGACAATTACAGAGTCAGTATTCAGCATTAACATTAACTGTTTTAAATCAGTTTAATAAATGACAACTGGGAACAAAGGGGGAAATTTGGTTCAATGTTGGGAGGGGAGATGTGTAGTGATTATCTGGTTTCTTGCTGCATACTTCCCAAAACAACAAACTTGATTTGCTTTGGTCATCAACTATCACTTTCATTGGATACCAAGTTTTTAGTTCCTTTTTATAACTGTTAACATTTTTTTAAGAGGGATATAGGATTCACAAGGGGAAACAGGCTGGACACGACGGGATGGGATTACATGTTTCAAAAGAGTGACTTTTTTCAACTGCAAAAACATTTTATGTCAACTCAGACATGTTTATCAACACACAAAACAAGGACAATACATTTGTTACAAAACAAGTTTCCACCAGCCCACATCAACAGTGCTGTATTTACGCTCACATTTTACATTTATTTTAATAACTCATCTGGGATCTGTTAGATACGACATTTTTGTCTCATTTTATATAATCTTTATATATCAACACCAACGCTTGATTTCTATATTGGATATTTAAGAACATAAATGTTAGGGGCAATAAAGCTTTGGGCACACAATATATTTAATAGATGTATACAGGGCTAAAAACTGTTTACTCATTAGTAAGTCCATACATACATACTTTTACAGTTATAAATTTAGGGGAAGTTAAAAAGCAAAGTAAAAAGATTTTTAACAATTGCTTGAATTTTTTCTTTAAAATGGCCATTCTTTGATATCTATTTTTTTTAAAACACAAACAACACTTGATGTCACACATGTATAAATCATCATGCAATAGAAAACCTGGATGGAGAACACGTGAAGGCAGATGAAACACATTTATTCAACTGTCCTTCGAACGTCACTAATAGATCTAAGCCTTAAGAAGTGTTAGATGAAATTCAGGTTGGGAGACCTATGACAGACAAGTAACACAACAGACAGTGATCCTCAAAATGTTGTTTTTGATTTTTTAGATGAACACGCGTGATCTGAGTGAATCAAGCAATGGCAGTGGCGTAGCCACGGGGGGCGTGGGGGGCGACAGCCCCCCCATGAAACCTTGTCGCCCCCCCAGTTGCCCCCCCACTGAGATTTTGAGTTTCTAAAAAAATTATCATTGATCTACACGACGCCCCCCCCCCATGAAATGTTCCAGCCCCCCCAGCGCCCCCCCCCACAGAAAATAGCAATGGCAATCAGTATCTTGACTTCAGAGGCATGTACACGTAATGATTAAATTAACGAGTGGTGACAGCGACAGGGAAATAAATTGGGGGGGGGGGGGGGTAGTCTGCAAAAAGGGTTTGATAGTAATTGATAAAGATACAAGGCCCATTTCAATTCATAACTGGGACGAGTTTCGGATAAGTTACGGGTAGAATCATTCACTTTGTCTGGCAGAAATTCTGCATCTGTCCCGGCCATGTTCCGGGGAAATTTTCGTCAGCAACTGCTTGACTCACCAATACTGATAGCTTCATTGCGGGAAGATTGCGGGGAAGTTGTTCAGAATCCTGCAGCTTATACCTAATACAATGTCTGGAACTCGTCTTGGATATGAATTGAGACGGGCTGCATATGTCTGCTCGGGTGGTATTTCTCAATTCATAAAAGTGTGGAGATTAGAGTGAAGAGTATAATATTTGCTGCAACCTAGGAGAGTTCCTGAACAAGTTGAAGTTGATTTAATTATTAAAACTCAAATCCCTGCAAAAAACAAAACATGACTGCTCATGAGCTGTGCAAATTTTTGTCACTTGACAGTTGCGAAAGTAAGCTGCACAAAAAGACTTTTCAACAACGCCAAATAAAATAACTTCACTGCCATTTCGTTTCTGATTCTTCAAGTTGCACATGGCCGTTCCTGAGCATACGCAAAACAAACAAAACAAACAAACAAAAACGGAAAGCACACATTTACAGCAATAACGTAAACCAAACTTATATTGCACTTTTTGGAACTTAAAACTGTTTGCGCAGCATAAAAAGTTAAGAGTATCAAAATAAAAATCATTCACTTGATAAATTTTTGAAAAATTTCAAATCACAAAGTAACAAAAATTCTTAAATCTGCTGCAATATTGCTTCTCTGATTAAAATAAGTAAATTCCATTTCAAAAATTCAAATTGTGATTTAACAGAACATTGGTTTAGAAATACATCCTCAAGTTTCTTGACAAAAGCAAATTTTGCTAAAAATTTGCTTTTAAAAAGAATTTAGAAAATGCATTTATTGTCACTGCTGTAGTTTCCAGGGGTCAATATCAATGAGCAGCTAAGCCGGGACAAATTTGCTAGATACAGATATGTGCTTACCAGAAAGCAGGTTACCAGCTAAAACACCATGCAATGTACACTGCTTGTGACTGGTACTCCGCTAAGTTTGCTTAGCGTGGACATAATCTGCTTGGCAAGATTTTCTACTTGACTGATAAGCTGATGATTTTGTGGTCACAGCACCTGTCCCTTTTTTCAGGATCATGCATTTTACAAAAGGGTTCTGTTAGCGGACAAATGACAGTTGTTCTTTGTGGCTTTTACTAGTTTTTACAAGCCGTTTCATGTCTGCTTGTACCACAGCCCAGCTTTATCAACTTCAGTTTAATCCTGTTAAATATCGGCAATGATTCAGTATCCATTGCATTGAATGGTTTTTCAGTTTGACTGAATTTAACCATCACAATTAGCACTCCATTTGTTATACTTTACAGTTTTAAGCATTCAACTTTGTACTTTATAAGTTAACTCCGACACGCACACTTCTGTCGACTAAATCTAAAACACACAGTTGCGCGTTTGCATACATTGTTCTGCTGCTATAGCGTAGGGTCTGGCTTACGGACGCTGTTTAAAGAGGGGAGGTGTCCTGCCAGCATTGATATGGGACTTGTGATCCGTTGGGTTGTGGCTTGCGCGGCCGAACCTTCGTTTTGGCCCTGTCCTTCTTTCTTTTGTTCTCCGATGGGAAGCACAGACGGTCTGGATGCACCGAGTAGCGACGCTAGTCCTACACCGGGTACCAGCGATTGAGATGGCTCTGTTGATTTTGAATAAATAGGCATGACTGACGAACGCGGCCGGCTAGCCGCACTCCCCGATGGTATAAGGGAAGCACAACCCTGTTGAGCTGACGACAATTGGGCGCCAGAGCTCATTACACCTTGACCGTACGTGTGGATTCCCGAAGAGCTGGGGTGACTAGAAACAGTGTGGCCTGTGCTGCGAGGACCCTGTTGCTTGAGGAGACTAGAAACAGTCTCCGTGGAGCCGAGTGCACCGAGTAGGCCGACGCCATGGGAACCTGGTTGGCTCCTGAGCGCTGAACTGTTGGATTGACTACCCTTATTACTGTATACACTTGTTGATTTGGCCGAACTAGATAAACTTGACATGGAGTTTGAGTGAATTGAGCCTGATAGAACAGTATTAAAACCCGGCACACTGCAGGTGGTAGAAACAGTTCCCGTGAAGGTCATTTGAAATGGGGGATTAGAAACAGTCACGGTTGGTGCGGGCATGGTGGTACCGAATCCAAGTTCAATTCCCGAGTCGTCAGATAAGAAGAGTTTTCTCGGGACTTTAGAGTCTTTAGAGTCAGTGCTGAGGCCACTGCTACGGTGGACTGTTCCAGCATGCGAGCCGAAGACCCCCGGTGGACTGTAGCCACCGACGGCTCCCTCTATACCCATGCAGGAACTCTCTACAGACAATGCTGATGATGAGGAGCCAGGTGCGGATGATCTGGGCGTCCGGACGGGACTCATCACGACGTCCCGGGTGCGTACGCTCGGTATGCTTGGCCGGCGTTGCAGCGTCCGGGCCTGATGCTCCGAGGTCTCCTTCTCAGCACGGATCTTCCGGACCTTTTCCATTAAACGAGTCTTGGTCTCCGGATCCAATGCATCCGTGATGTTCTTGGAGCGCACCGGTACGGCGAAACGGGAGAAGATCCTGCTGGAGATGCGGTGCATCCGTTGCGGCTCTCCCTCCGAATTCAACGGTGATGCGCCTTCCCTTTTGGCCTCCAAGGCGCTCTTCAATGGTACATGCGTCGAGGCACCAAACATGTTCAATCCAGCGTTGACCCCAGCCGGGTTGATGGCAGCTGCTTCGACCTTGGTCAGGACCTTGGGCTCGGTGGTCTGGTCCACGTCCCGCTCCTTCAAGACCTGGGCTAGGCCCAGCGAGGTGCTGAACGTCTTGGCAGCCACAGGCTTAGGTGTCTTGCTGATGTATTCGGTGTTGGCCATCCTGGGACCTTGGGTACTGTGCAGGGGACAATACATAATTGATTGGGATTATCAACTGAAGTTTATGAATACATTTTAGGGAGGAAATTTAAATTGAATCATTGAAAAGTTGAAAAAAAGATTTTGACTGGAGCGGGGCTTGAACCTGGGTCTGGCAAGAATGGGAGCAATCTTACCTGGAGGTGAGCAGTGTGTTATCCAGTAGGCCGATGGTGCTTGTGGTATAGGTGTACGTACTTGAAGAGTTGACAAAGCATTTACTGGGAACGCAAGTCCTTTCTGTAAATACAAACAGATTTTTAAAACATTCAATATCGATTCATTTCAATTTCATTCTGATTTTCTATTTTTATTCTCAACTTTTAAACTAGCTTATTGGCAGTCTTGCCTATTCATACTCGGCGCCAAAGCACGTGAGTGTGTATTCGTAATGTCAAGTTTTCATGCTGCAAATTCTTACAAGATACACACGTTTAAACGAGTAGATACTGAAGATTGTGTGTCATCAAATGTGAGGGCAGAGTTTGAATTCACAGTTTGTGGGTATTAGGAAAGAAAAGAAAACGTTCCTTACACTACTGTTTATTGCACTTCAATTGGACATTCTGTTGACAAGTTATTGACTCTTTAAAGTTCACAATTATCAACATACCAAGAAAGAATAATACTGAGGAAAAGGCCTGCGAAGCTTCGAGTTTTGTATTAGTGAAAATGAAAAATGCCAATTTTGTGATTGACTTTTGATTGACATGTGATTGACTTGTGATTGACTTGTGATTGACTTGGGATTGACTTGTGATTGACTTGTGATTGACTTGTGATTGACTTGGGATTGACTTGGGATTGAGTCATGATTGACTTGTGATTGACTCGTGATTGACTTGTGATTGACTTGTGATTGACTTATGATTGTCTTGTGATTGACTTATGATTGTCTTGTGATTGACTTAAGATTGACTTCGGATTGACTTGGGATTGAGTCGTGATTGACTTGTGATTGACTTGTGATTGACTCGTGATTGACTTGTGATTGACTTGTGATTGACTTATGATTGTCTTGTGATTGACTTATGATTGACTTATGATTGTCTTGTGATTGATTTATGATTGACTTGTGACTGACTTGTGACTGACTTGTGACCGACTTGTGATTGACAATTCAAGCCCTCTATGATTCTTACCGATGACTCTACCATCATCCTCCACATCATCCATGGAGTAGATGGAGTTCATGTCCCTCTCAAGCTCACGGAAGCCTTTGACCATGATACCAGGCCTGGCATCTAACATGCTGGCCATGTGAGGCTGGGCTAGACGCTGCCAGTGGTACAACGTCAAGGAACCTGAAACGGAGTAGGAGAAAAGTAAGGTCAACGCACCTAGTTAAGGACTGGTTTATACCAAGAAAAATGCAAGTTTGTGACATGGTCATGGTCACTTTCTAAATTGGCAACAATTGAAACACATTTCAACTCTAGCAAATCCCACTACTTACAAGTTGTGATACATCGGATTGGCTTTGCGAACCCTTCAAGATTTAACCAGCCTTACGGCTAGAAAAACTAGCAGCTTTAGGATTTAATAATGTCAACTTTATGAAACAGCACAAAATGTTTTGAATATTTCAATAACTGGGACAAACGAGTGGGAATTGTTCTTGAACTGAGTAGCTTCTTTAGTATTAACTGAGAGTCTAAAACGCACTGTGGCGTGATTGTGAAGACCCAAAATGACACGTAGGGAAGGACCACATTCCCATATTCTGAAATGGGTGGAGAAGATCTGAATTTGCTGATTAACATATGCTATATTAACAATTGAACAGCTTCAAAAAGTTGTTTCCAATTTTGAATGATGTTCACCTTCCATTGGTTTGACAATCTGCAGTTTCTCCGGCATGTAGGACCTGAAGCCGTGCCCACTCATCGGTGGCAACCCAGCGAAGCTCTCCGTTGACCAGATACTTCCCGGGGACGGGCAGGTAGGGGTCCGGGAGCCCCCTGTCCCCTGGTCCGACTCCTGCAAGAGACGGAGCTTCTCCTCCTCTGCGTACTTGGCTTCAGCGTCTTGGTTCTGCTTGCGGAGGTTCAGGCGACGGAGGGCGGTTTCTAAGTCGTTGGAGCCCGGGATGCCTGCCCGGCCGAGGTGATGTACAGAGCTGGGGATGTGAGACGTGAGGGTAAATAAAACAGGTCAAGAAAATCGGCAGAAAAATTGTAGTTGTGGTTGTTGCGACAGATCACAAGTCCTCACAAGTCTGTCGTAAGTCCTCCAGCCCTGAATCAAGTCACAAGCTATTCAAATGAACTGTGAAAAAAGCCACTGCTTTGTTCTTGTTCATCACATTACTTTTGACTGGACTTGTGATTTGACTTGTGACTTTACTTGTGATCGACTGTGATTCACTACTTATTGAGTCAATTCCAACTCTGCTAAATCGCACTGCAACTCAAGCTGTATTGTCAAGTGATAATTTTCTATGCACGTTCTTAATTTGATCATGAGTAAAGAGCATGCCTGTCTGGGGCCCATGCTTAAAAGCTCTGCTTCTTAATGGGCCCCTCTGCAGTGTCTTTAAAATATCACTTTCTATGGTATCTGAAGATTGTTGTATTGTTTGTAATTATTTTGTTATTTATGGATTTGATGCTGTGGAAAATAAATAAATGAACATTGAATCCCTCAACAACTACTGCATGTTTTTCTACAGTTTTCTTTACGTCTCAGTCTACTCCATTTCAGGCACTTGAGCGGTGTTGTAGTCTATTACAAATCCTCCCAAGTCCTTACAAGTCAAACAAAAATCCCTTGCAACTTGTAATCCGACTTGTGAAGGACTCGACTACCAGGACTGGACTACTCACCCAGATGGGCTATTATTAGACTCGTTATCCCCCTCATACTGTTCGCTCAGCGGTGCCTCGCTCAGAGTCGACCCCGCCATAGACCTGGTCGAGCTCCCTGGTGACGTCCGACGACTGCTGTAGATGTCCTCGCTGTACTCTGACGGAGCGCGGCTATTGGAGGCACGGTTCAGGTCCTTCACTGACCGCATGATGCTCTTGTTCTGTTCTCTGGATACCGGAGAGGGTCAAAGATTGTCAAAATCTCAATCCTCCAAAAACAAGATTGTCTGATTTTCTGAAACAAATTTCAATTTTCTGTGATTGTTCAAATCATACTTTGTTTTTCCGAATTTTAAAAATATTTGCCTACCATTTTTTTTTTCAAGAAGTATGATCAATATTCCAATTCCTTTTTTTGTTTCCAGATTATTCCACAAATATAGAATATCAGCATCCAAAGCAACTTAGTTCCACCTATCTGTTGGTTGATAGAGCTCATATGCAACTATGAAAAAGATATGGGAAAATGAATTTGCCGATGAGTCATGTACCTTTTATTGCCTCGTCTGCTGAGTTTGGAATTTGATCCGGCTAGCTCCTGCTCCACGGTGTCGATTAGCTCAGCGGCCAAGGAATCCTGGGAAACATTAACAACAACAAAATTAATTATTCATTACCTCACGTGAAACATTGCCAACTTCAGGTGTTAAAGGTAGGGTAGATAATTTGTCATTTGTGCATTTTTTTTCTCGTTTGAAGCAACAAATGTGCTCAAAACTTAAAGATAGGTGCTTAACAACTAACGCGATGAAGTTGTGTCAACGCTTGTATGCGCACCCATTCACCGTATTACAAATCAACTACTAACAGAAATGTTCGTCAAAAATGCGTCACTTGACTCATCTTTGGAAGTGACCTTCTTTTATTGTTTTCTTCAAAATGACAGCAAGCCAGAAGGAAAAATTTCACAGGGAGTTTACTGCCATTACTATCTTTAAACCAAGTAAGATTTTTAACAATAACTTGGTCAGTTACTTTTTGGACAGTTGCAAATGATCTACTCTACCTTTAAGCTAGTATTCAGGTGGTAAGCTAGCTGTTTTGCCCAAATTCCCTGAGCTTTCCGCGACTGGACAAGTGGAAACTCATTTTCAAGGTTTTCCATGATTTCACGAGTGGCTGGAACCCTACCCTCCCAGCATACGCAGCCAACCTGCAGAGGCAGTGGCGGGTTTTGTCAAAAAGACGAATCAAATTTAAATCCAGTCTTGACAATTAAGGCGCTCAGACCCCAGAAAAAACATTTCAAGCATACCTCACACACACTGCATTCAATGCCAATGTGCACAACATGAGGTATGCTCAGAATCGTAAAGTGAAAGCGGCTGTATACTCAATCTTCTTCAATACTCAAACCCCTCCTGGAGGATTTCCAAAGAATCTTGGAGGGTTTAAGACTTACTGGTGGGAAGACTGGTAATGGGTTCATGTTATATTGCTGTAGGTTGCCCTTTGGTAGGTAACGTCGATGTATCTCCTTAGCCTCGGACCTAGCCTCGTTCAGCATGGTGAAGTATTCATCAGCTTTGTCTCGGGATTCTTGTAACTACATGAAGAAGAAAATGATGACATAGCTTGGTCGAATTTCATGGTGCGACATATGGATTTTTGTTATAAAGAATGTAAGCAGAAAGCACAGTACTAATTTGCTGAAACTAATTACACAAAGCATGTGCATGGGATACGTACCAAGACCTTGAAATACGCTTGAGGTCATAACAACTTTTTTTGCTAAACTTAACTTTTTTTCTGCTGACCGTTCAACATGAAATTGATCCCTGCTCACAAGAAATGAGTCTCTAATAATATTACAATGAGATCTCTTCCTCCCTTTTCAAAAGCATAGTTTTGGCATGCTTTACATCTGCTTCAGACCTTTGTAGCTCTTTTTCTCCCACGCCCTCAGATAGGTGACAAATTAAACCTGACCGTACCTCTTTGGTGAGTGACTGTTGTGCCTCCCTAGATGCATGATGTTGGTGCTGTAACTCCTCATTCTCAATGGACAGCTGTCAATATAGGAACAAGAATCAGACAACTTTAACCCTTGAGCTAAATGCTGCTGTAAGGGTTCAAGTAGCACATGAAATTATTTTTTGTTATATTTGTAACTATTATTCTTTGTTTCTGATAATGAAACTACAAGAACGCAATAGGCAATATTGCCTGAGGAAACTTGTGAAGAAATATTTTTGAAAGTTGAAGGAAAGGCCCAGATGAGTGTTCTAAAGAAAAAATAATAAATGGACTCAGGAAGGACGTGATATTCCAATCCACATTTGGGGCCCTGTGAGATTCAATCCCAGGTCAAAACAGGTGAAAAGCAGGGCCAGTACCATCACACCAAACCTCAAACATAGGATGTCCTCATATGAACACCTGGAGTAGATTCCACTCCACCAAATACTATCAATGTTTAGAATCTCTCATGCCAAATGTTTGCATTACGTTGTACTCAAATAAGTGGAACGCAATTTATGTGCATGAGCCTTTTGCCTTTCGTCTCCAACAGAAACGAACCACATCCACTGAGCAGCGTTTGGACAGAAATGAGCAGCTGTGGGATTCTGAGATTCTGAGAGTTTGAGACGCTCCCTCTGTTACCATGGATACGACCCAATGTTGAACTTTTGATTCCAACTGACCTTTTTGACCTTCTGTTGTAGTTCTATCACCTGGGTCAGCAGGCACGTGATCTCCTCTTTCTGTTGATAAGTTTCCTCCAACCTCCGGCTCAGCTCCTCAGTAAGCACCCCCTCCCGGCCCTGTGCCTCACCTGTACAAAATGAAGACAAACAAAAAGGACATCTCAGACACAAGACAAGACGACTGAATAGTTGTTGCATGGATCATAAGTCAAATAAAAACAGAAGTGACAAGAGATAAACAATTATACAATAAACAATTATATAATTTTTTTTAGGAACACATTTTGTGAAAATTTCTACTCCCCTTAAATGTATGAAAACTATTTGACATCTCTTATTCGAATCCGGCTGCTGGCGATATGTTGTGTCCTTGGGCAAGCCGCTTCACCTCCACTTGCCTCTCTCCACTCAGGAGTATAAAAGGGTACCAGCATTAGCTGGGGAGTAACCTACGATGGACTGGCATCCCATCCAGGGAGAAATGAGAAATATTCTCAGTTGTTTTATACCACTGAAACCGGACATAAATGCCGGCCTGATGGGCCATATTGGTTCATGACAGACTTTTTTGGTAGGTTTCCATAGAGAAATGCCTGTGCATTTAATGTAACTTTCTTTATGCAAATAGTAGTGAGTGTTGGAGGGTCTAGCAGAGCAAAAGCTGGGAAAGAGTATGACTGACCTAGCTGTTTGAAAGCATCCTGGACCAACTGTGCCTCTTTCTCCTCGATGCTGACTGTCTTAGTCTTCATCTCAGCCGTATCCATCCTGAGCTGGAAGTTCTCCTCCTCCAAGATGCGGACTTTCTTCTGGAGCGCTTCCACGTTGATAAACTTGGACTGGACAGCATGGCTTCTGTCATGACTAAGGATAACAAGGTGGGGATTTAATAATAATAATAATAAAAATAATAAACAACACTTATAAGGCACACTTTATCTGTAAGACATTCAAAGGCACCGGTCTAGATGGAGTAGAGAAAACTCAATTTTGTGTTTGCGGTGGAAAGTTCAGTAAGAAATGGTACCGGTACATTTTGAGCTGCCACTGAAAGTGTGTAATGTCACGTTCTTGCATGAGATAATAAGAAAGTGAGTTCCATAGGTAAGAGGCAATGCCAAAAAAAACGCCCGGTCTCCATAACTGGCGAATCGAGTCTGAGGAATACCGAGACTATTGCTGGTAGACCTAAGACCCGACCTGACAGAGCGGGGTTGCAGCATGTTCTTGCGATAAAGAGGGGCAGAGCCATGAAGCATCTCGAATGTGAGTTGCAGTATCTTGAACTGAATTCTGTATTTAACCGGTAACCAATGTAGCTTGTTGAGGATGAGAGTGATGCGATCTGATCTTTTACAGCCCATCATCTGATCTGATCTTTTTTAGCATTCTGTACTAGTTACAAATGATCGAGTATACTGGGATTTGATTAAAAAAAAATTAGTATAAACTTCCTGGATCATCACAAAAATCTTCCATGTCACGTTAAACCAACGGCACTTTTTCTTCCTTTCAGATTTTCTCTACCTTCCAAGGAGCTTCAAGCCCGACGTTCAACAACAGATTAGATCTTCCCTTCACATCCTGCAAAATCTTCCAAAACCATTCGTTGGATTTTGATAGATCTGGGAGGGTTTGGGCTAATAACAAAACCTGAGCATAATTCCCCGGACAGACAGACAGCCCGACACACCGACAGACAGACAGACAGACAGATGCCCTACCATTGAGCTGTGTCGTCTTCCGAGTCACTGTAGCTGACCTCATTTGTGTAGATCCTAAGTAACTGCTCCTTGAGCTTCATATCGTGCTTCAATTGCGTATTCTGAAGAAAAAAGAGGAATTAAACATGACTTGACCACAGACATCAGTAAGTCTAAAATAAAGTGTGCTACTCAGGGTTAATGTCCAAATTTTATGTCTAGATGCCCTTTAACCTTTTGTGGGTAAACACAACGATGTCTAAAAATAACAAATCTACATATTTCACTGAGATTTCTTCTAATATCTACAAACTAAGGTTAAATGCATTCTGGGACATCATTATTAAAACTGTCGAAACACTTCTCTAGAATCTACGCCTGTAATAGGTAGTTGAAGAAAACTTGCACAAAACATTCAAGTGTTGTTTATTGTTGTCGGCTTTATCTATCCATTAATACCTCAGATACAAAGAGTTACATTTGCAATAAATTTGAGAATCTTACCTGGTCAGCAGCTAGCGTGAATTGTTCCTCGATGGCATCAATGCGTTTCTCCAGCTGTTTGTTCTGCTCTAGTAAGGACTGGCCAATCTTGGCGGCAAGCTCCAAGTCTTTCTCTTTCTGGAAGAAGAGGAAAGACGACAACTGAAATCCTGGGAGCCTATTGAATGTGGCTTTCTAGCCAATCAGACCACTTCATCTGACTTACCAACCAATCAGCACAATTGCTGACAAATAATGTTTACCAAAAATTGGCTTGGTTGCAGGTTCAGCTTTATCAGAAGCCTTAAAAAATATCCTAAACAATGTGCTCCAAGGTTTGAGTTATTTGCATTTAATTTTTCATGTCAGGCCACTAACATCACAAGTCAATTGAAATTCCTATGTGTTTTAACCTGACAACCATCATCAGATATTTTGAAAATAATGTGCGATTTCAAAA
Source organism: Patiria pectinifera (assembly GCA_029964075.1). Lineage (NCBI taxonomy): Eukaryota > Metazoa > Echinodermata > Asteroidea > Valvatida > Asterinidae > Patiria > Patiria pectinifera. The sequence goes on along the minus strand of CM057130.1, from coordinate 4,744,937 downwards.
GAGTGTTTTTTGAAGTACAGCAGTAATGAAGTACTAGGTAAACATGCCAGAATTGTGTGTATGTACACAACGCATGTTCTATAAGTTATTCCGGACATGGGACAAAAATCCACTGTCAATACTGTGCTGCATATTACTAACCCAGACTCCGAACACGGATGGCAATTCAACGTAAAAAGTCATGAGCAAAACATCATAGGGATTTTGTTATTTTTCTACTATTTTTGAAGTTTTAGAACAAAAAGGTATGTACATGTACGAATGGGAATAATAGAGTTGTGGGGCAGTTTTAAACATCTGGTTTACATGTAAAACATGGTAGGAGCCTGGTCACCGATAATGGCGGAAGCCCAAAATAACGAAATCCCTGCTTTTTGATAAAAGTATGACTGAAAATAAAGGTAAGAAAACAAGGGACTTAAATGTTTAACAACCCCTCAAAGTTCCTTCTTTGAGGGTGTTATTTGTTTTTTTTTACACTGGGGAAGGGGTGGGGGCTGGGGTGGAGAAACTGCAATCACATTCTCCGTTCATAGAAATGGCCCCCGAACATGGACAGCAATTTAACGTAAAATTCTTGAACAAAACATGGTTGGGATTTTGTTATTTTCTACTTTTTCAAAGTTTTAGACCAAAAAGGTATTTATGAATGGGAATAATAGTGTGCTGGAGCAGTATTTAATGTCTGGTTTAAAACCGGTCTCTTATTTTTATATTATTTTTTTTTTTTTTTTTTTAGTTTATATTTATTATTTTTTTTTATTTTCATTTATATTTTATTTAATCGATTTTATATATTTGTTTATTTATTTATTTATTTATTTATTTATTTATTTATTTATTTATTTATATTTATTTATTTACTTATTTATTTATTTATTTATTTACTCTTATTGTAAATTTTTAATTGTATTTTTAATTATATTTTGCATAACTGCTTAATTTTATAAATATTTTATTTAATGAATTTTATCCTAAATGTATTAATGCCTAGTCGCCATTATTGGCCGACCAGTCTCCTAACCGATTTTAAAGCAGTTGTTTAAAACTGCCTCTCCACACTATCATTCCCTTATCAAATAGCATCCACACTCATGTACAGATGTACATCAGCCACACTACTTAGATTATACTCATAGTCAGGTCCATTTGTGTACACAATTCATCAGTTGAAGAGCTTGAATAAATAAAGCATTAACAAAACTTTAAAAAAAACCTGGATGTCTATGTGCAAGGGTGCAAACATTAGGAGACATCTGTCCGCGCTGCATGCATGTTTTTGGACTTATCTCATCCAATATTCAAGTGCATTTAAAACAAGCCTTTTTCTACATTTCATTTAGCTGAAAAATTGTGCTTGATGTTTAAAACTGCAAACTGATTAAATAAAGCAATAATTATGTACCTCTTCCAGAAGTCTGGTCACTGCGTCGATGTCATTGTAGGTCTTGGTCATCTGGACGACACGATCACCACAAAGGGCTGTAAGAAAAAAAGAAACAAAGAAAAAAAACTAAACGAATATTTTGGTTCCACTGATCCCTCTTTAACCCACACAGCCATGTCTACAGATCCTTTGCATTATGTACACATACATTAGCTTTCAAGCTTGCGAACATGTAAATCAGCGAAGTACCGACACCTCTCGATCGCTCAGACCCTGGGAAAAGTAAATGGACCAATATGAAGCAAATGATGCATTCCTAGAATTGCCATGGCAACCAGAGTTAATTTTAACCAAGATAGGAGAGACTGCATACTGTTCATGGTTTCTTTTCATCCATGGCTTATGTACATACCGTACATGTATGTACACGCATTGCGTGTGCATGTACACGTATTGAATTAAGCGTCCTTGTGCCTTTTGTGCCGTTTAAATGAATTTCCAATCAATATTACGGCACATACGTTTATATTTTGACACGACTCTCCACAGGCCAAGAATATGAGTATGCTACACTGTAAACAGTGTTTGAGAATTTTGAAAATGAAACTCTTCGGCCTATTCACCCATAATTGTTTTGTTTACTTTTTTTATGGGGGAAAGGCTACACATTGCCAATTTCTTTAATAAAACACGGTATGCACATGCAAAAGACTATATGTACTGCATTAAATGCATCATAATTCACATGAAAATAGTGACCGACAATTCTCAAATAATATCTGTTCATTTTGGAAGGCTTTGCTGCAGCTCAGCTGCCATGGCAACCTGTTTATCAGTCACCAATTTGTATGGGTGGAGCCCTTTGTTTATCTTTTTGATGAATTGTGATTCATCACGCATACATGTAACTTCTAGGGGACAAACCCTGCGTTATGTGAACTACAGTGCACGTGCCGGATTTACTGGATTTACCGGATTTAGTTTTGAATGAAATTACATACATGTATTTTTTACCTTCTACTTCTCTGTTAATTAATGTTTCACTTCTAGTTTCATGAACACCTGTGAACTGTGCAAGTTAATAATAACACAATAATAATATAATAATCTGAAAATTCATTCTGTGCAAATCATATGCTGAAGGCAACAGTCTTGATTTAAATGTAAGGTTGCTTGTAAATAACATGATAATTACGCATTAACAAACATAAATCCCACCCAATGCACAGCTAAGGCTGAGAAAATAAACTGTGTGTGTAACAACCTACATGTAAATAATTACCCTGGTACATGTAGGTATGTAGGTAGGAAAATAATTAGATATTGTAAATTCTTTTTTTTTGTCCGCTGGTCTTTTATACTAACTTTATTTACTTTAGAGTACATGTATCATGTACAGTATTCTGTTTAATTAACATGTTTTGTTATCTAACTGACCAATTACACACACACAAACTCATGGGGAAGACTTTTTTTTTTATTTTGAAATACACAATGACATCATTTTACATTTGCAAAATGTGGCAATGGAAAGAATGAGGTCGGCAATTTGGCCCAAAAAATCCATGTTTATAGTCAGGTTATACCATAAACACACAATTTTTTCACCAAAAGGGAAGCGCGATTTTAAACCAAAGAATTGGTGGAAATATTCAATGGAACCAAAACTGCAAGTATGCCAACATTTTTTGGTTCTGTCTAGTCTCAGGTTATTGATCAGTTGATGTATACACGAGTACACTACAAATCTGAATAGACCATTATTCTAGCATGACGCCTCTGGTATATCCTCATGGCCACGCATGCAATGCCATTCATTCCCACTCATCTTCTCCCCTGTAATTTGATTGATTTTCTGGGACAAAAAGATTGTGACCCCGTCATTCAATGCAATAGTATCTGAAACAGCTTCAAACAACAGAATTATCAAGTTAGATTGTTTACAGATATAAATTTTGTATGATTTAAAAAAAAAAAATCTGACAGAACAGTGCATGTGTGTACATGTGTACTAAAAGACATGCAGAAAGAGTTCACTTTGAATATGTAAATTCAATGAATAGTTTCAATAATTTTCGAGTTCTTTAATAATAAAAAAAAAACTACATGGGAACAAATATACATGTATGAACATGCAGGTAACCAAATGGGCCATTTGGTTATGGCATCAGAATCTCAGATTCTTTTCCCTTACATTCCAAGTTGGGCAAGAGCATTTTTGATTTTTGAATTTGAACAGTTGTTGTCATCAAACTGGCTGCATGATGAAAAAATCGTGCCTTCTGTACTAGTGTAATATTGTTGCAGGCACGGATCAAAAAAGAAGAAGAGAAGTCTATGATTTCATGTAATCAATTTTAGTTTCCAGAAAAAAGGGGAAAATTTAGGGCACTTCTTGAAAGGATAAGGAACTGTGTAGAATTCACAGGAGACGGGTGAGAACTTTACAAAAATAGACGACAATTGGGAATTTTGCTTCATGCGAGCAAATTTTTTTCGAATGTCTTCTGCAGTAAACAAACACCACAAAACCAAAACAATACAAATCTATAGGGCAGGGGTCCTAAATGAAGATCAGGGATATCTGATGTCCCCTCCCAAGAATTACGAGCCAAAACAATATTAAACCTACAATATCGAATGAAGAAACACTGATTCATTATCAATGAAATTTCAACCCTCCTACATGCACCTGCGCATAACTAAATAAAGAATCAGATTTACTAAATTGGCACAGTACATGTCTATGCACGTGTACCATACACAGATTTAAGTACATGTAAACTAAATTGTCAGGAAATAATTTGTTATTGTTATTACAAAGACGTAGGAGCTGCGGCCACTCCATTTCCCATCAGGGATTTCTGCAATGAAACCTCTGCTCTCAAACCACTGACGGATGGCACAATCCAAGGACACACTCCAATGAAATAAAAATACTGACGTCTGTTTTTAATTTTAAAAATCTGAAAGGCTGTTTCCCATGGGCAAAGATGTCTTTCAATTTGAGCAAATCAATAAACAAGAAGATGTACATGTACAAAGAAAAAACAGTGTAGCGTAAATGTACCATAGTACATGTATTGCTGGTTAGTTGGTCAATCCGCCTAAAACTGACAAAATTTAGAAAACGGATATATTGAACTTCTTGAAATACAATATAACAGCTGGATTAAGGTCGATTTATATGTGACCATGCTAGAATTGGTAGAATTGGTAGAACTGCGACAATGTCACACGTTTTTTATAATATGCACACGTAAACAAATGAGCAGTTAGTCACACGACTTTGTTGCGTGAATGTGAAAACCTCAAATTTGCGCAAATTTACAAGTAACATTGTTGCATGAGTAATCGGCCATTATGAGGGGACTTTTTTGGGTGCGGGATGCTGTTTTTTAAAAAAAAGAGAGTTAAAATTGGGTTCAATGGATAGTAAAAATATACTATCAAGAACGACAATACTTGCACATTTATTGTTATTTTTTCATTTCATCAAGAAACCAAAACAAGTGTGTTGATGGTGGCATCATAATGGCATTAGATTCCTACGGAAAAAAAATTAAATGAAAATTTGGCAAATTGATTTGGCCTATCGTTGCACATACTGAATTAATGACCCAAGGTTTGGTAACATCAATTCCTTGCTCACCTCTCTTGACAGCCATGAGTTGACCCCATGCATCGGCCTTTTCATTTCCCATAGTTCAAAACTTTCCACGACAATATTTTCCTTTGCAAAACGATTTCCAAAAGAGCCAACTTCACAATAGTATTTTCACTGCTGTAAATTCATCTCCAAAAAAACACGTAGACAAAATTGACCCGAAGAATAACCATCCTTTGAGCAACCCTGATGGTGAAGTGATTGCGAAGTCTCCACTGCTGAAGCAAGAGGGTTCGAATCCCACTCAAGCTGACGTGAGGGGCGATGTGGTGTTCTCACAAATTCTCAAAGAAATGACTTCAGCAGGTGTCCCCTTTTTCGGTTCCAGGAAAACAGCCCCTTCTCTACGAACCGACACTGAACCGAAACGTTGACGTGATGTGAGCCACAGCTATTTCAACTTTGTTTAAAGTTGCACACAGCTTGTGTTCCTCAACATACATGTGCTCGCAAGTACATGTATACAATGCAAGTCTCTTGACATACTGGCCAATACTGAACAATGATATCCGCTTTACATGTATGTATGATATTTTTTTGCGGTTCATAGTACACTGATATGGGATTAAGATCATTAACAACAGACATCCAGGACAGGCCTAGGCCAGGGCCATATAGTCTAGCTACCCCAGCCACCACAATATTGAGGACCTCCCCTGGGAACAGACAATAAAGATGCCAACAATAGAAGCTATAAATGAGACTGGGACAACCTAGGTGTATTGTGGGAAATAACCTGGCTACCTTGCAGCGAATCACAATAACCGCTTTGCCTACGTGCGAGTTGGCCCGTACGTTCCTTTGACAGGAGCAGATGTTCTAATTCACAAGCCAAGATGTAAACATTTCTTTTTCTCTATTTTTTTGAAATTTCAATGCAACGTGAGCAACAGTTCATATTTTCCCAACAATTTCCCTTTGATTTGCATAGTATGTTTAAACAACTGTTATGTACACTCTATAAAAATTTCCTGCCTGGGTTATATGGCTTCTGACTAATGCCCCTTGAACGAAAACATTGAGGAAAAGGGGAAACCGCAAACATAGGACTGATAGCTCAGTTTGTAGAGCACCGGAACGGCAATCCGGAGGTCTCAGGTTCAAACCTGCTCCATTCAATTTCTTAAAAGTAAAATACGGTGTAGACAGTATAGTACCAGTGTGTACCAGGATGCAATATTGTTGTACAGTGTTCAAGTACAATCTGTCAAATGGCTGACATTTCAAGACAAACATATCACATGAACTTGTCAACCCCTGTGTTAACCTGTGCTCATACGCTATCAAATGTAAAAAGCCATCAAATTGAAAAAAAAAAAGCCTTACGACTCTACTTTTCCAGTCGAAATACATTGTACTTTGTTTCCCTGTAGATTGGATGTGGGTTATCAAATGGATACTTTTATCATAATGGGGTCATCGTATGTCAATTTTTGTATATTTTTATGATCATGCCTAACTTAGCTTATAAATAGAGACAGACATCTGGTCTGCAACATCAACAATACATCTGAGTTCAACTTTGTTGACAAAAAGTTCATGCAATGCAGTTTTTTTTCTAAATTCCTCCACCTTTTCATGTGAATACACATGAAAACCTTTTCACTCACATTGCATGGCATTTTAAGAATTAAAAAAAACCCACACACACACAAAAAATGAGGTCATTTCCAGCGACTGACTGTTAGTTTTGCAATACTCTGCTTCAGAGAAAGAGCAAAAAAAGGCCGCAAAACAAAGTGATTTCGAGCAACTAGACTTATGGTTTATCAATTTGAAAACGAAAGGGAATTAAAACAATGTATTACAACATTCAACCAGGGCCTGATTTTGTTGTACTAAGCAAAATATATTGCTTAGTAAATTTTTGTGAGCAATTAGAGTGGGAACCAGTCGCAAGCAGCATACGGTACATTGCATGACACTTTGGCTGGTAACCCATTTTTGCTTACATCACATGTCTATACATGTACATGTATGTACAGCTATAATCGTGGAAAGATGAGCTGTTACGTGCTCATGATCACTGTACGCACACGAGGCCCTCTTCAATGGAGAAACCATTGTGCACACTATTATATGAACCAATTCCCTGTGACAGATCTTAGCAAAAGCTAGCACAACCCTTTCACCATTGAAGGGGGTACGCAGCGAGTTTTTATAATTAACTATTTGTAGTCATGTGGCCAGCATCATCCGTTGATAGACATACGCTTACTGTTAAAGATTCCATAGTCCAGGTATCGGACCATACAATCTAATCAATTTGACTACTGAAGCACAGGTCAATATCAAGTGTTTTATCTGATGAAATTATTAGAACTCATTTTTGTTTGTGGTAGGCCCACCCCAAACAAAGACGGGGAAAAAAATTAGGAAAACATAAACATCTGGAGGACCCAAATGCAATACAATGTTATCGTAGATATGAGCGAAATAGAAAATGTTTCGTCATCACCTGGGTTACCTGAATACAGGTTACAGTACCGGGCAATGCTACCACTTCTACAGTATAATGTGTCAATTTGTATCATGATAACCATCTCAAACTGTTAGATACTGGTTGTATACTTTGTATGCAGAGACTCTACAATGCCTGGATGAACCCCATTGTGAGCAAATGTCAATTCCATAAAGATGGCAAACCCAAATATGGTGATCTTTTTTTTTTCTTTTGTAATTTAGTTGTGGTTTAAAGTGCATGTAGGTGTAGTTTTGGACTTCTCATCTTCATCAGTTGTCAACCGTAAACATGTAAATAAACATTTGGTTGTTTTTTTCAATTCAAGTAAAATTTTGACACAACCTACGGTATATGTAACTATGTACATGTATGTATGTACATCACAGTACATGTGGTTTAAAATCCTGTAAAAAACTTGTTACTTAATCAATGTGTTGTGTGATGTTCTCACTCTACATGTACATGTATGTACAATTCACCTGGAAAACTGCAGCAGTTGCATATATTCCATGGTCCCTAGCAGAACTGAAGTACATGTAAATCTACTTGACGGTTAGTTCAATTTTCAAAAGGCCACTACTAAAACTGTCAAAGTGACTACTCTCTCAGCTTCTATGAACAGCCCCCAAACCCCGCCCCTCCCCGTCGCTCACCTGCCAGATCAGCAATGCTGAGGTCTTCATACAAATACCACTCCAACTCCTGATCACTGACGTCCTGATCGCCAAATCCGATACCGCCCCTTTTCTCCAACCGACACTTATACATGGTGGCTTCCTTGTTTCAGATCAACCCAACAATCAACAATGATTGAAAATCCATTGTACGATTCGCTATTGCTGGCTGTCAGTTGTCGTTCAAGAACAAGCAAATATACCACCCGTTCCTGAAGAAAGTGCTACATTTCTTCCTTCCAAATGCCAATAATTTGACGTTGTTGGCTGGCAGTTGTCAGACAAGAACATGCACATATACTTGTACCATTCATTTCTGAAGTTCTTCCTTCAAAATCACAATTCAAAACGGAACTAAACCTCTTCAAAATTACTCCTCACAAGCATAATGGCCGAGTTAAACAATCCACAACAGTGACGAAGTACAACTGTGAAAGAAGGAAGCAGTTGACTAAAAACTGCTGCGCCAATCCCTCCGCTACAATGACAGAAACCGGATGGGGCGGCTTGGCCAGTATTTCCTGTCAAACTTCCCACAACAACTTCACTGACCCCAAAACCTATGAAATGATGCGCGACCAGTCCATTATTCTGATGACGCCCCCTGAAACAACACTTAGCTTTATGTCACAGACGACGGATCTGAAACTCTATAAACACTAAAAAATAATTGATACTGAATTATAAGTCCAACCCTCACTTTTACTCGACAAACAAAGAAGACAAATGCTTCATAAGTTCTTTTGAATACATTTGCACATTTCAACTGCAAGTTCCTTTCACTTTTCCTGTTTGTTAATACACGGTACATAGTAAATCACCACCTTCCTGTAGCTGGTGAACTTTAGAAATCTGCGATGACCTTAAATACGATACAACATGCAATGGTTTTTGTTTTGGTTTTGGGATGGTGTTATGAAACTGAAAATGTATGACTTTAATACAAAACAATTGCCATGCTTGATAACCATGACATTACATGTAAAATTTAGCATTAACAGTACAAATTGCTCAAGTACATTGCCACAGTTTTGGATACAGGGTCAGCAAGTTGTTCTCAAAGTTTTAAAAGGTGAACACTGCTCTAATTCCAAAAATGCAGCAACTGAATCTTCTCAATTTTCCACGATTTGAGCGGGTACTGTTGCATGCTGTACATTCTGTAGTTTGGTACTGTACCTGTATACATTGCCTAATCACATGATGTCAAATTACAGAACCTCATCTCCAGGATCTTAGTTACAATTTAAAAGGGATTACTGAAGTTTGCCCCCCCCCAAAAAAAACCCCACCCACAATAATTTCATATGTATACACGTACATCCCTAAAGCCTCACCTTTCATGTTGTCCATCAACTCAGCCCACGTTTCTGCATCTTCGTATCCCATTGTTAAAACCTTGGCTCAACTTGATCAGATTCCATGTTGCAAATCAATCTGAAAATCTCTATGACAAAAATGTTCAAGCCAAGCTTTCTGTTGCAACATGAATGCCTTGTAGTAAATGTAAATCCATGAGCTGGCAAGATATTGGCAACAACCTGAAACGATAGGGCGCTTGGCCTAGCAGACGACAAGATATGCTTTTTATAAAGATGATGACAAGACATATGCTGGCATACTCGGTCTATCAAACTGCACTGTCCAAACCATCATTGTACATTCTGGGCATCGATAAGGCAATAATTTGAGGTGGAGAATATTGCGCAAAAGAAGTTCAGGTAGGTCCTTCAAGAGTCGACTCCATGCTTTTAGTGACAGTGAACCGATCCCAAGAACCGATCCCCTTGTAATCTAGAAATCCAGCATAATCATCTTTCTTCTGCGCATACTTGCACACATCGTTGTAAGCACTTGGATGATGCAATAAAAAAACTGCAGCATTGTCTCACACACCTAAAATAGCCTCATAATAATCTCAGAAAACAGAGCAATGTTACGCAAGTCCACACTTTCCACAAGTTGAGACTGCAGTTTATGACGATAATCCTGTTCTCCAGCAAGACACCATCTTGTGAGTAACACACCCGGGAAATCAAGTCCTACTCTGATTCATTCAGGCCAACTGACCTTAAAGATCGCAGGAGTGCACTACTGGTACGTCCTCACGCCGTGTTTTGACTCCTACTCTGTTTCCCCCCTGTGTGTCCGTCCTGTACTCTGGCTACTTTATCGAGACGCCTATCTTAAAAACAGCCTGGCTCTTTTGGCACTGTGCCAAGCTGGACAAATGAATCACGGTCCCCCTCACAAATGCTCCAAGCACTTTCTTTTTTCCCCAGACAGACAGTACTTTTTAGAAGCCAAAGATTCAGCTGACGTTGAAAATTGTACATGTACCCTCATCCGAACACGTACTGCCATATTCCCTCGGGTCATCTTGGAATATCAGTGCACTGAAAAGTAGCCGGCAGTAATCAATTTCATGGATAATCTCACTGGCTTTGTAGCATGAATCCAAATTAAAAATCGTGGAGCCGTTGGAGATTTTAAAGCAACTCATCAGACCGAACAGATAAATGTTCCGCTACAACATTTTGAATGCAATGTCTATTCCATTGCAGACAAGGAATAAACCCGGCGAAAGAGTGACAAGAACAAAGTATGCAACTACAAAAAAAAAAAACATGAGAAGTTCACTCATCAACGATGAGTCAGCCTACCGGCAGTCTTCATTGCAAAACAATGTCCCAACTTCTTTGCCTTAAATACTGTTATCTGCACACTCGGGCTCGAAGACAGAACATCTCAGACTTGGGAACACTCATAGGTATGCTGATCATTCAAGAAATGCTAGTGGCTCAATACTGCCTGAAAAAGTTTGAAAAAAAAAATACTTGAAGACTGCTTCAGACAGTCCAAAATAAAATTTGGTCAATGGACATGGCTTAACAATGGACGAACTATACCCGCCGGCTAAATCTGTCGCGTCGAAGTGATCCTGAGTCACATTTATTCAATGCTAATTAACCACTTGGGGACAGGAAGGGGTGATGTAATGGAAATTGGAGACCAGGATTAATGTGTTTTGCTCCAGGGTTAATGACTGGATGCATTACTGACGCAACAACTTTACCCAGCATTGGAAACGTTCCAGATCCTTCAAAAATCCTTCAAAATTTGGAGGATTTTGTAGGATTGAGGATGGTTAAGCCAAAACACTATTGATAACTTTACAATAAGCTTGATGCTTAAAGTACTACAAAGGATATGCCATCTATTTCCTGCACATTCACAGACATGTAGTACCATGGAGAAGTATGGAGGATTAAGGAAGTTTCTTTAAAAAAACGTCTACAGGGTTTGGGTTAAAGTTGTGGTTCGGATACTTTACTCTAGCAAGTTATTCACTTTTGAAGGAAAAAGGTGTTTTTTTTGTTGGAATAAAAACCTACAGGTTGAAAAGTTATTAATAGACAAAAATCGCAATGGTTGAAGAACACAGGGAACATAACTTCAGACATTTCTACAGATTTCTGGAGAATGACTACTGCAACTTTAACCTTGGAGGGTCCCAGGAGATTCACTTTTGGCTTTTTAATTGAATCAAAACATCACCACGTGAGGATGTGCACGTGCCTCCCACCCTCACTTAGTGTGCGCCATCCTGGGCTACATGTAGATGATGTTAAGGAAAGCCTTATTAACTCATAATATGAGGGCAATTACATGGAACAGCCCCGAGGTATATTTAAGATCTACGATTCAAGAATACATACTAGAAGCTGAACTATGGTTCCTGATGTTGTTCATTGCGATAACTACTTCCCATATTGTTATAAAAAGTAGAGAGCGTATGTATCATGTGACCCCGTGCAGACAAGGCACATTTTCAAAGTAAACAAAATGGATTATTTTTCCATTTAACTGTTTGTCTTTTTTATCAATTTATTTTTTGAAACTAAAAAAGTTTTGTTTTAAACATGTTCAAAATATTTAAATAGTACCAACTTTGGAGGTCAAGCTAATGTGCTTTTCACTGAGAACATCTGCATGATCAGGTACTTTGCCATACAAAAACTTACAATAATGTTCAGTGTTAATTAATGTGTTGGCAAAGGAGCAAAACCCAGTATAAAATTTAAACTAACTGGGAAAATACAAAACATCTCAGCTCGTCGCATAAACCTGTAAGAAAGTTACATCATCATACGATCCTCTTTGCTGAAAATTCCTTCTATATATCAATTAATTTGTTTTAAAAATGTGGTGTTTTAAAAATTATGGTAGCATGTTGAATGTGCCAAACAAATTTGTATTGTTTCTGAACAGATTTAATTGGCTTTTAAATTGTCAGATTGGAATAGTGAATCAAATTACTGCATAACTGCATAACTGCATGTGCATACATGTACATGTACATGTACATGTACATCTACACATATTACTCCTCTTCAATTTACACAGGGGCATGACTGTAGTACACAAAACAATTGAAATATGCAATGCAATAGTTATGATGTTAAAGGACCATGCAATGTATTTTTTTTAATGCAATCCTTGTAAATGCACCCTTGTGACCCATTTAACCTTATTTTCAATTTTTGTTTTGCCACTTTCAAGGGTGTTTTGTGGGTTGTTTTTTTTTTGCTAATGCCAATTTCCATAAAATTAACTAAAAAGGAATGTCAAATAGTGTTAAGAGGAATAGAAATTAACTCAAAACGTGTTTCCAAAAAAGCCATGGCATGGACCCTTTAAATGATATGCAGGTGTTCTGACTTTTGTCATTTTGATGAATGAAATGTAGAATGACCTGTTGGCATACAAAGTACCAGTATATTTGTGAACAGGAAGAATTATGAATGTGTACAGTATATGCAAATTATATCAACTGCTATTTGGATTAACAAGCAACAACACTGCCAGTGCATTTATTGATATTTTATAGCTGATTATATAGTAACTCAAGGATAAGAATTGAAAGGTTGTATGTTTTCATAGCTTCATAGGTTTTGAGGTAATATCAGTAATACCAGATAGTCGCAGTATTTACATGTATTTTAATACTTAACAATACTGAGCGATGTTGCCTCTTCAATACCAAAATTTTTCAGTACCCTGGCATTCTCCAAACAGTGGTTTGAATTCCATTACCCGATTTTTACATCATATGTAATTTACATCAAAACGAATAAATAAAAATTTTACACAACCTCTTTTTTTTTATGGATAGGCCTACATTTTTTATAATTTTTTTTTCTTCGAGCATACCATTTTTGTTGTCTTCGTTTTCAGAGCAAGGCATCACTTCTTTTCCATCAGTTTTGTTTGCGTTAGCATCGCACCCGCCAGCCTCTACCGGTAGTTCCCCCATATCGGCGACGGACTCGAAAAACCTATTCCATGATGCACTCCTCTCAACGACGTCCTCTCCTTCCATGGTGCCTTCGGAGTCCGACGAGGGTGTGCCATTGCATAACTGGCCCTCTGTCATCGGTTTCGGCTGGTAACCCACTAGTGGGTACCGGAGATTGAGTACTCAGTCACATGGCGTGTTTCTGCAGTTGCCTCGCACACAGTTGAGACACTACAACTACTACCGCCCATACACAAATATTCAGGTGTAATCAAAACAGCAAATCATGCGAAATTCAATCGCAGTACTTTAGGTACTGTCGTATTCGCAAGTGTAGTGCCAGTTCCGCCCAAATTCCGTCCGAGTGAAATGCCTACACTTATCCGGATACAGATTTCAACCTTCATAACAGAGCACAACACTCCGAGTCGAAAGTCCAAACTTCATCCACTCAAAATATCTAATATTAGAATATTTTCATGGACGTCATTCGGGATCCATAGAACACACAGCAAAAATCGGAAATTGCTGGTTCTCTACATACCAAAGCTCCACTTGTTCAATAATTGTAGCTGAAAGTAGATGTATATATATCTTGTCTTCAGTCAATTTTATGTATGTAATTTGAAAGCTCATTTGTACACACACTACCCGTCCATGCACTGGTCAGTGCTTCATGTACTTGGCAACACGTGTCGGCTTAACAATGGTATGCAGTGAATGAAAAAATCCTCAATCATAGTGTAATTCCCACACACTTGCACGGCTCTGTTCAGATGGGAATCCTCTGTTGACAAGTGGCCGTTCCATGCAAATAGTAGATAACGGGGAATCTAAATACATGACCACACACATTAGTCACTGCAGAACAACAGTCGAAGACGAACATGTAGTTAATAAATGCTGTACATTATCGTGTACAATACTTCTCAACACAGAGCTGTACGTGTTCACTAATCCCAGCTGAACAGTTTTAAAAAAATCACTCTGCTGGAGACAGCCTCATCATAAAATTCCCACTCTTCTCGAATATGCCATTCTCGACTTTTATTGCCACTCCAGCAAGCACGGAAAGGTCTAGGACGCCATCGCAGATAAAACTCTGCTGAAATGATTGGAAATGGTAAAGGTGCTTTGTTGGTTGTGGGGTTGCTACAGCAACCACACGACAGCTATGCATACACAGCTCAACTGAGGTCGTCACTTTACGCTTTATGCATTTCAGCCAAGATAGATGTACATGTGTAGAATGGAATTCTGCTGGAAACTGTTGTTGTCCAAACGCTGCCTACAAATTGAACTGAATGCGTCCTTATAAAAACCAAACAATAGCACAAATCAATAAATCGTAACAATGGCTAAAGATTGACTCTCACAAAGGGAAAAATCCCTGGGTGGTTGCCAAATCTACTTATCATAATACATGCACGCTTTGCTGTACAGTAACTTGCAAACCTGCAAATTCAATAAAGGCAATATTGGTCTACATCAAATGTTTGTAAATTATGAACAGTAAATTGTGGTGCTCTGGCAATAATGTTACCGTAATATCATATCAGAGACGCTAATACTACACCCCTATACAGCAATGGAATAGCCATGTGAAGACACTAGTAATGGACTTAGTGTGTACATGTTACAGTCAGAGTAAAGCCTGCCCTAACAAGGCAATTGAAAACCAGGCTAGATCACTTCAACAAAATTTATCCTTTGGCAAATTCAGCACAAGTGGTTAGTTTTTCATTTTTTTGGAATCTTAATCATTCATTTCATGTGTAACTACCGGTAATGTTTAAAATAAAAATGATGTACTGTACGTACATGTATGAGTGTTTTAATTTTTAGTTTTCAAATATCCTTAGATATGATATACGTAGACAGTGGTTTTTAGTTCCCGGCCCAAGCACCATGTAAATGTACATGTATAAAATTAGTAAAAAAAAATCTTGAGTAATTAAAAGTGTGCCATTATCTGTGTTACAGGTATATGTAACTTTTTTGTCACACACTTTCAGAAAACACAAATTTATGCTGCGCTTTGCTAAGACAATGGGCATACATGTTATGCAAGTGTTGAGGAAATCTACGGTACTTCAGAACCACACCAACAAAATTAGGCCTTTCCAATCTACCAACACCCCTGTACCGGTAGCTCATACAGGTAAATTATTCTGCACAACATGGATGTATGTATGAACATGTCCACAGACTACCTCTAGTCTACATGCTGTGAACAGAACATGTTTACCAGTACATGTACATGTACATGTACACCCATGCATGTGTACACCATGTACATGTACATGTATGAATGAGTGCAACGGTGCACGTAAAGCCTGCCCCCACAAGGCTATTCACAGCCAAGCTGACTATGCTAATAAGCACATGCATATTCATAAGTATCAATCCTGCAGCACATTTAGGGGTTCAGAACTCCCAAAAACAGTGATATTATTCACTTTCCAAAGTTTTGACAAACAATTTCACAGAGAATGTAGTGTAGAATTACTTTGGTGCATGTAAAATGATACAATTTCTAACACATGATTGATTTGTGGAGAAAATAATATTGTACAATTTTCTACTGTGATTCAAAAAATACCTCAAAAGAACCGGGTGGGGTAGGCACATTATTCAGTACTCTGGTTTCTCTGCATTCGCATAAATCTTTCGCCTTTTACTAAAGATTTCCGTGCAGAGGAACAATTTAATGAGTCTATAGACTAATTTTTTGCTGCCCAATCGAAAGATTGGGCTAATAAACAACCAAAGATAGAACAATGGAACTAGTATAAAACATAAGATATTTACATGCGTCATTCCACATTATGGGGTCCAATTTGGAGCGAGTTTCTTTTACGTCTGAATTACATTGATTCAGAACACGTAGAGCAAAGTAAACCTGCCAAAACAATAAAAAAAATCGCTCTCTTGGACCCCACATTTATGGAATGCTCCATGTACAAATGCATTCCCTGTATTGTCAGTACTGTCTTAAAAATTGCAACCCACAAATGAAACAGTACTTTATATTTTAAGATAATTTTTACAAATGTTTTTATTCTTTTCTGTTTTCTGTTATTTTTTAAAGAAAGTCGTCCAAGGATTGAGACATGTCATCAAAGACTGCGTGTTGAAGACTACAATATACATGTACATGTACCAGCAAGAGAGTTGAGCTTCAACATCAACCAAGAGAAGAATGTGCACATTACTGCATTCGCAATGTGAGAATGACGCTGAGATCTGCCATACCTCCCTACATTACAAATTGAGGCCGTATGACGTTATCTTATAGTGCACTCCAAGTGGCATCCCTGATAGTTCTACTGCATCCCATGGGGACTCATCAATGTCCAACTCATGAGTCAAAAGGTATCCTGTACAAGGCTAAGAGTTTAGTCAACAAACTGCTACTTTTCCAATTTGAAGTGGAGATAGCCTTGCAGGAATGCACCTTCGCCTATGTTGCTATTAAAGTATCGATTCCTACTACACTAAACGTCAACGAGAGAAGGCCTAGGAATGATGATCTCGAGGCTCAAACGGGAGCTAAGCCTCAATCTTCACCTAGAAGGGAAAGCGCAACCAAAAGAGCTATTCGAGATGATCAAGAAACACATGCCAGAAAACGACGTAAAATCTGTTATAAGCCATGAAAATGGTGCATCACCTTCAAGAAAACAGTAGCGAAGACGACGAGAGAACTTCTGAGAATCAACGAGAAACCAGTGACAACATCAGAGGGGGAAAGAGCGTTAGCATACAATGTGTACAAAGCCCCACAGGAGTTGGCAGACAGCCCAATCATCACTACACTGGCGCAATATGGACGGGTAATTGGACACCGACGTGGACACTGACCGGCAACGCCAGAATGGGAAAATGGCATCCGCCATTTTAGAATGACGCTACGCTTGCCCATAGGCCATACTTTCATGCAACAAAGTTGGGCCTTTCCATCTATGCGTCCAATATGACGGACAACAAAAGAGATACCGACAGTGCAGCAAACCAGGCCACCTTGCAGCCAACTGTGGGACAATCACTTGCTTTAATTGCAGGGGGCAAGGGCATCGGAGTGTGGACTGCCCACTTCTAACAGCAAGCAAGGCCCTGTTGACCGTTAGCAAGCCACCATCGACCGCAAGCAAACCGCCGACAGCAAGCAAGGCCCAGACAACCGTTAACAAGGCCCCATCGACAATTAGCAAGCCACCATCGACTGCAAGCAAACCACCGACCGCAACTCAAGCTCATTTGCATCACGAATAAATCTTTCGCCTTTTACTAAAGATTTCTAAATTTCACGACTGAGTACGCCAAAGCCAAGGATGGCTTTCTCGAGGCTCAACCGGGAGCTGAGCCTAAACGTATATCTTGAAGAAAAGACACAGCCGAAAGAAATTTTCGCATTGATAAAGAAGCATGTTCCAGAGAATGAAGCGAAATGCGTGCAACACGTGAATGATGCTTAGTGGTGCGTCACTTTCAAAAAGACGTCAGCCAAGACAAAGATGACTACAGAACACCTGAAAATCAACGAAAGACCAGTATAACAACTTCAGAGGCTGACACAGCGTTGGTGTACGTCAACGTGCACAACGCCCCACAGGAGCTGGCGGACAGACCCATCGTCACTACCCTAGCGCAGTATGGGCAGGTGATAGGACACCGACGTGGACATTGGCCGGCAACGCCCGAATGGGAGAATGGCATCCGCCATTTTCGCATGACCCTCCGCTTGCCCATTCCTTCCTACATCAAGGTGGGGCCTTTTCAGCTATACGTCCAGTACGACGGACAGCAAAAGACCTGCCGACGTTGCGGTAAACCAGGCCACCTGGCAGCCAACTGCGGGACACTAACATGCTTCAACTGCAGGGGGCAAGGGCACCGCAGCGCGGAGTGCCTACTGCCAAAAACGTGCACAATTTGCAGTTCAGAAAACCACACCTCATTTAACTGTCCGACATCGCTCGCTAGACAAACTTCAACCTCAGCAGCAACCAAGACCAGGCACAATGGTTTTCCCGCCATCCCGTGAACTGGTAAGCAAAACCGACTTTCCTCCCCTTTCAACCGGCGACAGCGAAACAGAGGAGATGGAGATCTCTACCAAGGCCCAGGGGTTCTGGGACGAGGCCATTAAATCTGGCGCGGCAAGCTCCAAACCAACTCCCCGCCCTCGACCTACCACCCGCTCCATAACGGCAAGCTCAGGCAAGCCATCGCCGACCCCAAGCAAGATACCAACCGCAAGCAAACCATCGGCCGAAGGCAAGCCACCGGCCGCAAACAAGCCAACAGCCGCAAGCAAGCCACCATCGACAGTAGGCAGGCCATCAGACACAAGCAAGCCATCGCCGACAAGCAAGCCATCGCTGGCAAGCAAGCCACCAACCGCCAACAAGGTCCCATTGACCATGGCCAAACCACCGTCGACCACAGGCAAGCCACGGTCCGCCAGCAAGGCCCCGGCCCCATCGAAAGTTACCAGCAAGTCCGCATCGACCGCAAGCAAGTCAGCAACAACAAGCAAGGTCCCAATGACTGCGAGCAAGTCATCACTAGAGACTACCATCGAAAACGTCCAAAAAACACCATCATCGAGGGACCCACAAGCCAGTCTACACAAGATACATGGGACAGTCAAGACACATTCTTCGTCAAGTACTCTTCGGGGAAACATGCCTTAGACTGGGCGGACATCATGAAAGATAATGAAAAACTAGAGAAATGTCTGGTCCAGGACAGAGACTCGGACGAAGGTTCGACAATATCTACAAGCAGTGTTGCGTCCAAACGAAACTTATCGTCCTCATCAACTGATAAGAACTCAGAGGACGAGAAACGTTTTGTTGAGGTACTTGGAAATCGAAAGAAGAAGCAGGCCAGAAAGAGTTCTTCCAAATGAATTGGAACTCTTATTTTATGATGATGTTGTGTAAATATTTTGCGTGTATTATTTTTCTTACATATATGAGTTTTTCAGTTGTAACCCTTCATGCAAATGGTCTGAGGAATTTGTGTAAACGGCGTCAGATTTTCGATTCCTGCAGGAGTCAGGGTGCAGATATCCTACTCCTGCAGGAAACCCACGCTTCTGGCTTCATGGAGGCCAGGGCGTGGGAAAGAGAATTTGACGGCAAGGGCTTTTGGTACTTTGGTTCATCTTCTAGTCGCGGAGTAGCCATCTTGCTTTCAAAATGCCATTCGTGGAAACCAACTGACTATTACCGAGACAATAACGGCCGCCTTATTTTTGTTACAGTTACTTTACCAAACATGCATTCCAAAGTTCTCATTGTTAATTGTTACGCCCTGAACGATCCTAAAGAGCGACAAAAGATTTTTAGAGAAAACCTAGCCAACCATTTTAGGGGAACCAGGCACGTTATTTTGGGTGGGGATTTCAATTGTTATTCGGATTTAGTCTTAGATCACAAGCAAAGTAGCGCTTTCAGGTATTACAATGGGACTTTGGGCTCAACAGAACTCGGCAGAATTCTTAAGGATCATGGCTTAATAGACTGTTGGTGAGAACAAAACCCTCGTTCTTCAGCGTTTTTCTTGGCACAATAAAAGTAATGGGGGGATATCATGCAAGACAACGAAAAGCTGGAAAACTGTCTGAACAGAGACTAGGAGTAGGAAGAGGGGCACACAATATCGACAGGCAGCATCGCATCAAATTGGAACCTTTCGTCCTCATCGTCTACAGAGAGCTCCGAGGCCAAGGAACGCTATGTCAAGGTAATCCCAAAGAAAACGAAAAAGGCAAGACTAAGAGAGAGTACTTCAAAATGAAAGTGAATTCAAATTTATTTGATGATGATGATTACTTTTATTCATGTATAATATTTTGAAGGAGCTTTCCAGGAGTTACCTTTAATGCAAATGGTCTGAAGAATGTACATGTAGGTAAATGCCGTCAGATTTTCAATTTCTGCAGGAGTCAAGGTGCAGATATCCTACTCCTGCAGGAAACCCACGATTCAGGCATCATGAAGGCTTATTAGCATCACAAATAAATCTTTCGCCTTTTACTAAAGATTTTTAAATTTCACGACTGAGTACGCCAAAGCCAAGGATGGCTTTATCGAGGCTCAACCGGGAGCTGAGCCTCAACCTACATCTTGAAGATAAGACACAGCCGAAAGAAATTTTCACATTGATAAAGAAGCATGTTCCAGAGAATGAAGTGAAATGCGTGCAACACGTGAATGATGCTAAGTGGTGCGTCACTTTCAAAAAGACGGCAGCCAAGACAAAGATGACTACAGAACACCTGAAAATCAACGAAAGACCAGTAACAACTTCAGAGGCTGACACAGCGTTGGTGTACGTCAACGTGCACAACGCCCCACAGGAGCTGGCGGACAGACCCATCGTCACTACCCTAGCGCAGTATGGGCAGGTGATAGGACACCGACGTGGACATTGGCCGGCAACGCCCGAATGGGAGAATGGCATCCGCCATTTTCGCATGACCCTCCGTTCGCCCATTCCTTCCTACATCAAGGTGGGGCCTTTTCAGCTGTACGTCCAGTACGACGGACAGCAAAAGACCTGCCGACGTTGCGGTAAACCAGGCCACCTGGCAGCCAACTGCGGGACACTAACATGCTTCAACTGCAGGGGGCAAGGGCACCACAGCGCGGAGTGCCGACTGCCAAAAACGTGCACAATTTGCAGTTCAGAAAACCACACCTCATTTAACTGTCCGACATTGCTCGCTAGACCAACTTCAACCTCAGCAGCAACCAAGACGAGACCAGGCACAATGGTTTTCCCGCCATCCCGTGAACTGGTAAGCAAAACCCACTTTCCTCCCCTTTCAACCTGCGACAGCGAAACAGAGGAGATGGAGATCTCTACCAAGGCCCAGGGGTTCTGGGACGAGGCCGTTAAATCTGGCGCGACAAGCTCCAAACCAACTCCCCGCCCTCGACCTACCACCCGCTCCATAACGGCAAGCACAGGCAAGCCATCGCCGACCCCAAGCAAGATACCAACCGCAAGCAAACCATCGGCCGAAGGCAAGCCACCGGCCGCAAACAAGCCAACAGCCGCAAGCAAGCCATCGCCGGCAAGCAAGCCACCGACTGCCAACAAGGCCCCATTGACCATGGCCAAACCACCGTCGACCGCAGGCAAGCCACGGTCCGCCAGCAAGGCCCCGGCCCCATAGAAAGTTACCAGCAAGTCCGCATCGACCGCAAGCAAGTCAGCAACAACAAGCAAGGTCCCAACGACTGTGAGCAAGTCATCACTAGAGACCACCATCGAAAACGCCAAAAAAACACCGGACGAAATCATCGAGGGACCCGCAAGCCAGTCTACACAAGATACATGGGACAGTCAAGACACATTCTTCGTCAAGTACTCTTCGGGGAAACATGCCTTAGACTGGGCGGACATCATGAAAGATAATGAAAAACTAGAGAAATGTCTAGTCCAGGACAGAGACTCGGACGAAGGTTCGACAATATCTACAAGCAGTGTTGCGTCCAAACGAAACTTATCGTCCTCATCAACTGATGAGAACTCAGAGGACGAGAAACTTTATGTTGAGGTACTTGGAAATCGAAAGAAGAAGCAGGCCAGAAAGAGTTCTTCCAAATGAATTGGAACTCTTATTTTATGATGATGTTGTGTAAATATTTTGCGTGTATTATTTTTCTTACATTAGGGAGGTCACAACGAGTGTTCTATACAGTCATGCATGTGTATCGTATGGTCCGAATAGCTTCGCGTTGAATTAGTACCAACTTAAAACAAAAAATTACGTATGAAAATGTCGTCCCAGAATAATTTCCTTTTGGATTTCAGTTCCTCAAATACTAACCTAAATGACTTCAAAGGATGGTTTATCTGGGTGTATTAGATCTCTGTACAGAGAGTCGCAAGTTTTGTATAAAATGCGTGATTTCCATGCTTCCGCGATTCACTGTGCAACAGTATACGCTCAGGCTCCACAGACAACTCCGATCCGCCGAACAAAATATTGTAAAGCCTGTTTTCAAGCGCCCGGCCGACTCAGTGCGAGAGGGCGCTATACTTCCTGGCTCTGCTGCGTTTCCAGATAATAATTCAAGGGGTCACTAGGTCTTTCAATAATTACAATCCGACTTTTGGTTCATATGTTACAAATAAAACAAATATTCATTCGTAAATAAAGTAAATAATAATTAATTCAGATATTATGATTTTGGTATCATTTTAAAGAGCAAGTTTTCATTAAATAATTTCTATTTGGATCAATTTCTCACAACGCTTTGCACGTGGTCGGAAAACAGGGTGAACGAACTATATGCAGTGAGCCTGGCAACGTTGTGCGTTGTGACAGAAATGGCGTCTCATTTCGTGCACGATGATTTGCGCAAATTCGTGTTACTAGATTCAATTTATAGAGCTGCGGGGACATCGCAAAAGGAAACCGAGTGTCTCTTATTGAGAAATCTACGACCAGGTAATTATTCAGTCTTTTATTTTATACAAATATAAGGAGAAAAGTGTAATTTAAAGTGATTAAAATCGTCATGTACTGAACGTTAGTATGAATTCACTGGGAATCCCGATGCGAAAATGGAAAGTATGAAAAGCTCTCGTCCCAATATTTGTTTGGATGGCTTATTTCTCATTATCAAACTTCCTAAAGTATTTTGATAGGATAATAATACCAGATTTATAAATATAAAGCATGACAAAAACATCAAATGTTGTACATTTTGCCCTTCAAAGTTCATGGTTCGGCATGGTACACTTTCACTCGTCTCAACCACGATTTTAGTGTTACACACAGCTCGTCATCCGCTTTTTTTTTGGGCGATACCATTTTTAGTATAGGTGTGAAAAACGAATGTGCATTGTAAAACTAATGAAATATTATTGATATTGTCTGCACTTTCCATCAGAAAATATTTAGTTTTAGGAAATTTGTTCCAAAATATTACAATTTATAATAGTGTTGCACATTTTCTGCATATTTTCCATATTGTCTACTTGTGTTTTTTTTCTTTTGCAAGGTCGTCACCCCTATTTTACCTATTGGCTGAGTCCAAAAAGTTAAATCCCAATTATTACATTTAAAAACTTGTTTTGACAGTTTTTTTTATATATTTTTTTAAAATAAAAGTAGGCTTTAGGCTACTACACTAGCCTAGGTCTAGGGTGAACGAAAACATGCCAACCACTGATGCCAAAATAAAGTGAAATGCAAGTCATAATTAGTATTATTATGTGATTGTGAAAACCTTCCAAAACAAAATAACATTTTATATTGTCACTTATTTTTTTTCAATATCTTTGCATCCCACAATGACACAAGTCATCTTTTAATCTTTATTGAAATTAAATTATTCAACAATAAAAACAATTGTTCTACTTGTGAGTTCTTGTATTTTTTTTCTTAATCCAGATTCACTTGGAAGCGATTTCCAAATTACTTACGCATGGGTGTATATCCTTGATGCTGGTATTCGTACTCGTGGGTGGACTATTACGCATGCCTTACCTGAGTGTCTACACATCCTTGATCCAGCAGCCATAATACCAACCAGATTGACATCACTTACAAATACAGCAAAGCGACTTTGTGATGCTTGCCAGAATGACAATGATGTTGCATCAATGATTCACACAGTGGCTCATCAATTATACCCGAAGGATGCAACCATCATAGGGGATGAATGTGAGGCAGCTGCTGTATACACAAATTGTTTGGAAAAAGAGCAAGTTCCACCAAAAGATATTACCGAGATGATGGTGTACGAGTTAGAGCTGTACAGAAGCAAGCAGGGTCGATCTGGAAAAGACCTACTCTCCTGGTTAGGAAATCTACTTGGTCACAAGCAAATCTCTTCAGTCAATAACAAATCCATTCTCTCAACAATACAAGCCATAAAAAGGAAAAAGCAAGATGCCGACCACAAGAAGAAAAAAGAGATTCTGATAGAAATGACACAGACATTGTTTGTCCCCTCTAAAACAAATGTGTGTGTAGCTACAGGTGATAACAAAATGCTCCAACAATACAAGGCAGACCTGATGAGAACCAAACAGAAAAACAGGAAACTTCAACTGGAGGTAAACGCTAAACACAAAGAATTGGAAAACACAACTAAGCAGTTAACTAAGGCCTGTAAAGACAGAAACGCACAATCTGCTATTATTCGCAGTCAAACAAAACAGACAGCTGCCACTAATAAAGTCAAGAAAGAACTGAAGAAAAGAAAGCGGGAACTCGATAATAGCGAAAGTCGATATAAACCCCGGAATGTTGAGAGGAGAGAATCAACATTGATCAATACCATACAGAAGCTAGAAAAACAACAGAAGGACGGCAAAGCCAGACTTCAAGAAGAGCTGACAAAGACAAAGAAAAGGTTGGAAAAGAAATTGGATGACCAAACTAGATCTTGCCTATCCAGTTGGTACTTTGTAAATAAGTCTAAAAGTCTTCATGACCAGCTGTCAGAGGTCATCACTTTAGAAGATTACAATAAGTTGAACGACAAATATCTGCAACTTAAGCAAGATTTTGCAACTCTGCAAATAAAACATTTTGAGAAAGAACTGGAAATTGATCACCTAAGAGAAAAGAATAAGCCAGTACTGAAGGAAGGGGGTCGAAGTGGAAAGACGTGTGCATATTCGGATGATGTCCATGATTGCTACATGCGCTTGGCATGCCTTGGTGTATCGTCAAAAAACTATCAAAAGTTACTGTTGCTGTTCTCCGAACCATTGCGCATTATGACATCTCAGAGAGTGATTTGCCAAAAGCTACTTTCAGGAAGACAATACCATCAGAGGCCAATGTCATCTCTACAATACAAGTAGCCAACGAAATGAAAGAGTGCGTCAATGCAACAATACACAGTGATGGAACCACCAGAGATGGCGTTAAAGTTGTAGACTTTGAAGTGACAGTCGGGCCAGGCAAAACCAGAACCATAGGCATCACAGAAGTAGGTAAAGGGGATGCTGACACTCAGCTTAGGGCCCTTTTGTTCAACTTGGAGAAATTGGTGATTGTAACTCAGGAGTCTGAGGAAACTAGTGAAGAATGTAAGAAAGAAGAAGTAAAACTGTTGTCTAAAATAAAGAATACAATGGGAGACCAAGCAGCTACACAAAAGTCCTTCAACGCCAAACTGGAAGCTTACAGAAGTGAGGTGGTACCAGCAATGATGAATGGATGGGATGAACTTGGGGAGGAAACACAAGCGCAAATTCTAACAATGAACCACTTCTATTGTAATTTGCATATATTGAT
Source organism: Patiria pectinifera (assembly GCA_029964075.1). Lineage (NCBI taxonomy): Eukaryota > Metazoa > Echinodermata > Asteroidea > Valvatida > Asterinidae > Patiria > Patiria pectinifera. Next base: position 4,719,163 of record CM057130.1, on the reverse strand, counting down.
AGGTATGGCAACATACTGCGACAAAGGCCTCAAACAACTGGAAGAAACTGTATGGGCCCCTAAATTTGGGCGTCTTGGTGCTGAGGCAAACCCTGATCTACAAAATACCGATGGCTCTTACAGATACCAGCCAGGAAGTTCTGCTACCCAGCGATTAGCAAGGACAGCATGTGAAGCACTGGCTCCTGGCGGAAATCAACAAGCAAACGCAATTGGCCGCTTCAAAACATACCGAGAAATCCACAATATTAAGTTAATGAAGATGGCGTCTTTCCGGGCAAACAGATTTAATTGCCTCTTCGATCGAGCTGCCGGAGTGTACTACCACCGACTACACATTGTCGACGCATTAGGTGAGGGATTTATTGACTGTTCAACAAACAATCTTCTCAAAGCAGTTCTGGACGACTCAAAATCATACCTTTGCTTGCAGGTCTCCGTGCACTTGGAATCTTGCACAAGCAGCTAACCGAGCCATATTGGCTACTCTGCGAGCATCGTAATGTGCAGATTTTGGATTTTGGACCTCATATCCAAAACCTGTACCAGCGTCTGGATAGTTGGAAGTCTCATGCAAGTCCACTGTTGAGTGCGGATTTTCCACCAATTTTCGTTCTTGCTGATGGTGAGATATTGGAACCTGTTAAGGACGAAGTTTTCATGGAGTTATATGCCAATCAAGGTGAACAAATGGACACCATTACCAAGGAGGCATTAGAAGTTATGGCTGCAGAGATGATGATCTTACTCAAGAGGCGATTTGTAGACCAATTGGAAGGGCAGTACAGTGGCAACATACCTCAACATATCCGAGAAGAAACACAACACACCATGAAGACGAACAAAAGGGGAGAAAATGACTTTGCATATTGGGCCCATGTCAAGGAAACCAACCCTACGCAATTGGATGTAAACATTGAGGGCACTGCGATGTTTTCACTTAACTACACCGACAAGTACCTAGACCATCTACGGAAGGCTGAGCCTTTAACGTACACGAAAGTCATCAGACAAGGTAGACGCTTGCGCAAGAAAGTTCAGAGAATTTACCATGCCCGTGCTCAAGAGAACAAGATATCCCAGCAAGAACACATGCTTGCCAAACAGAGGGACCATGAAAGGAAGAAAGCAAAGAAAACAGAATTAGTCCAGTCTCATGTCAAATTCATCAATGACCATGGGGGTGAATGCAAAACACCTGACGACGTCTCCAAATTTGCAAGTCAATTTCAAGCTAAGACAGCCAAACGCCAAGGTCTCAACATCCTGATGCAGTACATAAAACATAAGTATAGAAGAGTTATCACTAAACTGAGAAGAGAGGACAAATCACTGGCCACTATTGGCAACAAGACAATAGAAAACATTCAAGATGACACTAGCAAGCTGCTCGACCTCATTGGTGAAAAAAGCAAGGCATTAGACGCGCAAGTGCTACAACAAGCATCAACAGTCCAATCCTTGAACTTGGAACAATTGAAGACATCCATTTTGGATAATTCTTCAGCAGAAGACAGCACTTTGGATGTTGCCCACAAGGTAAAATTTTTAAAGAGCTTTTTAGTGTATTTAATGACATTTGTTTTATTAACTTTGTAAAGCGCATTGAGATTGTGTCAATGATGTAATGCGCTATATAAGAATAAATTATTATTATTATTTTTATATCTGGACAGTTGAAGGAGCTAGCCCCAAAATCATCCGACTCAGAGTGTGAAGATCAAACGTCTGACTCAGAAGAGGATACTGCCACTTCGGACTCTGAAGATGACACGGCCACTTCGGACTCTGAAGATGACACGGCCACTTCGGACTCTGAAGATGACACGGCCACTTCGGACTCTGAAGATGACACTTCCGCTTCGGACTCTGAAGATGACGACGACACTGAACCGCCCAAGAAGAAAGCCAAAATTACATGTTGGAAGCGTGGAGACTACATCATTGCAGCGTGGACAGTATATGGAAACTGGTTTCCAGGCATAGTGAGCTCAGTGATAAGCGACGAGATGGCCATTGTTAAATATTTTGTACGTTCAAAAAACAAGGATAACATTTTTGTATGGCCACCAGACTCTGACATTCAGACTACTCATACCAGTCAGGTATTGGCTTATAATGTGGACATGTTCCCATGTAGTAACCTCAGATTCCACCAGCTGAATATTGACATTAACAAGATGAACCAGGAATTTGCTGCATTTAGTAACTCATCGTAATTTTGTGCAACTGATTCAACTGGACAACAAAATGAAACTCAGTCAAAGGTCAGCACAAAGACATGTACATTTAACTTGTGATGGATATCTTTATTATGAAATGTAACATGACAGTACTTGTGATTGGTAACATGGATGATTATGACAAACAATTTTATTTTGATATGATCTATCAAACTTTGGTAACATGTCAATATGCAAATTAGTAGTAAATTACTTACCATATTACCAAAACACACATTTCTGCTCATCTGAGTGTAAAACTGATGGTTTTATTGTGTTCAGCACCCCCCAAAACCCCTATATGACACACATTTTTTTGAATATCTGGTACGTAGAGGGAGTTATGAGTCATACGCATATTTAATGAGCTCGACATAGCCAAATTTCCAGACGACCCATTTTGCCGGAGGCTCAATTTGACACAAAGTAGTCATTTTGAAGGATCAAATTTTTAAAAATAATATTAAACACATGCTTTCTGCTTTATTTTCTTGATTTATGTATCAAATACTTTACATACACTTAATATTGGACATTTTAAGGCACTAAATGTTACATATATATGCCTTTGAAAACGCAAAATCTTCAAAATCATCGTTTTCACACAATTTCGCATGAAAAACCACGCTTTTCTTGACAGTTTGATTGAGCATATTTCGAAAACGCTTCAACCGATTTGAACGATTTAAATTGCATTCTTATTTTTTTATCTTACTCTTTCAAATAAAGTAATTCCCAGCATTTTCTGGGAATGTTTAAAAAATAGTGTGTCCCCCCTACTTACATGTATGAGTTTTTCAGTTGTAACCCTTAATGCAAATGGTCTGAGGAATTTGTGTAAACGCCGTCAGATTTTCGATTCCTGCAGGAGTCAGGGTGCAGATATCCTACTCCTGCAGGAAACCCACGCTTCTGGCTTCATGGAGGCCAGGGCGTGGGAAAGAGAATTTGACGGCAAGGGCTTTTGGTCCTTTGGTTCATCTTCTAGTCGCGGAGTAGCCATCTTGCTTTCAAAATGCCATTCGTGGAAACCAACTGACTATTACCGAGACAATAACGGCCGCCTTATTTTTTATTACAGTTACTTTACCAAACACGCATTCCAAAGTTCGCATAAATTGATACGCCCTGAACGATCCTAAAGAGCGACAAAAGATTTTTAGAGAAAACCTAGCCAACCATTTTAGGGGAACCAGGCATGTTATTTTGGGTGGGGATTTCAATTGTTATTCGGATTTAGTCTTAGATCACAAGCAAAGTAGCGCTTTCAGGTATTACAATGGGACTTTGGGCTCAACAGAACTCGGCAGAATTCTTAAGGATCATGGCTTAATAGACTGTTGGTGAGAATAAAACCCTCGTCTTCAGCGTTTTTCTTGGCACAATAAAAGTAATGGGGGGATATCATGCAAGACAACGAAAAGCTGGAAAACTGTCTGAACAGAGACTAGGAGTAGGAAGAGGGGCACACAATATCAACAGGCAGCATCGCATCAAATTGGAACCTTTCGTCCTCATCGTCTACAGAGAGCTCCGAGGCCAAGGAACGCTATGTCAAGGTAATCCCAAAGAAAACGAAAAAGGCAAGACTAAGAGAGAGTACTTCAAAATGAAAGTGAACTCAAATGTATTTGATGATGATGATTAGTTTTATTCATGTATAATATTTTGACGGTCGACTGCCGAAGGACATCTTCTTTGGGGAGCTGGCTCATGCTCCTCGCCCTCGTGGTCGTCCAAAACTCTGTTACAAGGATGTTCTAAAGCGTGATCTGCGAACCTTCCAAATTCCAGTCACCTCCTGGCTGACCGTGGTGCAGGACCGCACTCGTTGGCGATCCGCTGTCCATCTTGGCCGCTCTGCTTCCTCTGCCGCCTATATTGCTGATTGCGAGAATCGTCGTGCAGCTAGACACCGAGCTATATCGTCGTACTCGACGGGATAGGCCACTACTACTTTGCAGTAGTCACCCTTAACGCAAATGGTCTGAAGAATGTACATGTAGGTAAATGCCGTCAGATTTTCAATTTCTGCAGGAGTCAAGGTGCAGATATCCTACTCCTGCAGGAAACTCACGATTCTGGCATCATGAAGGCCAGGGCGTGGGAGAAAGAGTTTGATGGTAAGGGCTTTTGGTCTTTTGGTTCATCCTAGTCGTGTAGTAACCATCCAGTTATCTGACTGTTACCGAGACAATAATGGCCCTGTAAACTATATGTAATGTCATGTTTTATTTACATGAATAAAACATCTTTCAAGAACCTTTTAATAAGTCCCATAAATCTTTCACCTTTTACTAAAGATTCTTCTTGCCCTTGGGATGACTTTAATCTTAACAAACAACAGCAAAAAGATTGTGGCAGACGTCTGGAAACGTATGGAATCCCATTTTATCTGGTTCCCAGACCCACTGTCTTGAAACTAAATATACCAGTGCTACTTATTATTAGCAACTGATGGGGGTCACACTGTAACAATAAAATCTGCAAAGATACCATGTGTAGGATATCAAGCCAGTACAGGTACAATAAATAATTTTCCTTGGGTACTAGTACATGTACATGTGCACCATTAAATCTCTACTTACACGCAAACAACCCTGTGTGTACAAAGTGTGTGTACAAAGTGCATGTACATACAAGTACATGTGTACATGTACTGTACATGTACATGTACAGGTGAACATGTACTGTATGCTTTAGACATGCTGTATACATTGTGCAGAGTGTAATGGTTCCTTTACACGTGCAAGTACAAATGTACCATAGAGCTGGGTCCTAGCTCTATGAATGTACACACTGTAGATAGCATTGCCATTGTTCGGTGAATGAGTGCAACGGTGCACGTAAAGCCTGCCCCCACAAGGCTATTCAAAGCCATGCTGAATATACATTAGGCCAGCTTAATGCATATTCATGAGAAAGGGTCCTGCTGCAAAATCAGCAGTTTAGAACAAAAAGTGGGTGATTTTGTCCACTAATCCACATGTTTGATAATTTATTTGTTACAAAATTATGTGGGATTTTAATGGGAAATGTAGTGGGATATGTTTTAATTCATTAATTATTAGTTGGGAAGAAAATGAAATTCATGTGTTGCCTACTGTGACTGGAAATGTACCCCAAGGGAAGCGGGTGATTGTCAGTTACTGTATGCATCACTCTGGTTTCTCTGCATTCGCATAAATCTTTCGCCTTTTACTAAAGATTTCCGTGCAGAGGAACAATTTAATGAGTCTATAGACTAATTTTTTGCTGCCCAATCGAAAGATTGGGCTAATAAACAACCAAAGATAGAAATAGTAATTAAATTAACAATAAACTGAGACACCATTGAATAATATTTAATGTCTACACTATAGCCTATCCCTTCACCGACACATCATCTGTCTTGTACCGGTATAAATTATGGGGCATTTACTTCCAAAATATTTCCATATTTCCAATAATCCCAATTCTCTTTCTCTTTACATTTTCAAATGCACTAATATGAAGGCCTCACCTGTACTTTAGTTAAGTTTAGAAAGGTCATATCCTGCACTTACATTTGCAATGGATAATTTCAAGTCTGTCGCCAAAATCATGAAAAAAATTACTTGTACTTTTGAAAAATTCCTATAACCTTCATGCACAGTGTACCTGCTCAGAAATACATCCGCCTTTGTTTTTGTATGTAAATGAAATTTATTTTCTTGATTTTTTTCTCATGATTTCGCGACAGACTTTCAATTATCCGTTGCAAAAGCAAGTGTATGATATGACACCAATGTTGAGAACAGCTACATGTACATAATACATGTGTACTTGTATGCATGCATGGAGGTAGGAAACGTGTTGTCATGGGTTGCATGATGTAATGCAATCTTTTTCAGTTTTCAAAACCTTGGCTCTATTGAGTTTCAGATTTGACTCTGGCTCACGAATAGCTTCTTGTAGGACACGTTGAGATACTGTAACTTTTTGGCGTCACATTACATAACAAGATAAAATATTCCAAAAGGAAGACATGGACTAGTAGAATTTGGGAGTCTCTCGGAAGGTGTCCAATAATCTCCTGAATATGAAGACGAAGGCAAGATTTGGAATATTGATGGCTGTTAGACTTTACAACTGATAATTAAACTAAGGGTGGCATGGGTGGCTAGTGGGTAAAGGGCTGGCCTCTCACCACTGTGGCCCCGGGTTCGATTCCCGGCTGCGGACCATATATAGATTTGTTCATTGATTCTTTCCTGTGCCATGGCTCTCCGGTTTTCCTCCCTCAGCAAAAATCAACATTTTCAATCTGGAGGTGCTCCGTGATCAGACATGGGTCGAATGGCCTCTGCCTAAGGTGCCTTTACATGTACAACTGTATGTATGCCTTCTGCTCAAATACTGGTACGTTGCAGCTACCATGTACGTCCTTCGCAATTCAGCTCCTCAGCTGTGAGTAAGGATGATTAGCCCCCAAATGTTATTAATTATTATTCATAAATACCTAAGACAGTTTACCCATTCCCATTGGTTGAGATCCCGTCATGTGGCCGGTCTTAAATGGATGATAAAGACACGGCTGGCTGGTTTCAAACACTTTTCCAGTGTCACGTGACATTTGGACTCCCATGAAATCCAGTGCCTGTTACCGTTTTATTTGTTGAACGTTTACAATCCTCACGTAAGCATGTGCAATACTAGTACCAGTGAGTCAGTATTTCATAGTCCTAAATTCACAATGCACTCACCACAGCTGCATCTGCACATCATCGCGCAGTACGTGCGATGCGCGCCAATCTCCATAAAAGGAGTTATTTACATCTTACTTGCGAGCTGGACACTCCACTGTATAGCTAGACGGGAGTTTCAAAGAACAGAAAGTAAATTGTTGAACAAAATCTTTGGAAATTTATAATTTTGACTAATTGTTTTGACTTTTGGACTGAAAAGTTTTGATGTCGCCTCGGGTAATTATCAGCATTCCTGACTCCAACCAGTCTTAAACATAGTGTTTAACACCTCCCAAGCACACATTTATTCCCTTATTATATGTAACTGGTCTGGTTCACAATGCCTGCACAATGTCTGCACGACTATTGCTTCCTCCATGGTGTCTGCCATCTTGGGCCACCTTAAGGGCAGTTACAAGTAGTATTGGATTTCTCCTTCAGGGCCAAGACTCACAGGCACTTTTCGCAGGCAGCCTAGAGGCAACCAAATGCACTTACAAGCCCGGGATGAACAAAGTACATTTTTCAAATAGTTTATGGAAAATCCTCCTGATATTTACAGGGAATTATGTAATTTGCCTACTATTTTTTTAAAAACTTTTCCTTGCTTGTCAATTTCCCTGGTTGACATGGCCCTCAGAGTAAAGGAGGCGAAAATATGATCTGTAGTTTCTGACTGGCTTTTGAGAATATCCGATAAACAATGCCATTTTAGGACTGACCAACGTCCATAAGAATAATTGATTACAACTATTAAACCTCAATTGCAGGACGTGATGTTTTAGAGATTCACGCTTGCAGACAGTTTTAAGGCGCACTGGCCAAACAGAGGTCAGTGGACTGTAAATGTAGATTGTGGAGGTTCTGTCTGCCGCCCTCTTGTGACTGAATCTGTCCAGCAGGAATTAATTATTGACATAGATTTTTCCACGCTCAGCAGGGGAGCAAAGGCCGAGTTGTTCTTTTGTGCGAACACCAAAGTTTCAAGTTAACGGATAACAGTCTTATTCAAAGTGTGAAAGGTTCCACATGCCACTTCGATGAGCAAATACAACGGTAACGGTTTTCAGACTTCTTATCTGATAAACCGACAATTTACACGCACATTTGCAGGACCATGTTCTTCATAACATCCGATTACCAGCAACGACTGTGTAATTTTTTCTTTAAACCATGTTGGTTTTTGTAGGCAGTAGTTATATTGGTTTCAAGTGGAACAAAGGTTATCAGAAATGCAACAACAGATTGACACTCACTTGAAACTCTTGAGGGTGTATTTTCGATCACGTAGCGCACGTAGCAGCATTGCACACATGTTAACGGTTACTAACAACAATATCCAATTATCAAACAAGAAGGGGTGTTGAGTGGGGGAAGCCGACAAAAAATCCCAAACATTTTTTTTTGGGGGGGGGGGAAGGATATAATTTGTGAACAAACATATAATTTGTTTTAAATACATCATTAAATAAAATGTGGTTTTAATTTTTTTTTTTTAACCAGTTCACATCGGATGACATGCATACATGCAAAGGTTTTGCGGTATTCGGAACGGATGACAGATAAACACACAATGAGCGAGGCCGAAAATTTCTGTCTGTGACTTGCAGCGAGCGAGGCCAGAAATATCAGGGTTTGCTACCCGCATTGTGTGTACAAAGTAGGTCATGCTGTACATGTGTACTGTGCACAGTATGGGTAACAGTTAAATGTCATCAAGAACTGCTCCCTTCAAGATTCCAAATTCAAGATGATTTCACACGAACTGAACTGCATCCCCAAAGTGTGAATTTAAAAAACTCTAAAAATTGCACAAAATTAAAAATACAAATTTTGAAATTGTTAAATATTTTTTTAAGTTACTACATGAAAATATGCCATGTACAGTACATGGGTATGTTCATTTAATTTCGACTATAGATTCGTCAACATCTACTCTTCACTTTCAATTACAGTTTTTCATGTGTGCAATTCTTCTCAGAGTGAGAAGAGAGCATAACCACTGAAAGGTCAAGCCTTGGCAAGGCCAGTGACCCCACCATATTATGTAGTGGGGGGGGGGGGGGTAGATTGGCTCACACATTCCACAGTGTATTAGTAGGTGAATGACAAGCCAAATCATATTGGAATATTGGATATCCTTACAGATAGGATAACAACAAGCTGACCGAATCCAGCTCCGATTTATCCAGACAACACACTATACCAGCAGTTTAATTTAGTATTCAATTATTGTGTCTTGGACTTGATCGAATATTTGAATATGCGCTGTTCAAGTTTACTGTACATGCGCCAGCCTAAACAGGCCAGCGATCGGACTTTGCATGCGCCAACAAAAAAAGTACATCATGTGTGTATTGATGTATATTTTTTGAGGTACATGTAGCAGCACGGTTGATATTTGACAGATTTTAAAGAAGAATTTGAAGTTAATATTCCTCCTGGAAGCCCTCAAATTACCGGTATGCATTCAAAGTGCCTTTTGACAAATGTCGCATCATGACAAAATTAAAGCCATGCACCATCTAATTAAATTACAATTGCGGAATTTTTCCATCTTCTCCTTGAGATTGCTCACATTTTTTTAATATTTAAATTTAACAAAATGCTATTCTGATATTTGGTGAATGATTGAATATTAAGATATTTAGTATTCAGCACAGTGTTACCAGAAGTTGATGTCTTGCCTTTTTTCCCCACAGGGTACCGGTACGATAACAAAAAAACTTAATTAAAGAAGATTATCATTTATCATGCTTTCATTAAAACAACTTTCGATGGAAAAGAAGGGCCAAATATTGTAAGGGCTTGAGGAAAATGTACATAGTAGGAGATAAAATCTAATGAAGAATGTTAGGAATTTGTAATTTCTACTCTGTGAATATTTTACTACATGTACTTGGAGGACTCAATGCAACCCAAGCATGATTGTGTCAACACAAAACACAATTGCGTCAGGCAACATCAAAACCATCAGTGCAATATTAACATGTAATATGTTAGCAGGTCATGAAGGGTCATTGAGCCTGTACTGTGTGTGACCACATGTACACATACACGTAATGTTGCTGGTTGCAATGTTGAGAGCCAACACGATAAATGTTTCGCAACCTCATCATCTCTCACTAATTATCATCACAAAGTTCAAGTTTCAAACTTTCCAAATGATACAGTAGCATGCACATGTTCTAGACTTACTTTTTTTTCACAACTTAGAATGTAGTTAGAATTTGTACAGCCCTATCTTTATACCACATATGGATTCAGGTTTTTAGGTTTCAGAGTTTTAGGTGAATGGCAATTTTCTGACAGTCTCGTATGGTAGCTACATGTAAGCTGAGTACATTTTCACAAGTATGAAAATGAGTATTTTCCCATGAGTACAACCAGTAGAATGCAGGTACTTTGCCATATACTTGCAAGAATACAGGGTGAGTCAAAAAAAGCGAAACCCAAATGTCGGGGCTATTGTTTTAGTGAAGTTCTGCATGTAGCACTTTCAAAATCTAGGGTATAAAATGCCAATCTATAAGCTTTCTTTTAGTACAAAAATCATTCAAATTACTCATGTACTTTTCAAGTTAAGGAATTTCAACCACTACCACCGTTTTAAAGTTCTGTCCATGAATCACAAGAAGGTACAAAGGTACATGTAAGTGTTCTTTCAGCAAAACGAAAACGAATCACATAGGGATGTGTGTGAATTGTTTTCGTTTTGCTGAAAGAACGCACATTTTTTTGTGATCCGTGGACAGAACTTTAAAACGGTGGTTGTGTTTAAAATTCCGTAACTTGAAAAGTATACGAGTGATTTTAATGATTCTTGTACTAAAAGAAAGGTTATGAATTGGGCTTTCAATGTTTCATGTCCTAGATTTTGAAAGTGCTACATGCAGACCTTCACTAAAACAATAGTCCCGACATTTGGGTTTCGCTTTTTTTTACTCACCCTGTACATTGCTATGAGTACAAGTATTTGTACTTTGCCGTGAGTACGAGAAGTAATTTATAAGTACTTGTACAGTGTACTTCATCATGAGTATGAGAACAAATACTCTGTCATGAGTGCGAGTACATGTACTTGGCAAATAGTGCATGTACGTCCCACAACTATGACTGTACTGACACTGCAACATTGCGTAGAGGACATTATTAACATGCATTGTATCCTCCTATTGCACACTGATGCATCCATCATTCCTTACGAACCACTTAATTGATCTGCAATCACAGCGTTCCTGAAGGCCAGGGAGAGTTTATGCAAGGCAAGATTGTCAGCTTATGTAACTAGACAGTTATGTTAACGACATCTTCATTAACTAATGAAGCTTGAAAGTCAATTTACACAATTATTTTCACAGCCATAAGGCCGCCATCCAACCCAAACAAATGCCTTCACAAAAAGAATTATACGGTATTTCACAATGGGGCTGAGTGTATACAATTAATGCAAATGGCAGAGTGGCAACTTTCAAGCAATGCAATACTTTTGTAGATTCTTGAGACGAGATATGGGTATTTTATTCAAGTTGAGCAAAAGGTTTACAATTTTCAGCAGAAATGAAGATAAAATGGTTCTGAATCAACAATGAATATCTACAGAAGAAATAAAAAAATTGGAGGATTTTCATGTTTCAGTAATTTATCCTGAATAGGGGCAGAAAATATTTCCAGGTGCCACTGCCCCCACCCTACAATATTTGTGTATATTCTTAAGGCGAGATATGAGTATTTTGTTCAAGTTGAGCAAAAGGTTTACAAATTTCAGCAGAAATTAAGATAAAATGGTTCTGAATCAACAATGAATATCTACAGAAGAAATAAAAAATTTGGAGGATTTTCATGTTTCAGTAATTTATCCTGAGTAGGGGCAGAACATATTTCCAGGTGCCACTGCCCCCACCCACAAAAATCATCCAGTTGCCAATATGAAGTCAAAGGCAAACCCCCACCCTTTGGTTTTAAACACAAAAGAAAGAGTTACTTGACAGATCAGTTAAAGCTGGTTCACACTCCACGCGAAAGCGAAAGCGTGCCGAACGTCATGACATCAACAACTGGAGTTTCATTGTGACGTTTGCTGTTTCCCTAACAAATTTGTTTTGCACTGAAATTCACGAGAAGTATGAACTTGCATTAAAGGCACACACCGGGTAGGACCATTTGCTTTTCATGCATCTTGTCTGTTTCCAATAATAACACCACTCAAAATCCAAACAAAAACATTCAAAACAGGTCTAAACTGTTGAAGTTTCAGCTCAGTGGATCTTACACTTTTGAGAAAACAGTGAAAAAAGGTGCATATAATCATAAAGCACAACTTTGTCAATAACACTCTTTATTTGCAAAAATCAGTCAATTGACTGATCGTTGGATATCACCTACATTTCCTGATTTCTTCTAAATGACAGCACACCAGATGGACTACTTCAAGGGATGTTTAGTACCAGTGTGATCTTTAATCCAAGTACGCTTTTTGATAATAATTTGGTAGCTTACTTTTGGGATGATTGCAAATGATTCCTACAAGTCTTTACTGTACACCAGATTTACAACTGACATGAACTGGAAAAAAAACTTCAAAATCAAATACTTACTGAAATATTTGAGTGTTTCCTCCATCATGACAGGGGACAGTAGTTCGCAGGGTTCCTCTAACCCCACCCTTGACGATGACCTCAGCCAATCGCTGTGCTCGTAGGTCAAGGCGGACGTGGTGTCGGCTCGTAGCTTGTACATGGGGATCTTCTCCTCCAAAAGACTGAATAACTCCACCTCAGGAATGTTGGAGGAGTTGTGTAGATCTTGGGAAGAGAACGAAAGGTAGAATAAGGGATCAGAAACTAGAGATGGTCCTAAGATGGGCTCTAAATACATTTAGGTTCAATCTTTGCTGACTTATATCACAGATCTATGTCACTTCATTTGGCCGTAACTCCCTGAATCAAGAAAAATCTGACTGACAAAATTTGAGCCTCAAGCTTGATCACATGGCTTAAGTTATAGTGGCAAGGCTGTACACTTCTCAAAAATCCTTCAAAATACTTGAAAGCAAGTCAAGTCTGACTTCCAACAACAGGGGGCTCTCTGGATTGGAAAAACATTACTGTTGTAACCATAAAAAGTAAAGAACCGTTACCTGTCAAAGTGCCAGCCTCACATTGCGCCTCGCATGCATCCCCCACATCCTCGACGAAGTCTCCGCCCCACTGACTGTCAGAGAACACTTCTTCCCCGGCCGTCACCGATGACGGGGATGGTTGGATCGGCAGAGCCGATGGGGGCGCTGTTGCATGAGCCAGTTTGGCTGTCGGCGCGGGGCCCCACAGCATACATACGCACTGTTGGCGTTCGGTGGGCTTCTAGTTGAGGTGTTTACAGACTATGAGTTGCGGGACGCATTATAGAAGATAAAGAAAACCTGTAACCAAAATTTTAAAAAAGAAAATAAACATTTAAACGAAATGGGTAAATAAAAATAATTAGTTGCAGAGACTGGAAAATGAGGTTTTGAAAACCTGAGTTTGTCTCCAGCATTAAACTGAACATCTCTACTGTAGCTTGAGAACCATTTGGAAGCCTTTGATGTCAACTGAATGACAACAGTCTAAACTTTGGCCTTTTAAGTTGTAGGATTTGTTGTTTCAGAGGCAGAACGTGGGGCATATTGAGCTGGAGTCACCCAAGACAGGGGGCCTATAAGTCTCCTGAAGTCACAGCTGGAGGTGACGCCAAGGTTTCAAAAAAGTGTGGGGTCAGGAAACTGCCTCACACTCATGTGATTCCATTGGTTGGCATGTGCAGCACATATTTCCTTTCTCGTAGCCTGATTGGCCAAGGGATCTTGGATGACCGTGAATATTCAAATTTACTTGACCCCGTGCCAAAGGTCACCGAAACCCAAAACTGCTCTGATGTTTTGGCTGATATCCAACTCCTATGCAGAATAGAAAGACAGTGATCTGAGCCTTATTTCATGGCTCATTCTTACATATGTACACAGGTTTGCATGGACTTTCAGCTTGTGTTGATGCATACATCGCATAACTAATTGTTTACAGTGTTAGCACAAAATTTCTGCTTGTGCTGTAAGCAAACCATTGTAATAAGCGCGGAATTCTATTGACTGGTTAAAAACATCAGATTCAAAATTTGAAGTTGCTCAGATCATATCAGTACACTACATGTAGAGTGCAATGCTTATTGACTGGCTAAACCAGGCACTCTGTAAAACAATTTCCTGTTAAAAATCTGAAGAGCAGTACTGAATTGTACAATGCACATGGCAAATGAGTTAAAAGTAGTTTCTTGATTATAGGGAAATGATTGCATGCCGGTAACAGTTTGGTAACTAAAAAAAAAAGGCTTGATGTCGGTATACTTGTACACATGCACCTTTGACTGGGCAAATTTTGGGGTCCAATGAAACAGGAAACGCTAGTTAACCACACCATAGCGGGTCACGCCAATTGTATACATATCGGCTGATCTGACCCACATATTTTAACCGAGCCAAACCACATTGTCCAGTCACTCTATGATTAATACCTGCGGAGGAAATGTACATGCGACGATCAAAATGGTGAGGTTTTACGCAGAATTTGTTTGGTCCATCTGTTTTCATTTAAAACTCTTTTGCAAAAGGCTACAATACCTCTTTGCCAGAAATGTAGAATCAATTCAATAAAACATATGGAATTGAAATTTCTTTTCAGTTTTTTTAACATGAATACATTTGCTATAGCAGCCAAATCTACATTTAGTTCCCTAATAAAGTGCCCGATGAGTCGGAAGAGGGGCCCATTAAAACACGAGTTCTTGGAAGAACTTGGAAGAAATGGGTTTCAGTTCACAGAGATTTGCCCAGTTGTAAATTCTTTGAGACAGAAAGTATAACTTCTTGCAAGCTAGTGGAGACTTAACAAACAAATGTTGTTGCGAGCTAGAGGATAAATAAATGCCACGATTAAGCAGACCAACATGAAACAAGTGAAAACTATAATCAATAGTCAACATGTTGGTGATATTTGCGCAGGCTCATATCATGGTCATAGCACTTACCGGTAATTATCATTTGTGCCAATCAAATTTGTCACAGCTATTTTACAATTTTCAAAGTTCAAGGTTCTAATCCGTCAGTGAAATAAAGCAAACACGGTGAGCATTGCATTTTGTACAATGGGCAATACATTCTAACTGAAGTCCAGAAACACTCACACACACAAAAATGCAACTGGTTTTTTTCTGCATACAAAATATAAGCAAGAAATTCATTCTATAGACCTTTATCATGCTGCCACCATTTTAGTCATGTTCCCTGTATCCAATAACGGAATGATAATGTTGTGCAAAAAGGAACCAGACTATTTTCCCTTCCAGCCTCGCTTTGGTTAGGTACATTGGTTTGAATGGGGAAAAAATCAAAATGGCTGCAACATGATAATGGTCTATAGGCCTATCCCTTTCATTCATTCTGTATCCCATGAGGCAATTGAATCCACTGTTCAAACAGTGTAGACCAATCCCAGCATGTTATCAATTCTATCACGAAGGCCCCCTTCAATGGCGAAAACAGTACTGTTCAGATTTACCCATCACTTGGCCTTTGCTTTGTCCAATAGTGTGCACAGTGGTTTCTCCATTGAAGGGGGCCTCGTGAGCACCCAGTAATCACATGCGTAAGTTTACACACAAGTTTCAAAACAATCCATTCAGAGACCAAAGACAAGTTCTTGTAGAACTTAAAGCACGACTGTTCTTATCAGAACTAAAACTACTTAGCGAAAGATGATAATAAGCAGGACAAGTTCTTATCAGAACTAAATATCTTCTAAGCAGTAGTAATTACCACATGGTGTTACCGCAAACCGAAATGATATCGATACTCTACCATGCAAAGCCTCAAATCTTAAATCTATTCATGACAATAATTCACTACTACACTGCACACTGAAATTTTGAATCATCTCAATTACAGATGATTCAAAATTTCACTGTTTACAAAATGATAGGCCTACTGGATTTCAGTAAACCCCACTCTCCCTACATACATCTGTCCTTCTCCCCTCCTGAACAGACAGTCCGACAAGCTTTGAAGCAGGAAATCCCACGAGGAGGGGGGAGAGGTCACACTGAGGTCTGGTCACACTAAGGTCACAGGACAAATAAGTCTGTACACATGTGGCAGACAGTAATGAGTGTTTGTCAAAGGTTGTACACAGTGAATACAGTGAATAAGAGCTTAATAACGGGAATGTACATGTATACACGTGTACATCATTGGCTTTTGCTGTAATCTTCAGAAATGAACTATTTGAGGGGTTAGTTATATTGTTACACTTTGAAATTTGTCTTCGAAAATGCTGGAAAAACCAAGAACAATGAAAATGTTCAAGTAGTCTGGTTCCCTGACTCCACTAAAGATAAAATGGATCAATTTATAGATGCCAGAAAATTGTAAGGTACATGTAAGAGAACCAGTCTAGCTGGCCTGCACCCGTTCATAAACATGCAACCAATAGCAAACACAATTTGGACTGAAAAAAGGGTAAAGTTGAAGCAGTAGTTGAAAAATAGTTAGGTTTTTCCAACGGTGGTCGGCCGACCACCGTTGGAAATGTATACAGAAATACAATTTTCTTGAAAATGACTTCACACCAGGTGCCATAATTTTACAGGATGCTTTAGACTGTGATTTACCAACATCCTAGTAAGGTATTTCGTAAAAACTTGGTAGTTTTATTTTTTCGATATCTGCAAATGTTGTATATTTCCTTTAAAGGGAAGATACAACATTTGCAAACATCAAAAAATGAAATGAGCAAATTATCACGAAATACCTTACTGGATTGTTAGGGAATGACAGTCCAAGGCATCCTGTAAAATCGTGGCTCCTGGTGTGCTGACATTTTCAAGAAAACTTGTATTTTTCCAACGCTGGTCGGCCTTTTTTTAAAAACTGCTCCTAATTTTTCATATTCGTAGTTATTCCGCATTTTCTTTGCAATTGTTTACACACCTGTGAAATGGTACAAGCCTGCTAGACTGATTCTCTGACCTTACAATTCCCCAAAGTCTATAAATTGCTCCGTTTCATCTTAAGTGGGGTCAGGGAACCAGACTACAAGAACATGGTTGGTTTTCTTGGGTTTTCCAGCATCGCCGAATCCAAAACGTGAAGCAAGTCAGTTTAAAAATATTCTGATTATCTCAATCAGTCAATGAAGGTCAGTCATTGCAAAAAGTTGAACATGTTAAAAAAGACTAGTCTGAAAATTTGGGACTCTCACTTTTGTGTACGAGAGTCCCAAAACTTAAGGTACTGAAAACATGCAAAACAAGAAATAGACTGGCACCTAAAACAACCAGTCTAACACAGCTTCAGTACTGCATCAATCAACCATGCCAAAAGAATTTAAGAAACATGTGGCATGAAGCGGGAACTAGTCTCAATTAACTACACATTTCTCCATAGTCAAGCCACCAGACTGTTGACACTGAATGAAGAGGTCAGTCTTTCCAAATAGTTGGACCATGGTCGGACACGTACCACTCTAGTATTTAGCCCCATTTTGAAGTCACTTGACTTTCCTCTCATGTGCAAAATGTTGAAGAAAAGTCTCCTTTAAAAATTGAATTCAGTCTGCAAACTTGGTTGGTGAAATACTGTGGACATTTTCTTTGCCCCAGTGGAACTTTTGGAGAAATTTGCTGGCTAAACTGTGAGTAAAGTGGGCCTGATTTAGTTTTGCACCTTTCAGAGCACTCCATGGAGCCCTGTCTGAAAAAAAGACACGAATCCAGGACTGAGTATTTCCAATTTTGTTAAAAATACTTAGAAAATGCACTTGACTCTCCATAAACTTTGTACACAACCAAACAAGTGGCGTCTAGATACTACATTCCAAAATGTCAATGAACTTTACCATGTTTGTAAATTGAAAATAGTGAAATGAAAAATTACTGAAAAGGTTCTCCTTTTTTCTAGTTCTACTGTTTTGTTTCTCCCATGTTCCGACACTCCATCAAAAATTGAAACAGTCTGACCAGTGTACATCTGGTTGGGAAAGATTTCCATATACCAAGTTCACTCAACACTCTGTGTACAAACCCTATGAGAGTGGGCTGAAAAATTCTACGTGTTTTCTAAGAAAATGCTTGTATTTTCTCACTGCTCAAATTGACTTTGATGACATGAAATTGCTATCTGTGGGCTTGTTAGTCAATACAGAGGAAAATTAGTGAACTTCGCATATGGTAATCTTGCCGACGTATGAAAGTATGATCATGGATCTCCATGCCATAATGGTGCACACAATCTGTAGCATGCAACGTGTACTGTCAGTGACCGGTCAAACCATACATCCTTCACTGTGACGAGTGTAAAACTGAGCGACAGATCACCACGGGAGTTTACAACAGGAAAATGTGATGTATAACTTAAGTTAATATAACTGTAAGTAAATGGATTTAATTCTCCTTAAACCTATCTTACCTACTATCTAACCTCAGTAATGAGACGGTTCAAGCTTGAATAATCCAAGAGAAGTTTGTACATGCGGTTTCAGTCGCCATTTTTCCTCACTGATGTAATCGGGAAATCAAAGGGAAATCATGTAGGCTAAACTCATCAGTCATCACAGAAAATAAAGGCAGACTTTACGTACCGTGCATGCGTGATCGGGAGCTTTGTCGATTGGTGGCGCTATACACGGCTGCCTACAGCTATATCAGAATCACGGACATTATAAACGCATCAGAATGCACACATTATAGTTACTGCCAAATAGTGACCGGGGTTGACGAGTCAGAAGATTTACAAAAGAAGCTCAAAAGCCGGGGAATACTTAAGTTATTTGTTAAGCTCAAATAATCTGGAACATTCAAATAGAGTGAGCATCATACCATCGTCCATCATAACATCAAAGTTCCGACGATAAAAAATATCATCCCCCATATGCATCATGTCCTCCAAAATTACCCGGAAGGTTAAAGTTAGTGTAGGCCCTATATGTGCTTTTTTGGGTGTGGCACCTTGGAAAATAAAGGGGAAAAAGCAAATGTATTTGTTTCCGGACATTATATTCCTTTAAATATCGTTCTGAAAAGAAAAACGAAATTTTGAAAAAAGCACGTATATACCAACTTTAAGTTACTCTCGCCTTCGGAGCCGATCGGCACCGTTTTTATGACTACGACCCTTTTCTATATAACTATGGCCATCACTGGACTAAATCGCGAAGCACGGAGTTCTATGGCCAGTGAGTGGCCATAGAAGGGGGCTACAATATGACCAGATTGAATCGGGAATCCAATAAGTAGGATGTGACCGTCAAATATTATGCAATAATTATAATACTTGGTTGTATAATATAAAATGGGATCACACATCATTTTGTGAAACCATTCCGCTAAGCGGGCCTAGACTGTCATTTTTGAGAAAAGAGGAATTACCATAATTTCCTCGCGTTGATTAGGCTAGGACCAACCCATCGCGAGATGATTGAGGGGGAAAAGCTCCAAAATTTACAAAACGGTTCTCAAATTGTCTTAGAACGGGGGACGGGGCATTCCCGGACCCCCTAATAGTAGGACTAGCCGCGGGGCACGCCTTCACTCAAATAAGTTATCAACTCCCAGTTTCGTCCTGAAAGCTAGATCTGCCTAGTGAATGATAATTATTTCCTAAGTGACAAACTAGGAATCACACCACACTGAGACCTAAAACGTGGGCCCTGTTAATGGACATTTTGGAAGGGTGGCAGTCAACGGAAACTTTGCTTTTCTTCGAGAAAAATGTACACTTTTCTTTACAATTATTATGCCATCTCATGAGCTGATATTTCGTCATGTTAATTTTAGATTTACTGTTTTGTTGAAATCGGTTTTGTAAAATCGGCAAAATACATTTTTTTCTTAATAATCAGAAAACGGCATCCGTTATACATATACTTCCTCAGTTTCATCTCAATGCGATGGGATACGCATCACTGACCATTATTAAGAGTCGGGGCTGAAGAGACAAAATCTGTTAAGATTAATTGAGATGGGGAAGGTGAAGAATTTATATGGATGATAATACTTAACGTCCACAAACTCCAAATCGAACAGAAAATGATATACACTTCTGTGTGATGTTTGCTAAATTGAAGGGAATGTTGGAACATTTACAGTTTTCGCGGAAACGTATACCTAACGATTTAACGAGGAAGCCCTTGCTCAAAGTGAAGATAGGACTAGTACAAAATACCAGGCTGTGAAATTATTCCTCCTGAATGGTGACATTCGGAAGAAACAATCATTGAAGGTGGTTTAAGAAAATGTGCTTGCGGACATTTTTTTTAACGTGTGGAAGTTAACAACGGAATCCAGTTACCAGACCCTTGAAATTGTGCATACGTTTTCTTTGTTTTCTCAAACTGTATCCATGGATGGAGCTGAATGAAATTCAACAAGTTAGCTGTTGTGCACTCTTCTTAAGATTTTGAGCAATTTTGTTGCTTTAAATGAAATATATACACACGTGTCTTTAATTATCCAGAAAAAAAACCAATTGGATGTATTACTCCCACGAACAGTTGACAAAGACCCCCCTTTTTTTTTTTAAAAAGCTTCTGCTGCGGTATGTTCATAATATAATAATTCGATGAGTTCCAAACAATTAGGCCCCCGAAAAAAAGTCTCTGGGTTCTGGTATGGAGTTTGCCCCAAAAGTGGTGCGGCGACGCGTTTTCCCCCTACATTTTTCCCCTTCAAATGCCGGCTTATGGTGCAGATGACGCTTCGATCCCCTTAAAACTCTTAAAAATATCCTTCAGGGTGGAGCTTGAGGTGACCTTAGTAAGGCCGTAAGGCTTCAGAATTGTGCACCCACTAACTATCTCGACCGACACGAGATTATTTTGTCAGCATTTATATCGAAGTTACTAACTTAGCAATAAGATACAAAAACCCCACAATATGAAAGATAAAATGATCGTTAGATATTTTCAGTGTCGGCGCTTTGTATTTTGTTTCGTTAAAAAAATAGTTTTATTAATATTTCATTATAAACAAGAAATTCTGGAAATCACACAACTAACTTTTTGTGGGGCGTGGCCGTGCCCTGTACGTTAAGTTAGTATAGCGCCACCAATAGTTTGATAACGTCCACAAAACAAACATGGCGGCCTCCATGTCTGTTTTATTTCATCAACCGGCGCTCGCAATCATTTGACAATTTCAATCCAAAAATGGCTTTCTACATTAAACCTCCAGGCGGGATCGAAAAACTGCAAAACCTGGCCGTCTACGGAAAGAAGAGATTGAGATTTCTGCAGCAGGTATTGAGATGTGACAGCAGCGCAGATTTCCGCGGGTTGTTGGATTGTGCGGATACGGCAGATGATTCCGAGTGTCTTATTGAGGGTACAACGAAAGACCGTGTGTCACACTTTCTTCTGAGGTATTGTTTCAACACAGAGTTTACTTCGTAAAAATTTGTCTTCTCAAACCAGGTCAAAAAACTTCATTCGAGGAAAGAAAATTGCATCCTGACACCACTTTTTTTCATCATATTTTATCTCAATGAAGGTCAGCTATTGCAAAAATGTCGAAAATAAATGAATCTGGGATTGAGAAACATTGCCAATTTTGTTAGAAACTACTTTGAAAAATGCACTCAACTATAGACTTTGTACGCAACCAGCAACCAACGAAGTGGCGTCTGGATACTCCATTCGGAAAAAAATTGTTGCTACCTGACGCCACTTTTTTCTTCATATATCAACTCAATGAAGGTCCGTCATTGCAAAACTGATGATAAGACATTAATCTGGGTCTGAGAAACATTTCCAATTTTGTTAGGAAAAATAGGAAATACCAATTTTGTTAGGAAATACATAGAATTTGTACACAACTGCTGAAGTGGCGTCAGGTTGCAACATTTTGTCCCTACATTCTTTCCCTGATTTTATTTCATATGCAAGATATTAAAATAAAAATTCAGTGACAAAAGCTAGCTGTTTATCAAATTTATTGTTCAAAATTTATGCTGTACTTTTGTTTACAATTTCTGCCGTTTTTTGTTAATATAGACTTGCCTGCTGCCAGGACTCGGAGATGGCTTCGTTTTTTGTGAGAGCGGAAACCGAGCTGTTTTGCCATCGTTTTGCAAGCATGAACTTGACTGAACTGGTCCACCTCTTTAAATCCACTCACCGCTTTTTGTGTCGTCTGTGTCGACATCACAGCAAAAGCAGTAGGCTGTTTGTCGTTCAGAGTGGACAGTCTAGTAGCAGAACTGTCTGCATTGATCTGCTTAAGATCCTGAAAGGAATGATAACTGATGGGCTGACCTGGGAAGATGTTGTTAACAGGTACCTGGATGGGTGTAGGTCAGAGGTCATACAAGTCCCTTTTGAATATGCTTTATCACTCGTTGCCAGTCGATCTGTTGTGCTAGAGCGGGGCGTGGCTATGGTTCCCCCTGCTGACATCCTAAAGGTTTTGGCCTCGCTGTTTGAGGAGCTGATCGCTAATGGCATGGTAGATGCACGTCATTCAGTGCATGATGTAGCTGCCAGTGATAAACGCATGGTAGAGCTGTTTCGTGAGTTAAGGCACTTGTACTACTCTGGTAGCAGATTAATGGGGGTTGATTGGACAGTGGACAGTGGCTCTGTGGCCTTGGAGGATATTGATAATTTGTCAGCATGTTTCCCACCGTGTATGCAACACTTACATCGAATGCTGAGGAAAAAGCATCGGCTAAGACATTTCTCAAGGGTAAGTTGGGACTTGGCATCTGACTTGCACTTGTTTCTGTCTCTTCTTTGGGGGAAGGGGAAGCTTAGGATGAATAGATTGGCTAACACTATTACAAGTTTGACAATTTGGGCAATAGTAGTCACTTTTTGAATGGTTGATTTTATTATTAAATTAAAATATCCATTATTTCTTGTGACAGATCCAGTACACTCTCTTCCTAAAAGTGGTAGGTCTGCCTGTTTCCGAGGCGGTAAAGTTCTGGCGAAGAGAGTACTCCCAACCAAACTGTCACCACGGCGACAGTGCCGGATGCACTCACACCTGGCAACGAGACGGAAGGAGATACACATACAGCATTAGGCATCTGTATGGGTTGGAAGGGTCAAGGGTCAACTATAAGGCACACAGCTGCCGCTCAATACAGGTGATGAAATGAAGACTGTTCTGAGCTTAGGCTGCTTTGTGAATTCACACAGATAGCCTACGCAGCTAAATGGTCCAAAAAATGCCATGTTCCTTTTAGATGGGAAAAACTCTAAATTTTAAAATGCTCATTTTCTTTACTCTTTACATATACAGACCATAAAATAAACGCATCAAATCACCTTCTTGCTGTATTTTTTTTTTAGACGGAATCAATAAGAAACATAAACGAGGGTAAAAGCAAAAGATAGTTTGTCTGGGAAAGTCCCAAATTCAAAACTCCAAAGACAATCAATCATATAGGCTTAGTTCCACCGGGGTCCCCTTACAACAATACATTTTTAAGAAGTTTGGTTATACTCTGAATACCCAAATGTTTTAATACAGAAAATACACCATATCACAATATGAACATGATTCAGTCATGCATTAAATGAATATCAGCTTTGATGAATTCACCATTTTCACCCAATGAATAATAAAACCTTGGATCAATACAATTTTTGTTGACTCTCGTTAATACAAATGCCAGCCGGACCTAGCAAAAATGTTTGTCATATAAAAATTTTGTATTAAGCTGAGTTCCGGTCTCATTCATTGTGCACATAATGCACAGTCGGGACCAAGGCTTTATGTTCGCTATAACCATAATTTGTGTAAACAGCGTTTGTATTAACGAGGGTCGATATTAATGTCAGCCGACAGTCACATAGAAACTTGGGAGTTCCTTTTTAAGTTAGGATCTGTTTTAAACCCCCGAACAGGAGCGCAGCATGGGACACGGTGAGGAAGGAGGATGTCCGTTCAGTCACTTTGATGATGCGCATCTTAGAAATGTGATGAGTTATGCAGGCATCGGATCGGAGGAAGACACAACACAAATCATTGATCTTGCCGAGAGAGGAAAAACGCAGGCTGCCTGTCGAGCGTTTTTCAGGAAGTCAGTTGCTGTGAGTTTGGCCCGTCTTTTGAAGTCAAATGTTTCCGAATTAAACAGTAGCAGTGACCTCGACAAGAGAGAAGTTGATGAAAAAGAAGCTGACGCCGAAGACATTGATCTTCAACCGTGTAATGAGAAGAAGCCAAGTATTGGAATGGGCGGAGCTGTAGCTTCTACCGCTGATGATGGCAGAGTTATTGCCAATGTTACAAAACAGTCTGAAAATCACGGTGCATCAGGATCTCAATCTCTGAGGGGATCACAAGCCTCCGATAGGGTTCCTAGTTGGAAGGATGCTGATCTTAGAGAGGACGGGTCGTTCTTTTCTGTCACTAATGAAACGACCTCCTCAAAAGATCAGTTGCTGATGCATCAAGTTAGGACAGGCAGTGAAGACTACAGTGATAAACAAAGAGCTGACAGTGATTTAGCAGGGGAAGGGTCTATTCCTTCCTCAGGGAAACATTCAGATATCTTGCCCACACACCATCAGCACATACGAGTTACCTCTGAGACAGTTACTGGAAACTCAGGAGATGCTAAAGCAGCTGAAATATTTGAAGGAGTCCCGCCTCCATCTGCCACAAGGAAATCCATCTCGTCAAACAATCATCAACCGATACATCAAATCGGTCAACCAAAGACTGATTTGGGAAGCCATGGAGACTCGCCTGATGAGACAGCACCTAGCAGCTCATCTATCACCATTCTAAGAGATGTCCAGATCCACAAACCAATTGATTACTACAGGAGCTACGTTCAGCTCCTAGCGAGCCTCCAGCAACTTGAGGAGTCAAATCCCTGATGCATCAAGTTAGGACAGGCAGTGAAGACTACAGTGATAAACAAAGAGCTGACAGTGATTTAGCAGGGGAAGGGTCTATTCCTTCCTCAGGGAAACATTCAGATATCTTGCCCTCACACCATCAGCGTCAGGGAGACGGAAATCTGAACATGTTTAATGTACGCAAACTATAACTTAGCTCGAGAGGAGAGGATTGCTTTAATACTTTACACCTTTTTAGACAAGTCTCCACATTAGCCTTTTTGAGGTATGGTGGACACAATAAGAGGGTGATAAATGGTTTGGGTGAATTTGGGTAAATACACAAGAGTTTCCCGAAAGCAAATAGCGCCCCCTATTGTTTCCACCATATATTAAAACGGCTAGTGCGTCAGCTCACAGCAATCTGCACAGACAGGTGATAAAAGCGACATTCATAGTCCTTTGCAGTTATATAAGATAATGTACACAATTAACTATTTTAATATTTTTACACCGACCATTTTTAACAATAACACCGTGCAGCTGTTGTGAAACGCAAAAACTCAAAACTGTAACGAATTTGTGGAGCGTTTTTTTAACTCTTGAATTGAATATTACAATGTAATGACTTTCGATTAATTTTTAAAAGGGCTGCATGGACTTCGGTAGCTACCATTAACCAACTGAAATATTCAATTTTATACAATATAAAGCTAGAAGAAATAAAAATAAAATCAACAATTTCCTTGATCTGAAAGATAACCAAAACAAACGAAAAAATAAAATGTTCACATTTTTTCTTCTAATTTGACAATGTTTTACAATATTTGTATATGTGCCTGATTTTTAAATTTTTTTTATCTCCCTGTTGGCGTCAAAATCACACATGCGATGTTTTATTATTGACAAAATTAATACATTCAGTGAATATCACTGAATATGATCCTCTTCCACTAATTCCTACGAATAAAAAATTCTGTCTTGGAAACGAATGGTCTCTGGAATGTTCTGAAAAATCCCTTTAATTGTTAGCGTGTTAAATAATCCCCAAGATATGCATAGGCGCTTTTTCTCTGTATAAGGACATTTGGGGAACTTTGGACAGGCAAAATTACCAGTTGTACTTTTTGGGAATTAATTTTTTTCCGAGTAATTTCGGGGAAACTGCCGGGGATTGTTAATGAATACAAGAAACGACGTTGGTGTAAAAAGACAAACAGATAAGGTCTTTTTTTTCTTGGTGGCTTAATCCCTAATCCTGACTCCCAAACCGCACCAACAAACTTCAACGAAGAAAAGCAACTTGTACACAGGATAAACAACCAGCACGTGATACCATATGCAAATTCACAAACTATAATGTGTACTGTACATAAATTCTCCTTAGTACGAACAAACTTAAAGCCAACATAGATAAGCCAATAAACAAGTTTAACACTACAACCGACTAGTAAAGAGGAAGGAGTCGAATTACAAGAATGACCCCGGTGGTATGTGGTCTGATCATACGTGCACAATAAACACATGTAGTGCTCTATGTTGCGATCAAGTTGAAGTTGTGTGCTTCTGTTTCTACGTACGCATGCTGAAAGCTTATCACGCTTAATAGCAATTGTTTCCGAGTAAAGTACAACTGGAATGAATTGGGAATTTACACATGTCGACATCGATTCCCTCCATGACCAGACGTACGGGCAATGACACGCATGCTTCCAGACCTTCGTAGTCGCCACACGTGTGCTACATTGTGTAAAAACGTTTGTGTCGTAAACTTGTGCATGCGTTTCCTATGGGACATCAGGGAGAACACCATTAGGCCCACATTGAGAGACTGTGAGTTTGGAATTGAATCGGGCATGTTTCTCTTCCGATATAATCATCGACGCAGTGGGTGGGACTGATCTGAATTTCAGACGAATTCAGGATTGAGAGCCTGCGGGACTGACGAGACGTTCGTTCGAATCACGGACTTCGCTTCATCGATAGACCTAAACTTTGAACTCTGTGCCGAACATGGCGTCCGAGTCTGAGTTTTCCTCAAGAAGACCCTTGTGGAGTACGTGTTGGTGTCAGACCCCTCGCCTGCCATGCTTGCTGTTGGTCTTTGGGTTCTTGTTAGTTGGCGGACTCTTTTTGCACGTATATGGTAAGTCGAGTCGGGCTGGATAGAGGTGTACGATTTGTTCATGCTGAGACTTGTATTGTTTCTCGGTGGAGGGGGTGTGGTACGTTGAGCTATTGTCATGATTGTGATGTGGGGTTGGAGGGGTGTATGTTCGGGCTTCCTCTCCACGAATTTTCCACAACCCCTCAATCTTTGTATTTGTCCCCTCAAATTGAAATCTCCCCCTTGTTTTTAATACACGTCAGGATTAATAATTGTTGTTTAGCCCCACTAGAAATCAGCCTTTCCGAGACCGGATGCTGGTTCAATTAGATCTTTGTGGATGTTGGAAAACCCAACTCTTTATGCCCATTAAAAGGTACAGTAATTATTTGTCTCTTCATAGAAGCCAAGTAGATTTCACAAAGTATTCAGTAAAAATATGTTACTGATGTATCAATTTTGAAAGTAAATTCGCACATTGCATTTTTTTCCCCCTGTATGTGCAAATTAGACTGGTTCTGGGTCCCTCCATAACAACTCTCACTCTAATTCAGGAACGAGTCCATATGCCCCCCTTTTTTAGGGGGGGGGGACGCTGAAAAGGAACTTAAGAGATTGATATCTGTTTTTTTTTTGTAATGATTAATTCGATTGTGTGTAATTTTAAGCATTTCATGCAGTGTGTTTCGGGAATGACTGGTGCATGGCATTTAGTGAGTTATGATCTCGACTGGTTGCGATACGGGTTAAAAATAGGCAAAAGTTTGACTGAAACATGCTAAAAAGTGTACCTCCCATTTTATAATGTACAATCCACGCCCCCCGCTCCAATAGTTGAATTTGGCCAATGAACATTAGAGCTGAGTATTCCCAAGCTATAATTGCACACTTGTGTTAAATTCACAGGGTGAAACAAACTGAGCTGCGCGCGGTACTGCGGTAGCACCTGGAATAATGTATTGACCATCGTGGGTCAATATGAACTGGTTACTGGCCCAAAAATCAATACATGTACTATAAAGAGTGAATACAATTCAATCGATCATGGGTATAGGCTTATTTTGTGTTCGTATTTTTATGATGTGCTGCTCGCCTAAAAACCACTCCCTTTATAGCCTAATTATGTGTATTCATGACACTTCGGAAACAGTATAGACTAGACCATTATTATGTTGCGGCCATCATGATTTTTTCCCCATTCA
This sequence comes from Patiria pectinifera, assembly GCA_029964075.1. Lineage (NCBI taxonomy): Eukaryota > Metazoa > Echinodermata > Asteroidea > Valvatida > Asterinidae > Patiria > Patiria pectinifera. The sequence goes on along the minus strand of CM057130.1, from coordinate 4,691,050 downwards.
ATTCAACGTAACCAAAGCGAGGCTGGAAGGAAAAATAGTCTGGTTCCTTTTTGCGCAAAAACATTATCATCCAGTACTGTTATTGGATATAGGGAACATGATTGAAATGGTGACAGCATGATAAAGGTCTGTTGGACGATGGGAAGTCAAACCAATGGTATTTCCGGTGATGGCCAAGATAAAGACTTAAAATATTCACCAAACTGTTTTGTCCTTCACATCAGGAAATTTGAGTTTCACCTGGGGCGACCTCTAAGCAAAACTACATCAAAGTATTGGGACTACCCCCCCCCACACACACACACACAATATTGTGTTAATCAAAAATTTTGATTAACAAAAAACCCTGTGTAATATAGGCTTTTATATAGTTTCGAAAAGTGCACATAATAGGACGAAAACAACTTGGGAAAATGACAAAGTAGATCTATACACACTGTATAAGAATTACTGAATGAACAGGGCAGTTTTACTTTTTGTTGTCAAAAGGTTTTGCATGGTTAAAATGAGCCTACAGACCCTATGGACAGACATAAAAATATTTCTGGAGAATGTCGACACACGCAGTCGCGTTTGTTAACACAATCTTGCTGTTTAGGCCTAAAACTACGTGAAATATTCAGTCAATTGAAATTTCGGAAACGTTTTGGTGACTATCCGGCTTTCATGGCTGTCGACCGCTTTTAAATGTCTCTCGAGACGTCCCAATCAAAATCTCGCGTGACCACCGAATCTCGCGAGACCGATCTTTGGTACCACAGGCCAAGTGACTCGCGTTCATTGATGCGTGAGTACGTCCTCAGCTGTGCTCAGCGTTCCTTGGTGTGAAGGCGCCAGAAAGATGTGAAATAATTCCGACAAGCGTATGGGCATCTGTCAACTCAATTATTGGCAAAAACATGCAAGGACTTGTTATTTTATAATGCTGATAAAACGGGGGATCTTTGCAGTGCTTGTAAAGGGATGCACCAAGTTTTGGTTAGGTGGCTAATTAGTCTCGGCCCAAGACGTCAGTGATCAAGAGCGATAGTTGCATTGTTGTGTAGCGCCCTTGGTTGTTTTTATTTTTTTACTTTCTCTCACTAACGTCTTGGTCATTTCGTAGCAATGGGGGCGGGGCCATTTTATGTAAATAAGACCGTCTTTATGAATTCGAACATTTACAGTTCCTTTTTATAGCTCGATGCTTGATCACCGCACGTAGAGTGCGTATATTGACAATCGTCGGGTGAGCCATTGAACCTTTTCTCGATCACTGATTGGTTCCCTAGGAAAGCGATGATGCTTGATCACGTGCCGCACGTAGCGCGTATGTTTACACTTGTTGGGCGAGCCATTGAATCTTTTCTCGATTGTTGATTGGTTCCCTAGGAAAGCCTAGGGAGAAAATAAAGAAAAAAGTTAAACCGCTAAAACGAAATGGCCAAGACGTTAGTGCGAGTGGGTCCGCTGGTATTCGCTCGTACCCTCTGCCCTGCAAACAGGTACGAGCGAAATGCTGGTACTGTGTGTGCCATTAGAGGGCGCACTATGCACCGTCCACTATCAATCACTAGCGTCTTGGGCCAAGACTAGTGGCTAGTGGGCTTAGCCTTAAAGGTAATGCATGATGTTAGTTATTGGTTGGGACATGGTTGGAAATAATGACTTACATTAAGACACGATTTACATAAACACATCCTTGTAAATAAATTTGATTGGAACAATATATGATTTATTTCGATGCATGTACACTCCAAAAAATATATTTGTTTGGAAAACAAATTTGCCGCTGTTTAACTGAATATTGAAAACAGTTCTCTTTTGTAAACTGTAATTGTGTTATTTATTAAAAACGTCGTGTGGGCCTTCGTGAGTCTGCTTAACCTCTCGAGTGTATATGTCTCTTGGCTCAAGCTAAGACAATTTTGTTTTCCGGCCCGTTTTGCATCAATAATTCATTATAATTACACGAGGTTATGCCTTGCGCAGATGTCTTTAAAGACGAGTCATATAAACGCGAAGGCCAGTCAGTACACGGTTGGGCGCGCGCGAGGCACCGGTGTGTGACGACTGATGATTTTCAGCGTCTCGCGAAGATTACCGCTAGTTTCAAGTATACAATCCATTACTAAGTGCAATGAGACAAAAAGGGCTCATCCATTTATTTTCCAACCATTATGTATGCTTCATGTATTTGAAATTGCCATTAAATTCACTTCGCTTGATCCGAGTGCTTAACTGGAACGGAAGTGTGCGGTTATTTTTGGCCGAAGAGAACACAAAAATGGTCGACATGTATAATTGTCTTCGAAAAAAAAAATCTTTGTCCCAAGCTGTAAATCAAATTCGACGAATCTGTAGCAGCGATGGTAAAACTTAAGTGAAAAGAGCAATTGCTTTAGTTGCAACAGAAAAGAAGAATATGTTTTGCAGATGCTCGTTATATAGATGGTGCACATAGCGGAATGCGAAGCCACGGATATCTCACATTTTGATGTGTTCGTGAATATTGGACTAGCAAACCAAACATCTAGAAGGCCAGAAGGCAATTGAAAAATGGTGAAATAGAAAGTTAAAGCAAGAAAATTACATGGATTGTTATACAGGGTGGTGCAAAAAAGAAGGCAACCCACATTTGACAGCAATTTTCACCTACTTGTTGAGCATATTTCAAAACTTCAGTTTAATGGTATTAAAATATTGATCTTTAAACATTTTTTGTAAGTGACGAAAACATTAATGCTAATGCATATTGTGTCCCTGAGATGTGGTAGTTAAAACAAATCATGTTTCAAACCTTTTTGTCCACGGACGGCTTTATTCCATCTGCTTGACTAGGCTTCATTTGAAGACAAAAACACTACACTAGACTTACACGTGGACTACAGTGATTTTGGTGGCTTGTACTCAAATTAGCATAATAACCGTGACTGTTCTTGCGATTTTTAAAAAGATTTCTTTTACCACGTATGGTTGAAGAGCTATAGGCCTACTTCACTACATTAAAAAAAAAACAGTTAAAATAACTCAAGTAAGTTGGTTAAAATTCCTATCAAAAGTGGCTTTCCTTCGTTTTGGTATAGTTCAGACATGGCCACTGACTAGAGAATCTGTTAAACAGTGCAGCGAATGGCTACATGTACTAAGAAATATGTTTTTATTATTTTGTCTGCTTTGCCATAGAATTTCTGCCAAGATAACTGACATAATTAATACCCGAACAGTTGAGACCATGTGTCATGATGTTGTCTTGCTGCAAATACAACGGAATTGGGTCGTAAACATCAAAATGAAAACATGTCACATCTTGTTGACCTCACGATTATGTTGATTGATACAAAATGTATTTTGTTAAGTTTTGACCACAATTATTATTATTTGTTTAATCTGTATAGGACCTGTGGCAGTGAATTTAGAGTGGAGTGCGGATAGAACGTACCAGTATACCAACTCACATCTGTATCCACGGGTGACTCGGGTAAGATACATTACAGGGCAAAAATGTAGGAAAAGAAGGTGGTTTTGATGAAAGGATTTCCTGTAGATCGGGCAAAATATAATTAATGGTTGCAGGGTTTGTATACACGAAGAAGGACATTTAAATGCATTAAACAAAAGCGAACATGATTATCAACGCAACTTGATCCAAAACCAAATGTGCAAATGTATACCAAATTTATGAGTACTATCAACATCCTTTTCTATTTTACAGGCTCCATGTAACGCAACGTGTAGATGGCTCCGTGAACAACAAAGGAGGAAGCAACGCGTCTCTTCTACATGCAACTCCTACAGAAACTCGTCAACTGCGGATCTCAGTTACACTTTGACCTCCAAACTCTTGAAGACGATGAAGCATTTCTTGGTGCTCGACTCGCACAAGTTAATCTACTGCTACATCCCTAAGGTCGGTTGCACCAACTGGAAGCGAATCTTTCTGGTTCTAAGCGGTGCCATGGATCACACCAACATGACCACGCAGTATGAGACGCACCTCAGTGCTCAGAAGAACATCCGAACGCTGGCCGAGTATTCCCTGGAGGAGGCTAAACAGCGTTTGGCCAATTACACAAAATTCATGTTCGCGCGGCACCCGTTCGAGCGGCTCCTGTCGGGGTACCGGGACAAGTTCCTGATGGACTACCCTTCAAGCACGATTTTCAGAAAGAACTACGGGCCGAAGATTGCGTCTTACGGTGACCCGAGACAGAGACGACCCGCATTGCGATCCGATGGAACGTTGAACGTGTCCTTCGCTCAGTTTGCACGGTACCTGGCGGACCCTGCCAACAAGTTCCGCGGTAACGATCCCACGGAACATTGGAACGAAATGTACCGCATGTGTCACCCATGCGCGGTCACTTACGATATCTTAGGGAATTTCTCCACTCTTCACGAGGATGCAGACTTCTTCTTACACCTTCAAGGACTAGACGGCAAGGTGTCTTACCCGAAGTCCACCAATCCAACCAACAGCTCCGACGAGCAGTACCTGGCCAAATATTTCGCGAAACTACTGCCGGCTGATATCGAGGCTTTACTTGCTCGGTACTCCGTTGACTTTGAATTATTCGGCTACACCGCTCCGTCTTCAGTACAAACAATTCTTCAAGGACGAAGTAACCTTCCAGGATGGGCTGATGTAGCTTAAGTGGACTTCCATAATCGGATGAGAACAATGCAACACGGCTTAATCACTTGACGATGTGGCCGGTAACATATGCATCGCAAAAACTGTTGCTATACATGTATTGACTTTTATCATGCTGCCACCATTCCAGTCATGTTCTCTGTATCCAATAACAGTACTGAATGATAATGTTTTTTGTGCAAAAAGGAACCAGACTATTTTCCATTCCAGCCTTGCTTTGGTTACGTTGATTTGAATGGGGGAAAAATCAAGATGGCCGCAACATGATAATGGTCTTCAAGAGAAATTTTGACCTTTTTGGTAGCCTCCTTTCTCAAAATGCTCACGTTTAGTCGTAGCTGTCGCAAGGCGATCCCTATCGCGCCGCCCTATAGACTGACATACAATGGACAACTCAACACGTAAACCAAAAGACTAAAACTCAGATTTTACTATAGAAAAATCTAACATAATTTAATAGCAAATAATCAAAAATAAGAAAATACAACAAATGAAGAATTTAATACAATAAATAAAACAAGCCGGCGCTAGAATGGGTGCTGACTGCGTGGCTTGAACCGGCCCCTCAATTGGTTGAACCCTGGGTTGAGTTGAAGAGTAATCCGCATGAAAAGACCCTCATGAATGATGACCCCAAATAATTATGACCGTGAACCTGAACACCACACCCTGTAAAACTGGATACAGGAACCCCCTGAAAGTATGAATTAACATTCGATTGTTTTAACAAAAACTCGACCCTATTATTTGTCAATTCAGTTCCTGACACAAACATTAAACACCTCGGCTTACAAATTGGTTTTCCTGAGAGAAACACATTCAAAATTTTAATTGATTATTATTTTGTCTCACTCAGTTTGATCATAGAAAACACAATTGATAGGTTTTACGTAAAAACGATATAAACACAATTTTGTTTTTATAATTAAAGTTTACTCACAGAGCCTTAGGTTTTCCTCCTATGTTCCCTATGGTCTGGCATTCCCGGGAGAATCATGCTGCGAGCCCATGGATCGGCGGGCCTTCTACGTCCGTTTTTTCCGAACCACTCCCCGTAAAGGGAACCCCAAATCGCCTGGCGCTTTTAAGCTACATTGACGATTTTTTAAAAACATCACCAGCCTCGGGGCTGATGGCCTTGTTCGCTGGACATCATCCCCCGGCGAGACTAACTCAACTCCCGGTACCCACAGCGCAAAACTCGATCCTCTAAAATTTGCATCGCACTTTTATACCCAGGGAAGCCAGTTTTACATTCTTGGATTTCGTTTATTCTAGAGCCCACCTTTAAAGTATGCTTATATATTCAAACATGACAAAAGTAACAAGGTTAAACTTTTAAGTCCCCATTGGGGTTGCGGTAATCAAACCTAGCCGGGCATGGAGGAAAGCCCGTTGAAAACGCTCAGTCGAGACGAACGCCTGATCGGACCGCTAAAATTAACACAAACTTCAACCAAGGAATTAAACATATTGAAATTAACATTAACCGAAATGTATAACTGAAATCAACTTAACTATTTACACCAGTTTTATATACGGGGTTGGTTTTTATAGCATCATATCAATAGTAATTTTTATCTTGTCTTGCGACATTAGCCATGTTCAGGTTTTTTTTTTCAAAGTACATGTATGAAAATCTGTTACATGCAGTGCATGTCATGAGCAATAAGTTATTAAAAAAAGTCAAGTAGGCGTATACAGGATGCCTCCACCAAAAGATAACCCACAAACAAAGGGATAATATCAACAAAGTTATGGTGTTATCATAAACTATGGGTTGTAAGCTTTCCATTGATACCATGGTTGCACACATCTGGTCATGGGTCACTGAGTTCCACTATTTTGAAAATGGTACTCACTATAATGCATCACCAGATGTGTGCATCCAAGATATCATTAGAAAACTTGCAACCCATAGGTTATGATTAAACCATAATTGTGGTCATAAGGTTCATAGTTTGTTCATATTTTTCCTGTTTGTGAGTTGCCTTTTTGAGGGACTCGACACGCTGTACATTTTGGGGTTCGTTTTATTTATTTATTTATTTTAAAGATATTTTGTGATCAACAGAGAAAGAGAGGAGAGTGAATTTACCCCGTCTTTCGACTGGAACCCACTGAGTCTGGTAATTTACCTTTTCGATTTATACAAAATTGGTGGTACTAACAGTCTTTCTTATGGCGGTAAACGTGTCACAGACACCCACACATTTGAGTATTCATAAGGTACAGATTCAAACCTGTGAAAATGTGGGTACATGTATAATGTTAGTGTTTTGAAATAAAAAAAATGATGCAAGCAGCAGCCCACGACTTTTTTTTTACAACTTACTGAATGGGGGAAGTTGCCATTAATACCATTGATTAGCCTTGACCAAGGCTGTCAGCTTGTCATATAAATTCACTGACAATGAAAGTACACGAACAGCCCTCTTTGTACCTGAAATCTATCGGGCTCCAATAAACTGTATGCAGCAATCAACTTACTGATGTTTCATGTCCCGCAGTCGTGAATTTCCATGTATCATTGGCTGGCCGATACTCGTAGATCGAGGCATTTTTAATGACTTTTACGTTTCTTTACCCTTCGTTTCATCATCATTCTTTACCCTTCGTTTCATCATCATGAACACTACTCAAAGTCCCTGGACCGTCCTGCTGCTTGTCAGCTATGTGGCAGGAAATGGTTTACTTTCATTTATTGTGATGATGTAGTAAATTTTGTTGTGGAAAGTGAGGGGTTTTATGGACTGTTGATGTATAGGGAGTTTGGATAATAACATAATTTTAAGACATTTGCGAATTGAATTGTCATGTATGTTATTTGCTTTCATTAGATATTTGATTGTCAATATACATGTACAAAAGAGTAAACTTGATAAATTAATATTTTCATCAAGTGCACTATACAAATCCATCGCCCGTAATTGCGGTGACCAATCAGGTCAAGGGGAATCAGATCTCCCAGGGTCTGTACTGTTAAGATCAAGGTTGAAAAACAGACCCTTTCAGCGAGGCCGACTCGACCAGAGTCTGTTCACGTTTCACCACAACCTTGTGCATGACATGCATAGTGTATCAGCCTGTTCTTATAAACTGTGCTTTTCCGACATGAGGGAACGGGAGAGCCTTTGCCCCTCTTGCCGGATGTGAATCATCAGTCAATAAACCCCTTCCTCCTATGCATCAGCCGCCATTTTGAACTACAGAAAGAGAGAAATGCAGAATATAGTTTTTGGCTAGTTTGGTATGTTTTGGCTTCGCATCGGAACGCCATGGGCTCAAACTAAAAGCAACCAAATATTGAAACCAGCTCAGCCCAAACTAACATCAAATCACAGTGACCAGACGTCGCTTTTGGAGCGAACAGAGGCGGTACAATGTTCATCTCTGAAATCAGTTCTGAAGCCAACTCTCTAGTCTTGCACGAAAATATCGAACGATTTTGCAGTTTAAGTGATGTTTTTAAGTAAAAGGGACCTAGATCAGAGTCTGGTAGGTCAATGGCAGTATGCATGCAGCCAGCACGGCGACTTGGCAGAATGATGGGAAACAAACGAATCTTCGTCTGCTGTGCGTTCCTGACGCTGGCTGCGGTTGTATACTTCGTCGTCAAGCAACCTCATGGTTACCCCACATATTCAGGTATGTGCAATGTTTCCCTTTTGTTGGCAAACCATGTCTAGAACTTCGGCACCCTTTTAGATCTTAACATATTGTATTCTGAGCCTCATAGTTTACGGACATGCAACAACGGGAATTCTCTCTTAAAATCACTTTTGATGTGTGTTTTTGGCAAGTGAACCTCTTTAGTGTTTTCCGTTGCGAAATGTCCAAATTTGGGATCCTTTATATCCAAAGCCCTGTCAAAAGGGGGCTGGTACCATCTGTCGGGGGGGGGGGGCTGGTACCATCTCTCGGTGGGGCGCTGTTCAAAACCGACCATTATGGGGCTATTCACGGCGATACGTGCGTAAAATTAAAAAAAAAAGGCACTCAAACGGCCGCTGGCACAAAAAGGGCACCAATTCTTTTTAAAAAGGGCACTGGTGCAAAAAAAAGGGCACTTCTTAATAAAAAAGGGCACTCCTACAAAAAATTTTTTGGGAGGGGGGTAAGCGCCAGTGAAAAAGGGCATTTCAATGGAAAAGGGCAGTATGGGGGGGGGGGGTAAATACCCCCTTACACCCCCCCTCCCCGCTGGCTACGCCTATGCTATGACATGTATTTGGTTTGGAAATCGTAGGCCTGATACCAATTCAGAAGCAAGAGATGACACCGAACCGGAGACAAGGCCGCGGTTGAACCTCTGATCGAATCCGCGTAAGGTTAGCTTACACGATAGCCGATAAAGGACACTATGCGCGAACACTTTACCATAATCGCGTTTTGTCTGACACAACGGACGGACCTGCCATATTTTGCAATTTGTCACTGACCTCTATACACTAACTGGAATTGTTGGCAATATGCGGGTATTAAAGCAGCGTCCGCAATCGTGGGTCACCCATGACGCACGCGCCTTAATTGCAAATATTTTATTGGTATTTCTGCTCCTGTGAGAGATACAAGGCTGCAAAAATAAGAACTGTATTTTTTGACCAGAATTTGAGATTTAAACTATTCCACTATTAGTAATGGCCAACATCAAAAGAATAATTGAGTGTTATGTGAATTGTTTTTAATTGTTTTAAGTAGGGGGATCTGTTGCTTTATTAAAGGCGCACTGGCCATTTACCGAGTGGCTTCCTGTCCAGTTAGTCTAAAGTTCAGTGCATTTTATCTTCTGATGGCATGAATACAAAATCCCCATACAAATTGCCTCATGCTATAAATTCATGCTATTATCATTCATTTATCTGATTGACATGAATAATGTTCAGTGGTATGATTCTTTTCACTGTCACAGGCAGAATACTGCAGATGTCAGGAAAGGGATTGGACCTTCAGGATACAAGACAACTGTTCACCTTGAATGTGAGTGCAAAATCACCCATGCACGACACAAACCTTTTGATATTCGCATGACATTCTTCATTAATGTTTGAATAACAACGCAAGTAATGCACAAACAAGTAAATTGGAAGACACGTTTTCTAGTTTTTAGACCATGGTATTCAAAACGTACGGGACTGAATCTCCATGCGAACGCGAACAGAACATGGTCATGTATCATATCTTTAATGTTCCTGACTTTACTTTTTTTGCAGCCTCCAGACACCAATCATTCAAGAAGCTGGGAAGACGAGCAGGTACACCGTAGAAAGCTCATATCGGACACCTGTCGTGCTGCGAAAAAAAGATCCAAAGACATCTACCCACGACTGGAATACGATTTCAGCAAGGTCCACAGTGAACGGTGGCTGAAGTTCTTGTTAGTCGTAGACTCCCTCAAGATGGTCTACTGCTATGTCCCTAAAGTAGGAACGACGAGCTGGAAAAGACTACTACTCGTCCTGGAGGGGAGGGTTAACTCAACGGAGGAACTGGGTCAGAAGAAGACCCATAACTTGACCGTCTCTTTCATGCGGAACCTTAACTCGTACACGCCGGAGGAGGCAAAGTGGGTCCTGGCCAACTACAAGAAGTTCCTCTTTGTCCGGAACCCTTTCGAGAGGATCCTGTCTGCCTACCAGGATAAGTTCCAGAACGACTACCCGGCCAGCAAGATCTTCCGCACTGTGTGGAGCGAGATGATTATACGGTACAGCGGAGGAGATTTGAGTGAGGCAAGGCAGCGAAGGCAGGACGGCACGCTCAACGTCACCTTCCCGCAGTTCGCTCGCTTCGTGGCGGACTCGAATTCATTAGTCTCCGGAGGTCGCGTTTACAATCAGCGAAACGAACACTGGATGGAAGCTTACAGGGTCTGCCACCCGTGTGCCATCGACTATGACTGGGTCGGTCACTACGACTCCATGCACACTGATGCTGACAGGATACTCCGTACAGTAGGGGTGGATACAGCGGTCAGGTTCCCTAATTTTACCACTAATCCCACAGGTAGCTCCAGTTACGACACGCTGCGACGTTACTACTCGCAGTTGTCTACGGAGGAGATTGTGGCCATCTACCGCAATTATATTCTGGACTTCACCATGTTCGGCTTTGATATACCGGGACCCATCAAGGCAATTCTCGGTTAAAACAGATTTACAACATGTATATAATTATACTTGCTCTGGATTTCTTTTAAATTTGATTTTTAAAGATTAAAATGGTGTATTACGTACGCAGACACATAGTGTTATGTATAATGGTAAATGGTTGAGCTTGAACATTATGGGGAAATGCTGTCTGGCAATTTATCTTTAAAAAAAAAAAATCAGTTATCTGATGTGCGCAGGTCCAAGCCATAATCGCAGGATTTTAGAAGGGTTAGGGGCGTAAAGGCCCATGGAGTGTTTCATGATGTACAAACATCTGGCTGGAGCCTCATTTTCTTGTAGGGGCACTCGGTGTTTTTTTTTGGTGTTTTTTACAATGAAAAGCTCGTTTTGGCCTTCCCTAAATTCTGAGTGGGGGGGGGGGGGGTGTGCTCACATGAATTCCCTCCTCATATAGATTATCAAAATAAATGAAGGACCCCTTATCACAGTCAGGGCATTGCTAGAGTTCTTGGCCTCCGTGCCAAAGTACGTACCCCCTCAACGGTGGCAGAACGGATGGAAGGACACCTCGGTGCCTTTTGCCGGCGTGAGACACGGTTATACATGTACAGGGGCATGATATTGATATGGTGAAAAGTTCAGTGCTTGCTTGTATGTGATACATGTACAGGGGTGTTGTTAAAGTCCGACTTGAGTGAAGTCTAAGCCGAGTACAACACAAAACAAAAACGGATAACTTAAACGAAGACCGTCGTTTTCGTTCAATGTCTCATTGGATAGCATTTAATATTCAATTGTTCAATATTCAATGCACGGGGACACTCCGCTCTTTAATAAACTACTTTGGTGCTCATGTCGGCCTCAGGGCACACACATCAGCTTGATTCGTTTATACACTGTTCATTTGATGAAGTGCGTAGCTCTCCCAGTAGTTCAGCCAGACGCCAGCGAAGGACGCCCAAGGAAATCCAATTAAGTTCCCAACCAGCCTATGACAGAATTATTACGTATGCCGTCCATGACGACTGGCGAAACCCCTGAGACGAGATCCGATCCGAAGCGACGTCCGTGGATCGTGTTATTTTTCCAGCATAATCTTCTTCCCGTCCCACGCTACTACACTTTTTTTTCTGGGACGCACATGTTAATTTATGTAGAGGCAATATAGTGCGCTGACCATGATTTCACTGTTGTGTGTCAAATTGGTGACGCGAAGGTCAAGCTGACAGAATTATGAATGAAACTTTTGATCGGGCAAATTGTAGATTGCGAACTTGGGCAAAGCATGGGCAAACCCTGCAAGCCATTTGTGTTAACATAGAGGCTGTAATCATGGAGAAATGTATACACTGTACAGAAAGGTTGAATTATAAAAGGGGGACAAGGGTTTTCTGGCAACTTTTGGAGCTCAAACTGTGACCGTTAATTCGCGACCGACCCCCTTCTTTCAAAATCTTAACACGGAACTCGGCATGCGCATGAAGGCCACCAAACACCGTCAGAAAAACCGACAGAAAATGCAAGTTCAGGAATCGATCACGACTTTCCATTGCTGGAAACTTTTAACATTAAATTATGATAAGGGAAAATATGGGACACCCTGGTATATTGTTGGAACCTAAAACGGTTTGATATTTTCTGGGAATTCTATTCCACTTGAATTGTGGATCTGCACGTGCCCTCTGTCCTGGCATGATTAAAAAGTCAGTATCATTTCAATTTTTCTTTTTAATAATTACGTCCGACAGATGGTTCCAAGATATCCTAAATTAAAAGAGCCGCTCTAAATTTAAATAGGTTTCGAACAAACTGGAATATTGCTGCGGAAACATGAAACACCACACATCACGGTCTATTGGAAGCACTCGGATGGCGCAATTAACCTCTGCCAAGGCTAAACAATTCCCCGCCATATGTTTAGTACATCCAACCATAGAGCAAAGGAAATGCTCACTCAGGTCCGCAACACTTTGTATTTCGCTTGTTGAATACAGAATATCAAGTGCATGCATCTAGCAGAATTGTGCCATTTCCATAGGGTCACTGTTTACATTAGGGTCTTAAAAACGGGGCGTCATGTGCCCGGCAGACGGGCATAATGCGCGTATGTCCTTAATATTTTAAGCGCGAACGCGTAATCACCTATTCCGATCCCGGGTCGGGCGGGTCAATTAGTTTTTTCCTTTGGGGGGGGGGGGATGTCGCAATTTCATGGCCTATGGCACATTTGCACATACTAAATGGTGAAGAATCCTGCATCCAAAATCTAATGGTTCCGTACTTGTACCAATTAGGACCACCCTACACAAATGTTCATGAAAATCTGCCCGCAACTATCCAGTTCACAGCCAAACCAACCAAAACATAACCTCCTTGGCGGAAGTAATTATTAAATATTATTTCAAAGGGTACGGCAAGGTCATCTTCTTTTCCCGTGATATGGCGTTAGTAACACCATGGAGCTATAACACCCATAGTATCGCCATCAAAGGGGGTTCCCATTAACTGTGACCTTTGACGACAGTGTGTGTAGTGTCCGGACCGTGACCTATGACGAAGCCTCCTGTATACTTGCACATGTGGTTGAACCATTCTATCAAAGAGACGTACGTAAGAACTCGCACGTAGTAGCCATGTACATGTACATTTGTACATGTACATAACCTGTGCAATAAAACATTATAAGCACTTGCAAGGCCGATTGCTCAATATTCCCAAGGACTTAGCGCGCGCTGCGAGACGTCCAGTTTGGCAATGCTGACCGCGTCTGTGTTTGCGGCCGTTATTCACAACTTGGGAATTCGTTACACGTGTTCAACCCTACAGGGGCAATACACGACAATGACATGCTACAGTGCATGCAGTCTAGTCGCGAATAAGTAGTGAACTTGGGGATGTTTGTGGCTTGAGCCATGCTAGACACTGGGCCTTGTGAATTTACCGTGCTGCTTGATGCAGTACATTGTGTGAATTGAGTGAAGACAACGCAGAGCATGTTTGCTACTGGATGAGGAAGTTCGATTCAAACAGCAATGCTGCTCTCCGCTTCAAACAGCAACGCTGACGCAATTTCTACCAAGTTCATGTCTTTAAAACAGCACAGCAGATATCAACGCCGGACGGTGTGCATTACATGACATGTACAGTACATGTATATGTGCGCCCTCCGTGATCTTAAAAAACTGTAGCCCATGGTACAAGTACATGTAGTAAGTATACAGACTGCAGTTCATTATGAGCAATGTCTCGGGCCGGGCGATGTATGCTCTGCTGTATGGTCGTTGTGGCCGTGACCGTGCTGGTCAGTATTCAACGCTTGGGTCTTCCGGCTAGTATAAAAGGTAGGCAAAAAAATAACCATCCTTGCAGTTTATTGCTTGCACTTCCGCATTGGACACAATGCCCATTGGAAAGTAATGACATAAACAGGAAACTTAGAGCTACTCTCGATTCGAAAAACGTAATGTTATTGTTTATGTTAACACTGCAGAAAGAAGCAGCACAATATTATTAATATTATCAAGCAAGGCTCCAATGACTAGAATTCACAACTAAGTCACTGCTAGACCGTGGGCCAGAAATCGTATCTTGCCTAGAAAATGAAGTCCGTTCAAGATTTTTGGTGGCAACAAAAAAATGCTTGTTCTTTGTCAATTCTGAATTCTGAATTCAATTCTTTCTGTTGCCAAGCTATCAGGTGGCAGGTTTAAGCACAATCTTCGTTCGAAGTGTTATAACCAAAAACATCCTCTTTTGGGGGCCTCTGACAATACATTCCCTTAAGGATCTCGGCAATGGCCCCTCCGATTTCAATGCATATTGTCACCAACTTGGAATACTTAATGATAAATAACTGTCAGATGGTACGCTCACAGCCAAAGGGATTTCATAATAACGATACTAATGCAAAAACAATGCTTTGATATACTGTGTATCTATGTGCATTGTTTCATTTCATGTACCACCTGGTTTTCTAGGCATTACTGATTTTATATCCATAAGGCAAACCCACACTGTTTCCATAAATGTAAATGACTGAATTGCATGTCACTAAATAGTCTTTGATGCAAAAAAATTCATAATTAAAGTTTATTGTTGTTTAATTAATTAAGTAGGAAATTATTCCGCAAATACATGTAACGCTTTGGTCATATTCAGTGTTGTATGCTTACACAGTATTTTTCCAAAGTATCACTGAAATGTTCCATGTGATGCTGAAAAATAACTTAATTATGTCGTTTATCCAAATTAAACAAACTCTCTAAAACTTGAATTCCAAAGATTGTAAATCGATGGGAAATAATTACAAATGTATGTAATAATACAGTATTTTTTCTGGGCATTATTATTCTCAAATGCAGAGCTGAAAATGCTCTTTGTAGATGACCGAATTACATCATTAACCCAACATGAAGTATTTTGATGCCAAAAGTTTCATAATTGTAAGGATTTCACGGTATTACGGTAAATAAAGCATCAAATTATGCAAAACTTAACGCTTGGCTATATTATGCCTTGTTTATATGTGGACAAATTGGTTTTTCAAGTCGTCACTGAACTTCCTTTGATTAATTCCACAAATGTGAATCTGAAAGACTATTGCAGATACTAAATTATGTCATTAACCTAAAATGAACCGAAAGATTTCATGGTAATTAATTAAGCAGGTATGTACGTGTAATGCTTTTTCAAGACATTATTTAGTTTTTTTTTTCTCTTACATTTTGAGCCAGACAAACTATTTGTAAATGATTGGATTGCCATTAGCCTAAAATAAACTCTTTAAAACTGGATCTTGGGTGCTTCATGCGACCGTTTCGACGAAATGTTCTTCAGATCAAATGTTAATAGTCAATGTTTACAATTAGTGTTCAGTAATATTACACAATAAAATGTGACGAAATACAAAGCCGATTTGCACTCAGCACAGTTTGAAATACATGTACCTAGCAGCTATCAGTGAAATTAAGTTATCTCTGTTAATTTCAACTTGCAGTTTCAATTGAGAGACTGTACTTTCATATGCAAACTTTCATGCCGAGCTTGTTTGTTTAACTATAAGCTCGACCGAGCTGAAGATAGACTGTTTGCTAGCACTGCAATGTCAGAAACCATGGAGGAATAAGTTCCTCCATGCAGAAACATATGCGTGGCAGAAGTTCGGTGTTTTGTCTGTGAACGAATCATTGTTTGATCTTGGGGTGTACCAAATAAAAATGTGCTAACTACAAACACTTGGTTGCAGTGTTACGTAATCCTGAATGTACGGCGCCAACAACATACATCATTCGTCAGAGCTATTAGAAGCAACGAAATAATGCACAGGGAGATGGTCCCGTGTACTGGTTTATTACATTTTTTGTTATCATGCACAAAAAACAAATCTTTCGTTTTTCCGTAAAATCTCCTGCATCAGCAAATTAATTTTGGATCTTCTATTCTGCTTCCGTGTACACAATCTTATTTGATTCTGAACGGACGGGTGACTTATTTAAAGCAACGTGCACATTTTTTGTGATAAAATTTGTATTTACATTGAAAAAGGAGTTGGGCAAATGTGGGTTGGTCATTCGACCAATGCTGGTCGAATTATCAACTGCCAACAATCTTGGGCAAATTATTCCCAATTTTGACAGTTTTTACCTAATTCAACCCAATATGACATGAGGTTATTTCGTACCAATGCTGGGTAAATTGCATTGCCCAACCGTGTTTTATCCGTCATTTTTTTTTTTTTACAGTGTATCAGTAGGCTATTACATAGACCGATGCCTAATCAGATCAGTATTTTCGTTACCTTTGTAATTTCTTCCCGTTTGCAGAGCCCATGTCAATGAACAAGCTACTAGCTAAGCGAGGGAAGGATCTGTCACAGGAACACAAAGGAACTCGTGTAAGTTATAAGCAAGACGTGAGTTTCTTCCGTCGAAGTATACTCCTCTTTAAAGAATAACCACCAACCTTGCTATAGTTCGATTTAATAATTATCAAACTCGCAAATGACACTAGAAAATTATGGTGGTTACAAAGAAAGAACCATAATGTTTATAGGACATGTTTGTGTTTCGCTTGACCTGATATGATAAGGAGTAATTGGATTCTGGCAAGGAGTTGAAAGAATTTTGGTGACAATTTTCCAGTTCCTCCGAGTTGCAATGATCGACTCGAGGCCGACAGATCGCAATGAACATATATTGGCGTTTTCGGGGGAAGGGGTAGTCTGAGTATCACCCGTTATCCACGGAGCCAAGTCTCCTGTATAACGTCTGATATGTCAAAGCATGCAGATTTGTGCGATCTCGCGCCTCAGCCAATCTGAGTCGAATTTACTAAATCGTGACGTCATTTCATTCCCAAATCAGGACTAAACGTTTGATTGTTCAATTCGAATGCAGTGTTTTGTAAGTACAACAACAGCCGGGTGCGTAATAATAATACAGAGCGTGTGCCACAGTTTGTTGCTGAGTCTAAGGGTATTTTTTTATCCATGTTACGTCTATGACGCGACAACGGTGAATCGCCGAAGACCTGATATAGAAAGCACCCGCTGATTGGTCAAAGCCTAGAGGTCAAGATGCGGTTGTCTTGCATAATTAATCAGTGAATCTGCTCAAATGTAATAGACCAGGAAGGGGGAAGGGGGGGGGGATTGCCGCCCCCGCGACATTTTTCTTTTTCTTTTTGGGGGGATGAAGGCACAAGCACCTCACAATCGCCACAACTATAGTGATGATATTGAACGTGTTTATTGTGTCCACGTTTTCGGACTAAAAACTGGGAAAGATTATTCATAAGTAGAATATTGAACCCTTTTTGAAACCAAATTGATACGGTGATCTATAAAGCACCTAACACTACATGGATCTCGTTTTCTGTTCCTTTTTTTTGTATTGTAGGAATCGTGCAATAACCGGACTTGCTTATGGGACAAGCAGCAGTTGTACCGTAAGGGTTTGGCGTGGGATATGTGCAGTGCGCTCCATGCCCATGGGGCGGACACCCACCACCACCATCCGCCATTACGGTACCGTCTGGACGAGTCAAGGAACAAGACCAAACTGGCTTCCATGCTCGAGCACTTCCTAGTCATAGACTCTCTCAAGTTGATTTATTGCTTTATACCTAAGGTGGGCTGTACGAGCTGGAAGCGTCTGTTCCTTGTCATGAGCGGCAAATACGATTCCATGGAAGATATAGGGCAGAGGGAAACACACATTCTCGCATTGAGAACGTTCCGTACGCTGGCCAGCTACACCGTCGCTGAAGCGGAGGAACTGCTAGCAACTTACAGGAAATTCGTCATCGTGCGGAACCCTTACGAGAGGGTACTGTCGGCGTACCAGGATAAATTTCAGGAGGACTACCCTGCGAGTCGAGTAACCAGGAAGCAGTACAGCGAGAAGATTATTCGAATGACCGGTGGTTTGCCTGAAAATGTCCAGAAACTGTTGCAATCCCAGCGCAGGAAAGACGGCACGTTAAACGTCACTTTCTCGCAGTTCGTGAGATTCTTGTCGCGTCTCGGCGGTCCGAAGACCCGGCAGTATATGAACGATCACTGGAAACCGATGAATCTGATTTGTCATCCGTGCCTCGTCGACTACGACTGGATCGGACACTACGACTCTTTACGGACTGACGCCGATTTCATTCTAACAGCCGTCGGGGCCGACCCCAAATTCCGATTCCCGAATTTCACTACAAACCCCACGGGCAGTTCCAATGGGGACACGCTGCTTCGATACTATTCCACTCTTACCATCGCGGAAATAGAGGACCTGTACAAATACTTGGAGTTAGATTTTAGTCTCTTCGGATTTGATATACCGCCGAGTATACGGAGCTTACTCAACAACAGAGGGCGTGCTAACGATTACACCACCAATGATCAGACACATCTTCCGGTAACTTAAAGTTAGTTAACTGTCATAATTTATATTTAATTCCATGAAGTGCTTCCTTTTATAGCTTGATGGTCTTTTACTGCTACCGAGTGCATCTCCGACTCCGAAGTGATGATTGTAAAACAAAATTATAACACTGATTTTTTTTTTAACATTAGACTGCGCCTTAAACATTTTGACTTGATCGTTTCCATTAAGTATAAGGTCTGTTGGTCCATTGAGGTAAAATGGGCTGACATGGAATGACCCATGTACTTTGCAGGGGAGCACTAAGGAACTCATTTCCTTGAAGGGGTAAACAAACTTGTTTGTTCAACCATATAGGGGGGGGTACGGGGACGACAGTTGGGGGGGGGGGTCCGTGATGTGGGTGTGAAATTGGTGACGCGAAGGTCATGAAACTTCTGACTTTTGATAGGGCAAATGTAGATTGCGAACTTGGGCAAAGCATGCATGCATCCATTGTTAACATCTAGGCTGTTATGTACTGACAGTTTAGTCCCTGGTCGACAGTTCGGAAGTTTGATCTTCAAGGTACAAGGTACAACGCGGTCTATGAAATCCTATAACAAATCTGTATTGAAAGGGCACGGCAAGGTCATTTCGCTTCCCTAGTCGCGAATAAACAGTGACTGTGAACTTTGGCGGGTTGTGTGATCAAGTGGAATACAAGCATGTTTGCTATTGGATGAGGAAATTCGATTCAAACAGCAATGCTGACGCAATTTCTACCCCAGTTCATGTCTTGAAATCAGCCCAGCAGATATCAACTCCGTATGGTGTGCATTACAGTTTCATGTCAGTATGTGCGCCCTCCGTGATCTTCAAAACTGTACAAGTGCTTAGTGTACAGACTGCAGTTCATAATGAGCAATGTCTCGGGCCGGGCGATGGATGCTCTGCTGTGTGGTCGTTGTGGCCGTGACCGTGCTGGTTAGTATTCAACGCTTGGGTCTTCCGGAAAGTGTAATAAGAGGTAGGCCAAAAAAATCCTTGCACTTTAGTTCTTGCACTTCCGCAACGGGACATTATAGTAGGCCTAATGACACATGAACAGGAAAAGATATTCTTTCGATTCGAAAACAGAACTGCAAAAGCAGCACAATAATCCAGCACGCAGAGTTAAACCGTTTCGATGAAATTCTTCTTCAGATCAAATCTTAATAGTCAATGTATATTGCAGTGCCTAATTAATTGGTGTTCAGAAATACTACAAAACAAAATATGACGATAAACAAAGCAGATTTGCACTCAGTCGCCTCATTACAAACGTTCATGCCGAGCTTGTTTTAACTATAAGCTCGACCGAACCGAAGAGGCAATGTTTGGGCTGTGAACGAATCATCGTTTGACTTTTGTGCACCAAATAAAAATGTACTAACTACAAACACTTTGTTGCAGTGTTACGTAATCCTAAATGTAGTATTCCAACAACATACATCATTCGTTAGAGGTAATAGAAGCAACGAAATGATGTCCAGGCAGATGAGTTTGTCTCTGCATTCAATAGGGGACGTTGAACAAAAGAGGACAATAGGGTTCCCGAAGGTCCCCAATTTGGATTCGTGTACAAAACAAAATGGTCTTCCTAAAAAGTTCAAGTACAAACAAAAGAGGGACAATAGCGGGTCCCCGATTGCAGGCAATCACACACTTGTAGGGGCTTGTAGTATAATGTAGATGACTCCACCCAGCTGGTGGGCATCCCGCTATAGTTGATCCACATTTTTTTTTTAAATCACACAATTAAATCTTCCGATTTTCCGTAAAATGTCTTGCATCAGCAAATTAAATTTGAAATCTTATTTACTCGTTCCTTTTCTGCTTCCATGCACACAATATGCTCCTGTCTATATGCTCATGAACAGACGGGTGACGTATTCAAAGCAACGTGCACATTTTTTTGTGATAAAAATGTGTATTATCAGCAGGCTTTCATAAAGACCGGTGCGAAGTTAAAAAAATAAAGCATAATCAGCTCAGTATTTTCGTTACCTTTCTAATTTCTTCCCGTTTGCAGAGCCCATTTCAATGAACAAACTACTAGCTAAGCGAGAGAAGGATCAGTCGCAGGAACACAAAGGAACTCGTGTAAGTTATAAGCAAGACGTGAGTTTCTGCCGCTGAAGTATACTCTCCTTGAAAGAATAACTACTATTAACCTTGCTATAGTTCAATTTACTGATTATGCAATTTGCAAAGGACACTAGAAAATTATGGGGGCAACAAAGAAAGAACCATAGCTTTAGGACATGTTTGTATTTCGCTTGATCTGAAATGATCAGGAGTAATTGGATCCCGGCAATGCGTATGTTGACAATTTTAACAGGGTATGTCTATTATTGCCAATTCCCCCGAGTTGTAGGCCTAACGATCGATTCGTTGCCGACTCAATAGTCGCAATGTGGGGTCAAAGGGGGGGGGGGTGTTGTATAGTGATAACCTTCAATGTGTTTATTGTGTCCACGTTTTCGGAAAAGAAAAAAATCTATCACAAACATCTTAATCCAAAAACCTGGATACCCCAACTGGGAAAGAATATTCATAAGTATAGAACTTTGAACTCTTGAAGTTGTAAATAACATAACGGGGAGCATTATTAAAAAAAACCTAAATTGACAGTACGGTGATCTATAAAGCACCTACACCACTTGGATGTTGTTTTCTGTTCCTTTTTTTGTAATGCAGGAATCGTGCAACAACCAGACTTGCTTATGGGAAAATCAGCAGTTGTACCGCAAGGGTTTGGCGTGGGATATGTGCAGTGCGCTCCATGCCCATGGGGCGGACACCCACCACCATCCCCCACGGTACCGTCTGGACGAGTCAAGGAACAAAACCAGACTGGCTTCCATGTTCAACTTTTTCCTAGTCATAGACTCTCTCAAGTTGATTTATTGCTTTATACCAAAGGTGGGCTCTACGAGCTGGGAGCGTCTGTTCCTTGTCATGAGCGGAATATACGATTCCATGGAAGAGATAGGGCAAAGTGAAACACACATTATCACGTGGAGAACGTTCCGTACGCTGGCCAGCTACACCGTCGCTGAAGCGGAGGAACTGCTAGCAACTTACAGGAAATTCGTCATCGTGCGGAACCCTTACGAGAGGGTACTGTCGGCGTACCAGGATAAATTTCAGGAGGACTACCCTGCGAGTCGAGTAACCAGGAAGCAGTACAGCGAGAAGATTATTCGAATGACCGGTGGCTCGCCTGAAAATGTCCAGAAACTGTTGCAATCCCAGCGCAGGAAAGACGGCACGCTGAACGTCACTTTCTCGCAGTTCGTGAGATTCTTGTCGCGTCTCGGCGGTCCGAAGACCCGGCAGTATATGAACGATCATTGGAAACCGATGTATCTGATTTGTCATCCGTGCCTCGTCGACTACGACTGGATCGGACACTACGACTCTTTACGGACCGACGCCGATTTCATTCTAACAGCCGTCGGGGCCGACCCCAAATTCCGATTTCCGAATTTCACTACAAACCCCACGGGCAGTTCCAATGGGGACACGCTGCTTCGATACTATTCCACTCTTACCACCGCGGAAATAGAGGACCTGTACAAATACTACGAGTTAGATTTTAGTCTCTTCGGATTTGATATACCGACAAGTATACGGAGCTTACTCAACAACAGAGGGCGTGCTAACGATTACACCACCAATGATCAGACGCATCTTCCGGTAACTTAAAGTTAGTTTACTGTCATAATTTCATTCCATGAAGTGCTTCCTGTTATAGCTTGATGGTCTTGTACTGCTACCGAGGGCGTCTCCGACTCCCAAGTGAATAAAGTGATGATTGTAAGACGAAATTATAATACTGATTTTTTTAAACATAAGACTGCGCCTTTAATTGAGCTCAAAACATTTGACTTGATCGATCATTTCAAGTAGGACTCTTGAGGGCGTAGTATACATAAAACAGATCCATCGTGCTGCAGCCCTCTTTGGGTGTGTGCTTTTGTTCCACAGAGATACGAATGATTTGACCTCTTACAATTGTGTATTCGTTTCTTTTTTAATGAATTAAATCACACATTAAAGATGGCTTCTGAATGCCAGGGCCTGTGGGTGCACCCCATTAAAAAAAAAATCCAATACACACCAGTTATAAATGGCCATACTCTAAAATTCTTTGAAAAATATACTCGGATCTCTCACAAGTGTACAGGATGCACAGAAAAATGATGAACAACATGTCGTCTTTCATTTTCTTTTCAATTTTTGGGTAGGTTGACATTGACTTTTCGAGAAATTCCCACCCAAAGCAGACAACCCTAAAACAACGGGCCCAATTGCATCCAAAATCTTGCTCCGAATTGGAAGCCCAAGTCCAGGCCAGAGGTGCATTGCCATATCTCTTCAATTCCCCAATTCCATGGCTCTCAGAACTCTCTAATAATTAGTTTGTACACGAATTTGAGCTTGAGGGTCATTGTACAATCATCATCGTAGCAGCAAATGTTCTGTCAACCGCCATTTTGTGACGGCAAAAACTGCTCGGTTTCCCATCGATTGTTTCAATTAGCATGTGTACCTGGACGTGTATTCGAGACGAATCTGATCAAATGAACACTGCCATTTTGAAAATAAACTTTGAACAGGTCCGGGGATAATTTAATAGGTTTAAATCGACAAAAAACAAGTTACATTCGCCAAAACAAGTTTTCAATGATCTATGTGAATTGTTCAATAGTCGAATAAACTAAAATTGGACACAGAGATGGACAATAATGTGGCTTTTATTTGAACAAAATGAAAAGTTCGAATCACATTACGGTAAATATTATAGTCTTTAAAATAAATTAAAAATGCAGGGTGCCAACAAATGAACAATAAAAAATAGCAACCTGCTCACATTTTTAAACGAATACGTATATAGGCTGTCCCCCCAAAAGTTGTGCAAGCAGATATCCTTTAATAACTCAAAAACTACTGAACATGAGTATTTTATCTTGATGGAGCATATTACTTATACTCTTGTGTATGTATAATCAGTAAAAATGCTAACGGATTGTAAAAGGCTGTGAGTTTTTCACACATTCCAGTGGGATTCACACAGTTAGAGATATAAGTGTATCAGATTGTCATGGGCCTTTTCACTCTGATGTATTAAAATGAAGTTAACAGCCCATCCCATTGGAAAGGGTGAAATACCCATAGACTTTTATAATATATTATAGATATCTGGTTTGCACGAACGGTTTTCCTGGATATTTTCACTTATTATACACAAGAGTATAATTAATATGCTTCATCAACATGAAATACTCATGTTCAGTTGTTTTTTGAGATATTAATTAAAGGTTATCTGCTTGTACACGTTTTTGGGAACTTTTGAACATCATTTATGCCGAGGTGAGACTGGGGAAAGTGAAATTGTACCCTCGAAATAATCAACGGGGTCTGAGAGTTACCAAGGGCCCAGAGCAACAAAGGATTTTTGGTATATGTTGGTACTTGCCTGAAGGTATCCCGTCAAATACCCATTTCTTTGGTTCTAGAAAACTTTTCTAAATGACATAACATTTAAGGTATAAAAACCCTCAATAATTCCAGATTTGAAAGTGTTTTTTTTAATTTCTGAAATCTGGAAAAACTCCGGACGAACCTCACCACTACTTAGGCCAAAAAACTTCTGCTTCCGATTACTTGGCATTTGAAAATAGGGTAGGTAGGGTGTTTTTTTTTGCATTTTTTTCAGTGTTGATCATTATGTTGGTGTTTACGTGTAGTCAAAGGTAAAAGGTACCGTAGTAATTGATGTTTTCCCCCCTCATTCCCCCCCCCCCCTAAAAAAAGAAGGGTAGGGCTGTCAAAATAGGGTAGGAAGGATCAGCGGAAGGAAAAATATATATTTTTTGGCCTTATGATTATAAATTTCACAAACTCCTCTGATAAGTAAAGAAACTATAACATTTGTTTTAAAGACGTGTATGCGTCACATGAACGATCAAGCTTGAAATTGACATAAATAACAATTTTGTGTTTGTTTAAATTCCCTGAAAGGGCCTTAAGGGTCCTTTGCTTGCAAATCATAATACCACATATTTCAATTAATCACATTATTTGAATGTTCCCTTGACGATATGTTGATTTTGTTCTTTTAAATTTAGCATATTACATGTATATATAATTTCGATAATTATGCAAAATTATAAACCAACATGGAATAAATGACAGATTGCAAGGTTTTCTTAACATTGTTAAGTATGAAGCATTATCATAATGGAATAAAACACAACTCCTTTTTTTTCTTACAAAATGATTTTCTGTGTTTATCATTGTAATCGTAACTTTAACCGAATTAAAATGTAAAAAAAACCCCAAGAAATCATAGTCAAATGAATAATTATTCGAAATGCTGGAACATCGAATTTGAGGGAAATTCGGGGTTAAAGGAGGCGTGGAATTGTCAGCCGTAAATTCATAATCATCATTGTACAGTCGAATGAATGTTAAAGAAATTGGTATTAAAGATAATCTTTTCCCAGAGACGGCCAAACATAATTGTTTTAGATAGTTATACCTATCGCATCGCGAAGGTCTGGATCAAAGGAAAACCACATAATGTCCTACTTTCGGGAGAAAATGTTAAAAAACACTGTTGGTTTGCAAAATAAAGCCATCCAATTGTGAGCCGAAGCTATCTACTCCAGACTAGTGCCGCGAATAATGCTGACTGATTCAGGCAACAATTTGTTAGTGTGGAAAATCCCATAGCAATGACAGCAGGTGGGTTTTCGAAAAAGATATATGCGTGACTTAAATAAAGTCTAGCACTCCAATGGGTCGATTTTCGAGGACGCGTACCCCGAAATTCTAAGAAGCGATAATTACACAAAAACCGTAATATATAGACACCATCATAATCGTCTTTGGAGTGATCTCCCAACAACATGCATTATCAGTAAACGCGTTGTGGGGCCCGTAAGAAACATTCAGGACGTCCTTTCACTCTTTTGTTGAGAATCATTAATGGGTACTAATTTTATTCTGTGACTACAGTGAAACGTTGAAAGTAAATCAAGCGAACAACAGCCATCACCCAATTCCTGAATTGTGAACGCCAGAATATGATACAGGTACGACCTATGCATAGCCTAAACTACTGTACATGTCATGTGACATAATGTAAAGTACACACCATTTC
Organism: Patiria pectinifera; assembly: GCA_029964075.1. NCBI lineage: Eukaryota > Metazoa > Echinodermata > Asteroidea > Valvatida > Asterinidae > Patiria > Patiria pectinifera. The sequence goes on along the minus strand of CM057130.1, from coordinate 4,665,238 downwards.
AAATCCCAACAAGGAGAATAATGTCAAAAAACAGCAATGTCCTAAAATAACCATGAAATGCATCGACGTTTGGCTTCAGAAACTACGTTGTATAGTACGGATTGCTTGGTCTATGGACATGAAACTAAAGAGCTAAATCAGATGGCAGCTCCGTTGCATTAGTTTATGACAGTGATACCAAAGACCACCGCCGTTTTTCTGTAGCGTTTGAAATGCTGGCATATTTTTTGGGGGGAAAAATGTAGGCATGCCGAGTACCCGCAGCAGTTTAAAGTGAACAGTCTTATTAAACATCGTGTCCCCCAAAGATGACACGTTATCTTGTCATATGCTTATAGGAAGTCTCTCTAAACTTCATTAGCAACATGAATCGCACCCGGAACGGCAAAAGAAGGTTTTGGGAATCTTCATCATACAACCGGCGCATTATGATTACTTGTGCTGATCACCAGCAGTGTGGGAACAAACTGAACTGACATGTGTATAGTGGTGTTCAAGAAAAGGCACCCAAAGATGTTTTATTCTTTAGACCTATTCTTATATTTAAGTATCCATCCAAGGGAGAGAAGAGCAACTGGAAGAAGCTCCTCAGTCAAGCAAGCTTTGGAGGATGCAGTGCACCATGGCACTTGGGAGGAAAGATCACCCTACTTGGGAGAACGGACACAGCCATGTAAGAATGGAACTAGCAAAGGCGGTCCCATCATGTACGTATCGGCGGTTTTTTTTACTGACTGTAAAATACAGCGGTCAAGAGGAGACATGCCGTCGTTGTGGAGAGCCGGGTCACAAAGCCGCAGAGTGCCCGACCATCGTATGTTTCAACTGTCAGCAACCGGGCCACATGAGCGGCGAATGTCCGCAACCAAGACGCTGCCGAACATGTGGCGCGGTAGGTCACACATCCAGAGAATGTCGCCAGTCCTACGCCAACCAACTGAGAGGACACCGCCTGAGTATGTCAGACTTGTCCGACTCGGGAGTCAGACATGGAAATGGCCCCCAGAAGACGCCCAGCCACCATGACTTTCCCCCCACCGCCAGACGGGGAAGACCAAGCAGAACCGACAGACCCCCCAGAGCGGAGCCCACAACCACAACCAAGCCGGCCAAGACAACCACAACTGAACCGGCCAAGCAAACCACAGCCGGGCCAGCCACGGCCGAACCAGCCGGGCCAACCACGGCCGAACCAGCCGGGCCACCCACGGCCAAACTTGCCAAGCAGACCAAACCCAAGAAAGCCCCACAGACAACGACCGAACAACCGAGACGCATAAAAATAATCCCACCACCCCCCAACGACTACGTTTCGACTGGGAAAACTACAACCACGACAGAGAACACAACCACGACGGAGAATACAACCACCACTGAAGACACCACTGACTCAGAGGCGTTTTATCAACAGAACGCCTCCGGGAATGTAGCCCTACCCACCGGAAACGAGGACCCCATCGCACGGACCAAGTCATGGGTAACACAGGTGGCTGAGGCAACCCGCTCATCCTCCGAAGTTTCTACCATCTCCGTCATCTCATCCAAACGGGGATACTCCTCGTCCCCCCCCCCCCCAGGAACCAAACGGGACGACAGAAAAAGAAAGGACGCTAGGGAGTAATTCCATGTATTGGAATGAACTGTACATTTTTCATGATGTGTATTGTAAAATGTTGCCTTTTAATTTTGATAATGTGTTCTCTTAAAATAGGTAGTTTAAATGTTAACGGAAAATGAACACTTCTCACCTTGAAAACGAAGAATTTTGCATGATTACTAAAAAGACATGGGAAAATTGGGAGAAAAACAAAAGTTCGTTTGATAATATAATAGAGTGGTGGGAACAAGGGAAAATAGAATTAAAAAGGGCGGTGATTGCATTTTCTGCCAATAAGGCAAGACGACGTAATGCTGAACATAAGGAACTCATGAGACAAGTCAATTTCCTCCAAACTCAAGTAGACAGCGGTAAAAGTTCCCTTAGGCCCCAACTAGACGAAATCTGTACCCAAATCAAAAACAGTAACATTTCCATAACCAAGCCTAGCCAAAACCATAAATGCCCCAAGATCAATGGTGAAACCGATTGTGCATACCCCGTCATAAACAACCCCGACATAAAACGCATGCCAAGGATGCTACTTGTTTACTAAGCTCTGATTAATTCTTCTTTTAGATTAATTGTAAGGGGATAGCGCGAACGCAGTCCCCACTATCAGAAATTGTACTCCCGAGTTCCCCACGTTTGGGGGAATCGCATCAGTCAGCCCACCGAAGTGCAATGGTAGGGCCTCGCAATGGGAGAACCGCCTACTTGATCACGGTATCTCCTGAGCCAGGTAAGTATGATTGCCAGATGATGTTCCTGGCTCCTTTCTGGGTACGTGAAACGTGGTAGTCACTGCTTGCTGAAGGAGGGAAATGCGAGCGAAGAACCACAGTTTTGTCTCTCGCCTTGCGCATGCGTGATTCCATTGATATGTAAACTATTGTTAACACGTCAGTAACTACAGTACAGTTGTTGTTTGGTCGATTGGTCACGCTCCGGTCGGCTCGGTAAATGTTTAGTACCATCAGCATGAATGAATGAAGGACAATTTCATTCAACACACCTTGATTAGGAAAGAAAACCAGTGAATGGAAAATGAACAACGAACATCTTTGACTGGAAATAATCAAAGTATGAACTTGCACCTCACAAAAGCCAATCATTAAGACAGATTGCTAAAAGTATATGTTGCCAAGAATCAATTCACCAATCCTATTTTTTTTTTTAAATACGTGTACATGTAAAAATCAACAACAGCGATCTGTTAGAAAAAGCAAAGGTCGAGGAAAGATCCACAGAAGAGTGAGCCACCAAGAGGTTTTAAAGGCCTTATGGATCAGTTTGTATCAGTTTTGGGTCGAAAAGGTTCGAAAGAATATGTACATCCATATTGAAAGGTACATCTTCAACTTTAAACAATATACAGACAACATTACAGCAAGATTTTTGTCACAGGTTTTACAAGCCACCGATTGGCAGTTCAGCAGCAGAACTAAGGAGTGCGAATCCCAAGTATTCAAGAGCTTCCGTAACAAGCACATAGAAGAACAAATCATCACTGAAGGCGAAGTCATGAGAATGACCAAGTTACTACACCTCTTGAGAATGTCTGAAGAAGCTGGAGCAGAACCATTCCTATCCTCCACAACAATCCTACGGGAAAACTAAAGAAACGGAATATCAACAATTAAATTTTTTTTCGAGCGGCCATTATGAAGAACATCATCAGGCCCCAGAGATAACAATTTGTGAAGCTCTGGTAATTGTTTAAAGAGTTGACAGGGCTTTGTTGGAACTTGTTGGATTTGTTGCCGAAACAGCCACAAAAAAAAATTATATGAAGAAAATATCGTCGCGTGGGTCCTCGCATTTTGGCAGCGTGGGGGCAAGGAAACATTCACAAGACACAGCCGAAGACGTCAAAACAACCCGCCGGAGTGCAATGGCTGGGTCATGTCTTGCAAGAACCGCCTGCTAGATCATGGTATCTCCCGAGTTAAATATGTTGCCCACAGGGGCAAAGACAAGGCTTCACGCTTTCATATCCCTTTGCTACTTTATAGCAAGATGGTAGCGGAAACGCAGTCCCCACCATTAGAGAGTATACCTCCGAGTTCTTCAAGCTTGGAAGTAAACAACATTCGCTGGGGACGGCTCAGGATATCACAAGATGCAGCAACTGAAGTACGTGTAATGGTTTCATAAATTATATTTTTGGAATGATTCACGAAATTCTTTTACATGTATATCACATGATTTACATGTATATACATGATTCACGAAATTCTTTTACATGTGTCTCACTATCTCTCTCCTTGATTGCCCGGTCACTGTGGATGATGCCCTGCCGGTCCTCATAAACTTTGCAGGTCTCCTCGTTCACTTGAAACTCTTTCCTCCTCAGCCCGAGCAGTTGCATATCCCTCCTCCTGCAGGGAGCTAGCAATTGTCTCCTCATCAGGTTCTTTAGGATACAGCTCCTCTGGAGAAATGTAAATCTCTTCTCCTTCATCATCATCAGATTCGGCTGTATCCATAGCAACCAGATGACAGGCACGATGATCAAAGCCAAAATGGACTTCTGATCTATGACAAATGAAGGACAGAAAAATATTTGTCGAGCTAAAAAAAGAATGCACGTCTCCAGTCTTGGATTTGAGTCCAGTTATGGGCTGGTTAGGGTTTGTGAAAAGGTTTTGGGCTCAGGAGGCTGCAATTTCAACGGCAAGCAACTGCCCAGTATACACGGTCACGTTTTTGTCCACACACGGAGCCCCGGGGAAGTAGGTGGGCGACACTTTAACACCCCGAAAATTGCTCAGTTTTCCTTCAGATTTGCTCAAAATTCTCCAGTTGCATCTGGAAACATAATTGTGCACAAGACGTGTCATACTTTTTTAGCCATCATTTGTCACTTGACTGGCATTATTCTTGAGCTCTCTATGACACACTGCATTCTCCGAGGGGTCCAAATCTACCTCCTCTAGGCAGTTCCCATCCCCACCAGGATCCACAAGGAGGAGAGGATGCCTTGTTCCACAGTCTCACTACATGTAGTACGATCAAAACCTTACCTAACAAATGCATAGGAATTTGTTAGGTAGCAAGAAAAAAAACATCATTTGATTATATCAGTTAGTTCACTGTCTTGCATAATACTACCTTATGTATTATGTAATACTAAATATGTATTTTCTGTCATTCAAATCTTGCTTTGCTCATGTGTGATTACCAA